>OY728155.1:1345134351-1346445854 GCA_963277665.1 Viscum album | reverse complement strand
TCCATTTTATCTGCCCCATTTCCACACTAGGATAGGTAAAGAATGTATCATTCATTTTGTTCTCTGATGCTCTCCATTAAGTTTTTGACATGTTAATCATCGCGAGATGAACTTGGACACCATTATTTTTATGTCGCTTCACAAAACCTGCACCTTCAAAAACTTATAAATATTCTTTGTCAATGGAGTTACAACCCATATTGAATAGTGGTAAGCCTGAAGGAGTCGTTCCTGAAAAGAAATCTGTAAAAAAATCTGATCTCTAAAGCACAAAATTGAAATCCAATTATCCTTATATCCCTCAATGGACTCACCACCATTGATTTTTGAACTCATAACTAGACATTATGCATCATTTTATTGGGACTCTTTGACCATTTTTACAAAAATAGGATCATGTGTAACTGAATAGAAACCCACAACAACACCTTGGTCTTCAAATTCCATGTGCGTGTCGGCTAAGACCGACAACAACTTCCATTCATTTGAAGCTTAATTGGACATCTGATCTATTGACCATTTACTCAATGAATCCACCACTAAATTACATTTTCCTGGTGTATAAA
Source organism: Viscum album (assembly GCA_963277665.1). Lineage (NCBI taxonomy): Eukaryota > Viridiplantae > Streptophyta > Magnoliopsida > Santalales > Viscaceae > Viscum > Viscum album. The sequence goes on along the minus strand of OY728155.1, from coordinate 1,346,445,288 downwards.
ACAAGTCAAAGTCAAACATCTAGAGATACTACATCCATCTCCTTTTTCATAGATTCATATATCTCTATGAGAAAATGTGTTTCATGATTTTGTGGCCTGTAAACCCAATGATTTTCATACCAAAGAGATAGTTTCTCTATGTTTTCATGGAATTGATATCTGCAAGTAACTCAAAATCATGTATTTTGTAATTCTTCTCATGCACCCTCAACTGCCTTGAACCATCTGAAACCAGATGGTCTTTTTTCATGAGAACAAAAACCAAACCTTATCCCGAAGCATCACAGTACACCACATACCCCTTTCCTGGTTCTGGAAAAATCAAGTAAGGTGTTGATGTAAGCCAAAATTTCAGATTTTGTAAAGTCTTTGGGCATTCTTCTATACGTTTGAATGGAGATTTCTTTATTGTTAGAGCTATCACTAGTGAATATAGTCACGAGAGATCACACAAAAAGCATCAGTAGTAACCAAGTAGATCAAGAAACATAGTATTTTGAATAAATTATTTTGTGGTTGCCATGAGATAACAGCTTTTATACTTTTAGGATCAATAAAAAAATTCCTTTTTTAGAAATTACATGGCTACTAAAACATACTTCATGTATCCCATAATCACACATTGATAATTTGGAAATCAAACGGTGATCTGTCGTGATTTGCAAGACTTTTTCTAGGTTCTCTTCATCATCAGCCCATGTCATTGAATACTAAAATATGTCTTCCACAAACACCACAATAAATGAATAAATTTATAGGTAAAATATAAGATTCATCCAATCCCTAAAAACAGTTGGTGTATCAGTTAGTCCAAAAGGCATGACTACATATTCGTAGAGCCCATATCTGCTTCTGAACATTGCCTTTGTAATATACTCCTTTAGAAAGAGCAATTGGTGATATCCTGATCACAATTAAATCTTGGAGAACCATCATTCTCCCCTTAATTGATCAAAGAGACAATCAATTCATGGGAGTCAATATCTATTATTTATCAAACTTGGTTAACCTTATGATAATCAACCCATTGCTGTAGACTTCAATATGATATCTTCATGGACAAATCAATTATTGCCCATAGAGATGTACATGGAATAATGAATCCCTATATTTCAAGCTCCTCCAACTGCACATTCAATTCCATTAAATCTACCAGTGCCATCTGATAAGACGAAAGGGATATATAAATAGTTCCCAAAAAGTGATTAATCATAAAATACCCTTCTCTTAGAGTTGGTAATCCTCAGAAGTAATTGGGGAATTTAGATGGAAATTGATCCAAAAACCTGGTAACCTATTTTCCTCGATCTATTCCATTGATTCTAAAGTCAATTCATCCAACTAATAATAGATCATTCCAACCGTTGGTGCGCTCAAGAACTTTTTAGATTTATCTACAATCTTCTCTCCTTTGAAGAGAAGCTCGATGTTTTCCTCAGTCGTGAAACTAACATTTATCTTATAATAGTCGATTTGATACATGAGCGTTGCAACAAATCCATACCCAAGATTACATCATAAACATTCAAGTACAACGTCGAGAAGATCCATTTCAGTTCAGCTCCATTAACAGTTATTACACATGCTCTACACGCAATGTCTTGACATTCTCTTTCACCAAATGATGTTTTCAGTTTTAAACAGAAGGCATCATTTCCAAATTTTAACATAGCCAGTCAATAGTACGAGAAGCAGTGAAAGAATGCGATGAATCAATATTGAAGAGAACTTGAAGAGGTGTATAATTCAAAAGAATCACACCTCTCACCATAGATGGTCAAAACCTGATCATTGACAATCACTGCATCAACTCCATACAATTTCTTTTTCACTGAACTGTTCTCCCTATTTCATTGTGCAGATTTCCCTAGTTGAAGAGTCAAGATATTTATAAAATAACCATGGCTATACATTATCTATTGATTAGTCTAATTTGGATGTCCTCATCATGTGGAAGCATACGATTCTTGTGATGCCTTAGAAGTGTCTTAAGCACCTGACCATGGAGAAATGTGACAATATCACTGAATTTGTTCCATCATCATGATGTTATGGAATTCTCTAGGTTGTTCCGTGCACTCTCTCTTTATGTGGTCAAGTGAAACACGTTGAATGCAACCTGCTTTGCTTTGGGTGGTGGATGAAGGTTCACAAATCCCACCATCTGATTCCGATTTCCACTTCCACATTGGAAATAGTTGTCCCCTTTCCACTTGTTCCCAATGGTTGATTTCCCACCATTCATGTTAGGTATCATCAATCCTCCTCCTATCAATCCCAATATATCATGTTCATCTACAGTTTCTCTGTTCCCCATCATTGAAGAATTCATAAAATAGAGCACCACAATATTTGATTGAATCACTTACCTTATCCCCGATTCTAAGATACATTCCATTAAAGACACACATTCCGCAACCTTAGCGAAAAAATGTATTAAATTCATGAATTTTGCTACACACTCTATGACAGATAATATCTCTTGTTTCATGCAGAATAAGTATACCGTTTTTTGGATCTGGATCATATGAGGATATAATTATTGTTGAAAAATTCATCAAAATCATTGCAAGTAAGGCATTCATCCAATTTATCCTACACTATTAAATCCAACCACTTGTGTGCAAGATCCTTAAGCATATACGTTTCTAGCATGTCCTTGATCTCTAATGGTGTGACTATGAAATAAAATATATGATTCATCCTACAGATCCACACCTCTACCTTCTCAGGCTCAATATTAGACCATATGTTTGGTGGATTCTGCATCATTAAATGGATGGTATGATCCACATGTATTGGTTCATTCCTATAGTTCCCTGTATCCACAACATGAATGGAATTGACAATACTCAAAGTAGTTCTTGGTTCATCTGTGGTGTAGGTGCAACCACATTCTCAGCAGCTTCTTCGGGTTGGTTTCGACGATTCCTACCAGGTTCCATATTCTAAACCAACAAATAACTCTGTCAATAACAATGTCTTGAAACTAATGTCTTATAATTTTAAATTCTATCACATCAACTATTACAACAATTTTTTTTCCAAAAACAACATTTTTCCATGTTTAACCATTTTTTAAATTCCACAATTTGTTTTGAAAATCGAACCATTTTTAAAATAAATCATGTATCATCTTTTCCAAATCTTTCATTTGATATCCAATTTAGCATTTTTAAAAAATTTACTTATTTGCATAAAATGATTAATCATTCCTCACAATGAGATACAAAATCCTATTGGTAATTAATTACTCTACAATGCCTGTCATTATCATATAATGGGAAAACCCATGACAATGAGATTTCCAACAATCTAGAAGTGTATCCAAAACACTTATCTGCCCAACACCCAAGTAACTTGAAGTTCAGCATAAACTGGTTAGATACATCTTTTTCAAGGATACATTTCTGGTTCCAACAATCCAACTCCTATATTAGATTCCAACCCATGGAATAGATGAAAAGGAATTCCAACACCAAGAAAAAGGACACTGATTATCATTTGTACCACCACAGAAAGACCTGACCGATACCATTTGTAATGATTTTCCAATTCACATTGCATTGAGAGTACAGTGAGTCATTACTAGGGATTAAGATAAATCCCTAAGACGCCATATAATGGATATAAATTCTAAAGGGTTTCAAATACATGTGGGGGAGGATTTACCCTTTAGGAAATAATCCAATAAACCAACCAACCATTCACTATATGATTCAGGAACAATGAAAGACAACTCAACACCTTTAGATATCCAAACAACATCAACTTAAGCAACAATAAAAAAATAAAAATGTATCAAAGTACACAATGGATAAATGAAACACAACTCACAAATGATTTTAAGACTCCATGCTCCACAATCTCCAAGATCCATAATCACAAAACAGCCCAAACATCACAAGGTTGTGCTAAAAACGTGGAAAGTGTTACATTTTCATATATCCTAGAAGATAGCATCTACAAAGCAGCCAAGTGCTAAAGCAGGGTTGAGTATATAACTCGGTTGGTTTTCCTCAATTGATTCCCTAATCATTCCACTACGATAAATAAGTTAGCAACATTTATATATAATAGTTTATATAAAGTAATGTACCAAAACAATTTATAACCAAATATATACAAGTTCCAAAAACTATTTATAACTATGTCAAAACAAAAAAGAATAAAACAAATTTCCATCAAGTTTTTTTTTCTAGAAAAATAAATAATCAACAATTAAGACCAAATTCTTATTATCATTTGGAATACTCATTCCATATTTGACCACACACCCACCCATGCGTGCTTCTTTTCATAGTTCCAAACTCATGAGTCGTCTCTTGTCCCATTTACCTCGTGTCCCAATAACACACGCCCACAATCCAGTGTCAGGTTCCTTGTACCCCAATGGTGCTCATCCCTTATTAATTTCCAATTAATCATGAACCCACACCAACACCATTTATGCCAAATATTTCCATTTCTGATATAAACCATTTCAAACCATTTCAATAAAACTATTTTTGATTGAAAACCAAAGGGAAATCCAATTTAAAACATTAAATTAATTTCAATAAAACTTTTTCTTTTATTGAAAACATCCAATCATATACATGTTCCACTATTCCAAAAGATCCCCATTTTAAAACATATCTTTTAAAACCAAGAACAAAATAATGTTACTCAAACACCGAATTTTTTATATTTCACAATGATCACTCAAAATGGTTTCCACCAAGTGTTCAACAAACTAAATCACATTCTATTCAACACCACACATTAAATTTCAAAACATTACGATCAGTTCTACTATGTGGAGTCGAGAAATAATCCTCCTACCTAAATGGTTTTGATAAAAACCACAGAAAATGAAGAACGCCCGAGAAATCTGATTTGATTTTTCAAGAACCTGCCTTAGATGTCTTATTCTAGAAAGACCAATACCAAATCACCTCATGTTGGGAATCCACAGACATAGATCTACCAATAAAAGACGTAGATCTATGAAACTGGGAGAAGAGAATAAGTATATCAAAGTAGATATAAGAAGTCGAATAAGAACGAAGAGGAACTATCACATTCCTCTATAATCCGACTTTGATTCACCAAAGGAAACATTCAGATCACATCAGGAATAATGGGAGAATCCTATTTGGCCATAAGAGAAGAAAAATCCCAAGTTACGTCTTCTTTGGTTGAAAAATGATCTACATAGAGGAAAAATGTGTGACATCCTCTTTTTTAGGATCTCACTTAAGTGCATGCACAATTAGTTCGCACGGTTAGAAAAAATGTGCACTAATCGTGCATTAGAAACTATCTTGATAAAACCTAGAATGACCAACTCGCAAGGTTTCTCGAACCATGCCCCAACCGTGCAGGAGCCGCTACTTCCAAATGACCAACTACACATGGTTTGGCCGCAGTTAGACAAACTGTGCACCGCCCATACGACATCCCCTTTGCCTCAATACAACATTCAATGTTCTCATTACTCTCCCATTCATCTCCCTTAACATTATTTTAGAAACTCGGGTTTTGGCCATGTCAGAACTTGGAATATTCCTATGAATAATTCTAGAGCTAGGCACGAAGACGGCGTGCGATTCTAAGGCCCGGTCTTCCCGGAATTAATTTTATAAAAATATTATGTATTTTTATACTATGAACATGGCAGGGGTGTGTTATCTATTAAATTTTAGATCTGAATGGGAATCTTAGGGCACAGTTGTGTCTGAATCGTGACGTTTACACTAGGAGGGGTGTAAACTTTGCAGGCACGGGCCTGCTATGAGAAAATCCACCAGGGGCGTTTTCGTAAATAAATGTAAAAGTTTATTTCTGTGTGTCGGCTCGAATAACTTTTGAAAACAGTCTAAGATCGCAATTCTGAGTATGTCATTGCATTCAGAATGGAAATATATAAACCTAGGGGTGACCTCAGTTGATAGGGCACCGGAGATTCGGATTTCACATCTGTCGGCAATTTAATGTAAATTGGGAGTTAAAGAAATGAGCAGGGTTAGGTCATTTCCACTCTCGGATGGTGAAACTCTGGCCGACGGTGATTCGACGTCCAAATTATATTGGATGACGACAAAAAATCAGAAACTAATAGATCAGGGCATCGGGAATGCAACGACGGATCCAGATTTGAGGTAGGCGACTTATTTCGGATTATGCATCTCCCTGATTGAGGTTTTGTTGCCTATTTTTTATTTGTTTCCGCTTCTGCTGCATTACTTGTATCTCTCGATGGACAAACCAATAACAATCATCATAAGATTGAGTTTTTGATTGCGCGTACTTTGTGTTCTTCGCATTCTTCATCCATTAACTTTTCACCTCGCTAAATCATCAACGAATTGAGAAGAAGTGAATATGTTTGCGAAGCGCTCGACCCAAGGAGCCCCAATCTGTGCTCGAGTTTGAGTTTCAGGCGCCGGAGGAAGCGCAGTATCGAGCAGAAGTAGTGGTTACATTTCATGATGCTGAAATAGTGACAGATCTTTGAGTGGTGGTAAGCATTGTAAAGGTTTCTTCCCAAGGATTCCAGACCTGGTATTGGATTGCGTTTGGACCACCGGAGAGACTGTAGTGACCCGTGGGTGTTTTCCGGCGGATTTCCTATGGTTCCAGTGGTTTTTCGGTGACTCCGGCGGTGGTCCAGAATCCCTCGCAGTGGTCCGGCAGTGGCAGATTCTGGCAGGCGGGGGAAATCCGGTCAGATAGGTGGTGGTTTCCGGCGACCATGAGGTGGTCCGGCCAGATTTTTCCGGGGGTACTTTAAACCCCCATAACTCGCAAACTGTAACTTTGATTTATGAGCTATTTGCGGCGGCGCATTCCATGCACCGAGACGAAACCTTTTCATCTCACTGTGGGAATTTTATGAGTCAGGTTCATGGCCCAGGGCTCTGAAATGTGCAAATAATAATAATATTTTATTATTATTCAACTTCGACCCACCGTAAATTTTACACGGAGCGTTTGATTGACATGACGTCAGTGGCGTTGACACCCTAATGGTAAAACATATTGTTTGTGTTGGTGTTCAGGTGTTCTGACCGAGAACAGGTTGTGGGCCCCATGATTCCAACTTCCGGTGTTTATGGAGAAACATGACTTTTTCGTCGGCTGTCCATTTTGGACAAACGAGTTGTCGATACCGTGTGTTTTTCTGAGGGTATCACAATGGTGCGATCTTCTTAACAAGTTTCGGGAGCATGGTGTGGGCCCTACTTGGGATTTCTTATCTGAATAGTACCTTTTTCACCAGGTGTCCATTTGAGATGATCGAGCAGTCGATCTCATGTGTTTTTCTGAGGGGATCATAGTGGTATGATCATATTGATGAGTTTCGGGATCGTAGTGTGGGCCATACATTGACAAGCTATGGTGAATAGTGCTTTTTTCATCGGTTGTCCGTTTCAGGTGAGTAAACTTCCTAACCTACATTTTTTTCTGTGTGGATCATGATGGTGGCCTCGATATCAGTCTTGGAGGTGTGGGGTGTGGTGTTGTGGTGGGTCGCTCAGGTTAGCAATGTTTGGACTAGCAGTAGTTGAAGGTACTCCCTTGGTTCGTTTTAACGGGGGTTTGCGCGACATCACAACCTTAGTATAGGTTTTCTACCCTCTCTATGGGTTGTTTAATCTGTTTGGGTTGTGGCATCCATCTGGTGTGCCGGGAGCGGGATCCTCTAGCATCGTTTCCCTATATCGGGTTCTTGGTATCACTGTGATCGTGTATCCATGGGTGGAGATCCTTTATCAAGAAGGTTAACCCCATAGGGTTTGTTGAATCATCAGAAATATGATCCCCTACGTAGTGGGACAGGCTCAATAGGGTTATGTCATTGTCGAGTATAAGATCCCCTACTCAGCTTGAGGATTATACTAGGGTTGCGGTATCGTTGGTTATATGATCCTATACTCAGCGGGTGGTTTCTGTAGGGTTGTGTCATCTTCAGTTTGATCCCCTACAACGTGAGATGTACCAGATAAGGTTTCAGTATTGTCATGAATATCGTGACATGGGTGACGATCCTATATCTGAGTGACATGTTTCGGTCGAGCGCCAGACAGGGTTGTGGTATCCCCCAGCGGATCCTAGGAGTAATCCCCTATCTGTGAGATCTACGAATGCCAGATCGGGATGTGGTATCCCCCCGCATACCCTAGGAGTGATCCCCTATCTGTGAGAACTTCATATACTGCTGTGGGTTCTGGTATCCCCTAGAGAATCCTAGGAGTGATCCCCTATCCGAGGAGTTTGGAGTTTATGTTGTTTCAGTGAGGTTTCCTCCATGACAATATCTAACAGTAGTGATCTCTCGGGTGAGCGTCTGAGGTGTTTTTGTGGGAACCGATGGAGTGTATCTCCAGGATGAGTGTCATCTAAGATGATATTGATTGTGGAGTGTGTTCTTCTAGTTGTGAACCATTTCTGGTGATGAGGTCATTACCTCATTTAGCTCGGTGCATGAGCTGAGTATATCTGGATGTTCAAGGTCTGTGTATTGGTAAAGACATAGATTCAGTTGACTAGTTGTGTTTAGCCAGGGATGGTCACAAGATGAATTTTCTCTCTTATCTGGGTTCCCTCTAGGGGGGATGAGCAGAGTGTTTCTGTAGAGACTCGAAGCATAACGTACATATACATTACATTAATTTTGTGGAATACTAATTACATAACAAAAACATACACACAAGGACTGTAATAGTTTAGTGTCTTTGGAAACTCGGAATATAAACTTCTAATCGTAGTGAAAGATCTTCAACATCTCCCATAAAGATCTTATTTTATTAAACCTAAATCCATTATTTATGTCCTGGGGAAAAGAAAACATAAAAGGGTGAGCTCAAATGCTCAGTAAGGGTAAACAAATGAAATATCAATCACGTCACTTTCATAAGAGCATATCTTTTGGAAATCTTAACCTACAAAAGAGATCATAATTTCATAACATGGGATAAATCATAGTAGTGAAATTTAATCCCAATAATCATAACTTAAAACATGAAACATTGTGTCATACACACATAATCATAGAGAATAATTTCTTATTAGTCAAGACTCATTGCCAAGACTATCTTAGTGGACAAAGTCCCTTTCTGAACCGAGTTCACTCCTTGTTTCAGTCCTGTTTCGCTGAACCGGTATAACCTACCGTTCCAGCCATGTCTATCTCATGAGATATAAAATCTTTACCCAATGCATTGGAGGGAGATATAGGTCCCACCCATCTCATAATGATACCATTCTTATGTGTGCCACAAAATCATAAATCATACATCGTTGCATAACCCATGTAATAAAAATGAGATTCTTAAACAACATGACATCATAAAACAATTCATATAAGATAAAGGAATTCATAAAAATAATTCCATCACAACATAATAAAATAAATTTAATAATAGGGATATAAACATAACCCTATATTATCTTATATGGAAAATAATTTTGATAAAACACTTGAACTCTATTCTTGAGGAAAATATCCTTTCTACTTCAAAAACACTTTTCCTTTCTTAACATGTCATTCAATTCTAAACTAAAAGAAGTTTATTAAAAATAAACTTGAAAAATTTTAAGGGAATATTCTTATAAATAATGTTTTAAAAATCCATTCATTCCGTATAAGTTAAAAAAACATTATTCTCATACTTTTTGTCGGAAAGTCAAAAAGTACCTCGTACCAAAAAAGACAAAAGATTCCTTTTATATCTTTTACTAAAATCTCACCGAAGAGTAAAATTGGATTTAAACAATTTTAGGTGGATGGAAATAATATTACATATTGAAGAAACATGGATGTGGATGATAAAATACACCCCAGTAAATACCAAAGTATAAACAATCTCGGATAAAAATGAGATTGTGATATTTCCCTTAACTTAGGTCTGATTTGCTTCGAAAGTGTCTGAACCTCCTGTATAATGATTTAAATAATGGTATTGACTTATTCCAGAATCATAATTATTGTTATGATATCATATATGGTCATATTATTAGCTTCTTAGTAGTAATATTTCATTGCCACTTGTTATTCGGGTGTTTATAACTTTTTGTTCTTATGCATGTTTTGTTGAATAAATACTTATTCTTCTCTTTAGGTTATAGATACCTAATTTAAAGAATGTTATTAGTGTAATATATATCATATTTATTCATTCAATTAATTTATATAATCATTATGAAATGAAGATCATGTAGAACGAGTCGCATCACATAGTGGAGACGGTATTCCGTACGTATGCACGAGTGATGATATCGTTCATATGATAATGGAATTGTATTGGAGTGTATTAATAATATTTCAGAATCAATATCACTTTATAATAGTCATATATAGTCAATATTTACACCATTATACCCATCCAAGTAAGGTGGTGGTGGAAAATAGATTACACCACGACATGGAGACGGTATTTCGTATGTACGCACGCGCGGTGATTTTTTTTCCGTAAGATGGATAGATGGTGAAATAGTTTTGTTTCGTACTTATAATAACATATCAGTATGTGAGTGATACTTATGTTATTACTTCATATTTAAACAACTAAATAAGAAGTAGTGGAAGAAGAAATAAAGATGAAAGAATCGGTAATGGACATTACCTCTTCTTTGAAGTGCTTCTTTGAGACCTCCTTTTAGGGAACTAAAATAGGTCTTTGAAGAAGACCAGAACCTCTAGGATGTTTCTAGGGAAGTGTATAGAAGAAATTGGTAGGGTTTGTCAGAGATTTAAGGCTCAAAGTGGTGTGAGGAAGAGGGGAAGGAGGTTCCCTTTTATAAGGGAGGAGAGGGGCACCTTTGGAATAACAAAAAATATTATTTTATTATAAAGTCAAATTCGGTTTTTAATAGCTCCAAATTGATATATTTCAAAGCTAATGTGGGTAGGGGACGAAATACTCTAATAAAATAGAATTTAGACAAGTTTAGGTATCAATTTTAACCTTATCATTTAGATTTATCTTTAAGTTTGATAATTTAACTTTTACTGTGTCTTCTTGTTTTCTTATACTATAAGGTTAATAAACTAACTATAAGAATCCAAACGAATCAAAAGTTGTTTATTATTAATATATATAACCTTATCTAAGTCATTTGGAAGAACATTAGATTTTTAGGAATAAAATAACAATTAATAATATAATATTTTTTTTAAAAACTATTTTATGTCAATTTTGAAACTATTTAGTAATTGATTTTTGTGAAACTCATAAAAAATTTATTAGTTAAAACAAAGTTAATTAAATCAATAATAACATGTCATATTAACATATAAAATTAGTTTAATTCATAAAAAGTCTTAAATTACATTTATTTGGATATTTATAACATCAATTATGTCAATAGTTCATTAATAAGACAATTATTGCATCATCTTTGTGTCATACTAAATGATACTTATTTAACCCCTAAAAATTCTAAATAAATTCCTATGATGTAGATAATTTTATTAGCTTTCTGTATACTATTAATGTTCGACGATTCATGAAGTTTATCACTAAAATAAAATTATTATACTTATAAGATTTAAGAAAGTGACATGTTGTCACATTCTTTGATTTTAATAATAATTAAATTATTTTCATGGAAAAAAGTCCATTAAATGAATCTAATCCGACCCTTAGGTGATATGGGTCGACTTTTAGTCATAAAATAGGATTTTGACATGTGCTAGGGTAATTTTATAATATTATATTTACCCTTAATTACCTGATTTACCTTTAATTATGGTAATTAAAATTTACCGTAGTTACTATTCATAATTCCCAAAAATAAAAGGTAGCTTATTAACATAATTTGGATCCACTGATTCCAAATATGGAATCCTTTTTTCCAAATTCAATACAATAAAGTTCCAGAAATTAAATTAAAATTAATCCCATTATCGAAAGAAAACGGGTTTTTCTTTAAAACATTGCAAAAGATTGAATTGATTTATCCTACGAATTCAAGGTAGAATCAATGATAATGACATAAATTATATTAAATGGTAAAAATATATTCTATTTATAATTAAAAACCATTTAATATTATAATTTAACCATATAAATTATTGAGATGAAAAGGGTTGTTTTTAATTAAAATATAGCATGTTTTTACTATTCATCGAAATATGAAAGTTACCAAAATAATATGAAAAATTTATCCAAAGTAAATTTTTATTTCATGACTCCAAAGAAGAATTTTATTTTGTCAAATTGAACTTATATACATGTAAAAAACTAGATTTAAAGTGGTTGTGCCATCAAAAGTTGGCAAAACTGCATTTTTTGAAAAATACTTATTTTACACGAAAAATTTATTTTGTTCTTATACCATGTCCTAGAAAATGTGTAAGATGAATAATAATGTTATAAAATTAAAAATGTATTTAATACTATTCATAACGGCTAGTTCATAATAATATTATAATAATATATCGTTGTTTAGTAAAACCCGGTATTGCGTACAACACATGCTATCGAGGAAGGTTGTGATTGCGTGTAATGCAAGCCAAGTCAGGGTTGCGTGTTGTGAAAGAATCCTTCATTGTTTCATATAACAGAATCCAACCATATTTCATTTATACATTGAATATATATATATATATACTCAATGTTGCGTAGAATAACTATTATCAAAATTGTGTGTAACACGATCCAAGAATAGTGTTGCGTATACTGCATGCTAATACGGTGTTGCGTATAGTGCAAGGTAATCTTGGTGTAGCATAAAACACAAGACATTAATGAAAATAAAAGAATATTTTTCATAAAATCTCGGGGTGTTACATTCTACCCCCCTTAAAATGAATTTCGCCCTCGAAATTCATCGGGGTTATAAATGGTTTACTATTCAAAAGTTTCTTTAATAGAAACCCACATCGTAAAAAGGAATACCAAAACCAATCATTAAAAACAAAAGTATGAAACTTAACGGTTACCCAAATAAACTAATCACTGGATTTCCACACAGGTGAAAATATGGATATGGAAGAGAAATCGAACCATCATGTTTTGATGGAGAGTGGTAGAGAACATGGCTATGGAAAATCCAGCAATCACAAAGCCAAACATTTGTGACGATCTAAGGTACCATCTGATTCATCAGATATAAGAGCACTAGGACAACATTTTTGGTTTTCAAGATCATTTCCCTAAAGTTGATGAAATTGGAATTAGAAGAAATACTTTCGTGATTTTGGTATAGTCTCACCGTTTGTCGTTCTTTGGACAATTTCCACTTCATCTCTTAAAGAAATGAATTTGAATTTGTCATTCGTGATGTGTTAGCAGATCATGTGATAGAATGATGGGTCATTCCATCTGTCTCAAACAAATGGTTAGAAAAGTTATCAAAAAATACATAAGTCCATATATAGTGAGATTAATCATATATGGTTCCTAAAATGGACTTATAATTCATATATCATACTGATTAATATAATAAAACTAGTTTCTACTAAACAGGGACTTCCTGTAGGCCAGTGGTAGGCGATAAAGGTCAGTCCCACTTCGGTTGTGGGTTCGATTCCCACAGCCTTGTCCGACGCGATGGGATGTCGCCCATCCTGCGGGTTATCCTTTTTCTAAAGCTATATTACTATAACATCCCATCAACAATATCAAAAAAGTTTTATCCTTAAACAATACTAACTTATGTCCAACATAATCCATTCCAATCTTTAGGCTTATCTAAAATACTTCGGTCCAAGCTCATAGTATAAAGAAAATGATCGCGTGAATGCCATCATTTATCCCCCATATATCATAAGATATATCTTGTTGGTGAAATTAAAAACATGTGAATACCTTAATCATGTATTCTATGGAAGAATGAATATCCATTGAACCTTAGTGAAAACATGAATGCAGTTAAAAGTTAACACTTTCCACATACCAAAATCCTCAAAATTCTATATCCTCAAACCATGATATCACTTAGCCTTATATCAATCATGAGCTCATGAATACTATAAAAAATATTAGACTCTCTTTATCCCTTCATTATGTGCATATGATCTGCTTTCCAAAAATATTTCAATCACTTTTCATGGTTACTGATGCCATAAAATTATTGAAAACCACAATAGACCAAAACATAAATATTCCAATATTCCACGATACTATATACAACATTATTCTGGAATCCCATTACATAAACACTTAATCATTCCTCCACATCATTGTCATATTCCACATCGCCAATGGTGATCGCATGTGACTTCCCTTTTTCCTTTTTCTTAAGTGGTTTCTCATGTCGATCATCACTAACCCTTGGATTAGGGCATTTATTAGCATAATGCCCCATTTCCTTGGACTTGAAGCATTGAAGTGTAGTAGTTTCATTATGTGTATCCCTTCCTTTGTTTTCATCATTAGGCATCTTCTTCCCATCATTGTGGCATTCAAATGCCTGATGACCTTCCTTTCCACATTTGAAACATTTACTTGTCCCTTTAAGATAATCTCCACCATGCTTCTTTCCACACTTTGAGCATAAGGAAACATTCATCTTCTTTTCACCATTATTATGAGATTTCTCCTTGAACTACATCTATCGTTTCTTGTAAAAACTATGATATGGATAATTAACACCAACTTCTGTTTCTACCTTGATAGCACAACACACAATTTCTTTATAGCTACTGAAGTCTCTTATATCTAATGCCCTTAGAAGATTTGGTTTTAAGCCACTGAAGAATCGATCAACTTTACTTTCAGTTTGGATGATAAATCCATATGCATACCTTTCAAGCCTTGTAAAATTCCTTTTGTATATACCAACAGATTCATCATCCTTTTGCTTTAGTTCAAGAAAATCCTTCTCCATCTTTGTTCTAAGAATACGAGGGAAGTACTTATTGAAAAATAAGTTCTTGAACTCGTCTCATTCCATGGACTCAATTTCATCTCTTTTACTCGTATTCTTGATAAGATTCCACCATTGGTCAGCTTCACCTTCCAAACGATATACTGCTAAGATGACTTTATCATGTTCAGAACATTGAAGAACTGAAAATATCTTTTCAGTGGTACTGATCCATTTTTCAGCAACAAGTGGATCAGAAGACCCACTAAAAGAAGGTGGACGTTGCGTCATGAAGGACTCAATGGAATGTTGTTCCCTTCTCTGCTCATTTGGAAGTCCAGAATGATTCATAGCTTGTGTAAGTATAGCAATAAGATTTTTCACTCCATCTCCCATAACATTTGTTTATTCAGTAGGACAATCATGGCATTGTCCATTACATTGATCAACACGGTTCATTCAGGTTCCACCCATAGTCTAAAACCCAAAAAGAATAGTGTGAGAGGCAAAAATCATGCTAGGGAAAACAACCTAATAAAGGGGGAGTATCATCAATATCTAACATCTTTGGTTAAATTCTATAATCGTTACCATAGTTCTAGGATTGTATCCTATACGTATACTTATCCTTAGGGACATCCCTTGACATACCATAGAAATATCTCTAGGGATCTCACTAACGTTTTCGCATCCTAGTTTCCAAAGGTTGACTAAACCTTTCCTCTGATACCAACTGTAGAGACCTGAATCTTAACGTACATAGACATTACATTACATTTGCGGTAAACATAGTACATAACAAAAACACACACACAAGGACCGTAATAGTATAGTGTCTTTGGAAACTCGGAATATAATCTTCTAATCATGGTGAAAGATCTTCAACATCTCCCATAAAGATCTTATTTTTTTTAAACCTAAATCCTTTCTTTATGTCCTGGGGAAAGGAAAACATAAAAGGGTGATCTCAAATGCTCATTAAGGGTAAACAAAAGAAATATCAATCATGTCATATTCATAAGAGCATATCTTTTGGAAATATTAACCTGCAAAAGAGATCATAATTTCATAACATGGGATAAATCATAGTAGTGAAATGCAATCCCAATAATCATAACATAAAACATGAAACTTTGTGTCATACACACATAATCATATAGAATCATTTCTTATCAGTCAAGACTCATTGCCAAGACTATCTTAGTGGAGAAAGTCCCTTTCTGAACCGAGTTCACTCCTCGTTTCAGTCCTGTTTCACTGAACCGGTATAACCTACCGTTCCAGCCATGTCTATCTCATGAGATATAAAATATTTAACCAATTCATTGGAGGTAGATATAGGTCCCACCCATCTCATAATGATACCATTCTTATGTGTGCCACAAAATCATAAATCATACATCATTGCATAACCCATGTAATAAAAATGGGATTCTTAAACAACATGACACCATAAAACAATTCATATAAGATAAAGGAATTCATAAAAATAATTCCATCACAACATAATCAAATCAATGTAATAATAGGTATATAAACAAAACCCTATATTATCTTATATGGAAAATAATTTTGATTAAACACATGAACTCTATTCTTGAGGAAAATATCCTTTCTACTTCAAAAACAATTTTCCTTTCTTAACATGACATTAAATTCTAAACTAAAATAATTTGATTAAAAATAAACTTGAAAACTAGTAAGGGAAGATTCTGGGGAATAACTTTTTAAAAATCCATTCATGCCGTATAAGTTAAAAAAACATTCTTCTCGTACTTTTGTCGGAAAGTCAAAAAGTACCTCGTACGAAAAATGACAAAAGATTCATTTCATATCATTTACTAAAATCTCACCGAAGGGTAAAATTGGATTTAAAAAATTTTATGTGGATGTAAATAATATTACATATTGAAGAAACATGGATTTGGATGATAAAATACACCCCAGTAAATACCAAAGTATAAGCAATATCGGATAAAAATGAGACTGTGATATTTCCCTTACCTTAGGTCTGATTTGCTTCGAAAGTGTCCAAACCTCCTGTATAATGATTTAAATAATGTTATTGACTTATTCCAGAATCATAATTATTGTTATTATATCATATATGGTCATATTCTTAGCTTCTTAGTAGTAATATTTCATCGCCACTTGTTATTCAGGTGTTTATAACTTTTTGTTCTTATGCGTGTTTTGTCGAATAAATTCTTATTATTCTCTTTAGGTTATAGATACCTCATTTACAGAATGGTATTAGTGTAATATATATCATATTCATTCATTCAATTCATTTATATAATCATTATGAAATGAAGATCATGTAGAACGAGTCGCATCACATCATGGAGACGGTATTCCGTACGTACGCACGAGTGATGATATCGTTCCTATGATCATGGAATTGTATAGGAGTGTATGTATACTTTTTCAGAATTAATATCACTTTATAATATTCTTATATAGTCATTATTTACACCATTATACCCATCCAATTAAGGTGGTGGTGGAAAATAGATTACACCACAGCGTGGAGACGGTATTCCGTACGTACGCACGCGCGGTGATTTCTTTTTCCGTAGGATGGATAGATCGTGAAATAGGGTTGTTTCATACATATAATAACATATCAGTATGTGAGTGATACTGATGTTATTACTTCATAATTAAACAACTAAATAAGAAGAAGTGGAAGAAGAAATAAAGATGAAAGAATCGGTAACGGACATTAACTCTTCTTTGAAGTGATTCTTTGAGACCTCCTTTTAGGGCACTAAAATAGGTCTGTGAAGAAGACCAGAACCTCTAGGATGTTTCTAGGTAAGTGGAGAGAAGACATTGGCCGGGTTTGGCCGAGCATGAAGGCTCAAAGTGGTGTGAGGAAGAGGGGGAGGAGGTGCCCTTTTATAAGGGAGGAGAGGGGTACCTTTGGAATAACTAAAAATATTATTTTATTATAAAGTCAAATTCTGTTTTTAATATCTCCAAATTGATATATTTCGAAGCTAAGGTGGATAGGGGTCAAAATCCTCTCATCCAATAGAATTTATACAAGTTTAGGTATCAATCCTAACCTTATAAATTAGATTTAACTTTAAGTTAGATAATTTAACTTTTACCGTGTCTTCTTGTTTGCTTATACTATAAGGTTAATAAACTTACTATAAGAAGACAAACGAATCCCAAGTTGTTTATTATTAATATATATAACCTTATATAAGTCATTTGGCTGAAACTTAGATTTTTAGGAATAATATAACAGTTAATAATATAATATTTGTTTTAAAAACTATTTTTTGTCAATTTTGACACTATTTAGTAATTGATTTTTTTGAAACTCGTAACAAATTAATTAGTTATAACGAAGTTATGTAAATCAATACTAACATGTCATATTAACATATAAAATTATTTTAATTCATAAAAAGTCTTAAATTACATTTATTTGGGTATTTATAACATCAATTATGTCAATATTTCATTAATAAAACAATTACTGCAACATCTTTGTGTCATAATAAATGATAATTATTTAATCCCTAAAAATTCTAAATAAATTCCTATGATGTATATAATTTTATTATCGTTCTGTAGACTATTCATGTTCGAAGTTTCATTAATTTTTTCACTAAATTAAAATTATTATACTTATAAGATTTAAGAAAGTGACATGTTGTCACATTCTTTGGTTTTAATAATAATTAAATTATTTTCATGGAAAAAAGTCTATTAAATGAATCTAATCCAACCCTTAGGTGATATGGGTCGACTTTTACTCATCCAATAGGATTTTGACATGTGCTAGGGTAATTTTATAATATTATATTTACCCTTAATTACCCGATTTACCTTTCATTATGGTAAATAAAATTTACCGTAGTTACTATTCATAATTCCCAAAAATAAAAAGTAGCTTGTTAACATAATTTGGATCCACTTATTCCAAATATGGAATCCATTTTTCCAAATTCAATACACAAAAGTTTCAGAAATTAAATTAAAATTAATCCCATTGTCGAAAGAAAACGGGTTTTTCTTTAAAACATTGCAAAAGATTGAATTGATTTATCCTACGAATTCAAGGTAGAATCAATGCTAATGACATAAATTATATTAAATGGTAAAAATATATTCTATTTATACTTAAAAATCATTCAATATTATAATTTAACCATATAAATTATTGCGATGAAAAGGGTTGTTTTTAATTAAAATATAGCGTGTTTTTACTATTCATCAAAATATGAAAGTTACCAGAATAATATGAAAAATTTATCCAAAGTAAATTTTTATTTCATGATTTCAAAGAAGAATTTTATTTTGTCAAATTGAACTTATAAACATGTCAAAAACTAGATTTAAAGTGGGTGCGCCATCAAAAGGTGGCAAAACTGCATTTTTTGAAAAATACTTATTTTACCCGAAAAATGTATTTTGTTCTTATACCATGTTCTAGAAAATGTGTAAGATGAATAATAATGTTATAAAATTAAAAATTTAGTTAATACTATTCATAACGGCTAGTTCATAATAATATTATAATAATATATCGTTGTTTAGTAAAACCCGGTATTGCGTACAACATACTCTTCGAGAAAGGTTGCGATTGAGTGTAATGCAAGCCAGGTCAGGGTTACGTGTTGTGAAAGAATCCTTCATTGTTTCATATAACAGAATCCAACCATATTTCATTTATACATTGAATATATATATATATATATACTCAATGTTGCGTACAATAACTATTATCAAAAATGTGTGTAACACGATCCAAGAATAGTGTTGCGTGTACTGCAAGCTAATACGGTGTTGCGTTTAGCGCAAGGTAATCTTGTTGTAGCATACAACACAAGACATTAATGAAATTAAAAAAATATTTTTCATAAAATCTCGGGGTGTTACAGTTTCCTTTCAGTTGCTCTCTTTTGTTTTTGGTTTTTTGGGTGCCTATTGAGTATTGTTATACTCACCCATGCATGGGCTTTCCCCACACATGTTTGTATCTTGTGCAGACCGCATGCCTTTCAACGGTGTCCCAGGAGGACCCAGAGCAGGAGGAGCTGAATGAGCGGGACTGACCATAGAGTCTTACCGGGGGTCTGTCGAGGAGCTTTTCGGTGGTGCTTTTGGCAGTGTACCCCTTCTTCCAAGCAGGTTGGACAACTTTGTAGTTTTCTATTGGTGGGCCATATTTTTCCCATTTTGTACTACAATTTCACTCTAGTTTGGGATAGTTGTATGCATTAATTTACTATTCAATTTTATATATCTCTGTACTATTGCATGTAGGTGTATATGGGTGTGTGTGTGTACAAGTACCTTAGGCGAATACCACCCATGTGTGTGATAGCCTACTCGGCATTGGTTTCCAGCCTCTGGCCTATTGGAGGTAGGCTTGGGGAGTTACGGCTCGAGCCCCGTTGGGTCAGGTCGTGATAGAGTGGTATCAGAGGAGGTTCCACATTTGGGATCTCATGGAATATCTGGTCTAGCTGTGAGTTTAGTTTGGGTTGCGTAGCGGTAGTGTCAAGATGTTTCGAATTCGGCTTTCAGGCCATGGACTCTAGTTTTGGTGCGACAGCCAACATATCCATTTAGTAAGACTCTGATAACCTACCTTTAGACTCGGGACGTTTGGACACTAGTCACAAGGACATAACTGTACATGCATCATATAGAACTGGGGTTTTGGGTTTCCCTAGTTCTTCATGATTCTTCTCTGAAGATATACTCTTTTACTATGGAGCATCTTGATTTTATTTCTGGATTCCTCCACGACGATATCCAGTGAGGGTTCTTCTACGGGATTGTGGTGATGATTCTCCCCATGTAGAGGTTGTAGACTAGGTTGCTGGTTCTAAGGCTGCCCCTCCAGGTGGTATACCAGTTGAGCCACCGCCTTTCAAGGTGCTGGTTGTGCCGATAGTGCAGGATGAGGTTGCGTACTGATAGAGTGCACTACACGAGTTCCAGAGGCAATGACCTCTAGTGTTTCTGGGTGATCTAGACCCTCAGGCAGTTGATGACTGGCTCGAACCAGTCACCCGGGTTTTCTTCCTAGTGAGAACACCCCCAGATCATGTGGTGTTTCTATCGGTCAGCCTTTTTCATGTTTCGGTTGGGAGATGATGGATGTTGGTGATGTTGTCCCATGACGAGTAGACGCACACATGGGAAAATTTTGAGCAGCTCTTCAGGGAAGAGTTCTATCTGGTGACGCTGAGGTCTGTATGGATTAGGGAGCTCCTACAGCATTGGATGGAGGGCATGAAAGTGACAGAGTACTCATCGAGGTTTATAGACCTATCACTCTACTACCTGAATATGGTTTGAGACCTGTTATTTAGGGCTCAGACCTTTGAGCAGGGACTACGCAGAGACATCTGGGAAGGTGTGGTTTCCTTATGTTTCCCACCTATTCTAGAGTTTTGGAGTGAGACCTGGTGGTGGGGAGCTTTCTGGCTGAGCAGATTCAGCCTGACAGTGTTGGGATGTGGCAGGTGAGACGTCGGCAACAGGTAGGCGGCGACAGGCCCAAGGGGCTGGACGTGGATGAAGATTCTGGAGGCTACCCTAGGATGGAGAATTTGAGGCCCAGGGCTCACATTCCAGTTTTGGTCAGCTGTAGGAGAGGCGGTGTTACGCTTGAAATGGTCAAGGACATCTTTCAAGAGATTGTTCAACCTGTCATGCTGCAGAGAAGAGGCTAGTCGATAGGCTACCTTAGCAGTGGAAACATCTCATCTTTAGAGGTCTTCAGGGTGGTGGACATGGCGATGGATCAGGTAGAGTAGTGGGAGGTGGGAGGTGGTAGGCGGTATCAGATGCGATAACCACCACCCCCAAGTGGTCCACTCTATGCCCAGGGAGGTGGAGGGAGAGGGAGAGGATAGTTGCACACCCTTGATCCTGTTGACCAAGAGGCTCCACTGATGGATAGAGGTACACCTTATGTAATTTCTACTTTCTCCAGTAGATTGATAGACACTTTTTAGTGGTAATCTTCCCTTTCCATTTCATGATCAAGTTTTGTTCTCGGCATTGGTAAGACCATGTGTGGGTGTTGTTTGGATTCCTTTGAATGCTTGAGGAAGAGGGATTCTTCCCCCATCGAGACTTGTTTTCTTTTGACACGATCAAAACCATGAAGGCGAGTCAGTTCCTCCCAATTCATATAGTGTTGTGGTGTGGTGGATGCGTCCCTCTAACTTATGTGTTTGGGAAGGGGTGTTTGTTGGCGAACTCGCTGGCATGGGAGACCTAGTTGAGAGTCAAGTTGCTTTCCTCATGCATATATATTTTCAGGGATGAAATGTTCTATGTTTGGGAGGATATAGAGACTCGGATTTTGGCTCTCTCATACATTTGAATGTTCCTATGAATAATTCCAAAGCTAGGCACGAAGACGGCATGCGATTCCGAGGCACGATGTGAGCAGAATTAATTTTCTAAAATTATTAAGTATTTTTATACTATGTACATGGTGGGGGTGTTTTATCTCCTAAATGGTATCTCAGAACGGGAATCTGAGGGCACAGTTGCGCCCATAGCATGTCGTTTACCCTAGGAGGGGTGTAAACATTGCGGGCTTGGGCCTACTGTGAGAAAAGCCACCAGAGACGTTTTCGTAAATAAATGGAAAAGTTTATTTATGAGCGTCAGCTTGAATATCTTCTTAATAGAGTCTCATATTGTAATTCTGAGTCCACCGTTTAATTTAGAACGACGCTTTTACCCTAGTGGTGACCTCAGTTGAGATGGCGTGGGAGTTTCGGATTTCGCGTCTGCCGGCAATTTTTTATAAATAGGGAGTTAAGGAAATGGGCATGGTAAGACCATTTCCCCTGTCACACCAAAATGCTCTTGCCAACGGAGATTCAGTGTTCAAACGATATTGGATCACGAAGAATTGTCAGATGCTGATAGATCAGGGCACAGGTAATGCAACAACGGATCCAGATTCGGGCTAGGCGACTTCTTTCAGTTTATGCATCTCCGCAATTGAGGTTTTGTTGTCGTTTTTGATTTGTTTCCACTTCTGCGGATTTTCTTGTCTCTGTCTATAGACAAACCAATAATAGCCATCATTAGGATGAGTTTTAGATTTCATTTTCTTCGTGTTCTTCATCTGTTCTTCACGTTCTTCATCCATTAACTTTTCACCATGCCAAATAATCAATGAATCGAGGAGCAAGGCATATGTTTGTGATGCTCTCAAACCGAGGAGTCCCAATCTGTGCTAGAGTTCATGTTTTAGGTGATGGATGAAGCACAGCGGTGCTCAAAAGTGGTGGTAATATTTCATGACGTTGAAACGGCGACAGATCATTGAGCGGGGGTAAGCATTTTAAAGGTGTCATCCCAAGGTTTCAAGATCTAGTCTCGAATGGCATTTTGGACCACCAGAGTGACCATGGTGGCCCACTGAAGTTTTCTGATTGATTTTCAGCAGTTCTGGAGGTTTTCTGGTGACTCCAGTGGCAGTCTGGCAGCTCCCGCTATGGTCTGGCGATGGTTCGGTCAGGCGGGCAGTGGTTTCAGGCGACCCTGCGGAGGTCCGACCAGATTTTTCAGGGGGTTCTTTAAACCCCCATAACTGGAAAACCGTAACTCCAATTTGCGGTCCGTTTGTGGTGAAGAGTTCCTTGCATCGCGAAAGACCCGGTTCAACTCACATTAAAAATTTTATGAGTCTGTATTGTATCCATAGTCTATGAAACTTTTAAATAATAATAATATTTTATCATTATTCAACATTGACCCACTGTAACATTTACACGGAGCGTCTGTTTGACATTCCATCATTTGCGTTGAGACCATGATGGTGCGGTGAATTTTCTTGTTTGCTTTCGGGTTTTATAACCATGGACAAGTTATAGTCCCCATAAGGCCATGTTCCGACGTTTATGGCAAAATATGAATTTTGCCTTGGGTGTCTGTTTTGGAAAAACGAGTAGTTGACCCCATTTGTTTTTCAGAGGGGATCACAATAGTGTGATCTTCTTGACGAGTTTTAGGAGCATGGTGTGGGCCCCACTCAGGCTGGCTTCGATTAATAGTACCTTTTTCACCGATTGACTTTTTGGGATGATTGAGTAGTCAATAATGTGTCTTTTTTCAAGGAGATCGTAGTGGTATGATCCGCCTGATGTGTTTTGAGATTGTAGTGTAGGCCCCACATGGTCAAGCTATGTTGAATAGTGCCTTTTTTACCGGTTGTCTGTTTCGGGTGAATAAATAGCCTAACCTATGTGTTTTTCCGCGTGGATCATGATTTCTGCCTCGGTATCAGCATTGGAGGTGCGCGGTGTGGTGTTGTCATGGGTCACTTGGGTTAGCGACATTGTGGACCAGCAATGGTTGACGGTACTCCCTTGGTTCGTTCCTACAGGGGTTCTCATGGAACCACTACCTTAGTATGGGTTTGTGATCCTCTTGATGGGGTGTTTAATCTGTTAGGGTTGTGTCATCCCTCTGGTGGGCTCATAGCCGGATCTTCTAGCATTGATTCCCTGGATTGGGTTCTGGGTATCGTGGTGACCACTTATCCATGGGAATTGATCCCCTATCTAGCAGGTTAACCCCATAGGGTTTGTGGAATCATCAAAAATATGATCCCCTATGCAGTGGGTCGTGCTCAGTAGGGTTGTGGCATCTCCAGGTATATGATCCCCTAATCAGCATGAGGATTATAGTAGGGTTGCGTTATCGTTGTTTATATGATCCACTACTCAGCACGTGGTTTCTGTAGGGTTGCGACATCTTCAGTTCGATCCCCTACAATGTCAGATATACCAGATAGTGTTTCAGTGTCGTCCTGACTGTCGTGACATGGGTGACGATCCTCTATCTGAGTGACATGTTTTTGTTGAGTGCCAGATCAAGTTGTGGTATCCCCTAGAAGATCCTGAGAGTGATCCCCTCTCTGTGAGATATACGAATGCCAGGTCAGGTTGTGGTATCCCCTAGAATACCCTGGGAGTGATCCCCTATCTGTGAGATCTTTATATACTGGTGTGGGTTCTGGTATCCCCTAGTGGATCCTAAGAGCGATCCCCTATCTGATGAGTTTGGTGTTTATGTTGTTTCAGTGAGGTTTCCTCAGTGACAATATCCAACGAGCGTGATCTATCGGGTGAGCGTCTAAGGTGTTTGTGTGGGAACTGATGGAGTGTATCTCTCAGATGATTGTCATCTACGATGACAATGATTGTGGAGTTTGTTCTCCTAGTTTTGAACTATTGCGAGTGATGAGGTCGGTACCTCATGTGGCTTGGTGCGTAAGCTGAGTATATCTGGATGTCAAGGTGTGTGTATGAGCATACAACTGGATTGAGTTGACTAGTTGTGTTTAGCCAAGGATGGTAATGAGATGGAGTTTCTCTCCCGTCACAGTTCCCTCTGGCTGGGATAAGGGGACTGTTGCCTTTCAGTTTCTCTCTTTTGTTTTGGATTTTGGGGGTGCCTCCTGAGTATTGTTATACTCAACCTTGCATAGGCTAAGCCCACACATATTTGTGTCTTGTACAGACCACATGCCTTTCGACGGTGTCCCAGGAGGACCCGGAGTAGGAGGAGCTGAGTGAGTGGGACTGACCATGGAGACTTACCGGGGCTGTGCCGAGGAGCTTTCTGGTGGTGCTTTTGGTAGTGTACCCCTTCTCCCAAGCATGTTGGACATGTTTGTAGTTATCTTTTGGTGGGCCCTATTTTTCCCTTTTTGTACCGTTGTTGCACTTTGGGTTGGGATAGTTGTATGAATGCATTTTACTGTTCAGCTTTATATATCTCTGCACTATTGCATAGAAGTGTATGTGGGTGTGTGTGTACAGGTACCTTAGGCTAATGTCTCCCATGTGTGTGATATCCTACTCGGCGCTGGTCATCAGCCCTTGGCCTATTGAAGTCGGGCTTGGGGAGTCGTGGCTTGAGCCCCACGGGGTCGGGTTGTGACAGTTATAACCTAGAAAAGAATCATGTAAGGGTAACATACCAGAAACCGGGGGTACTATAATCATGGTAAAGATATTATATCAAATTTATGTATGAAATTAATTATGAATTTAGATTATTAAAAGACATTACTACATGATTATTAAATTCTATATAAGAATCAGAATAACATATGAGCTATTTGAATCTCATTAGAAAAGTCAAAGAATCATGACATTTAATATAATGAATAATTTATTGCCAAATTCCTCAATTTTAGTTTTATTAATTTATTAAAAAATTCTAATAGATTATATAGTCTTATCCATATATAAATATAGAATTTTAAATATATATTATTGAATTAGAAATTAATTAATTTTTTTAATCCATTATTGCATAGTTTTAACACCGATTGAATTCAATTTCTAGTAATATTTATTATGGTATTTATATTCACCAAAAATATCAAATGTCATAAAACGTAACTATTAATGTATTATGAATAACATGTTTCCTTTATGTATTAATTTTTTTTAAATTTTATTTATTTTTGACCATAACTTTTGTTTTGTAATACGTAGTATATCATATGATTTTGAAAAGCGTCTTACATGTTAACGAATGTCTTATAAATTAATTCCTACCGTATTATGACTACCTAAAATGAATTTTTATCCAATATAGACTTAAACATAGAAAAATGTATCACAAAAAATAAATTATGTCTATCTAAATATACAATTGCCTACAAAATTTTACAAAATTCTTGTTGAATGTTAATGATTTCTAGAAACATCAAAGAATATTTTTTTAATTTCATAGGATAAATAGAATTATTGAATACATTATACTTAAATTCATTTCCATATATTCTTCCATATAATTTAATACAATCAGTGTTTTTAAAATCATTATAGAATATCCTTATATCATGTTAATTCAATTATATACACATAAAATCCACTCCAAAATAAATTTGTGTCTTTAATAAATACCAAAATATTTGAATATATCTTTATCAATGATTATAATGTTTTTTTGAATTTTTATACACAACATTATGATATCCCATGTTCGTCTAATTCTTATCTATTTATTCTCCAACAATTTGAGAAAAAAATTTATATGTTAAATGTATTGGAAAATAGTTCTCATATATTAAATTTCCTAGATATAAAAAAAATTCTACAAATTTTACACCATTATTTTTTATTCATTACCCTCATTAATTGGGTCAATATATTAAATATGCGATAAGGGTCAAAAATATTTTTTATTAAAAAGTTTTTATCAAATAAAAAACAATAATTAGTTGTTATCCATGATCTATCTATAATAAATAATGTATAATATTTACAAAAATCTATAAATCATTTATTAAGAATTGGATGAAAATATTGATTCCCCTTTATTGATGTTTTATAAATATTTTTTCTTGAAATTAATTTAACCTACACTCCAATTAAACAAACACGTAAAAAACATAATATATATAACATATTACTCCACACATATAACCATATTTATCCTAAAACCCATATTTGGAATGTGATTATCATTCCCCCTTTATATGCTACATAGAAATCGAGAACCTCAATATAAATGATATTTTGATAAATTCTATAAAGAAATCCTCATGAAGAGATTCAATTATATTGTATTCATCATGGGTGGTTTTTATTAGCAATGCACTCAATGAAATTTATTTTGATATATATTAATTTGTTTCATGAAAAAACATTTTATCTGTTTAAGTATTCCTAGAAAAACAAGGACTCTAACTGTTTGATGCCTATAACTTTTATAAATTTCTCAGTTTTATTTATTTGTATTAATTTTTTTAGTAAAATCTTGAAAAAATAGAGATTTATAGGAATAAAGTGATGTTCCATAATTTTTTATGCAGATAAATAGGTTATACACGTGGATCATACCCATAAAATTTGATTATTTCAAAAATCTAAAATGTTAAGAACACTTCATGTAAGATTTAACTCTAATTTTTCATATTAGTTCTTCTTTAAGAAGAATGTATGTTATTCTCACATCAACATTATTCTTCATATGAATATGATTATTAAATTTCATATATAATACAAATTCATTATTTCATTCTTATTATATGCTTTAAGACAATTGCAAATAGGATATCAAAAATATTAAACATTCATTTGTAACATGGTTTTACTTCTTCATAAATATAAACTAATGAATTGAAGTATAATATTTAATACATGGAGTCACTATTGTTATCTATTTTATCATTAACAATTCAATTGGTTTAAAAAAATTCATACAAAAGTAATTTTTATGAAAGATCATAATCCCAGTGGCCTAGAGTCGGTTCCGTACTAATATACATTTGTATAATAAACAATGAATTCACGTCCTGAAAGACTATGTAGATTATTACCATTTAAAAAAAAGATACTACCATAATTTCTACAATACATATTGAAAGAAAAAACAACAAATAAAAACTATTGGAAACATCCAAAAATCTTAAATTTTTTACACATGACATTTATAATATACATATCACATCATTGGTAAAACAAAAACCTATTTCATGGGTAATATTAGATGCATAGTAAGGGTAAAAAATTAAATTAAATATATAATAAATAGACATAAACAATAAGGTATCGTGAATATATAAAAACACATTCTATTAAATCATAATATTGAGAATAATTCGGAAATGATAATAACTGATTAAATAGTCCCATATATAATAACATCACAATGAAACATAACCATGAATATTCTACTAGTTGAATAATCACATGGAATTCCAATTGATAATTTAATATTGAATGTATTCATAATTTTAGACATCCTAATCATATTTTCAAGTCCTTGGATAAGATTTCTAGATAAATGGGTATGGTTATCACCAAAACCTCGTTTAGTTTGTCTCACAAGACATATAAATTCATCGAGGGGGTATAGTAGGCCGCATCCATCACATACTATATCCAATGCATTCCTCATATGTAGAATAATAAATTAAAAATGATATCTCTAAATAATAGTGTCCCCTTCCACTTTTAAATATTTGAATCGTTATCATATATGAAAATACTCTAATAAAATAATAGATTAATTCATGTGAGAAATACCAATTTACATTGGAAAAAAGTTTTCTTTTGGAAAATCATTTTATTTTTCAGAAAATAACATAGTAAAAATTTAAATACTAGAAAACAAAACTGAATAAAAATGAAATTATTTTAGAGGCATAAATTATTTCTAACTAATTTTAAAAAAATGACAAAACAGTTTTTTATGAAACATTAGAAATAAACACGTTTAGTGCAGTTTAAATATAAATATTAAAGAGCTTTAAACTGTAAAAGGATTAAATTTTTTCATAAAAACATAAATGAACTATGATTTTTTTTCATGATTAAATTATTTATTTTATAAAAATATTTGTATTAATAAATATTATGGATTGAACTTGAAAAGGGGTTTCAAATTTGAATGTTCCCTTAAATTTGGCTTCTTTGTAGAGAGGAATTGAAAACATAACCATATAAAACTAGTAATTTCCCATCAATTAGAGATGAAATTATTTTATTAATGAGTTTTGAACACATAAAATAATTTATAATAATAATATAAAATTAATTAATAGTTACATTGGAGAAAGGAGGGAAAAATAATATCCTAAATGAAAGATGAAGGTTTGAGAAGAATCCATTACCACTTAGCAAACAACAAAACCATATGACCAAACAAATTTAATAAAAAAATTCATTGAATAAAATGATAAAAATTGGATTCATGATATTATAAATCAATGGAAAATATGCATACGCTAAAGACATGAAATAATCATGAATAATTATTATCTCACATAAATAAATGTTAGATGAAAAAACTCTTACCTTATATTTGAATGTGCTTTGGAACATGAACGTAATATTCAGGATAATTGGATTAAGTCTATTAGTTAATTCATTAAAAACCTTTTATAATTGTTTTTTATTTTTTATAAAATTTTATTTTCATTAATGTATTTTTTTGATGAGTTATAAAATACAATTTTTTTTGTTCGAGATTATTCATATCCTTGGTTTTCATGATCAGTTTACTAATATATATGATTGGAAAATCATGTAAAATGAAAACAGATTTCTATAATTGAAATTATTTGTAACTAATAAACATAAATAATTTTAAATGTTTATATATTTCATTATGTTATATGGTATGATCATGAATCATTTGATAAAACATTAGTGATGACTATTTATCATATTTTGGTGTTTTTTTGATCATCACGAAATAGTTTTGTAATATTACATACTATTATGTATATATAAAAATTATAGAGAACAAAATAAGCTATAATACATATAATATAATCTCTTATGGAAATGGAAATATTATTATGACCATCCATGAAGGTATAATTGAAAATGAAAACTTGTTTTCCACGACAGTGGTAAATCAGCACCTCACAGATGATGGTTTCAATTTTAGAATAAAAGAAATATGAGAAGAGGTTTTATAATTTATTATTCATTTACATAATAAAATTTTAGTATATATATAATATACTGGACTTATCATGTCACTTCGAACTTGCTATATTAGGATAGCATAAGAAAATAAAATAAACAGACAAGAAATTAATGGAAAAGGAAAGAGTTTTTTACCTACAGAACTTTTCTCCTTAAGAACCTTCTTAAGATAATTTGTTTTTATAAGAACCTAGTTGTTTCTGCGAAACACTTTGGAATATTCTTGATGATATTCCAGAGCAGCGCCTTCAGATGGTGTGCGATTCCTAGCCCTGGAGTGGCTGGAATTAAATTTTCAGTGCGTTCACACTAGAAACACCAAATAAATGTGATAACTCGTAAACGGAGTTCCGGATTAGAGATTCGAGTGTATAAATGGGTCCGGAATGGGGTTTTTACCCTAGGAACGACATAAAACTTGTCAGAAGAGGACGTTTGGACCCCTCACCCGCTATCAGAACGTTAAACGGATAATTAAATTAATTAATTGATTCATTTAATGTTGAAACGAATGTATCTCTTAAACGGTGGCTCAGATGGGAAAAACGAAGGCGCTGTTGAGTTCAGAATGTGCCATTTACCCTAGGAGGGGTATAAGTTCTGCGGGCGCGGGCCGTTAGTGAAAAATGGCCCCAGGGGCGTTTTTGTAATTTGGCGGCCTCGGGCACGGTTGTTGAAACTTTTGAACTGGGCCTTGGATTAAAATTCTGAGACCTCCGTTTCGATTGGAGTGTGGTTTTTAGCCAAGAGGGTCCTCAATCCCAACCCTGCCGAAATTTCGGGTTCGGGGCCCACGGGCGGGAGTTTAAGTGTTTTGTTTTTAAACACTTATCCCCCCTATTGGTGGTTTTCCCTGGCGCTAGAAGCTCCCCCTCCTCCCTCTTCCATATCCTCCTCCGGCGAGGCACCTCCGTAGAGACAGTTCCGGCGAGGCGCCGCTCCAACGGATTGCGGCGAAGCTTCTGGCGAAGCCCATCGAGGTAGGATTTGTCATTTTCATTTTCTTTTCTCGCACCTATTTTGAGATCAAATTTTTGTATCAAATCTCTGTTGAATTATCGAACAAATCCCATATATGAGAATTAGATTTTATGCTCTTTCGGATGCTTCTTTCGGATCAAAAATCTGAGTTTGGAATCGATCGCAAACGACTGACGAATGTTGCACGTTTTTCGGTTTCTGGCGGGTTTGAGCGGCGGCGCGACTGGCTTTCGGTGGATGGCGTGGTGGCAGGGATCTCGGACGACGGCGCGGCTAAGGTGAAGGGCGGCGCGAGTCTTCAGCTGGGGCATCCGGGCAAGCGGAGGTCGGCGCTAGGGGCGAGCGGCCTGGGCAGCCAGGTGACGACGAGGGCGAGGCCGAGCCCGCCAGGCAGGGGAGCGCTGTGGTTGCAGCGCGCGACCCCAGCGGGGGAGCATGACCCACGTCTCGCGGGTCATTACGCGGTGCGACGACCGACCCCATGAGGGTCGGTCGGCACTGGATCGGATGGCAACGGGCCACGCGGCTGAGCCGCGGGCCGGCCCATGCCAGTCCAGCCCAAGGGGATCTTTTTTCCCCGCTTCGGCCGCCCGTAATTTCCATTACGGGTGTCTGATTTGCTTGCCGTCTATGGTTGTGGGGCCGTATCATCGAGGCAGACTTTTTGAGATGTTTTTAGGAATTTTTAATTCCCGAAACGAGGGGCCGCAGAGGCGCGGCATGACATTAAGTGGACGAGCGTTTTTCCTAGGATTCTTGTTTTGGGCGGCGCGGAATCATGCGACGTCCATTTTTAGCGCCGTCAGCGGTGTTCCGACCCTGTCACTGAGGCGAAGATTTCTAGAATGTTTGTGGGCGTTGAGAATAGATTTTAGGTGTGTGCCCTACGGTCCGTCTTTCAAGCTGCGCGCAGCGTTTCACGCCTTTTTCATCAGACATCTGTTTGGGGCGTGCAAGTGGTCGTTTTTGGGTGTTTTTCTGAGGGCATTGCAATGGCACAATCCGTCTGCTCTAATTCAGAATGATGGTGCGGGCCCCACGAGGTTCGTTTGGGCATTGACGGTGATTTTTCCATCTCTATCACCGGGAAACCGTATTAGACAAGTGAATAGTCCATCTTGTTTGCTTTTTTGAGAGGATCATAACGGTGTGATCCGTTCGTTGTGTTTCGGGCCCGGGAAGCGAGTCCCACGTAGCACCGCTCATGTGCGGTGCGACAAAATGCACCTTTTTCTCCAAATATCCTTTACACTCAGGTGATTAGTGCTTTTGACATGTTTTCCTGAGGGGGTCACAGTGGTGCGATGAGCCCGATTGTTTTCGAGGCCGAGGCTTTGGATCACAGGAGGCCGTTCGGGCATGAGGCGGTGTTGGCGACCTTTCCGTTGGATATCTGTTTGAGTCGAGTAAGTAGTCTATCTCGCTTGTTTTTCTATGAGGATTAAAACGGTACGATCCTTTTGGTTATACGGAGCCTCATACACGATCTTATTAAATGTGTAAATGTAAAGGTTCCCCGGGGGCGGTTCTTCTACTATGTTTGTAGTGGACCCTTGGCATGTGATCACGTTCACTCTCGTGTGAGTGAAGTAATGATTGAATATATGTGGTTGGCCATGCCCTAGTCGTTGAGGCGGCAAGTTGGAGATGTTATGTCACACCTTTGTGTAGATGCTGGGTGTTGTGTGCACGATAGCCCTTGGGCTAAAAATGAGGTATAATCTGGGAGTATACGGGAGTGCTTGGAGGTACGTGTGGTTTGTACCTGAGTCTGCTTGTGTTCTTGGTTAGGGATTGACATAGGGCCACACATCGTGTGGGCCCTATGTGTTTGTCGTGTTCTGATTTGCGTACCTTTGACCTCTCGCGACGTAGAGGGTCCCTCGGTTCTTGTTTGTTGACTAGCGGGGTTGAGTTTTTTCCCTGGCTCTATGCTTGATGGTTTAGTCAGCAGGGTTGAGTGGTTTCCCCTGGTCTTGTTCCGGATTCAGATGGTTTCGTGATACCCACTACGTGTTCGGTTGAACAGTGTTCTACCATCCAGTAGAGATGGCCAGAGAAGTTCAGGGTTTACCCTCCAGCGGGGCTGGGCAGTGGGTTACTCATCGACTTATCAGGTTTTACCCTCTAGGAGAGACTAAGCAGTGGTTCACCCAACAAATCTTGAGGGTCTACCCTCCAGTAATACCGTGCAGTGGGTCGCATGTCGTCTTGTTTCAGGTCTACCCTCCAGCAGGGCGGGGCAGTAGGTCGCATGTCGACTTGTTTAGGGTTTACCCACCAGCAGACACTAGGCAGTGGGTCACCCGACGACTCTTGAGGGTCAACCCTCCAGCAGGGCTGGGCAGTGGGTCACTCGTTGTCTTGTTTCAGGTCTACCCTACAGCAGGGCTAGGCAGTGGGTTGCATGTCGACTTGTTCATGGTTTACCCTCTAGCAGAGACTAGGCAGTGGGTCACCCAACGACTCTTGAGGGTTTACCCTCCAGCAAGGATGGGCAGTGGGTCGCACATCGTCTTGTTCTGGGTTTACCCTCCAGCACGGCTGGGCAGTGGGTCACCATTCGACTTCTTCTAGGTCTACCCTCCAGCAAGGCTGGGCAGTGGGTCACCTGACGACTTCTTCCAGGTCTACCCTCCTGCAAGGTCGGGCAGTGGGTCGCCTGACAAATTATTCCAGGTTTACCCTTCAGTAGGGCTGGGCAGTGGGTCGCCTGATGATGTATTGTGGTTTACCCTCCAGTAGGGCTGGGCAGTCGGTCACCTGATATCTTATTATGAATTACCTTCTAGCAGGGTTGGGCAGTGGGTCACCCGTTGACATTCCAGACTCAGTCCTTTCTACTAGGCTAGTCTGTGGCTTTCCTCCATGATTATCGGAGTGAGACCCTTGGTTGTGCGGGTTATTGATGGAATGATCTTGACTTTGAGGAGACCTCTCGACTGCGGGGCAGTGACGAGTTGTGGTTTGACGTTCCCCCAGAACTCTCGAGTACGAGGAGCACTTTCCCCGCCAAGATGCATCCTTGTGACGCAACCCAAAACCATGCGGGCGAGTCAGGGCTACCCAAAGCGGATAGTGTCGAGGTGCAGTGATTGAGCCCTTAACTTGTAGTTTGGGGAAGACGTGCAGGATCCTGGGCATCAATGGTGTTATCTCAGGGACTTTTGGCTACTCATTTCTTGGGCTGAGCTACAGGACAGAGATCCCCTTACGACGTTGTTCAGGCTTCATGAATGAGCATAAGGATCTATATATACCTTGTTTCAGTACCCACTTCATTGGTTTGGTAACTCTCCTTCTAGGAGAGGCGAAGACGCACGGGGTATGCCACGTTCTTTCTGTGTCTAGCTTCTCATGGTTGGATGAGTCTACTCTCCTACTATAGGTAGCGAAGACTCGAAGGGAATTTCATCTTCTTACCATTTCCATCTCCTTGTGTCTGGACGAGTCTACCTTCCTTTCTCTTGGAGGGTTGAGCTGGACTCTTTACTACACTTTGAGTTTTAATCCTCTACTATTCCTTGTTCTCTCTACTTCTCACCCTTCGGTACCTCATTTGCTGCTCCCTAGAGCCTTCGGGTTATCCTACTGAGTATTTTTATACTCACCCCTACTTGGTATTTTCCCGCACTTGGTGTGCCCTTGCAGACGGCGGACAATTTTTTCGTGACTTCAGTGGAGCATAGAAGTTCAGGAGCTTGAACCGCGTGCGGTGGACGGAGTCGGGTTCCAGGTGGGGGACCCTTCCAGCTGTTTGTTTGTTTACCTGTCACCGGGTTGTGGCACCTTTTTTGGTTGGTCACGTGTTTTTCCCATTTTTTTCAGCACATTACTTGTAATGTTTAGAGGTCGATGCACATTGTTGGTATATATATAGCAGTTTCTCTTTTCTTTACTTGTCTTTTCTTTTACTCTGCACTTTTTCATTGAGTTTCCTGCGTGTGTGTGTGTACAAGTACTTAGGCAAAGGCCTCCCTGATTTATTGTGCCTTCGGTGCTGGTTTCCAGCCCCTGGCCTATAGAGGCGGGCTTGGGGTAGTTGCGGCTCGAGCCCGGGTAGTGTCGGGTCATGAAAAAGTGGTATCAGAGGTGGTTTGTTCCTTGGGACGTTGTTTGGACGTCCCAAAAATAAAAGGAATTGGTTGGGATTTAGGGAAATAGTGTTAATGTGTCTTGAGAACGGCTCTCAGTCCAGGGAGTCCAGTGATGGTGCGGCGACCGACGTATCCATTCACCAGGACCTTGATAACCTCCTTGTCAACTCAGCATGCTGAGACACTTATTGTAGGGAAAATTGGTTTGTGTGTCACATAGGATTGAGTCTTTGACTGTCCTTCTTGAGTTATCTCCCCATCATTGATATTGGTATATACATATATGCTCATCTGACTGTGCCACTCCTTGATAATATTCAGGATGTCTCTGCGAAGACATCCAGTCAAGATACAAACTTTGGTGTGTGACGACGACCCTGTGAGCTACGAGGCCACAGTCTAGGACCAATCATGTGTGCCCCTTTTTCCGGGTGGGCCGGTAGCTGCACCCCACCTGTTGAGCAGTAGACAACTTCAGCAGAGTAGGCTGAGTTTTAGCGCAGGTTGATCACGCTCTGTGAGTTCCAGCGGCAGAGACCGCTGAGGTTCATTGGTGAGCCAGACCCTCAGGCAGTGGAGGTTTGGCTAGAGACAGTGGTTCTCCTTTTTAGGCTTGTGCAGACGCCGACAGATCGGATAGTGTATTTGGCGGCCAACCTTTTTCGTGGAGCAGCTTGGCGTTGGTGGAGTCTGGTGACTCAGTTTCTTGACGAGTAGTCACTTTCGAGGGGTGAAATTATGTTTTTGTTTTCATGATTATTTTTTCCCATCCTTCTTGCGCTCCGTTCGGATTCAGAATCTCCTGCAGTTTCAGAAGGGAGGGATGATGGTGGCCGAGTACGCGGCTAGTTTCGTAGGCCACACATGCTTTTACCCGGACTTGGTCCATGATGCCAACATTCGAGCGTGGAAGTTTGAGCAGGGTCTCCGCTGAGAGATTCGTGTTGTCATAGCACCCTTCATAATTTCCACATATGCCAGGGTTTTAGAGAAGGCGCTGGTGACAAGAGCTTCCTATCACTTTCTAGAGTTGGTGGTTGCAGTAGGTACGTTTGAGCCGAGACGTCTTCCGCATCTAGCGGGCGTCGGCAAGAAGAACCTCGACGCGGGTGGCTTTCCGAAAACCAGGCTCAGGGGCCTGGTCGTACACTACAGTGGCACCGGAGGGAACCAGAGCAGCCCAAAGAGAGTCGGTGCTATGTGTGCGATGAGCGAGGTCACCTGGCACAGGACTGCCCGACCAGGCACGCAGAGAGCTTTGGACAGGCAGCAGGTGCACCACTACGACAGAGGCAGCGCCGTGATCAGAGTAGTTCCTATAGAGGTGGTTCTATTAGGGGAGTGGGAGGAGCTGGAAGTGGAGGACGACCCTACGAGGTCTTCCCATCACCACTAGGTGGTCCACGTCAGGCTCTGGGAGCCGACAGTTGGGACCGCGGACAACCGCGAGCATTGGATTTCTATGATCCTACAGAGCATGAGGTGTTAAGAGGTACACTCTACTACTCTTCTAATTTTGTAGTAGAATTGTTAGACTTTGTGTGTGGAATGTTTTTCTCTCCGCTCCTTGTTTGAGGGGTTACTAGGGTGGCGCGGGGCATCGGTGTAACCCTGTGTTGGTAAGGAAAAAGGTGTGGGACCTTTTTTTCCTAGTCGATTGTGTCAACTCCTTTGCCTTTCAAGCGTGTAAGAGATCCTTGGTTGAGAGACATCGACTGTGGAACCTTTCGTGACCAGATATCCTTGGGTGTTTCACCATATGGATATTTTGAAGGAGGGAATCACCATGCCTTGTTCCAGGTGTGGGCGGTGATTCCAGTCGCGACATGTGACTTAGAGGTTTGGTCTGGGACGGGAGCTACCCCCGAGGTCCTTCGGACCATTTGAGACCGTGCAGAGGGATGGAGAGGTTCTCTACCGCCTTGCCCTAACCCCAAGGGCTGGTTTGAGTGCATGATGTCTCCCACGCGACTCACCCGAGAAGAGGTGTCTGTGCTCCTATGCATGACATCAGCGAGGGTAGACCTCGTGTGAATGGATCAGTCCTTTGGTCTGTGTGCGGTGGCGCAGAGCTGTGCATGAGTTCTTCTGGGTACGGAGGAGCCGGGTGCGGGCTGCGTACCCTAAATTTTTCCCTTGTTTTGCTTTTCGGGGAAGAAAATCTTGAAGGATGGAATGATGTAAGAACCTAGTTTTTGCTGCGAAACACATTGGAATATTATGGATGATATTTTAGAGCAGCGCCTTCAGACAGTGTGCGATTCCGAGCCCCGGAGTGGTCGGAATTAAATTTTCAGTGCATTCACACTGGAAACACAAAATAAATGGAATAAATCCTAAATGGAGTTCTAGATCAGAGATCCGAGTGTACGGATGTGTCCGGAATGGGGTTTTAACCCTAGTAACAACACAAAACGTGTCGCCACAGGACGTTTGGACACCTCGTCCGCTATCAGAACGTTAAATGGATAATTAAATTAATTAATTAATTTTTTTAATGTTGAAATGAAAGTATCTCTTAAACAGTGGATCAGATGGGAAAACTGAAGGCACTCTTGAGTTTAGAACGTGTCGTTTACACTAAGAGGGTTACAGTTCTGCGGGCGCGGACTGTCAGTGAAAAATGGCCCCAGGGGCGTTTTTGTAATTTGGTGGCCTCGGGCGCGGTTGTTGCAACTTTTGAACGAGGGCTCGGATTAAAATTACGAGACCGCTGTTGTGCTTGGAACGTGGTTTTTATTCAATGGGAGCCTTAATCCTGACCCTGCCGAAATTTCGGGTTCGGGGCCCACGGGCGGGAGTTTAAGTGTTTTGTTTTTAAACACTCCCCCCCCCCTCTTGGTGGTTTTACCTGGTGCAAGAAGCTCCTCCTCCTCCCTCTTCCCTCTCCTCCTCCGGCGAGGCACCTCCGACGAGACAGCTCCGGTGAGGCACGGCTCCGACGGATCGCGGCGAAGCTTCGGGTGAAGCCCATCGAGGTAGGATTTTTCATTTTCGTTTTCTTTTCTCGAACCAATTTTGAGCTCAAATTTTTGTATCAAATCTCTGTTGAATTATCAAACAAAGACCATGTATGTGAAGTATATTTTATGCTCTTTCCGATGCTTCTTTTGGATCGAAAATCCATGTTCGGAATCGATCGCAAACGACTGCCGAAGGTTGCAAGTTTTTCGGTTTTCGGCAGGTTTCAGCAGTGGCACAACGGCGGGGCTCCCGGATGGCGGAGCGGCTAAGGCACAGGGGGGCGCGGGTCTTCAGCCGGGGTAGCCGGCCGAGCGGAGGTCAGCGCTGGGGGCGAGCGGCTTGGTCAGCCGGGTGACAGCGAGGGCGACGCCGAGCTCGTCGGGCAGGGGAGCTCCGGGGTCGCGGCGCGCGAACCCCGCAGGGGGAGCACGACCCGCCTCTCGCGGGTCGTCACGCGGCGTGAGGACCGACCACACAAGGGTCAGTCTGCACTGGACCGGACGACGCCGGGACGGCCGGCGCAGGATGGCCCAGGCCGGGCGGACCGGCCGACCCAGGCCGATCCGGCCCAACAGGATCTCCCCCCCCCCCTTCGGACACCCGTAATTTTCATTACGGGTGTCCGATTTGCTTGTCGTCTATGGCTATGGGGCCGTATCATCGAGGAGGAAATTTTGAGATGGTTTCGGGAATTTTTAATTCCAGAAACGAGGGGCCACAGAGGCATGACGTGACTTTAAGTGGATGAGCGTTTTTCCTGAGATTCTTGTTTTGGGTGGCACGGACGCATCCGACGTCCGTTTTGAGCACCGTCATCGGTGTTGCGACCCTGGTACTGAGGAGGAGGTTTCCAGGGCAGTTTTGGGCGTTGAGATAGGATTTGAGGCATGGGACCCACGTGCCATCTTTCGAGTTTCACACAGCGTTTCACGCCTTCTTCATCTGACATCCGTTCGGGGCGTGCAGACAGTCATTTTTTGGTGTTTTTCTGAAGGCATTGCAATGGCGCAATCCATCCACTCTAATTCGGCACGATGGTGTTGGCCCCATGAGGGTCGTTTGGGCATTGATGGTGATTTTTTCATCTCTATCACCGGGCGACCATATTGGACAAGTGAATAGTCTATCTTGTGTGCTTTTTCGAGAGGATCGAAACGGTGTGATCCGTTCGTTGTGTTTCGGGACTGGGAAGCGGGTCCCACCTAGCACCGCTCGTGTGCGGTGCGCCAAAACGCACCATTTTCTCTGAATATCCTTTTCACTCATGTGAGTAGTGCTTTTGACGTTTTTTCACGAGGGGATCGAAATGGTATGATGCAACCGACTGTTTTCGGGGCCGAGGCTTGGGATCACGGGATTCCATTCGGGCGTGAGGCGATGTTAGCAACCTTTCCATCAGATATCTGTTTGAGGCGAGTAAGTAGTATATCTCGCGTGTTCTTTCATGAGGATTACAACAGTATGATTTTTTTGGTTGCGTTGAGCCTCAAACGTGATCATATTAAATGTGGAAATGTGAAGGTGCCTCGGGGGTGGTTCTTATACTGTGTTTGTAGCGGACCCTTGGCGTGTGATCGCTTGCACTCCCATGTGAGTGATGTAATGATTGAATAGATGTGGTTTGTCGTGCCCCAGTCAGTGAGGTGGTAAGTTAGAGATGTTATGTCACACCTTCGCGTAGACCTTGGGTGTCGTGTGCACAATATCCCTTGGGCTGAAAATGAGGTATAATATGGGAGTATATGGGGGTGCTTGTAGGTATGTGTGTTTTGTACCTGAGTCTGTTTGTGCGCTTGGTTGGGGATTGACTTGGGGCCACACGTCGTGTGGGCCCCATGTGTGTGTCGTGTTCTACTTTGCGTACCATTAACCTCTCGCAAGATAGAGGGTCCCTTGGATCTTGTTTGTTGACTATAAGGGTTGAGTTTTCCCCCCGACTCTGTGCTCGATGGTTTAGATCAGCACGGTTGAGTGGCTTC
Source organism: Viscum album (assembly GCA_963277665.1). Lineage (NCBI taxonomy): Eukaryota > Viridiplantae > Streptophyta > Magnoliopsida > Santalales > Viscaceae > Viscum > Viscum album. The sequence goes on along the minus strand of OY728155.1, from coordinate 1,346,405,004 downwards.
CCCTGGTCTTGTTCCGGAGTCAGATGGTTGCGTGATACCCACTTCGTGTTCGGTTGACTAGTGTTATACCATCCTGTAGAGATGGCCAGAGCAGTTCTGGGTTTACCCTCTAGTGAGGCTGGGTAGTTGGTTACTCATCAACTTCTTAGGGTATACCCTCTAGTAGAGACTAGAAAGTGGGTCACCCGACGACTCTTGAGGGACTACTGTCCAGCAGGGCTGGGCGGTGGGTCGTCTGTCGTCTTGTTTCAGGTCTACCTACCCGCAGGGATGGGCAGTGGGTCACCTGTCGACGTTTTCAGGGTTTACCCTCTAGCAGAGACTAGACAGTGGGTCACCCGACGACTCTTGAGGGTCTACCCTCCAGTAGGGCTAGGCAGTGGGTAACCCATCGTCTTGTTTCAGGTCTACCCTACAGCAGGGATGGGCAGTGGGTCGCCTATCGACTTGTTCAAGGTTTTCCCTTTAGCAGAGATTAGGCAGTGGGTCACCCGATGACTCTTGAGGGTTTACCCTCCAGCAGGTTTGGGCAGTGGGTCGCTAATCGTCTTGTTCCCTTTTTATTCTCCAGCAGGGCTGGGCAGTGGGTCACTCGTCGACTTCTTCCAGGTCTACCCTCCAGCAAGGCCGGGAAGTGGGTCGTCTGACGATTTCTTCCCGGTCTACCCTCCAGCAAGGTCGGGCAGTGGGTCGCCTGACGACTTATTCCAGGTTTACCCTCTAGCCGGGCTAGGCAGTGGGTCGCCTGATAATGTATTATGGTTTACCCTCCAGTAGGGCTGGGCAGTGGGTCACCCGATATCTTATTATGAATTACCCTCCAACAGGGCTGGGCAGTGGGTCACCCGTTGACATTCCAGACTCAGTCCTTTCTACTAGGCTAGTCTGTGGCTTTCCTCCGTGATTATCGGAGCGGGACCCTTGGTTGTACGGGTAAGTGACGGAACAATATTGACTTTGAGGAGACCTCTCGACTGTGGGGTAGTGACGAGTTGTGGTTTGACGTTCCCCCATAACTCTCATGTTCGAGGAGTGATTTCCCCACCTAGAATCTTCCTTGCGACGTGACCCAAAACCATGCAGGCGATTCAGTGCCACCCAAAGAGGATAGTGTCGAGGTGCGTGATTGAGCCCTTGACTTGTAGTTTGGGGCAGACGTGCGGGATGTTGTGCATCGATGGTGTTATCTCTAAGACTTTTGGCTACTCATTTCTTGGGTTGAGATACGGGGTGGAGATCCCCTTAAGATGTTGTTCAGGCTTATTGAATGAGCATATGGATCTGTATATACCTTGTTCCAGTACCCACTTTTTGGGTTTGGTTGCTCTTCTTCCCGGAGAGGCGAAGACACATGGGGTATGCCACATGCTTTCCGTGTCTAGCTTCTCATGGTTGGAAGAATCTACTCTTCTACTATTGGTAGCTAAGACTCGACAGGAGGTTAATCTTCTCACCATTTCCAGTTCCTTGTGTCTGGATGAGTCTACCTTCCTTTCTCTTGTTGGGTTGAGCTGGACTCTTTACTGGACTTTCAGTTGTACTCCTATACTATTCCATGTTCGCTCTAATGCTCACCCTTAGGTACCTCCTTTGTTTCTCCCTCGAGCCTTCGGGGTATCCTACTGAGTATTTTTATACTCACCTATTCTTGGGATTTGCCCGTACTTGGTGTGCCCTTGCAGACGACGGATAGGTTGGTCGTGACTTGAGTGGAGCATAAGAGTTCGGGATCTTGGACCACGTGCGGTGGTCGGAGACGGGTTCTAGGTGGGAGACCCTTCAAGCTGTTTGTTTGTTTACCTGTTGGCGGGTTGTGGAACCTTTTCTGTTTGGGCGCGTTTTTTCCCCTTTTTCCATTCAACACATTACTTGTACTATTTAGAGGTCGATGCACATTTTTGGTATATATATAACAGTTTCCCTTTTCTTTACTTGCATTTTCTTTTACATTACACTTTTGAATTGAGTGTACTGCGTGTGTGTGTGTGTGTACAGGTACATAGGCAAAGGCCTCCCTGAGTTATTGTGCCTTCGGCGCTGGTCTCCAGCCCCTGGCCTATGGAGGCGGGCTTGGGGTAGTTGCGGCTCGAGCCTTGGTTGGGTCAGGTCGTGATAGTTTTGATATTTTTTTAAAAATAGAACAAACATGATGTGGGAAATATTATTGGGATTTAATTAGACAAGATTCACAGATTAAGAGGTGGGATAAATATTTTTGGTGAGGTGTTGTATTTATCATAGAGGAGAGGGGTGTTTTTTGAATATTTTTGACATTTATCCATTATTTTGGATCAAGAGTATGAATAGTTTGAATGTTATCACTACATATATAAAAATAATTAATTGTAGTTCGATATTATGGGATTACATCAAATATAAATCATATATGTCTCCATAATTCATGTATTTATAACATTCTGTAAATTTCTGTATTTGATTATTCTCCCAAAATTCAACTATTTATGAAAAAATCCATAAAATTCACCATAAACATTTTTTAGTTTGACGAATTAAAAAATTAATACAATTTCATGAAAATAATTTCACATATATGTGAAATTTAATTTCTAAATAAAATCACAATTTCTTTGAAAAATAATGATTTTCATATTATAATTTTTTTAACACAATTACAAATTAAATAAGGTATCATAAAATTATCTTATAATCATAAGACACAAAAATTAATTTTGAAATTTAATTTATGAAAATAATTTCCTTTATAATAATTATACTAATTATAAAATCGTAAATAATCACATATGTTTCCAAAAAATAGCGGAACTTAAATTATCATTTAAAAAAAAAATGTATTTATTCACTGATATAAATATACCATATATTTTCATTTAAATGTTTCCCATGTCTTATTTATACATAAATAGTCAAATTTACTATTTTATTGATAATATTTCATTTCTTAATTATCATATTACAATTCCAATGATCACATTACTATTCATAAAAAAATAAAATTAATAGAAAAATATAAAAAATTTAACTAATGTATATATGTATATTAATCTTTCATAAATAACTTTTATATTATCAAGTATAATTTATATATGATTTAAAATTTATATTTATATCATGTTCTCTGTTAATATATTGTAAAACAAGGTTTAAAATGAAGGGACTATGAGATAAACTATAGAATTGATTCTCAATAAATGAATTATCCATCCGTGGTAACTATTTTTTCAATTATTTATAAATTACATGTGAAAATGCACCATTTATAGATATTTTGATGTTCCTTCATCATTTAAATTAGATATTATACATTTAAAATGATGAAATTGATACTTGATAAATGATTTAATATCTTTTTATACAAGTGACAATGTTTCATTCAAAGATGACTTGTATATTTAATTGATTTTTTTTTGTTTTCACGGAATTCGAGTGGTTTTATATATACTAACCCCATTATGTATATATCACCCACATGTGTCTTTTCAAAGGATGTTGATAGGATTTTTGGTGGTGACCTTCATTGAAATGACGTTTGTGGATCAAGAGAGTAGCGGTGAATGATTATGATAGAATTTATTGATGTTAAATTATGTCTCCTGATAATTTTTGTGATTCCCATTTTCAAATAATTTAAGATAGTTTTATATTTTTATTTTCATTATATTTTACCCTTTTCTCATTATGGATCATGATATTTTTATTCTTTTTAGATCATAGTGTTTTTTTCATTAATTATATATTACATTTATATTTTGGAATACAAATTTAAATCAAATGTGGATATATGTGTTTATATACAGTTATATTAGCCTATGGCCTCCCATGATGTATGCTATTCTTGTGAAATCATAGTCTACATACCCTAGTCGATTAAAAGTAGTGTTGTGGTGGCCCACTCACTTACAACCTGTCAACTGATGTCCGAGTAGATATATCCTGGTCACATTTCATGAGTTTCTTTATAAATCTTTTCAGAATATCCCTCAAAGAAGTTTCTAGGAAAATTAATGAAATTATACTAATAATTAAGTTTGTTTCCCTATATCCTTTTGTTTTTAATTTTTTGTTAACATACTATATTCTCATCATTATCTGATTCATTCTCCTTATAGATAATGTGTGTGGAGGGTACCTATAACCTAATGTTGTAAGCACAACATAAATGGTTATTATGCTGTAGGGGTCATTGTTTTAGTGGGAGGATACTACGATTCCATGAATATAGGTGATATTCAATTATTTATCATCATTTTTTATTGGATATTATATAGTAAAGTTGATGTTATTAATACTATAACATCTTATATTATTCTCCCTTTAATAATTTTATTTGAAATGCGAATAATTTGTGTGAAATGTTAATGATTAATTATTAAATATAATTTTAGAGAACTATTTGAATTCATACAGAATCAAGTCTGTTTAATTATTTAATAGAAACTATATCCCTACTTATGAAAATTTCATGATTATTGTTTTGTATGGTTACCTACTCAATATAAAACAATTCATTTGAAGGGATCTTTGAACAATTCTTCCATTTGGTGGGTCATATGGACCACACAAGAAGGCCCACAAAATTTGTGAAGAAACTGAAACATCTGTGAAGATGGAATTATTATTCTCAATATAGGAGTGAAAATTCATTAATTCTCCACAAAAATTCGTATAAAAATTCAAGGAATCATGATTAAAAATTTCAATTCCCAAATCCAAAAACAAGGGGGCCAAATGAAGCATTGATGTCGAGCCCACCATTCTTTCTTGGAATTAAAATCAGTTACAATATTAATGAAATAACTTCTGATATAGAGATAAAACATATCTATTTACTATAGTGTCAAATCCAATATATGGGAATCCAACGTTTTTTAAGAATTTCTTCGGATTTTAAGGCATCTGACTATTGATATATCCATTCAAATTTCAACTTTCTAAAAGTAAGGGATTGAATTAGAAAGATTATAATTGTTTAATCAAATGACCATAACATTGTCTCCATATGTCCAAATGCCTCCCAATTTTATAGTAGTAAAGAAATCATATTATCTACAACTTTAATGAAGGTTATATCTAGACATTCAGAAGTCTAGTTGTCCAAATCGTCGATCCAATTGGCGGGGTAGTTTTATAATACAAACAGTCCGCCACCGTGGTCTATAAATACAACTCCTCCTCTCATTTAAAAAGGGATCGAATTTAAAAATAAAGTATCATATATTCTCATGAACAATTCCTTGAAAAATTCTTATAATTACAATCCGTACTCATGTATGAACTTGAGTGACCATTCCCCTCTCTTTGTTTTAATTAACTTTTGTGTCGTTCTTCATTTGTAATCGTGTAGGTGTTAGTTTTTGTAATTTTATTTTATTGTAGGTTTCTTTAATCTTCCTTTATTACTCTCATCCAACATCTGGTAAATAATATTAAGGGTCTTAAAATAGTTTAAATATAGTTGAATCACCTTTCCATTTTTTATTGCATTTTCATTCAATCTAAAGCCAATATGCAATTCCTTTCATCGTTTGTGTGTGTGATTAATGGACCACTCTTTTCTTATCAATTTATTTTTCTTATCTTCTTAATTTATCATCATAATCCTTATAACCAGATTGATAATCAAATCAATGGATGACTATATCTTTTATTGGGGTGAGTTATATTTTAGGGATGTTAAGAGATTGAGATCTTTTTCTCGATGAATATTCTTTGAATTAACTGTGTGTATGTTGGAATTAAAATGTCATGGATTAATGGCTTGTTATGTTTAGCAAGTGGTTTCAAGGGATTATTGGAACTATAAATACATTTCCATAAACAATATTTGATTATTATTATAACCCTAAGTAATGTTAATGATTTAATTAATGCATTAACACTTGGTAATTCCAATCAACGTCAACTGGTGAAATGGGTGTTTATTTAATGCAATATAAAGAATAGCTCAAGGATATCAAATTTTTAACTAAAAAATGATGAAGTAATTATAATATTTATCAAATTGTTAAATCAATATTAATCAGTCAATCATTTAATTTAATACCTTCAATCAAACCCCCAATCAAAATCTAATCAACTTCAAACATTTGATTATTAAAGAGTATCATCACTAAGGATTCAACTCGACTGTTGCTATCCACATTAGCATAGCATCAAAACATTAAGCAGTCGATAGGAGAAAATAATCCATGCATTCACATGGGGTTATTGATGGGGATGGTGCAAATTTAGTAGTTGTTAGTTTCTTATTATTGTTAAAAAAACAAAAAAAAAATTGAAAAAAACATAGAAAAACCAGCCTTGTCATAAAAATCATAAAAAACACATAAAAACATGTTTTTTTCATCAAAAGTATTTCTTAATTCCCTATATCTACCAAATAGTCCTTCATATTTGTTTGACCCTGAAATTTAGAGAACACTCCACCAACTTTATTGTAACATAATAGATAATCAAATAATTTAAGAAGTAGTCCTTGTCCAACCAATTGAATTAGATGTGGCCAATCCTAGTGAACCAAAAAATAAATAACATGTTGCCCTGAATGTGAATTACCAACTCCTTTGTATTCAATATCCAAAAAAAGTGGCTGAATTTGAACTCAAATCTTGTTTGATCCATCTTCTTCCAAATTTCCACAGGCAAGTCGGTCAGGATCCACATGTCCATCCTAAAGAGTTCCATCTGGTGTTCTTTACAATGAGGCCTCAAGGGATTTTTGAGGAAAAAATAAATATCTAAGCATTACCTTTTTCCCTAGATGACACTACTATTTCATGGCTCTACAACCTTCCTCCTTGTTCCATAACCACATGGAATGACATGAAGATACTCTTCTTATAGAAATTTTTTCTGCTTCTCGTACTGCATCCATCCAAAAAGAAATATGTGGAATCTATCAATTCCCAAATGAATCACTCCATGAATAATGGGATAGGTTAAAAAAGAATTTTTTATCAAAAGCACACCACCAAATACCTCACCAACTCTAGATCCAATACTTTTATGAGGGGTTATTTTCTCTAGAGATAACTCTCATTGATACTGAAAGTGGTGGTTCTCTTGTTGATAAAACTCTCACATATACAAGAGATATCATTAGTATCATGGTTGAAAACACAAAAAAATCCATACTCGAGCACATGATCATGTCGAAAAAGTACAAGGGAATAAATCCAAGGAACCAAACCAGATTACTGTTTGCATGAGTAAACTTAATGGTCTTGGGCGACAACTAGTTGTGGATTCCAAAGCCCCGACCTAATATTCTCTATAATAACTATTCCTTGGACCTATCAAAAACTATTGAATATGAAACTCACCAGCTTATCCAATAGACACCTATCGAAAACCACAAGATGAACCATCTGATTTATTCAGAGAAATGGTGCTCAATGCAGTATATGCTCAGCATAACATCATCCCTCAACAATCTGGATAGTTTGTTAGAAACATCAACCAACTGCACTCCAAGCCCTTCTCTTCTACCTTCATCCAAGGAATGAGGTATAGAAATATCATTCTTCATCCCACTCAATTATTTCCTCATAACCCAAACCAATTCCAATATGGTCAAGGTGTTCATAACATCTTCCATCTTTACCCTTTTGTTCCTCAACCGTAAAGGATAAATCCTTATCTTCACCCTCCTAGATTCCAATATCATACTGAGACTTCTCAGTTCCCTATCCAAAACAATCAATTTACCAAGAACCAAAATCATGTTAATACATATCTGGTAGAAGCCTCTTCTTCCAAGAAACTGTGGTAAAGTACAAATAAAGATCTTGCCTCATTCACCCATTCCAGTATTAAAAAAAATGTAACCAATATTGGTCATCTTGCATTCCACCTAAGCCAGGAACAATAATAAAATTATTCCCAACTCCCAACTCAACCATTAGCCAACTCCAAAGGTAATTTAAGTGAAATTTCACTTAGATCAGGGATGCAAATTGTTATGCTTCATGATGAGTCCCCCACTCCCCTTTAAATGTTGACCTAGAACATGAAAAGAAAAAGATACTCGGAATGGAATCTCAATCCATTTCCTAGAGTCCTACCATTAAAAATAGGAAAAATATTCCTTTTCCTCAAGATGATTCTATACCAAAGAAGTCCTTTGATCCCAATCATGAAATGATCAACATGATTAGACGCATTGAAGTCAACATACCACTATTAGATTTCATAAAACAAATCCCTAATTATTCCATGTTTCATAAGGAATTTTTAACCCATAAGAGGCAATTTAGGACCGTTGAAAATGTTTCCACCAAGCATTCTATTACCATATAGTGCAATGTTCAAGGGACCTTTATGGTTCCATGCCAAATTGGATGTTTCATCTTTGAAGATAAACTCATAGACCTAGGAGACACAATTAATGTCATGCCCAAATCCATCTTATCCAACATTGGTATTGGTTGCTTACATCCAATAGTTGTTGTCATCAAATTGTCCATTCGAAACACCGCTAGCCAAAAGGGTATAATCAAGGATGTCCTTGTTCATGTGAATTCTCTTATCTTCCCTTCTGATTTCTATGTCCATGACAGGGAAGGTGAGACGATCACTTCTCGATCTCCCCTAATTTAACGAATACCATTCCTCATGACTACTAGAACCTAGATTGATGTCCATTTAGGAATCTTATCCATGGAATTTGGTGACCAACTGGTCATGGTCAACATTTTACAAGCCTTGTGATACCCATCTGAGGATCACTCTGCATTCTCAATAAAAGATTTTGAGTACACTTCAAAGAATCAATTCTACCCCTTTCCATCATGTTTATCATGTTATAATGAGAAAGGATCTTGTGAGATCTTAACTAGGATTACCTAAGTCATAAATTGTGAAGTTGATGTGGACCTCTAATTCATAGACACTATCAATCAAGAGGGTCTTGAAAAAAATCTTGAATCCCACATCCACTTTGATTTCTACTACTCCACCACGGACAGTATGAAAGAAAATTTTTAAAAATCAACTGAATACCCTTACATAATTCCTGAGTTTTCTAACATAGAAATCAATGATGAGATTTATATAAACCCTATCCATGAATAGCATAAATATACATTCCTTTTCCATGATCACTCTTTTTATGTCATTATCTCTGCTTCACATATTGGATCTGAGGAGTCCAAACTTGTAAATGTGTTAGAGGAAAAAAATGCCTTAGGTTAGACCCAAGTTGACATACCAAGAATAAAACATGCCATTTTCATGCATCACATCCATATTGAGGAATCATAAAAACTAATTAGAAAACCAAAAAAAAAGACTCAATCCACTCATAAATGTGATAGATAGGGAAGAGATCACCATGCTTTATCAAGTTGGTATTATCTACCCTATTTCAGATAGTGAATGAGTTAGTCCAATTCAAGTTTCACATAAGAAGGGTAGGATACCTATTGTCACAAATGAACATGGGGAGGTAGTCACAAATAGAGGGAAGAACAAATGGCCCATGTGCATAGATTAAAAGAAATTGATTGTTGAAACAAGAAAATATCACTATCCTCTTCCATTCCTTGATTGAATGATATAAAGATTACCTGGAAAGTCTAACTATTTCTTTGTTTTTGGATACACAAACTACTTCTAAATCCCTATTCCACCACAAGAACTAGAAAATACTACTTTCACATGATCATTTAGAACATATTCATATAGAAGAATGCCTTTTGGCCTTTGTAATGCCCCTGTAACATTCTAGAGGTGTAAGGTGAGTATCATTTCTGAATTCAAGGAACACTTCATGGAATTTTTCATGGATGACTTTACGATTTATGGTGATTCATTAAAATCATTCTTTTATTCACTATCTCTATTCCTTAAAAGGTATTTAATATGTAACCTTGTGTTAAATTTTGAAAAATGACACTTCATGGTTGAATATGGGATTATTCTTGGGCACATAGTTTCAAAAAATGGTATTGAATTTGATCCTTCTAAAATTAAAGGGATCCAATAACTTCCTGTACCCAACACTATTTGAGAAATCCATTAATTCCTAGATCATGCCAGTTTTTCTCAACGATTCATCCATAAAATTAATATGATCTCTCTCCCACTTACTCGGTAGCTCGAAAATGATGTCAATTTCCATTTCGATGAGGATTTCAATAGAGCATTCGTAGAACTCAAAATTTCTATTACATCTACCCTGATAATCCAACACCCAGATTAGTCATTTCTCTTTCAGTTGATGTATGATTCTTCTCATAGAGACGTTGGGGTCGTTCTTGGTCAATGAAGAGAAATAATTCCTCATGTCATCTATTGTGCCACATATATATTGAATGAAACTCAATCTCACTACACTATGACTAAAAAATAACATTTAGTCATGGTTTTTGCCTTATATAAATTGTGGTTCTTTCACTTAGGTTCCAAAATCATCATCTTCACAGACCATTATGATATAATGTTATTACACAAGATAAGTTATTCGAAACCGAGGCTAATAATATGGATCCTAATGCTCCATGAGTTTGACCTTCAAATAAAAGATATTACAGGAAAAGAAAACCATGTGGCTGATTACCTGAGTATAATTTCAATTTCTTTTCATTCATAAATCATTGATCTTGAATTGACCACTGACCGCCTTACATATATCACTCCAAAGCTACCATGGTATGCCCCAATTGTTAAATACATGGTTTATATGGTTTGTCCTGAATTGTTTTTCATAATAACAAATAATTATGTTGAAAAGTGATTCAAAATACTATTTATGGGATGAAAATAAAAATTGCGAAACTGGGGAAGACATGGTAATTAGGATATGAGTTGATGAATATTAATATTCCTCCATCATAGAATTTTGTCACTCACTTGTCAGAGGTGGACACTTTGCGCAACAAAGGACCTCCCGAAAGGTCCTAGACTCTAGATTCTTTTGGCCTTCACTCTTCAAGGACTCTCCCTAGTTCTGTCAATCATGTCCCACTTTCCAAAAGTTTGGATCAATTTCAATGAGAAATAAAATTCCCCAAAATCCTATAATTTTCAATGAGATCTTTGATGTTTCGGGAATCGATTTCATGGAACCATTTCCCCATTCCAATGGATACTCATAGATCATTCTTGCACTTTATAATTTTTCTTGGTAGGTAGAGGACATACCCATTTTAAAGGAAGATTCACATACTGTTATTGAGATTTTAAAGAAACACATCTTCCATTGATTTGGCACACCACGTTCCTTGATAAGTGACTTAGGAACCCATTTTTATAATAAAACTATGGAATATCTTTTGAAAAATAGTGGTGTTTTATATAAAACTTCATCTTAATATCATCCATAAAGAAATGGCATGGATGAACTTTCTAATAGAGAAGTGAAATGAGTTCTTGAGAGAATTGTAAAACCCACTAGAAAAGACTGTCTTAAAAGACTTTGTGAAGCACTTTGGGATTATTGAACTGCCTATAAAACACCCATTGGAATGTATTATTTTATGATAGTTTTCTATAAAGCATGTCATTTACCATTTGAAATCCAACATAAACCTTTTTGGGCTATAAAAGACCTGTAATTTTGTTTGTCAAAAATCTGGTGAAGAATGATTGTCATAATTGGCTAAACTGGAAGAGCTTAGACTTGATTCTTATAATAATTATAATCTCTACAAATAAAAATAAAAGGCACTCCACCATAAACCACATTCCGCTAAAGTAATTTCATAAATCTGAAAAGGTAAATATCTTCAATTCTAGATTTTGACATCACCTAGTTAAACATAAATCTAATTAGGAAGGTCCTTTTTTATTACTAATGTTTACCCATTTGTTGTAGTTCATGTCCATGACCCCTCTTCAAAAATAAAATTAATAGTTAATGGAAATTGGTTAAAGCATCAACATGAGAGGACACACAATCCCAGAACTGCATCAAATTCTATCAGATCCCCAAAATCTACAGTTGACTCACCACTGGTTGGAGATGGAAACCCACCAAATCCAAACAAGGGGTAACCTCTTTCCATTAAAATTCAATCTTTCTCTATATTTCTCTCTTCCTCGCTCCCTATCTCTATCTCTCTCTCTTCTTATTTTTATTCTTCATTCCTCATTCTTATTTTGTTTTATTTACCACTTTCTTCATCCAACTTTTTTTATTTACTCTTTCGTTTTTGTGTGGGTTTGTCTTAAAACAACCTAAAAAAACTAAACAAACCAAGAAAAATTATTTAAAAATAACATATGAATAATCAAGAATCATACATACTCACATTAAAATATTCAAATTCATTCATACCATTTTGTGGAGTCAAAATGCATGGTTTGATCTCAACTATTCTTTTTTGTTTTTTAATAAATTTGGATAATGAATCTTGTTTTAATACCAAAAAATTCGAGTGCTCAATTATTGATTTGGAAAATGTTTTTCCCAAATTTTAGGAACAAAATTTTCTTTCATTCCAAGGAATCATATAGGCGTCTTTTCAAAATGTGTGTTTTTTACCCCCATTTGTGAGTCTTGAATTTTTGGTCCTTTTAGCAGAATTTACTACTTTGGTGTGCATTAAAATAATAGACGAATTTTCTGAACCACATGAGAATCACAATAGGCATATAGCCTCTCAATTCCCTTTCATTAATCCTCCTTTTGAAAGACCCTTCAGGCCTATGAAATATTTTTATTTGATAGCCACATAACAAGACCAATACCTTATGCTTCCAAAACACTTCATGGATTTACATTGAATTATTTATTGAAATTTATTTGTGGGGGGAATAGATTTCATTTTTTTGGTTCCTTTTATTGATTTTTGACTAGTTTTCATAAGCTTGAGTGCAAGGATCCATTTTAGTGTGTGGGGGGAAGGTTATCATTTAGTGAGTTTCGGGGAATGTAATGTACATTCATTTATTTAATTTTGTAAATTTTACTGACAAGTGTTCCAAAAAATCAACAACATCAAAAAATATAAAAATATAAAAATATAAAAATAAGAATGGTTTGTGTCTTGGGAATGTCAAAAATAATTTTTCCCCAACCTTTGATCCTTTTATAACTATTATAATTAGTATAGTGAGGAGATAAAACATGGGTTGGGAGTTGTGTGTGATATCTGATTCATTCTCAGCTTTAAAAAAAAGAAAAAAAGAAAACTTTTGTCATTGGGACATGTTTTTTTGTTTAATAATGTTATATCTTATTGTACAAATCAAATTTCTTTCCACTTTTGGGTCTTATTTCAGATTATCATTACCTTGTAAATATGTGTTTCTATTTCCTTTCATCTCTCATTTTAAAAAAAATCATTTCTTTTTCCATGTTGATGTTTATCCCCCCCTCCTAATGTTTTTATATCATCCTCCTACCACCCCAAAGCTACAAAAAAAAACACTTCAAAAGATCTCTTGATTCTTGTTTACATTAGGATAGTTAATGAATGCTGAGGGCTCTTTCAAACTCTATGCTTTTCACATTTGGTCGGTGAATGAGTCATGCTCCATAAATTAATTTTTTCATCTTGTGAGGAGTATGTTTTGTGTGCCACCATTTACCATGTATAAATTTAATCATAAAAAATGAATTTTTTTTCTAATATTATTTCTATAACAATTTTTGGGGGAATTCAATATGGATATGTGAAATAGTCTAATCCTCCCCTAACTGAAGAAAAAAAATTATAATATTTTTTGGTGAGTGAAAATGATTTTGTCATGTTTTTATATTTGTTGTAGATGAAGACATGCACAAGACTATGTTTTGGGGGTTGATGTTAGTAATATTTTTACAACTTATTTTTTACCCCATTTACTGATTTTATATGAAATTTTCATAATTTTTGTGAAATATTATTGTTTAAATATTAAATATAATTTTAGACACTATTTAAATTCCTAGAGATTCATGTTTGTTTAATTTTTTAATTCTATATCTCACCATACTTATCCAAATTTCATTATTCTTGTTTTTTAGGGTTGCTTACTCAATAAAAAATATTTAATTATAAGGAATATTAGACCCAATCTACCATTCAGAGGGTAATATAGATGACACGGGAAGGCCCACAAAACTTGTAAAGAAACTGGACAATCCATGAAGATTGACTTACTAGGGTCAATCCAGTTAAAATACATTAATTATCCTCAAACAATTGGATAACAATTCAAGGATTCAAGAATAATATTTTCAAGGCCCAATTCCATTAACTAGGGGCCCAAATGAATCTTTGAATTCCAGCCCACCATTCTGGCTTGGAATTAAAATCAGTACAATATCCATGACATGTCTCCTAATCTAGAAATCCAATCATATTATGATTTTTAATTGTGAAATCCAATATATCCGGAACAAACTTTTTTTAAGAATGTGTTCAGATTTGAAGGCATCTTACTATTGATAAACCCATTCAAATTTTATCCTTCTAAAATGTTTGTATTGAAATTGATAGATTAAAATTGTTTAATCAAGATACTATAACATTGGCTCCATTGGTCCAAATTCCTCTAAATTGTGACTGTAGTCAGTCAATATTATTATATAATTAACTGAAGAAAGAGATAATTCAATATTCAACTGTCTGGATGTCTGAATCATCGAGCCAAGTGGAGGGGAAGTTATGGAATGCAAACAGTCCTCCACCACCTTGGGCTATAAATACATCCCCTCCACTCCATTCAAAAGAGTTGGAATTTTAGAATAAAGGATCATATATTTTCTTGACCAAATCCTTTCTAAAGTCTTGTATGAACATTCCATACTCATTTTTCACTTTATTGACATTTCCCCCTCTTTTTTTCAATTACTTTATATTGTTCTTCATTTGTAATCATGTAAGTTCATTTTTTTTGTAATTCTATTTTAATGCATGTTTCTTTTTCATCATCAATTTTTATCATGCAAATTTTATTAAATAATATTAATGTTATTAAAGTAGTTTAAATAAATTTTAATCCCCTTCCCTTCTTTTGATTTATCATTCAATCTAATGACAGTATTTAATTCTCTTTATCGTTTGTGTGTGTGTTTGACGCACCACTCTTTTCTTATCTTCCTAATTTATCATCATAATTATTATAACCATATTAATAATCATTTCAATGTTTTATTAAATATTTCATTGGGGTGAGTTATTATTTATGGATGTTTTGTTATTGAGATAAATTGCTCGATGGGTATTCATTGAATTAACATTGTGCATGTTGGACTTAACATGTCATGGATTAATGAAAAGTTTTGTTTAACGAGTTGTTTCCATATATTATTGGAACCATAAACAATATTTTATTAAAAGTATAACCCTATATTTTGTTAACGCTTTTATTAAAGCCTTAATACTTGGGAATTCCAATCAATGTCAAT
This sequence comes from Viscum album, assembly GCA_963277665.1. Lineage (NCBI taxonomy): Eukaryota > Viridiplantae > Streptophyta > Magnoliopsida > Santalales > Viscaceae > Viscum > Viscum album. The sequence goes on along the minus strand of OY728155.1, from coordinate 1,346,389,688 downwards.
TTGTGACATGGGTGTTAATTTAATGTAATATAAATCAAATCTCAAAGATGTCACAAGCTTAACTACCAAATGAAGAACATATAGAAATATTTATAAAATTGATAAATAAATCATAATAAATCAATAATTTCAATTATTCTCTTCCAATAAACCCCCAAAAAAATTACAATCAACTAAAAACATTCGACTATTATAATGTATCATCGCCGAAGATTCGACCAGAGTGCTACTATACACATTAGTAGAGCATCAGATCCTTTAACAGTCCATTGGTGACAATCGGCCTCACTTTAAATAGTATAAGTGTAATCTATTCTCCCAATTTGAAATCTTGTTTATATATTGGGATAGTCACTTGGTGCTTAAAGATGATACTTAATTTCCTATCAATATCTTCAAGAACCCCTACACTACATGTTGGTCGTTATTGAATCATATTAGAATATAATTTGGGTCTTATTTTTAAAGAGGTCAAGATCAATCATACATTAAGGGATTTGAATTTATTGAATGAATATATTCGACCATTTAATTAATATCTTCTAAGGTTCTTTTAATGGTATTAAATTTCTTCCCATCTTACACATATAATGTACCAAAATTGACTCTTATGAAATAACTTCAACATTTGAAATAATTTATATGTCATATTTATTATGGTTGAATGGTATAAAGCTCAAGAACCAACTAATAAAAACAAAAAATTTCTTTATTATGAAAATTTATTTAGGTAAAAAACATAATAAAAAATTGTTTATATTACGAAGGGGAAATTAAAATAAGAATATAAAAAAACTAAAATTTTGAAATTTTTATTTTTTTGGATTCATAAAGTAATCAAACCTGTGAACAATTATAAAAAAACAAAATCCATTAGTAATTTAATTGCTGTTTTTAAAAATAATGAATATGAACTTAAAAATTTTATGTTAATTATTACTAAAGAAAATAAGACTTATTTATAGAATGCTGAATATCTATATATAATTTTGAATATTCATATAAAAATTTAGAATCGAAAACTGACTTGTTAGAATTGTAATAAAAGTGATAGAATATTATTCTAGATAATTGAATAGTAAAATTGATAATAGAGTATCTTATGAAATAAAAATATAATAGATTTATATGAAATAAAATTATATGAAATGAATAAATATGATAAAATATGTATTTGATATAAATAAAAATAATTATAGTTTTTTTAATTATTTTATAAAAATATATTTATGTAATAAATTTATAATTGTAAAATAATATTTAATTTATTAAAATGGTTTTTATAAAAAAAATACATTTTTATATACAAATGATAATATAATTTTGTGAGGAACTGTGTATAGTTTTGTAGGGGTCAAACCATTGAATATTTCGTAATACCTTTAGTATTCTTAATTAATTTTTTTAAATACTTCGTATACATAGAAAATAATTTGTATAAAATATAAGAATTTTTGTAATCATATTGTCTAAAATAGATTAGATTTATTTTTGGCATTGATTGAAAAATTATAATTTTTAGATAATTTTGAAATACTTCAAAATAAAATGTTTTATATTAAAATAATAATACATGACTAATTAAACCAGGGATGTTTTAATAAACAATATATCTAACTCACATGTATCAATAACAATTAATTGTCAGTCGAATCATTAAAACATTTAGTGTTTTTCAATAATAATAATAAAATTAATATTTTATTATAAAATTCCCCACACATCCCCTTATAAATACAACCCTTCCATTCTCTCCTTTGGCTTATAAGATTAAAAAACAAAGAAAATCCCTATCCAACTCAGTTTAAACATCTTATAAGATAGTATCTCCTAAAAATACAATTCTAATGAGCCTTATCGTGTTCCATAAGATCGGAAATCTAATTGAGGATGAAATATTATTAACTAGGTTCTTTTAATACTTTTTCATAAATATACTCCAAATTTATTAAAACCAATATGCAATAAAAAACACTATTATCATATATATTTTTAAATTTTAATAATTTAATAGAATATAATTTCTATAACCTCCTACAATTTTGGTCTATAATGAATGAATTTTCATAAAATTGTTAGTTCACCTCCTCCACAAATTACACATTTCATTTATCATCACCGAATATTTTGAATGAATATAACAGTAATTTAATTACTTTATATGATAAAAAAATTATTCTGTATTTATTTTTATTCTATATAATACGTAAATAAACATGATGATTAAATGATATAAAATATTTTTATCATGGTTGGAAAAATCACTACCAATATCTAACCAATAAGCAATATCATTTTCACTAAATAAAACATACATAAAGCAGATAATATATTGGTATTTAAAACAATTTACACTCATATAATGAAATTAACATAATTTGATCAAACTTTTGGAGATATGTAACATTTCCATAAGAATATCCAAAATAAAATAAACTAATGATACCTTGGAACCATGACATGAATGAAATTATGATTATATATATAGACATGATATCTCAATAAAATGGTTGTCTACTAAAAAAAGTATAATAATAAATAATGAATTCGTGAATCATTTTCATGATATTGAATTTAATAAAATAATTTATTACTCTACAGTCTATATTCACATAAAATTAAATATGGGACATGTAACACCCGAGATTTTTATGAGTAATTTTTTTTTATATCATCAAAGGAATCTTTCACTACACACTTGCTTGGCTTACTTTACATGCAATCACGACCTTCCTCGATAGCTTGCGTCGTACGCAATAACGAGTTTCACTAAACAACGATATGCTATTAAAATATTATTAGAACTAGCCGTTATGAATAGTAATAACCACTTTTTGAAATTTTATAAATTTAATTTTTCAAAATGGACTTCATTTTTGGATTCGGAATATCGAAATTAGCCTAGGGTGAAATTTTGGTATTTTTCTGAAAACTTTCAATTTTTGATGAATAGTGAAACCACTAAGTGGTAGGTTAAAAACTGAATTTTGCATAAAACTTAATTTTACCGCTTCTGTGAATGGAATTTCGAAAATCCTACAGACACGGTTAATATCATGGACTAAAATATGGTTCAATGAGATGAAAATAATTTTTGGTGAATAGTAACTTTTTACTTTTTTTTACCACGGTTAATAGTAAATAGGGTAACTAAGGGTAAATATGATATTAATATTACCCTAACACATGTCCTAATTCTATTGGACAAGTGTAATTCGACCAAAAACAAACTTAGGAATAAAATATGACCATTTAGGCCCACTTGGATTAGATTAGGACATTTATTATTAATTTATTTAAAGAAGGGTTAAAATAGTTAAAATCAAAGTTTAATAAGTAAATAATTTTTAATATGGGGTTATACATAAGATAAATTCGATTTTATATATTCATTAGAAATATAAAAAGATTTCCTACATGATGGTATTTTATTTGTAATTTTTAGATATCAAATAATTTAATTTATTTATGACACAAAGATGATGCAGTAATTATCTTATTAATGAAATATTGACATAATTGATAATATAAATACCAAAATAAATGTAATTTAAGACTTTTTATGAATTCCACTAATTTTATAGGTTACTATGATATATTAGTGTTGATTTAATCAACTTGGTTTGAACATATAATTCTGTTATGACTTTCAAAAAAATCATATATCAAATAGTGTCAAAATTGACACAAAATAGTTTTTAAATAAAATATTATATTATTAATTGTTATTTTATTCCTAAAAATATAAGGTTCGGCCAAAGGACTTAGATAAGGATATATATATTAATAATAAACAATTTGGGGTTCGTTTGGCATGTTATAGTAAGTGTATTAACCATATAGTGAAAGAAAACAAAAAGACATGGTAAAAGTTAAATTATTTAACTTAGAGTTAAATCTAATTGATAAGGTTAAAATAATACCCTAAACTTGTCTAAATCCTATTGGTTGATAGGATTTCGACCCTTCCCCACTTTAGCTTCGAAATAAGATCATTTGGAACCATTATAAACCGATTTTGACTTTGATATAAAATAATATTTTGAGATATTCCTAAGGTACCCCTCTCCTCCCTTATAAAAGGGCACCTCCTCCCCCTCCTCCTCACACCAAATTGAGCTCTCAAGCTCGGCCAACCCCTGAAATTTTCTCCTCTCCACTTCCCTAGAATAATCCTATAGGTCCTGGTCTTCTTCAAAGACCAATATTAGTTCCCTAAGTGGAGGATTCAAAGAAGCGTTCCAAAGAAGAGGTAATAACCATTACCGATCTTTTCAATTTCTTTCTTCTTCAACTTCTTCTTATTTAGTTGTTTCATGATAAATTAATAACATCAGTATTAATTACATACTGATATGTTATTATAATTATGAAACAACCCTAATTCACCTTCTATCCATCCTACGGAAAAATGAAATCACCGCGCGTGCGTACGTACGGAATACCGTCTCCACACCGCGGTGTAATCTATTTTCCACCACCACCTTACAAGGATGGGTATAATGGTGTAATGAGTAACTATTTATGATTATTATAAAGTAATATTGATACTGAAATAATATATACTCCAATACAGTTCCACGATCATAGGAACGATATCATCACTCGTGCGTACGTACGGAATACCGTCTCCACGATGTGATGCGACTCGTTCTACATGATCATAATTACATAGTAATTATATAAATGAATTGAATGAATAAATATGATATATGTTACGCTAATACCATTTTGGATATAAGGTATCTATAACCTTAAAAGAAGAATAAGAATGTATTCAGCAAAACACGCATAAGAACAAAAGGCAATAAAGACCCGAGTAACAAGTAACAATGAAATATTACTAACAAGAAGCTAAGAATATGACCATATATGATATAATATCAATATTTATGATTCTGTAATAAGTCAATAACATTATTTAAACCATTATACAGGATCTTCGGACACGTACAAAGCAAATCGGACCTAAGGTAAGGGGAAATATCACAATCTCATTTTTATCCGAGAATGTTTATCCGTAAGTATTTACTGGGGTGTATTTTATCATCCACATCCATATTTCCTCAATATGTAATATTATTTCCATCCACTTACAATAGTTTAAATCCAATTTTACCCTTCGGTGAGTTTTTAGTAAAGAATAATAAAGGAATCTTTTGTCGTTTTTCGTACGAGGTACTTTTTGACTTTTCCGACAAAAGTACGAAAGAATGTTTTTTTTAACTTATACGGCATGAATGGATTTTTAATACATTATTTCCAAGAAGCTTCCTTTACAAGTTTTCAAGTTTATTTTTAATCAACTTCTTTTAGTTTAAAGTTGTTTGACATGTTGAGAAATGCAAAAATGTTTTTGAAGAAGAAAGGATATTTTCCTCAAGAATGGAGTTCAAGTGTTTTATCAAAATTATTTTCCATCTAAGATAATAAAGGGTTCTGTTTTTATCCCTATTATTACATTGATTTGATCATGTTGTGATGGAATTATTTTTATGAATTCCTTTATCTTATATGAATTGATTTATGATATCATGATGTTTAAAGAATCCCATTTTTGTTACATGTGTTATGCGATGATGTATGATTTATGATTATGTGCCACATATAAGAAATGATTCATTATAAGATGGGTGGGACCTATATCTCCCTCCAATGCATTGGGTAAAGATTTTATATCTCATGAGATAGACATGGCTGGAACGGTAGGTTATACCATTTCAGTAAAACATGACTGGAACGAGGGTGACTCGGTTCAGAAAGGGACTTTGTCCACTAAGATAGTCTTGGCAATGAGTCATGACTAACAAGAAATGATTTTCCGTGATTATGTGTGCATGCCACAAAGTTTCAAGTTTTATGTTATGATTATGGGGAACTCATTTTCACTTCTATGATTTATTCCATGTTAAGATATTATGATCTCTTTTGCAGGTTTTGATTTTCAAAAAGATATGATATGATTTTTATTTCCATTATTTGCCATTTCTGAGCATTTGAGCTCACCCTTTTATGTTTTCTTTTCCCCAGGTCAGGAAGATGGATATTAAGTAGAATATGCTAAAAGGGACCCTAGATATGATGAAATAAATGGGAGACACTGTAGATGATTTATGAACCAGTTGTTTATGTTTCCCAGTTTCTAAAGACACTATACCTATACGGTCCTTTGTGGTTTTGTCATATGTTGTAATAAGTGTGCTTCAATTTTGAAGTATTAACAATGTATGTAAAGTATGGGTCGTTATAGTTGGTATCAGAGGAAAGGTATAGTCAACATTTGGAAACTAGGATGTTAAAGCCTTAGTAAGAACCCTAAGGATAAGTCTAAGCATAGAACACAATCTTAGTGTTTTAGAAATGGCCTTGAATAACCTAGGATAAGACTTTAAGCATGAAAATTTTATTCTTGAATTATGTGGTTTTCCTATTATAATTAGTGTTGCTCACACTATTCTTCTTGGTTTTAGTCAATGGCTGGAACCCGAAGGAACCGTTTTAATGAGGAATGTGATGGGCAATGCAATGATTGTCCCCCCGAGCAACCAAACAATATGGGAGCTGGAATGAAAAATCTTGTAGCCATGCTCACACAACTTTCTCAAGCTATGAATCATGCCGGACTTCCAAACGAGCAAAGGAAGGAGCAACATTCTGTTGAATCCTTCATGAGGCAGCGTCCACCTTCTTTCAGTGGGTCTATTGATCCATTAGTTGCTGAACAATGGATTAGTACTACTGAAAAGATATTTTCAGTTCTTCAATGTTCTGAACATGATAAAGTCATCCTCGCAGTGTATCGTTTGGAAGGAGATGCTGATCAATGGTGGAATCTTATTAAGAATACGAGGCAAAGGGATGAAATTGAGTCTATGGAATGGGACGAGTTAAAGAACTTATTTTTCAATAAGTACTTCCCTAGTATTCTCCGAACAAAGATGGAGAAAGAGTTCCTTGAACTGAAGCAAAGGGATGATGAATCTGTTAGTACCTATGAAGCAAATTTTACAAGACTTGCAAGGTACGCTTCTGGTATTATTATCCAACCTGAGAGTAAGATCGATCGATTCTTTAGTGTCTTAAAACCAAGTCTTCGAAGGGCGTTAGCCATAAGGGACTTCAATAGCTACGAGGAAATCGATCGATGTGCTCTCAAAGTCGAGATGGAGATTGGAGTAACCCATCAGTCACATGGGTTTGATAAGAAGAGTAAGATGGAATTCAAAGAAAAATCTAAAGAGCACACGGAAAAGAAGATGAGCTTTTCCTTATGCTCAAAGTGTGGAAAGAAACATGGAGGGAGTTGTCTTAAAGGGACAAGTAAATGTTTTAAATGTGGAAAAGAAGGTCATCGGGCATTTGAATGCCGTGATAATGGGAAGAAGATGTCTAATGACGCAAACCAAGGAAGGGATACACAGAATGAACCTACTACACTTCAATGTTTCAAGTGTAAGGAGATGGGGCATTATGCCAATCAATGCCCAAATCCAAGGGTTGATGATGATGGTCGACGTCAACAAAATCTTAAGGCTAAAGACAAAGGAAAGTCACATGCAATTTCTATCAGCGATGTGGAGTACGATAACGAAGTGGTGAAAGGTACACTTATCATCCACTCTAAAGTAGCAAATGTTTTATTTGATTCTGGATCCACCCACTCTTTTATTTCTAAAGAATTTTCTAAGGGTATCACCATATTACCTCAACAATTAGATGTTGAGTTAGCTGTGACAACACCTAATGGGACAACAGTCGCATCAAAAGTTTATAATTCTTCTCCGATCGAAGTTTGTGGGAAAGTGCTTCCTGCAAATCTTGTGATCCTCCCTTTAGTGGAATTTGATGTGATTCTTGGCATGGATTGGCTTTCTCTACATGGAGATCATATCAATTTCCATTGAAGGGAAGTCACATTTCATATTCCAGATCAATCTACGATCGTCTATCAATGCAAGGATGAAAATAACCTTCTAGTGGAAATTCCTTCCATCTTATGGGTCTTGATTCCACTAAATGAAGGTTATTTATCTCAAATAGTTGGTGAGAAACTCATGATTAAGAATATGCCCACTGTACGGGAGTTTGATGATGTCTTTCCGGAGGAATTACCGGGTCTTCCACCAAATCGTGAAGTTGAGTTTTCAATAGAACTCGTACCGGGTGCTTTGCCTATTTCAAAGACACCTTATAGAATGACCCCAATTGAGTTGCAGGAATTGAAGAAGCAACTCCAAGAGAATCTTGATAAGGGATTCATATGCCCTAGTGCGTCACCTTGGGGAGCACATGTTCTATTTGTTAAGAAGAAAGATGGATCAATGAGACTATGCATTGATTATCGAGAACTTAACAAGATCACTATCAAGAACAAATATCCTCTCCCACACATTGATGACTTATTTGACCAACTACGTGGAGCTCAATACTTTTCCAAGATTGATCTTCATTCAGGGTATCATCAATTAAGGGTCAAAAGGGAGGATATACCGAATACGGATTTCCGTACAAGGTATGGACACTATGAATTTATAGTGATGCCATTTGGTCTTACTAATTCCCCTGCTATCTTCATGGATCTAATGAATAGAGTCTTTAGAGACTATCTTGATCAATTTGTGGTAGTCTTTATAGACGATATTATTGTCTATTCAAAGAGCAAGGAAGAGCATGAAGATCACTTGAGAATTATATTGAAGACCCTGAGAAAGGATAAGCTTTATGCAAAATTTACCAAGTGTGAATTTTGGCTTCAAAAAGTTTCATTTTTGGGTCACATAATCTCAAAAGAGGGGATATCTATGGATCCAACAAAAACATAGGTTATCGAAAGATGGTCGAGACCAACAACAGTAACTGAGATCCGAAGTTTTCTTGGTTTGGCTGGATATTATCGACGTTTTGTAAAATATTTTTCAAGATTATCTAATCCACTCACCAAGTTGACTCGGAAAGGAGTTAAGTTTGTCTGGACAGAGGAATGTGAAGAGAATTTCAAGGAGTTGAAAAGAAGGTTATCCAGTGCACCTGTGCTCACACTGCCTTGTAGTGGAGAAAGGTTTGTGATCTACAGTGATGCATCCAAGAAGGGATTGGGGTGTGTTCTTATGAAAAATGATATGGTGATAGCTTATGCCTCACGACAGTTGAAAATCCATGAGCAAAATTACCCAACACATGATTTGGAGTTGGCTGCGGTAATCTTTGCATTAAAGATTTGGAGGCATTACCTTTATGGTGAAAGGTGTGATATTTATACTGATCATAAAAGTTTAAAGTATATTTTCACACAAAAGGAGTTGAATATGCATCAAAGAAGATGGTTGGAGCTGATTAAGGATTATGACTGCTCAATCCATTACCACCCTGGGAAAGAAAACAAGGTGGAAGATGCATTAAGTCGACAAGACCATGCTAGTTTATCCATGATGAGGATCACAAAAGATCCAATATTTGTGGATTTACAAAGGATGGATCTTGGAATTATAATGGAACGGGAAAAATCTTATCTTTCTCAAATGAATGTTCAACCATCTATACATGTGAAGATTAAAGAGGCACAGAAAGAAGATGTCGAGTTACAAAAGAAGGTGAGAAATGTTCCTGAATTCAACCTTGATTGTTATGGGATAATAAAGTTCAGGAATCGGGTTTGTGTTCCTTCCATCCCCGAATTAAAGAAGGAGATGCTGGATGAGGCTCATAGTTCTTCATTCTCTATTCATCCTGGAAGCACGAAGATGTATAGGGACCTGAAAGAGTACTTCTGGTGGGATGACATGAAAAGAGATGTTGCTGAATATGTCTCTCGATGCTTGGTTTGTCAACAAGTTAAAGCTGAGAGACAGAAGTCTAAGGGGATGTTACAACCATTACCCATACCCGAATGGAAATGGGAAAACATCACTATGGACATTGTCACAGGACTTCCTAAAACATCTAATGGCAATAATGCTATTTGGGTCATAGTTGATCGTCTTACAAAGTCTGCACACTTCATTCCTATTAGAGAGGATTTCTCTCTAGATCAGCTTTCCAGGATATATGTAAAGGAAGTGGTAAGATTGCATGGAGTACCACTTTCTATTATATCTGATCGGGATCCGAGATTTACCTCGATGTTCTGGAGAAGTCTTCAGCATACTTTGGATACAGAGTTGAGTTTCAGCACTGCTTATCATCCCCACACAGACGGTCAGTCTGAAAGAAGAATTCAAACCCTAGAAGATATGTTAAGAGCTTGCTCTATGGATTTCAAAGGAGGTTGGGATCAACACCTACCTTTGGTGGAATTTTCTTATAATAATAGCTTTCACTCCAGTATTCAGATGGCTCCTTATGAAGCTCTCTATGGAAAGAAATGCAGGACTCCAACTTGCTGGGATGAAGTTGGGGAAAGAAAGCTATTAGGACCTGATCTCGTTGATGAAATGGCAGAAAAGGTCAGATCTATTCAACAACACATAAGAGCAGCTCAGAGTCGACAGAAAAGTTATGCCGACAACCGAAGAAAAGGCCTAGAGTTTGAAGTGGGTGATAAAGTGTTCTTACGAATATCTCCCTGGAAGAGGGTTATGAGATTTGGAAAGAAGGGGAAGTTGAGCCCTAGATATATCGGTCCTTTCGAAATACTGGATCGTGTTGGGAAGGTAGCTTACCGATTGGTGCTTCCACCGAATCTCTCTCAAGTTCACGATGTGTTCCATGTATCTCTCCTGAGAAAGTACATACCAGATCCTTCACATGTACTCAGCTCAGAAGTTGTACCGCTGGAGCAAGATCTCTCTTATGAAGAACAACCGATAGAGATTCTGGATCGTAGCGAGAAAGTCCTACGAAACAAGACCACTCGATTGGTGAAAGTTTTATGGAGAAACCACCAACTTTAAGAAGCTACATGGGATCTTGAGGATATGATGAGGTAGAAGTATCCTCATCTGTTTGTTACAAAGTGACGAATTTCGAGGGCGAAATTCTTTTTAAGGGGGGTAGAATGTAACACCCGAGATTTTTATGAGTAATATTTTGTTTTTATATAATCAAAGGAATATTTCACTACACACTTGCTTGGCTTACTTTACATGCAATCACGACCTTCCTCGATAGCTTGTGTCGTACGCAATACCGAGTTTCACTAAACAACGATATGCTATTAAAATATTATTAGAACTAGCTGTTATGAATAGTAATTAGCACTTTTTGAAATTTTATAAATTTTATTTTTCAAAATGGACTTCATTTTTGGATTTGGAATATCGAAATTATCCTAGGGTGAAATTTTGGTATTTTTCTGAAAACTTTCAATTTTTGATGAATAGTGAAACCACTAAGTGGTAGGTTAAAAACTGAATTTTGCATAAAACTTAATTTTACCGCTTCTGTGAATGGAATTTCGAAAATCCTACAGACACGGTTAATATCAAGGACTAAAATATGGTTCAATGAGATGAAAATAATTTTTGGTGAATAGTAACTTTTTACTTTTTTTACCACGTTTAATAGTAAATAGGGTAACTAAGGGTAAATATGATATTAATATTACCCTAAAACATGTCCTAATTCTATTGGACAAGTGAAATTCGACCAAAAAAAACTTAGGAATAAAATATGACCATTTAGGCCCACATGGATTAGATTAGGACATTTATTATTAATTTATTTAAAGAAGGGTTAAAATAGTTAAAATCAAAGTTTAATAAGTAAATCATTTTTAATATGGGGTTATACATAAGATAAATTCGATTGTAAATATTCATTAGAAATATAATAATATTTCCTACATGATGGTATTTTATTTGTAATTTTTAGACATCAAATAATTTAATTTATTTATGACACAAAGATGATGCAGTAATTATCTTATTAATGAAATATTGACATAATTGATAATATAAATACCAAAATAAATGTAATTTAAGACTTATTATGAATTCCACTAATTTTCTAGGTTACTATGATATATTAGTGTTGATTTAATCAACTTGGTTTGAACATATAATTCTTTTATGACTTTCAGAAAAATCATATATCAAATAGTGTCAAAATTGACACAAAATAGTTTTTAAATCAAATATTATATTATTAATTGTTATTTTATTCCTAAAAATCTAAGGTTCGGCAAAATTACTTAGATAAGGATATATATATTAATAATTAACAATTTGGGGTTCGTTTGGCATGTTATAGTAAGTGTATTAACCATATAGTGAAAGAAAACAAAAAGACATGGTAAAAGTTAAATTATTTAACTTAGAGTTAAATCTAATTGATAAGGTTAAAATAATACCCTAAACTTGTCTAAATCCTATTTTTTGATAGGATTTCGACCCTTCCCCACATTAGATTCGAAATAAGACCCTTTGTAACCATTATAAACTGATTTTGACTTTAATATAAAATAATATTTTGAGATATTCCTAAGGTGCCCCTCTCCTCCCTTATAAAAGGGCACCTCCTCCCCCTCCTCCTCACACCAAATTGAGCTCTCAAGCTCGGCCAACCCCTGCCATTTTCTCCTATCCACTTCCCTAGAATAATCCTAGAGGTCCTGGTCTTCTTCAAAGACCAATATTAGTTCCCTAAGTGGAGGATTCAAAGAAGCGTTCCAAAGAAGAGGTAATAACAATTACCGATATTTTCAATTTCATTCTTCTTCAACTTCTTCTTCTTTAGTTGTTTCATGATAAAGTAATAACATCAGTATTACTTACATACTGATATGTTATTATAATTATGAAACAACCCTAATTCACCTTCTATCCATCCTACGGAAAAATGAAATCACCGCGCGTGCGTACGTACGGAATACCGTCTCCACGCCGCGGTGTAATCTATTTTCCACCACCACCTTACAAGGATGGGTATAATGGTGTAATGACTAACTATTTATGATTATTATAATGTAATATTGATACTGAAATAATATATACTCCAATACAGTTCCACGATCATAGGAACGATATCATCACTCGTGCGTACGTACGGAATACCGTCTCCACGATGTGATGCGACTCGTTCTACATGATCATAATTACATAGTAATTATATAAATGAATTGAATGAATAAATATGATATATGTTACACTAATACCATTCTGGATATAAGGTATCTATAACCTTAAAAGAAGAATAAGAATATATTCAGCAAAACACGCATAAGAACAAAAGGCAATAAAGACCCGAGTAACAAGTAACAATGAAATATTACTAACAAGAAGCTAAGAATATGACCATATATGATATCATATAAATATGTATGATTCTGGAATAAGTCAATAACATTATTTAAACCATTATACAGGATCTTCGGACACGTACAAAGCAAATCGGACCTAAGGTAAGGGTAAATATCACAATCTCATTTTTATCTGAGATTGTTTATCCGTAAGTATTTACTGGGGTGTATTTTATCATCCACATCCATGTTTCCTCAATATGTAATATTATTTCCATCCACTTACAATAGTTTAAATCCAATTTTACCCTTCGGTGAGTTTTTAGTAACGAATAAGAAAGGAATCTTTTGTCGTTTTTCGTACGAGGTACTTTTTGACTTTTCCGACAAAAGTACGAAAGAATGTTTTTTTTAACTTATACGGCATGAATGGATTTTTAATACATTATTTCCAAGAAGCTTCCATTACAAGTTTTCAAGTTTATTTTTAATCAACTTCTTTTAGTTTAAAGTTGTTTGACATGTTAAGAAAGGAAAAAATGTTTTTGAAGAAGAAAGGATAGTTTCCTCAAGAATGGAGTTCAAGTGTTTTATCAAAATTATTTTCCATCTAAGATAATAAGGGGTTCTATTTTTATCCCTATTATTACATTTATTTGATCATGTTGTGATGGAATTATTTTTATGAATTCCTTTATCTTATATGAATTGATTTATGATATCATGATGTTTCAAGAATCCCATTTTTGTTACATGTGTTATGCGATGATGTATGATTTATGATTATGTCGCACACATAAGAAAGGATTCATTATAAGATGGGTGGGACCTATATATCCCTCCAATGCATTGGGTAAATATTTTATATCTCATGAGATAGACATGGCTGGAACGGTAGGTTATACCGGTTCAGTAAAACAGGACTGGAACGAGGGTGTCTCGGTTCAGAAAGGGACTTTGTCCACTAAGATAGTATTGGCAATGAGTCATGACTAACAAGAAATGATTTTCCATGATTATGTGTGCATGCCACAAAGTTTCAAGTTTTATGTTATGATTATGGGGATCTCATTTTCACTTCTATGATTTATTCCATGTTATGATATTATGATCTCTTTTGCAGGTTTTGATTTTCAAAAAGATATGATATGAGTTTTATTTCCTTTATTTGCCCTTGCTGAGCATTTGAGCTCACCCTTTTATGTTTTCTTTTCCCCAGGTCAGGAAGTTGGATATTAAGTAGAATATGCTAAAAGGGACCCTAGATATGATGAAATAAATGGGAGACACTGTAGAAGATTTATGAACCATTTGTTTATGTTTCCCAGTTTCTAAAGACACTATACCTATACGGTCCTTTGTGGTTTTGTCATATGTTGTAATAAGTGTGCTTCAATTTTGAAGTATTAACAATGTATGTAAAGTATGGGTCGTTATAGGACATGAGGTAAGGGAACCTCCTAACAACACACTTCTTCTTCGAGTTATATTCATTCTTTATAATTCCCAATTTATAGTTCTATTTTTCACATATATTTATGTTATATTATAAATAATTGTTCTTCACATATATTCTTATTTTATCATTCCATTCACTATTGTGGATATTAATTAACTTATGGTTCCATTATAAATCTCATCATTTAAGTAAAATAATTTAATATAAAATTTCATATAAGATCTCACACATTATATACAACTTCGTATAATGCGTCTAAATATTATGTGGTTTCTAAAATTAATAATTATTTTCTGAAAACCCATTTTATTTAATTGTATTTTTAATGAAAAAATAACACTCCATTTTTTACAGAATATTATTTACTTTTTTAATAAAAAAACTTCACTTAAGAGGATTTTTTTCAATCCCACCTCTCTGATCCGTTCATATGACCATTTCCATATAATCTGAATCTTCATGACTTATGATTAATTATTCAATTGTGAAATTAAAATATTTCATTAATTCCACCTTCTCTTGAGAGTATTTATAATATAACATTTATTATGCATTACGATATGATTATGTATCCCATATCCATTTCATGGTTGTTTGTTATATATATGTCTTGTGTATGCTTTTCTTATATATCCCACAAATTCATGTATATTTTATGAATGTTATATATGGTAAATTAATTATATAAGCTTAAATACATTCTGTAATGTTTTCATCTCATGAGATGCCATATATGATGAATAGGATGTTACCCTAGTATATTTCGTTATGTTTTCTGGGTCTTTAGCCTTGACTTAGGATTATTATATCATTTTTATGTTATTTAAAAAATCCTATGATTCAATGAGTTATTATATCTTATTTTTCATTCTTTTATTATGAGTTATTATATATGATATCTTGTTTTTTTGATATCATCTTATACCTCATAACCCTTCTATTACACTTAATGTTATTCTATATCAAGGGTTTATTGCTCACCCTTTTCCTTTATATATTTTCCTAGGATATCATATGTAGTAATAGATAATAAAAGAGGATTATGAGAATATTATAGATATTTAAATTAATATATTAATCTTTATGAATACTTTTCAATTTTACTAATATAATACCCCAATGTCACAAGTCCTCTTGATAACAAGGTTCTCTTTTATGGGGTTTTTACCGAAAATAATTTAATTTTATATGGATGTGAAATGATATTTTATAATATATATTGTATAATGGTTTAATTATTATTGTAAATTATAAATAAAAGACAATAAGGGAATCCATAGGGAGAAATCTATATATATTTAAAAAAAATAAAAGATTTGAATACAGGGTGTGGTTTCCATGAAATTATACCCATGTATTAATTCTATAATTTTATATAGTCTATGGTTCCGATTATCCAAAGAGTAATAATATTGAAAATTGTTTTTTGGTTATTAACTCAATATTTACATAGTTTTAAATAACTTTTCAAAACTGTAGACCTTCTTAAATAGTCCTAGGGGATATTGTTTAGAAATTTCCTATTTCCTTGACGTATTATTATAAAATACAAGGATATATAGTTATGGTAATGTATATCCCATGAGGTAACAAATGGTATTTTCCCAATGACACTCAAAATAAGGTTACTATGTTTATTTTTGTAATAAATTTTTAATTTTAATATACAATGTAAGTAAGTGTTAAAAAATTTACAAAAGTATGGGATGGGGACTCTTAGATGGTATAATATAATGTGCTAATAATATTTTGGGAGTCGTTCAGATACCATAATATGAATTAGACCCCGAAAAAAATAAAACCAAGAAATTTAATTATTATGGAATATATTCCATTTGATTTTAATGATGTCGATGTTCTTATTTTTACTTTTAGATTATTATTCAAATGTGTATTTCTATTCAAAATATACATTTTATAAAAATTTATAGATATAAAATGAATATCTCCAACAAACCATGGGATGAGAAATGTAATTATTTTTCTTACGATATGCGTAATTGGATAGGTGTGGTAGTTTAAAACGTCATGGTAATAATTTCACAATAGAATAATGTTATGAATAATAATAAGAACAATTTAGAACACCCAAAAACATTAATTTTATAGAATATTTTATTTTAGTAATTAATTGGGAAAAATCATCCAACATTTAGTGGGTCTTCTCATCAACTAATCATAAATTAATTTAATAATTCCATTGAAAAGGTATTCTTAGTTCTCTAAAGATGTAATAAATAGAAATTAATAATGTATATCTATCACATAGTTGTATAACTTGAAAAACCATGGAAAATGACTAACAAAATGATTCCCAAGGAGGAAATCATATAAATTGATTAGTAAGGAATCAAGGGAAAACTTTTGGTTGAATAATTATGGATTCTCAAAAAGATTTATAGATTTGAGACATTAACAAATATGATGAATTTTTTATATATTCCCATAATTTTGAGTGAAATATATATAATTCCTGGTGTTCTCATGGATATGTAGATAAAAAGAGACGAATGAATGTTAAACTTGTCAAATCAATTTATAAACCACATATGAGGATAAAAATACAAGTACCATATTTATAGATGATATTGGATATTTTTTATTTAGTTATGAATATAAAAGGTCTTTTTTATTATTGTTTTATTAATTAGTTAATATCATGAATGCTTAAAATAAATAATTTAATACATCCAGAAAATATGTTGGATGATTTATCATTGAATACACTATGTGGTGCAGATGGTTCATCTCAAGTATATAAATATTACATTGTTATAATTGGTTGGATTTATCTCCAATAAAACCATGATTTTTTTCCCTTAGTGTAATTTCATCATATATTATGAATGAATTATCTATCTTTATATTTTCCCAAAATCAACAATCAATATAATGAACTAACATTCCATGTCCCAAATAAACATACAATTCATTTCATGTATAAGGAGGAGGATGGATCTTTATTGGAAACAACATCTCATGAATTGATATTTTTTTCTTAAAAGGTGGAATATGTATCTAAAATGATTGAAATATACATGAGGATCAACCTTTTACACATATCTATTGTGGGGTTGATTGGGATTTACTTCTAAAATGGTTTCCTAGTAGTCTTATTAATAGATTTATTGAGTTCTCAATTGAATAAATACATGGATATATACACATATCCAAGACTCAATATAGAATTGTCCCCACAAAAATGAAATTAATGAAGAAGCAACTAGAAAATAATAAATATTGTGGGATTCATATTCCCAATTGGTACATCATTGGTGTGCCATTCTTATTTTTAATGAAAAAGGATGTTTGAATTCACCACATATAGAATTATCATGAACTAAACAAATTCATTAAAAAATAAATATCCATTACCATATATTGATCATTTTTATGATCTATTGTAAAGATCCCAATAATTTTTTAATGTAGACTAATAGTTAGGAGATCATTAATATAATCTGATGAAGTAAAATATGTTTTCTTGTTTTTCTAATAATGATGATGAAGAAACAAGAGGGGGTGAATTGTGTTCTTCCAATACATTGATATATCTATATATCCTTAATTGTTATACAGTGAAACATTACTTTTCTCGTAATGATGAGTGAGCAGTGGAAAAAAATATACCAGAGAACATAGAGATGTATTTCCCTCTAGGGAATAAATATCCCATAGTTCACTCAACCAACTCCCCACTCCATGATCCTTGTCATTTCCACTAAAAGAAACCATTATTCAGAGACATCCAAACTACTTATTATAGGTAGTTGACACGATACAAGGAATATATAAGGCCTTTTTCTTATTTTACATGAAACCCAAAATATGTATCCTTGTTTGAGAAAGTGACACTACAAAAAACTAAAGAATGATTTCAATTAACCGAAAACACTAATAAATAAATAGATATTGATTTAAATGAGAAATTTTTTTTTCTTTACATTTACAATAAAAACTCATATATTTATTCAGATAATCATCAATTCAAATTAGCAAATTGATCTTTAACATTTTAACGAATTTCATAAAATAGTGATAGAGAAAATAACATATTAAAGTGTAAACAACTATTTATAAAATGTGTATATATAAAAAATTCATCATTGATATTGATGAATAATATTTAACAATATGACGTAGTAGTATTAACTCTAGTTTTTCAATCCGATAAATCAATTCATATATGTCATCAATGTGTACCCTTAAAGGAAACAACACAATTTTTTTCAAACATATATCATCCAATTATATATAAATATATATTGTGTATCTAATCTATCCCTTCCTGATTAATATAAAGTTGATATTTATATTTTATTTCTAACAACTCCATGTGAAGCCACCTCCAGAAATTTGAATAATAAATATAGAATATTTGAATTTTAAATCATTCATGTGATTTATAACATCCTCTAAGAATTGGAAAATTTTATTCCATTGAATTTGATACATTGAATCAATCAAAAAAAAAGTTTTTTGAATTGATATTTACTTCTGGAAAAACTATTATATAAATGAAGTCTAATAACAATAACATAAAACACCATCGATGTAAAATATCAACCTTTTTGTAGATGTATCAAGATTGGTTTCAGGTACTATTTTAAACTTGTTTTGATTAATTTATGTGTGGGTGTTCCTTGGGTTTTATTGGATGAAAGTATTGAAAATTTTAACGGGGAGATGTAGTCCATAGTGTATGAATGGTTATCCCAATCATTGAACCTATCCCCGAAAACCCTATAATCCTAAATTAAGGAGATTCACACAGCTGGATGATGGTTTGGGAAACATTATCCCATATTACTAATTAACATGACCCCCCCCCCAATAGAAGAGGTGAAAGGTTTAGGATCATAGTTTGGAAAACCATGCTCCCCAACCTAAGAAACTACGCAAACAATTTTAATTACCATGAAAATTAGATTTTAAAATTCTTAACCCCTTGTACTTTACCGAAATTCAACCCCACTCATCCCAAGCCATTTCCTCTCATTTTTTAGGTTCATGTATGAATTTTTATAGAAACCCAACCTATTTCCATAGAGATTCAATTCCTAGAATGATGATATGTATATCTCTAGGTATGAGAATGTCCACAACTATAGTTTCCTCTAACTCTACCTTCCTTCACTCATTCATTGATGGGATGTTTTCCTCTATTCATTGATGATATAGATATTGGATTAGATATATCTAATCCATTTAATATGGAACCTAGGATTTATATCTAGTCAATGTTCTTCATCATAGTTTTAATTGTTACCCTTCAATTTGGGTATATCTATTGTTGACTGTTCAACATCAATCATGAAGTATGTGGTATATTATTCAGCTACTAATGTCATGATTCCAATCACATGTATGTAATTGTATAATTTCAATTCTATGATTATAAATTTAATTTTGTAAATTTAATTAATTGATTTTGTAAATTAATTAATTATGGGATTTTTAATTCGAAAAATTAATTTTTCATTATTTATGTGATATTGAGATTGTTGAATTTAATTATTTTATTTTGAAATTAAATATTTATAATTTTTATGATTATAGAAGTGATTGAACTATTTAATTAATTTTTGTATTAATTAAAGGAGCTTCAAATTATTGAATTGGGTTAATTAATTGGTGGATTAATTAATAGTAAATGATTTCATTGTACAATGGATTTAATTAGAATAATTAATTTCTTAATTAATTATTGAAGATTGGGATTTTTTAATTGGTATTATTAATTTATGAATTAATTAATGGGAATATTATTTGTAATAAAATTGAATGAATAAAAATAATAAATTTTTTATTTAATTTAGGCATATTGATATTATTGAATTTGGTTAATTAATTATATAATTATTTAATGGAAATTGTTGTGAAAATGAAATTATTATAATTGGATTATATAATTATTTAATTATTTAATAGATGATTTGACAGTGGAGTGAGATAAAAAGGTATATTTTGATTTACCTTGATTGATGTGGTATATTTAATTTTGTGATAAATGTGACAACCATGTTTTGGACATTTTTTTCTGCATCAAAATCACATAGTGATGAATTGATTAACAAACATTTGTTGGACATGATCAAATGCATCAAAATCCAATATTGATTAATTGATTGAAAAATGTCTTTGGGAGATCGTATACTGCATCAAAATTTCACAGTGATTAGTTTATTGATAAATGAGTTATGGGATAGTGACGGGTGATCCAAATATCCAAATGAGATATGAGTATCAGAAAAGGATTGTGTCTCCAAATGCACATGTGACATTGAGGTGTGGGTCATGGACGGTATATTTAAAAACCTAGGGGGTATTAGATATGATCTTCTAAACCCATGATTTGTCCATGGAATATAATTCCAAGTGGATATTTTATCATTTGATGAGATAATAACTGATACAATTGATATTGGGACGTGGTTCAGACTTCGATATTGTCTGAAGCCTCTATAGAGGGTTTGGGTGTCATGGGAAACCCACGAGTGTATGTGGTTAATTTAAAGAAAATAAACGTGATAACTATTTACTAATGTATTGTGAATAATTATTTATAAAAATACATAATTTTTTTTTCAAGATATTATTTTAGATGTTGTTAGTGGTTTCCCAATTATATTTTCTCACATCCCACTCAGGCTGCATGGTTGGTACCTATATATATATCATGGTTAAAGGATTTGATATGGTCAAGACACTTTTGTTAGATGGTTAAGCTAGGTATGTATCCTAGATAAGGTAACTTGACCAGTTGTCAGAAAAAACATGTATCTGTATGTGTCTTAATTTTTGGTTTTTTCATTCGACACATGGTGGGTATTTGGAATGAAATGACAAAAATTTTAGTTTGGTTATAATATTTCTAATTTAGTTATCATGTGAAACTATTATTGTGAAGATATTTGTTTATATCAATTTTTATTCATATTTAATAACGCTATTGTGATAATTTGATAAAGATGGTATAGTCTCATATGATTGATATTACCCCTATCTAATAGTCGGTAAAATCTTGACTAGTGGGAAACATGTCGGAGGTCATGTAACAAACTGTATTCGGTCACAGGTTTTTGGAACCTTTGTTGGGACATTACAAATTGTTATCAGATGAGTTTTCTTTTCATTATTTTGTCTTAAAATTAATTAATGTTATAAATTGGAATATTATGAGTGAGACCATGGTTAAGAGGTAATTCATGGGAGTATATAACCCATTTTTAAGGGTAAAATCCATGTACCATGGGTGAGACTTCTATTATAAATGTTAGTTGTTATAGGTTATGTTATTTCACCATCACTGAAGTACTTTTTGTGTAAAATGACTATTACATTTTATATTTTCTGAAATTTTACTCATGGCCCAAAATAGAATTATCGTTTAGTATGCATGAATCATTTTAGACACTCAGGATTATTTTGTGGTATGTATCGTTTTAGGCATGTACATGAAAAAGAGGTTTGGATAAGTTGTTGTAATTGAATTTATTTCGTTTCATGTGTGACTAAACATTAAAAGATACCTATTATGCATTTAAAATTAAAAAGTGATGAAAAATGTTTAAAATGAGTCTCTAATGAAAAACATGAATGATTAGAATATGTTTACCATTGTATTTACCATGACCTATATGTAGAATGGATAAGGGTAGTGATAACACCTTGGTTCTGACTGTGTGGTAGGGTTTGAGGGAAATTACATGTTATGGGCGTGAGTGAATCCCTCTTGTTATATATGATAATGTTGTGTTATGCATTCTAAGAAGAACATTTTGAATTATGGTGATATCTCTCCAAGATGACTCTTTTTGAGGGGATGACATTAGTATATAGATGGATATTATCCTTTAATAAAGGATCTTGGGGAACCACTAGTGCCAAGTGAAGAAGAAATATTGCATTTTCAGGAGTAATTTACTCAGATTATGAATTTTACAGAGAGATAACCATAGTGGGTGGTGAATAGTATGTATGGCCTAACATGGGAGTTTCAGTTGCAATACCCTCTGGCCATCACCAAAGAGGGAGGACCTACAGTAGTAGAGTTTTGGATTGAGTCCATTAGAATTATACTGAGCCATTTGGAGAATCCATATATGAATATGATAAAATTGGACTCTTATATATAATGAGGGTCAACAAGGAATGGGTGGTATGTTCATGACAAGACAAAGAAAAATGATGGGATGGTTCAGAAGGGATTTATATTTATGTTTCTAGAGTACCTTTACTTAGAGAGTCTAAGGAAGTAGAGGGAAATTGATATTATGAGGATGACTCTAGGGAATATATATATGATGGACTATAATGGATGCCTTAGTTATTTACAAACCATTATTACATCATAAGTGAGGGATTATGATATCAATGAAAAATGGTTTTAAGATGGGATTAAATGTAAAATGAAATCCCATGTCAATATACATAGACATGAGAATTTTTAAAATAGTGGTGAATCAGGCTCTCATTTTCGAAAGGAACCGGAAGGAGGATTCTATCAGAGGATATGTGGGTTCTATAGTACATTAAATAGGTATGTATTTAGAGATCGTGAATCTTATTTATGAATATAATGAACGAGGTAGTGGATTGTAGAGTGACTAATAGGAAGAACTAGTTAAACAAGATCTTTCTATGGTGATAGGTCACTGGAGTAATAGTTCGGTACACTTCTATATATGGTACTCCCAAACAAAGGTATAGTGTCAATCCAATGGAAGGATGGGAAATCTACAGAAGTTCTTCAGCAACCCATGAATGATGGGTAATGATGTAGTGGATTGGAATAATCAGATTATCGGATGGGGAGCTTCTATATTGTATCAATCTAGCCGTTGGAGTTCTACTATATGTTACAGTAGAGGTAGTGGACATGATGAATATATAAAATAGTACATATACCAGTATAGAGGTTCAACTTAGGGGACGTTGACTACATCTTATGATTGAGGGGTATGACATTTTTAAATCACTCGGCCTATATTGGTGGATAGATAGGTTGGACTGTCGATAGATAGAGGCTATCTTCAATTATATTCTACACTATCTAGTGGATTATTTGATATGGGTGACTCTCATTCCTTTATATATTCACATCTTGTTAATGGTTTTTGCCTATAAGGGGAATTTTTCAATGGTTTTTTGATGATTTATATGTCCTTGGGAGTACAGTCAAGAGACATTTGTTTGAAAAATAGATGTTCTCTCGAAGATGGGAGCATTTTTTATATGGGATATTTACATACATGAAATTTCAGTGTTTAAACAAAAAATTTTATTCCTTTGTTAGTATCATTTCAAGACCACATTGATTTTTTTTCTACAAGATAGTGAGTTTTATGTATGTTAATGGGTGAAATTATATTCACCAAAGGGAGATGCGGAGTTTACGATTGTGCTCATTTCATGGGCTAATCCAGTTTTAGTTAAACATTACTTAATGGAACCAATAGACCATGAAGAGCTAAATAATCAACTAGAACATTGGATGGATGAGTTTTTTATCAATTGAATTACATAGCCCTGGGGTTCTCTAGTTTTTTGGAGAATATGGATGTGACCACACACATATATGTTGATTACTGGAAGTTGAACTGGATTACTGTGAAGAACCTATATCCACCTCTGTGTATTGATGATATTTTTTACCACTTGTTGGGATATTTTTTTCTCCAAGATCAACATGTAATTGGTGTATCATTAGAGTAGATTTCGACCATATGATATACTAAGGATTTCTTTTTTATGTAGGTTTGGCATGTATGATTTCATCATGATTTTGTTAAATCTAACAAATGTTTCTATAGTGTTTATGTACATGATAAACAAAATCTTCCATTCATTCTTGGATACGTTATTAGTAGTATTTGTTGTTGAAATCATTGTGTACTCCAATACTCATTATGGTCATTCCTAACATTTTGACATCATCATGGGTACACTGACATTGAATTCGATATATTCCATGATATCTATGTTCCAATTTTGAATTGATCAAGTTCTTGAATCGGTCACCTAATCACAGAGAAACGCTTTTCAGTAGACCATAGAATTCTTAGGTAGTAGTTTCTTGGGAGCATCCCAAGAACATTTTTGATATTTTTAGATATCGGGGGATCTGAGGATATTATTAAAGGTTCATCCAAGATGTATCTTATTTCACAGCACCATATTTATGCTTGAAGAAAAAGATATTAAATTTTTAATGATATATATCATGTGATAATGCATTTTAGGATTTGAATAAATTCTAGAAAACATCAACAATATTGATACTACCTGAGATAAGTGAAAAATATATAGTATTTTTTTATTCTTCCGGAGTTGAGCTTGGAGATGTGTAGATGTAGGGAGATTAGGTTGTGGCAGATGAGTCTTGTATGTTAAGGCCACATGATTAGAATTAACATACAGACAACATTGAAATAGCTCTTGTGGTTTTTGAATTGATGTGATTGAGTAATTATCTATTTTGAGGGAATTTTATTATGTATTATGATATCAAGATCATAAAGATTATCTTTTCATAGTGATATTTGAATATATGATTGTGGAGGTGGGTTAAAAATATTGATTTATTTTTTTATGATATAGAATATATGATCGAGAATGGAAATGTGTTTTTGAAACATTAAGTTGGAAGACATAGAGTCAGGATGTTCAGGAGTCTAGTGATGAGTAGAAGATAATGAATTTTCTAGTTGATATGCATGTTGTGGTTCAGGAGATCCAGGAAGTGACAACCCTTATATAAATTTCAATAGATTATTTACTTTTGATCCATACCATAGATAGACAATATGAGGATCTAGAATTTTTTTCCTCTAGGGGGATCCTTTAAAATGGGGATTCACAATTATAATGGACCATAGATGTGAACAAGATCATCTATTTAGGGAATTGGGGTGTTGTGCTGATGAATAGGTGGGGGACGCTGATACATGAATTTCATCCCTTTAAGAGGGTGGTGAATACAGGTGTGATGAAAATTTATCCTGACCTACAATGAAAAAAAATTGGTCGGACAGGAAAAATGATATATAAGGGTTCGTGACCCGATTATATATCTTTCAATAGGTGAAGGCTAGGAATCATTGACATGGTGGTTTAATACTATCATTTCCCATTCCAGAATGGATGTAAGAAAACATTAAAATGGAAATTATTGTGGGTATATAGAGTATGCCTCACATTATTTATGTTATTTTTATTATTATGGACAATTTGGTGAATGTATCACATTTATTACATACATGGGAGATTATCTCAGTTGAGAAATTGAGATATCTGAATATCCGACAAGTAGTCCTTATACACGGGGTACCATGATGTATTGTTTCTGACTATGAATGAAATTTATATTTTTTTCATCAATTATGTATTATAGAAGGTAATTTTTATATTAGTTTTATTGAGAATGAAATTCTACCCACATATATATGGTTAGTCACAGTGAACTATATTGGTGCTGGAGGATATGTTTTAGGAACGTGTCATAGAATTAGTTGGGTAATGGGATAATAAAATGAATTTAGTAGATTTATTCTATAAACTATTTATTAGGAAACTATTCATATGTAACCATGTGAGTCTTTTAATGGTATTCCACATATGTCACTTCTATTCTATATATAGTTTGGTGAGTCAGAGCTATTAGGACTATGTCTCATGTGGAAGACATCAGAGGGTGTTCAGCTAATTTAAAAGTGTATAGATACGTATCAGAGGAGATAATAGTCATATAAGGATATATAATTATGCCCCATAGAGTTTTAATAGGGTGATTGTGTGTTCCATTTGGTGTTGAGTATATTGGGTCAATGCCGGAAACAACGAGAGGGCAAGATGGTAACTAGGTTTGTTGGATTGTTTTAAATTGTTGATAGAATCAGTCTAGTTGTTTGCTGATTGGATATACCACAGAGGTATATTACTATGCAATAAATTTCGTTGATCAAAACATTTATATTATACATTAGACCCTTATCATGTGATTGATGTAGATTATGTTGAGCTTCAGAATGATGCATCTTTTCTGGATAATTGAATATTTTTTTTGGATCACAGTTAGAATTTATTGTGTGGAAACACCATTTTGATAGATCATGTATTTTGGAAACATGGATGTGTTTCGGAAAAAAATTTGTAGAGAGAAGAAGACACATGTGCTCTATGGAACAATATTCATGGCTCAGAATCATAGGTATTATTGTCCATACATATCTCTGATGAGCTGTTATATGGTACAATGATTGTAAAATGCCAACAATATTTTGTTGTATATCTAGTATGGTCATTGGATCTATTTTTTCTTTGTTGTGAATTCTTTTTCTTGTGTATTTCCTTGGGGAGTTTGTGGGTGAGATTTTAAAAATTCAATGAAGGATAGGCGGTGCATAGTTGGGGCACAATTTTCTGTAATCGTGCACCGGATCTAGCAGCCCGGGTGAACCCAAAAAAGGGGATTACCATGATTGGTGCACAATTTGTAAAAAGTTCTCCATATGATGAGTAATAGTGCATCCTCTCTAATATAGTTGAATATTTTGGAATAACATTCCACCCTGTATGGGAAAAAATTCATACAATTTGAATTAACTAGAAAAATATGTTTTAAAATCATGAACCCCATGAACTTCAGCCCAATTCGATTCCACTATTAAACAACCATTTTATATAATTTTTTGAGGTTCTTATACGAATTTTTAAGGATTCCAACATCATTTTTTGGATACTATAATCTATGAATTAGGATATTCACATCTCACAATTTGATAATCTCCTCCCATGTAGTTTCTGACTTCTCTCCCATCCTTCTTTCATTATTTGGTTGCATATTTTCATCTATTGGTTTTGGATCTAGATCTAGGAATACAAAGATACAATTACGAATCTAGATCTTTTTATTCTTCAGGGTTTCAATTTTTCCACATCAATTTGGGTATATATTTTGGAATTCATTCATCATCAATCTTGTTTTAGATGGCCTATTATTCAAATTTTAACTTGTTGGATTCAATTACATGTATGTGATTATAGAATTTCAATTGGATGGTTAGAAATTGAATTTCATAATTTGAATTAATAGATTTTTTAAATTAATTTAATAATAGATTGTGAATTAGAATAATTAATTATTGAATTAATTACGGGATATTAAGATTTGAAAATTGTATAAATTTATTGTTGAATTAATTAATTAGATTTATTGGGATTATGAAATTGATTGAATTTGAATAATTAATTTATGAATTAATTTTGAGAGATTTACATTGATGGATATGATTAATTAATAGTTGAACTAATTAATATGAATTATTTATATTATGTTACTGATTGAGTATGAATAAAAAATTGATTAACTAAATATAGGATATTGAGATTGTATAATTGGGTTATTTAATTATTTTATTAATCAACAGTAATTGATAGGATTATCAAATCGATTGAAGTGGAATTAATAATTGTTTAGTTAATAATGGAATATTGAGGCTATTGACATGGGGTAATTAATTTCTAAATTAATCATTCGTAATTTTGTTCATAATGAAATTTAATTAAGTGGTTTAATTTATTTTTATACTAATTAATAGTTGTAATGATTTTAGAATTTCATATAAAGGCTAATGTTGATTTTCCAGGATTGTTGTGATGTAATTCATGTTTTTATATTTTTGATAAATTTGTTTGGAACTTGGTTTGCAAAATCTGAAGAAGACAGTGATGAATTTATTGATAAATGTTTGTGGGACATGGTATGTTTCATCAAAATCCCATAGTGATAAACTAAGTAATAAAAGATTTGTGTGATTGGGAATGATTCTCCAAATACACATATGAGATAAGAGTATTGTACAATAAATAATGATCTAGATAACCATGTGACATTTAGGTGTGGTATATGGACTGAGGATCCAAATACCCATGTGGTGTTTTACAAGACATTCTACCCCCATGAGATGACATTGCACTATGGTTCCATGTTATAGTTATATGATTGAGTGATAGGATAAATTATAACCATGGTATTGTGATGTTTATTAGACTCCAACATGGACCGAAGAAGGTATTGAGAGTTAGAGTGTCATCTGGAACCCCACTTTATATTTGATTAATTTAAATAATAATAAATGTGATAACTATTTACTTATATAGTGTCTTTTATTCATTATACAATTTCATACATTTTATTGACATGATATTGTTTTAAACACCATTAGTGGTGGCCTACTATGTTGGATTCACACCCTAAATAGAAGGCTAGATCGGTAACCAAATTTATATCAAGGATATAGGACATGATAAAGGAATGAAACATATGTTAGTCGAAACCCTATTGAATATATTGATGCATCCATGAGATCATGTATAAAACTATATTGGGGGACCGGTGTGTGGCTTCTAGGTTGGGATGTTTCAATCATTTAACAAGAATGAATAGTTTTTCATTATGTAATGAAAATAATACAAACATAGGGTTAACAAAATAAGGTTTCTAAAAAATATCATTTATATAAATAGAATATTCCTTTTATAAAATCTAGGATTTCTACCAAACATAGACTATATGATCCATACAGTGTATTCTATATATAGTGTTTTTAAACCTTAAGTTACACTTTAAAATGTAGGTTATGAATAGTGTTTCCAGAATCCTTTCTAAAACACATCATGAATACATTTTAAAAATATTTCTCATATATCAATGAATTGAACATATTTATAGAGTAAATTTTATAATTAATATTATTTTCTATAAATTGACTTAAAAATAACTAATTAGTAACATAAATATGTGTTTGGTGAGCATTAATATAAAAAAATCGAGAAATTGTTGAATCCACACATGCTAAAAAATATCTCGATTTTTGATGACCCCAAAACCAATATTGAAATTCATAAAATTATTAATAGAAACGTTTTTTAAGAATAATAAATTTACATAACCATATATAAATGTAAAGAAATATCTCCCACTTAGAAATTTACATACCCACAATTAAATTAAAAATTCATTTATCATAATTTTTGTAATAAAATATCTCCACATATCTCCACACATTACTCATAAGATAAAAATATAAATTTATCTATATATAATATTATCTCTAATTTTGATACATATAATAGAATAATTTGAGATTAAAATTTAATGAAATAAACTATCTTGATATTTTTATTTCCAATAAAAATAAGCAATAAAATAGCACATAAACTATTATTCAATGAATAAAATTAGTTTGAAATTAAGATAAAAAATAACATAAATACCTCATGGATATATATAGAAATATAAAAATTTTAATACTTTATAATGAATTCTTATATGTCATATCATATATCATATTCAAATAAATAAAATATAAAAAACATTTCTAATTTTTTCACATGTCATATGTGAAAAAAATACTTATTACATAGAATAATTTTACACATGAAATGCTATAATAAAATATTAAGTTTCGGTTAACGCATGATAACAAATAATGTATAATCCATAAATAAAATTATGAATATATTTATTAAATATATTTTTACCAAAATATATATAAAAATAGGATATATATATATACATGCACATATAACATTGAATATAAATAGTCCACATATAATATATAATATAGTGTTATAAAGTATTCAACGATTCATAAAAACATTAAAAACATTTAGAAAAATATATATTTCTTAAAACACATAAAATTTATTCAATTATAAATTGATCCTATGATTTTCATTGATATAGTGAAGAAGACAGACAATATTTGACCCAGAATATTTTTAGATTATCCAAATAAAACATAGTAATATCTTCTCATTAGAGTAACTCCATCTGAATTATAATTTCTATAAAAAATATTCAATATACTATTTTGATATCATACATTATTTAACAATTTAATATTCCCTTTATAGGTCTTAATAAGACTTTATAGACATACTCAGTCTGACTTGTGACTTCACTTTTTCTTCATTTAAAGTGATGACATTGAATATAATATTTTCATAAGAAATTTGAGATTAAGAGACCTCTAGTTCTTCCAAAAAAATTGTTTCTTTATTTCATTCAGAATATTTTCCAAAAGAATCATTAACATATAAAAAATATTTCATTTGAAAAATTAGATGGGTTACCTTTTATTATTTTGTGAGAAATTATTTCTTATGAACCTCATATTCTGGATTTCCTCTTCTTTTTATGCCATGTTTTTAGAGGTCATTAGGCTATATTTTCTTAAGAATACATAAATAGAAATGGTTTTAGAAGCCTATTTAATGGTTTCAAATAAAAATGAAACATTTTGTTCTAACACATTACATATGATGCTTAACATTCATAACTTTATAAAATACATGATAATCATTATATTTTTTAATTTTTAAAAGTAATTTTTTTAAAATAATGCTTTAAAGAAAAATTACTTGACAAATAAATAAGTCTAAAAATATAATATAGATTTATGATTTTTTAAAATCTTAACATCTTGATTTAATGTGTAATAAAAATTATATAATTATATATTAAATAGATAATGTAATAATAATATATATCTAAAATAGTAATTCAAAACGTCTTATATTATAGAATCTAGATCTATGTATTTTTATTTTGATAATGAACTACATTAGAGTTTATTAATCCATTACTTAGATATAGATTTAAACATACTAAAGAGACAACAACTTAATGATTTAGTGATGTAGATATGTTTTTCATTCCTAAAATATTAAATTACAAGTTTATTTTGGTACCCATATTCTATTGGGTCCATCAGTGTTAGAAAATAAATTTTTATGTAATTGAAATTGTTTGTTTTGTATTAAGTTTTAAAATTAATATTGAAAATTTATTTTAAAAAATAAACATTTTTAACACTATAAGTTTGATTTTCTCCAGAGAAACAAAAATATTCATAATTTCCATTAATACTAAATTAAAAAAAATTAACATTTTAAATGATTTATTATTTAGACTAGAAATAAAATATTTCTTATAAAATTATGGTCTTTAACCCTTAGTTTATATTCTATGTATTCCTTCATGAATTTTATTACTAAGGATTTGATTAAATTATTTTTTTCCTTGTATTTACATACTAGAAAATTATATTAAATAGTTAAAGTATACTTATAATTTTGTAATATTATTTTCATGGTGATCATAAAGAATTATTAGAATAAATAGATTTTATAATGATAATTAGTTTTGATAAACACTATTTTTCATATAAACCATCATTTTAATATTTAACAGTGTTTATATGATCTTTAATTATGTATTAATATTTATATTGCAGTACAAAATATTAATTAATCATGATAAATGTTTTCACAATTAGTTTTTTTGAGATTAAGAATATTATACGTCGTAATTATGTTCTATAAGACATATCATTTGTTTTTTATGTTAACTCTCAAAATAAATAGAAGATTCATATTGTGAACCAAAAGAATCACACCATGTAGAGACATTAATTTTCATTTATTTTCTATTATAATTGTATTTTTATGAGAATTGTTAAAATGAAAGTTAACCTTTGTATGAATTTATTCATTTCTTTCACAATATATAATATATTTAGTACCTACGTTTTTCATGTTTTATTGTTTTTTCATAGATATTTAAAACATTTCATATAATATTTATCTAAATCTAGATGAATTGAATTATATGATTCATCTATAATTGTTTTCAGGGAATCATCATCATTTTTATATGACTTTTAACTTCATACAATATCTTTTCTTCGTGCATCATTATAGTTTCCATAAATTATTTCATAGGTAAATTATTTACTGGTGTAGATTGGTGTATAGTTAATAATTTTACATTCCACTTAGATGGTTGTACTCTGTGTAATTTTAATGGTTTTGGTCTAATTATCAAATTGGATCTCCCAAATTAAAAACATTATTTATTTTATTCAAAATACAATTTATTTTATTGATAATTTCATCTTTATGCATTCTAAATGTATCATAATTTAAATTTACAATAGTATAACTGAATTTTTTTATTATCAGTTCCTTCATAGGAATCATTTCTAGTCCTCCACGAATCATATGTAATAAGACATTATTAAATTTTATTAAACTCATCGGTTCCAAAAAACATTAATAGAATTTTTTTGAATTCAGAAAATGTTCTTTTTCAAGGTTATCATCCCACATTTCAACATCATTCTTTAGAATCTCATAAGTCTTTAAAACCTTTAAATATACTCTTATCCCATTATTAATAATATAAATAATCAGGAAATATTCTTAGATTCTATAATTATCACTCATAAAGTTATGAACATATATCAAAGATACACCATATTTAATATCGTACATTCATATATTTGTCTTCATCCAAAACATTAAATCTTTCATTAGAGTTCTCTTGATATAGAATATGAGAAAGAGAGAAAAAGTATGCACAATTAAAAAATTCATGTTCTGATATTTCTTATAGGTATCTTTTATAATGATAATGTTCAACCATTTGAGACTAATTTTTTATATCATAATATAAATAATTGAATAAAATGATTTTCAATAAGATAATTTTCTAGTATAACCCAACCAATGATACCACTTTTTATATTATAATGACTTTGATGAAAATAAATAAGTAATAAGTGGGGGAGAATTGTGTTTTATAGAATCATTAAATGATTTAGAAAAACACGACTATTAAATAGTGTCCTTTTCATTCACTCTCAAAAAATGGGTGAACAATTGAAAAAAATAAGTAAATTAACCTGGTGATGTATAGTTGTTTACGGAACAAAGATATCATAGTCTAATGGACCAATGTTATACTCCAAGATCTTAGCCATTATCAATAGTAGGTCATGTTTTCCAAAGGCCTCTTAATAACTTATTTCATGTCATGGACACCTTACAATTATATTACATGTACTACTAGTTATTTTATTGAGATGCAAACAAATTAAATCTTAGGACTGGATGAAAACATTTAACAGAAACCATGACTGAGTACGAGCATCAAAAAATCCAATAAATCAAAACATTAATTTGATTGAGAATAGATGTTTTTCTTTACAGTTGTAGTATTTATAGATTTATGTCTTCAAATCATCAATAATACATAGTTGAAAATATACCATCAATAATACATTGGATTTATTCAAAAATTGATAGAGAAGAAACTTTAAATATGTGTAAGCATGTGTGTCGACAAAGTGAATCCCTAAATAATTTTTTACTATTCTTATAGAAGATTTTGTAACAATATTATGCCACAAAAAAATACAAAAGTGAGTCAATTAGATAGATAAAAACATGTATATCTCCTATTTCTATCACTTAAGGAAAAAACACACTTCTTGTTTCTCAAAAAAAGCTATTATTTTTCAATGCATTTACCCGATGTGTATCTCATCTCCCTTTTTAATGAATATTGTATCTAAATTTATTATGTTGTTCGAAAAACTCAAATTAACCCAAAACTAAATATATCACACAATAAATCCTGAATATTTGGATTTAGAGTCATTCAATATAGTTGTAAAATCTTATAATAATAGAAATGATTTGTTCACTTAAATATGATCTTTTAATATATAATAAAATATCTCGGATTA
This sequence comes from Viscum album, assembly GCA_963277665.1. NCBI lineage: Eukaryota > Viridiplantae > Streptophyta > Magnoliopsida > Santalales > Viscaceae > Viscum > Viscum album. The sequence goes on along the minus strand of OY728155.1, from coordinate 1,346,355,457 downwards.
GATATTTAAAAATTGTAAAACCATTACAGAAATCATGGATAATACCTTCAATTTGAAACCCATTCATTGAATATTAAAACACATGGTTCCTTTATGTCACAAAAAATAATCATGTAGGGTTCAAAAAATATGTTTATTCCCAAATGTAGGGTTAATAATCCAAACTTTACTTTTTTTAAATTTATTCTTTCTTCTTAATGTATGGTATATTAAACATAGAATATCTTAAAAACATTTGGTTTCCAAATCCTATATTATTCTTATAAACATAGTGTTTGAAGATTTTATCTGAATAAATTAAAAATCATGTCAAATATTCATTAAAAATATTTCTTATCAATTATTTAATTGAATATATTTATAGAATAAATATTATAATGAATATTGTCTTTTTAAATACACAAAAAATACAATTCAATGGTAAAATAATTGTAGGAGTTTGTGAAAATCAAATCCAAAAATAAATTAACTAAAATTATTATTCAACACATGTTGAACACAATATTCTCAATAGAATTTCTATAACAAGGAATAGACATTGTGAGTACATAGTGATCTCATTCAAGCTGAGTAATAGACATAAAATCTATATGGATATGATGAATAGATTCTATAGACATTGCCTCTACAACCTATCCATAATCATTATAGAAAATATCCCTATTTAGTCTAAAATTAGGGTGAAATATGAGGAGAATTTTAGTATTATACTAATGATATTGATAAATGATATGTTATATAAAATTTACAACATGTGTGAGTTTCTAACTGAGAATGTACCAATCTATGGGAATGTTATCATAAATATGTTGAAATGTGTGAATCCTTTACAGGAAAATGTGATTTGTGAATGATGAAGAACAACGTTGGTAATAGGGATCCATAATATCCACAAATTATATTTGTACTATAAAATTTTTATATAAATATATCATGATTCTCACATGTTATAAATAACCTAAATTAGAAGGGATTGGCATTTTTTTAGACTCATGAATGTCAATTAAGATTAATGGAGTTGAAAAAGTGATTACTTACTTAACATATTCTCAAACTAACCAAAATTTGGTAATTTTTTTTATTAAGAGTGATTATGTAAATATATGAATGTGTTGTTTTGTTATGTAAAATAGTAACATGTTATTTCATGCCTCAAGGAAACTTGTAGTTCCTGAGAAGAAATATCCAACACAAGATCATGACAAGCAATCATTCTCTTTATTAATGGTTTTGTAGAATATCCTATATGGGGAGAATTATGATATATATATATATTTATTTATCTATGATTATATCATAAAATATATATTTACATAGATTTATCTAAATATTATATAACAAATAAAGTAAAATATTTTGATGGACTACAATTTGTCGATCACCTAACATCATGGGATGGTGAATAATGTGGAATATTATCTATTGTAAAAGTGGGTATGAAAATATATCAAAGAAGTAGATTGAGAAGGAACTAATATTTTTAAACATGTAAATAATAGATATGATAATCATAAATAATGGAACATCGTCCCACATTTCTCAAATGATTGCATTACCATATATTATGGAGAATATCATGGATGATCATGTGAATGATGTGGGGATAAAAAGGAGGAAGATAAAAGAAAGTGAAATCCACATAGTTTGATCGATAAAGGATTATTTAGCATGGAGACAAAAATTACGTGATCTAAAATCCTGATTTAATGAAGAATCTATTGAATGAAGATTATAGATCAACATTCTGTATCCACCTAGATTGAAAAATATTTATAGTGATAATTTAGAACAATAATAGTTAGAAAATATAAAGATGCATACTACAAAAAAATAATCCAGAGAACCTAGTATGTTATAATGTGAAGTCTAAAAGCCAATAATCCAAGGGTATGTTGAAACTATATCACAAAACTTCTTGGGAATGGTAGAAATTCATAATGTTTTTTTGTCACATTGCATCCCTAGTCGTCCAAAGGAAATAATAGAATATGATTCATGGTGGATAACCTCTCTATGGTTTCTGAAATTAATCATGCATTAAATGACTCTATACATTAACATCATTCAATCATATATATTAAATATGTTTTGAGATTTCATCAAAAACTAGATTAAATTATATCTTAAAGGGATATAAGGATCTCAAAATGATATAAAATAGTATTAAACAATATTTGATGAAATAGTGGTACTATATTATAGACTATCACCCATATAATGATGGTAACTATAAATATATTATACCCAAAAATTATAATAAGTTGAGATATTTATATATATACCTCAATTATGGGTGATATAAACATCAATCTATAGTAAATTCTAATAAAACAAAACATTGAACTGGAGGGGAGTTCAATAATATGAATCCATCGATATGAATAAATTAAGAACTATAATATATTGGTATTCTATATGATATCATAAGTAGTTGGTATCTGAATCAGTTTTAAAAGTGTAAGTAAATTCTAAGACAATTCAGAAAAATAGTTAAGTAGGGAAACTTGAATGAAAAGTGATAATGAAAATCAATGATGCAATAGAGAGTTTGTTGTCTGATGATAAATAGTTTCTCCATATATACCCATGTATGAAATCATGTGGATTGGTGAAATGGGACATATCCATCTTAATAACTTATCTTCTCTGAGATTCATGATCACCAAAGTGTTGTTTCATTCTGAATAAACTCCATCAAAATCTATCTTCAGAGAGTAAAAGGTTACATGCATCTCTGTTAAGGATGTTTATACTAGATCCTCAACATGTAATAAATTCAGAAGCTATATAGATGTAAAATGATCATTATTATATGGATGACATGAAAAATAACTCAAACCATATAGATAATGTTCTATGCCATAGGATAACTCACATGGTTAATGCAACATGACATAACTATAATTAAAAATATGGAATATGGGATCCAAATGAAGTCACGAAACTAATTCCCCCTAAATGTTTTATCTTATAGAATGAAATTAATTTTGAAGGGTGAAATTTCAAAATCAGGGATGTATTTTAGGGCATACACTATTATGAATGAAAATCCCTTTGGAATATATAATTCATTCAAATTTAGAAATATAGTATAGTATAATACTCACACAACACCTAATGAAGACCAAAAACAAATTTTTATTCTAATAATGACCACAACATTTAGAGAACATATATATCTAATTCAATTCAATGTAGTAAAATTAGATGATAATCACAAAAAAATAACAGAACTATCATATAGAATATTTAATCCTCATGATCTCATATAATAATCGTAGAAGGAAAATATATGGTTATATAGAAATAAACATATATATTTTAAATGTTATTTTTGGAAATAAAATATTTAATCTTTAGAAAATTGAATTAAATATTTAATGAGGGAAATAAGTGGTATTTACATGACATTGAAAACCTATATGTCACTTTTAATAGTGATCTAATTGGTATGAACTATAATCTCATCACATGGAATATTAACCTGGCCCTTAGAATCATAACACAACCAATGAAATAGTAAAATTATATTTGAGGATATTATAAAAAGGAAATATGAAAATTTTATAAAATATTAATATTAAATAAAAGATTAATATATGAAAAAAATAAAAGTTTCACCCAAATAAAGAGAAATTAATATTTATATGTATGTGTGTGTGTTTTATTTTTATTATAATACAACATTACGATAAATTTAAATTTAATAAATTAAGTTTAATTTAAATACATTATTTTTTAAAACTATTATTATATATTTTTATAAATGATTAAAAGTTTATGTGGTACAAAATAAATTATTCTAATGGATAAATTTGTCATTGTTACATAAAACTTATTATGTTTTAAAAAATAATAATTTTATAAAATTTCATATGTTTAGGAAAAAAAATATTAAATCAATGTCATTTTTTGAGTCAGGATGTAAAAATTATCCTATGGTTATTTTCAGTAATTTAATAATAAAATATTTTGGTTTAGTGGATACTGAAAATTATAGTCAAAATAATAATTAACATTTGTCATCCTTTGGAAAAATTTAAATATAATGTATGTTTTATTCAAGAATTCCCATGTCCCTCACATATTAATATCACCTTTCGTAACCCCACTTCCCGTAACTCCATAATATTTTTAGATTTATAAAATTCAACCAAAATCTATCTCTATTATTCTTCCCTTGACTTATGAGTTTTAGTCACACAGAAATTCTACTCTAAAAAGACATAACATGTGGTAGAGAAAATTACATCCAATATAGGATGTACTGCTCTTATAAAATATAAGTTAATCTTTTCCTATTCAATGTTCTCCGATTATATTAGATAAAATATTTCAAAAAGTCATCAGTGTTATAAAAATAATGATATTTTTATTATGTTGCTATAATATCTATTATCAAAACTTCTCCCATTTTATTCCAAAATTACAGTATTGTTTTTTACAATGGCAAGGTCATCACTTCAATGAGAAACATATTTCATTTCTTGACAAAACGTTTTTGGAATAAAATAATTTTAAATTAGTGTTCTAATATTATAAGGATGAATATTTTATTTTATTTTTTATATTCATTTATTTAAAATGAAATATTATGATTAAATAAAATCAAATAAGGTTACATTTTTCCGAAAAACAACCCAAATTAACAAACTGTTAAAAAATTTCATTTACAATCAATGAAAAATTAAATAAATTATAAGACTAATGAATATTAGTAACCAAAGAAAATAAGATAATTACATGAAAATCATTTCACCCAAATATTTGATTTATGGAATAAATTTATGATAACTCTCAAAATTGTCTAATAAACCATACGACCATGTATCCATGAAACATCAACATTTAAATAGTGAATATAGACACGATTATGCTATGAAATAGTATAAAATAATATAACAATATAATAATATTTCCAAATAATGTATAAATGTTCTTACTCAAGGATTTAATAAACATAATTTTAGGATTCATAATTATAGATACAAATAACAATAAATGCTCTAACTACGGTATATGAACAATTAAACTACCATATACTATTTTTTGTTTTTATCTCTCTAAATATAACTACACATCTATATTATTATTCTGTTATATTCTATATGTTTTATATAAATTCCTCACTTATATACCAATATTAACATATATTTCATTAATTGGGATATAAAATCATCTATGATTAAATTTTATATTTCTTTTTTTGGAAAATAAGATTCAATGGATCTTTTCTACCTCTTCAATAAAATTAATTACAAATTCTAATAATTTTTCATGTTCCAGTATTTTTTCCTAAAATAACACATTATTATATATAAAAACACTCTATTTGAACCCTCGTTTTATAGGAAACTATATTTTCACTCTTTTAAATATTCATCACATTTTTATAAAAATATATATTAAGAAGATCATTTTCATACATAACTTTTCACTTAGTCCTTATGAAAATTATTCTAGTTTACTTATTTTTCATGAAATATTCTTCTTTATTCAATTAAAAACAACAAAAAATATTTTAATCCCTTTTCTCATGGGAATATTTATTATATGATTTTTTTCTCCATTCAGATAATATTTAGTACCGCATATATTTTTCATTGGATTTAATTATGTTTATTAAATAAGTATTATTTTATAAAGGACTCAAGAATAGAAATTTTTATACTACCACTTTTAGGGGTTAGTGGTGAATTATAAAGAAACTAATTTATTAAGTGGTGTTTTCCTCTTAGGATATACCATGTATGGATCCTGGGTAGATAGTCTAACACATTATATTATATATTTATGATAGTGTGAGTAAACATATGTTTATGATATAAATTTTTATGTTATTTCAAATGTCTAATGAATCTATGAAATATTATAATTTCTAAACCACTATATGATTCTATTTGAATATATATGATCATCCACTTTTAGGTTATCATTCTATGTCTTTTGACTCTTTTTCACACTACCATGTTTGTTACCTTATGGGGATTTGCAGCCCGTCGTTTTAATTTACATATTTCATTAAGTTGTATTATATAGTAATAAAAGATAAATGTTTATTAGGAACATATAATGAAAATATCAAATATGGTTTTATGTTTTCTTTTTGTGTTATTATTTTATGTATCAAATATCATAAAGAAACTATATTTAGGACTTCATGGTTGTATCTATTGGGTTTTTATATTAAAAATAATGTAATAATATTCATATGAGACTCAATATTCTAAAAATTGTATCAAATAAATTTAAATTATTATATAAATTGAGAACTAAAATACATTAATAGAAACCCTATGTATAAAAAAAATATAGGAATAAATCTTATAGTATTGATAAAGAAATGAGTTTGTAGTTTACTATATATAATTTTTTTTTCTAGATGCTAAATGTGGATTTTATCACTTGGTCAAATTATCCAACATGTAATAAATATGGATATGTATTTTTTGGTATCTTATCTATCTTTTATTAGTGTACAATATGTGAGACAAATTACACATATTGTTTAAAACTATGGGAAAAAATTCATTGCCTATTTCACATTATCTTTAATAGCCATTTTGAATGATTTCAATACATTATTTTAGAATTTTATTATATTTTGATTCATTATTTGAGTATTTCTCAAAGATAGTAGTCATATTATTTATTGATTATTTATAGAAATAGATATTTATTTTATCTATCAAAAGTATTTAAGAGATTTTCAAAATTCATAATTTTGGGTTAAAAGGAATCTCAAGTAATAGGATTTTTAATAAATTCCCTCAAGTGTTAAATTATTTTAGATCCTATTTATATACTTATTAGACAATGTTTTGGGGGTATTGAACAAAAACAGTTTAAATTATGAGTTTCATTATTTCGATATACAATAATTAATAATGGGTATTTAAAAAACAAGTCTATAAAGAATTTATAAAGGACAATAATATTGGTTATGTTGAAATTTCATAATAGATATTAACCTGTGTGGGATTTTTTGAAAATACAATATACCATAACATCATAATATATTAAACAAAAAAAATAAAATAACCAAAACTATGATAAAATACTATCCAGGATGGAAATAGACAGATTAAATAAAATATGTTACAACTTTTATTAAACACTGTATATATTTCATTTCATATTATTCAGTGAATAAAAAAACACATAATGGTTTATACCACCATAGATGATCCCTCATTATTATATCATGGATCTATTATAATGGACAACCCTTTCACATATATTGTTATTTCATCACTAATAAATGGGTATATGAGAAGGTAAATAAATTATCATCATATTTTACATAACTTAATTATTTTCATGTTGATGATTTTAAAAATCACTTACAAAATACAATAATTTCATTAATGATACAGATAATGGTTACTATGATTAACAATCTATGAAATTTATATTTTAATTGATTGAGTTTCATAACATATATTTTTCTATCAATTTAAATTTATATAAAATGTATATTAAATAGTTAATTAATGTGTCTTTGGACTTCTTTTAATATTATCATATGATGTACATCTCAATTATTACATATTGGTTTGAAAATAAAAAAATAAATATTATTATTATATCATTATGCATTGTATATACCACATCATAAAATAGGATTATCGAAATGATTTCTCTACAATACCAAACTATATTATTTTAATCCAAACGTTTTTAATGGTTTAATTATATAAATTTTTAATTTTAATATTATATTCTACATTTATGGATATTTTATATTATTTAATGCTAAAATTAATTTCCTTATACATAAAACATCCATTTAAACCCAATTATATATTAGAAAAACACAATATGAATAAAATACATCTTTATTATAATGGTATTATATATGATCCTATGGGAGCTTTTAATATATAATATGTATGTTGAATTACACAATCATATTAATAATAAAATAAGAAAATTTAGTAATACATAATAACTTCCCGATCTATAATTTGTTTTATTTTTATCATAATTAAATACATGTATACATGCAAAAAAAAATTATTTATGACATCTATTATAGGCATTGTACATGGAAAATGAAAATTGTGTTTTTTATTACTCATCAATTGCAAATTATCGATGTATAGTTACTAAAAATATAAAAATGTATTATATATAATTAATAAAAGTATATGAACACCTCATATGTAACTAGAAAAATGAATGAGTCTCAGGGCCCACATGCGTGAATATATTAGGGGTGAAGGGATTGTTTAATGTGTGGTAATATATAGGGAATGTGTCCCATGTTATTTGAAGAGAATTTCTATTTTTTTAAAATGAATAACATATTTATGAACTATATAGAAAAAATATTGTATGTAACCATTACATCATTATTTAGGTATCACGTGAAAAAGAATGATAATGTTACTATTTTTGGAGAGAGTGTTATTTATTACATGATTATTAGATTTTATAATAATATTTTTTTTTTTAACTTTTCTAAAATTTCATTGTGGTGTTATTTATATATTTATAGAGTGTAATGATTTTAATTTCAAGTATTTGAAGTGAAAAATATCCTGGAATGCGGTGAATTGTAGGGAAATAATCAGTTATATTACATTTTTTAAATATTTTTCATAATTGTTTTTAAAAAAGTATGTTTGATTTATAAATATAATTAGTTATTAAAAACAATATCATAATTATAAAAATTAAATTAATGAAAACTATCAATATATAATATTAAATAAAAGTGAAAATACTAATTAAATTTTTGAAAAAAATTCCAACTTGAACATTAATTGTTGTAATGGACGATGTTATGAATTTTAATACACCAATAATAACAATACCAAACTATAAACAATAGTTAATACATTAAACAAACTAAAACCATTATTGAGTAACTACAGTTACAAATATGAGAGAAAATATCATTACTATGATGTCATGTACTTATTAAAAATCATTTTCTCCATATGGATGAGGAAAATCCCAACGTTCAATCAATACAATTTTATTCAAATGATACATTTTTATATAATCAATGAAGGACCATAGAAATTAGTAATTATTCAGTTAATGATGAATACCAAGAATTAATTATGGTAACTAAATGGGGTATCATGTTATCCGAAAAAATATAATTTATTAATACATTGATGAACTATTTATTCATATATTTATGGGTGAATATTATATGAGAAATTTCTATTATGTTGGAGACCATTATAATATTTAATATATTATGATACTATGGTGAGGCTAAATGATTTATTCTAATGTTGAACTAGTTATGTGCACTTGGAAATTGATATATCATAAAATTATCACTCACATAATTAAAATAAATAATGAGTCTCTCACATATAAATAAAAATGTGAAATGTATTTAAATAGTGTAGTTCCTTTCATGTTGAATTATTAGAAATCAGATTAGGATATTCAGTTTAATATTATATTTGATATTAACATGTCAAATATAGATATTTGAGATCATTTATGAATATGTAATTTAACATCCATGACCATTTATGACCATTTAATTTTATTTTGGATTTCAAAAATGTTTACCATATAATGATAATTAGTATAAAACACATTTTTACCACCCAAGAACAAAATAAATTCTATGTTACTTATAACTCTCCCATAATCAAGATTTGATGGATTATAATTTAGAATATTATTATCAATAAAATTTATAAAGATTATATAGTTTATTTGTATCCATTTTATCATTTATTGTATTCATTGGAGAAATAATAGTTAAATTAGTTGGAGAAGAATTAGGTAGAACATGTTTTGTCCACCATTACAGATTTTTCCTTTGTAAAACACTAATTTTGTTGTAGATTTATTAAGGATTGACACTTAATATATATTCAATTATTTTACTAATTTTTATAATATATTTATGATAATTTAATAAATTTTAAATTTAAATGATGGTTTGTAAAAAATAGCTTTTCCCACTAATGAAGAAATAACATATGTTTTGTGGAGTAATAGAAATATTTTCCAATTTTTTAAATTTATTAATAAATCTTATTTTTTAGAACAAGGTATTTAATGAAAAATCAAAATGATCAAAATAAGTAAAATTTAAAAATTATACAAAACGTATTTTTACATTTCCATCTTTCAAAAATACCAAAAAAAGTTGAACATTATCCATACAAACTAATGTAAATTGTCCAATAAATTTTTTGAAATGTAATTTTAGTACCCCCGGTTTCTGGTACGGAACCCTTACTTAATGTTTTTAATGGTTATGAAGTTAAGGGTGATGCATGAGAGATTCGGGAGAACATGGAATGATGTTTTGAGGCAAAGGGGAATTGGCATAGGCGGTGCACAGTTCGTCAAACTATGTGGCCACACCATGCATAGAGGGCGTGGTGAGGTAGTGTCTAACACATTGTTAGCACACGGTTTGTCAAAATCAGGCGATGTAATCGTGCATGCACTTAAGTGAGATCCTAAAATAGTGTATCTCACACGTTGTTGCCTATAAATGGTTCGTTTTACTCCTAAGAGTCCATAACACAGGTCACTCTCCCTTGAAGGTATGATAACCCCTCCCAAGCATTTTAGAGGCGATCCAAAAGCATTCTTTTGTGAATCCAAGCCAAATTCATGAGGTATGTGATCGTTCATCATCGTTCTTGTTCATTTTCATAGATTTACATCTCTTATTCTATTGGTTTCATAGATCTACACCCATTATGGGTATATATAAGTGTGTGGATTCCAAATATGATGATATTTTGTCTTTTTCATGCTAGGAATAGAGATCTAAGACAGGTTCTGGAATAATCAACCCGGTTTTCTTGTGTGTTCTTCGTTCGTTGTGGTTTTCTTCAGAACCTTCGAGGTAGGAGGCTTCTTTCTCAACTCCACATTGTAGAACTGAATGTCATGATTTCAATTTGAATGTGTGGTGTTTAAATGATTATGATTTTTCTTTTGAACACTTGTTGGAAACTTCTTGAGTGATGTTGGTCAAATATGGAAAATTTTGGATTTTGAATGAGTGCTTTGGATCCGAATTTTTAAAAAGTGATTTTAAAATGGGGTTTTTTTGGAATTATGACACATTGTTTGGATTATATATTTTCAATAAAAGGGAATGTTTTATTGAAGTGAAATGAATCTTTTTAAATTTTTTTAATCTTTGGTTTTTAATAAAATTACAGTTTTATTGAATTGGTTTGACGTTGAGATGGTTTGGAATTGAAGTGGTTTTGATGGAAATGGTTTTCAATAAAAATGTGTTTTTATTGATTGTGTTGTTTTGGAATGACCATTGGGAATATGTGGTGTGTGTTCATGGTCCATATATGGGTCTTGGTTGAAATATGACCTTGTGCTGGGTGCCAAAGCTGTAATGGAACATGAGAATTGCATATATGGGTATTGGTTGAAATATGGAGTAGTGCTCGGTGTCAAGGATTAATGGAACATGAGAAGGAATTACATTGTGATGTCATGGTAGATCGATGAGAAACTGATCATGAGTATGGAAATGTCATAACATAACATTCATGGATGGTTCTGAGGATGTTTGGAATGAATTGGGTATGTCAAAAGAATATTGAGAAATGTTTTTAAATATTGTTTAGTTATTTTTGTAGAAAAATTGGTTTTAGTTGCACTTTTCTGCTTTTGGTTATAAATGGTTTTGGAAACTAGTTTATATTTGGTTATAAACTGTTTTGGGTAAATTGTTTTATATAAATTGTTTTATATAAATGTGACTAACATTTATATCCTTGTGGTGTGAGTAGGGATGTCATTTGAGGAAAACCTACTGAGTATTAGTACTCACCCCCTACTTTGGCCCTTTGGTGCTTTTGCAGATGTCATATTTCAGGATATAGGTAGAGGTAAAAAATTTCATTGCTAGTGGTTCATAGTGATGCTTGGGATATGTGGTGGTGCTTGGATCATGGATCCTGGTGTGGAGTCATGGAGAGTGTCTTGGATTATTTTGGGTCTCTTGATTAGTCTTTCACATGGTACTCTGATATCGTGTGGGATTCTTTTGGTATTGGGTTGTACTGTGTAACAACTAGGATTTACTTTTCGAATACATGCTTGAATTTTTTATTGACATGCCTCATATAGTGTCTGTTAGTGGATGGTTTGGTTGGGTTTTTCTTAAGGTAAAATCGTTCCCCAATTTGCTCTTGAAGCCCTCAGCATTTATTTCCAGCCATTGTCACCTTTGAAACATCGCTTAATGCCACGTAACCCTCACCGACTACTCATTCCAATGAGTTAGGGGTGGGGTGTTACAAATGGTATCAGTCTGGTCCTTCCTTGGTGGTACAAGTGGTATTAATTTGATTGGTCCTTAGATTTCAAGTGAGACTAGTTTTATGATTTTTGGTGTTGATCATTGGTCTTGGTGTTGACATTTGTTCTTGGACTATTCCTTGAGTTGAGATGGTATCGAGGTGTAGGATAGTCAGAATGTGGAATGTATAGAATAAAAGGACATAGATAACCCTTTTATGATGAACATCAAGTTACCAGGGAGTTGGGTAAATAAGTGTTTTGAGACACTTCTAGGATTTTGTATTCTCATTGTCATGGGTTTAGCCAATGAGACGAGCATCACATGCATTATAGAGGAATGGCTTCCCACCAGTAGTGAATACATCATTTTGAGAAATGATTCATGTTGTAAAAAAAGTGTTCTTTTTTTTTGAAAAGTATCAAATTGGTTTTCAAATGAATGATTTTGAAAAAGCGAATGATTATGGTATTTTTAAAATGGATTAATTTTCAAAATCATGTGATGTGGTTTCAAAAATAGCTGAACATGGGAAAAATGATGTTTTGGAAGACTATGATGTGATAGATGATGTGATAGAATTTGAAATGCTAAGCCATCAATTTCTAGAGTTTGATATTGACGAAGTTAGTTGTTGGGTTAGAAAATGGAACCCGGTAGGCATCGTCTAAACCATCCCAATGAAGCTACGGAGAATGTGGTTTCCCCAGGACCATGGGTGAACCAAGAGATGGTTCAGAGTATTGTCTAAGTTGTTCATGTTGTGGATACGGGGAACCAGAGGAATGAACCAAGGCATGTAGATCATACCATCCAGTTCATGAAGCTGAATCCACCGAACATTTGGGGTGATGTTGATCCTGAGAAGGTGGAGGTGTGGCTGTATAGGATGAATCATATCTTCAATTTCATCGAAACACCACCAGAGCTCATGGTTAAGCTAGCGACGTATAGGTTAGAGGATCTTTCATGTCTGTGGTGGGATTTAGCGATGCAGGATAAATTGGATGAAGGAATTAATTGGGAGGATTTTGAGGAATTGATCAACCAACAATTCTATCCTCGCACGTTCAAGATCTAGAAAACAACAGACTTCATTAGCCTAAAACAAGAGAGTATCTCTATCATTGAGTATGTTTATATGTTCATTAATTTAGTCTGTATTTATCCAGAGGTTGTGGCAAGTGTGCCTTTGAAGGCACACATCATCAAATTGAGGCTAAGGCAGGAGATTCGATCGGAGATTGCAGTGATATATTTTATAGATTACACAGAGATGGTGAACAGAGAGACTGTTGATGAACATGATATCTCGGGATCGATAGGAGGAGGAATGATGATACTTAAATGAAACTGTGGGAACTCAACTATTGGGAACAAGAGGAAAAGGGACACCCATTTCCACGGTGCATATGGAAATCAGATCAAGATGGATGGATTAGTAAACCTTCATCCATGACCCCTTAGAAAAGAAGTTTGTTTACAATGTGGTTCTCTTGACCACATAAAGATATATTGTATGGAACAACCTAGAGAATTTCATAATTGTTACAAGATGGTACATCTTTAGCTCTATTGTCATAGTGCTCCATGTTCAGGTGCTCAAGACACTTATCAGTTGTCGCAAGAATCGTATGCTTCGACTGTACAAGGATAGTAGAATCAGTTTCATCAGTAGAGCAGAGCTAGCCATGGGGATTCTAGAAATACCATGACTCCTCAAACAGGGAAACCTCAGCAATGAAATAAGAATAATAGTATAGTGAAGAAGAAATTGTATGGAGTTGAGTAGATGATTGTCGATGATCAGGTTGGCCCATCTACAGTAAGAGGTACGATTATTTCGAATTCTACCTTTGTGCAAGTGTTTTTTGATACTAGTGCATCAAATTCCTTCATTGCTTCTCATGCTGTGGACTTTCTTTGTTTAAATCTAGAAATGATGCCTTCTATTTTGAAACTGCAAACTCATCTTGGTGGAAGAGAATGTCAATCCTTTGTGTGTAGAGAATGTGTTATAACTGTTTATGGAGTTGAGTTTAAATGGGACTTCTTGATATTGAATATGGATGTCTATGATGTAATCCTGGGTATGGATTTTATGACAACGTTCAAGGCTCAAATCGACTGTTATATGAGAACATTTAGTTTCATGACTGGGGACGGCATCGAGCATCTATTTAGAAAAGATAAGACTGTAAAAAAGGTTCAAAGAGCTTGTTGGAACCAATGGTGGGAACAATATCTTACCAATTGGTAGCTTTGAATTTGGTGTCAATGGAAGAGATAGAGAAAAATAGTTTTCCAGCTATTGTGGATCAATATCCATATGTCTTTCCCAGGTACTTCTCAGGGTTACCACCTCTATGGTAAGTGGAGTTTACAATTGATCTGCTTCCGGGGACCAGTCCTATTTCCCTTCAATCTTTTAGGTTGGAACCAATAGGGTTAGAGAATTGAAAGCACAGTTAGAGAAGCTGGAATAAAAGGGTTTAATTCAACCAAGTATGTCTCCACTGGTAGCACCAGTTTTGTTCGTGAAAAAGGCATATTGAACTCTTCGTTTGTTTGTTGATTATCATAAGCTTAACCAAGTTACGATAAAGAATAGAAATCCACATCCACTCATTTATGATTTATTCGATCAATTAAGGGGTTTTCAGTGGTTCTACAAGATTGAATTTTGATCCAGATATCACCAATTGAGAGTTCAGAAAGATAATATTCCAAAGACATCTTTCAAAAGTAGATATGACCACTATGAATATATAGTCATGCCTTTGGGTCTAAAAAATGCACCAACAGTATTCATGGAATTGATGAATCAGATATTTCAACAATATAGATATTCTTTTGTTATGGTGTTAGTGGATGAAGTTTTGGTCTATTCAATGACAAGGGTTGATCATGAGGTTCACCTAGAAACAGTGTTACAAATCATGAGAGATCATCGTTTGTATGAAAAATTATAAAAGTGTGATTTTTGGATACATTATGTACATTTCCTTGGCCAAGTCATTTCTGAGAATGGAATTTCTGCTGATCCTGAAAATATAGAAGCTATTATCTCTTGAAAACGACTGAAGAATGTGTTCGAGATACTAGCTTTTCTTGGTCTAGCTTGTTGTTACCAAAGCTTTTTGCGTGATTTATCATGACTAGCTTCACCAATGAATGTTCTGACAAAGAAGAATGCCCCATTCCAATGGGTAGAAGATTTTTAAATGTCTTTCTAGGAACTAAATGGTCAGCTTATGTCGACATTTATCTTGACCTCACCAGAATTAGGACAGGGTTATGTGGTTTATTGATATGCTTCTGAATTAGGTCTTGGTTGTGTTCTCATGCCATAATATCTCGTGGTTGATTATTGTTCAACATAGTTGAGATTGCATGAAAAGAATTACTCAACACATGATTTGGATTTATCTGTAGTCATCCATTCTTTGAAAACATGATGACATTATCTCATTGGTGAATGATTTAATATGTTTATGGATCACAAAAGCTGGAAACACATTTTCTCACAGTGACATTTGAATCTAAGGAAAAAGAGGTGGATGGAGTATCTCCAAATGTTCTACTTTGACATGAAGCACACACTGAGGAAAAGAAATTTTGTGGTGGATTCATTGTGTAGAAATTCATATGCTCAGTTGGAGAAAGAAGCTTCAGATGAATAGTAGTTGATGTCGTTCTTAGTTGACATGCATGTAGAATTTGATGATCGAGGTGATGTTGCAGTTTTCTTTTCATCTAAGCTTGTTCATGATTTTGTAAAAATGATCAAAGAAGCACAAAAAACTAATGGTGAATTTCTAGTTGTAAGTTCAACACTCAATGGTTGGGAGACCATTGATGGCTGGAAACTTGATAGGGGTTCAGTTATGTGTTTCAAAGATCATATGGTTGTACCTATGGCTTCCCAATAAAAAATCCTTCATGGATACCACTATTCAATTTGGGCTATACATCCAGGTATACGGAAGAAGTATAAGGCATTGAAGGCACAGTTTTGGTGGAGCGACATGAAGAGGAAGGTGGTCGAGTTCGTCTCATAGTGCTTAACAAGTCCAGAGGTTAAAGCAGAGTATCAGAAACCAGCAGACATGTTATAATATTTTCCCATCCTAGTGTGGAAGTGAAATCAAATTGAAAAGATTTTGGTACATGTTTTCCATTAACGGTCCAGAAACATGATGCCATTTGGGTAATAGTGGATCGTCTAACCATGTAGGACAATATCATCCCTATTTTTTAAACTCATACGGTGGAGGATCTTTCAAAAATCTATATCTGAGAAGTGGTAAAAAGGCATGGTGTACTAGATTCTAGAGTCTCAGATAGAGATCAAAGGTTCACATCTCATTTCTGGAAGTCATTACAGCAAGCCCTTAGAACTCAGTTTTTTTTAGAATTGTGTATCATCCTCAAATGGATGGGAAATCCGATTGGATGATACAAACAATGGAAGACATGTTTCGGGCTTGTGTAATTGATTTTGGTGGCTCATGGGAGGATCATATACCCTTAGTGGTGTTATCATACAATAACAGCTATCAAGCCTCGATACGCATTGCTCCATTTGAAGTATTTTATGGTCGTCCTTTTCATTCTCCACTATAGTTGGCAGAAATGGTTGAAACTTCACTGGTCGGGTCAAGAGTTTTCCAAGAGACAACAGAGAAGATCTATTTGACTAGAAAGAAGATGGAGATAGCTCAGAGTCGTTAGAAATCTTATGTAGATCACCGTTGAAGACCGTTGTCGTTTGTTTTGGGTGATCATGTCTTCTTGAGGATTCTCCAAGGCTTGGACATCATCATTTCTGGAAGTATGGAATGTTATGTCCTTGATTCATTGGACCTTTGAGATACTAGAATGAGTGGGACCGGTGGAATATCAGTTGGCATTACCACCATGGTTTTGTTTGGTGCATAATGTGTTCCATGTATCCGAGTTGAAAAAGTATCACCCTGATCCTAACCATGTGATCAGATGGGATCATGTTGAGCTAGAACTGGATGGATAACTGTTATATATTCTAATCCGGATCATATATAGACAATAGAAAGGCATTCATGGAAAAAGCATCAGCCTAGTGTAGGTTTCATGGAATTATGGTCAGATTCAAGGAGAGACTTGTGAACGTGAGAAGGAAATGAAAGAGCAGTAGCCGAAACTATTTTTGGCCAGTGAGTGTTGTCTACTTTCTGAGGACAGAAAGACCACTGGTGGAGAGAATTTAGTACCCTGGTTTTTTGTATGTAACCCTTACATTATTCTTTTAAAGGTTATAAAGTTAATGGTGATGCATGAGAGAGTTGGGAGAACATAGACTGAAGTTTTGAGGTAAAGGGGAAGTCACACAGGCAGTGCACAGTTTGTCTAACCGTACAGCCAAACAATGTGTATAGGGATTACCAAGGAAGTGGATAACACATGATTAGCGCATGTTTTTTCAAAACCGTGCAAACTAGCCATGCGGGCACATATGTGAGATCATAAAAAAGTTGATCTCACACGTCCTTTCCTCTAAATGGATCTTTTTTCCTCCTAAGCATCCATAACTCGGGATCACTCTCCCTTGAAGGTAGGATATCCTCTCCCATGAATTATGGAGGCGATCTGAAGGCTTTCCTTGGAGAATCAAAGCTAGATTCTTGAGTTATGTGATCGTTCTTCATTGTTCTTGATTGGTTGCTTAGATATACATCTCATATTTTCTATGTTTCTTATAACTATACTTTTTATGGGTACATCTAAGTGTGTTGATTCCAAATATGATGAGATTTGGTCTTTATCTTTCTAGGAAAATAGATCTAAGGCGATTTCTTGAAGAATCAACCCAATTTTCTTGTGAATTATTTGTTCATTGTGGTTTTCGTCAAAACATGTGAGGTATGAGGCCTCTTTATTGACTCCACATAGTAGAAATAACTGTAATTCCTTGAAATAGAATGTGTGGTGTTGAATTTATTGTGATCTGGTTGCTTAACACTTTTTGGAAACCATCTTGAGTGATAGTAGTGAAATCTAAAAAATTTGAGATTTTGAATGAGTGCATTGGTTCTTAATTTTAAAATAGAGATTCTAAAATTGGGGTTTTCTATAATTGTGACACATGGTTTTTATTAGATGTTTTTAATAAAATGGATTGTTTTATTGAAGAGAAATGACAGTTTTGAAATTGGTTTGTTCTTTAGTTTTCAGTAAAAGAACAATTTTATTGAAATGGATTGACATTGAGATGATTTGAAATTGAAATGGATTTGATGGAAATGGTTTTTAATAAAATGGTTTTTAATAAAATGGTGTTTTTGTTTAATGGTTTATTTTGGCATGATCGTTGGGAATATGGGGTGTGTGTTCATGTTGAATATACGAGGATTGGTTGGAAGATGACCTTGTGATCAGTTCCAAAGGTGTAATGGCACTTGATAATTGGCTATACTGGGCTTGAATGAAATATGACCTTGTGCTCGGTGCCAAAGGATTAATGGAACATGGGAATCAATTACCTTGTGAAGACTTGGTCGATCGTTGAGAAACCACTCATGAATATGGAAATTTCATAACGTTACATGACTGGTTGGTTGTGTGGAGGTATGAAATGAATTTGGTAGGTAAAATGAATATTGAGAAATGGTTTTGAAGCATGTTTAGTTATTTATCTAGAAAAATAACTTATTGGAAACATTGGTCTCAATTGAATTTTTATTATTTTGGTTATAAATGGTTTTGAAAACTTGATTATATTTGAATAAAGTATGTTTTTGGTAAATTTTTTTAATATAAATTGTTTTATATAAATGTGACTAACTTTTCTATATTAATGGCATGAGTAGGAAAGTCATTTGGGGAAAACCTACTGAGTATTTGTACTCAACCCCTTCTCTGGAATTTTTTTTGCAGATTTCATATTCCATGATACAGGTAAAGGTAAGACATATCATTGCTTATGGTTCATGGTGAGGCTTGGGATATGTGGAGGGGCTTGGATCATGGAGTTTGGTGTGGAGCTGTGGAGTTTTTCTTGGTTTATTTTGGGTCTCTTGTTTAGTCTTCCACATAGTACTCAGATATCGTGTTGGATTGTATTGGTTTTGGGATTTATTGTGGAAAACTTTGGTTGTCCTTTGGGAATACATGCTTGAATGTGTTATTGACATGCATTATATAGTGGTTGTTAGTGGATGGTTTGGTTGGGTTTTTCTTAAGGTAAAATCATTAAACAATTTATTCTCGAATCCCTCAGCATTTATTGCAAGCCTTTTGCGCCTTGGGAACATCGCTTAAGGCCTGGTAACCCTCACCACCACCTCAATAAAAATATGGTAGGGGTAGTGTGTTACCCTAATTCTCTATTCAATATGTTTTCCAGAATTTTTGGGTGATAAAAATGTTTATGTAATAAATATCCACCCAAAAGATCACCAATTTTCCAAGAGACACCCATTATTGATATGATTGTTTTTACATAAAATTTGTAAAAACAAAATATAAGTATCCTTCCATCCATAAGAATATACAGTAGTGTTGTTTATAAATTCAAATTTATTTGAAAACACTAATCACTTTTATATTACTGGTTGGAGATTGTAACATTGGAAAAATATTGTGTTCTTTCGATTGATTGTATGTTATTAGTCTTTCATACTAATAAATATATTTCAACATGGTGAGTGTCCTTATTAATTAAAATACTTTGATAATTTCATTAGTTTTTTTTCATATATTATTTTCAAAACTATTCCCCACAATGATAGGAAAAATAATGTGCTAAAAAAGTTTTTAAGAAAATATATTCTACGTATAGATGAAATATATTTAATAGAAATTATATAATGTAAGATATTAGGTGTTCAGAGCCCATAATGAAATTGATAAGTTTTCAAATGATATTTAAAGTTATTAATATATATGGTAAGAGGATATGATAATATACCCAAAAGTACTAACTCCATAAGTTATATGTGTATTTTGAAATTACAAACTATTAAAATTTTAATTGGTAATTTTAATTAATATTCTTATTAATTTATATATTAATATGATTACATTTATATATTGACGATATTCATGGTTACATATTCTCATGGTGGGGCATGATACGACGACCGTGTCACCAATGGTAAAAAACAATGTAATATGTAAGGAAATATTTTTTCACCAAAGAGTTAAAGAATATAGATAACTTAGGCACATTAAATGGAATGGAATTATCTGATTAAGTCTATTCCTAAGGTAGTTTAATCATTGAAATAATTTCATAATATTTTCTGAATAATGTAACAACAAAATAGGTTAATGATAATTATGATGATGTATGCATGATGTGGTATAGAGACAAAGGGATTATATCAAAAAATGATCCTCAGTATGAGGTTTTTTCAATGAAAAATTAATATATATCCCTATGGGTTGCACTAAGAGTTACTGGACACTAATCATTAACTTTATGATAGTTTTTCTAATAACATTGAGAAATAGACCTTGATGGTAACAATATTGTTATAGAACGATACTACTGTAAATACATCATGAATTTATTATTAGAAAAAACATTGTTCTCAAGATACAAAGAATATCAATTATTTATGTTATGTTGATTGCGTAAATATTTATTGATTGTATAATATAATTATATTCATTTTTTAAAGAAATTAGTTATTAGTAAAGGTATGTTAAACATTTTGAAGGATTGGAAGTCCAAGTAATGATTCAGGAATAAATCATATATCAATTATATAAAAACATTTTTGATGGATACAATTTTTTTCAATAATACATCATTATTGAGTATGATAAGGAAATAATAATATTATTATTATTCGTTATACACTTTACATTGAATAATAAAATTTTATAAGGGACTGTGTGAAAAAAAAATATTCTCTAAAATTTATATAGAAACCCAATCATAACATTTATTTTTTTAATGGATAATTATGAAAAAAAATCTCTTGAAATTTTTTGCAATCCATAGAGACTTATTTCTCTATAAAACATCCAATTATGAATATAAATGAACATCATCATACGTTTCAATCCCATGAATGAACTAGATTTAATCCTAAAATTTCATAAAGAATTATTATTGTGATCATTGATGACTACAACAAACCAATTTGTAATTTTATACTTTCACATGAAGATATGAGGATGATTTTTAATAGATTGTGGAGTAAATGTGCATAACACTAGTAAGAATATACCATTTTATCTTTTATCACAACGAATATACAATAAGATTGGTTAACCAATTAAATAAATAATAATGAATTGGAAGTAATGATAATTCTTATTTATATACATTAATAATAAATTAAATTTGAAAAATATCTTCTACATTATATATATGTTTTAATAATAATGAACATAAATTTATAAAATTTATTTAAAACAAAATTTTATTGGAATCTTCTTGTTTATTTCAATTAATAGTTATGATAAAATAATTAATCACATAATATAATATTTTTTCAATTGAGTTAAATTATACTAATAATGAATATATTTAAATAAATTAATGATGGTTTCATTAAATGTGTACTTATTACAGGTTTGGATTATCATGATCTTGATCAAAAAATGTTTTTCTTTGGAATCACTATAATTTAATAATTATTTCTTGGGTTTTTAGGTAAAATAATATTTATAAATTCAAATATGATACATGAAAGTGACAAATCCCTCCTTTATTATGAATGTTCCAAGGCATCAATTATTCCGTGATATAATCCCATACACCTTTTCCCACTAACCTATGTGCGAGTAAATACACGTAAAGAATAGTCAAATGGGGGAGTAAATTAGAAACATTAGATTTTCTGAAACAAGCCAAGGATATAGATTAGATCATGGTTGATTTTTGAAACTAAATCTAAAAATTTATCTAGGAATCAGTCACTTATGGTCAATGGTTATAGTATCATAATTTCAATGAACATGAACAATTGTAAATCTGATGATCATTCAACTTATTTATTTTATTAATGTCTAGTTAATGATTATTATTTTTCTTATTATATTCATGGGTATTATCAATATGAAATTGAAAATAAATTAAGAATAATTCATCATGTTATACAATTAATGGGTTATAAAAAATCATCCTCTCAACAAATAGTTAATTAATTATGTAAAATACTTAAAAATATTATGGATAATATAAAATGAATAAATACATAATACATATACATATAATATAAAACAATCAGATAAAATATTAAATCATCAAATACTTTTATTAGTTGAGATAATGTGAAAATATTGTTTAATGTGTTGTCAAGACAATGTTAGCGTAATTTAAATTATCATGGATTTTTGCAGGTTTTTTTTGGTACACAACTCATATTTATCTTTATGGGTTGACATATCTTATAGGGATTAATATACATAGGATTTCTATTGTGTGGGAATCCATGATCAAGATTTTAGGATTGTGGATTCCATTGAATAGATCAAGGAGCGGTATGTTACTGTAGTTGTAACAACAGTTTACCTGAATTCCAATGAATAATTTCTCATTAATGTGTTTTCAATAATTTAAGACAAATGTATATCCTTCTAACATAAATATATAGATGATATGAAATTATAAATCCATTGGTTAGGGATATTTATATTTGATAAACTAGGATGTGGCTGAAAAATAAAATTTATTACGTCAAATTTTTATAATCCTGATAATGTTCCAAAACCTATTTTAAAATTTTTATAGAAAATAGAAATTAATATATTCATTTTCAATGATATTAGAGAAATATAATATCCTCATGAGTATGAATTTATTAGTGTTGTAGTAGAGTTTATGCATTATACTATACAAGGAGTTGAAATTCTATATGTTAGAGTGCCCCTATATAGAGAAAGAACCATTAATAATGTTTACTATGGATAAGAAGGCTATATTATGGAATTAATTAGATAATTAAATTAATGTATAATTCCTCATGTTATCAACCATGTTTAGTGAGATCCATAATATTATGGATGTGGACACGGATTCATAAAACCTGTTGTCCCATATTAAAAAAAATATTTTTGATAATGAATGAAATGATTGATATTAGGTATCCAAGTAATTTTAATTGTGAATTAACAGAGGTGGAGATCCTACTAGACATAATTTAGTAAAAATGATTATATATATTAAACATTTGTAAATCATATGTATTATATCAACTGATGAGTTCCACATAGACCACATTATTTCCTTGACCCCTCAAATATTTTCCATTATTATTTAGAATCAGAATCTGAAAACAACTATGATGTATCTCATAGTACTCATTACATATTTGGATAGTAAGATAATGATATGAGCCATAATAGAACTATAGTTTTCATTGTGAATATAATTATGTGAAAGATAAAGGGAAAAAATATCAATTCAATATCTATGGATTTTATTCATGGATCTTTAATAGGAGTAGCATCGAGAGGTTTGAAAATGGTCAAGGGGCATAAAATTTTTCACATGTAAATAAGGTCCACAAGAAGAATAATTTCAATACAAAAAGAATAGTATGAAGTCTTTAGATGTGTTTTTCATTGATTGTAACCAATAAATATCTACTAGATGGGTATTAGATATTGATTTTATTTTCTCATATTTTAATAAGTTTTTTAAATCCATTTAAATTTAATAATGTCCCTAAAGATGATATAGATCATTATTATACCATCAGATTTATACTACTTACACTATCTATTACAAATTACCACATTAATATTATAATTATATTAATTTTATGTTAAAATAACTATTATAATGATACATGTGTCACCAAAAATATTATATATGTACAGTTTTTATACATTGATGTATTTGAATTAATGTTTCAAAATAAAATTTAAAGCATTTAATAATTTGACTTTGTTAAAGTATGGAATAAAAGTTTTACATTATTTATATATTGTAACATAAATACCATTTTTTTGAAATAAATAATGAATTAGGGTCACCTGAATCATTTCACAAATAGTTTTTTTTCACTAACATAGTTTTGTATGCGATAATTTACTTAAAAAACTATATAATGATGGATATTTAAATTAGTTTGAAGTAATCTTACTTTTTATGAGTAACACATGATTAAAACAAAAAATGAATAAATAAAAATTTGATGGAAAAGGTAAAAGTGCCTTATATAATCATGAATTTTTTATAATGATGTATTGGGTACCTTTTTCATTTGAATACAGTGGTTTATATTTATTCATGATTTTTTTTAAACGATTTTAAGAGATATAGAGATTTAAACTCAATGAACTATAAGTTTAAAACTATTTAGAAAATAAGGTAGATCAAAAATAAATTATATAATTAACATTATAAGAAGATAAAAAACCCATATTGGATAAAGGTATATAGAAGAAATTATATCATCAATTACATTAGAGATCTTAAAACCATAACCCATCTCTATTATTAATATACATCATAGTGGAATGATGTCACTAAAAGAATGAACCACGCATTTTTTAATATGGTGAGATATGTAATGTCCTACATCATTATAGGAGACGAATTTCATGTCAAATTTGAATTTTTTTACTTCATAGAAGGGTTAGTATTGATAACCCAGATTGATATTTGAAATTTAAAAGTTAAACTATCTAAAGTATATGTTATTTATATTGATCATGTCTTGGTTGGGATCTGTAACACCCGAGACTTTTATGTTATATAAATCATCAAAGGAATATTTTTCTACACAAAACATGCTTGGCTTGCTTTACAGGCAATCGTGACCTTCCTCGATAGCTTGCGTCGTACGCAATACCGAGTTTCACTAAACAACAATATGCTATTAAAACTAGCCGTTATGAATAGTAATAACCACTTTTTGAAATTTTATAAATTTTATTTTTCAAAATGGACTTCATTTTTGGACTCAGAATATCGAAATTATCCTAGGGTGAAATTTTGGTATTTTTCTGAAAACTTCCAATTTTTGATGAATAGTGAAACCACTAAGTGGTAGGTTAAAAACTGAATTTTGCATAAAACATAATTTTACCGCTTCTGTGAATGGAATTTCAAAAATCCGACAGACACGGTTGATATCAGTAAGTAAAATGTGGTTCAATGAGATAAAAATAATTTTTTGGTGAATAGTAACTTTTTACTTTTTTTACCGCGGTTAATAGTAAATAGGGTAACTAAGGGTAAATATGATATTACTATTACCATAACAAATGTCCTAATTATATTGGATAAGTGTAATTCGACCAAAAACAACATTATGAATAAAATATGACCATTTAGGCCCACTTGGATTAGATTAGGACATTTATTATTAATTTATTTAAAGAAGGGTTAAAATAGTTAAAATCAAAGTTTAATAAGTAAATCATTTTTAATATAGAGTTATACATAACAAAAATTCGACTATAAATATTCATTAGAAAGAAAAAAATATTTCCTACATAATGGTATTTTATTTGTAATTTTTAGACATTAAATAATTTAATTTATTTATGACACAATGATGATGCAGTAATTATCTTATCAATGAAATATTGACATAATTGATGTTATAAACACCAAAATAAATGTAATTTGAGACTTTTTATGAATTCCACTAATTTTATAGGTTACTATGATATATTAATGTTGATTTAATCAACTTGGTTCGAACATATAATTCTGTTATTACTTTCACAAAAATCATATATCAAATAGTGTCAAAATTGACACAAAATAGTTTTTAAATCAAATATTATATTATTAATTGTTATTTTATTCCTAAAAATCTAAGGTTCGGCCCAATGACTTAGATAAGGATATATATATTAATAATAAACAAATTGGGGTTCGTTTGGCATGTTATAGTAAGTTTATTAACCATATAGTGAAAGAAAACAAAAAGACACGGTAAAAGTTAAATTATTTAACTTAGAGTTAAATCTAATTGATAAGGTTAACATAATTCCCTAAACTTATCTAAATCTTATTGGTTTATAGGATTTCGACCCATCCCCACTTTAGCTTCTAAATAAGACCCTTTTGAACCATTATAAACCGATTTTGACTTTAATAAAAAATAATATTTTGAGATATTCCTAAGGTGCCCCTCTCCTCCCTTATAAAAGGGCACCTCCTCCCCCTCCTCCTCACACCAATTTGAGCAGTCAAGCTCGGACAACCCCTGCCATTTTCTCCTCTCCACTTCCCTAGAATAATCCTAGAGGTTCTGGTCTTCCTCAAATACCAATTTTAGTGCCCTAAGAGGAGGTCTCAAAGAGGCGCTTCAAAGAAGAGGTAATTACCGTTACCAATTCTTTCATCTTTATTTCTTCTTCCACTTCTTCTTCTTAGGTTGTTTCATTATGAAGTAATAACATCAGTATCACTCATATACTGATATGTTATTATAAGTATGAAACAACCCTATTTCACCATCTATCCATCCTACGGAAAAATGAAATCACCGCGCGTGCGTACGTACGGAATACCGTCTCCACGCCGTGGTGTAATCTATTTTTCCACCATCACTTTACAAGGATGGGTATAATGGTGTAATGAGTAAGTATTTATGATTATTATAAAGTAATATTGATACTGAAATAATATATATATACTCCAATATAGTTCCACGATCATAGGAACAATATCATCACTCGTGCGTACGTACGGAATACCGTCTCCACGATGTGATGCGACTCGTTCTACATGATCATCATTACATAGTAATTATATAAATGAATTGAATGAATAAATATGATATATGTTACACTAATACCATTCTGGATATAAGGTATCTATAACCTTAAAAGAAGAATAAGAATGTATTTGGCAAAACACGCATAAGAACAAAAGGCAATAAAGACCCGAGTAACAAGTAACAATGAAATATTACTAACAAGAAGATAAGAATATGACCATATATGATATCATATAAATATGTATGATTCTGTAATAAGTCAATAACATTATTTAAACCATTATACAGGAGCTTCGGACACATACAAAGAAAATCGGACCTAAGGTAAGGGAAATATCACAATCTCATTTTTATCCGAGATTGTTTATTTGTAAGTATTTACTGGGGTGTATTTTATCATCCACATCCATGTTTCATCAATATGTAATATTATTTCCATCCACCTAAAATTTTTTAAATCCATTTTTACCCTTCGGTGAGTTTTTAGTAATATCTATGAAAGGAATCTTTTGTCGTACGAGGTACTTTTTGACTTTTCCGACAAAAGTACGAAGAATGTTTTTTTTAACTTATACGGCATGAATGGATTTTTAAAACATTATTTCCAAGAAGCTTCCTTTACAAGTTTTCAAGTTTATTTTTAATCAACTTATTTTATTTTAAATTTGTATGACATGTTATGAAAGGAAAAATGTTTTTGAAGAAGAAAGGATATTTTCCTCAAGAATGGAGTTCAAGTGTTTTATCAAAATTATTTTCCATCTAAGATAATAAAGGGTTCTGTTTTTATCCCTATTATTACATTGATTTGATCATGTTGTGATGGAATTATTTTTATGAATTCCTTTATCTTATATGAATTGTTTTATTATGTCATGATGTTTCAAGAATCCCATTTTTGTTACATGTGTTATGCGATGATGTATGATTTATGATTATGTGGCACACATAAGAAAGGATTCATTATAAGATGGGTGGGACCTATATCTCTCTCCAATGCATTGGGTAAAGATTTTATATCTCATGAGATAGACAGGGCTGGAACGGTAGGTTATACCGGTTCAGTGAAACAGGACTGAAACGAGGGTTACTCGATTCAGAAAGGGACTTTGTCCACTAAGATAGTCTTGGAAATGAGTCATGACTAACAAGAAATGATTTTCCATGATTATGTGTGTATGCCACAAAGTTTCAAGTTTCATGTTATGATTATGGTGATATAATTTTCACTTCTATGATTTATTCCATGTTAAGATATTATGATCTCTTTTGCAGGTTATGATTTTCAAAAAGATATGATATGATTTTTAGTTCCTTTATTTTCCCTTGCTGAGCATTTGAGCTCACCCTTTTATGTTTTCTTTTCCCCAGGTCAGGAAGATGGATATTAAGTAGAATATGCTAAAAGGGACCCTAGATATGATGAAATAAATGGGAGACACTGTAGAAAATTTATGAACCAGTTGTTTATGTTTCCCAGTTTCTAAAGACACTATACCTATACGGTCCTTTGTGGTTTTGTCATATGTTGTAATATGTGTGCTTCAATTTTGAAGTATTAACAATGTATGTAAAGTATGGGTCGTTATAGTTGGTATCAGAGGAAAGGTATAGTCATCCTTTGGAAACTAGGATGTGAAAGCCTTAGTAAGAACCCTAAGGATAAGTCTAAGCATAGAACACAATCTTATAGTTTTAGAAATGGCCATGAATACCCTAGGATAAAACCTTAAGTATGAAATTTTATCCTTGATTATGTGGTTTTCCTATTATAATTAGTGTTGCTCACACTATTATTCTTGGTTTTAGTCAATGGCTGGAACCCGAAAGAACCGTGTTAATGCGGAATGCGATGGGCAATGCAATGATTGTCCCCCTGAGCAACCAAACGATATGGGAGCTGGAATGAAAAATCTTGTAGCCATGCTCACACAACTTTCTCAAGATATGAATCATGCAGGACTTCCAAACGAGCAAAGGAAGGATCAACATTCTGTTGAATCCTTCATGAGGCAGTTTCCACCTTCTTTCAGCGGGTCTACTGATCCATTAGTTGCTGAACAATGGATTAGTACTACTGAAAAGATATTTTCAGATCTTCAATGTTCTGAGCATGATAAAGTCATCCTAGCAGTGTATCGTTTGGAAGGAGATGCTGATCAATGGTGGAATCTTATTAAGAATACGAGGCAAAGGGATGAAATTGAGTCTATGGAATGGGACGAGTTCAAGAACTTATTTTTCAATAAGTACTTCCCTCGTATTCTCCGAACAATGATGGAGAAAGAGTTCCTTCAACTGAAGCAAAGGGATGATGAATTTGTTGGTACCTATGAAGCAAATTTTACAAGACCTGCAAGGTACGCTTCTGGTATTATTATCCAACCTGAGAGTAAGATCGATCGATTCTTTAGTGGCTTAAAACCAAGTCTTCGAAGGGCGTTAGCCATAAGGGACTTCAATAGCTACGAGGAAATCATTCGATGTGCTCTCAAAGTCGAGATGGAGATTGGAGTAACCCATCAGTCACATGGGTTTGATAAGAAGAAGAAGATGGAATTCAAAGGAAAATCTAAAGAGCACACTGAAAAGAAGATGAACTTTCCCTTATGATCAAAGTGTGGAAAGAAACATGGAGGGAGTTGTCTTAAAGTGACAAGTAAATGTTTTAAATGTAGAAAGGAATGTCATCGGGCATTTGAATGCCGTGATAATGGGAAGAAGATGTCTAATGACGCAAACAAAGGAAGGGATACATAGAATGAACCTACTACACTTCAATGTTTCAAGTGCAAGGAGATGGGGCATTATGCCAATCAATGCCCAAATCCAAGGGTTGATGATGATGGTCGACGTCAACAAAATCTTAAGGCTAAAGACAAAGGAAAGTCACATGCAATTTCTATCAGCGATGTGGAGTACGATAACAAAGTGGTGAAAGGTACACTTACCATCCACTCTAAAGTAGAAAATGTTTTATTTGATTCTGGATCCACCCACTCTTTTATTTCTAAAGAATTTTCTAAGGGTATCACCGTATTACCTCAACAATTAGATGTTGAGTTAGCTGTGACAACACCTAATGGCACAACAGTCGCATCAAAAGTTTTTAATTCTTCTCCGATCGAAGTTTGTGGGAAAGTGCTTCCTTCAAATCTTGTGATCCTTCCTTTAGTGGAATTTGATGTGATTCTTGGCATGGATTGGCTTTCTCTACATGGAGCTCATATCAATTTCCAAAGAAGGGAAGTCACATTTCATATTCCAGATCAATCTACGATCGTCTATCAATGCAAGGATAAACATAACCTTCCAGTGGAAATTCCTTCCATCTTATGGGTCTTGATTCCACTAAATGAATGTTATTTATCTCAAATTGTTGGTGAGAAACTCACGATTAAGAATATGCCCATTGTACGGGAGTTTGATGATGTATTTCCGGAGGAATTACCGGGTCTTCCACCAAATCGTGAAGTTGAGTTTTCAATAGAACTCGTACCGGGCGCTTTGCCAATTTCAAAGACACCTTATAGAATGGCCCCAATTGAGTTGCAGGAATTGAAGAAGAAACTCCAAGAGAATCTTGATAAGGGATTCATACGCCCTAGTGCGTCACCTTGGGGAGTACCTGTTCTATTTGTTAAGAAGAAAGATGGATCAATGAGACTCTGCATTGATTATCGAGAACTTAACAAGATCACTATCAAGAACAAATATCCTCTCCCATGCATTGATGAATTATTTGACCAACTACGCGGAGCTCAATACTTTTCCAAGATTGATCTTCGTTCAGGGTATCATCAATTAAGGGTCAAAAGGGAGGATATACCAAAGACGGCTTTCCGTACAAGGTATGGACACTACGAATTTATAGTGATGCCATTTGGTCTTACTAATGCCCCTGCTATCTTCATGGATCTAATGAATAGAGTCTTTAGAGACTATCTTGATCAATTTGTGGTAGTATTTATAGAAGATATTCTTGTCTATTAAAAGAGCAAGGAAGAGCATGAAGATCACTTGAGAATTATATTGAAGACCCTGAGAAAGGAGAAGCTTTATGCCAAATTTACCAAGTGTGAATTTTGGCTTCAAAAATTTGCATTTTTGGGTCACATAATCTCAAAAGAGGGGATATCTGTGGATCCAGCAAAAACAGAGGTTATCGAAAGATGGTCGAGACCAACAACAGTAACTGAGATTCGAAGTTTTCTTGGTTTGGCTGGATATTATCGACGTTTTGTAAAAGATTTTTCACGATTATCTAATCCACTCACCAAGTTGACTCGGAAAGGAGTTAAGTTTGTCTGGACAGAGGAATGTGAAGATAATTTCAAGGAGTTGAAAAGAAGGTTATCCAGTGCACCTGTGCTCACACTGCCTTGTAGTGGAGAAAGGTTTGTGATCTACAGTGATGAATCCAAGAAGGGATTGGGGTGTGTTCTTATGAAAAATGATATGGTGATAGCTTATGCCTCACGACAGTTGAAAATCCATGAGCAAAATTACCCAACACATGATTTGGAGTTGGATGCGGTAATCTTTGCATTAAATATTTGGAGGCATTACCTTTATGGTGAAAGGTGTGATATTTATACTGATCATAAAAGTTTAAAGTATATTTTCACACAAAAGGAGCTGAATATGCGCCAAAGAAGATGGTTGGAGCTGATTAAGGATTATGACTGCTCAATCCATTACCACCCTGGGAAAGCAAACAAGGAGGAAGATGCATTAAGTCGACAAGACCATGCTAGTTTATCCATGATGAGGATCACAAAAGATACAATATTTATGGATTTACAAAGGATGGATCTTGGAATTATAATGGAAGGGGAAAAATCTTATCTTTCTCAAATGAATGTTCAACCATCTATACATGTGAAGATTAAAGAGGCACAGAAAGAAGATGTCGAGTTACAAAAGAAGGTGAGAAATGTTCCTGAGTTCAACCTTGATTGTGATGGGATAATAATGTTCAGGAATCGGGTTTGTGTTCCTCCCATCCCCGAATTAAAGAAGGAGCTGCTGGATGAGGCTCATAGTTCTTCATTCTCTATTCATCCTGGAAGCACGAAGATGTATAGGGAACTGAAAGAGTACTTCTGGTGGGATGGCATGAAAAGAGATGTTGCTGAATATGTCTCTCGATGCTTGGTTTGTCAACAAGTTAAAGCTGAGAGACAGAAGTCTAAGGGGATGTTACAACCATTACCCATACCCGAATGGAAATGGGAAAACATCACTATGGACTTTGTCACAGGACTTCCTAAAACATCCAAAGGCAATAATGCTATTTGGGTCATAGTTGATCGTCTTACAAAGTCTGCACACTTCATTGCTATTAGAGAGGATTTCTCTCTAGATCAGCTTTCCAGGATATATGTAAAGGAAGTGGTAAGATTGCATGGAGTACCACTTTCTATTATATCTGATCGGGATCCGAGATTTACCTCGAAGTTCTGGCGAAGTCTTCAGCATACTCTGGATACAGAGTTGAGTTTCAGCACTGCTTATCATCCCCAGACAGACGGTCAGTCTGAGAGAACAATTCAAACCCTAGAAGATATGTTGAGAGCTTTCTCTATGGATTTCAAGGGAGGTTGGGATCAACACCTACCTTTGGTGGAATTTTCTTATAATAATAGCTTTCACTCCAGTATTCAGATGGCTCCTTATGAAGCTCTCTATGGAAAGAAATGCTGGACTCCAACTTGCTGGGATGAAGTTGGGGAAAGAAAGCTATTAGGACCTGATCTCATTGATGAAATGGCAGAAAAGGTCAGATCTATTCAACAACACATAAGAGCAGCTCAGAGTCGACATAAAAGTTATGCCGACAACCGAAGAAAAGACCTAGAGTTTGAAGTGGGCGATAAAGTGTTCTTACGAATATCTCCCTGGAAGAGGGTTATGAGATTTGGAAAGAAGGGGAAGTTGAGCCCTAGATATATCGGTCCGTTCGAAATACTGGATCGTGTTGGGAAGGTAGCTTACCGATTGGCGCTTCCACCGAATCTCTCTCAAGTTCACGATGTGTTCCATGTATCTCTCCTGAGAAAGTACATACCAGATCCTTCACATGTACTCAGCTCAGAAGTTGTACCGCTGGAGAAAGATCTTTTTTATGAAGAACAGCCGATAGAGATTCTAGATCGTAGCGAAAAAGTCCTACGAAACAAGACCACTCGATTAGTTAAAGTTTTATGTAGGAACCACCAACTTGAAGAATCTACATGGGAGCTTGAGGATATGATGAGGGAGAAGTATCCTCATCTGTTTTTTACAAAGTGACGAATTTCGAGGGCAAAATTATTTTTAAAGGGGGTAGAATGTAACACCCGAGACTTTTATGTTATATAAATCATCAAAGGAATCTTTTTCTACACAACACTTGCTTGGCTTGCTTTACACGCAATCGTGACCTTCCTCGATAGCTTGCGTCGTACGCAATACCGAGTTTCACTAAACAACAATATGCTATTAAAACTAGCCGTTATGAATAGTAATAACCACTTTTTGAAATTTTATAAATTTTATTTTTCAAAATGGACTTCATTTTTGGACTCTGAATATCGAAGTTAGCCTAGGGTGAAATTTTGGTATTTTTCTGAAAACTTTCAATTTTTGATGAATAGTGAAACCACTAAGTGGTAGGTTAAAAACTGAATTTTGCATAAAACTTAATTTTACCGCTTCTGTGAATGGAATTTCGAAAATCCAACAGACAAGGTTGATATCAGCAAGTAAAATGTGGTTCAATGAGATAAAAATAATTTTTTGGTGAATAGTAACTTTTTACTTTTTTTACCGCGGTTAATAGTAAATAGGGTAACTAAGGGTAAATATGATATTACTATTACCCTAACACATGTCCTAATTCTATTGGATAAGTGTAATTCGACCAAAAACAACCTTATTAATAAAATATGACCATTTAGGCCCACTTGGATTAGATTAGGACATTTATTATTAATTTATTTAAAGAAGGGTTAAAATTGTTAAAATCAAAGTTTAATAAGTAAATCATTTTTAATATGGGGTTATACATAACATAAATTCGACTATAAATATTCATTATAAAGATAAAAAAGATTTCCTACATAATGGTATTTTGTTTTTAATTTTTAGACATTATATAATTTAATTTATTTATGACACAATGATGATGCAGTAATTATCTTATTAATGAAATATTGACATAATTGATGTTATAAACACCAAAATAAATGTAATTTGAAACTTTTTATGAATTCCACTAATTTTATAGGTTACTATGATATATTAATGTTGATTTAATCAACTTGGTTCGAACATATAATTCTGTTATGACTTTCACAAAAATCATATATCAAATAGTGTCAAAATTGACACAAAATAGTTTTTAAATGAAATATTATATTATTAATTGTTATTTTATTCCTAAAAATCTAAGTTCTGCCAAATGACTTAGATAAGGATATATATATTAATAATAAACAATTTGGGGTTCGTTTGGCATGTTATAGTAAGTGTATTAACCATATATTGAATGAAAACAAAAAGACACGGTAAAAGTTAAATTATTTAACTTAGAGTTAAATCTAATTGATAAGGTTAAAATAATTCCCTAAACTTGTCTAAATCCTATTGTTTGATAGGTTTTCGACCCATCCCCACTTTAGCTTCTAAATAAGACCCTTTGGAACCATTATAAACCGATTTTTACTTTAATATAAAATAATATTTTGAGATATTCCTAAGGTGCCCCTCTCCTCCCTTATAAAAGGGAAACTCCTCCCCCTCCTCCTCACACCAATTTGAGCACTCAAGCTCGGACAACCCCTACCATTTTCTCCTCTCCACTTCCCTAGAATAATCCTAGAGGTTCTGGTGTTCATCAAAGACCAATTTTAGTGCCCTAAGAGGAGGTCTCAAAGAGGCGCTTCAAAGAAGAGGTAATTACCGTTACCAATTCTTTCATCTTTATTTCTTCTTCCACTTCTTCTTATTAGGTTGTTTCATTATGAAGTAATAACATCAGTATCAATCATATACTGATATGTTATTATAAGTATGAAACAACCCTATTTCACCATCTATCCATCCTACGGAAAAATGAAATCACCGCGCGTGCGTACGTACGGAATACCGTCTCCACGCCGTGGTGTAATCTATTTTTCCACCATCACTTTACAAGGATGGGTATACTGGTGTAATGAGTAAGTATTTATGATTATTATAAAGTAATATTGATACTTAAATAATATATATATACTCCAATATAGTTCCACGATCATAGGAACGATATCATCACTCGTGTGTACGTACGGAATACCGTCTCCACGATGTGATGCGACTCGTTCTACAGGATCATCATTACATAGTAATTATATAATTGAATTGAATGAATAAATATGATATATGTTACACTAATACCATTCTGGATATAAGGTATCTATAACCTTAAAAGAATAATAAGAATGTATTCGGCAAAACACGCATAAGAACAAAAGGCAATAAAGACCCGAGTAACAAGTAACAATGAAATATTACTAACAAGAAGCTAAGAATATGACCATATATGATATCATATAAATATGTATGATTCTGGAATAAGTCAATAACATTATTTAAACCATTATACAGGAGCTTCGAACACATACAAAGCAAATCGGACCTAAGGTAAGGGAAATATCACAATCTCATTTTTATCCGAGATTGTTTATTCGTAAGTATTTACTGGGGTGTATTTTATCATCCACATACATGTTTCATCAATATGTAATATTATTTCCATCCACCTAAAATTTTTTAAATCCATTTTTACCCTTCGGTGAGTTTTTATTAATATCTATGAAAGGAATCTTTTGTCGTACGAGGTACTTTTTGACTTTTCCGACAAAAGTACGAAGAATGTTTTTTTAACTTATACAGCATGAATGGATTTTTAAAACATTATTTCCAAGAAGATTACTTTACAAGTTTTCAAGTTTATTTTTAATCAACTTATTTTATTTTAAAGTTGTATGACATGTTATGAAAGGAAAAATGTTTTTGAAGAAGAAAGGATGTTTTCCTCAAGAATGGAGTTCAAGTGTTTTATCAAAATTATTTTCCATCTAAGATAATAAAGGGTTCTATTTTTATCCCTATTATTACATTGATTTGATCATGTTGTGATGGAATTATTTTTATGAATTCCTTTATCTTATATGAATTGTTTTATGATGTCATGATGTTTCAAGAATCCCATTTTTGTTACATGTGTTATGCGATGATGTATGATTTATGATTATGTGGCACACATAAAAAAGGATTAATTATAAGATGGGTGGGACCTATATCTCCCTCCAATGCATTGGGTAAATATTTTATATCTCATGAGATAGACAGGGCTGGAACGGTAGGTTATACCGGTTCAGTGAAACAGGAATGAAACGAGGGTTACTCGATTCAGAAAGGGACTTTGTCCACTAAGATAGTCTTGGCAATGAGTCATGACTAACAAGAAATGATTTTCCATGATTATGTGTGCATGCCACATAGTTTCAAGTTTCATGTTATGATTATGGTGATATCATTTTCACTTCTATGATTTATTCCATGTTAAGATATTATGATCTCTTTTGGAGTTTATGATTTTCAAAAAGATATGATATGATTTTTAGTTCCTTTATTTGCCCTTGCTGAGCATTTGAGATCACCCTTTTATGTTTTCTTTTCCCCAGGTCAGGAAGATGGATATTAAGTAAAATATGCTAAAAGGGACCCTAGATATGATGAAATAAATGGGAGACACTGTAGAAGATTTATGAACCAGTTGTTTATGTTTCCCAGTTTCTAAAGACACTATACCTATACGGTCCTTTGTGGTTTTGTCATATGTTGTAATATGTGTGCTTCAATTTTGAAGTATTAACAATGTATGTAAAGTATGGGTCATTATAGGATCTATGCTTCTTTGTTGATTTTTGGTTAATTTGTCAAAAATTTTATAATGTTTAAAAGGCTTGTATACATGTGCCTATCTTTGATATGGTTGGGGTAAACTATATGGGTAAACCATATGATTTGGTTTAGCTCAGGTGTATAGTTCATTGTTGGGATAGTTTTTGGTAAAAAAAGGTTTCTAATTTATGTGATGGGTGTGTCTTGAGATATTTCCAACCACCCAGTTTACATATAGTTTCTAAAACATTGTGAACAAAACATGTGACTACCCATAATCTAATAAAAATGGGGAAATTGCCTAATTTAACCTATATCCCACTCCATTATTTCCGTTATGCATGATATACATGGGGTTATATTCCATTTTTATAAATTTATTTTTCATAATATTAGTTGTTTTGTAGGTATATTTCTCGTTTTTAATGTGATATCTCCATATTCCTTAATTATTGGTCTTCCTCTGGTATTTTTCTATGATATCAGTTTCCTCTAGAATGTTTTTGTTGATGATTATGTAGAACCCCAAACAATTCATGGTATGTTTCTCTTAAATACATTCATGTTATATCATATATTTCATGAATCACTAAGCCACAATTGAACAAAACATGGTTATTTATAGGAAATATCCATAATTTAGCCAAGTAAACCTAATTTTGTCACTTCTAGGATGTGAATTTAAAAAATCCGACACACATGGTTACACCCAGTATGTTATTTGGAGTCCGATAAGGAAAAATCAAGTTTTGGTTAATTGTAACCAAAGATTATGAATATTAAACTACCTTATGAATAGTAACATACCCTTATGGATAATAATAAGACTCTTACAAATGGTATCCAAACTATTCAGTCTATAAATGAATTTAGGCACCTTAAAAATGAAGATGAATATTTTAAGTGTTTATATTTTTCAATTAAATAATTATTTTAATTAAATATTTAGTTATTTATATTTAAAAATTAATTTTTGAAAAATTTACTTCATTTTTTTATTCTACTTGTCGAAAAATGGTTACAATGAATTTTTTATATTTTTCTGAAATACTTGAATTTTTTATGAGTAGTAAAATCCGATAATTCACAATAAATGCTAAATAAAGGATTAATTGAGTCATTAATGATTATCTGATGATGTAAACCCAATTGATTCAGATTCACATGAAACAGTTACTATTCTTGATAATGGAAGACTCGATATTCATTTTCTTGTGAATAATAATAAATTAATGAATTTTCTATTTAGAAATCCCCTCTCTCCTATACTATAAAAACCACCTTCACTCTATCTTCACTTCACTCCTGTAATGCCTTGTTCCTTGCCAATATTCTACACAAATCTCTTCCCAATATCCTCCTCCATGTCCAAAAGCTCATATCTTCTTCAAAATACCAAAACCTCTCCTCTTAAGAGGTTCTCAAAGGAGGAAAGTCTCAAGAGTTAAATTTCTCTTTTCAATTCCTTCATTTCATTTAAGTTCATTTATTTTTGTTTCTTTCCTCACCTCCCTTCAACCAAATAGTATGATAACTATAGTAACATACATGTAATGGAATGTTTTAATGCTAATGGGATATTGCATTATCTTCTCTCCTTTACTCACCCTTTATTTGGATGAAATGAAAGCACCGTTTGAGATGTGTTAATTTATCACATTCAAGGACAACAGTTTATCAATTTATATTATAATATTTAATTCTAGTCATGATACCATTTTTTTTATTGTTGAACCAGATTATTATGTATGTAAAATATCATATTTTATTTCTGTAATCCTTTGGTACAAATTTTATTAAGTTATAAGAAAAACATGTTCATTGTAATCAAACCCACCGATGAACCAAAACGGTTGTCACTAAGGATATATATATAATAATTTGACCTCACTTAAAGTAAACAAATTAAATTTAAAACAATTTAATCTCACATATGTTCACTAATATCATATATCTTTATTTCTATACAACCACTTTCATCTTTCATATTTAACTGAACTTTAATATAAGTGAACCGATCTTTTAAAAACAAGTGATCAAACGATCCCGAACAATGAAATTGAACCTCATAACTAATCAAAAAATCCTTGGATGAACTAAAAAGGTTTTGAATAAAACATTTACATATAGAATCGGTTCTAGAATTATGAATTAATAAGCCTAATTTGTTTATTCAGGACATTAATAAAAAGTCTATAACATCTTCAAGAATAAGGTAAGGGATCCTCTCTCTCACTTTTGTTCAAGAATCTCTCCTATGTTGTGATCTTTTATTTTTAATCCCTAATGATGGGGTATGTCTTTTTAACCTCCCCCATACATCCATTTTGACATAAAAATAATGGGATACCATTTACCTCAAATTAATCCCTCACAATAAGACTCATTACCATGCTGAAATGTTTGTAAGGTGTTTTTCTCATCTCACTTTCAATTCTGTGGGATTTCCACAGTTCGCCTCTTATTTCTTATATGTGTTAAAGGTGTAATTCCACTTGATATATGTTATAATTAACCCATTGGTATTCATGTTATGTTGTGATTAATTTGGTGGTTTTTAACATTTGGTCATACGACTCAATTATTTACAATGTGGTAACGAGCTTTGTCTCAATTTTAACTTTGTTGTGACTTTATTAGTATTGTGTACCTACTATTTCTTATGCGGTTTACCTACTGCATTTTTGAAATCAATTTTAAATTTAAATTATATTATATTTAAATTTACATATTCTCATAACATGGATATGATTTTTTATTAGCTGTATACCACTTTAAATACAGTATTTTGAATGTTTTTTTGACTTTGGAAATATTGATGAATCTGTATCTTCTATTCTATACAGTTTATGAAAAGTCATATGGATATTATGTTGAATATATATATAAAAAATTATTAGGATGAATAGGTGTGTGGGGAACAATACAAACTCCCCGATGCATCAGTAGGTCTCATGTGACAAATCAGTTGGCGACAAACCCTTCGAGTTTGTTTCCAAAAAATCAAACGAATTTCTACCCACAAAACTAAACTGTTTTAATGGTATTATGGTTTCATGTTCCAGATACATGAAGTCCAATTTATTATCACTATCATTATTCATTATTGGTTTTTATTATTATCCATGAGGTTTTCACTATGAAAAAAATCTATGGATGCAGTTTCATTCTCAATTTATTAATGGAATTAGTTTTTCATTATTTCATCATGCCATATTAATTATGTTAGATTGATTTTGATTAACTTGTTATTGTATTCATTTTTCCGCCATTTGAAACCCTTAATAATCATTTGAGCTCACCCCTTTCCCTGTTTTCCTTCAACTGGAGATAAAAAGAAGGTCATTTAATGAGTTCATGTGGTAACAGTTTTTTGTTTTGTTATGTATTTTATTTTGCAACCCTTTTCAATGTAATTTGTGTTACATCTATGTATCTATTTTCTTCATGAATACTAAACTGATCATTCTTTCGGGATTTTTAATTACTTATATCCATGCCAATATCACAAGTAATGCACCAGCTTCAGTATAGAGGGTTTGGGGTGTTACAATTGGTATCAGAGAAAGTTTAGTAGGAAACATGGAAACTATAGTAGGAAATATAGAGTAGGGAACATATCCCTAAGGTGGTATTTGAGGGTAAACAGACAAGAATACCCAAGTATTTTGGTAAGTAATAGATTATGTAAATATTTCTTGTAAATACATCTCTCTCTAGATATGAGAAGTTAGAGGTGGCTTCGGCACATATGTACCTAGTAGTGGAAACTACGACAAGGAGTTTCAGGCTTGACACGGGGTATCATGGTATACAACAAGGGGAGTTTCTGCACTCTTGGTTATGATACTCTTGGGGGATATGCTTAGGATAATTCATATTTTTATTACAAGCCTTTATAAAGGATTGAAATGTAAATTATTCCTCAAAGAAACTATTTTCTTGATTAAGGTATTAGACATGCATAGGATATCAATTTAAGCTAATTATTTTGTTATGTTAAGGTTATAAATTTTGATTCATAACGTAATCTATTGTGTGCCATTATTTAGAAATAGTGCCTAATGGAAGAAGGGGAATCAATACTCTTGGGCAATGTTGGTATTGCCCCAGAGGGCATGTCAACACAGTCAATATCGAAGTAGATCAGATCATGACCATATTGGGATAACTTACTCAGGTTGTGATGAATAACCATCCTACATCCATGTTGGATCATTTCATGTGGCAGAATGCCCCATATTTTAATGGGACTACTAATCCGATGGATGCTGAGCAGTGGATCAACTCAGTTGAAATGATATTCATTGCATTAATATGCAATGAAAATGATAAGGTTGTACTGGAGGTATATTGTATCATGGGTGATGCAGATCAATAGTGGTCATTGATCCAGAATACCACAGAGGAAGAAGAAATAGAATATATTGAATGGAATACTTTTAAGGAAGTAAACTTCGAAAAATATTTCCCTTGTGAGCTACGAACCAAAATGAAGAGGAAATTCCTTAGCTTAAAGAATAGGAAGAAGACACCATTGCAGAGTATGAGGCTACCATCACAAGGATATCTAGGTATTCCATAGATTATCTATGTGAATCAGCAGACAAGATTGTCCATTTATTTGATGGTCATAAAACGTGTCTTCGAAGGGCACTAGATTTTCAATCATTTTCATCATATGAAAAAATTGTATCAAGTTCCATCAAAACATACAAGGAATTTTCTATATCAAATTTCTTCAAAGGAACCCAAGATAAGAAGAGGTACTCTAATAACCAAGGAAAGGGAGATGCACCACTAAAGGTCAAGGGAACAAAACTATTCTCATTATGTGAGAACTATGGAAAGAATCATTTCTGGAAATAATTAAAGGGCATGGGTGTCTGCTATAAGTGAGGTGAAAAGAGAAATAGATTTGATGAATGCAAGGGGAAGAAACAATTAAATGATATTAAATTCTACAATTGTAGAGTGATGGGACATTATACAAATGAGTGTGTGAAGTGCTGAGGAAACATGACTCAGAAAGGGCCTAGAGAGTATGGGAGAGCATACGCGATTATAACCACTGAGGTTGAAGTTCCTAATGATGTGGTGGGATGTAATTTAATTTTTTCATCAAACATATCCAAAAATTTATTTGATTCTGAATCATTGCATTCATTTATATATTCTTTGAATTCTATGAAAATTAGAGAAGTCCAATTTGTTTTAATAAAGGAGTTTTCAGTCAAAACTCATAGGGGATCTATCATTGCAACAAAGTCATGTCGATTAGTCCCCCTCCAAACAAAAAAATGAGCTTTATTTGCTAACCTTATCATCATAACAATGACTGAATTTGATATAATTATCGGTAGTAATTGGTTATCGAATAATGATGTGGAGATTTATTTTAAGAAAAAGGCAGTTACAATTTTTTATAACGGTGAAGAATCCCCTATACTTAGAGTAGAAACCTCGTGACCTAATTCTTATCTAGAGCCACCATCAGTATCTCTACTAAATGCAAGACTTGTAGATAAAGATAAACAAATATTTATGGGTGGGGAAAGAAATATTCAAATTGAATATGTATACATAGTGCAAGAGTACATTGATGTGTTTTCAGAGGATTTACCAGGATATCCTCCAGAGTGGGAATTTGGGTTCTCTATCTATTTGATTCCTAGTTCAAGACCTATATCAGATACTCCATATATAATGGACATTGTGGAATTGGTAGAGATAAAGAAACAACTAGAGAAATTGAGTGAAAAGGATTTGTTTGACCTAGTGTTTCTCTATGGGGAGCCCCTATCCTCTTTGTCATGAAGAAATATATATCCATGAGTCTATGCATTGATTATTGGGAAATAAATGCTATTACAGTAATGAATAAGAATCATCTGCCCCAGAATGATGATTTATTTAATAAACTTCACGGATCTCAAAGATTTTCAATGATCGACCTTTGATCTTGATATCATCAGCTACGTGTGAGGAGGGAATATATTCCTAAGATAGCATCTCGAACCAGGTATGGGCATTATGAGTTTACAGTGATGCCTTTTGGATTGACTAATGCACCCTTTGTTTTCATGGATATAGTGAATAGTTTTCTCAAGGAATATCATTATAACTTTTTTGGGGTATTCATCGATGATATCCTCGTGTACTCAAAAAGTTATGGGGACCATGAGAATCACATGTAGATTATTTTTCAAACTCTTAGAAGCAATAAATTATAAGGTATTTTTAGAAAATTTGAATTCTGGCATTGAGAAGTTTCTTTTCTAGGCCATATTGTCTCTAAGGATGAAATCCTAGTTGATCCTGTGATGAAAAATGCAATTCAAGATGGGCCCACACCAACAAACATAACTTAGGTATGCAGTTTTATTGGCATAGTAGGTTACTATTGGTGTTTTGTTTAGAATGATTTATGACTGGCTAACACTCTAACCAAGATCACATTTAAAGAAGTTAAGTTTGTTTGGACAAAAGAATGTACAAAATGCTTCGATGAATTGAAAATAAGATTGTTTAATTATCCAATTTTG
Organism: Viscum album; assembly: GCA_963277665.1. Lineage (NCBI taxonomy): Eukaryota > Viridiplantae > Streptophyta > Magnoliopsida > Santalales > Viscaceae > Viscum > Viscum album. The sequence continues at coordinate 1,346,312,036 of OY728155.1, read as the reverse complement.
ACTCTTCCATCTAGAAGAGAAGGATTTTTAATATATAGTGATGCATCAAAGAATTAACTGAGTTGCATCCGAATGAAAAATGATAAGGTTATTGCTTATGCATCAAGACAGTTTAACACTCATGAGAAAAATTATCCAACTCATTATCTTCAGTTAGTATCCATAATATTTGCTCAAAAATTATGGAGGAATTGTCTCTATAGAGAGAGATGTGAGATTTATACAGACCACAAGAGTTTGAAATACATTTTCACACAAAAATAACTTAACATGATGTAAAGAAGATGTCTTGTGTTACTCAAATATTATGATTGTTCAATACAATCCCACATGGGAAAGGAAAATAAGGTGGAAGATGCATTAATCAAGAAAGATCATGGACTTCTGTCCCAAATGTGGATTGAGAGAGACCCTATATTTTTTTATCTACTAAAGAAGGATATATAAATTTTTAAGGAAAGGGAAACATATTTACTCTTTCCATTGATTGCTAACCATTATTGTTATAGAAGATAAAAATCTCTCAATCTGATGATGAGAATCTGAATAAAAAAATTATTGCTATCAAGGATGGGAGACTAGATGACTTAGTGTATAAAGAAGGAGTTCTAAAATTTGTGAAAAGGTTATGTGTTCCCTCAGTACCTGAGCTAAAAAGGAAACCATTAGATGATGCACATAGCTCACATTTCTCTATACACCCGGGTAGCACCAAGATGTATAGAGATCAAAAGAAATATTTCTGGTGGGATAATATGAAGTGGAAATTGCTGACAACATGTCAAGATGTCTATTTTTTCAAAAATTGAAGGCAGAGAGAAAATATCCCAAAACAGTGATGTAGTATCTACCTACTTCTATGTGGATGTGGGATAACATTACGATGGATTTTGTCACTGGACTACCAAGGACACCTATAAGGAACGATGCAATATGGGTAATTGTTGATTAACTCAAAAAATCAACATATTTCCTTTCTATAAGAGATAATTTTCCACTTGATCATTTAAAAAGACTTTATATTAATTGCATTGTAAAACATCATGGCACACCTCTATTGATTTTGTCCGATTGAGATCCACGGTTTACATCAAAATTCTGGAAAAGTCATCAGAAGGATTAGAATAATGAGCTTTATATGAGTAATTCTTATCACCCCAAAACTAACGGACTGTTAGAAAGGACTATTCAAAATCTGGAAGACGTGCTAAGATCATACCCTCTTGACATTCAAGGTATTTGGTATCAATAATTTCATTTGGTGGAATTTTCCTACAATAATAGTTTCCATTCTAGTATTCAAATGGCTCCACATGAACCAGTATATGGAAATAGATGTCAAACATAAACTTATTGGGACTAAGTTTGTGAGAGGAACATATAGGCCAATAACATATTGAAGAGACCATGAATAAGGTGAAGACAATACAAGAACATATTAAATCAGCCCAAAGTAGGAAAAAAATTATGCTGACCTCTGGAGAAATGATTTGTAATTCTAATTTGGTGATCATGTATTTCTAAAAGAATATTCATAGAAGGGTGTCTTAAGGTTCAATAAGAAAGGGAAACTATGCCCCAGGTATGTTGGGACATTTGATATCCTAGAAAGAATCAGATCTGTAGCTTACTGTTTTGCAATGCCTCCAAGTATCTTAAGATTTCATGATGTGTTCCTCATGTCATTGTTAAATAAATACATTCCAGACCCATCACATGTACTCGCATATGATGAAATAGAACTGGAACCTGATTTTTCATACTGTGAAAAGCCTATCAGGATTCATGACATAAGGGAGCAGGTTTTTAGAAATAGAACAACTCATCTAGTAAAAGTTCTTTGAAAAAACTATAATATAGTGGAAGCGACATGGGAAAATGAGGATGTTATGAAAAATAATCACCCACATATTTCTGGTGAGCTTCATATAAAAAATTCCGAGGACGAAATTTCTGAAGGACAGAATAATGTAGCACCAAAAACACTTCATAGTATGTTTCTATTAAATACATTATAGTTATAGCATATATTTCATGAATCACTGAGCCTCTATGGAACAAAACATGGTTATTTATAGAATATATCCATAACATATCCATGTAAACCTAATTTGTTCACTTCTATGATGTGAATTTAGAAAATATGACAAACATAGTAGTGATCAGTAAGTTATTTGGAGTCCGATAAAGAAAACTCAATTTTTAGTGAATAGTAACTTTCCCTTATTAATAGTAACTTAACCTTATGAATAATAATATGACTCTTATTAATGGTATCCTTACTATTGAGTGTATAAATGAGTTTAGGCACCTTAAAAATGAAGATGAAAATTTTCTGTGTTTATATTTTTCGATTAAATAAGGATTTTATTAAATATTAAAATAATCATATTTAGAAAATTTTTGTGAAACAATGGACATTATTTTTGGATTCTAAACATAAAAAAATATTTAGGGTGAATTTTTGGAACTTTTCAGCGATACATGAATTTTTAATGAATAGTAAAATCTGATAATTCACAATAAATGATAAATAATGGATTAATTGAGTCATTAATGATGATCTAATAATGTAACAACAATTGGTTCGGATTCAAATGAAAAAATTACTATTCTTGATAATGGAAGACTCATGATTCCTTGTCTTTTGAATAATAATAAATTTAGGAATTTTATATTGAGAAATCCCCTCTATCCTCTACTATAAAAACCCCCCTTCACTTTATCTTCTCTTCACTCCTCTCAAGCCTTGTTCCTTGCCAATTTTCTACACAAATCTTTTCCCAGTATCCTCCCCCATGTCCAAAAGCTCTTATATTCTTCAAAATACCAAAAACTCTCTTCTTAAGAGGTTCTCAAAGGAGGAAAGTCTCAAGAGGTAAATTCCTCTTTTCAATTCCTTCATTTCTTTTATGTTATTTAATTTTTGTTTCTTTCCTCACATCCCTTCACCCAAATAGTATGATAACTACAGTAACATAGATGTAATTGAATTTTTTTATTCTAATGAGATATTTCATTATCTTCTATCCTTTCCTCCCCCTTTATTTGGATGAAATGAAAGCACCATTTGGGTTGTGTTATTTTATCACATTTAAGGAAAAAAATTTAACAATTTCTTTTATAATCATTAATTCTAGTCATGAAACCATTTGTTTTATAGTTGAACCAGATTAATATGTATATAAAATATCCTATTTTTCAGTAATCCTTTTGTACAAATGTTATTAAGTTATAAGAAAAACATTTTCATTGTAATCAAACCCAACGATTATCAAAAACAGTTGTCACTAAGGGTATATATATATTAATTTGGCCTCAATATAAGTATCAAAATTAAATATAAAACCATTTAATCTCCTATATGTTCACTAATCAAATATAACTTCGTTTATGGACAACCACTTTAATCTTTCATATTTTACTGAACTTGAATATAAGTTAACTGGTCATTTAAAACCAAGTGATCAAATGAGCACAAACAATGAAGTTGAACTTTATAACTAATAGAAAAAGAATTGAATGAACTAAAAAGGTTTATAATAAATCCTTTAAATATATAATAGGTTCTGAAATTATGAATTAATAAGCCTAATTTGTTTATTCAGGTCTTTAATAAGAAGTCTAGAACATCTTCAAGCATAAGGTAAGGGATCCTCTCTCTCAATTTTGTTCAAGAATCTCTCCTATGTTGTGCTCATTTATTTTAAATCCCTAATGATAGGGTATGTTTTGGAACCTCTTCCATACTTTCCTTATGACATATAAATAAAGGGAAACCATTTACCTCTTATTAATCCTTCACAATAACACTCGTTACCATGCTGAAATGTTTGTAAGGGGTTTTTCTCATATCTCTTTCAATTCTGTGGGATTTCCACTGTTTGCATCTTATTTCATATATGTGGTACAGGTTTACTGTCACTTGATATATGATATCATGATCTTATTTATATTCATGTTATGTTGGGATTCATTTGGTGGTTTTTAACTTTTGGTCATACGACTCAATTGTTTACAATGTGGTAAAGTGCTTTGTCTCAATTTTCACTTCTTTGTGACTTTCTTAGAATTGTGCACCTACTCCTTCTTATGTGGTGTACCTACTTCCTTTTTGAAATCAATTTTCAATTTAAATTATATTATAATTAAATTTCCGTATTCTCATAACATGGATATGATTTTTTTCTATGTAGTATACAACATTACATTGGGTATTTTGAATGTTGTTTTAATATGGAAATATTGATGAATCTGTATCCTCTATTCTATACAGATAATGTAAAGTCATATTTCTCTTATTTTGAATCTATGTATAAAAAAATATTTTTGTTGAAGTGGTGGGTGGGGCCCACTATAGCACCTCGATGCATTGATAGGTCTCCTGAGACAAATCAGTTGGCGACAAACCCTTCAAGTTTGTTTCCAAACAATCAAATGGGTTTCTACCGACAGAACTAAACCGTTTCAATGGTATTATGGTTTCGTGATCAAGATACATAACATTAAATTAATTTGAATTATCTTTATTCATTATGAGTTATTATTATTATCCTTGAGGTTTTCATGATTACAAAATCTACGGATGTTGTTTCATTCTTAGTTTATTAATGGAATTTGTTTTTCATTTATTCACCAAGCCATATTGATTAGGTCAGATTTATTATGATTCAATTGTTATTTTATTCATGGTTCTTCCATTATTAACCCTTACTGTGCATTTTATCTCACCCCATTAATTTTTTACCTTAAACAGGTGACATATATAAGGAATTTTTTTGAGTTAATGAGGTTACAATTTTATGTTTTGTTATTTATTTTATTTTTAAACCTTTTTCAATGTAATTTTTGTTACATCTATGTATATAAATTCTTCAATACTACTAAAATGATCATTCTTTCTGGATTTTTCTTTCCATATATCCATTCCAATGTCACAATTAATGCACCAGATCTAGTCTAGAGGGGTTGGGGTGTTGTAGATTATATCTGGATAGTAGTTGAAAATATATAATATTTTATAGATTATATGTTTCCAAATAATTATTAAACCGTTTATGCATTGATAAAATAAATTGGACAAAATAATAAAATAAATAAAAATTATTTTACGTAATTTAAGTGATCTATTGGGTTGAGTAAGCCTATTGGGAGGTAATTCATGGTTGGGATGATCTTGGTATATGTACAAACATTCATTTAATGGAATGAAGTTATACTATGTTGTTTGTCACCCTAAAATAAAATTTGGTTTATTATTTTTTTATATTAATGTAACATTTATTGTCACCACATTTTTTTATAAAAATTTATTATAAATTAATTGTTTTATAAAAATATAATACATGTGGAGGGATTAATGTTCTTAAGCCAAATATATACACATGAACACTGACTCAATATCACAACCACCTAAGTTAAAGGGATTCATAATATAATCTAATCCATGCGATGTATGGGCCCAATGGGGTGTCAATGAGATGGTGTAAATTGAACAGTATATAGTCAGAAAGGGATATGCGCCCATATGGACATATATGTATAGGGGTTTTATAGACATGATTGGATGTCCTGAGTATGCATTGAGAAAACTTTGATATTCAATTTCACCCTTGGAATATATGGTTAGATAGTGGTATGACTATTACTCCCCCTCCATTCCATGATTACCCAGTTATGTATTCCCTAGGTAGGATTACACATAGGTTTTGTGAGTGAATAGTGCTAGCATGACATGGGATGTGAGATGAGAAATTATCCATATCTTTAGTTTGATTCTAGTGTGTATATCATAGTAGTACAATGATGTTATAATGTGATCATAGTGGGGATGTGTAATATTATTCCCTTTGATAGTTGGGATATGATCCGAGATATGATTTTGAGATTGGGTGACCTATGTCGGGTGTTAGTGTTATGGTATGGTCTAGGGAACATGGGTGAGTACACCTGTATTATGTTATGCCGATCAAGATATAATATATGATTCTTTGTGCATTTAACTTCAGGTGTCACTTGAGAACTCAAAGGTTGAATATGCGATCCCAATATTTCTATAATGGATATTTTGTGATAAATCATAATTAGGTATCACTACCCTTGAAAATTTATTTATGAATACATTCGATATTACTTGGGGTTTTAAATTCTTGAATATCTAGTTTTTCTATGTTGTTATATATGATTTTACATTAAGACTTGATTTGATATGGATGTCTTGAGATATCACATGGTATTTAAAAAAATTGTATATGGAATGATTGGATTGTTAGCCAGTATTTTTTATTTATTCTTATACATAATGTCCCCAACACTAAATAGGATTCTAATATTATACCTATATAAAAGAAAAACATTATCACCTATGAATATAAAGAATTATTATGTTTCTTAGATACTCATAAGGATCTATTACTTTTAACTCAGATGATGTATTGATTTGTTATTCTTCGGATAGCTATCACAAATTAGAAAAATACTCCAATATTGAATTAAAAGACTATTATAAGGGATTAAATGAGTATACCTATAGGTAATTCCAAGGATTCTACAAAGGATTTAGATATTATTCTTATTCAGTACACTTAATATGTTCCTTAAGATCCAATGTTACAAATGAGTCTATCTGGTATGCTATTCCCCATAATGAAATCAATAATTTAATAGAAAAATATGTTTTGATTTTTCTGGGTTCTCACCTTTGTACACAAATACTGATTTCAGAGATTTTTTATTCTTATACACTATATTAATTAATCTTGAGAATTTGAAATATGTGTGAACTTCATTTACTAGTTTTATTTTCAAATCCAATGGTGATTCCCTTAATATTTTATTCTCAAACCCTACTATGATGGTCATACCATTTGTGTACCTGAGTAGACTTCACTATTTACATGTTCATGTGGGGAATGTTCTCAGTGTTAGGATCGATTGTGATATCTTAGATAGATTCTAGTTACTTGGATATGGATAATTTTGGGTATACAATGTTGTATTAATCTATATTATTCAATGTTAATTTAGTTTTTATATATGATTGGCCTAGTGAGAGATTTGTTGGGATTCTTTCTTACGCATTTAACTTGTAATAAAAGAGTGTTTTTTTAGTATATATATAATCATAATTTTGTTATGGATAATTTATTTTTATTTACTCTAAAATTTCGCATTTTAATATAAAGGTATAGTCTCATCATGATAATAATATATCTTCTCAATTTTTTGGAATATATATATATATATATATATATTAATTCCAATGTTATATATTATATATTTATCCACAATAATAACATAAAAAATGATCAAAAAATGTATTATATGAATAAAATTTAAGAAACATATAAATTAAAAATCTGTAAAAATTAAAATGATTATAATACTTAGGGAATTCATAGAAAATAGGTCTTTGAAATCATTAATTTTAATTAATTTATTTTTCAATAGAAGTCATTTTTCCTTATCAATTTTTATTGAATATGTTAAGTATATAAATTATAGATTTTTTATTTTATATAAATGAAATTAATTTTATAATTTAAATATCTATAAATTTGTTTGCATAATAAAAGATTTATTTATGGTCTAAAACAATAAATTTATGAATACTATTTTAATTTTATAACACATATGTGTAATGTTTTATTACCTTATGTAATATTTTCCATTAAAGGATAAAAATTTTATATTTTATTTTAATAAAATTATATTTTTGTAAAATATGATTTTGGATTTCATTTTTTCCCATATAACATATATTAGTTTTTTAATAAAAAAATTTATATTATGAAAATAAAAAACAATGAAAATTTTTTCATACACATAAATATTAATATTAATAATTAAATATTTCATAAAATGGGAATTTACAATTTATATGTTCTAATGTAAAAATTAATCTTTCATAGATATCAATATTTATTAAATAAATAGTTTTTTCATTTTGCTTTTGTATTTGGAAATTATTTATTAAGGTCAATTTTTTAGTCATAAAATATATAATTCTACTATCAAATCATATTGATATATTAAAATCTAAAATGGTAAAAAATGTTAACCAAAGTGGTAAAAGTATTAAGGTATTAAAATTTTTTAATAGTTTTTTAATTGAGGAGTCTGTGAGAAAACATTTATCTCTGATATATTATTATTCACTTTTGATAATTTATTACATATAAAACATGTGTTATCATTATTTTTATTTTATAAATTAACCAAAATCTCATTCTGGCCAAATAAACATAGGATATCTCATTATCCCATCAAGAAAAATCTATATTCCAGTTTACTATTGATATAATAACGAATTTCTTAAAATTATACTTGTACATCACCTCAATTATCTTTCAGACACATGAATTTATCACAAGCCCCCATTTTGATGGATTCCTCCAAGGGAAATCTCTTGTCGAAAAAGTTAGTACAGTTTTTCCCAACTTTTTTAATTTTTAACATACCATTCCAATTAATATTTTCCCGCTACAAAATAACCTGATTCGTTTTTTATAACAAATTTTATTACAAAATAGTAATCGTAATGAAAATTTTTTCCACATTTGCGTTACAAAAAAAGATGTCTCCAATCTCGTATTTGTGTATACTACCACCTTTATGAATTAATGTCTTTTATTTCCCCCCACTTCTCTATTAGTTTTGTAAAATTATGTAAATAAATAAAAAAAATCTACATATATGATATTATTTTTATTTTGAAGATAAACATTATAATCCAAATTTTTTATATTTTAATCATTGGGAAATGAAAATAATCACTTTTCAATGTGCAGACTACCACCTCCATGAAAAAATATATTTCATTGTTCAAATAATTATTTTATTGTTTATTAATATATCATAAAATATGATGATCCACTATAATAATATCTGAATAATATCATTATTATTATGTAATAAATATATTATTCTAAAATAAACAACTTTTCTAACAACAATCCTCCATTAAATATAGTAAGTTCATATCTGGGTCAGTCTAACCACCAACATGGATGATTATACAAACTATAATCCTCGATGTTTAGGAGGACATAATTTGTAATAATAAATTGTATATATAATTAAATAATGTTTGTTTTCAGTTATTACAAAAAAAACTTATCTATTTCAATTATTAATTATGATACCAACATATGTTTAATAAAAATCACCTAAACATGATTGTGATTGATATCATAAATGGATCATAAAATTAAACCATGAGAATGAAATTAAATTTTTTTTTAGAATAATATATAATTAATTAAAAAACAATTTATTATCTTATAATGATTAATGTTTTGTGAAGAATGAATAAGAATGATACAAGTATGAAATCAGTTCAAAATGATCATGATTATCACACCCCGTATTAAAAATTGATAATAGCTACATTATATACATATAGAGAATAATAAAAAATGACGTCTATTAGAGTTTATATATATGAAAACATTTATTAAATAGAATATAAAGTAAATATGGTTGTTATATAGGATCATAGAGTGTAATATAATAAATGAAGAAATAAGGTATGGGGTTCTTTGTCTCAAATATAATTTAATGAGACATAATTCTTATTGTGATACATGATATATGTAATATTATATAATTAGAAACAAATGAATTTATCATAACATATTAATGTGAAAAATATGGTTTGATGTCCTATATCATATTATTTATTTTAAAATATATTGATTCATATTAGATTATGTTGATATGGCACTAGTGCATAAATCTTTTTTTAAGGCGGTTATTTTATGTTTTTTATATCGTCTTTTGGATGACATTATTATAGAATAAATTATAAATACTATTTAATCGATGTGTTAAACTAGTTGATCGTGCATTTTTTCACGTCGGTTAAATAATAACCGATTTGAAATCTTATATACTGCGTCTGTTATTTTATATTAGACGTAATAAACTCTTTCATTCTATTTATTATGTCTGTTATTTAAAAACAGATGTAAAAACCCATTTCCCATGATATTTTTACATTGGTTATAAAATAACCAACCGTAAATCCTATTTTCCATGAATTTGTTACGTCGCTTATAAAATAACAGACATAAAAAACCAAATTTTTTTAATACACCATTCCAAATAGTGCTTTTCCCTCCCAAAGAAGACCCGAAAAAGGAAAAAACAGACCAAAACCAGACCAAAACCACACTAGAATAGATAACATAAAAAAATGAAAAGTATACCAAAATAAGAAGAACTAAATAAAAATTCCACATTCTCATACAAAACATTCAAAACATACAAGGTCAACTAAAAAAACATAAAACCCATTGGACACCCCCCCCCCACTGGACACCCCCCCACCACCTTGATATCCCCCACCCCCTAGACACCCTCCACCCCCCTTGGCACCCCCCACACCCCTGGACACACCCAGGACACCCCCACCCCCCTGGGTAGCCCCCGCCCTTTAGACAGCCCCCACCCACCTGGACACACTCCCACACACTTGGAATCCCCTTGGACAGCCTCCCCACACTCATGGACAACCCCCAACCCATTAGAAAGCCACCCACCCACCTGGACACCCTCCCACACCACTATACATCCCATCGACAGCCCTTCATCCACCCTCCTGAAAATCCCCCACCCCCTGGACAGCCCTCACCCACCTGAACAACATCCCAAACCACTAGGCATCCCCTGGATAGCCCCCCAACCTCCTCAAAATCCCCCAACCAACTGAACATCCCCCACCCCCTAGACAAACCTCCACCCCTGGACACCCCCCACCACCACTTCCTTGGATATCCACCACTCCACTAGACAATCCTCCTACCTTCCTGGACATCCTACCCCCCCCCCCATGGACACCCTGGACACCCCCACCCCACTAGACAGCCCTCCCACACCCCTGGAAACCACCCCACCATTGGACACCCCCAACAACCCTGGAGACCCCCCATGGACATCTTCCACCCTCCTTGATAGCAGCCACCCACTGGACACCCCTTGACACCCTCCCACACCCCTGAACACCCACTGGATTTCCCCCATTTTAGACAGCCCCCACCCCTTGGACAACCATCCACCACCTAGACACCCTCTTACCCCCTTGGACACACTCCCACACCCTTGGACACCCCATGGACATCCCCCCACTCCCTTGGACAACCCCCACTCTCATAGACAACCATCTTACCTTCATGGACAGCCTCACACCCCCATGGACACCCTAAACACCCTCCCACACCCTAGGACACCACCTAGACACCCCCACAACCCACCCCCACCCCCACATCAACTCTTAGACTGCCCCACCCCCTAGATAACCCCCAACCCCTGCATAACCACCCTCCCACACCCCTGGAAACCCCCTCGACAGCCCCCACCTTCTTAGACTGCCCCCACCCTCTTGGACTGCCCCCCCCCCCCCCCCACCCCTTCAACCCACCCACATAGACACCCCTTGGACACCCTCCCACACCGCTAGACACCCCTTGGACATCCCCCACCCCCAACCCTCCTAGACAGACACCACCCCACTGGACAGACCCACCCCCTGGAGAGCCATCCACCCCTGGTCAACCTCTCACCCCCTATGACACCCTCCTACACCCCTGGACACCACCCCCCCACTCCCCTGTACCTCCCCCACTCCCTTGGACAGCCCTCCTACCTTCCTAGATAGCCTCCCACCCCCATGGACACCACCCCCACTGGACATCCCTCCCACACCCCTGGAAACCACCCCACCCCACTAAACACCCCCCTGTACCCCTAGACACCCCACTAGACATCCCCCACCCTCCTAGACAGCCCCCACCACCTTAAAAGTCCCCCCATCTAATTGGACACACCCTCCCACACCCCTGGACACCGCTGTATATCCCCCCACCCTCCTAGACTGCCCCACCTTTCTTGATAGCCCCCACCCCTAGACTGTCATCCACCCCTGGAAACCCTCCCACCCCCTTAGACACACCCTAGACAGTCATCCACCCACTGGACACCCCCTACCTCCTTGGACACCCTCCCACACCCCAAGACATCCCTTGGACAGCCCCTCACTCCCATGGACAAACCCACTACCCTGGGAGCCCTATAGATTCCCCCCACCACTCCCCATGGTCACCTTGGACACCCCCACCCCACTAACGCCCCCCCCCCCATTGTACACCCCCACACCTCCAGATACCCCCAGGACATCCCCCACCCCCTGTATTTCCCACACACCCCATGGACAGCTCCCACCCTCCTGGACACCCCCACCCTCTTGGACACCCCCACACGCCTAGACACCTCTATACATCCCTGCACTCCCCTAGACAGCCCTCCCACCCTTTTGGACACCCTTCCAGCCCCATGGACCCCCCCCCCCCACACTCTTGGATATCCACTACTCCCTTGGACACCCTCCAATTCCCCTTGGACACCTTCTCTCCCACTTGGACACCCTTCCAACCCCTTAGACACCCTCGCACTCACACAGAAAACCTCCCAACCCCATGGACATCCTCCACACCCCTGGACACCCCCTGGATAACCCCCCCACTCACTTGGACATTCCTCACTCCCTTGTACACCCCCTGAACACCCCCTTCCACTCCCCATGGACACACTGAACACCCCCACCCCACTAGAACACCCCCCCCCCCCCACTGAACACCACCTCTTATAGATGCCATTTGGGAAGCCCCCCCTGGACAGCCCACCTGTCCCCTAGACATCCCCCACCCTCTTGGACATCCACACCCTCATGAACACCCCCACAACACTGGAAACCCCCTGGACCCCCCCCCCCCCCACTCCCTTGGAAATCCCTCCCACACTTCTAAACACCCTCCCACCACCATGGACATCCCCTGCCCTCTTGGAAAACCTCCACTCCCCTGGGTAGCCCCACCACTCTCCCAGATAGCCCCCACCCCCTGAACAGCTATCCCACCCATGGACACCCCAGACCAGAATCCATAGCAGAAAAACCATCATAACTAAACCAAAACAATATGTATAGAAATATTAAACATTCACATATAAAACATTATACACTTACAATGTCAACTAAAAAATATCTGAAATCCAACAAAAACGACTACCAAATACAAAATTATAATGACCATATTAAAAACTACATTTTACACTACAGAAAAACTAAAATTCAATCAAACCTGTAAAATAATTTAACCATTCCACTTATAATTGTTTGACCTCTTAAGAATTATAGAGTTGAGGTTCATCAAGTAGCTACAAATTAATAGGATAATAGTCAACATGTATAATGAATAAATAAAATGAAATATTATCAAAAATATTATAATGAAATCTTACCAGGTCAAAGTTCACAAGTGTTCCAGTTTTAAGTATTTCATACATAAATATTAACATATAATATCTTCATTCATTGATGAATTGTTGTTCTTGAAAAATCTGTTTAAATGAGAGTAAATTCAAAATATTATTTTGATGGAATACATCAAAAATTACAAATTATAAATGGATATTTACCTTTACAGTTAAATATTTGATCTTGGAACTCCTTTTCTTTGTATTTTATTGAAAGTAGAACCATCCCCAATTAGAAAATAATACGAATGGGATAAATTAAAAAATCATTAAAATATAAACTACTATTAAGAAATTGAAACATACTTTTCCATCATACTCTTAAAACTTCCCCAAACATCGCCATACACATATGATATCCAATAAACATTTTTCTCCCATGAAAAAAACCATAACATCCAATGATCACTGAATGACGAAAATTTAAGGTTTGTTTATTTTTATATAAAATGATAATGAACTCTTTTCCATAGACATGTTTCATACCACTCAGAAAAAGGAATTATCCAACATTTTGTGATTATATTCTATTCAAATCATTCAGCAATATATATCATTCTTTGTTCCACATCCAATGAATGTGCTTCAGGGGAAATAAAATGTGGCTCTATTAATCCATATACATTTGTCCCCTCATTCTTCTCACACTTGTTATAAAGATACCTATTAGAAAATAGAGATAAGTATACATTTTTAATAAATATAACGCAAAGAAAATATGTTAAGGAATACATGGAAAATATTTTCACCATGTTGATTCCCAACTTATCTCCAGTAACATGATTCATCATATCATTTTCCAGAATCACCACATTTATTTTACATCCACAAAAATGATCTTCCATTGGAAAATCATAATTATCTGCCAACAAATTTGAATATCTTGATATTTTTTCAAGACTACTATAATTTGTATATGATGTCATATTCATTGGTATTTTTTGTTGTCTATACAGTATTTCATTACCTTTGATGTATTCTTATAAAAATAAATAGAAAAATATATTACATTATAAATGATAAACAAACATTAATAAAAAAAATAAAATAGACGAAATAAAATACATAACTCTATAGTAATGGGTCATAGATGTCTGTATAACCAAATTAAAAAATGGCTGATACAATGTCAAACTATTGTCACCTCATCTGTAGGTAATGGTAATCAAGATGATCTATCTATAATATCATGTACAGTGACCCTATGATTATCTACCTCTAAATATTGATGATGAACTGTGTCTTCTATACAATATACCATCCCATATGCAACTATATGATATTGAGGATAATCAACATATAACTCACAATATGTAGAAAGATTTGTAAGAAGAGTATAATAAAAAATGTGGTCCTCATTTTGAGGTGGGGGAGTGGGAGCTATGGATGTAGGTGGAGGATAAATAATGGGGTCAGTATGGGGAGGTGGAGGAGTGGGAGCTACAATCTAAAATTGTCTTTTCATGTTTATAATAATATAATTTACCAATGCTCTAATATTTTCTTCCATCGTCACATTAATATTATTAACTTCAGTGTCTAAGGATTCTATTTTTTTATAAACACCCTCAATGGAAGAAGTTGAAGAACAGGGAAACACATTTCTTAATGATACACCCGTCAGATATCCTCGCACACGACCATGATGTTCGAGCTTTTTTGTTGCTACATATAAAATATCTTGCCTCCTAGAAGTTGTAAATACCCCAGTGAGCTCTTATCCTCATGATAATCCTATATTAACTAACTGAACATATCCATAATTCTTTAAATTATATAAAAAATATTGTTATCTTAAATAAATAAAAAAATATCATACAATCCTCTTTGCTATGACTCTAGACTCTTTAGAATGATATTTCCCCTTTTTTCTCATCCGACCACTCTTCTATTTTTAATGTCTAGATATAGGGGATGGAGGGTAAACCTCTCCAGAGCTTGAGGACTGTGCTCTCAGTTTTTGTAAATTTTCTGACATCATCGGTTCTTCCAATAATGAATAACCCCCCCCCCCCCCCCGCTCGGGAAAAACTATGAGGGTGTACATTTTTAGATTGGATATATTGATTATATGAGCTTGTTTGATATAAATTAAGAATAAAAATCATTAAAAAACATTAATAAGATAATTTATATAAGAATGTTTATAAAAGTTTACATTTCCCAAATCAAAAATGAATCTTTTCTTCTACTTTCAACAAACTGTTTCAATATGTCTTCATCTATGAATAGAAATATATAAAATGGATTGTCATGAATCCTATGACCAAAATTGAAATCAGATGTGAGGATTGATTTGAAATCTCTCAATCTCCTAGCATTTATTGATAAGCATTTCTTCTTGATACCTCCAGTGTCGGGAAGATCAAATGTCTTCTGATAAAGAAGAGGTAAAACATATAATACTTTAAAAATTAAAATAATAGGAAAACAATAGAAAAAGATGTTAAAAAATATTCTCCCACAACTAAGATATTTCTTCTTTGTCCACACTTCTCCAATAATCATAAAAAATTCTTACATTGCTCTTACCCTGAGTTGATAAAATATTGTTAAAGTATTTTTCATTTGGAACTCTAGGAATATCATTATAATCATACTCAACGAGTAACCTCTGGTCCTTGGTACGAGATAGTGATAATGGTGGTAAATGTGTGCACCCACATTTACCAACTCTTTAACTCTTCTTTGTTGTAATGGGAGAACATGAGGAAGATTGGATACATCAAGAGGAGAAAGTGAATGTTCTGCCCCATATGTATGTTCATTATTCTCATCAATAGAATCATGTGGTTTAACAATCGATTGATCTATCATTATCCTTAAAATAAAAAACAAACATTAGTTCAAAAATATATAAATTCAAAGGTGGTGGGGGATATCCACAGTGGTAGGGACTATCCAAGGGGGTAGGGGGCTATCCAGGGGGTGGTGGGGGCTATCCAAGGGGGTTGGGGATGTCCACGGGGTAGGGGGCTGTCCAGGGTGTCCAAGGGGGTAGGGGATATCCATGATGGTGGTGGATATCCACATGTGTAGGGGTTTTCCCCTAGATACCCACACCCATTGGATAACCCTCTCACCGACCTGTACACCACCCCCACCACATGGACACCCCCACCCCCTTGGAAGTCCACTCACCCCCTGGACATCACCCTCACCCCCTTGGAAAACCCCTAGACACCACCAACCCCTTGGAAAGTCCCCCACCACATGGACAGGCCCCCCAACCCCTGTGGATAACCCCCTTCCCCCCTTGGAAACCCCCACCAACTCGACACCCCCTACCCACTTGGACAGCCCAATAACCCCTCTGGACACCACCCCCACCCCAACCCCATTGGACACCCCACCCCCTGGACACCCCCACCCCCTAAAAATCCCCACCCACTGCACACCCCTACCCTTTGAGAATGCCCCCTCACCCCCTGAACACCACCCCCACCCCCTTAGACAGCCCCCACCCCTCTAGACAACCCACACCCCCTTGACAGCCTCTCCACCACCACACCTCTGGACAGACCCTACCCCTGGACAGCCCACCACCACTCTGTACATCCACCCCTCCCCCACCCCCTAAACATCCCCCCCATGACACCCCTACCCCCTTGGATAGACACTGCACCCCCTGGACACCCTTACCCCCCCTTGGACAGCCCCCTCACAGTCCAGGACACCCCCACCCCCACCACATTTGACACCCCCTCCCACCATGGACAGTCCCCTAGACACTTGCACCCCCTTAGACAGCCCCCACCCCTCTGGACAGCCCCCCGGCCCCTGGATAGCCCCCACCCCTCTGGAAAACCCCCACCCTTATTGACAACCCCGTCTCCTGAACAACCCCCCTACCCCACTAGACATACCCCCCCCCCCCCCCACGCCCCCTAGACACCACCACCCCATGAACATCCATATCCCCTTGGACAGGCCGCTCACCCCTTGGACACCCCCACTCTACTGGACTACCCTACCCCCTTGGACAGCTCCTCACCCCCTAGACAACCCTACCCCCTTGGACAGCCCCATCACCCCCTGGACACCCCCACCCCCTTGGACCGTGGACACCCCAACACCCTTAGACATCCCCCAAACCCCCTAGACACCACCCCCACCATCTTTGACACCCCCACCATTTTAGATATCCCCAACCCCACCTGGACACCCCACACACACTTGGGTAGCCCCCCCCCCCCCCACCCCATTGGACCCCCCCTACAAGTGCAAACACACATGATAGAACACACAAATATCATATACTTCCATGATATCACTTCCATGGTTCATTTTATAAGAAAATAATTTCACATGGTATAAATGAACATTATGAAACATACCATGATAGAAAGAATGAAGATAGAAAAATATGATCAAAAAAACTTAGTTTAGGGCATCGTAGATAATAAAAAATGAAACTGATCCATGTGTAACTTGCTTAAGTGTTGCGAGTTGACCCCATATATCTTGTAAAAATAAAGATGAATAATGATGTTGGCAAAACGGGGCTGGATGAAACGACTTCGAAAACTCCTTTCTAGGTTTTCCACGTGAGAGAGAAAAGTTGCAGTTTCCTGATTGAAGAAAACAGAATGACTATATACGGGGAACGATAAATCATTTAAATGATTTATCATGTCGGTTGTTTAGGAAACAACGTGATAAACTATTTTTTATGTTTATTACATCCATTATTTAATAACAGATGTAATAATGTATTTATCACAATAGTTATTTTATAACTGATGTGATAAATGGAAATTTATAAAGTCGGTTCTAAAAGAATCGACCTTATCAATTATAGAGATCCACTTTATCAAGTTGTTTATTTTATAACCGACGTGAAAAAGCACACATATTCAATATTTCTCATTAGTTATATAATAACTGATGTGGTAAATCTAATCTCAGTTTTTATCACGTCGGTTATAAAATAGCTGACGTAAAAAATTGATTCTCATCGATTTATCACTTCGGTTATTGTATAACCAAAATGATAAACATATTTTTATAGCTTTTCATGTCAGTTATATTGAAATGATGTGAAATGTGTTGACGTGTTAAATTTTTTTTACACTTGTTTTTTTTATTCATATTTACTTCTAAAAATGTTTTATATTGTGAGTCATAATTTATTTTATATGATCCATTCACTACCCTATTTACATCATGTAAAATTGATGTCATCCAATTCAGGATATTATTATGTAAATTTTATTGTAACCCTGTTATGTTGTTTTGATTATTATATTATTATTACTGCATGTTTGTATTCTTTATCCATTATTTCAAATGAAGAATTTTGCGATAAATAATACATATAATGAATTTTTATTATATTATATTTTACAAAAATGTGACATAAATTTATAATCCTATGATTATTTTGGAAGACTTGTATTTATTCTCTCTCTTTCATTTCATGGGTTGGATTATTATTTATTCCTTTTAAGGTATCTGTCCCTAACACTTATTCCTCGCTAGGAACCTCCGATTTTGCTTGCCCAAAAATCATTGAATTATTTTAATAATACTCTTATATATTACTTGATTATTAATTACGATCAATTTATGCAACCTTATCATTTATTAAAATTTATTGAATAATATTTTATCATTTTATATAAGGGAATTTGTCAACCATCAGTGAAAAAATTAACTTTTGATGCATTCCATGTGAAATAATATTTCCACAATTTCTCTATTTTGTAGGATAGAACTTTCTATAAAATATTTTTTTATAATGAAAATTATTTTCCACCTTGTTTAATAAAATAATTAAAATAATATAATTTCAAAAGAGGATGTATATTTCTTATATGAAAATTTGTTTTTCTAAAACCATTTATTATAGGTTTTCATCATTTTCATTTTCTTTCAACATATCCTATACAAGATTGAAGCAATTCCGGAAATGATATGATCATAAATATATATATTGATTGATTAATTATTTTACATTTATATAAAATAAATTATCAATCACTAACCATCCCTTTCCCAATAATTAAACATAAAATGATATAACATTTCTTCCATTGCATTTCCTTTGAGAATACCCCATTTTTAGTTTCATTCATTAAAGGGTGTTATCCTAGGTGAAATGCATATATATAATGAGTAAATTGTTAACTAAAATGTGTACCCATCATAGTGATATAATAAATACAATTTACATTATTTGATGGTATGAATATGAAAAGTTAATAGATATAAATTTATATTCCACTAGAAAATTTTCTTTATTTATAGGATTGTGAATTTCTGCATTAAATGATTCAATTTTAACGGGATATGAAACCAATTTTATATACATGGGTTCTATATGATTTAATGATAGTGTATTTCATATGGAACATATATGTATGGATTATTATGGGTGTGGTCATATATCTCCCTCAGATGTAATGGTTATTTTTGATATATCATGAGATAATCGAGAATATATCTAATGTGTTTGTTTATATAGACATGGTCATAATGGGGTTCTTATTTTTTTAGGAATGAGTACAATAATTTTCATTACATAAGAATGGGAATACAATATTTTATCACATTTTTTTCTATTATTATCATTGTGACACCTTTATATGTTTCTTTTCAATTCAGGCAATGTCTCATTCTATATTTATTCAAATTTTGTAATATGTTCAGCATGTTTGTGTTATTTTAAACATTATGATATTATTTATGATATATGACTTATTATTTTTAACATTATTCAGAATATTTATTGTAAACATGTACATATATTATGCCCACTTATGATATTTGAATGTTATCAGTCATATTTACCCAGCCAAGCATTTGAGCTCTCCCCTTTCTATTGTTTTAATTTACATTGGTTTTAATTAGATATAATATGTATCATTTGTCTAGAAAAATATAATTTGTGTAAATTTTATAGGATATTTAGGATAAATACTATGAATGAAGATGGTTTTTATATGACTGAAAATAATTTTAATTAGTTGAAAAATGAAAATTTTTAGATAATTTTTTTTCTTTATTATATATAAATAATAACTGAATATATTGTAATTTAATATATTATATCAGTGTTTTAATTGATAAGTTCTCATCTATAAGGAATCGTAGTCTCTATTGTAGTATGGTTAATATGACTTTATGGGTTATGATTTTAGTTTTTCATAATTTAATGGTAGATATGTGAAGAATGATTATATTTTAAAAGGTACAGATAACCATTTAGGATATTTGAGGTAACATTTAATATTATAATAATTGGGTTAATATAAGTTTTTGAAAACCTTAGGGATACGTACAATTTTTTTCAGTGTTTATGATAACATAAATATTATTTATAAAGTAGTGATTGTTTGGTTCCCCTATAAAGTACATCCATATCTAGATTCAAGAATGTTGATATATCTAGGAAACAGATGAAACTATGGGTAGTTTTTTAAAAATGTATCGATAAATGTAAACTAAATCATCAATATAGTTCATAAAGAGTTGGCCCAAGACCTCACACATTGATTGAAACATATTGGAGATAATATATTTTATTCCCATTCTCTTTTATGAAAATATCATGTATTTAATTACATTATATTTCTATGATGAGTAATTGAATGAAAATAATAATAAAATGATGATATAAGAACTTGAACAAATTATCGGAGTTATATGTTACTCCAATTGTATAAAGTTTATCAATATTTATCCTACGTTGAAATGATGAGGTCATTGGAGAAGTCATCATAGGATTGAGTTTTCAAAATCATATGGTCATTTATTCTCTATGGGTTGGAAAATATCATAACCATATTTGTGTAGTGTTTTTGTGGACATATGATTATGATTATGAGACTATATAATGTTTTTCCTTTACAACTCCTAAAAATTATATTCTTGATAAATCGTATTCTAGGATTATAAAGGATAGTATATTGGATGTTTGAGTATATAATATATATTGACTTTGTTATGAAACCCATATATTTTAAAAATAATCAATTATAATTAAAATCACAAGGCTGAAATTTATATAAGGGGGAGAATATTACACCAAGATATATTGTAATATATATATTTTCTAAATTGATATTATGTTAGGAAGCTTAATATACACATAACTCCAAAAAAACCATGGAAAATATATTCTATGAATATTATTAATTACATTTAAGAAAAAAAAACCTATAGTATAAATATATAGTTATATCAATTAAAAATAAAAAAAATGTTATTATTACCACATAAAGATTAAATCATTCTTTTCTCTATTGAAATTGTTTTCCTATGAAGATTTTTTTGGAAAATTAAAAGTATAAATTATATAATTATATATATATATATATATATATATATAATAACTACCATTTTTAAACAAATCATGTCAAAAAATTTATAGCGTTATTTTTTGGATTTTTCAGAGATAATTTGTTTTAGATGAGTAGTGAAAAATTCATTTTATACTAAAATCATATCATTTATGACTATAACTATAAGTATGTATAAAATAAAAATTAATACATTTTTCATGATTCGATATGTATTTATATTTAAAAATTATACATCTCTGAAAAATATTATGAATTAATAAAAACATTGTTTTAAATTTTATTAACATTATTTTTATTTCCAAAAATAAAGAAATTATTATTGTATTTAATTAAAATGAAATAATTTTTTTTTGTAAAATTATCTTTATTAATTTTATTAAAATAACCACAACATTTTTTTCATAATAATATAATTTATATAATCAATTTATAAAAACATATATATTTTAATTCTACACATAAATTTTAAATTAAATATGAACATTATCTAAAAAAGGGTTCTAACGTTTTACATTCACTAATGTTAAAATTAATCATTCCCAAAAAATACATTTTTTTTATAATATCAATTTAATATTTTTAATGTGAAAGATAAAATTATTTAACAACATTTGTTTTATTATTATTAATGAAAATTTAATTAAATTGGTGCAAACTAGTTACCACGGAAAAAGAAAAAAATGTTAAACACGACTAATTGAAGGTGTAAAAGGATTGACATGTTATAAAAGGATTCTAATTCAGTTTATGAGGGTTTTATATACCAAATCATATATTTAAACAGTTATATTCTTTTATGACTCCCCAAAACATGTGAATCGTGTTCCCTCTTTATATTATATTGAAATATTTACAAATATTTTATTCATTAAACATATAATAGGGGCCTCTCATGTAAGGCCCTGACCCTAGTTAACCAAAGTTGGTGCATTATTACATAACATTTTCATGATCACTAAAGATCAACTCTCGAAAGATCGATTAGTTTAGTATCCTTGGAATCACTAGATACATTAATCAGTCTTACACTACATCATAAAATGAAAACTACAACATTATAGTCACCATAGTCCACACTCATATCCCCTCATAATATCCCGGAAGGTCATTCATAAATTACATCTACACATCCTGGGAAAAATAAAACATAGAAAGGGGTGAGCTCAGATGCCCAGTAAGGATAACAATATAGCGGAAACTTTCATAAATAATTACAAACATTTAAGGCGATGTATAACTAAAACAAAAACCTTTTAAACTTGAACTTAAACATAATGTTACAGAAATAAAATGAAATAATTCCATTTACTTTTTCACTTGTATATTCTATTAGTCGAATAATCACATGCAATATCAATAACCACTTTCATAATGATGAAATACATAATGGCATACGATCATAGCCACATAGTCATGGCCTTATGCCAAGACTACCAATAATATTTTGTCAAGGCCCTGGGCCAAGATACTAGTTTGTATCATGAGGCCTACTGATGCATCGAGGAGCTACAGCGGGCTCCACCTGTCACTTATTAAGTCCAATTCATTCCACATATGAACAGGTTTAAACATAACATAAACATTCATATTAAAACTAGCATACAAAATGTTAATACATTGTCCATAAACCATGAATGGTATAAAAATAACACATCCACAGTCAAACATATAAGAAGGCCTTCAATACAATATTGATGTTTTGTATCATAATAAATCAACTTCAAATAAGCTTTAAATCCATGAAATCAAAACTATTTGAGAGAAATATCTCTTTTTATTGAAATAATTTAAAAGTCTCATAAATATAAAATAAAACATTTACCTTGTAAATATTCATATAAGATTTTAAGGGAAGGTTCGATGATTTTATAACGGCAGAAAATAGTTGCACAGGCCGTATAAGTTAAAGAGACATTCTTACCTTAATTTTGTCGAAAAGGTTAAAAAGGACCATGTTTGGAAAAAGACAGAAAGATTACTTTATAAACATCTTATAAAAACTCAACAAGGGTATAAATGACTTTAACCTATAGTATATAAAATAGTAAGAATGATTAGATATAAATTTTTAAGAAACATGGGTGTGGATGATAAAAAGATCCTAGTATATAATTACGTAATAACATTCTCGGATAATAAAGAGATTGTGAAATTAACCATTACCTTGAACTTTTTCTTGGTCTATGGTAGTCTAAACACCTGTATAATGGTGAAAGAATTTTCATTAAATTATACTACAATCATATACATTAATATGATATCATATATGATCTTTTCAAATTTCATTGTTAATAATATCTTAGTATTGTCGTTGTTTCGGGTGTTAACTTACTCATTTTCTTTTGTATGTTTTGTTACATAAGCCATGTTTGTTAGGGATATGTTGTATATTATTCATATCCAGAATTATATCAACTCCTTAAACATTATTTTTAGTCATAAAATGTGAATTATACTTTAATGGATACGATGGGGAATGAATCTCATCGCGTTCGTGGAGACGGTAGTTCATACGTACGCACGAGCGACAATATCATTGTTTTTATAATAAAATAATATATAATTGGATGGTATATCATTTATAAAGAATCAATATAGTTTTTTATTTATTATTTACTTAAATTACACATCATTATCATACCCATCCAAATAATAATATTTTGAATAACAATTACACCACGACGTGGAGACGGTAAGTCATACGTACACACGTATGGTGACATGTCATTCAAAGGATGTATATAATACAGAATATGGTTGTAAAATATTTATAATAACATAAAATTATATAGAAGATAATGGAGTTATTCTTTTATAATGGAAATAAAAAAGAAAGAAGAAGTGGAAGAAGAACAGAACTTGAAAGAGGGTGGTGAAAACATTACCTCTTCTTCGTGTTCTTCCTTTTGATTTGATCGAATGGGATCCTTATGTTGGATTTATGACTAAAGGAATGCCTCCAAGATGATTGGAGAACTATTGATAGGATATTTGGATATAGGTTGTCTGAACAAAAATGTATTTAATGTATGAAATTTAGGGAAGGGTGAGTGCCCTTTTATAAGAGGGGTGAGGGGAACCTTTGGAAAATCTAGAAATATTATTTTATAATAAATTCATATTCGGTTTCTAATAGCTCCAAAATGTATTATATAAAGGTTAATGTTGGGATAGGTCGAAAAACACTCAACCAGTAGGTTTTAGTGAGGTTCGGGTCACTATATTAACCTTATATTTTAGTTTTAACTGTTAGTTAATTAGTTTGACATTTACCATGTCTCTTTATATTTTTATATTATATAGTTAATAAATATACTATATACTTCCTAGAGACCCCCAAGTGGTCCATTAATGATAAACCTATCATTATATAAGTCATTTGGCCGAACCATAGATTTTTAGTTATAGAATATCAATTAATAATATAATATTTGTTTTGAAACCTATTTTACATCAATTTTGACACTATTTGTTATTTTGTTTTTTCTAAATTTATAACAGCAATATTACTTCAAAAAATATATATCTAACCATCCATAGTATGTCATATTATCCTATAAAATTAGTTTAATTCATAAAATGTCTCAGATTACATTTATTTCGATATTTATAATACCAATTATTTTAATATTTCATTAATTAGGTAATTACTGCATCACCATGATGTCAGAAATAATTTAATTTATTTAACGTCTAAAAATTTTAAATAAAATATAATTATGTAGAAAATATTTTTATCTTTCTAATGAATGTTTATAATCGAATTTATCTTATGTAAAACCATATATTAAAAATGTATTAGTTATTGGACTTCGATTTTATCTCTATTAACTCTTCATTAAATTAAATAATAATAAATGTCCTAATCTAATCCAAGTGGACCAAAGAGGTTAATATCTATTCCTAATGTTTTTTTTTGGTCTAATTATACTTATCCAAAATAATTAGGACATGTTTTAGGGAAATAATAATATCATTGTAATCCTTAATTACCCTATTTACTTTTAACTGTGGTAAATAAAAATAAAAAGTTAATATTCTCCAAAAATTATTTTTGTCTTATTGAACCACATTTTACTCTTTGATATTAACTGTGTCTCTTGGATTTTCACAATTCCACTCACAAAAGTGGAAAAATTATGTTTTATGTGAATTTTCAAATTCTCCTAGGAGATGGGTAAAAGATGGTGAAAAGTTCAATTAAAATTTTATATATCTAAAATTATTATAAACTCACTCAAATTAATTACATTGAAATTATATAGGTATTATGTATCTATTGTTAACTAAAATAAATTTAAATAAAATAAATAATTATTTAAATTAAAATTTGGTTTCAAACTATAACTCAGTGTTTTTCACTATTCATCAAAAATTGAATGTTTTCAGAAAAATACCAAAAATTCACCCTAGGCTAATTTCCATATTCTTATTCCAAAAATGAAGTCCATTTTGAAATATAAAATTTATAAAATTTTAAAAAAGATGTATTACTATTCATAACTGCTATTTTGATTGGTTGTGGTGTGTGCTAGAACTCGAAGTTGCGTACAAAACATGCTAATTTATTATTCATAGGGAATCGTAACATGGAAGATTGGGGGGTTACATTCTCCCCTCCTTCAAATAATTTCGTCCTTAAAATTTATAGAATTCTACCACATGAAAAGTCTCAGGTGGTTCATCATCATAATTTCCTCGGGTTCCCATGTTGCCTCTTCCGTCTTATGGTTTCTCCATAGAACTTTTACCAGAAGAGTCATCTGGTTTCTCAACACATGTTCTCTGGTGTCAAGAATCCCGACGGAATCTTCGCAACAAGAAAGATCGGGTTCCAGTTCTACATCATCATAAGTGAGTACATGTGTTGGGTCAGGCATGTATTTTCTCAACAGTGATACGTGTAACACGTCGTGAACTTTGAGAGACTTGACCGAATTTCAAAATGATAAGCTACAACCCCAATTCATTCTAGAATTTCAAAAGGTCTGATGTACCTGGGAATCAATTTACCATTCTTACCGAAAGGTATAACTCCCTTCCAGGGAGGTACATTTAAGAATACATGATCTCCAACTTGAAATTCCAAATCCTTCCTTCGGTTGTCAACATAGCTCTTCTGCCTACGTTGAGATGCTTTGATGTGGGTTTGGATTACCTTCACCTTTTCCATAGTTTCCTCCACATGTTCTGGGCCTACAAGTATTTTTCCACCAACATCATAACAACCGGTTTGTGTGCGACATCTCTTTCTGTATAATGCTTTGTATGGTTCCATCCAAATACTTGAATGGAAGCTATTGTTATGGGAAAATTACACCAGAGGTAAATATTGATCCCACATACCCTGAATGTCGAGTGAGAAAGATATCAACATGTATTCTATAGTTTGAATAGTCTGTTCTAATTATCCATCAGTTTGGGGGTGGTAGGAAGTGCTCAAATGAAGTTCAGTATCCAGGGATTTCTGAATACTTTTCCAGAATCTTGATGTAAAACAAGGATCAAGATCCGAAACAATTGATGGAGGTAATCCATGAAGTCTCACAAGTTCTTTAATATATAGTTTTGCTAGATGTTCAAGTGGTAGATCTTCCCTTATAGCAAGAAAATGTGCTGACATGGAAAGATGATCAACAATGACCCATATTGCATCATTCCTTGTAGGATTCTTTGGTAGTCCCATAAAAAAGTCCCTCGTAATATTATCCCATTTCCACTTCGGTATGGGAAGATGTTGAATGAATCCTCCAGGATGTTGCCTTCCA
Source organism: Viscum album (assembly GCA_963277665.1). Taxonomy (NCBI): domain Eukaryota; kingdom Viridiplantae; phylum Streptophyta; class Magnoliopsida; order Santalales; family Viscaceae; genus Viscum; species Viscum album. The sequence continues at coordinate 1,346,284,651 of OY728155.1, read as the reverse complement.
GCTTTCACTTGTTGACGAACCATATATCTTGACACAATATCAGCAATCTCCTTCTTCATGTTGTCCCACCAAAAATGTTCCTTCAAATCACTATACATTTTGGTGCTCCCAGGGTGTATAGAGACATTGTAACCATGATCATCGTCCAATAATTCCCTTTTTAGATCAGTTATATCAGGAACACAAAGTCTCTTCAAAAATTTCAAAATTCCATATTCATACAGAAAGTCACTCAATCTCCCATAATTCACAGATTTAATATTCTATTTAAACTCTTCCTTATTGTTCTGAGAACTCTTTATCCTTTCTAGTAAAGATGGTTTGTCAACCATTTGAAAAATTATTGATGTTTCACCTGCCATGGTGATTCCGATATCCATTTTTACTAGATCCATGTATATAGGATCCCTTTCAACTCTCATTTTGTTCAAAACTCCATGATCCTTTCTACTCAAAGAATCTTCCACCTTATTTTCCTTCCCCTGGTGGTAGTGTATCGTTCATTCATAATCCTTGAGTAGTTCAACCCATCGCCTTTGCCTCATGTTGAGTTCTTTCTGTGAGAAAATATACTTCAAACTCTTGTGATCAGTATAAATATCACATTTTTCACCATAGAGATAGTGTCTCCAAATCTTCAAAGAAAATATTATAGCTGATAACTGAAGATGATGAGTAGGATGGTTTTTCTCAATAATTTTCAGTTGTCGTGATGTATAGGCAATAACCCTATCATTCTACATAAGGACACAACCAAGTCCATTCTTCGATGCATCACTATAAATAACAAAACCATCATTCCCCGATGGTAGAGTCAATATGGGAGAATTGACTAATCTTCTATTCAGTTCTTAAAAAAATTCTTCACAATCGTTTGTCCAAACAAATTTAATCCATTTTCGTGTGATCTTCGTTAATGGGTAAGCCAATCGGGCAAAATTCTGGACGAAACACCGATAATAACATACTTAACCAATAAAACTGCATACCTCAGTTATACTCATCGGTGGTGGCTATTCATGGATTACCTTGGTCCTATAAGGATCAACCAAAATTCCATCCTTATAAAAAATATGGCCAAGAAAAGAAATCTTCTTAATCCAGAATTCACACTTGCTAAACATCCCATATAATTGATGTCTTCACAGAGTCTTCAGAATAATGCGCAAGTTATTTTCATGATCTTCTTAGATTTTAGAATATACCAAGATATCATCAATATATACCACCAAAAAATCATTGAGATATTCCTTCAAAACACTATTCATTAGATCCATGAAAATAGAGGGTGCATTAGTCAGCCCAAAAGGCATTACTGTAAACTCATAATGCCCGTACCTGGTTTGAAATGCTGTCTTTGGAAGGTCTTCCTTCTTCACACATAACTGATGTTATCCATATCGAAGGTCAATTTGAAAATTATTGAGCTCCATGTATTTGGTTAAATAAATCATCAATTTGAGCTAGGGGATAATTTTTCTTTATTGTTATAGCATTGATTTTCCTGTAGTCGACACATAACCTCATAGATCCATCTTTCTTCTTGACAAAAAGGACAAGGGATCCCCATTGAGAAGAACTTGGGTGAATAAATCCCTTAGTACTCAATTCCTCTAGTTTTTTCTTTAGTTCAACTAATTCTATAGTGGCCATTCTATAAGGGTTCTTCGATATAGGCCTTCAACCAGGAATTAAATCAATGGAAAACTCAATTTATCGTTTTGAAGGATGTCTAGGTATGTAATCCAGAAACACATCTACATATTCTTTCACAAAATATATATTCTCTATTTGAACATTCCTTTCCTCATCCACGGTTATTTCATTATCTTCCTCGCTTGTAATTTAATTTAGTTGACCTACTAGGGGAGGATCTAGATAAAAATTATTTTGTGACGACTATTCTCTAAAGATAAGGTGTTCTTTATCATCATCATCAAAAATAGTAACTTCCTTCTTCTTACAATAAATCTTCGCATCATGGTCCAAAATCCAATCCATACCAAGGATTATATCAAATTCCACCATGGGTATGATGATGAGATCAGCATATAAAGAACATTAATGTTCTCTAATGGGGACTGATTCACAAAACTTTGTTGGAATGATACATCCCTTAGGATTTTTGACTAAAAACTCCCTTATTAAATAAAATTGGAAATATCTAATTTTCTTAGCAAACTGGGAAGATATGAAACAATGCAATGATCCAAAATCAAATAAATCAGTGGCCAAACATGAGGAAACCATTAAATTACCTGCCACCACATCTTTTGTATATTCTACCTCAGCAGTAATGATAACATAATCTTGGCCATGATCCTTTGGCCTTTTCTAAGGTAAGTTCCCCTGACTCTTAGGACATTCATTTTCATAATGTCCCATCTCCCTGAAATTGTAGCATTGAACATCAGTATCTTCCTTATTCCCCTTGTAATCACGAGCTTAGTGGTCATTTTCACCACACTTGTAAGATAATACCATTCCCTTTAAGCAAGTACCAGGGTGTTTCTTCCCACATTTACTGCAGGATGGATATTAAACTTTTCCCTTCTTCCCCTTATTTCCATTCCCAGAGGGATCAGCAGATCTCTTCTTCTCTTGCTTTGCTTTATAATTGTAAGACTTAGAGAATTCTTTTTCTGTATTGATAGCACATGACACAATATCTTCCTATGATGAGAAATATTGTGAGACTAATGCTTAACGGAGAAACAATTTTAACCCATCAAAGAAACGACCAATCTTACTTCTTGGGTTATGTTTATAATCTACAGTATGCCTCACTAAACTTGTAATGTTAGCCTCATACTTTGCGACATTCACATCCTCCTTTTGTCTCAGAATCAGAAATTGTCTTTCCATATCTGCTCGATGGTCATGAGGAATGTATTTTTCTATGAAAATATCTTTGAACTCCCTAAATTCCATATTTTATACTTCATCATCCTTCTTTGTGTTTTGAATCAATGACCAGCATTGGTCAGCATCTCCAGTGTGGTGGTAAACTGCCATGATTACTTTTTCCCATTCAATACTCCCCAAGGCAAGGAATATTTTCTCTAAGGAATTTATCCATTGCTCAGCTACTAATGGATTTGTAGTACAATTTAATTTTGGTGGTTTTTGCTTCATAAATCAATCTAACATTAATCATCCACGTCGTGGATCTGCGTGCTCCATACGGGTAAGGTTGTTTTTTATAACCTGAGTGGTTTGCCCCGATATGGTGATTAGCTGATCAGTGCTAGTTGCATCACCAGCTCCACTACAATTATCATGAGCATGATGGAAATCCCTACATGGAGTTCATGCATTGATACAGTTTCCATTGCTTCCACTAGGAACCATTTCTAGACAATGTCATACACTATATTAGTTTATGAATCACAATACATTAATCTAAACTTGTAAAACACTTAACATGAATTGAACAGTTTATGGATATAATCCATAATCATATAAATGTTTATTTAGGAAGTATATACTCATAAAACCTTCATAAGGGTTTGTAAAGAAAATGATAATTATCCTAAGCATATCCCTCAGGAGTGTCGTAACCAAGAGTGCAGCAAGGCCTGTTGTTGTGCACCAGTTCCCGCTCGAGTCTAGATCAAAGTGGTGTTTTCGGGTTTTACCCCTAGTTACATCTATTCCAGAGTTTCCTCTACTTTCTTGTATCTAGACAGGGTTTTATTGCACAGAAAACTCACAAAATATCTACAATAACAAAAATCTATGAAATTATTATATACTAATCCTCAAATTCTATGTGCTCTAATCAAGGTTTATCTAAATCTATCTTCCAAGGTTTGTACAAAACTTCCTCTGACACCAACTGTAATGCCCTGACCCCAATTACCCAGAGTCAGCACATTATTACATAACATCAGCATGATCACAAAAGATCAAGTCTCAAAATACCAATTAGTTTAGTAGACTTGGAATCACTAGATACATTCATCAGTCATACAATACACCATAAAATGAAAACTACAACAAAATAGTCTCCATAGTCCACACTCAAATACCCTCATACTATCCCTGCAGGTCATTCATAAATTACTTCTTCACATCCTGGGAAAAATAAAACATAAAATGGGGTGACCTCAGATTCCCAGTAAGGATAACAATATAGTGGAAACTTTCATAAATAAGAATAAACATTTAATGAAATTTATAACTAAAACAAAAGCCTTTTAAACTTGAAATTCAACATTATATGGAAGAAATAAAACGAAATAATGAAATTTATATATTCACATGGATATTCTAATAGTCTAATAATCAAATGCAATATCAATAACAAATTTCATAATGATGGAATGCATAATGCCAGAATATCATAACCACATATTCAAGGTCTTGTTCTAAGACTACAAGTAAGATTTTGTCAAGGCCTTGTGCCAGGACACTAGTTTGTCTCATGAGACATACCAATGCATCGAGGAGCTATAGCGGGCTCCAAACGTCACTTATTAAGTCAAATGCATTCCTTATATGAATAGGTTTTAATATAACATAAACATTTGTATTAAAACTAGCATAAGAAATTTCAATACCTTCTCCATAAACCATGAATGGTATAAAAATAACACATCCAGAGTAAAACATATCACAAAACCTTCAATAAAATATGGAAGTGTTGTATCATAATAAATCAATTTCAAATAAGCATAAAATCCATGAAATTAAAACTATTTGAGAGAAATATCTCTTTTTTTTAATCATTTAAATGTCACATAATTATAAAATAAAAAATTTACTTTCAAAATGTTCTTATAAGCTTTTAATGGAATCTTCAACGATTTTATAATGGTGGAAAATAGCCACACATGCCATATAAGTTAAAAATACATTCTTACCTTAATTCTGTCGAAAAGGTTAAAAATTACCTTGTTTCGAAAATGACAGAAATATTCCTTTATAAACATCTTTTAAAAAGTCAAAAAGGGTATAAATGTCTTTAACCTATAGTCTAAAAAATAGTAAGAATGATTCAAAATAAATTTTTCTGAAACAAGGATGTGTATGATAAAGAGATCACAGTAGATAATTACGTAAAAACAAACTCCGATAATAAAGAGATTGAAAAATTAACCCTTACCTTGTAATTTTCCTTTGTTAAGGGTAGTTTAACCTCCTGTATAATGGTGAAATAATTGTTATTAAATTATAAAATAATCATATACATTAATATGATATCATATATGATCTTTTAATATTTCATTGTTAATAATATCTTAGTATTGTCGTTGTTTTGGGTTTTAACTTACTCGTTTGATTTTATATGTTTTGTTACATAAGCCATGTTTGTTATGGATAGGTTGTATCTTATTCATATCCAAAATGATATAAACTCCATAAAAATTATTTTTATTCATCAAATGAAAATTATACTTTATTGGATACGATAGGGAATGAAACTCATTGCGTTCGTGGAGACGGTAGTCTGTACGTACGCACGAGCGACAATATCATTGTTTTGATAATAAAATAATATATAATTGGATGGTATATCATTTATACAGAATCATTATAATGTTATATTTACTGTTTACTTCAAATACACATCATTATCATACCCATCCAAATAATAATGTTTTGAATAACAATTACACCACGACGTGGAGACGGTAAGCCGTACGTACGCACATATGGTGACATGTCATTCAAAGGATGGATAGAATACTGAATATGGTTGTACCATAGTATAATAAAATCATATTATATAGAAGATACTAGAGTTATTTTTTTAGAATGGAAATAACGATGAAAGAATAAGTGGAAGAAGAATGGAACTTGAAAGAGGGTGGTGAAAACATTATCTCTTCTTCGGGTTCTTCCTTTTGATTTGAACAAAAGGGCTCTTAAATTGGCTTTCTAACTAAAGTAATTCCTCTAGGATGAGGTTAGGTCTGTTGAGAGGGTATTTTAGAAGATTTTTTCTAAACCAAAAGGTTTTGAAGGTATGAATTTGAGAGAAGGAGGAGTGCCCTTTTATAAGAGGGGTGAGGGGCACCTTTGGAAAAGCTAGAAATATTATTTTATAATAATATAATATTCGGTTTCTAATGGCTCCAAAGTGCATCATTTAAAGTTTAAGGTGGAGATAGGTCGAAACCACTCAACCAGTAGGTTTTAGACAGGTTTGGGTTACTATATTAACCATATCTTTTAGTTTTAACTCTTAGTTAATTAGTTTGTCATTTTCCATGTCTCTTTATATTTTTATATTATATAGTTAATAAACATAATACATACTTCCAAGAGACCCAAAAGTGGTTCATTAATGGCACGCCCAACATTATATAAGTCCTTTGTAAGAACTTTAGATTTTTAGGAATAGAAAATCAATTAATAATATAATACTTGTTTTAAAAACTCTTTTATGTCAATTTTGACACTATTTGGTATTTTGTTTTCATAAATTGATAACAGCATTATTAATTCGAAAAAAATTTATCTATCCAACCCTAATATTTCATATTAACCTAAAAAATTAATTTAATTCCTAAAATCTTAAAAATTAGATTTCTTTGGATATTTATAATATCAATTATTTTAATATTTCATTAATTAGGTAATTAATGCATCACCATTGTGTCATACATAATTTAGATTATTTAATGTATAAAAATTATAAATAAAATATCATAATGTAGTAAATCCTTTTATCTTTATAATGAATATTTATAATCAAATTTATCTTATGTATAACCAAATATTAAAAATGTTTTAGTTATTAGACTTTGATTTTATCTCTTTTAACTCTTCTTTGAATTAAATAATAATAAATGTCCTAATCTAATACAAGTTGACCAAAAAGATTCATATTCTATTCCTAATGTTGTTCTTGGTCTAATTATACTTAGAAAATAGAATTTGGACATGTTTTAGGGTAATAATAATATCATTTTTACCCTTAATTACCCTATTTACTTTTAACCGTGGTAAATAAAAGTAAAAAGTTATTATTCACCAAAAATTATTTTTATCCTATTGAACCACATTTTACTCCATGATATTAACCGTGTCCCTCGTATTTTCAAGATTCCACTCACAGAAGTGGTAAAATTATTTTTAATGTGAATTTTCAAATTCTCCTAAGAGATGGGTAAAAGACGGTGAAAAGTTCAATAAAACATTTATATATCTAAAATTATTATAAACTGACCCCAATGAAATACATTGAACTTATATCGGTATTATATATCTATTTTGACCAAAAATAAATTTAAATAAAAAAATAAATATTTAAATAAAAATTCGGTTTTACACTATAACTCAGTGTTTTTCACTATTCATCAAAAATTTAATGTTTTCAGAAAAATTCCAAAAATTCACCCTAGGCTAATTTTGATATTCCAAATCCATAAATTAAGTCCATTTTGAAAGATAAAATTTATAAATTTTTTGAAAATTGGGTATTACTATTCATAACGACTACTTTTATTGGTTGTGGTGTGTGTTAGAACTCAAAGTTGCGTACAACACATGCTACTGTATTATTCAAAGGGAAGCATACCGGGGAAGTTTGGGGTGTTTCATCTCACCCCCTTCAAGACCATAATAAATACACTTTTTCTCTTCAAACTATAAAATATTTCCTTCCTCTAAAATATTATTTAAATTATTTTCTCTTATATTAATAATAATTAATTCTAAGGCCTCAATTTCCATTGTGTCCTCTAAGGAAAATCTAACGTTCTCAACCTTAGTAAAAATTTTCCCTATTTATTTTCATTTCATACACACCATTTCATATATTGATTAATCATTCATGCATATCTAAACATAAATTATTTTATAACGAATATTATTATGCTATGGGAACAATCACAAACTACATTCAATTTATCCCATTAGGGAAAGTTAATTTTTTATATTTTTTATTGTGATGAGTACTTCTTAAAAAGTGTGACGACTTCAATTTTTACCCCTATTTTTATTATCATATTACAATGATGGAATTAATGAATAAAAATTATTTATATGATATAATTTTTATTATTAATAGAAAAACTAAAAAAAATCTATCTTCAGTAATACTCGTTACTAGAGAAATAATGACACTAATTGTCCTTTTTGGACTACCAATTCCTCAAAGTATCTTATCTCATTCCCCTGCAACCTTCCACAAACAGTCCAAATTTTTTTTTGATTGGTCACACCCTTCGATTTTTCTTTCGTAGAGGGTATTTGATAATACCCTAGGATATTTTCCCATAATCACGCCTTGTGTTATAATTCTATCATTCAAGTTGGATATGATCATTAGATTATCAAAGGTTTTGTGGAAAGGATTTGTGGTTTTTGGTTCTATCAGTGTCTTCTTGGATTCTATTTTCATATTTCAACACCTATGTTTCAGTCTTTTGTCTCAATCATTGATTCCCTAAGGGATTCCCCCCCATTTTTCTATTATTTACTTTAGGTTTTAATATACTTTTTGAGGTTTTTTGTTCTATTTTTTAGTTCCTTGGTTTTGTTTGTAGATATTTTTTAGGGGGTCTTCCAGATGAGCTTTGTCATTGTCTTTGACCGCCAGTTTCATTGCTCGGGCTATATGTCACCACCATTCTCACTATGGTGGATATGTGATGTGGTTAGCCTGCTGCTCTGGGATGTGAGTTCGAGCAGTTTTGTTACTCGTGGTGGTTTCATCTTCTTTGGCCAAATGAGGATGAATGTAGTCATTGGTTCCCTAGAATGGTTTATTTTGGTTTTCTGTGCGTTTTTACAATTATTATTGTAAAATGTGATGTTAAATATTATTTATAGTTGTTCCTTGTTGGAATTATGGTGTTTTGTGTTGTTTTGTTTTTTTATTTATGGCGGTGATGATAGACTCCAATGGTGATGGGGTGTTCATGGTGGTTGTAAAATGTTTTGGACCAGTTATGATGAAAATTACTCTCAATTGTAAGGTCGTGATGAATAATGATGACAATGATAGAGATGATAGGTTTTCGTCAACGACAAGTGTGAATCAAGATAAAAATGTCTTGTCTCTGGCATATGAGGTTTCTTGTAGATCAGGACTTCATTAGGTTATGTGTTTCTAATGTATTCTAAACATTAAATTTCGATTTTGGAATTTATGTTTTGTATTCTTTATGGGATGTTTTGATTCCTAGTTGGCCTCAAAATGAGTTTTTTAAAATAATAAAAAAATGATTTTGAAGACATATTAATTAAGATATAGAAAATTGATCCTTAAAAATCATCAAAACCTGCACATAATTGATTACATATTTAACAATAAAAAACCAAAACTCTTAAATAATTATGTTATTACATTATAGATAAATATAATGAATAAATTACAATAAATTTTGGTATATTTTAATGATGATCATTCGTAGAAAAATGAAAAGAAACACCAGATGATCCAAACTAGTTTAGAATGATCATGATTACTAACTCCCATTTTGGAAAATATATAATATCAAACTAATAATCATGTAGTAAATACATATAAATTATTTATATTGATTATAATATAAATGAATAACTTTTTTAAATTACAAATTTTATATTAGTATTTTTATACAAGAGTTTAGAGTTTAGTACACTAATCCAAGAATTAAGGTAAAGGGTTCTTTCTATCAATATAAATTTCTATAGTCATTATTATCATTTTCACTCGTGATATATTTTACATGATGGGATTACATCATAATTAGGGTATTTTCCCATATTCATGTAATTTATATGTTTTTAATATGAATATCCTAATTTTTTATTTAATTGGATTTCAAGTTAATTGATATCTCGGTAAAAGGGGTTTATTATTACCTATTTCTAATTCAATGAGAGATGTTTAATATATTGCATAGTCATTTCATTTATATGGTGTATTAAATTACTCTATTCCTTAAATAAAATTGATATCAATCATTTCATGAAATTTAAATTACAATTAAAATTTAATAATCATATTTCTTTGTATTCTTACATTACCATTTCCATAAGGGTATGTTATTCAGTCTAAATTTAAACTTTTGATTGATTTTGAAATACAACAATTCTATGTAATTCATCATCTTTTTTTAAAAAAATACATCATTTAATACTCTTGTAATTTTTTTGTGGTTTTTATATATTATCACTATATTATTTTATTCAATGTCTCATTATTAACACTTTGTAAATGAACAAATACTACCTCATTTATTCAATTAGTAACATCCTTTTTCATTGTTTGTATTTATTGGATGATTTATGTGAATTTCCTTATATATAACTCAATAATTGATAATTTTTAATTATTACTACTTTAAATTTCATTAAAATCTATTAATTAACTATGTAACATTTTACATATATGTGGGAATGGAGGTTATTTCTAATCTTTTCCAAGTTAATATATATTTTTGTGATTTGGTAGTTTACTATGAAACTCAAGATCTAAATTTTCATGGTTTAACTATGAAATATATCTAAAATATATATATAATATATATTTTTAATGGATTTAAAAAGATCAAGGATATTATTTATTTACAAATTAATTCTAAAAAATTCAAAAATGCTTTTTCATATATGTCATTTTCTTTTAAAATATGTTAATCATTATTGAAGACCTTCTCAAATGATGTTATCAACTATTTCTCTATATGGCTTATATAATAATATTTTCTATAAAAATAATTGATTTATCACTACTTTTTTATTAAAAATCATCATCTATGAGTTTTAATATATTTAATTCTACTATCTTTCCATTACTATTTAATTGATTATCACAACATTCCTTTTTTAAAATGTGGGAAGGGATAACATATTGTCACACCATTTTATCCTCAAGATGAAGGAGAGATAATGACCATAAATTCCCACCTTCATAAGGTCCCAAAGTGATGACTATCACCATTGGTATAGAATATCACATAATATGGAATGAATTACCCTTTTTATAGAACAAAATTGGGTTATAAGATGGTAACATCTCAAGAAACATGAAAAAATAAAATTAAAAGTAAATCCAAAATCCAACCCCACATGCATGTTCAAATGTAATGCTAATACAAGGTATTAAAAAATATCCAAAGTAAAGGACAAAAAAATAGACTGAACCGCAACATCAACTATCCTAATGCCCGAGATATTAATGTCCAGCACTATCCTCAAGGTTCTCCTAGAAACTTATAAGTAGTTTTATATACGTAGGGTGAGCATACAAGTATGAATAGTAGGGAAACTAATTCTAATCATGCACATATTGGGGAATATACTCATACCCCTGTGAGAGAACAATATAACAACATTCACCTACCAAGGAATACTATCCATCCCAACCTCACCATGGAACACTCACAAAATAATGAAAGTCAAGTAATGTAGTAGAATAAGTACATTTATATTATGGGACACTATACCAATTTCACACTAGTTACTAACTCATTATTAATGGATAAAATATTGATGCTACTTCTCTACCAATACAAATTCCTTATGCCACAGCCTAGCCACACAAAACTGGGCCTCAAACCACACACAATCCCGCCCATAAAAACTTTTCCAAGACAACTACAATGCACACCAAAAGTGTAACGCCCCGAACCTAGTTACCCAGAGTGGATGCATTAATACATAACATTGGCATGATCACAAGAAAGATTAAATCTCGAAAGACCGATTGGTTTAGTAGCCTTGGAAACACTAGATATATTCATAAATATTTACATTACATCATAAAGTGAAAAACTACTACAAAAACATAATGTCTCCATAGTCCACACTATTATCCCCTCATAATATCCCTGAAGGTCATTCATAACTTACTTCTTTACATACTGGGAAAAATAAAACATAGAAAAGGGGGAGATCTCAAATGCCTAGTAAGGATAACAATATAGCGAAAACTTACCAAAATAAGCATAAACATTTAAGGCAATGTATAACTAAAAGAAAAGCCTTTGAAACTTGAACATCAACGTATAATGGCAACAGTAAAATAAAATAATGCCATTTACTTATTCACATGGATATTCTACTAATCGAATAATCACATGCAATATAAATAACCACTTTCATATTGATGGAATACATAATGCGAGACTATCATAACCACATAGCCAAGGCCTCATGCCAAGACTACAAATAAGATTTTGCTAAGGTCTTGTGCCAAGATACTAGTTTGCCTCATGAGACCTACTGATGCATCGAGGAGCTATAGCGGGCTCCACCCGTCACTTACTAAGTCCCATGAATTCCCATATGAAAAGGTTTAAAAATAACATAAACCTTCGTATTAAAACTAGCATATGAAATGTCAATACTTTCTCCAGAAACCATGAATGGTATAAAAATAACACATCCACAGTAAAAACATATCACAAAACCTTAAATACAATAAAAAAGTTTTGTATCATAATAAATAAACTTAAAATAATCTTAAAATCCATTAATGGAGGTTGACATAGATGAAATCAAAACTATTTGAGAGAAATATCTCTTTTCTCAAAATCATTGAAAAGGAACACATTTATAAAGGAAGTAATTTAAAAGAGATATTTGAATAAAAGTGTCCCATACCACTTTGAAACTTTTGAAAAGAAATATCATTTCAAAACCTTGATATCCATATAAATAAATCCTTACAATCATTTTGAAAACATGGACATTAATTAAAAATATTTATAAAGATAAATCTTTAAAACATTTAAAATTATGATCTTGATAAAGAGTACCTTTCAAAAATTCTTAAAATATTCATTTTGAAATCATTTAATAGTAAAAAAATTTCTTTGAAAATATTGTTTTAAGCATATAAGGGAAGCTTCGATGATTTTATAACGGTGTAAAATAACCGCACTCGCCGTATAAGTTAAAAAAAAATTCTTACCTTAATTCTGTCGAAAAGGTTAAAAAGAACCTTGTTTGGAAAACGACGGAAAGATTCCTTTATAAAACTCTTATAAAAAGTCAAACATGGGTATAAATGACTTTAACCCATATTCTTGTAAATTGTAAAATGTTTTGAAATACATTTTTAAGAAACATGGATGTGGATGATAAAAAGACCCAAGTAAATTATTACGTATAAACAACCTCGGATAATGAAGAGATTGTGAAATAAACCCTTACCTTGTACTTTTCGTTGGTTGTGGTAGGTTAAACTCCTGTATAATAGTAAAATAATCGTTATTAAATTATACAAGAATCATATACATTCATATGATATCATATATGATCTTTTAACATTTCTTTGTTAATAATATCTTAGTATTATCATCGTTTCGGGTGTTAACTTACTCGTTTTCTTTTATATGTTTTGTTACATAAGCCATGTTTTTCATGGATAGGTTGTATATTATTCATATAAAGAATGATATCAAGTCCATAATCATTATTTTTAAATCATCAAATGATTATTATACTTTAATGGATACGATGGAGAATGAATCTCATCGCGTTCGTGGAGACGGTAGTCCGTACGTACGCACGAGCGACAATATCATTCTTTTGATATTAAAATAATATATAAATGGATGGTATATCATATATACAGAATAATTATCATGTTATATTTATTATTTACATGAGTTACACATCATTATTATACCTATCCAAATAATAATATATTGAATAACAATTACACCATGACGTGGAGACGGTAAGTCGTACGTACGCACGTATGGTGACATGTTATTCAAAGGGTGGATAGAATACTGAATATGGTTGGACCATATTTATAATAAAATCACCGTATATATATTATACTGGAGTTATTATTTTAGAATGGTAATAACAAAGTAAGAATAAGTGGAAGAAGAAAGGAACTTGGAAAAGGGTGGTGAAATCATTACCTCTTCTTCGGGTTCTTCCTTTTGATTTGATCAAAAGGGCTCTATAGGTTGGATTTATGATCAAACTAATGCCTCTATGTTGTATTGAGGGAAGTTGAAGAGTATTTGGGCAGAGTTTGGCCGAACCAAAAGGCTTTTAAGGTGTGAAGAAATGAGAAGAAGGAGTTCCCTTTTATAAGAGGGGTGAGGGGCACCTTTGGAAAAGCTAGAAATATTAATTTATAATAAATTCATATTCGGTTTCTAATGGATCCAAAGTGGATTATTTAAATGTTAAGGTGAGGATAGGTAGAAAACCATTCAACCAATAGAATTTAGACAGGTTTGGGTCATTATATTAACCTTATCTTTTAGTTTTAACTCTTAGTTAATTAGTTTCACATTTACCATGTAACTTTGTATTTTTATATTATATAGTTAATAAACATACTATATACATCCAAGAGACCCCCAAGTGGTCCTTTAATGATACACCTATAATGATATAAGTATCTTTGCCGAAGATTATATTTTTAGGAATTTAATATCAATTAATAATATAATATTTGTTTTAAAAACTCTTTTATGTCAATTTTGACACTATTCAATAGTTGATTTTTGTGAAACTCATAACAGAATTATTAATTCAAAAAAATTCAATTAAATCACTCCTAATATGTAATATTATCCTAGAAAATTATTGTAATTCCTTAAAAGTCTCAAATTATATTTATTTTGGTATTTATAATATCAATTATTTTAATTTGTCACTATTATGGTAATTACTGCATCATCAGTGTGTCATAAATAAATTAAATTATTTTAAGTCTAAAAATTATAAATAAAATATCATTATGTAGGACATCGTTTTAGATTTCTAAATAATATTTATAGTTGAAAATACAACATATATAACCCTATGAAAAAATGGTTTTCTAAAAGATATATGCATATGTCATTTTTGTACTTATTTTAACTTAATTAAAATAAAGTGTCCCTATCACCTATAAGTGTACCCATGGGGTCCCAAAATCGACCCAAAGATTTCTATGGTCGAACATGTATCAACCAATAATGTTAGGAAACTTTTTTGGGTAATTTAGTATTATTATAATATTATTTTTTAACCCTTATTTACCGGATTTACCCTTAACCATGGTAAATAAAATATTTACCGAAGTAATTATTCAAAATGTCTAAAAATAAAAGTTACCTATTTACACAATTTGAACATCCTAATTCCAAATATGGAATACATTTTTCCAAATTCAAAACACAAAAGTGGCAGAAATTAATTTAAAATTAATTCCTGTTGGTAAAACAAAAAGCGTGTTTTTAAGAGATAATAAATATCAAAAGATTGACACTTGTTTATGATCGGTTTAATTGTAAAATTATCTCCAATGACCAAAATTGTATTAAATGGTAAAAATATATTCTAAATATACTTTAAAACCACTCAAATTCATTATTTATCACTTTTAATTATTTTGATTAAAAAAGTTGTTTTTAATTAAAATTTAGTAATTTTCACTATTCATCAAAATATTAAAGTTATCCGAAAAGTACCAAAATTTCACCTTAGCCTAAATTTGATATTCTGAATCCAAAAATAAAGTCCATTTTGAGAGATAAAATTTAAAAAAGTAGGTATTACTATTTATAACGGCTAGTTTGATCGGTTGTAGTGTGTGTTAAAACTCGAAGTTGCGTACAACACATGCTATTGTATTATTTAAAGGAAAGTGTACTGTGGAAGCTTGGGATGTTTCATTTTAAATTTAGTTTAAAATATAGTATTTAAAAAGGGTTCACTATAAAAAGTTGATAAAAGTGCAATACTGAAAATGAATTTGTTCTTGCATTATGTCTAAAAAACTCATAATATGGATTCTAAAATTATAAGGATATATTAGTTTAAAATTTAGTTAATATTATTCATAACCTCTTTTGAATGGCTTGTTTGGTAAGTCATGGTGCAATTGAACTCGGTTTTTCTTTTAGAGAAAGTTATTGAATTATTTTGAAGAAATAACACACTATGAAATCTTGGGGTGTTACATTCTCCCCTCATTCAATAAATTGCGTCCTCGCAATTTGAAATTGTTCTTCGAAAATAAAAGGTTGAAAATAGAAAATATCTTTGTGGGAAAACCCACATCGGAAATTATGTTACTAAAATTTAGTCTTAATATGAGGAAAAGAGAAATGGAAGGGTCACCATCAAATTATGATCTCAATTAGGAGAACATTGGTGGCAATTAGAGACATATAATTGGAGGAAAAATGTAAATATTTATAGGTAGTGATTGAGGTCATCAATCACAAACAAGTGTAAAATTGAGGTCCTTAAATTCATCAGTATATGATGATTTGAAATACCATCGGTTCAACAAAACATAGGGTATTAGGATAACACATTTTGGTTTTAGGATTCCTTAAATAAAGTATAAGAATTAATTTCTTCAGAGAATAAGAGAAGAAGAAAAATATATTCTTGACAAGTAGAGTTCAATCCTTTAACTAATTTCTACCACAAACTTATCTTTCACTCTAAAAGATAATAGAACGAAAAAAATATTCTATTTATCCTATTATTATATGGTTGAAAAAAAAAACAAATTTATAATTCATCTACAAGATCTTTTAAAAAACTACATTATTTAATCTCGGACATCACGTGGGTCAGTGGTAGGTGATACACCCTTGTCGCCCTTCGGTTGTGGGTTCAAGTCTTGCGGCCTTGCCGGACGCGACGGGTTGTCGCCCGACCTCCGGGTTGTCCTTTTATGGCAATCCAAAATAATCCAAACTAGAACTATCCAAAATACTTGAGTCCAAAATTTATAAGGAAGGTAAACACAATGAAGATCCCTTTTTTTTCCGTGTAATAACATGTGATCACCTTCATCATGTATTGTTTTATAACACTGCAAAATCCTGAATTATCATAAAACCTTATTGATTACATTCATGATCCCTTATTCCTTATAGAATAATATGTATACTCCTTCAATCCAAATTTTTTTTAAACCCCAACAATGATGAAATATACAAATCATTAATCAGTTTCAAGGTAGTCAAGAATATCCAATATAATTTATCCAAAACAATCATGTATTATTCTAAAATCGCTGTGTCGGTATTAGAACCATATTATGGTTTATCTTTCTCTCAACCATATATTTTCCAAAAAAAATAACCTGCTATTGAGTCACTTTTATTTGTTCCACACAATCTCAAGTCCATAATGAAATAGTACTGCAGTACAATCCTTATATACTCCATAATTATTATAACAAGTACATTGTTGATACAACACTCAAATTACATAATCATCATAAGAACTCTAATCATTCATTTTCATCTGTGGTAGTATCATAACTTGATTATTATCCAATAGCATCATTTGCGGCATAGTCTGATGACTGGGACATAGGTTCGCGTAGTGTCCAAACTCCTTGCAAATGAAGCATTGTACATTCAAAACCATTTTCTTACCCTTTCAGTCACGTACTTTGTGCCCTTTTCCTCCACACTTATAACAAACACCCATTCCTTTTAGGCAAGTTCCAGGGTGTTTCTTCCCACAGTTATCACATATGGGAAAATTCTTCTTTTCCCTCTTCCCTTTACCCATCTTTCTCTCTTCCATCCTTTTCTTATCTTGATTCCCATCAAATCCATAGTACTCAGTAAACTCTTTACTTATCTTATCAACACGTGATATTATTTCTTCATATGATGATAATACATGGGAGGCTATTTCTCTTATAAATTCTGGCTTAAGACCATGAAAGATATGATCCTTATTTCTCTTTGGATCATGTGCATTGCTGGAGTTCTCATTCCTTCTACTGGGCGCCATTTCTAAACAATGGCATACACTAGATTAGTTTATGAATAACAATACCTAATCCCAAACTTGTAAAACACATAACATAAATTAAATATTTTATGGATACAATCCATAATCATAAAAATGTCTCCATTGAGGAAGTATATACTCATAAACCATTCAAAATGGTTTGTAAAGAAAATGATAATTATCCTAAGCATATCCCCCGGGAGTGTCATAACCAAGAGTGCAGCAAGGCCCGTTGTCGTGCACCAGTTCCCGTTCGAGTCTAGCTCAAAGCGGTGTTTTCGGGTTTTACCCCTAGGTACATCTATGCCAGAGCCGCCTCTACCTGCTCGTATCCAGACAGAGATGTATTTCTTGGAAAACTCACAAAATATCTACAATACCAAAATTCTAGGAAGTTCTTCTATACTAATCCTCAAGGTCCATCTTAGGTCTATGTGCTCTAATCAGAGTTTATCTAAATATAGCTTCCAAGGTTTGTACTAAACTTCCTCTGATACCAACTGTAACGCCCCAACCCCAGTTACCCAGAGTCGGTTCATTATTATATAACATTGGCATGATCACAAGAAAGATAAAATCTCTAAAGACCGATTGGTTTAGTAGCCTTGGAAACACTAGATATATTCATAAAGTTTTACATTACATCATAAAGTGAAAAACTAAGACAACAACAAAATTTCTCCATAGTCCACAATATTATCCCCTCATAATATCCTTGCAGGTCATTCATAACGTACTTATTCACATCCTGGGAAAAATAAAACATATAAAAGGGGGTGAGCTCAAATTCCCAGTAAGGATAACAATATAGCGAAAACTTTCCAAAATAAGCATAAACATTTAAGGCAATGTATAACTAAAACAAAAGCCTTTTAAACTTGAACTTCAACGTAGTATGGAAAAAGTAAAATGAAATAATGTCATTTACTTATTCACATGGATATTCTACTAATCGGATAATCACATGCAATATCAATAACCACTTTCATAATGATGGAATGCATAATGCCAGACTATCATAACCACATAGCCAAGGCCTCGTGCCAAGACTACAAATAAGATTTCTCCAAGTCCTTGTGCCAAGATACTATTTTGTCTCATGAGACCTACCGATGCATCGAGGAGCTATAGCGGGCTCCACCCGTCACTTACTAAGTCCAATGCATTCCCATATGAAAAGGTTTAAACATAACATAAACATTCATATTAAAACTAGCATACGAAATGTCAATACTTTCTCCATAAACCATGAATGGTATAAAAATAACGCATCCACAGTAAAAACATATCAAAAAACCTTCAATACAATACAAAAGTTTTGTATCATAATAAATCAACTTAAAATAATCTTAAAATCCATAAAATGATGTTGACATAGATGAAATCAAAACTATTTGAGAGAAATATCTCTTTTCTCAAAATCATTGAAAAGGAACACATTTATAAAGGAAGTAATTTAAAAGATATTTTTGAATCAAAGTGTCCCATACCACTTTGATACTTTTGAAAATAAATATCATTTCAAGACCTTCATTTCCATATAAATAAATCCTTAAAATCATTTTGAAAACATGGACATTAAATAAAAATGTTTAGAAAGATAAATCTTTAAAACATTTAGAATTATGATCTTGATAAAGAGTACCTTTCAAAAATTCTTAAAATATTCATTTTGAAATCATTTAAGAGTAAAACATTTTCTTTGAAAATATTCTTCTAAGATTATAAGGGATACTTCGACGATTTTATAACAGCAGAAAATAAATGTACCCACCGTATAAGTTAAAAATAACATTCTTACCTTAATTCTGTCGAAAAGGTTAAAAAGCACCTTGTTTGGAAAACGACGGAAAGATTACTTTATAAAACTCTTATAAAAAGTCAAACATGGGTATAAATGACATTAACCCATATTCTTGTAAATTGTAAAAATGTTTTGAAATACATTTTTAAGAAACATGGATGTGGATGATAAAGAGATCCTAGTAGATCATTACGTATAAACAACCTCGGATAATGAAGAGATTGTGAAATAAACCCTTACCTTGTACTTTTCCTTGGTTGGGGTAGGTTAACCTCCTGTATAATAGTGAAATAATTGTTATTAAATTATAAAAGAATCATATACATTCATATTATATCATATATTATCTTTTAACATTGCTTTGTTAATAATATCTTAGTATTATCATCATTTCGGGTGTTAACTTACTCGTTTTCTTTTATATGTTTTGTTACATAAGCCATGTTTTCCATGGATAGATTGTATATTATTCATATACAGAATGATATCAAGTCCTTAAACATTATTTTTAACTCATCAAATGATAATTATACTTGAATGGATACGAAAGAGAATGAATCTCATCGCGTTCGTGGAGACGGTAGTCCGTACGTACGCATGAGCGACAATATCATTCTTTTGATATTAAAATAATATATAAATGGATGGTATATCATATATAAAAATCATTATAAAGTTATATTTATTATTTACATGAGTTACACATCATTATTATACCCATCCAAATAATAATATATTGAATAACAATTACACCACGACGTGGAGACGGTAAGCCATATGTACGCACGTATGGTGACATGTTATTCAAAGGGTGGATAGAATACTAAATATGGTTATACCATATTTATAATAACATCACAGTATATATATGATACTGGAGTTATTATTTTATAATGGTAATAACAAAGAAAGAAGAAGTGGAAGAAGAAAGGAACTTGGAAAAGGGTGGTGAAATCATTACCTCTTCTTCGGGTTCTTTCTTTTGATTTGATCAAAAGGGCTCTTTAGAATGGCTTTCTGATCAAAATAAAGCCTCTCGGTTGTAGTGAGGGAATTTGGGAGAGTATTTGGGCAGAGTTTGGCCGAACCAAAAGGCTTTGAAGTTGTGAAGAAATGAGAAGGAGGAGTGCCCTTTTTTAAGAGGGGTGAGGGGCACCTTTGGAAAAGCAAGAAATATTAATTTATAATAAATTAATATTCGTTTTCTAATGGATCCAAAGTGAATTATTTAAATTTTAAGGTGGGTATAGGTCTAAAACAATTCAACCAATTTAATTTAGACAGGTTTGGGTCATTATATTAACCTTATCTTTTAGTTTTAACTCTTAGTTAATTAGATTGACATTTACTATGTCACTTTGTATTTTTATATTATATAATTAATAAACTTACTATATACATCCAAGAGAACCCCAAGTGGTACATTAATGATAAACCTATCATGATATAAGTCTCTTGGACAAACCTTATATTTTTATGAATTTAATATCAATTAATAATATAATATTTTTTTTAAACCCTTTTATGTCAATTTTGATACTATTGAATAGTTGATTTTTGTGAAACTCATAACAGAATTATTACTTCTAAAAAAGTCAATTAAATCAATCCTAACATGTAATATTATCCTATAAAATTAATTTAATTCATTAAAAGTCTCAAATTATATTTATTTGGGTATTTATAATATCAATTTGTTAATTTGTCACTATTATGTTAATTACTTCATCATCATTGTGTCCTAAATAAATTAAATTATTTGAATTTTAAAAATTATAAATAAAATATCATTATGTATTAAATAGTTTAATATTTCTAATGAATATTTATAGTCCAAAATCCAACATATATAACCCTATGTAAAAATTGGTTTTCTAAAAGATATATGCTTATGTCATTTTTGTACTTATTTTAACTTAATTAAAATAAAGTTTCTCTGTCACCTATAAGTGGATCCCTGGGGTCCCAAAATCGACCCAAATATGCCTATGGTCGAACATGTATCAACCAATAAGGTTAGGACACGTTTTAGGGTAATTTAGTATTATTATAATATTATTTTTTAACTCTTATTTACCGTATTTACCCTTATTTATGGTAAATAAAATATTTACCGAAGTAATTATTCAAAATGTCTAAAAATAAAATTTACCTATTTACAAAATTTGAACATACTGATGCCAAATATGGAATCCATATTTTCAAATTCAAAACACAGAAGTGGCAGAAATTAATTTAAAATTAATTCCCGTTGTTAAAACAAAAAGCGTGTTTTTAAGAGATAATAACTATCAAAAGATTGACAATTGTTTATGTACAGTTTAATTGTAAAATTATCTCCAATGACCAACATTGTATTAAATGGTAAAAATAAATTCTAAATATACTTTAAAACCACTCAAATTCATTATTTATCACTTTTAATTATTTTGATAAAAAAAGTTGTTTTTGATTAAAATTTAGTAATTTTCACTATTCATCAAAATATTAAAGTTATCCGAAAAGTATCAAAATTTCACCTTAGGCTAAATTCAATATTCAGAATCCAAAAATGAAGTCCATTTTGAGAGATAAAATTTCAAAAAGTAGGTATTACTATATATAACGGCTAGTTTGATCGGTTGTGGTGTGTGTTAAAACTCGAAGTTGCGTATAACACACGCTACTTTATTATTCAAAGGAAAGCGTACCATGGAAGCTTGGGATGTTTAATTTTAAATTTAGTTTAAAATATTGTATTTAAAAAGTGTTCACTATTAAAATTTGATAAAAGTGCAATACTGAAAATGAATTTGTTCTTGCATTATGTCTAAGAAACCCATAATATGGATTCTAAAATTATAAGGATATATTAGTTTAAAATTTAGTTAATACTATTCATAACCTCTTTTGAATGTCTTGTTTGGTAAGTCATGGTGCGATTGAACTCGGTGTTGCGTGTAGAGCAAGTTATTGAATTATTTTGAAGAAATAACACACTATGAAATCTTGGGGTGTTACAAAATGGTAGATGGTCCTCATCTCGAAGACACTTGGGAAGGAAAATTTCCCTGCAAACACCTAGTCCTATCATATAAAAAAACACTTTACAACAGGATCTTGGACCATTGTAATCCTCAATCCATTACATTCTTCCCAGATACGCTTGAGTGGTATGATCAAGAAGAGGGTACGACGAAGAAAGTCAGTAACTAGCCATCCATCCTCCCACCAAGATGTTGGGAAAGACACCATCCACAATGAAATGGGAGTTTTACGTATATAGTTCTCAAAAAGGGTGGGGTGAATATAGAAATAACAAGTAAATGTAGTTTATATAGATAGTTAATAAAACACTCATCCCAAGATATGGGTTTCAAATAATAACTAAACAACCAAGACCACATGTACCACCATTGGTCTTACCCCAATATGCACAACCACACAACAACTTGTGTAAAATCATAAACCTAAACGCTATTTATTTATCCACATTCCATGTTTTATTTAAGTTATTCACTTTGGTTTATTCAATCACTATTGACCAACTACTAACCACAACCACATCAAAACAACAACAAAACTAGATTTACAGTCCTACTAGACGACCCCATTCATCCACTACCAACTATAATTCCTCAATGTTATACCGCACCATCCTAATATTTCCAGGATATGGGCTCAAAAAATTAAATTTAATAACCACACCACAGTCCGACTTCCCAATATTGCTCCAAGACCATATCACAAAAAAAACGTAGTCCAACTTCTTATAAGACTGTCCATTCAACAATTATTCAGTATCTCAATCTGAGACTTCAACACACACCACACACATTCCCATATAAGAATCACACATCAACTACAATTAACCAAATTCCCCGCAACACACATGTCCTAAACCCTTCTCAGAGAACCAAATCTCTTTCCCATCCTTGTACCCATGGTGGTGCTCTCAATGACAGCACCACACAACTCACACAAAACCAAATAGAAAACAACACTCAGCCTCACCTGACTACATGATAAATACATATTCATATTTGGTAAACTTTGTCCTTTAATATTCTTCAGAAACATTTCTGATCATACAAGGGGATTAATCCTGGGTAATTTATTTCATTCAACTAGGTATACATGATTATCTAGATAAGGGTTTACACAAATTATTCATAAGTATGAATTAGTTATAAAGAGTCACTCATGCACAGAAAATGACCACCAATGTCCATGATGTTCATAAATATTTACAGCCATATCAAATCATAATATCAATAGGAATAAAAAAACAATACTGACAATCAAACATCAATCCACTCTCATCCCATTATTTCAATACCCCATTTTATTTTTATCACATTCTAGTCTAATTTATTTCTTGTTTAAGAATGGATTCACATTCTCTTTAAAATATATAATTAGTAAACTCACCCCACATGATTCAAGATTTATGAAAGGAAGAAAAAATCCCTACCAAATAATCAAAGGATTGATGTTCATATTTGTGCCATAAATATTGGATCGTGCGAGTAGTAGGAAAGAACTCCCAGAAAAATTAGTATGAGGGGATCTAACACAGGTGAATGACTCATCTTGGGAGGAAGTCACTAGGTTCA
This sequence comes from Viscum album, assembly GCA_963277665.1. NCBI lineage: Eukaryota > Viridiplantae > Streptophyta > Magnoliopsida > Santalales > Viscaceae > Viscum > Viscum album. Next base: position 1,346,260,588 of record OY728155.1, on the reverse strand, counting down.
CCAAGGATGAAAAAAAACATACAAATAAGGAAGGATCCCAACTTTTAAGAGTTAGATCCTATATTAAAGGAAGATCAGCTTCTAAAAATAATTAACATGGGATTGTGGTAAGGATCACAGGGTTTGAGTATCTCAAATCCCCCAAAAAATTAGGATATTAATATAATAATTTATATCCATTAAAAACTATAAAAAATTCCCATCTAAGGAATTATGCATAGGTTACATCAAATAATATGTAAGAGGGTTGAAACTGGAAAACATGGAAAAACTAGGAAAACTAAAAATGCGTCACTGATAGGTGACCCACCGATGAGCGATTAAATGATGGGTGAGATACTAACTTGGAAAAAAAATGTTGATCCACTGATGATGAGCTATCGACGTAACGAAATACCAATTCTTGGACTTATAAACACTGAGCCACGGATGCTAAGCTAAAACGCGGAGGTACCAACCCAACAACATACTGAGGCCTCGACCTACAAATGCCTCAACATACAGATTCCTTGCCAAATTGACTCCTTGAGCACCGAAACTAAAACCCTCAACTAACCGATGAAGATTCCCATAACTCACCAATAAACTAACACGCTAGCACACTACCATGCCAACATCGATGCCTCGAGTAACCGATGAAAAAACTGTAAATGTTGAAAAATTGGAAATCTCTTGAAATGAGCCATCGTATCCTACTAGAAGACCCTAAACACTATTTTTTCACAAAGTAAATCCCTAGGAAAATCATGGTAATTTCATCAGACACCTATCAATCTAGTCTCATCATTCAAAATTCACAATTGACCTAGAAGAAAAGTTGTCTGAACAACCACCACAACAAATACCGCTTAGTGAAAAATCCCCATGTGTTTTTCAGAAACTGGAGAGAAAACCCCAACATCCAATAACACCTCATTGACATCTATCTCTTGAACAAATGTAGAAACACAAGGCCCCCACTGCCCCAAACAACCACGCAAGAACCAAGTTAAACTACACATACACATAGATTAGGTAGCACTATGCTCCTTATTATGATATTATCCTTTTTGGGAATCACTGTCCCACCTGAACGGCTTTAATCACATCTGAATTACATAATCTTGATTCAAGAACGTATACTCCACTCAAAAACGTTATTATTTTTTCACACATAGGTAAATAATTGTGAAAAAACTCATCTAATAATGACAATGGTCATGAATTACGTACCAAAATGATGTGAAACTTCAAAAAAACTCATAACAACTTTGGGTACTAGGTATGAATTTGTACCTCCCACTCCCATGTACACTCCTTGAGTCCACAATGAATCCATAATAGATGATCCAAGGGAATGATCCATCCACAAATCACCTTCTCCTATAGATCCCTGATTTCTACTGGTCTATATATAAAAGTCTCAACATCCTTGATATCCTACTCTCCCCAGTCAATGATGTGTGATTCATCGTTTAGATACTGACATATCTGAGAGATATAGAAGACGTTGTGCATCCATTCAAACTATAGTTACAATTCCAGCTAAAATGAAACCTCTCTGACTAATCCCAACACCTCTAAACGTTTTATGAACATGGGAGAAAACATTCTTCTTCTTCCAAACCTTCGATGCCCACGCCGAAGTAAAACTTTTATGTAATTGTGTTACCCAACCTCGAACTCCAAGGTCATCCTCCTATGATTGGAATGTCTTTTCTTTTGTTCTTGAGCGTTATTCATATTCTCACACACATGATTAACCTTATATGTTTTCCTTGGAACTACCTATAGGCCACGAAGTGCTGCCTCTCCATCCACTAGCCAACATACTGCTGAACAACAAGAACTTCCGTACAAGGCCTTGAATGGTTCTATGGAAAAGGTAGAGTGGTAGCTATTATTGTAGGAAAAATCTACCAGGTTCATGTGGCATACCCACAATCCTTTGAAGTCGAAAACACATGCACAAAACATATCCTCAAATATCTTTTTTTTCCTATCTATCTTCCCATCCTTTTGAGGGTGGAAAAAACTGTTGATGCATAGTTAGGTGCCAAAACCATGTTGCAATACCCTCCAGAATTCTGAAAAAAAAGTATATCCTGATTCTAGACAAATATTTTGTAATTCTATGCAACCTTGCCACCCAATAAATATAAATCCTTACCAAATAATTAATTTCACTAGACTCCTTGATTTCTATGAAGTGACATGACTTCATCAAATGGTCCACTACTACCGAAAGAGCATCACATCATCCCTGAGTCTGGGATAATCATATGATTAAATATGTTGGGATGTATTCCCACTCCTACTTAAGATTATCTATGGGAGAAAACAAACCTCCAAGAATACGGTGCCCGGCCTTCACCGACGGGCAATTTAGGCACCATTCCACCAACTCCTCCACTTCCTACAACAGCATTGCAAACTGTAATTATTTCTTCTAGCCTTCCTACATTTCAGAAACACATGGATGTACCCATATGGGAGATCTATTTAACACACTAACAAATATTTCATGCATTTTCATAAAGACAAATATCTTCTAACATAAAATCATCTGATTATGACTATCCTTTGACCATACCTACAGAGAATCACCCTAGAGAGCACGATCACACAACAGATCGGCCTCTACGTCTCTCCACCAGGACTCCTCCACCAGAAAAACAAGGGTGGATTTAACATTCTTCTATAATATAAAGACAATTCCATCATCCACTCGTATATCTGAATACAAAGTGGACAACTTTTCCATTTCCTTACAAGCATCCTTGTATTCTCCAACTACTTATTTTTTAGATTTCCTACTCAAGGAATCATCCACCATGATCATTTTCTCTATGGTTTAATAGTTCTCAAAGCCATTATCATGGAGAAAATCCATCCATCTCTACTACCTTAAGTTCATGTCTCGGTTGGAAAAGACATACCTCAAGATCTTGGGATCCATGAAGACCACAAAGATCTCCACAATGAGGTAATTCCTCCATAACTTCAGCACGAACCCGGCCACTAAAAGTTATATATTATAGGTGGCATAGTTAAGTTGGTTTGAATGTAACTTACAAGAACCATATGAGATTACTCCTCATATCTGTATCATCACCCACCCCAAACCTATGCTGGAAGTGTCACAGAATACCTCAAAGGTCACCACATCCTCTGGAAAACTAACCATTGCGGCACTGACAAGACTCTCCTTCTGATAGCTGAACGCTTCCAAAAATTCTCACTCTATATGAAGGTCTTTCCCTTTTTGATAAACACTATCAATGAAGCAACGACTTAACACATGCTGGGTTCATACCTCAATTTGTACCCTACCAAAACCAAGAATCTACGAACCTCCCCCACATCCTTGGGTGATGCCCCCCAGAGCCACCGCCTCGGCCATTAATGAGTCTAGTGCTATCTATTTCTGAAAGACATAATTTATAATTATGCCCACCTCTCACATAAAGAACATGCACATGGTAAACTAATCATAGAAATAATGGTGTTTAAGGACCACCATGATTATCCTTTGATTCTCAGTGTTCTCTTTCTCTGACCGTGAGTAAATCAGAATGTCATAAATGAAAATGACAACGAACTGGTCCTAGAACTCATGAAAAAATAGTTTTTGTAAGCCCCATGAAAACGGTTGGCATGCTCGTTACAATGACCATCTTGAACATGAACTCAATGATCCCATACCTGCACCTAAAATCATTCTTCAAGATTTCACCCCCTTTACCATCAACAAGTGATACCTAGACCACAAATCGATTTTATTGAACAAACCTTCCCCATTTAACTAATTAAAATATTTATTGATGATTAGGAGGGGGTAATGATTCTTTACCATCACCAGATTATGCCTCAGGTAGTCTATGAACAGTCTTATATTACCATCTTTCCTTCTTTACGAACAAGTCTAGACAACCCGAAAAAGTCCCACATGGCCAGATATAATCCTTCTAAATCAGGTCATCAACCTAAATCTACAACTTCCAAAACTTGAAAGGCTACACCTGATATAGAGAAGTCGAAATTGGAAGGGCACCGGGTTTCATGTCTATCCCAAACATAGCATGACGTCATGAGGGTGGAGTCCCGACCTCTTCGGGGAAGAAAAATAAGAACTAACTAAAAACTCATAGAACATCCACCATCTCCCTATCAGCTAATTCCAATGAAATATTAGATACTTAGGAAAGAAGAGTATTCAAACACTGGTTGTCCACAAGAAGACCCCGCTCTCTAAATAAAGCTATGTTTTGGCCATCCATATCTAATAAAAGTCTCTTCACTAGAAGAAGTTGATAATGGTGTCAGTAGATTACAAAAATTCGTTGCATTTTTTAACATCTTACAACTCCAGTTGTGGAAAGAATAGTTCCCTATAGGATTAATGTGGTTCCATCATCAATCTATATCCTCGACCAACATAAAATATATTGGTCTATCCTCTGTCTGGTATACTCAACTCCAAGGATATAGAAATCCCCTATACATATAAACCAAGTGCATGGTCTAGACTTGGTGCCAAAAAGGATTATGAAGCTCTGAAATAAAAAAAATTATATAAAATTGTACTAAACAGAATGATTTTACCTTGAACAACCTCAATCCCTGATGGAACTGCTACCTATGTCCAATGAAACTACTAGTGAAAAACTACTCTACCCCTCAGTTTTAAACCACCTCCGCTTCCAAACCCTTGTTAAGGACCCAAAGGATCACCCTATGTTTGGCCTCCTCCAGTATTTTCTACATTCTATGGAGTGGGAGCCTACTTCCCAAACTGCTGGAAAGGAGTTACGTTTAAATGTTGCTACTGAGGTGGGTGTTGAACCTACCCACCCCAACCATATTGAGCTCAAAATGGGGACTGGTTCCAAATTTGTCCGCATCCTACAAAAATAAAGAGCCTGGGTCCCAGGACCATTGGTAAAGGGTGAGGATTAAAATATTGGAATTGGAAATGTTGAGGCCTACTTCCTGCTGGCCAAAACCTATAAGGCCCTAACGCTGGAGGCCTGCTGTTAATGGCCTTGCACTTTATGTTGGATCCCCTATCACACCTCCAAGGGATTACATAATTTCAACTACATCAGTCTTCTCCTAAACCTCAATTTATGTCAGTAGAGTGAATGGAATGAAGACATACTAAAGAGAATTTCAAAGTTCTTCCTATAAGCTTCTCACTCAGGAATCGTCATCTTGAGAAAGACCCAATGTGATGTGTAGGAGATCCCTAAACATGATCTCCAATTCCCTTATAGAAATTCTCCACTACTAGAGGGGGAGAATCTCCAGCCACTTCTCATAATTCATTGTTGAAGAAACTAATTCCTCCTAGAACTCCCTCTCAATGGGAACTCACAAAAACTCAGTCTCTTCCCTCTCCATGAGGTAAAGAATCCACCAATTAAATGATTCTTCTCTCATCTGGCACACCAGTTGATGAACCCAATACTCTATGGGAGCCGAGATAAGATGAGAGCGATCACCGGCTCCTCAACAAAACTCTATGTCTTCATGTCCAAGATTCTACCCCCGTACTTTTCCAGTGTCTGACTTTAGAAGGTAAAAGAATCCTCTCCCAATGGCCATCTTACCACTCTCAATTAGCCCTTTGAGGACCAAACATGTCATCCTACTGGGGATCAATGGCTCATACCAAACCTGGGAGATGTCTAGGTGCCGTTATAGATAAAGTAAAAAAAGAACTCCTACACCTAGGTAGTACATAATTTTTATTTTAATATCATTTAAGAAAATTATTTTTTTAAATTCCCAAAACAAAATAGACACATAAGTACACAAGATGTTATGATGCATTTATATTTCCTAGGGTCATTACCCTATAATTGGTGTGGCCTCACTTGGTCGTTTAGTAGTTCTAAATTCCATGCATCAGATCACATGGTGCCCTAAAATCCCCTCTCTTACATAGTAATTGTAACGTCCCCGGCCCGAAAACCACTAAACCGGTGCTCCGAGATTGGTTGTTACATGAACTTAAGCATGCCTCCCCATAGGCCAAAGGCTTCCGACTAGCAGTGGGGGACTATTTAGTCAGGTGGGGAGACTATGCCCCCTTTTTAACAGAGTAAGACACAACATAATAACAAAATACCGGAAGCAAAAACCAACAACATGGAAAATGTATAACAACCAATTCCAACTAACAATAAATATGCCATGTCATACTACAAGTGCATGAGTGAACAACAGCCCAAAAATAATGACATGACCAAAATCCCCAAAATGGTCCCGACTCGAAGTCCAGATCCTCCACCAAGTGCTACCCATGTCCACTCACTATCTATTAAGGACCTTTTCCCTTCTCCTGACTTGCAACCATGAAGTCTGGTCGGGTACCCAATGATGGCCCGAGCAGGGTGTGAGTACAACTCAGTAGTCCACCAACAATGGTGTCTACAAAATATCCAGTATAAATAGGTAGTGCATGCAAAAGGAATATGAACGATAATGCGATGTAATTAATTAAGGTTTCATTATCTAGTTCAAATCCCACCCATTACCACATTCATTACCATTTATTTCCCAACAATTACCCTCACTTACCATTTCATCACATTTTCATGGGTTAATCATATTCATCATTTTACATGGGTCTAAGGACAACAATCACATGCAAGAGGGTAAACACAATGTTATCATATCTCACTAGGACTAACCCCTCATAGAAACCATAACCTCACATCGAAGCCTCGGTCTGGGTGGATGCAACTGATATGGAAATAGAGCATCAGTCTTATCCCTACCCCGTGCATTTAGGGTGGATTTCAGAGCATCAGTCTTCACTCGACCCGTGGGCATAGATCCTTAGTCATACCCCACACTACCAAGACATGTGAACATTGTTATATATATGTAACCATCAACCATCCAACCATTGACCATCGGATACCATCATTCACAACAACCCACATGAGAAACCACATCATTCCTTAACCCATTAACATATTACCATTTCAAATCATTTAACCATTCACCCAATTCCCATGTGTTATGCCATTATCACTAATCATTCAACAATAGACCCATAATCTATCCCATTATGGTATTTAATCAATTTACACATTAACCCATTTAACATGTTCATCATTTCCATGAATCAACCATTCATTCCCTTTCAAATAACCGTTTGATTATTACCAAGTCTAGGTGAATCAACTAACTTCTATTCCACACTCAACCAAACATGCCAACATATTCATAAAGGGCTCTACAATTCATTACAACTAGGTCACTTGGTTAATATCAATCCCTAAATCCGTGAAATGCCAACACATCCCATGGATGGCCCCAATTAGGTCATGTATATCCCAACACATCCCACGGGGATCGTGAGGGTTCCCATTCTCCATTTTAAACACCATTTTTACCAAAAATACCAAGGTTATCCAAAACATAATCAAAGGAAAGAAATAACACAACTAAACATGCACAAAACCCTAAATAACCATGGGATATAACTTGTAGACCACCTACCTTGAATCTGCGGTTGAACACGCCCTCAATTGAGCCCTTAGACCTCGATTCGACCAACCCTTGGAGCTTCAACCTAGAACTCACCCAAAAGATAGGTTTTTAGGGTTTCGTAACAAGAGGGAGAGAAGACACAAACCCTAAAAAAAGAAAAGAACCAATGATGAGATTAGCCTTACCCTGAGCTTCAATCTGTAACCAACAGTTCCAAAAATGCCTTAGAAACGATGGAGATCGATCTCTTGGAGCTATTGGGAGAATCAGTTCGTTCCTAGGGTGAAGAGGGTGGAAATGGATGAAAATCCCAAGTTGGGGTTATAAAGCCTAAAGTGGTAATTTTGTAAATTTTCCAACTTTATGTGGCCACATGGTTTAGTTGCACGGTTTGGAAAACCGTGTGCACGTGACTGCCCGGAGGTGGGGGAGTCGCATGATTTTGTCGCATGGTTTGGAAAACATTGCGCAAACCGTGCGCTCGCTTCTTTCAGGAGGAAGGAGGGTCTCACGTCATAGTATGGGCAAGCCACACGGTTTGGCTAACCGTGCGCAGGTCGTGCGCCTTGGTCTTCTTTTCCCAGACTTCCCTTCTTCCGTGCCCCGAGCCCCCATAACACCCCAAGGCCTATCCCACGTCCATGAAACCTTTTAAAGACCCAAAATCAAAGGGTTCAACCCAAAACACAACAAATCATACCTTTCCAAAAACTGACATCTTACAACCTCCCCACCTTATAATGGCTCGTGCTCGAGCTGAGCTTCCAAGACTCATTAATCCACTGAAGAGAAGAGTTCGGGCCACTGAGCCTGCATATCCGATTCATGCTACCTAGTTTCTTCTAGAACATTCCCAAGCAGCCATTGTACTCACACTAATAGAACAACCTTTCCTCACAAGACCTTTTCACTATGATCCACCACACGAACCGGATGCTCCTCAAAGGACGCATCAACCTCAAGCTCCACATCCTCAACATCAACAACATGAGATGGGTCAGGGTGATATAGTCGAAACTGCGACACACGAAAAACATCATGCATCCCCCCATACCGTTGTGGAAGAGCCAATCGTTAATCCACTGTTCTGATCCTCTCCACAATCACAAAAGGTCCCACATACCTAGGCCGCAACTTACCCTGCTTCTGAATCCGATGGTGACCCAACCATGGTGACACCAGAAGGAATAATTTATCAACCACCACAAACCCAAGAGTTTTACGCCTCCGATCTGTATATGACTTCTACCTACTCTGAGTTGTAGCCATCCTCTTCCTGATCAACATCACTCTCTCTGAAGTCTCCTGCATGAGACTTGGCCCCAACAACTCAGATTCACCGGCCTCTAGCCAACACAACGGAGATCTACATGGTCTCCCATAAAGTGCCTCAAATGGTTCCATCTGAATTGTAGCCTGAAAACTTTTGTTGCAGGAAAACACAACCAATGATATGGGCCTCTCCCAAGAACAACCAAACACCAAGACACAAGCTCTCAACATGTCTTCCAACACTTGGATCGTACGCTCCGACTACCCATCCATTTGTGGGTGGCAATCCCTACTCAAAAACACCTGTAGACCAATAGCCTTCTGCAACCCTTGCCAGAAGCGCGATTTGAAATGCGGATCTCGGTCATAAAATATTGTTCGTGGCACCCCATGCAACCACACGATCTCCCAAACATATAGCTCACTCAATTGGTCGACTGTATAGGTATCTTGAATCGGTAAGAAATGAGCCGCTTTCGTTAAATGATCCATAACTACCCAGATTTCATTATTCTTCCGCGATATCCTCAGAAGACCCACAACAATATCCATTGTTACATCATCCCACTTCCACTCCGGAATGGGAAATGGATGAAACAAACCACTTGGGCATTGATTCTTGGCCCTCACCTGCTGAAAGGTAAGGCACCATGCCACAAAGCCCACAACTTCCGTTTTCATTCTAGGCCACCAAAACCGCCTTTGGAGATCACGGTACATCTTGGTCAAACCAGGATGCACTACCCACTTTGATGCATGGAACTCAAGCATCAATTCTTCTCACACACACATTGGCAAAACCACGTGATCACGAATGAAAACAACACCTTCCGCTTTGACGGCCCAACCAGAAGGTAGCTCTCCACCATTACGCTTTTCCTTCTTGGCCAAACACTCATGATCATCAAGATAACCTTATTTAACTCAACTCAAAAGAATCAACTCCATCGTCATGGAAGCAAGGGTGACATGACCATTCTCTTCCTGCACCTCTAGGTGCATCTCTACAAACAAAGACATCACCTTCATCTCGGTGCTGGACTCCTGAACCATCTGATTCTGAACCTTCCTGCTCAGAGCATCAGAAACATTGTTCCCCTTTCCCGGCGTGTACACCAACTCAAAGTCAAAATACTGGAGATATTCAACCCTTCTTCGCTGCCTATGATTCAGATCCCGCTGTGAGAAGATTTAATTTAAGCTCTTATAGTCTGTAAACATGGTAAACTGTTCCCCCAACAGATAGTGTCTCCAGCACTACAAGGAGTACAATACTGTAGCTAACTCAAGGTCATGAGTTGGATAGTTCTGCTCATGGGGTCTCAAATTCCTTGACCCATAAAACAAAACCTGCTCATCCTGCATCCACATAGCCCCAAGTACGATTCTGGACGCATCACAAAACACGACATACTTCTTACCCGGCTCAGGTAAGATCCGGAGTGTTGAAGTCGTCAACCACTTCTTCAACTCTTTGAAGGAATCCCCACAAGCCCCACAAGCCCCCGACCACTCGAACCTAATTCCCTTCTTGTTCAACCCTTAGAGTAGTGCTTCCAGGTGAGAGAAATCCTGAATGAGCCTTCAGTAATACACGACCAAGCCTGGAAATCTCTGAATATCAGAAACACTCTTGGGTTGCTCACAAGATACCACTACCTACACTTTCTCTGGATCCACTGATACACCTGCCTCCGAGATGATGTGACCCATAAAATGTACCTCACCTATATAGAATTGACACTTTGATATCTTGGAGTATAGATGAGGCTCTGTTAGCATACCCTAGACGATGTCAAGATGTTGGGCATGATCGTCGTGAGTTTTCAAGTACACTAAGATGTCGTCAAAAAAGAAAACCACAAACCGATCTAGATAGGGATGAAATATCCAGTTCATCAAGTCTATAAACACCACCGGTGCATTGGTCACGCTGAAAGGCATTACCAAAAACTCCAACAACCCGTAACGACTACGGAAAGCTGTACGCGGTATGTCAGAAGGCCTCACCCTCAACTGGTGATAACCTAACCTTAGATCGATCTTGGAAAAAACTGATGCACCCCTCAACTGGTCAAACAGGTCATCTATTCTAGGAAGAGGGTACCGGTTTTTCACTGTCATCTGATTCAAATTCTGATAATCAACACATAGCCTCAACGACCCATCAACCTTCTTTTCAAAAAGCACATGACATCCCCAAGGATATGTACTAGGGCGGATAAAACCCTTACGCTCCAACTCCTCAAGTTGAACCTTTAGTTCCAGGAGTTCTTCTAGTGCCATTCGGTATGGAGGAATATAAATGGGCTCCACTCCTGGCAACAACTCGATCGTGAACTCAACATCCCTATAGGGTGGTAACCCCAAGAAATCCTCAAGAAACACATCCTAAAATCGATCCACCACGAGAGGAAAATTAGGCTTTTCCCCTCCCTCACCATCATCAATAATGATACATGCCACGTGAGCCATGAGTCCACTCATCTGTTGACAAAACGGCCCTGCGCGCCTTGCTCGAACATCCCATTCTCCACGGTTGACAAAAGAGTCACCCTCAAGTGACCTGAATGATACTATATGGAAATAAAATTCTATGTGTGCCTGATACAACACCAACCAATCCATTCCCAAGATTAGTTATAACCCTGACATCTCAAGAACGAACAAGTTCTATAGAAAACGATACCCACCAACTTCCAAGGAACATTCCTCGCACTCCTTGATATCATCATCCCACACTCCCAAAGGGTGTCAATTGACATCACTCCACAAACTTCCTCTACATGTAAACCTAGAACTACGAAAATTTGAGAAGAGGTAAAACAGTGTGTGGAACCTGTGTTAAACAACACACTAGAAAACATAGAATCTATAAGGATCGTAACTCGAAAAGATGATGGTCCAGCCTCTCCATCTCCAGGTGCAAACTGAACTTCCTAAAGCTAACCTGCCCCTCTACACTGGGCCCCAGCCTGAGTACTCTATGCTACACTGCCCTGCTAGCATGAGCGATCTTGTCCTAGAGTTCCGCGTCCACCGCCCCTTCCAGTACGGCCTGTGGAGCTCCAACTACTTTCCTGGTATGGGGCAACTGATCCCCTTCCCGTATCTGATATCTTCTTTCCACCATCATGCTCCCCTACCTGCCGAGGATTCCTGTAGAACCTATGCACATGTCCCATCCTTCCGAATGAATGACACTCAACTGGAGGTCAAGGACCCTGACCACGCACATGCCCCGGCCTACCACACAGATAACAAAACACCTGGTTCCCACTATGAGAGGTTGAAACTCTCTTCCAGGCACTTTGCATGTTACCGCCATGATGTGAGCTATCATGGCGTCACTTCCGACCCTCAGATGCTGCACTGCTCATCTTCCCCACTGGCACCACTTGCCCACTACCCGAAGTTCCCTTCAGTTTTCCTTCAGAGATGAGTGCCTGATCCCTCACCTCTGAAAACCCCTTCATGCGAAAGATATTTACTTGAGACCTGATCTCATATCTCAACCCATCCTGGGAATTCCTTTCTACCACTGCCTCATCCCCAACTTACACTGGGACGAAGCGTTGCATATCAGTGAAGAGACTAGTATAGTCCATCACCGACAGCAATCCCTGAGTCAGGCTCATAAACTCTACAGCCCGCTCCTGCCTCAATGTCTCTGGGTAAAAATTCTCCAGAAACTTCTCCTGAAAAACCTTCCACGACATCCCCTCAGCCTTCTCAGTCTGTGCCTGAATGTCCCAACAATGCCTTTCCTGGCCCTGCAACATATAAATGACCAGCTTTACTCGCTTTTCAACATGGGTCTCCAGATGATCCAGTATCTTCTGGATGGACTCTAACCAGAACTCTGCTTCCTCTGGCCCACCCTATCCGGTGAATGTCAGAGGGTGTTGCAGCTGGAATTCCATGGTCAGCTCAGACAAACTCAGTGCACCCCTCCCTGGGTCGTGCTCCATCATCTGCATAAGGCGATCCAAGTTCCCACGGAACTGGTCTTCTCCACCTTCATTGGTCACCACATTTTCATTCTCCTCTACTGGAGGATTGTTCTCAGCAACATCCTCCCATTGACCAACTGGCAATCGATGTCGTGGTGACATCTCTCTACAATGAAAAGCATGAGATTTAGAACGCATACCATAAACTTTCATGACTCCATCAAAAGCTCTTTACTAGCTACAAAACCCCATTTTTAACAACATTAACAGCTCAAATTCACTGCCCTGACCATCCCTACTGTGGGTCATGGTCCACATGGGGTAAAGAATCATGCACTACCACCAACTCACGCAACATTTTTCAAGACATTTTCCACTTCATTTCAAACCCTTAGGTTTCATTAAATATCATTTACCCACTTGTTTCATTTCATTTTTCTCATTATTTCTTGGATTCATGAAATGCATAACGCACCCTACTTTCCTTCCTCACACACCCCTCCTGTACATGTGCCTAATATTATGCATGTCACCTATCTCCCTAGGTGCCTACAATGGTGCATGATTAAAAATCCTCGTTCCATTAAGTACACGAGCCAAATATTGTAAAACAATCACATCAAACCACATATGCATCACTCAGCGGTGAAATATCATCAACTGTAACAACACACAACCAAGAACAACATTTCCCACCCAGGGTGACTTGGGTTTTCCCCATACCTGGGTTAGCTACTCCCAATCATGAGCTCATTACCAAGGCCAGACACATCTTATCCCATGGCTACCAATCCCAAATAAGAATACCTCAGAGAAGGATAAGAAATACCTCCTCTAATACCACTTTGTAACATCCCCGACCTGGAAGCCACTAAACCCGTTCTCCAAGATGGGTGGTTACATGACCTTAATCAAGCCTCCCCATACGCCAAAGGCTACCGACTAGCAGTGGGGTCTATATAGTCAAGTGGGGAGACTATACCCTCTATTTATCAGAGTAATCCAGAATAGAATAACAAAATAGCGGAAACAAAAACCAACAACAAGGAACATGTATAACAACCAATTCTAACTAAGAATAAATATTCCATGTCATACTGCAAGTGCATGAGTGAAAAATAGCCCAAAAATAAAGACACGACCAAAATCCCCAAATGGCCTCAACTCCAAGTCTGTATCCTCCACCAAGTGCTACCCATGTCCACTCACTATCTTGAAAGGACCTTTGCCCTTCTTCTGACCTGCAAACATGAAGTCTGCTCGGGTACCCAACGGTGGCCCGAGCAGGGTGTGAGTAGAACTCAGTAGGCCAACACCAACGATGTCTACAAAATATCCAGTATAAATAGGTAGTGCATGAAAGAGGAATATGAATGATAATTCCAAGTAATTAATTAAGGTTACATTATCTAGTTCAAATCCCATCCATTACCACATTCATTACCATTAATTTCCTAACAATTACCATCACTTACCATTTCATCACATTTCCATGGGTTAATCACATTCATCATCTTACATGGTTCCAAGTCCAACAATCACATGAAAGAGGGTAAACACAATGTTATCCTATCTCGCTAGGACTAACCCCTAATTGCAACTATAACCTCACCTTGGAGCCTCAGTCTCGGTGGATGAAACCGATAGGGAAACAGAGCATCAGTCCTATCACTACCCTATGCATTTAGGGTGGAGTTCAGAGCATCAGTCTTCACTCGACCTATGGGCGTAGATCCTTAGTCATACCCCACACTACCAAGCCATGTGTACATGCTTATATATAAGTAACCATCATCCTTCCAACCATTTCCCATCGGCAACCATCATTCACAAAAACCCATATGTGAAACCACATCATACCTTAACCCATTAACACATTACCATTTCACATCATTTAACCATTTACCCAATTCCCATGTGTTATGCCTATCTCACTAAGAATTCAAAACTAGACCCATAATCTATCCCATTATGGTCTTTAATCAATTTATACATTAACCCATTTAACACGTTCATCATTTCCATGAATCAACCATTCATTCCCTTTCCAAAAACCCTTTGATTATTACCAAGTCTAGGTGAATCACCTAACTTCTATTCCATGCTCAACCAAACATGCCGACATATTAATCAAGGGCTCTACAATTCATTACAACAATGTAAGTTGTTTAATATCAATCCCTAAATCCGGGAAATGCTGGCACATCCCATGGATGGCCCCAATTAGGTCAAGTCTATCCCAACACATCCCACGGGGTCGTGAGGGTTCCTATTTTCCATTTTGAACACCATTATTACAAAACATACCCTGGTTACCCAAAACATAACCAAAGGAAATCAAGAACACAACTAAACATGCACAAAACACTAAACAACCATAAGATATAACTTGTAGAACACCTACCTCGAATCTGCGGTTGAACGCACCCACAATCGATCCCTTAGACCTTGATTCGACCAACCCTTGGAGCTTCAACCTAGAACTCACCCAAAAGATAGGGTTTTAGGGTTTCGGAACAAGAGGGAGAGAAGACACCAACCCTAAACCAAGAAAAGAACCAAGGAGGATATTATCCTTATCCGGAGCTTCAATCTGCAACCAATGACACCAAAAATGACTTAGAAACGAGGGAGATCGATCTCTTGGAGCTCTTGGGAAAATCGGTTCATTACTAGGGTGAAGAGTGAAGAAATAGAGGAAAATACCGAGTTTGGGTTATAAACACCGGAGTGGCAATTTTGAAAATTTTCCAACTTTAAGTGGCCGAATGGTTTAGCTGCACGGTTTGGAAAACAGTGTGCAACCCATGCGCACACCACTACCCGGAGGAGGGGGAGTCGCATGATTTAGCCGCACAGTTTGGTGAACCGTGTGCAAACCATGTGCTCGCTTCTGTCCAGAGGAGGGAGGGTTGCACGACTTAGTCAGGGCAGGCCGCACGGTTTGGTTGACCGTGCGCAGGTCGTGCGCCTTGGTCTGCTTTGCCCAGATTTCCCTTCTTCTGTGCCCCGAGCCCCCGAAACACCCCCAAGGCCTCTCCCACTTCCAAGAAACCGTTTAAAGCCCCAAAATAAAATGGTTAATTCCAAAACACAACAAAACATACCTTTCCAAAAACCAGGATCTTACAGTAATCCATGGCCTATTTCATGCACCATGTTCTCCTAACACTTTTTCCATAAAATAACTTGAAATTATCATTGTTCCTAACTTCATTATCCATACAGTCCCTCAAACCCCCAAACCTTCTTGCCTTTGATACCATTATTTCATGACCCCCATTCTTAAAGTTGAGGTAGGGGACATTAGAGTGCCACATCCTTCCATCCTCAAGATTAAAGAGAGATAATTACCCCTAATTCCCACATACAATAGGTCCCAGAGCGATGAATTGAACCAATGGTATAGAATCTCACATAATATGGAATGAATTGCCATTTTTATTGAATATTGTAGGAAGATAAGATGGTAAAATCCCTAGAAACACCGAATACTAAATGAAAAACTAATTCCAAAATTCATTCCAACATGCATGATCAAAAGTAAATATGAAACAAGGTACTAAAAAGATCCATTGTAAAGAACCAAATGGTAGAGACTAAAAAAAACAACTATCCTAATTACTGAGCTTGTAAACTCCATAAAAGTCCTTGAAGTCCTTATCAAAACCTTAATATATTTTTATATACATTTGGAGAGAATACAAGTATTCACAGTAGGGAAACTAAATCTACTCATCCATAAGTGGGGTAATATACAGATTCCACTATGAGAGAATAATAGACCATCATGAACATACCAAGTAATACTAACCAGCCCAACCTCACCAAGGCACACACAATAAATAATGAATGTAAAATAAAATAAATAGTAAATGAACATTGATATTTGGGGTCCCCGCACCACTTCCCCACTAGTTAAATGTTCATTCCTAATGTCTGACGTCTTAAAGATACCACTCTTCCCATATGAAGTCCCACTACCACAACCTTCCCACACACACATGGGCCTCACATTTAACTCCCCAAGATTTCATAGTACGTTATTTCTTCAAAGTAATGTAATAACTTTCACTACACGCAATACTGAGTTCAAGCACATCACGACTTTCCAAACTAGCCGTTCAAAAGCTGTTATGAATAGTATTAACTGAATTTGGGACATTATATAATCCTTATAATTTTCGAATCCATATTATTAGTTTCTTAGACATAATTTGAGAACAAATTCATTTTTTTCAGATAAAAGAATTATTTTTCAAAAAATGCAATTTTAACGCCTTTTAATGGAGAACCATTTTTAAATCCAATATTTGAAAGATTTTTATATTCAATTTGACAAAATAAAATTCTTATTTATAATCGGGACATATTAATTTAGTTTAAATAAATTTTTGGTGTTTTTTCGATAACTTTCATTTTTGGGTGAATAGTGAAAAATACTATATTTTAACTGTAAACAACTTTTTTAATCAAAATAATTTATAGTGTTGAATTATAAATTTTAATGCTTTGAAAGTATAATTGGAATATATTTTTACCATTTAAATCAATTTGGGTAATTAAACTTAATTTCACATTGAAATTATACATAAACAAGTGTCAATATTTTAGTAGTAATTATTTCTTTAAAACACGCTATTTGTATTGACAACGAGAATTAATTTTAAATTAATAAATGAAACTTATATGATTTGAATTTGTTAAAATATACTTCATTTTTGGAATCATAATATTGAAATTATCCTAGGGTGAATTTTTTGTATTTTTTTGAAAACGTTCAATTTTGGATGAATAGTGAAAAAACACTGAGTTATAGTTTAAAATAGAAATATTATTTAAATGATGATTTATTTTATTTAAATATATTTTAGGTCAAAATAGATACATAATACCTATATAAGTTTAAAGATATTCATTGGAGTCAATTTATAATAATTTTAGATATATATAATTTTTTATGGAACTATTTCCCGTCTTTTACCCACCTCCTAGGAGAATTTGCGAATTCACAGAAATCATAATTTTACAACATCTATGAGTGGAATCTCGAAAATTCTAGAGACATGGTTTATATCATTAATTAAAATGTTGTTCAAAAAGAAAAAAATAATTTTTGATGAATAGTAACTTTTTACTTTTATTTACCATGGTTAAAAGTAAATAGAGAAATTAAGGGTAAAAATGATATTATTATTACCCTAACACATGTACTAATTCTATTGGATAAGTCTAATTCGTCCAAAAAAACTTAGGAATAAAATATGACCCTTTAGGCCTACTTGGATTAGATTAAGACATTTTTTATTATTTTATTTAAAGAATAGTTAAAAGAGTTAAAATGAATGTTTAATAACTAAACCAATTTTAATATAGGGTTATACATATGATTAATTTGACCATAAATATTAATTATAAATATAAAAATATTTCCTACCTAATTGGATTTTATTTATAATTTTTAATGATTAAAGAATTAAATTTATTAATGACACAATGATGATGCATTGATTACCTTATTAATGAAAGAATCAAAAAAAATTATATTTTAAATATTAATGTAAATATATTTTTAAAGTTTTTATGTCATCAACGAACTTTAAAGGTGAATATGACATTTTATTATTGATTCAATGTATTTTTTTCATGAAATCATGCTGTTATTATTTTATCAAAAAAATAAACACCAAATAGTGTCAAAATTGACATAAAATAATATTTTAAAACAATATTATATTATTAATTAATATAATTGTCTTAAAAATCTATGGTTTGGCCAAAAGACTTATATAATAATATATATTACATTAATGAACCAATTAGGGTTCTATTGTTAGTATATAGTATGTTTATTTACCATATAGAATAAGAATACAAGAAGACGCGGTAAAAGATAAATTATTTAACTTAGAGTTAAATCTAAATGATAACGTTTAAATGGTAACCTAATCTTTTCTAAAACATATTGTATGAGAGGATTTAGACCCATATCCACCCTAGACTATAAAAAATTAACTTTGGAGCCATTATAAACCGAATATGAATTTAGTATAAAATAATATTTTAAGTTTTTCCAAAGGTGCCCCTCGCCCCTCTTATAAAAGGCCACTTCCCCTTCTATCAAATTCACACCTCCAAAGCCATTTGACTCTGCCAAACCCTGCCAAAATATCCTCCAATCTATCTGGAATTCTTATATCGGACTTAATTTTGTCAGAAAGCCATCCTATGGATCCCTTTTGATCAAATCAAAGGGAAGAACCCGAAGAATAGGTAATGATATTACCACCCTCTTTCAAGTTCACTTATTCTTCCACTTACTCATTCATTGTTTTTTCCATTATAAAATAATAAATATACGATAATATATATACTATGATTCTATTATAAATATGGAACAACAATATTCTTTATTCTATCTATATTGGGAATGATAATGTCACCATGCGTGCGTACGTACGGCTTACCGTCTCCATGTCGTGGTGTAATTTATTTTTGAATAATATGTTATTTGGATGGATATAATGATGAGTAATATGTATATAAATAATCAAAAAAAATGATAATGTCTCTATAAAATTAATATACCAGCCAATTCCACACCTTTAAGGAAATAATATTGTCGCTCGTGCGTACGTACGGATTACCGTCTCCATGAAGCGATGAGATTCATTTCCACGTTCACCATTCATCGACTATTATAAATATATATATTACTTATAATTATGTAGTAAATGAAATTATATTTCTACTATATATAAATATATATATATGTACTTACATATATCATATTCACTTAGTTCCGTTCAATACGATATGAAAATTGAACCAACGTTTTTGCATACGTACGGACTACCGTCTCCATAAACGGTGTTTTTCATTTCAAATATATATCTATTATACATATTTATATTCTAAATATATATGATATATAAATCATTTTTAATATTCTAGAAGTATTTAAATCTTTATCTAAGTGATACAATCAAAATTAACAAGTTAAAACACGTACGATAAAAAAGTGATTATTACCTGAAATGTTAATTTAACATGGAAATTATTATTAAATTGGTAGTATAAAGTCATAAATGAATCATGTATGATATCCTAAATATTAATATGGTTATGGTATAATTTAATAACATACTACGATCTTCATACACGAGGTTAAACGTACCCTCGAATATAAGAATGTTCAAGGTAAGGGTTAATTCTACAATCTCATTATTATCTGAGATTGTTTATGTGTAAGTATTTACTGGGACATTTTTATAATCTATGTCAATTTTTCAAAAAAATGATTTCATAATGAATATTTTAAGGATTTTTGAAAGGTACTCTTTATCAAGATAAGAATTTTAAATGTTTTAATGATTAATCATTCTAAATCTTTTTAATTAATGTACATACTTTCATAATGATTTTAAGAATCTATTTATATAGACATGAATGTTTTGAAATGATAATTCTTTTCAGAATTTTCATAGTGGTATGGAACACGTTGATTAAAAAATTTCTTTTAAATTACTTCCATTATAAATGTGTGAATTTTAAATGATTTTACGAAAAATAATATTTCTCTCAAAAAGTCGTACTCATCATTTTAAACTATGTCAGCATCCTTTACTGGATATTATTTTAAATTGAGGTTGATTTATTATAATAAAATCTTCCATATTGTATTGAATGAGTTATGATATGTTTTACTATAGATGTTATATTTTTATACCATTCATGTTTTATGGTTAATGTATTGACATTTTGTATGCTAGTTTTAATACGAATGTTTATGTTATGTTTCAACTATTCATATGAGGAATGCAGTGGACTTAGTATGTGGCAGGTGGATCCTGCTATAGCTCATCGATGCCTCGGTAGGTCTCATGAGAAAAAATAGTGTCTTGGCACAAGGCATTGACAAAAATGTCATTTTTAATCTTGGCATGAGGCCCTGACTATGTGGTAATGATGCCTTACGTTAGGCATTCCCTCATTATGAAATTAGTTATTACATGTGATTATTCGACTAGTAGAATATCCATGTGCTTGTTTACATGGTAATGTTTGATTTATTTATTCAATATTATGTTCATGTTTATGCTTAAAAAGTCTGTTGTTTTTTTCACACATTTTACCTTCAAAGTTTATAGCTTCTGCTAAATTATTTTCCCTTACTGAGAATCTGTACTCACCCCTTTCTTATGTTTTATTTTCCCAGGATTCCAAGAAGTGTATTATGAATGATAAGAAGGGTTAAGCATGGGTATTAATGTAATTATCAAAAGATCATTTATGTTTTGTTTTATTTTATAATGTGTAATGTAATATTCATGTATGTAATCTATTTTCCAAGACTGGTAAACTGATCGGTCCTTCGGGACTTGATTCTTTGTGAACATTCCAATGTATTAAAATAATGCAAGACTCTAGGTAACTGGGGTCGAGGAATTACTGTTGGTATTAGAGGAAGTTTAGAAATGACCATGGAAGCTATATTTAGATAAATTTTGATTAGAGCACATATACCTAATATAGACTTTGAGGATTAGTATAGAAAGGCTTCCAAGTTTTTTCGTAATGTAGTGATTTTGGGAGTTTTCAAATCAAATACATCCATGTCTAGATACGAACAGGTAGAGGTAGCTCTGGCACTGATGTACGTAGGGGTAAAACCTGAAAACACGGCTTTAACCTAGAATCGAATGAGAACTGGTGAACGACAACGGGCCTTGCTGCACTCTTGGTCGTGACAATCCCGGCGGATATGCTTATGATAATTATCGTTTTCTTTACAGACCACTATGAAGGGTTTATAAGTCTATACCTCCTCAAAGAAATTTTTTTGTGATTATGGATTATATCTATAAACAATTCAATTTACATTCGGTATTTAACATGTTTGGAATTATGCATTGCGATTCATAAAATGAATTAATGTATTCCATTGTTTAGAAATGGCTCCCAGTAGAAGGAATGAGAGATACAACAATATGTATGATCCAAAGAGTAAGAAAGTCATTCATGGTATTACTCCAACATTTATAAAGGAAATATTATCCCACGTATTATCATCATATGAATAAATAGTATCATGTGTTAATAAGATCAGTAAATAATTCTCTGAATCCTATGGTTTTGAAGGGAAGCTAGAGAAGAAAAGGATAGTAGAAAGAAAGATGGATAAAGGGAATAACGGAATGAAGGATTTCCCATTATGTGATAAATGTGGAATGAATCACCTTGGTAAATGCTTGAAGGTAATGGGGGTTTTTTATAAATATTGAGATAAAGGACACCATGTACGTGACTTCAAGGGTAAGAAAAAGTTTTCAAATGTAAAATGCTTCATCTACAATGCGTTGAGACACTACGTGAATCAATGTCTCGTTCATAAGAGTATACTGCAAATGATGTTATTGGATAATAATCATGTGATGATACTACCTCTGATGAATAATAATGACTAGTGTTCTTATGTTGTTATTATAGAATTATTTGATTTGAGTGTTGTATCAAGATTATACTGGGTATATGAATAATGGAGATAAATAAGTATTTTACTCCAGTACTATTTTATTGAGGATTAATGATTATATGGATCTAAGAAAACTATCTTAATAGTAAGATACACTTTTGGGAAAATAAAAGGTTTATTGAATGGTAATACTTAATATGATCCTGATAATGAGGTAGTGATTTTGGAATATGAGATGGTTGATTTTGGTAATTCAGGATGTTGCAGATTTGTAAAAGAATACACGATGAAGGCGTTCACATGTTATTACCTAGAAAAAGGATCCTCATTATGTTTAACATCCTTATAATCATTCGATTGGGATTTTGGATATATGTATTATGGATAAATCTAGTGGTTGGAATGGATTAATTTGAAAATTCGATACTATTGTTAAGGTTATTTTTGTATTGCCATAAAAAGGACAACCTGGAGGTCTGGTGGCAACTCATCACGTCTGTCAAGCCCACGAGACTTGAACCCGCAACCGAAGGGAGGCAAGGGTGTATCACCTATCACTGACCCAGGTGATGTCCTAGAGTGAATATGGTACTTTTATAATGGGTCTGATATGTGAATTATAAATTCATTATTTTTTTAACCCTATATGATTAGGATAAATAGAGTATATATATAAATATTTGAAATCTTTTAGAGTGAAAGATGAGTTTGTGGTAGAAATTAATTGAAGTATAAAAATATACTTGTCAAGTATATATATATATATATATATTTCCCCCTCATATTTTATGGATAAATTTTTTATTAATCTTTATGGAAGGGATCTTAAACCCAAAAATGTGTTATCCTAATACCTTACATGTTGTTGAACCGATGGTTTTTTAAATCATCCTAGATTGGTGGCTTTGTGGCCCAAAATTCTACAATTGTTTTTGATTTATGACCTCAATCACTCCCTATAAATATTTACGTTTTTCATCCAGTTATGTGTCTGTAATTACCACAAATGTTCTCCTAATCGAGATCATAATTTGGTGGTGACTTTTTCATTCCCTCTTTCCTCTTATAAATACTAACTTTTATTCACCCAATTTCTGATGTGGGTTTTCCCAAGAAGGTATTTTCTATTTTCAACCTTTTATTTTCAAATAACAATTTCAAATTATGAGGACGCAATTTATTTAAGGAGGGAAAAATGTAACACTCCAAGATTTCATAGTATGTTATCTTTTTCAAAGTAATACAATAACTTGCACTACACACAACACTGAGTTCAAGCGCATCACTACTTACCAAACTAGATTTTCAAAAGTGATTATGAATAATATTAACTGTATTTTAAACCTTATATAATCCTTATAATTTTTGAATCCATATTATGGGTTTCTTAGACATTATGTAAGAAAAAATTCATTTTTTTAGATAAAAGAATTTTTTTTAAAAAAATGCAATTTTACCGCCTTTTAATGGTGAACCCTTTTCAAATCCAATATTTGAAACTTTTATATATTAAATTTATCAATATAAACTTCTTCTTTAGAATCGGGACATAAGAATTTAGTTTCAATAAATTTTTGGTGTTTTTCACATAACTTTTATATTTGGGTTAATAGTGAAAAATACTATATTTTAACTGAAACAAAATTTTTTAATCAAACAAAATTATAGTGTTGAATTATATATTTTAATGTTTTTTAAGTATAATTAGATTATATTTTTACACTTTAATCCAATTTTGTTCATTGGAATTAATTTCACATTGAAATTATACATAAACAAGTGTCAATCTTTTGATAGTTATTGTTTCTTACAAATATGCTATTTGTTTTGACAACAAGAATTAGTTTTAAATTAATAAATGAAACTTATATGTTTTTAATTTGGTAAAATAGAAATCATTTTTGGATTTGGAATATCAAAATTATCCTAGGGTAAATGTTTGGTATTTTTCTGAAAACGTTCAATTTTTTGATGAATAGTAAAAAAACCCTCAATTATCTTTTAAAAACGAATTTTTATTTAAATAATATTTTATTTTAATTAAATTTTATTTAGTTCAAAATAGATACATAATATCTATATATGTTAAATTTTATTCATTGGTATCAATTTATAATAATTATATATATATATAAATATTTATAGAACTTTTCACCGCCTTTTACCCACCTCCTAGGAGAATTTTCGAATTCACATAAAACATATTTTTACTGCTTCTGTGAGTGAAATCTAAAAATTAAAAGAGACACAGTTGATATCATTATGTAAAATGTGATTCAATAAGAAAAAATTATTTTTTGGTGAATAATAACTTTTTACTTTTATTTACCACGGTTAAAAGTAAATAGGGTAATTAAGGGTAAAAATGATATTATTATTACCCTAAAACGTGTCCTAATTCTATTGGATAAGTGTAATTCGACCGAAAACAACTTTATGAATAAAATATGTCTTTTTAGGTCCACATGGGTTAGATTAAGATATTTTTTATTATTTTATTTAAAGAAGAGTTAAAAGAGTTAAAATCAATGTTTAATAACTAAACCATTTTTAATATCAGATTATACATAAGATAAATTCGACTATATATGTTAATTAGAAATATAAAACGATTTCCAACATAATGGTATTTTATTTATTATTTTTATAGATTAAATAATTAAATTTATTAATGACACAATGATGAAGCAATAATTACCTTATTAATGATAGAATCAAATAAATGGTATTATAAATATTAAAATAATAATAATTTCAATGTTTTTATAAAATAAACGAATTTTATAGGTTAATATAACATGTTAGGATTGATTCAATGTATTTTATTTTGATGTAATCATTCTCTTAATATTTAAAAAAAACAAATACCAAATAGTGTCAAAATTGACATATAATAGTTTTTAAAACAAATATTATATTATTAGTTGATATAATGGTCCCAAAAATCTAAGGATCAGACAAAATATTTATATAATAATATATATGATATTAATTAACCAATTGGGGTTATATTTTAAGTATATAGTATGTTTATTAACCATTTAATGTAAGAATACAAGAAGACACGGTAAAAGTTAAATTATTTAACTTATAGTAAAATCTAAATGATAAGGTTAAAATTGTAACCTAGACTTGTCTAAAACATATTGGTTGAGTGGATTTTGACCCATACCCACCCTATCCTCTACATAAGTCACTTTTAGGCAAATAGAAACAGAATATTAATTTATTATAAAATAATATTTTAAGTTTTTCCAAAGGTGCCCCTCACCCCTCTTATAAAAGGGAACTTCCCATTCTCTCAAATTCATACCTCCAATTCCATTTAGCTCAGCCAATACCCACCCAATAATCCTCCCAACTATACTAACTTCATCCTAGAGGCCTTCCATTTCTCAAAAGTCCAACCTAAGGAGCCCTTTTGATGAAATCAAAATGAAGAACCCGAAGAAGAGGTAATGATTTCACTACCCTCTTTCATGTTCTCTTATACTTCCACTTACTCATTATTTTTTGTTTCCATTCTAAAATAATAACTCCAATATCTTATATATACTATGATGTTATTATAAATATGGAACATCTATATTCATTATTGTATCCATCTTATGAATGATAATGTCAACATGCGTGCGGACGTACGACATACCGTATCCACACCGTGGTGTAATTTTTTATTCAATACTATGTTATTTGGATGGATAAAATGATGAGTAATATGTATATAAATAATGAAAATAGCATGATAATGTCTCTGAATAATTAATATACCATCCAATTACACACTTTTATGTAAATTATATAGTCGCTCGTGCGTACATACGGATTACCGTCTCCACGACACGATGAGATTTATTTCCACGTTCACCATTCATTGACGATTATAAAATATATATTACTAATAATTATTTAATATATGAAATAATTATTCTACTAGATATATATATATCTGTGTTTGTGTGTGTATGTGTGTACTTACAGTTATCTTATTCACTTATTTTCGTTCAATAAGATATGAAAACGAAAACACCGTTTATGCGTACGTACGGACTACAGTCTCCATAAACTGTGTTTTTCATTTCATATATTTGTCTATTATACATATTTATATTATAAATATATATGATATATAAATCATGTTTTATATTCTGAAAGTATTTAAATATTCATCTAAGTGATACTATCAAGAGTAAAAAGTTAAAACATGTACTATAAAGAAAGCGATTATTACCCAAAATGTTAATTTAACATGGAAATTATTATTAAATGGGTAGTATAAAGTCATAAATGAATCATGTATGATATCATAAATATTAATTTGGTTCTGGTATAATTTTATAGCATAATAAGATCTTCATACAGGAGGTTCAACGTACCCTCAACTAAAATAATGTTTAAGGTAAGGGTTAATTCCTCAATCTCATTATTATCCGAGATTGTTTATGTGTAAGTATTTACTGGGACATTTTTATCATCCATGTGAATTTTTCATAAAAATTATTTCAAATTGAATACTTTTAGGATTTTTGAAATGTACTCTTTATCAAGATCATATTTTTAAATCTTTTAAAGATTTATCTTTCTAAATATTTTTAATTAATGTCCATGCTTTCAAATTGATTTTAAGGATTTATTTATATGGACATGAATGTTTTGAATTGATAATTGTTTTCAAAAGTTTCAAAGTAGTATGAGACACTTTGATTCAAAAATATCTTTTAAATTACTTCCATTATAAATGTGTTCCTTTTAAATGATTTTACAAAAAGGATATTTCTCTCAAAAAGTTTTACTCACCATTTTCAACTATGTCAGAACCCTTTACTGGATATTATTTTAGATTGAGGTTGATTTATTATAATACAATATTCAATATTGTATTGAAAGTGTTATGATATGTTTGACTATGGATGATCAATTTTTATACCATTCATGGTTTATGATTAATTTATTAACATTTCATATTCTAGTTTTTATATGAATGTTTATGTTATGTTTCAACTATTCATATAAGGAATACAATGGACTTAGTAAGTCATTGGTGGAGCCCTCTATAGCTCCACGATGCATCGGTAGGTATCATTAGACAAACTAGTGTCTTGGAACAAGGCCTTCACAAAAACATTATTTTTAGTCTTGGCACGAGGCCTTGGCTATGTGGTAATGATGTCCGACGTTAGGCATTCCCTCATTATGAAATTAGTTATTAAATGTGATTATTCAATTAGTAGAAATTTAATGTGAATGTTTATATGGTAATGTTTGATTTATTTTTTCCATATAATTTTCATGTTTATTTTTAAAAAATTTGTTGTTTTTATCACACGTCTTGCCTTAAAAGTTTATAGATTTTACTAAATTATTTACCCTTACTGAGAATCTGAGATCACCACTTTCTTATGTTTTATTTTCCCAGGATTCGAAGAAGTGTATTGTGATTGATAAGCAAGGTTATACTTGGGGGTTAACGGCGTTATCGAAGGATCATCTATGTTGTGTTTTATTTTCTAATGTGTATTGTAACATTCATGTATGTAATCTTTTTTCAAATACTGCTAAACTGATCCGTCCTTCGAGACTTGAATCCTTGTAATCATGACAATGTATTAAAAAATTGCACCGAATCTGGGTAACATGGGTTGGGGTGTTACATAAAACCACACACAATCCTACCCATAGACACCTAGTCCACGACAACTACACACCCTGCAAAAAGACACATAAACCTCATTCAAAAGAAACTTGGGAAATAAACATGGTGCACAAACTCCTAGGACTCTCATAAAAAAACCATTTCCCAATATATCCTAGACCATGTAAAGCCTAAAGCCATTATATCATTCCCAGATATTCTTGAAGATAAAGAACTAGAAAAGGGTGCGATGAAGAAATTCAATTACCAGTTATCCATCATCCTAATGAGATGTTGGGAAAGACACCATCCACTATAAAATATGGGTTTTTGAAAGTTGATGCTAAAATAGGGTAGGGAGTGTATATAAATCACAATTAACTACAATATATAAATACATATAATCAAACTCTCATCTGATCCTACGAGTTTTAAACAATAGCCAAACAACAATTCACAATAGTACCACTGTTGCTACTACCCCTATATGCACAACCACAAAACCGATACATTGAAAGAATATACTCATCCCCTTTTCATTTAACCACATTCCATTTGTTAATTAATGGATTGAATTTTGTTTATTCTAGCACTAACGAAAAACTACGAACCACATCCATATCAAAACAAAAACCAAATGCAGATTTACAATCCCACTGCATCCCCTGTTCAACAACAGTGAACTTTTATTTTTCAATGTAATACCTAAAAATAATAATATTTCCATGATGAAGTCCCACTACATTCAATTTAAAAACCACATCACAATCCCACTTCCCAATATCTCTCTGTGAGCACATCAAAAAAAATGTTTTCCCTCTACATACAAGTCCATTCATTCCATATCCAACTAATCTCTGAACATGAAACTCAAAAACAGAACATACTTCCCCACATACAAATCCCACAACAAATTCCATTAACCCATAACCATGTTGCACACATGTCCCATACCCTTCTCATAAAACCATCTCCCTTCCCCACCCATTTATCTATAACCATTATCCAAATGATAGCACCACGGAACTAACAAAAACCCGAACAGAACACAGCACTCAACCACAACTAAGTACATTATATATTCATATTATGATTTGGTAAACACTGTTATTTAATCCCCTTCATAATCAAAGGTGATAATAAAAAAAATTCATCATGGGGAATTCATTTATTTCGACCATGTATATGTGATTACCCATAATATAATTTTCACCAATTATTAATAAGTAATTAATAATAGTTATATTGATTCACCCATGCAAAAAAAAAGGCCTAAAATGGAAAATAAATTCATAAGTATTTACATCAACAATAGATCAAAATATCAATAAGGATAGAAAAATAAAACAAAAAAACAAACATCAATTCACTCTCAACTCATTATTATATAACCTCATTACCTTTTGATCACATTCCATTATTATGTATTTATTGTTTTAGTAAATTATTCATATTTTATTCACAATTAATCCTTAGTACACCCAACCCACAAGATGAAAAATTTAATCGATGTACAGGAAATCCCTAACAGATGATCAAAGGATCAAAGTTCCTCATTGCGCCAAGAATTGGGGTTCTTATGAGAAATATGGAAGGACTTGAATAAAACTGAGCAGGATCGGCTCTAGCACAAGTGTATGACACATATGGGAAATATATATCTTGGAACACTAATAGGAAACAAAAAACACACTAAGAAGGGAAGATCCCAGCTTTGAAAATCCCGAACCTATATTAATGGATGAGCAGTTTCCAAAAGTCAATAATGTGGGATTGTGGTCACAATCACATGGTTTGAGTATCTAAAATCCCCTAGAATGTTAATATATTAATGATGTAATTAATATCCTTCAAAACCCTCTTAAAAACACCCAACCAAGGAATCAATCTCATTTTACGTCAATAATATGTAAGAGGGGTGGAACTAGAATATTGGTAAAAACTGGGAAAACAGAAAACCAGTCATCAATGGGTGAGTCGCTAATGGGTGAGATATTGATGTGACCTATATAAAATGTTCCACTTACACCGATATACCAACACAACAACCAACTGATGCCCTGACCTATCGACATTATGCCACCAATGGAAATCCACTAACGTAGAGCTACCAATGAAATGACATGTCGATGCCTTGTCCTACCAAAGCTTCAACTTACTGACTCCTCGACCTACAGATTCCTTGAATTACTAACCCATCGACCTACCGACACTAACACACTCAACTCAATAATGTTGATGCCCATAACTCACAAATGCATTGAAATTCCAATGTAATGAAATATAGATTCATTGACATTCCGATGTACTAACATGGTGACGCTAATTCACAGAGTCACCGATGAAAAAAATGGAAAAATTAAAAAATTGGAAAACTCTTGAAATGATCCACTATTACCTCCCACAACACCCTAAACACTGGATTTTTATAATGGAAATCCCTAGTTGAATCTGCTTCATTACATGGATTAAAGGTAGCTCTCAAAGATTGTATAAATATATTGATAGGAGATGTTTTTGACAAATCTATATACCACATATCAATTCAATGTAAATACCATATGATTCATTTAATTGAATATAAATATAATGTTATAGGATCCAATTTTATATAATATGGGTTTATTATGTTTATTTATGGGGTTATGAATTTTCTCCATATATGATTCCCTTTGAAAAGGATATGTAACACATTATCCTTAAATTGGGTCATTATGATATTATAACTTCTAATTTAACATCAATCATTAATGTATAGGTAATTATGGGTGGTGTTAAATATCACCCTCAAATGTGGTGGTTATATTTGAAATATCATGAGTCATTCATCAATAGAAATAACGATTTTGAATGTATATGCATGGGAATAATGTCATTCCTCAAATTATTTTTCATTAATGTAATGATATTTTCCACATAAGCTTATACATTATGAGTTTTCTAACAAGGTTTTACTATTCATATAATTGTTACACATTTTGGGTTTCACTTATTTTGAGGATTTGTTTCATTCCATATTAATGAATATTTTATATTATTTTCCACATTATTAGGTTATTAAGATCCTTATTCTCTTATTTTTTATCTGTGTATTGGTGGATATTATTTTTATATTTATCTTAATTGTAAAAATATTCTCAACATAATAAAACCAATTATCTTTATTGTTATCACTTATGTTTAACACTACTTGGAATCTAGGCTCACATAATTCTTATTTTTTTATATTTCCATATGTTATGAAGACAAGTAATAATAGTACTGTTTATTTATAAGTATCCTGCGTAGATAATTTTATAAATTATTATTAATTTTTCTGGATTAGGTAAATATATTTATAGTTTTAAAAGATTTCAATTAGTACAAATATATTATTTTTTCTAGTTAATGATTTCTCATAATTACCTAAATATATAAAACTAAAGGAGAATGTGAATTTATTGAAACACAAATTTTATTATATCATATAATTGATATTATAAAATATAGGATTTGATAAACACCCTAGACCCTCATAAAATGATGAAAACCCTTTTCCACTATGAAGGCGTGCTTGAGGTAAAGTATCAACAATCGAACTAGAAACTAGTTGAGTTGTTTGGGTAAGCTAGGTGTCCCAATTTGGTATCGAAAGATTTTTTCACGTATTAATATTTTCATTTTGTTATATAGGTAATACAGATTTTTTGGAACTTGTGATGTACCTTAGACATGTTCATCATGTACACACTATCAGATAAGATTTTGATGTTATCAAATTTATAAGATTTATATTATAAATTTCTTATTTTTTGGTTGAATGATTTCCCATACTGTGACACAAGTGATTTTTGGATTGATGGTTTATTATATTATGGATACAGTAGTGTTCTAAATAGATTGTGTGGTTGTGTAATTCAAGAAATATATGAAAAAAATAATTTCTTCCCACTATTATGGTAGGTATAACTAAAGTAGATGGTTTAGTTTTTCAATGGGAATAAAAATAATATTTTCTGAAATTTTTAATATAACATGTTAGTGACATTCTACATAGGTGAATCATGATACAATTATTCTGACGATAGGTAAAATAAATCATATAAATGGATGAAACATAATGAAGACTATACAAACAATTCATTATTGGATGTATAATGACCCCCATATGGTTTTTAAAATAACATGGTTCCTCGGAAGTAGTTTTGGGAGTAATATTTTCAGTTTTTTAATGTGTAAAAAAAACATATATTGTGGTTTCTGATATAGTTTCATTAGGTTATTATACATAACAAAATAAAATGACGATGATTAACTCAGTGTACATAATAATGGGATTATATTATTACTTATTATGGGATAGGATGTCCTCATATAGTAATTCACATATATATTTATATACATATATTCCTATTTTGGATTGGATTTATGGAGATTTTTATGACTTTGAAGGTGATTTCATATACGAATATAAAAAAATAAGCAATATTTTATTGACAATGAGTTTCCTAGTGATGTTTCCGATGATAGATGAGTTATTTCTTGGAGTTTTTT
Organism: Viscum album; assembly: GCA_963277665.1. Taxonomy (NCBI): domain Eukaryota; kingdom Viridiplantae; phylum Streptophyta; class Magnoliopsida; order Santalales; family Viscaceae; genus Viscum; species Viscum album. The sequence continues at coordinate 1,346,228,238 of OY728155.1, read as the reverse complement.
ACCTATCTAAAGAATCGTGATGGATATATAGAGTGTCCATCTATCCTTGAAATATGATTTATGATATTATTGAATCAGATGTTTTAATATAAAGAAGTTAATTTTCAATTTAATTATTTGTGGAGTTTCCTTATTAAAGGGGGACTTATAGTGGGGTTAGCCTTAACAATTAAGGGAATTTAGAGATAAAATTAATGGTGAGATATTTCAGGTTACAAAATAGATGCTTAATGGTGTATATGAGGTGAATTGTATAAGAGTAGCTATGTGTTGATATTTTAAGGTGGAGAACTCACAATGTGACTGATTTTGGTATTATGGTTGAATTTTGGAGGCTAGGATCTGTAAGATGATTGTCCTTATTTTTTTGTCACATTCCCAAAGGAGATTATTTATTATGATTTTATATTTATATAAATATGAGAGAATGATATCACATAGATTATTTTTTTTTTTTGATAATACACAAGAAAAAATTGATTCTTTTTAAATGATATTTAAATGTATTGGGGAATGTTTTGATTTTTTAAGTACAAAATCTATGTTATGATATTACATGACTCATGGGATCTTGATTTGAGTTATGTGAACATGCTGTACAAGATTATACACTTGTTGGGATTAGAGGATATAGAGGCAGTTTAAGCAAGTTACACATAGTTCACATTGATTTTTGAATTGGTTAGTTGTTTTATACATTCTGAGAAATGATAGTTTTGATTGAATTCAGATGGTAATTTCTTCATGATATTTGATGAAAAAGAATAATTTATATCCAATGATAATGATAACACTAAAGATATATAGTTTAAATTGATGGTTTGATGGATTGGCATGGATTGGGAAGATAAACATATTTTTGGTGAGGAAACTTGTTCATATTTCATTCAAGGAGTGGTAAACAGCAATCCATAAAATTGGAAGTACAACATTGGTCATGAGGGGTTTGACCATAGTCACATATAGTAATTCAAATGTTGATGAGAATGAAATTCATGGTGATACATGAATGTCTATTAATTGATGAGGTTCCATATAACTATACTACTGGATCCAGTGATAAAATAATATTCATTAATACCTATTTTTGATAAATTTTGACATGGACGTATATTTGTTTTACATTATATACATTTGTTTACCTATAAATATCACCAAATAATCCAAAAATCCATAGAATGTTATGTTTAGTGATTTTCAAAAACCATTACACATGAAAATTATTTAAAAAAAATTAAAAAGAAACCAATAATTAATCAACACTAGGCCATCTTCTTGAAATATCATATGTTATATGTAACTTTATAACATGCTTAATCGAAACATATGAATGGGTTGATTAAACACAGCCTAAAAAGGTAAACACTATAAAAAATCATTAAGGGTTACATCTAAATATTGTGTAGAAACATGGTCATGGGAGAAATATCTATTTAAAAATAATATGCAAGTATAATTGTTTATAATATGTAATGAAAAAAGTAAAAGTGATCTCCAATGAAAAAACATACTCCATATAAAAATTATTCAAAATCACTAATCAATAAACCCGATTTATAGAGAATAATCATATCCACAACACCCTAACATAATAATGGTTCATTAACAAACAGAAATAAATAATATTATTATACTACCCACCAATGTAATTATCACATAGTGGTATTAATATAACTAACAATGAACCTTCGTGGGCTCAAGATATTCATATAATGTATTTTTTGTCATAAGATAGTCCTCCTATATACCCTTGTGATTTAGATAATCCTCTTATATACCCTCAGGATTGCAAAGAATCCTCCCATGTTCCATTATACATGAAATAAATCCTCTTATATATTCTTTGCTGGGGATAAATCCTCCCTTGAAACCTTTGTCCTGGGATAAATCCTCTCGTGGACCCTTTTATTTTGAATAAATTCTCCCACAGAACCTATAGATTGGGATAAATTCTCTCATTTTACTTATTTATATCAAGAGATATAAATAGTAACAATTCATTTGTTGGTGGTATAAGATCTCACAAGTTATTCATCAATACATATGCGGGTCTTCCAAAAATAAACATTTTTTTACATCATTAACAACCATTGGAAATAAAAATGGTATTTGTAACATATACAAATGGTATTAGAAATGTGACATCAAGAATTCAAATTATTGATACCAAAAATTAGACCACCAAAAATAAGTATTTCATAATAATAATTAATGGATTATTCATGAAAAATAATTTCGATAAAAATAAACCATTTATAAATAGATATGAAAATTGAAGTTAAACCATAATTTTTTTTGAAAATTCTATAAAATTTTAAATTAAATAAGATTTAATATCCACATAGAAAATTAATTTTGTTAAAAAATTTAGTATAATATATTAAAATGATTTACGTTTAAACCAAACCTTTTGTAGTACAGACTTAAAAAATACAAAAAGGGTTCAAAAAAATGAAGTGAAAAAACATTTAAATTGTTTATGTTTAAAAATAATCATTAATAATATATCGTTGAATATCAAAAAATGATAAAAATAGAAATTCTTATTGGGATATTAAATATATTATCCAAAAAATATAGAAATCATTTCATTTATTTTAATTTTTCTGTTTTTGAAACCCAAATTGTATAAAGTACAATAAAGATTCATTTTGAAAATAAGAGGAAATAAATATTAAGGTCACATGTTTTAAAAATAAGATTTTTTCCATATATAATGGTAAATATTAGAGGTAAAGGAAAAAGTAAATATACAAGGGTAACCATTATAAAAAGGATGAGAATTAATCTCAACAATGATTTACATTTTATGCGGAAAAATTTCATTATGTATAAAAAATTTAATGAATGTCATAATTTACATTATAGATAAAAATAAAATAAAATAATATAAAATCCTTTGGTGGGAAATTCCAATCATGTATAAATATTTTCAAGAAGGTACAACATAACTCAGAAAAAGGAGTTGAGCAATAAATCCCCAAATAAATTTGGTATCTTTAGAATCCAATTACTATTAATTTAATAAACTGGTATTAATAAATAAACCCATTAATTTAATAAATATGGTCAAATAAATTCATTAGTTATAAAACAAAAAATATCAAATATATCATGGTGTGCAATAAGACATATGTCTAAATAAATTATATATGAGAATAATAACTCATTAGATTAATGGAAATGTATGAATCAGAAGAATATAAGTTTAATACAATTAAATGAACATTAATTTATCATGAAATGTAATATATTAATTATCCTTAATGATATTAAAGAATTGAGTAAAATATAAAAAAATCACGTTTCACAATATCAAACATGTCACAATGATTTTAAAGTCAAATGAATAAGCCCCAAACATGTATCCCTGCATAGTTGAATAAATTCTAAACTCCTATAAAAAATATACTGTTATCTAATTTCGATACCATATTCAAATACATAACCTATTTTAGATTTTAATAATATTAATTAATTCTATATTTATTAGAAAATTATGTTTTTATTTCATCGTTGGATATTAGTAATTCCAACCGGTTTTTATATGATCTAAATGTCAATATTGATACCCGTTATTTGATACCATTTTCCAAATTCCTACAAATTTTAGTTTACTATAATATATATCTTATTTTTATTTAGAAATATATTATCTTATTCTGTAAATGTTTTTTATATATTCTATGAAAATGGAATTAGTGTTAGATAATATCAGTCCTTTTAGTTTCCAAATATCATATTTCAATAATAATAAGAATATAGAATATATATTTTCATGAAATATTAACCAATTATAATTTTAATATTAATTTATAATTATAATTTAATATAATTTCCTATATTAATACATTAAAGAGTTTCATCGCATCGTTCATGTTGGGGGTTAAACTGACCCAAGTAAGAACATATTATTACTTGATGTGTGATCATGGTTAAAGAATCATATAATATCATTATACATAAATAATAATTACATTATTTAGATTTTTTATGGGGTTTAATAATATTATAATTAGAATTCATTATAATAAAAATGAATGTGAAAAAAACATTACTTTTTGGAGATGGTTTTCAGTACATACACACAATTAACATCTTTACTTGTCAATAAATAACATGGGATAAAGATAAATAATAATTAAAATTTTTAAAACTATAAATTATATATATGTAACTAATTTATTATAAAATTTCATCATTAAAAAATAGTAATTATAGGTTCTACTGAGAAATGGAAGACATCATCTCATGAACATGATAGTCCGAAAAAACAAAAGTTCCACATTATTTTGTTCTTCTAAGTGGATAGGATTGAATAAATATTTATTATTACGTTAATATAAAAAACATCATTATAATATTAATATTTCAATTATTTTATTAACATGATTAGTATAGTATTTTAACTAAATAACTAAAAATAAATTGTTTTGGATTAAGTAATACACACATTAGGACCTTGAACAATATCTTGAAAGTATAAATGAAAATACATGGATAAAGATAAATAATTGTGACCAGAATAATATAGAAATGATATAAGTTTATATAAGATAAAATGTATGTGTCTGATGATGTTATTTTAATTAATCATATTGGAATAAGGGAATGGATGTATTCCCTTTTTATAAGTGAAAAAATAATTTTTTTTGTGAAAACCAATTATTTTTCAACAATGGCTGGACCATATTCAAAGTTTAAAAGATCGTAAAGATAAAATTAGTGGATTTGTATGTAATATGTGGTTTATAAATCATATAATCTTCATTTCAAAAAAAATTTAGACAGGTTTCAGGCTTTTTTATACCTTGATTTTTAAATTTTTCCATTTTGAGTTTTACCTTGGTAACTCTGTATTACAAATTAACGTATATTATATTGAAAATAAATGGTTATATTTGATTAAAAATTTGTATGTGGTAAACAATTACAGAGATTTCCAAATGATTAAATATAGGATATGTTAATTCACAATATAAATTTTAAATTATTATTTTTACAATATATGTTTCAATATTCATATAAAAATATTTCAAAAACACTTAAGTATCAATTCTATTATTATAATTTCAAAAAGGTACTATATTAAAAAATAATTATTTTTTACGATTCACCTAATCATTTATTTCAAAAAAACTCATAAAATCCTTATATGATAACACTAATATGCAGAATCCAAAATGTGTTTCACTATTTAAAATTAATATTATTATATTTATGAACATAAAATTTTAATGATTATTGATAATTTATAACTAAATTTTATTCTAATTAAAATATTATTTTAAAAACATAGGTTTTTTATTGTGTTATTTTTTAGGAATTTTTATTGATTAAAAATATATTTTTTATTATATTTATATTTTATGAATAATTTTTTCTTAATAATAAATAATTCAAAGTTCTTTTAACTATGGTGTTGCATATAGATAATGATATAGAATATTTTATTAATATATATATATATATTCAAAAATCATGAGGCATTACATTCATAATTTGAAAAATAGTATCACCACGATATTTTGGAATATATATATTTATATATATATATATATTATATTCGATAGGTGAGTCCAAAATAAACATAGAACTAAATGATTCGTAATATTTTTTTTAAATTTTATGTTGAAAATATATGAATAAACAAACCTCTCATAGATTTATATATTGTAATTAAAAAATTGGAAAAAATTGGATTGCGAACACTTTAAAAATAAGAAATTTTTTTTTATTAAAATATTTTTTTCTATATATATTTTTATACAAAAAACTAAATTTCTAAATTATATTTTCGAATTTTATAAACCTGATGTAAATTTTTAATCAATTATAAAAAAATTAGCATTGGATAAGTTTTATTGAATTTCAAAAATTATTGATTTATTGATTAATAATTATAAATTTATTTTTTGATTGTATCGTAGCATTTTTGACTACATAAAGAAGTATAATAAAAAATGATATAATTTTTTACATAATATTTTATTTATTTTAGGAGTACAATTATAAATATATAAATATTATTTGAATTTAGAAAATTGATATTTTAAATTCTATTGACTTAAGTAATATTTTTCTATATACTAATTTTATTTCATTTATTTTAATTAAATAAATTATTCATTAAATTAGGTTAGGGATTTATTTTAAATCTATATAACAATTATTTTTTATAGTAATAATTTTTATATCATGAAGATAATAAATTGATATATTTATCATATACAAAAAAATTAACATCAATATACCCTATTTCTAAAAACATTTTATTAGTTACATGTGAGAATGTTTAAATTAATATCTCTTACATGTAAGAATATATTTGATAAAATTTATTTTTTTTAATCTGTTTATCTAAATTATTAAAAGAGTTCAAAAAAATTAGGCATACAAACATATTACTTTCGGTAAAAAAAATACTTAAATTACTAAAATAAAATGAGTAAAAAGTTTTCACCAAGGGGTTAAAATGTATATAATATTTAAAAAATGAATAAATTTTTTTGTTTAATTATTATAAACTTTATCCAATACATTAATTTTCCTTTTTTATTATTAATTACATGTGAGTATTTCGCTCTATTTACAATAAGTTGTAATATTTACAAAAATGAAATTTGCACCAAATAAAAGGGGTTGTATCACTATATTTTCAATAAAACACAATATTATGGGTTCCAAAGGAAATATTAACATACTAAAATCTAATATAATCTAATTTAAATTCTATAATATTTGTTATATAATAATTTATTCAAATACCTCCATTTCAAAGGAGTCCTAGGGAAATATCTAGTCGTCTACATGAGTAAAACATTATTTCTATATCATTATTTTATAACATAAATTTTAAAAAATAATTTGACCCTTAATATATATTGGAATATAGGTTTTTTCATGATAAATATTTTCTATAAAATTCTATATCCATTAATAATCTTCCTCATATTCGAAAAAGAAAGGAAATCATCAATTGTGCAATTATGTAGACTATCACCTCAATAAAGTGACTTTGTCAATTTTTTTACACTATAAATCGTAGTTTTTTATATGGAAAGAATAAAATAATATATAATAAATATATAATATAATTATTAAATGAAGATACATATTATAATTTACATTCATTCCAACTTATTCATTGATAAATTAATACACTAACTGTGTTTTTTCAAAACCACCACCTCCATGAAGTAACATATGTTATTTTTTGTATAGTTTAGTTGTTATTTATTAAAATACATAAAAATAAATTTAACATACTATAAATTTTATAAATAATAATAATATAATTATATAATAAAAACAAGTCCAAAATAAAAAACTTTTATTAACATAAAAATCCATTCATTACTGTATTGTCTTGTTTTGGTTGGTCTAACCCCTAATTAAAATAATTCAGAAAAATAATTTATTGAGGAATATGAGAACATAATTATGGAATGTAATATATATATTTATATATATTAAAAAATGTTTATTCTTTTTCTTATAACATTTATATTAAATTCATTAATTATGATACCAACAGTCATTTTTTAAAATTCACTGAAACAAGAACATCATCGATTTCATTTATGGGTCATAAAAATTACCCTGAAAATTAAATTATAACATTATAATAAATTTTAATGCATAATTATCTATAATTTTAGGATCTAGTTAGGATTAAAAATTTTGTAATAATGAATAAAAATACCACAAGAGTGAAACATTTTCATAATTATCAAAAATATTCAAACCAAATATTAAAATAGATATTAATTAACTACTATACATGTCATGAAAAAACTATAAAAGAAGTTTAAAAAAAATTTATATAATAAAATGTCTATTAAATTTAATATTTATATATTTATGTATAGTATACAAGATCAAAGATTTAGTTATACTAATCAGTTAATCTAGCAAGGGTTTTTTTGTCTAAAATTTAATTTATTAATACATAATTATTATTTTGCACCATGATATATTTAATATCATGTGATTAATAACTAATGACTTAATTTAACCATATTAAATTAAATCATGTTGTTTTAAGAGATATACCATATTCTTTGTTTTATTATATATTGATTGAATGGATATTTAGTTTATATAGGTTTGTTTATCTGTATTTACAATTAATCAGACATGTTGTATATTATGCACTATCATTTATTTTATATGTTGTACACACGTATGAATTTTTTTAATTTACAATGATAATATTATATTTTATGATATTTTACATTCAATTTTATAGTACCCCACTTATGTAATTGGGATTGTTATATTAATCATAATGTATGTGTTTATTATTAAACCATATTTTCAAAGATGGATTTTTGATAGATTACCCATATTGGAAAATTTTGATTATTTAACTCCTAAATAACATAATCCTATTATGATTAATTTTTAGTGATTATATCTTTTTTCACGATTTTAATCCCCACACGGATCATTATTTAAACTTTGTAAGGAAACCTTACCAATGTCATCTTTTTAGTCAAGAAACTCCCATTTTCTATTCCCATATTCAATGTGTTATTTTAATAACTTCCCTAAATATGAAATCATAAAATATTGTAGTAATTATTTATTACCTAGGGTTTTATTAAATTTCTTGAAAGAAAATTTTAATATTTTTGTAATGGTAATTTGTAACAAAGTGTGAAAATAATCAATGTTTCAGGTTTTCCATGTGATATCTTTTTTTAATCAGTTTTTATTTTTTTGAAAAATTCACTAAAATATTTTTGGTTTATAAAATAAATTATTTTCAACGTGGTTTTATGAAATATTTTATTTATATTTATCTCTAAAAATAATTTATAATTATTAGTAAAAATGTTTTTAAACAAAACATATGAATAGTGTTTCTCATTATGTTTCATTGAGTTTTCACATGTCGTACGATTGATTGAGGATATTCATGAAATTATAACAACAAAATTATATATATGGATGGATTATGTAATTATAATTATTATTAAATATAAGATCTATCAAAAAATTTAACCTTTCCAAATCATACAACTTGAATTGGTTTAACATTTATTCCAATGAAATTCCCTTGTAAATTACATTTTTCATTTAATTAATTAAATTTTAATCACCTAGATTTAATTCATCAATTGATTTAGGAATGTATTGGATTAAACCTATACAATTTATCATTATGGTGTAATATTGTATAACCAATTCTATTATATCAAAATGGAATTTTATTGGATACCCATTTATATACAATGTGTTTACCTAGTTTATAAATGAGATTATGATTTTTTCCTTATATTATTCTGATTGAAATAGACATGATCCCAATTTTATTTCCATGGATTATTTATGATAGGAAAATGGTTGAATTTATGTGAAAATTTTCTTTTGGGTGATTGTAGGAAATGTCAAAAATCCAGCTCCAATTTTATGGTTATGTAATATATCTGAAGAGATAATAAATAAATGACATCATGAGTTAGTTCATATTGGAATTTTAATAATATGATTACTCTAATTTTTACACATGAAAATAAAAACATTATTACATAAAAATATTTCAAAAGAGTTTATTATGATTATTATTCCTTTCAATAATTTTTTAAGGCCACATTTCATTCCATATGTAGGAATATTTTATAATATACTCTATACTGTCATGATATTTAATGAATTATACTACTATATATTTTCTATTATTTATTTTATGAGATGTTATGTATCTTAATTTTGACCATATACCCATATTATTCTCACTTATGGAAATTTATTATTACATCTTATGTTTACCCTTACTAAGAATACAATCTCACCACTTAATGATGTTTCCATTTTCATAGTTTTTTTAGAAATGTAATATTTATTATTTTTTGAGAATAGTATATTTAATAGAAAACACATGGGATATGTTGGTGATATTTTATTTATTAAATAGGTGTTTATATTGTTGTTAAATTTCTATTAGTTGGAGAAATTACCGCTTGTAGTTAATTTTTAAGCTAAATACTCTAATATTCTAAACAAAAAATATCATGGGGGTGTATTGTAATGAAATATTTTTAGACAATCATATAATAATGATGGTTATATCCATGGTGTTTCATAATTGGTATCAGATTAGGGTTTATATTTTATTAGAGGATAGAATGTTACATTAGGATAATTTTATTATAGATATGTTACAGTTAGTCATTATTTAAATGTGATAGAAAACCATTAGTTCAGTATAGTTAATATTTTATATTTTAGGAATTGAGATAATAGAACATTATTGAAAACTATATGGATAAGTGTATGATATATTTATATGTATAAAATATCATCCTAATGTTTTCGTAATGTATAAATTGTGTATCTACTATAAAATTTCTACCCTATTTGGATAATAAAATGTGTGTATAATTATGTCACATCTGAAAATTTAGTAATCAATTGAAACAATTATGGTAGATTATCAATTAGATCTTCACCCTAGTGCACGATGAATGGGAATAAGACTGCACACATGGTTAGAAACTCTACGGACCACACTTTTTTCAATAACATTATCTTTAAAAAAATAATGAAGGATTTAATTATATTTTATTTTGATAAATATTTATATTTGATGCCTTAATTTAAAAATGGGGATAGAAAACCATGTTTAAATTATAAGAGTGATAGGTTGGTCTATTTATATAATAATTTAACCGAAAGTATAGTAGGTTGATATGAAGGGGTCATTGGTGATGGTATCTTAGGAATGAATTTATATATTCATATGACCATTTATTCTATTTTCATTGGTCATTATAAAATCCTAGTAGGTTTTAGTGATTACTTGAAAAAGTGATCATGAAAATAAAGTTATAAAATGTATGCCCCTAATAACTCTTAAAGAGTCATATTTGGGATTAATATCTATAGAGTCTTAATAAAGATAGTGAGATGGATATCTTATAAAAATATATATGTTAAGTTTATGAGGATCCCTCTATATATAAAATGAGGGAAATATAATAAAAATGGAAAAGAAGAAATATTTTTAAGGGGGGGTAATTGAACACAATGATATATTTAAATTTACATATATTATCCTAGATAATAATATATTCTATATATCCGTCAAAAAAGGATCTTAATTAAAAATTGATACAAAATAGTGGATGAATTTTATTATGAAAATTTTTGTATAAAAAACCTCTGGAATATTAAGAGTTTTAAATTATTTAGAAATCCATACAAAATATGTCTAAGAATTGATGACGTCTAAATAATTAATTTTTTAGAAAAATATGTTTTTAATGATATATTTATAGTTAATGGACAATATTTTAAAAGTAAATAATTGTAATTATTTAAATTTAACTTTATTTTTTAATTTTTAATTTTAAAATATTCTTATGGTTATTATTTTTTATTTTTCTAAGAAAATGGTGAATTAAGGAAATTACAGTTTTTACTAATATCATATCATTTGAAAAGATATCAAGAAGTGTGTATAACATAAAAATAAATATGAAAATATTAATTATAAGATATGTATGAATTTATTATTACTATATATTTCAGAATAATATTTTGAATTTAAAAACCCTTGTTTAACATTTTATTTACATAATTATTATTTTCCAATAAAAAATCATTTCTGTATTTTATTTTGATTAAATATTATTTTGATAAAATTTGGTTTTTTATATATTTTAATGAAACAAAATATTTATTATTTTTTTGTATTCTAGTTAATTTCTTTAAAGCAGAAAACATTGAATATTATATACTACATATATAATTGAACTTAAATATATAATATTTCTATAAACATGTTTTTATGTGTTACATGCATTAATGATAAAATTAATCTCTCATGAATGTAAAAATAAAATTTCATGTAATATATTTATTATTCTTAATTAGTAAGAAAAAATTATTTAATATGGACTATATAATTTTTATATATAAAAATTAAATTGCATAGGTAAAAATTAGTTATAATAGTAAAATCGAAAAGGGTCAACATGAATAATCAAAGGGTTAAAAACTCATACAAGTTAAAAAAAATTATAATTTAGTTTTTGAGGTGTGGTTATATAAAATATGATCTAAATTCCATTATTTTATATTTTAGAGTCTTATTTACAATTGAAACATGTTCTCCATTTATATTATGTTGACTTACTTACAAAAATATCACTTTAACAGATTAAAAATGGGCCCCACCACATCAATAGACCAATAAATTTTGGTTTATACATGAAATTATAAGTTATTTCCTTACACATGAATCATATTTCACCTCTTTTAGATTATGTTAAAATGAATTTATACTAAGGAATTCATTTATATCAAGCCCTCTAATGAAATTCTCATGTCTTCAATGTGATTAATTAATTTTTTCTATTTTTATTATTATCTATCATATATATTATTATATTATTTTATCAATAATATATAATCAAAAAATTTATTTTTTGTATATTTAATTTTATTATTCTATGGTAATAATCATTAATAAGATTTAATTTTTTTATTAAGGTAAACAAAATTTTTACACTTGTATTTATAGTAATTACCACCTCTATGAAGTGACGTCCTCCATTTTTCACCATTGATTATCATATCTAGATATATGGAAAGAATTTCAGAATACATGAGACATGTCTGAGAGAAATTTTTATTATTATTGGAAAATAACAATCCATGTTCATTGCATCCTATTTATTGAGAAATATAAATGTTAAGAATGCATTCTTTGGAATACCTACTCTGAAATGTAACATATATAATTTTTTATATTGTTTAGTAATTATTTTCAAAAATAACCAATTATAATACTCAAACCCATGAAAAATATAAATAATATAATTATTATTCTATAAAAATGACATTATAAAAAATGAATCCACCTTCGTAACCACACTTATCCACCAAATATGGTACGTTATAATTTTTTTTAGAGAGACCACATACATGAACAATTATATAATATAATATCATAACTGAGTTTTAGAATATAATTACTGATAATATATTATATAATTATGGATGTAATTATTTTATTTTTGTTTTTGATTCTTAACATTATTATCAAACTCACTAATTAAGATACAGATATATGTTCATTAAAAAAATCAAAAGCTTATTATCAAACATTTCATCATTTATTATAATAAGAGAACCATTCATATGATAAAAATATAACAATAAAAATACTTATATATTATAAAATCAAATACCGTTTAGGTTCAGTAAATGATTATATTAGGGTTTGTAGTTACCAACAACACCACAAGTTCAGAATTAGTTCAAAACATTCATGATTTCTCACACCTGATAATGAAAATAGAAAATATCTAACAAATATATATGTATTGAGTGATAAAAAATAGGATTTATATAAGGTCATAAAATTGAATAATATTATGAAAAATAATATTTTGTTTTTTATGCCTTTATAGTATTATATTGTTCGTTTGACTAATCAAATTAAACAAGTTTGTTTCAAATTTAATATCTTAAGACATAATTATTTTTAAAATCCATGAATTCTTTATCCTGGTGTGATTATTACTTAATGATATTTTTTACTGTATTTATATAATTTAATTTTTTTGAGATGTATATCTAATTTTTTTTTCATTAAATATATTTTAAATAAAATGATATCAAATTTTAAGTTTTTATTTTTCATTAGTTCAAACTGAATGAGACATGTTTGATATTTCACATGATAATTTCATTTATTAATTTTATTAACAACCATATTTCAATAAATTATAATAAAAATATTTCAATTCATCATATTTTAATGTATATATTACGGTAATCATTTTTCACTTTTATTAATACATCTCAATTACTATAAGTATTTCTTATTCAACCTAAATTTCAAATAATTTTTTTAAGAGATAATACCTATGATGAATTTTCATTTTCATTTATTAAAAACAATAACCTTACTACAATCTTATTATTATTATTTTGTGGTTCTATATATCCGCCCACCATTTAATTTCCCCCCTTGACTAATTATTTAAAAAATATAAGGAAACCAATCTTGCCTCCTTTATTTAATTAGTAACCTACAATTTTTATGATTGTATTCATTAAGATTTATTAAAAATATAAATTATATTTTCCATAATTATTTATTAAGTTCTATTTTCGATTCAATTAATGTAATAAAAAAGTTCTAATAAATGTTCTAATCATTTTTAATTTGGAATTTTCTGTCCACACGTGTAGAGAATTTAATTTCAATTTTTTATATGTAAATACATATTTTCCCATTTATTATTTTTCTAGGAAACTACCATTAAATAATTTCGTGTATTTTTTAATAAATATTAATCTCTACATTTTATAAAATATTTCTTTTCAAAGGATTTTAAAAGATTTGGGATATTTTTACTTCCAATGTGATTTTTATAATACTCCAAAAGGGTATTTCATTTATTTCAATATAACATGACATATGGTAATCATGATTCATTGAATTAATAAAATTATAATATCCACTTTTAATATATATATGGGGTATGTAATGTACTTTTATATCAATTAAATAAAGAATTGAAATGTTTTTAAATTTTATACTATGAGTGGGAATAACATTAATTTCAATTTCATTACATTGTGAATGAACTCTATACAATTTCAATAATAATGTTTGGTTTACAATGATTCCATAATTGGATTTTTTGGGTAAATTATTGATAAAACCAATACCATTTATGTTTACTATGTAAAAACAATATACTTCATTGAATGATATCATCCTTTAATTTTATTGGATACCATTTTATATTCCATGAGTCTTTCATTTATATTATTTTGATTATTAACTTTCCCATTATTTAAAGATAAATATTAATGAAATAAAATTGTTGAATAGAAGAAATCACTCAAGGGAGAAATAATTTCTAGAAAAAAGCATTATAAATCAATGAAGGGAGTTGATTTCAAAAATATCATACCACTTAGTTATATTTTAAATTAAACGGAATTTAAATAATGACCATGGAATAGATCATAAAACCCCATGGATTTCATAAATATGTTAGTAATCACACAATTTCTAATATAAACTATTTAAAATAAGAAATAATTATCATGAAATTAAATTTGATACAAAACCCCCCATACAACAACTGAAATGTATGAATCAAACAAATATAAGATTGATGCCATAAAATAGATATTAAAATATAAATAAATGAAAAAAACTATTATTTATAATTTAGTGTAATGGCCCGGACCTCTCCGGTCCATTCCTTTGTGAAAATGTGGTGTTAGAGGTGTTCTAGAAGGTTAATGTGTCTTGGGGTGCATTGGGGTGGACTTCTAAGGAAAGATAAAGGTTAATAGCTTTCGCACGGTTGGCGCATAGTTTGCCTAAACCGTGCGGCCAAATCGTGCAAGGCTATTCTTGGAGGCAGTCGCTAATGCATGATTAGTGCACAGGTTGTCTAATCGTGCGGAGTAACCATGAGAGGAGTGTTTGGTGAGGTAGAAGCTAACACAATGTTAGGGCACGATTTGTTAAACTGTGCGGGCACTTAAAGTTAGGTCCTAAAATTGTGGATCTAACTCATTTTTCCTTTAATCACCTCATTTGAGACCCTAAGCAGCCATAAATCGGGATTACTCTCCCTTTAAGGTTAGAAAACCTCTCCCAAGCATTTTGGAGGTGATCCAGAGGCTTCTCTTTGCAAATCGAAGCTGGTTTCTCGAGTTATGTGATTATTTTTGTTTGGTTTCTTTGATCTACCAAGATCTACTCCTCCTCTTCTATCGGGATCATAGATCTACGCCTTTTATGGGTAGATCTAAG
This sequence comes from Viscum album, assembly GCA_963277665.1. NCBI lineage: Eukaryota > Viridiplantae > Streptophyta > Magnoliopsida > Santalales > Viscaceae > Viscum > Viscum album. The sequence goes on along the minus strand of OY728155.1, from coordinate 1,346,212,439 downwards.
AGTGTGGATGTCGATTATGATGTGTTTTGGTCTTGGTTGTGTTAGGAGAGGAGATCTAAAGAGGATTCATGGAGAATCGGCCTGGTCTTCTTGGGCATTCTACGACCATTGTGGTTTTCGTCAAAACCATTGAGGTAGGGGTTTCATGGATTCTATAATTTTTTATGTGCAATCGTAGAGTTAGCATGATTTATCCCTTTAGATCACAATGAAATTGGCCTAATTAAATACTTTCACCAGATTAAAAGAACTGGTTTGATCGCATGTTGTTGCTTTATACCATGATAATGGTTTGCCTCTTGATTTTCTAGATAGTGTGATATCTATACCTTGATTGACAGCATGTTGTTCGTGAGGAAATTGATAAAGAACATAAAGCTGGAATTAATTGATAAGTAATTGGCTAAAGATAAAGAGGCATGTAAACGAATCTAGTTGTTGTTGTTGTGGTTGTTGTTCCCATTTGATGTTAATCAAATTGAGGCCAATGATGTGTTCAATTTAGTTTTTTGGTAAACCTGAAATCTTTTGGTTCTTGTTGTTTGAAGGCTGGATGCCTTGTAAAAGGGCCAAGAGCCCAATTTGTTGTGATGTTTGTTTTTTCAGCTGTTTATGTTGTGATGTGACCCCGGAGAGGTGTTGTGATATGTGGAGGCATGGAGGCCTTGTGGTTGTGGCAGCTGATGATGCCAAGAGTGGCGAGATGCATCAGTTTATGCATGTGGGTGTCGGGGAGGACACCAAGGATAATGGAATGGGATTGTTGTGGTTGTGGATTCTTGTAGATTCTTTGGTTGTTAATATGCTTTACTTTTTCCCCACTACTCAAGGAAGCTGGTCTTGGTTACCCTTCTTCCAAAGGAGGTGAAGACATGCTGGGTATGCCAAGTTCTTTCCATGTTTAGCCTCTCATGGGAGAATGGGTATATGCTCTTGCTATAGCTGGTAAAGACTCGACAGGTAGTGCTTCTACTCACCGTGTTGATCTCCCTTGACTTTAGTATCATATTTTGATTTTCTAGAATGTTTGCGATGATGGTAATGTAATTATATAATGAATGTTTGAATAATTGATGTTAACCCATGGGGTTGGAGTTTTTTTAACATAATGATGAGGTTAATAACTTTTGAAGGGACAGTGGGATTTTTGGATGTGGTGTTAATGGAATTTAATGTGGTTTTGTTCATGGTTAGTAAATATTTGAAAAATTAATTAACATACAGTGGAACCAATAAAAATGGAATGAAGTAACCTAATAAGGATCTTTATAAGGTTGTGTTCTTATAGGATATGTAGTCTTAGAAGTGGAAGCCCGGAGTTCGAGAGACATTAGCTGTAGTTATTTCCAAGAATAGGTTATTCCTATAGTGTAGTTGTGAGTTATAATATATCATGTACTTTCTGTGTTTCTATATGCTACTCCACCCTGTCAGTAAGGGAAACTGACACCTCAGGGATTCTGCGCAATGGGGGGGTGTTTTCCACAACATTCTGATGGGAGGGTGAATGGCTAACAAACCCCTTTGATCCTTTTTCTTCTCGTGGTAGATACTAGTGCCATTAGGCACATCAGTTAGTTTTCCCCATATATGTGTGTAGAGGGCTGTAATGCCTTTTGGTTATTCACACACGTATATTCTGGATATTGTTTCTTATAGGCCACTATAGGTGTAACGTGTATAAGTTATGATGGGTTGAGGATCCATACTCAGTGTATGAGTTGTAATGGCTTGAGTTGTAATACCCAACGTATAATACATGTTATCTCAGCTGTGGTGGCTCCTGGAAACCACCTGGTTACTTTTGGTTGTGATGATTGTGTGGTGCTTAGCCTAGGTGTCTGCGGGAAATCCATTGTGGTGCGTGCGGTGTAGATTGTGGATCTTAGCCCAGGTGTATTCGTGCAAGACTTTGGAGTGAGATGCACAGGACGTATGTCATTGGGGAAAAGTGTAAAACAAATGGCGAAGTAGTAGCATGGTACCCTTTATAATCTTTACTATATGATATATTCTTGTCCGCATTACTTGGTGAGAGTATCCATTGTAAGGTTTGGATCTTATTATACATGTTTAGGTGATGAGTTAGTTTCACATGTGGTTCACTGTGCTTTAGCAGGCTTTATTTTCTTTTTCATGAGAGGCTTCAGGGAGGATCCTACTGAGTATACTATTATACTCACCCTACGTATATATAAACTGTTTTTTAGGTCACTTGTATCTAGTTGGAGATCAAGCTCGTTACTACTATCTTTTTGTTGGCGGAGCTGTTCGGGCTTGTGTTCACTGCCATTTTACTGTCTTTTGGGTACTTGTAGTTTTCCCTTACAGTTGTAGTACTTTTGTATGTAATTTCATTAATGTACTTGGGTTTCTTCTATATTTTCAGTTCTGAGTTGGAGTTGGTTTGATTTTATCTTATCTCTCTCTTCCGCATGTCTTCTCTTAGAGGGTAGTGCCTCCCATTTGGTTGTTTATTATACCCTCGGTGCTAGTCGCCAACCCGGGGTCTGCTAGAGGCAGGACAAGGGGGCCATTATCTCCCTTTTCACATTGTCGTCACAGGAGGGGTACACTTTATTGGGAGGGGGTCATGACAGAGTGGTATTAGAGGTCTAGTTGAGGGATAGGATAGAGTTTGGAGTTAGGAACATGTGAGGTTTCATGGGTTGGTAGGGAAACGAAGACATTCATGTTTATCAAGTGAGGTAAACACTAGAGACTGGATGAGACATAAGCATTTAGGGCCCCCTATGATCTGATGCACGTACCATTAAGTTTAAAATGGCTACTAAAAAAGTTGATACTAGTTGTAGTGTAGAGACCTAGGAAAGGATAATGCATAATTCTTCTTTGTTCTTGTCTTTGAATGGGTAGAACATGGGATGGGTTATCGTTAAATGAATAAAAATAAAACAATTAATTAATAAATGTTGAGTCTTGCATATTCCAGGCTTAGGAGATCAAAGTGTTTGTTATTTTATAGGTTAGGCTCCAGGTCGACGTCCTCATCAGGTATGTGTAGAAGATGTCTAGAAGGCTATTCCAGTAGGTCGCCGTAGGGTAGAGGATGATGACGAAGACACTTAGAGGAAGACACTCCGAGAGTTTCAGCGCCAGAGTCTACAGATGTATGAGGGTTCCGTTTTAGATGCAGTCACAGAAGACTGGTTGGAGGAGGTCGAGATGGGCTTCAGTTCGATCCCTACTCAGAAAGAGTATTGGGTGTCCTTAGTTGTGACGATGTTGTGTAGATCAGCAAGGTAGTTGTGGTTCTTGTTCCTCAGGGATCGTGAGGAGTCAAAAATATCATGGGAGGAGTTCTGAGAAAATTTCAGAGTTGATTTCATTCCCTCAACTGCAAAGGCGTCGAGTCGCCAGGAGCTTCTTACCCTTCGACAGGGGATCTCCAGTGTTCGGGAGTTTGAGATCTATTTGAGTAACCTTTTACGATATTCTTCGCACCTGTTACCAGATGAGGAGGCCAGGGTGAGGCATTTCAAGGATGATTTGTATCCAGAGATCCAACGCTAGGTCACCCCATTTATGCTGAAGACATATCTCGAGGTGATGGAGAGGGCGGATGTTATCAAAAGGACTTTGGCCAGGACCGGATCATCACGAGAGGGGAATCAACATGATTCTTCATGAAGTAAGGATGTGGTCCGGGGATCCTAGTTTTCAGGACAGAAGAGTTTCTGTTCAGCCGGGGGTAGGTCCCATCCCTTCACATCTCATTTCTCCAGAGGCAGCAACTCTCAGGCGTATGCCAAGGAATCAAGCACTTGTTTTTATTGTGGTGGTCATTGTCATCAGTAGAGGGAGTGTCTCACCTTTCAGAGTAGTCATCGTGCACCGGGCACTATGCTCCAGGTTCCTCCTTTGAGGCAGTTCCAGCCGAGGCAGCAGCAGCCAGTTGCACCAGCTTTAGATCAGAAGAGGGTATATGGGGTAGGCATAGGAAATCCCCATGATGCTCCTTGTCCACAGAGAGCAAAGCATAGCCGTAGCGGTGGTTGTCATCAGGGTGAGAGAGTTCGTGGAGGAGTTTGTGGTCAGCTTCATGCTCTAAGGTTTCCAGCACCAGATGAGCCAGATGTCGTTCTAGGTACCCTTTTCTTGTTTTCAACCTTGGTTTATGACTTGTTTGATTCAGGAGAAACACACTAATTCATATCACCTAACCTTGTCCATACTTTGGGGCTTGAGGTAGAGAGGCTTCCAGTGCCCTTGGCATTGACTACGCCAGTTGGAGGTCGAGCTAACTTGTTTGAAGTATGTAGAGACTGTGAGCTAGTGTTGGGGAAACATCTCTCTTGGGGAGATTTCATATGTCTATGGATACAACCATATGATCTCATCCTCGTCATGGATTGGTTGTATTCAGTGCATGATATCGTGGATTTATTCATGAATAAGTTCGTTTTCTTTGGTACAGATGGAGAGCTAATGGTGTTTGTTGGTGAGCGAGATACTCGGATGGGTCACAGGCCTGTTCCATCCTTATCATCCTGGCAGCTGAGATGATGCTGAGTTCTTCAAAGGTTCAGTAGTTGGTGTTTCCTAGGGTTGTAGATGAGTACCCTGATGTCTTCCCAAAAGAGGTTGTAGCATTACCCCCTCGACGAGAGATTGAGTTTGGGATCGAGCTACAGCCAGGAGCTTCTCCTATCTCTATGTCTCCATATAGGATGGCCCCTTCTAAGTTGAAAGAGCGGCATAAACATCTTTATGGTCTATTGTAGTGTAGTTTTGTTTGACCAAGTGTGTCCCCATGGGGTGGACCAATTCTGTTCGTGAAGAAGTCCAATGGTAGTTTGTGGTTGTGTGTCGATTATCGTCGCTTAAACAAAGTAACAATGAAGAATCACTATCCTCTTCCGCGGATTGATTATTTATTCGATCAATAGAAGGGCGCAAGTTGGTTCTCAATGATCGACTTACGGTCAGGTTATCATTAGATGAATGTGAAGGATGAGGATATTCGGAAGACTTCTCTCCGTTGTCGTCATAGGGATTATGAGTTTGTTGTAATTTCATTTGGTGTGACGAATGCTCCAGCTATGTTTATGGGTTTGATGAATGCTATGTTCTATGAGTTCCTGGACCATTTCATGGTAGTTTTCATCGACGACATCCTTGTGTACTCCATATCTAAATAGGAGCATGGAGAGCATCTATGAGCCATTTTGGGAGTTCATCATTGACATCAGCTATTCGACAAGTTGTCGAAGTGTGTGTTTTGTGCTCGAGATGTCCATTTTTTGGGGTATGATGTCTCCCAATAGGGAGTATCTATGGATCCATCTAATATTTAAGTAGTTGTGTCTTGTGAATCTCCCAAGACAGTGTCAGAGGTGCGAAGTTCCCTTGGTCTCGAAGGCTACTACAGGAGGTTCATAGCCAATTTCTCACGGGTTGCGACTACTCTGACAGCTTTGACCAGGAATGTTCAGGCATTCATATGGACTGATCAGTGTCAGGTAGCTTTCGAGTATCCAAAGGAGAATCTAGTAAGTGCTCCAGTCCGTTGTCTTCCAACTGAAGGATTTTAGTTTGATATCTTCTACGATGCTTCACATCTAGGGTTAGGTTGTGTACTTATGCAACAAAGGTCGGTCATTTCTTACGGGTCTCGGGAGTTGCGTCTGCATGAATGCAACTATTCCACCCATGATCTTGAGTTGGTAGTCGTGGTGTTTTCTCTGATGTTTTGGAGACATTACCTTATTGGTTAACTCTTTGTGGTTTTCACTGATCATAAGAGTTTGAGGTATGTTTTCTCCCAGCATTACTTGAACTTACAACAACACAGGAGGATGGAGTTCTTACATGAATACGACTTTAAATTATCACATACACCTAAAATATGGAATGTTGTGGCTGATGCGCTGAGCCAAAAGTCACTTAGTTGTGTTGTGCATGAATCTGGTGGTTCCTGGAGAGTAATGGAAGAATTTTCTTCATTACATATTGATATGGGAGAAGTTGGGGGTAGAGGCTATCTTTTTCAGATGACGTTGCAGTCATCCCTAGTGTAGAAGGTGGAAGAGTCCCAGTTGGGGGATCTTGAGGTGGAGGTCTGGAGAGACCGAGTTGTTTGTGGTGAGGCCCCTGATGGTTGGTCTGAGTATGAACAACACAGAGTGTTGTATCATGGAAGGCTTTTTGTTCCCTTGGCGATGCATGATACGGTCCTCAGAGAGTTCCATGGTTCTGATTTAGTGGTACATCCTGGCATGACAAAGATGTACCGATCCTTGAGGAGTCAGTTTTTGTGGCCTGGGCTGAATCATGCGGTTGCGGGGTTTGTGTCTTGATGTTTAGTCTTCCAGAAGATGGAGGTCGAACACCGTGTTCCTGGTGATCTTCTACATCCATTAGATATTCCACAGTTGAAGTGGGAGGACATCTCAATGGACTTCATTACTAATTTACCTCGATCTTCGAGAGGTTATGATGCTATTTGGTTGGTAGTGGATCGTTCAACAAAATCTTCCCACTTTTTAGCAATCAAGGAGTCAAGCTCAGTGGAGGTTTTGTCGAGGAAGAATCTAGAGGAGGTGGTGAGACTTCAAGGAGTCCCTAAGAAGATCATTTCTGATTGAGATCCTCATTTTACCTCCAGGGTGTGGAGAGGTCTCCAACATGCTTTTGGTTCGAGATATGCCTTAGCATTACATTTCATCCTCAAATAGATGGTCAGACGGAGCGAACCATCCAGACTCTTAAAGACATGTTGCGCTCTTGTGTTCTTGATTTGGGAGGTTCATGGATGAGGCACATACTCTTGGTTGAGTTCACAAACAATAACATTTTCCACTCTATCATCGGTATGGCGCCGTTTGAAGCCTTGTATGGATGACCTTTCCATTCTCCGTTGTGCTGGACTAGGGTCGGTGAGTCAGCAATTCTCGGACCAAAACTAGTGATGAATACAACAGAGATGGTACAGGTGACTCGTGAGAGGATGAAGATAGTGCAAGATCATCAGAAATCATATGCTGATAAAAGGAGGAGACCATTGGAGTTTAATTTTGTGGATCATGTGTTTCAGAAGGTGACTCCCCATCGTAGGCAACGAAGGTTTGGTCATGGGAGTAAGCTTTCTCCCCGTTTTGTTGGGCCTTTCAAGGTGTTAGCTCTAGTTGGAGCTGTGGCATATCGAGTATCACTTCCCCCTCAGATGTGTCGGATACATGATGTTTTCCATGTATCACAGCTCCATCGGGATCTTCATGACGACTCTCAAGTCATCGATTGGGGAGAGATCGATGATGATGGTGATGCAACATTTGATGAGTGACCTGTGGAGATCCATGATCGCTAGGAGAAGGTGTTGCACGGGCATTCCATCCCCTTAGTTCGTGTCTTGTGGCGACACGGTGGCATGGAGGAGAGTACCTGGGAACGTGAATCACATATACGTGCTCAGTAACCAGAGTTGTTTGATGTTTCACCCTTTCCATGTATTGTTGTAGCTGATATGGTTATGAAAGTTTCATGTTTATGAGATGGATCCCTTTGATTCTTTGGTGGCAGGCTCTCTTTAGAGAGGTATCTCAGTGGGTGGTTGTTCAGACCCTGTTTCATTTTTTCTTTAGGTGGGTTTTGTATTCTCGAGGATGAGAATGTTTTAAGAAGTATATGATTTAATGGCCCGGACCTCTCCGGTCCATTCCTTTGTGAAAATGTGGTGTTAGAGGTGTTCTAGAAGGTTAAGGTGGCTTGGGGAGCGTTGGGGTAGACTTATATGGAAATATAAAGGGTAATAGCTTTCGCACAGTTGGCGCACAATTTTCCTAAACCGTGTGGCCAAACCGTGCAAGGCTGGTCTTGGAGGGACTGGCTAATGCATGGTTAGCACACGTGTTGTCTAACCATGCAGACTAACCATGCGAGGAGTGTTTGGAGAGGCAGAATCAAACACACGGTTAGTGCACGGTTTGTTAAACCATGCAGAATAACAGTGTAGCCACTTAATGTTAGATCATAAAATTGTGGATCTTACTCATTTTGCCTTTAATCGCCCCGTTTAATCCCCTTAGTGTCCATAACTCTGGATTAATCTCCCTTGAAGGTTATAAAACATCTACCAAGCATTTTGGAGGTGATTCGGAGGCTCATCTTCATGAATCGAAGCCGGTTTCTCGAGGTTTGTGATCCATTTAGTTTGGTTTCTTAGATCTACCTAGATCTACTCCTCCTCTTCTCTCGGTATCTTAGATCTACGCCTGTTATGAGTAGATCTAAGTGTGTGGATGTCGATTATGATTATCTTTGGTCTTGGTTGTGTTAGGATAGGATATCTAAGGAGGATTCATAGAGAATCATCCTGGTCATCTTGGGCATTCTTCAACCATTGTGGTTTCCGTGAAAACAATTGAGGTAGGGGATTCATGGATTCTCTAATTGTTCATGTGCAATAGTAGAGTTGGCATGATTTAGCCCTTTGTATCACAAGGAAATTGACCTAATTAAATAAAAGAACCATATTAAATGAATTGGTTTGATTACATGTTGTTTCTATGTACCATGATAATGGTTTGCCTCTTGATTTTCTAGATACTGTGATATCTATGCCTTGCTTGTTAGCATGTTATTCTTGATGAAATTGGTAAAAAACGTAAAGATGGAATTAATTGATAATTAATTGGATAACGATAAAAAGGCATGTAAAGGAATCTGGTTGTTTTTTTGTGGTTGTTGTCCCCAATTGATGTTAATTAAATTGAGGCTGATGATTTGTTTAATTCAGTTGGTTGGTAAACCTGAAATCTATTGGTGCTAGTTGTTTGAAGGCCGAATGCCTTGTAAAAGGGCCAAGAGGCCAATTTGATGTGATTTTTGTTTTTCCTGCTACTTGTGATGTTATATGACCCTGGAGTGGTGTTGTGATATGTGGAGGTGTGGAGGCCTTGTGGTTGTGGCAGCAGATGATGCCTAGAGTTGCGAGATGCATCAGTTTATGCATGTGGGTTTTAGGGAGGACACCAGGGATGATGGAATGGGATGGATGTGGTTGTTTGATTCTTGTGGATTCTTTGGTTGTTTATCTGCATTACATTTTCCCCACTACTCAAGGAAGCTGTTCTTGCTTACCCTTCATCCGAAGGAGGTGAAGACACGTGGGGTATGCCACATGCTTTCCGTGTTTAGTCTCTCAAGGAAGAATGGGTCTACTCTCTTGCTATAGGTGGAAACGACTCGATGGGTAGTGAATCTACTCACCGTGTTGAGCCCCCTTGTGTTTAGTTTCATTTGTTGTTTTTCTATAATGCCTAGGATGATGGGAAAGTAATTCTGTAATGAATTTTTGAATAATTAATGTTATCCCATGGGGTTGGAGTTTGTTGAACTTAATGACGAGGTTGAGAACTTTTGAAGGGACAATGGGATTTTTGGATGTGGTGTTAATGGAATTTAATGTGGTTTTGTTCATGGTTAATTAATGTTTGAAGAATTAATTAATGTACAGTGGATCCAATAAAAAGAGAATGGAGTAACCTAATAATGCTCTTTAAATGGTTGTGTGCTTATAGGATGCCTAGTCTTAGAAGTGGAAGCCTAGAGTCCGAGAGACGTTAGCTGCCGTTGTGTCTAAGACTAGGTTATCCCATAGTGTGGTTGTGAGTTATAATATATCCTATACTTTTTATGTTTCTATATGCTACTCCACCCTGTCAGTAAGGGAAACTGACACCCTGGGGATTCTGAGCCCTGGGGGGTGTTTTCCCCAACATTCCGATGGGAGGGTGAATGGTTAACTACCCCCTTTGACCCAGCTCTCTTCTCATGGTCGATACTAGTGCAATTAGGAACAGCGGTTAGGTTTCCCTATATATGTGTATAGAGGGATGTAATGCCTTGTGGTTATTCACACACAAATATTATGGATATAGTATCCTATGGGCTACTATATGTGTAACATGTATAGGCTTTGATGGCTTGAGGATCCTTACTCGGTATATTGGTTGTAATGGATTGAGGTTTAATACCCGACATATGATACATGTTATGTGAGCTGTGGTGGCTCCCGGAAACTACCTAGTTACTTTTGGTTGTGTGGATGGTGTGGTTCTTAGCCCATGTGTCTACGGGTAAGCCTTTGCGGTGAACGTGGTGCAGATTGTGGAGCTTAGCCTAGGTGTATTCGGGAAAGCCTTTGGAGAGAGATGCACATGACGTATGACGATGGGGAAAAGCGGAAAACTAGTGGGGAAGTAGTAGTAGGGTACCCTTGATATTCTTTAATATATGATATATTCTTTTATGCCTTACTTGGTGAGAGTAACCATAGTGAGGTTGGGAACTTAGTATACCTGTTTAGGTGATGAGTTTGATTCACTTGTTGTTCACTGTACTTTAGCATGGTTTCTTTACTTTTTCACGAGAGGCTTCGGGGAGGATCATATTGAGTATACTGTTATACTCACCATACGTATATATAAACAGTTTTTTAGGTCACTTGGAGTTAGTTAGAGATAAATCTGGTTACTAATAGCTTGTGGTTAGAGGAGCTTTTTGGGATTTTTGTCGCTGTCATTTTACTTTCTTTTGGGAACTTGTAGTTTTCCCTTACAATTGTAGTACTTTTGCATTGCATTTCATATATGTAATTGGGTTTCTTCTATATTTTCTGTTCTGAGTTGGAGTTGGTTGGTGTCTATCTTATCTCTCTCTTCCGTATATGTTCTCTTAGAGGGTAATGCCACCCATTTGTGTGTTTATCATACCCTCAGTGCTAGCCACCAACCCGGGGCCTACTAGAGGTGGGACTTAGGGGTCATTATCTCCCATTTCACATTTTCGGCCCAGGAGGGGTACACTTTGTGGGGAGGGGGTCATGACATTTAGGTTATTAGGTAATTGGACTAACTATAAAGGAAATCATGGTGGGTAATATAAAACATGTCCTGTTTTTTTTAAATGACACAATGAATCTCTTACCTTAAATTCTTAATTAGACGAACACACTATGACCTCTTGTATACTATTGAAAAGTATAGTAATAATACATTTAAAAACCATATTCATATATATAACCCTATAATCATTTAATTTTAAATAATTTATTTTATATTTATTACATATTTATGGTGAAATTTCATCATCAGTTGTTAGTTATTCTAAATTTATTCTAATAACTTATAATGTAAAAATTAATACCCCCTTAACTGAAACCATATTTATAATTCATATATTTATCATTGTAAAATATTAAATGAATTATATTTATTTAGAAATATATTTTCGTATTCCATAAGTGTTTATTTTTTCAGTGAAAATATAATCAATGTCATCTTATTTTGGTAATTTAAGTGATTATAGTTGATATTCTAATAATAATTAAAATAAATAATGTAACCTCTAAATAACATTAACCAAATAATTATTTTAATACTACGGTATAATAATATTTTTTTATTCATTCTCCCATGGTAATCTTTGACAATGAATTAAAACATTGTTCATATATATACTTTAATAGTCCCAAAATAAATAGACTTTATAAGTCAATTACTGAGATGTTTTATGGAAGTGTATAAGATCATTATTCAAAAATAATAATAAATTTTTTTAAATTTTTTATGTTGGTAAATTTTATTTCAATCATTTATCTTAAATAATAAAAATTATAGTGAATGAAATGTTTATTTTTGGAGGCTGTTGTCTGCACATAGGCATGATTAATCTTTTCATTTATAAATCAATGAGGAGGTTTGTAGGTAGATAATAAATTACATGTTCAAATTTATTAATACATTAGATTTATAATATTTTTTAATAAATCCTGCCATTAAAATATGATTAGATAGGTAGTGATGAATAATGGAATACACAATTTTGTTGAGACAGTAGTTTGAAAAAATTCATGATTGAAATTCTTTTTTTTTCAAATTGGTATGAAGGAATAAATAGTTTAATACAATAATATAATAAAAATATAGTAGAATAATAATATATTAAAAATTTTATTATTATGGTTACATTATGATTGTGAGTGAAAAATTAAGAAAAAATTGTTGTGGATTATGTAGTACCCAAATAATTATATTAAAATATTTATTGACAGTGTAGATATAGATAAAGTGATTATGATATCCAATTTTTACTTGAAGATTATAAAAATTATATAGATTTCCACAAGAAAATAGTGAAGTTTTTATGAAAAAATTAAAATTAATAAGTGTTTCACTAACAGGTGGATGTCTACCAATTTTATTAGAATGAAATGGTAAATTTGATGAATAACCATTAATTTTCAATAATGTAATGACGTTATCTGGGCATTAATAGACTGAAATGTGAGAAATAATGGATATTAGGGTGAAATAATCTTATAAATTCTTAAAATGAATTCTAAAACACGTTTTAAACATTCTTCAAGACCATCATCAAGTTGATTTTTACAGTTCACAATTATTGTTTTTATCTTTTTAACAACTATTTAACCAATTAATTTATATTTTATTCAAAATAAAAACTGAAATATAATATAAAATATGGGTTTTCTAAAATAAAATATAATATTCATATAATATAATTAAATCTATACATAATATAAAGCTAAATTTTAAATTAAATCTTTTGATATATATAATAAATATTTTAGAGACAAAAAAAATTATTTTCCCTATTATGTTTTCCAAATATAATTCAGTTTTGATTAAAAAATGAATGGTTTATAAAATATATATGTATATTTGTTTAAAAATTATATTAAATTATTAATTTATATGATATAAATTTTATTATTATATATAAAACATGCAATAATTATAAAAAAATATGTTGGTAGTAAAAAGTTTACCATTATTGAGGACTTTAACTTTAATCATGGTGATCATACATTAATGGCTAAAAGGAAATTAAACAAGATAAATTTTATGGAAATTTAGATGTAAAATATTTTCTATAATTTATTTTTTATTTCATTAATGTTTTTAAAACTAATTTATAACATAATAAAATAATATTTGTTTTTACAAAAAATTATTACTTATCTTTCCAAAATGATAATGATATGTTTAATAAATTCAAAATATTATTTATATATTATCATTTTTCTTGAACAATATATAGTATCATATAATTTTTTTCCAAAAAAAAATTAATTCACTATTTATTATAATAATTCCATAATGGTGAAGGCATTAGATAAATCAATATTTTTGTATTCACCTAAAATAAATTATTTTTAAAAATAACAGAAAACAACCATAGGCACACTTGCATATATGTAATCCATAAATTAATTTAATTTTTAAAATCTAAATTAAAAAATATATAATTTTATCTTTTAAATAAATATTAAATATATATAGGGAAAAATATAATTTTTGAAAAATTCATTGTTAACACATTATTTGATCATTATCCTATTTTAAATTCATTTATAATTAGTTACATAAACATTTATTTTAAATATTATTATTATTCTTATAAAAACAGAGAGGACATGAGATATGAGTTTAATGACCAACTCATTCCCCCTAAAATATTATTAAAAAGGAAAAATGTGTCGGTCAAATAAAGGGGTGAATCATGTTTTCGTGAACATGAAACATAATTAAAATAGGAAAAAAATAAAAAAAAATTGTTAGGATGTTCTATTTATTAAATTGAGATTAAAAGGGGAATACATGACAAATATTATTATCATTTATTGAAGATACTCTAGGTTGACTCTAAACTCTTTATAAATATGGATCTCAAATACATCAATCATTACAAGAGTAGTAACTAGTGATGTGCGTCATCTAAATACAAATGATATTCAAACAGAACTATAAATAAATAAAAAAGAATCATATTACACTTAATCACATTAAGATCATTAAAATCCATATCATTCTGTGCCTTCATTTTGATTTCATAACCTCCCTCAAAGATAGTTTCACATTACGTTGAAAACAATTTTTTTTTCATTACTATCTCACAAGGATGGTCATAAAATTTTACTAATGATTAAATATTAAATTTATAAAATAGTTTTAATTATATAATATTAAAACATTTTCTAGTATTTTTCTTTTACACGTAGTGTGTAACTAGAATAATATCTCTTATTTATGTGTTAACTACCACATTGATTTTAGGAAATATTACATTTTTAGGTCTAATGTTAAGTATTCTTGTAATATTCCACTAAATGTATGAAAATATTAATTAACTATTTATTAATTATAATTATATGGTTCAATAATTTATCTTTTTACCATGTTTAAACTACAAAACTAGTTATGTGACTATGAACCAATCATAATAAAAACATCTGACCTGAACTTATTTGATTTAGTAACTAAATAAAATAGTGTAATAATAAAAATAAAAAATATTATTATAATTTTATATAAAAGAAATAGCATCTTATTAATTTTAATATATAATATAAATTTATTATTTATGAGTCAGATTACTTATGATGATATACGATACTTTGGTAAGCTTATTTCTTATCTCAACTTACTTTCATTGATATTTAACCCATTTTTACCAAATTATTTCATTTTGGTGGTTTATAAACATTCATATGTATATTTTTTTCCATTACATTAAATGATTTCATGTGGTTTTGAAATTAATTTAATGTTCATCCCATTTTATATTTATAATTAACCATTTACATCATCAATTTTTCTTGAAACATTATTTTAAAATCTGTAAAACTTGTTATTGTACATGATTATGTTTTTTTTCTTTTTTCCATAGTTTTTTATTTATAAATTAATGAATGATAATTTTGTTTTCAAATAATTTATAATTTTTTTTATTTTTTTGATTTTTTTTTAATTTACCATATCGGTCATTTCAAGTTATTTTTATCAAACATAAAATATATGATTTTAACATATAATAAATTAATATATTTTTTCCAATTTCTTATTATCAAATTTATATGAAATTTATTAATTAATTATTAAGGTTGTATCCATAATAAATTAAATTTTCAATTTTTTGAGTTTGAAATTATAACGATTTTTTAAAATAAAATAATGTTTCTCTAAAAATTCAAGAGATAAAACAACTTACTACTTATTATGTTATCCAATAATTTTTCCCATGGTTTAATAAAATTTTTATTGAAGAATATAACTCTTTTTGGCATGATATGTTACATGGTAATTACAGATGATGAAAGATAATCGTGGTAAATCTCACGATGATGGATGATTTCAATTTATCTCTTCAATACTTTGGGTAATCATTTGTTTTAAATGGATAAAAATGAGGTAATTTACCTGGAATGTTACTTATATAGGAGTAACTAGGTTCAAAATACACTAACATGGTTTAAACATTAGTGAAAAAAAGTTACGTATATGATTCTCATTGATACCTATTTCATGCCTACTAAGATTTTTTATTCAAATGTTTTTATTTCATGTGGAAAGAAATGTATAAAAACATTCAAATTGGAATGTTTATTTCTTTATGTAATGTTATCACAATTTCTCATATTACTCATGTTTCACTAAATATTCAATATGTTTTAATTATTTTCAATGATTTTTTATAAATGGTTCAGTATACTAGGGTGGTATGTTCTATTTCTATAAATAATGTTTTTTTGAAAAAATTAATCATTTTTATGTTTTTTAATGTTTTCCAATGAGATAATATATATTAATTATTTTTGATCCCTTATTTATTTTTTTATCATCAATCATTTTCAATTTTTTCATTGGATCTATGTATATCTATAAATTATTTCAAGGCTAATGATGACCGGTATTGAGAAATGTAAAAATTTTCATGAATAAATCATCATTGTAAATTTAAGATCAGGTTTTTGTTAGAATAATATACAATATGATGATTTGTCCATGTTATTAGATTATGTTATACATAATACCCAAAATATCCAAACATATAATATCATATAATATTAGAGTTTTGACCATATTATAAATCATCTTATTATGGGTTGATTATGATATGGGGTGCTATAGATGGAATCATGTAAAGGGTTTCTCTATCATTAGAGGTTATGTTGTTTTCTAATGGAGATAATTTATGAGTTTTAGATACTATCATGGGTTTAGTAAAAAAAATGGATAATCATTATTGGTATTTTTTTAATAAACATTATGATTACAGTGTTATTTATAATTATAGATAGTTTTTGTTGAACTAAAAGTATTGATGGAAATTTACAAGGATAAAGGCATATAAATACTTATCCTCCAAATGAGATGTATTTTTATAATTTTATATCATATTATCACACTATGTATTTTTTGTTTTAGTAAATTGTTATATCTAGTAGAAACCAGGTATGTAATTGATGTGAAGGGAATTGTTATGCTTGTCTAAAGGAGAAACAAAAAACGGATATATTCTTGAGTGAATTCTCATATTGTTATTTCTATAGAAGTATCTTTGATTTTTATTAACAACAATATCCTTGTAGAGTATCCCAACACACCGAATAAAATAAAAATGTTCCATGGACGTTTCAGTGATAATGATAATAATGGAAAAAAGACTCACCATCATATGTGTTATGAATGTTTGATTAAACTCTATGTAAAATTTATCAAATAACTAGAAAGATGTTTCAAATGTGTTGAATATAAGAATTTATCAAATCTATTTCATTATAAAAAACTCATGATGGAGATGATTATGATTTTTTAGATAATGGTTTAGAAGGGTTCCCTAAAAAATATGACTAATTATTCAATGATATATTAAAGGTATGAATTATATATTGGATTATGTTATGAGATTTAAGAATCTCAAGACATGATTCCTCTAAATGGTTGAATGTAGATATTTTTTAGGAATAAGATGATAAATGATGAATAAAAGTTTAATATGAAATTTTAATAATTTATTAATATAATAATAAGGTTATAATATTTATGATATTCTTCTATTTATTTAAGGATTGATAATTTCAATGATTTTTCGCAAGGAATTTTTACCATTTTTATATATTTTTGTTTTTGGATTTTATAATTATTAGGTATTATGTATGAGGTAATTATTAGAATTTACTATATTATTAAGTTATATATAATCTTCAAAATTTTACATGTGTTTAAGTGAAATGAATATTTAAAGGAAAATGGTATTATATTTTGCGGATATATGTTTATGGATGATGACAACATAAGGGTTATTAAAATCATTATTGTTGAGGTAGATATAGTTAAATGAAGGAAATATTATCAAATATTTGTAACATATGGTTTATGTGATAGGTAAGAATGATTATGGAAATTAAATATTTGAAATTTTTATTAAACATAGTTTCGGATGATTTGAACCATTTAGGGTACATTATACAAATAAGGTCAATATATTATTGTTGAAAAAGATGACATTTTGTTCCCATAATATTGTATTACTTAACATTTAATTGTATATATTATTTTATTATGGTTTCATAGAAAGTCATTTTATTTATGGAAAATATTAAACATTTCTATTGAATTTATAATTAGAGAGTATACATTTTGGGTATGTAACATTATAAATGTATAATGATTCTTTTATATAATGAGTAGGTTGATATGGGAAGAATATGTGATAAAATATTAATAAATTTGTAGTTTAGAAATTATTTGTATGTATTTTTAAGTGATTTATAGTTTTTATGGGTAGAATTATATTTTTAAAACATTGGATATTATTATTTTGTTTTTATATATTTATATATGTAAACTTATTAAAAAACTACTATATTACCTGGTGATAACCATTATGTTTTTTTAAATTTCTAGATAAAATACGAATATCCTATTATCTTATTTTTAAAATTACGATATATAGAATGTTAAATATTAGTTGTTTGAATAAAAAATTACCATAAATAAAATGAGAGAGTGATGAGAATGAAAACATCTTGAAACACAAGGAATTGATGAATTGTTTTATTATAGAATGAAATTAAATCTAGAAAGTACATTATCTCATATTATGTATCTCAATGTTAATAGAAATTATCCAATTAATAAATATAAATATAAATATATTTACTATCATGATATATTTTTAGAATCTTTTTCACAAGTATGATTCTCAAAATAATAAATTCATGGTCTATGAAATATTTATAAAATGATATTTTTCTTATTAAAAATGTAGTAATTATTTTAATTCAAAAAGGAAAAATATATTAACATGGAATAAATAAAATTTAATCCCACTAATTTATAATTATATTCTAATCCTTTTATTAGATATTTAAAATATTGGAAAAATGTACAATACTACAAATATTTAATTATATGGACAAAATTTCAGTAATTGTAATAATATAAAAAACCTCTATATTTTAGAATGTATTATATATAGTACTATATTAGATAGTCTGTGGCATAGAGAGAAATATTATTAAATAGACTATAGCATACTATAAATATATTAATATTTAAATAGGATTATAATAACCTAGACGCTTTCTGGAAATGTATAAATAGGAATAAAAATATTAAAAAAATATATTTTGTATGGTTCTAATTTATAAAATTACAAATCTACAATACATTGGAAATATGTTAGTTGTAAATAATGTTAAAATATTTTTTAGGTAATATTTATATATATATATTCTTACAAATTTCTTTGTACACCCAATGTATTTAAAAATTACTTTAAAGAAGAAACATTATTCATAATTTATTATAATTATCTATGATTATTATATAGACTATCATATGAATTCATATTCATTTAATTTTTTTTATGAAGAAAAACAAGTTAATAAATGTGTTTTATGATTATAATATAAGTTTTTCTTTGAAAATAGTTTTTATTTCATTTCACAAGGGAATATTTTAATTAATTATCATCACATTTGGTAAATATATGTGAAAATATTCGATAATTTTTCAGGAATCAGTATATAAAAATTAGTTTACATTTTATATTTGAGATTTTATTAAGAAAACAATAATAATTGATTAAATAGTAAACATACTGAATTATCAAAACTATCATTTCTTTTTAATAAAAAAATTAACGAACAAGTCCGTTTTGTTTTTGATATCATTTTAGTGAAACCTAAGATCTATGTTTTATACAAATCAATTTAATTACATAGTAATATTATTTTATTATATTTTTATTCATTTATTTTTATATTTAACAAAAAAATCCTAATAATGGGTTTTCAATGTATTTTGTAAGATTATATTAAAATTTACATAAGAAATATTACTAATTTTAATTATTAAAAAATTGATATAATATTTTGAGTTATGACTGAAACATTTGGTAATATGGTCAATTTTATTCATTTATAAAATATATAATAACCATGGTAAAAAATGTATCTCCAAAGTAAAGGGTAAATGATTTAAGTTAAGAATAATAAAAATTTATAAATTTATAATAATTTCATCTTAACACATACCGTATGAGAATATTTGGACCCTTATCCCCTTATTATTGATATTTTATTAAATTTATTCCATTTTTCCTTAAGTAAGAAATTTTTTAATATTTAACATTAATGAAATATTACTTGTGTGCCACTCCCCTCACTTATAAATGGGAAACAATATCCCCTCATCCTCAAAAGTTTTGATCCTTTAATATAAAATAATAACAGTAAAAATACCTTATAAACTAACCTCTCCATGACCTATAGGATTTGGTATTACTAAAGGAAAAATCCTGGAATATTTGATGTGTAATCCATAGAATATTTAAAAACAAATAGATATAACTCTTAACTGAGTGTTTTCATGTTTAGTTCTTCTTCCACCTCCAATATATATTATAAAACCATGATAATATGACAACATTAGTATAATGTATATACTAAAATGATTTTATATGAATCATTCAAACCATATTCCATCTACATTTCTATCAAACGTTAAATAAAATAATTTTTTATTAGTATATATGGATTTTCGTCTACATATAGTGATGTAAAAATGTTTTCATAACACCATTATATAGATTGGTTAAATGATGGATCAAAAGAATATAAATGATATTTATGAATTAATAATGATTCTAGAAATATTATATGTTATTTAATTTATTACCCTTCAACACATTGCCAAATGGTATTTTCGATCATCTGGATGTGTCAACTAACACATGAATGAAGAGATGAGGTTTGTATTTCGTTATTGGATCACATTAATAGACATGAATATGGAACTAATGAATAAATTTGTTGTTTATAACATATTTTAATTCGAGAAAAGTAATATATTAACAACCTTGTATATTTACCACATATTAGAAAAATTGAGTCTTCGCTCATATATGCGTGTGAATTACACCCTCCATGATAGAACATAATTTAAATCCAATGTATACCAATCAAGTATAGTTATAAAATTTTATTTAAATAATAATAAAATATAATTATGGATTTATTAACAAGGATATGATACATTGTTAATTATTAGACTATGTTCAACTTACCAATGTTTTTTTGGGATTATGAACTGAATATCCTCAAAATAACTAAAAAACATACTAATTTAGAAACTAAATAGAAAATAGAAATAAATGAAATAAAATTATTATTTATAATTGAATTAAAATAAAATTCATTCTTAACAAAGAAAAAAATCATTATATAATTTTTCTATTATGGTTTTTGAGAATATAAGATGTTATATAATACATAATGTAATATAATTTATCATTTCATTTTACTTTTATTGAGACTTATTCCAAATTCACCATATTTTTTCATTTGTGTTCCATATAAAATTACACATTAATTTATTTTTACACTAATTTATTTTAATTTATTTTTTAAATATTTAATTAACTTTTCCAATCAATGTTCGTTGGATTATAATTTTTCAAAATAAGTTATAGATTATTTATTAGAACATAGTTTTATTTTTTATACTGTATTCCCTTTATGTTAATATTCCATTATATATTTCATGAATGATATTATTTTTCCTTTTAAGAGTGTTAATGTAAATTTTTCAATACTAATGTCTATATTTATATATTTTTAAACATTAATATTTTTAATTTTTTCATAACGGGTCACTATTGACAATTTTTCATAATGTGGAATAGAATTCTATTTAATTTATATTGAATGAATATATTTCACCATGGTTATGTCCCATCATTTTTATGAAACATAATAATCATTTATTAAGGGATTTTTTTAATGTAATCATAATATTACATTACTTTTGTTGAATTATGTGTTTAAATGCATTTCCAAATAAATGAAATATTTCCCTATATTTTTAATTTAAAATATATTTTTCTCTTAATTATGGTATTCAAATATTTTTCCAAGGGATTTATAATAAAAATCAAATTATATATATATATTTAATCCATGAATCAATACTTGGGTATTATAGATTATGGTGGGAATTCATTATGTAGGACATTATGATGGGATAACCTAATATAGATCTTAATGTATTGGGTAAAGGTTACCATTTTATGGTGAACAACGAGGAAGATAACTAGGTTAGCTAATTGTATGAAATTAACTAGGAATAAGTTATCGTAAAATGACTTACACAAGATTTAAAATTTTATTTATAATTATTCTCTATGATATTAATATAAAAAATATTCATAGTATATGTAGAATTATTTTGATTTCATCAGGGAAAACCCTTCATGAAATTTTAGTATTGTACACTATTTTTCAATGATAATTTTTAGGAGTTTTAATATTATACATGTTTAATATGTGATTATATATGATAATAATGGGTTTCAATTTATTTATTTGATAATATTTGGATTATATCATTTAAATTTCATTTATTCATGTTCTATAGGTTTTATTTTGAATAAGGTCACCATTTTCTGGGGTTATCGGGGTTTTCATGGGACTAAAAGTAACACCCCATGGTTTTAAAAATAATTTGAAATGAATGAACCCTTTTTTATGTAAATAGTTATAAATATCATTTTAACATAATTTTGTCTATTCTATGATATTAATTTAAAAAAACTGTTATCTTTTATTGTGATCAGAGAGTTATTTGGAGTCTAATAGAACCCACATTTTTTTTAGATTTATAGTAACATACCCTTGAGAATATTAGTATTAATAGTAATATGAACCAAAGGAATATAAAATTATATTATTCTATTATTTTATTATGGTTATAAGATCATGATATCTTAATTAATTTTTTATAGTGATAAAAACCAGTTATAGTTTTACGATTATTAATTCTCAAATAAAGAATGATTTCTTTAAATTAAATAAATCATATTTAGAGAATTATTTTAAAAAAATGGATTTCATTTTTAAATTATATAAATTTTAAAATGGTTAGGTTGAAATTTGTGTATTTTTATGAATGTCTTGAATTTCTGATGAATAGTGAATTACTGTATAATACTATATATTTAAATTATCACTTAAATGCTCTATTTTTTACAAAATGACAGAGATAATCCCACTTGTTTTTAACACACCAACTAACTTCACTATTTTTATCACATGAATGATTAATATTCATAGTCTTGAAAAAAATATTAAAATAATGACAACAATAATGTAAAATCTCTCATCTCCTCCACTATAAATACGACCATCATTCCAATATTCATCTCACACCTCACAAGACATGATAATTGCCATTGTTCTGAAAAATCATCTTCACAAGGTTCTTCTCCACATCCTATTCCTACCAGTCTCACCGAAAAGAAAAAATAAAATACCATAAGAAGGATGTCAAGGAGAAGAGTTCGGGATGTAATAAAACTTCTCATTTTTTATGTATTTTCTTATCAATTATTTTAGTTTCATATATTATATTCTCATCCACTTATCAAGAGGTTTGAAATATCTAGTATCCTATACATTTTTTATGTTTTCATGTTCACATTAAAAACTCATCATATTTTTTCTTATACTTTCACTCATAATCTAAAAATAAAAACAACGTCCGTGATGTGCTGATTTACCAAAATCATTGACGATGTGTTTGAAATTTACATTACATCCTTCAAAGATGATCTTAAAAACATTTTAATGATTGATAAAAAACTAATTATTATGTTTTAACATATTTTATGTTCTATAATTGACTTTTATTCATGAAATTAAATTATATAATGAAAAAAGTACATGATTATCGACGGAAACAAAAAAATGATGTAATCAAATATCATTAATGTTTTACCAAATGATCCATCACGATATATGATAAAAAAATTATTTATGGAATAATTATATATTTTGGAAACATATATTTACCATTTCATTCCCCTTGTAGAATTATATTTCCATGCGACAAGAAAATTGAATACAAATTAGCCAGGGAAACCATGTAAAGAACACACCCAAAACAATGGATGGAAAAAATACTAAAACTTAAAGGTTGAAATGAAGTTTTGAAATGATAACTTAAGGTATTATAATCATGATTAATTTTTAATAAGATATTAATAACTCTCTATTAGAAATTATCCAGGTTTTTTGAACAAATTTGTAGTAAGAAAACAACTAGTTAGTGGAATTCTTAATCAAATTTCAATTCTTTTGTATAACCTTCTTCTTCCTTATCTGTCTGGTTTTAAAGTAATTTATGTGATAGATTATTGTTTATATTAGTATTTATTATTATTATTATTCATAATATACAAAAGTATTACTTTTTTATTGATTATCATACAAATTATATATTATTTGTATGTGAATTTTCTTATAAAATCCTATTATAAACATCGTTTTTTAAAAAATTCAATGTGAATGTTTTTATACATGTATTACTATTTGAAAATTATTTTATGGTTATTGGGAATTTTTTATTGTTAATGGTGGGACCTATATCTACATCCACTGTGTTGGGTATGTGTATGTTGGAGGTTGTTCGTATGGTAAATCCAAGTGTGACTGTGATGGTTACACATTATGGTAGTAGAGATGGTTGCATTGTAAGGTATCCATAAGGATTATAAATCATAAGGTAGCCATGATCATTAAAATATAAGTACGTAATTCTCTATGTTATGTTTATGGTTTCATTTATGTTCTATATTTTTTGTGGAATTATCATGGAAATCTCATGTTTCACAAAGTAGGTATATATATGGGTGACATGTATAACTCATTGAAAATGATTTCATACATTTAAAAGTATTCATGGACTACTGTTCTCTTTTTCCTTTTTTTAAATCACTTACTATGTTTTTCGTGCACATACCATGTTTTTAAATAATATTCACAGGTTATAAGGAAGTGTAAGACAAAGAGGAATCCAAGTTAAATGTTATGATGATTTGTCAAAGAAATCAAGATTTATTTGAAAATATTAACATTTTAGAAGAAATGGATACAATTTTTGTTGTAGATTCTCTACAATTAAGTGAAATTTTATGTACATATTATATCAAATTTATCTAAAACTCTAAACTAGAATAGATCCTTAATGTGAAATGAAGTGATTTCTTGAATAAAATTCACAATTATGTAGTCTAATAAGGTTTGGTCCTTATAGTTGGTATCATAGGATGGTTTAGATAACAATATGGGTTAGTATGAAATTAATAGAATACCATTAAATATTTTTACTCAATCGTTAAATATAAATTAAATTTCATTTCAATAATACCATGTTTCTTCGACTAATATATGTTTGTTCAGAATGGTTTTCAACTAAAGAAACGGGGAATTTGAAGTGGATAGGAACTTAAAGAACGATATCCTTCTGATTATGCACCCTAAAGCGTAAGTATTAGAACTGATTAGTTTGTGATTGAAATGGATCACTTGAAATGGGCAATAAATGGTGGTGGAATCCATGGAATAAAACAACCATAAATACCATAATGGAAAATGATGATAGTGGATTATTTTATATGGAAACACACCTACTTTCAGTGGATCTTCTGAGGTAGTAGTAGCTTAAGGATGGATTTAATCAATTAAAATTATAGTTGACATAATGGGATGTTCATATAATCAAAATTATGCCTTTCCATTTATCATTTAGAAGGTGAATATGACTAGTGGTGGTCAATGGATATGAATATCAGGGATACATAGGATATTTATGCCTTATAGTGAGATGAATTTAAAATTATTTTCATTGAAAAATATTTTCCTAAGGTGGTTTGAGAAAGGATGGAGAAGAAATTCCATGAATTGAAGAAAAAGGAGGATGATTTGGTGCTTGTGTATAAAGATAAATTACCTGACTGGAGAGGTATTATCAAAATCCAATTTAGGAATTTGATAGAAAAATAAACCACTTTGACTCTGGATTGAATAAAAGGTATCAAAGGGAATTGGATTACCATATATTCAAAAGTTATGAGAAACATGTTCTATGTGATGAGACTGTAAAGATAGTGTTTTCTGATGATCATGTGAAATTTGGAAACAAGGAGAAGACTATTTCCAAATGGTAGGAGATGGGATGGAATAAATCAAATAAATATGATGTTATGATATTCCAGTTTTGATTTTATGAAAATTGTGGAAAAATGCACCCTAGGGATCACCTTGCCATATCTGGGAAGTTTTATTGATGAGGAATGTTTGAAAATATGGCCTGATATTGTAATGAAAATTATACTAAGACATATAAAGATAATAAAAATATAATTCATTTTAAATTTGGTGAGATGGGTCATTATGAAAATGTCTTCCCAAAGATATATTTTAATGTTGAAAAGAAGCTAGA
Organism: Viscum album; assembly: GCA_963277665.1. Taxonomy (NCBI): domain Eukaryota; kingdom Viridiplantae; phylum Streptophyta; class Magnoliopsida; order Santalales; family Viscaceae; genus Viscum; species Viscum album. Next base: position 1,346,186,826 of record OY728155.1, on the reverse strand, counting down.
CTATAAGAAAAAAGGTATAGTGAGATCTTTTGAGACTATGTAAGAATTTTTCTAGCCATCTAATGAAGTTTTATCTGGAACCTTTTTTTAATAATCAAATTTTCCAAATGTTTTTTTTTTGAAATGGGGTCTACACATTCTTTTATTTATGAGTAATTTTGTAGTAAATTGGAAATATCACCTCAAAAAAGGAGATGAGAACATATTCTTAAAAATACCATATGTAATTATTATATATATTTTTTTTCATAGGAATATTTCTATTTTGGTGTGTGGAACGACATTACCTATAAACCTAGTTTTTTCCATAATAGATTTTGATGTTATTCTAGGAATGGATTAGCGTTCTGTTAATCATGATAAGGTTGATTGTATAGAAAAACCAGTTGTTTTTTAGAAAGTGTTTTAGTTTTTATTCATTAATGAACCAATAAAATTTATAACATATTAGTATGATGATATTATGTTGAATGATGGAAATGAATTTTATCTTGATCATATTTTTGAATACAAGTGAACTATCTATATTAATGAAGTTTCATTGGTAAATGAATATATTAATGTGTTTTCTAATGAGTTACATGGTTTAATATTTAACCTTAATTTATATTACACAATTTAATTACTTGTTGATTCTACTCTAATTTCAAAACACCCTTACTAAATAGTTCAAATGGAACTTTTAGTGAAGAAAAGTTTATTACATTATTTACATGATAGAGGCTTCCTTCATTCGTGCACATCATAATAGGGTGCTCCAATTTTATTTTTTTAAAATAAATATTATTTGATTAGTATTTCCATTGATTATAGATCGTGGAATAAAATCAATATTAAAAAGAAGTATCCTTTTCCTCATATTGATTACTTGTTTGATCATCTCCAGGGAACATAGTACTTTTACACGATTGACATGAGATTTGGATACCATCAGCTGATGGTGATGGAGGATAACATCCTGAAAACATATTTTCATAATAGATGTGGGCATTATAATTTTTTTATGAATTTTGGGTTAAATAATTTACCATATATAGTCATGAATATTATGAATATAATATTTCTTGTGTACATGGATAAGTTTGTAGTTGTGTCTATTGATTAAATTCTATAATTTTCTAGGAGTAAATAGAAGAAGGAAAAAAATTCTAAGGGTGTATCTACAAACCCTAATGAAAAAGAAACTCTATGGAAAATTCATCATGTTGTATTTTTGATTGGAACATATTTCTTTTCTAGGGAACATTGTAAATAAAGATGTAATAATAGTTGATCATGCCCAGAAAAGTGGTTTTTGAATGGACAATACCTAAAAATGATACATAGATTCATAGTGTACATAGATTAGCAAGTAATTATTGAAGGTTTGATAAGGGATATACACAATTATGTAGCCCTCTAACTAAGTTAACTCAAAAAAGTGGATATATTTGAGAGGACAGAAAAATGTGATGTTTGTTTTTTGGAACTGAAGAATAAATTTGTGAATTCTCTAGTTCTGGACTTGCCTTCCTAAAATGGTGAGTTTTTCATCTATAGTGATTCTTCATTGAAGTTACTTGGTTGTGTACTAATACAGAATGATCAAGTAATTTCTTATGCGTCAAGACAACTAATAACACATGAATAAAATTATCCCACACATCATTTGGAATTTTCTTCTGTGTGTTTTTATTGAATATTTGGAGGCATCCTTTATATAGAGTGAATTTCCAAAGATATACTAACCATTAAAATATGAATTATATATTCACTCAGAAGGAATTAAACAAAAGGAAAATAAGATGGCTTGAACAAATAAAAGATAATGATTTCATGAAAAATTACCACCTGGAAAAAAAATCAAATTGGTGGACTTCGTGATGCAAAAACATCACATATCATTTACGATATTACATTTGGAAAATGATTCCATGATTAATGATTTGATGAATTTTGGAACAGAAGTTGTTTTTTTAGGAAATTCATCTATTCAATTTCAGGTATCTATAAATTCTTTTTTATTAGAAAGAATTAATAATGCACATAAGGAAGACTGTGAGCTATAGAAAAAGGAGAAATTGGTTATAATGGGTATGTTTCTATAATTTAACCATTAAAAGGTTGTTTTTTGAGATTTAGAAAAAGACTATGTTTTCCTTGTGGTTCCCATTTGCATTTTTTTCTATGAACTTCATACTTCTAAATATTCAGTTTATCCATGAAGTACTAATATCTATAGATTCATTTGGGATTATTACATGTGGGAGGAATGAAAATAGATATTTGATATTTTGTGGGGAAATGTTTGACAGATCAATATTTTAAATTAGATTGAAAAATACTTAAGGGGGTTATTCAGCCACTACAACTACAAGAGTAGAAATTGGAGAATATATCAATGGACAATATGGTGGGACTACCTATAACTTCTCAAGGTAATAATGCAATTTGTGTTGTTGTTGATCGACTGACTAAATATAAAAAAAATTTTCTATTCAAGATACAATTTATTTGGACCATCATTCTCCACTGTACATAAATTATTTTTTTAGGTTACATGGATTTCCTTTTTCCATTGAATCTGACTAGTATCCCAGGTTCACTTCTAATTTTTGGAAGGGCCTTCAGAATTCACTAGGCACAAAAACAAATTTCAATAAGTCTTTTCATACTCAATCAGATGTGTAGTCACAACGAAGGATTTAGTCATTAGAGGATATTATAAAATCTTGTTCAATGGACTAATATGGATGTTGGGATCAAAATATATCATTATTTGAGTTTTATTATAATAAAACTTCTCATTCCAATATATAGATGACACCTTTTGATGTATCGTATGGGAAGAAATATCGAACTCCAAATTTTCAGGATGAATTCAGGGAAAGGATGTTGATAGGACTAGAATAAGTAGTGGATGCGGTTGAGAAAGAGAAGATTATCATGAAAAAACTATGTATAGATCAAAGCATGTTATGTTATGCAGAAAACAGAAGGAAAGACTTTTCATTTGAGTTAGGTGATCATTATTTCATAGAATCTCATAATGGGAAAGTGTTATGCATTTTGGTATGAAAGAAGAGCTACATCCATGGTTCATTGGGCCACAAAAAAATTTATGGAGAATGTTGGACAACTCTCTTATCGAGTAGCCTTCCCTCTAATTTTACCTTAGTTACATAATGTCTTTCATGTTTTGATGTTGAGAATGCATGTTCCAGATTCATCTCACGTCTTGATCCAAGAAGTAGTTCAGTAAGAAAATAACCTTTTTTATGAAAAGAAAATTGGCCAGATTCTATATCGAAAAGAACAAGTATTGCAGAATAAGTTAATCCACATGGAAATGGTTTTTTGGAGAACCCACATGGTTCATAAGAGATCATGGGAATATGAAAATGCAATGAGGGAAAGGTCTCTTCACTTTATTAATATGTAAATAAAATTTTGAGGATGCAATTTCAAGAAAGTGGGTAAAATTCAACACCCAAGTATTTATAAATAAATTTAAATGAATGAAACTTTTCTTAATAAGATAGTTATAATTATCCTTTGAACATAAATTTTTAGAGTCTATGATTTGATTTTCAAAAAATGATCACTGACGGTTGTGATCATTTTGTTTTATGGAGTATGATTGAACAGAATTATTTTTCTATGAATAGTAACATACCCATATCAATAGTAATATGAACAGTTTTATAACCCTAATTCATAGTTAAAATTATTATTATTTTATTTTATTATGGATACCATATAATGATATCTTGATTAATTTTTGAAGATGATAAAAACATGTTATCGTTTTAAAATTGTTAATTTTTGAATAAAGTATGATTTTATTTTAAAATATAATTAATAATTTCAGAATATTATTTACAAAACATATATTTCATTTTGGGAATTTTGTATGACAATAAATCGTTAGGGTTAATTATTTGTATTATTTTAAAAATTCTTTAATTTTGGATGAATTTTGAAATATGGTAAAATACCATATATTCAAATTATTAGTTAAATAAACTATATTTTTACATCATGGATTATGTAAGTGCACTAATTTTGAACTCATATTATCTATTTAGTTTTTTGATAACAATAAAAAAAGACTATTCATTGTCTTGGAAAAAATTATTAAAATATTGTTTTAAATAATGTAAAATCTCTCTGCTACATTATAAACACCAACTTCATTATCCTTTCCTCTCACACCTCTCTAGCATTAATAACTGTCTATGTTCTAAAAAATATCCTCCCCAAGGCGCTTCCCCAATTCCTAGACTTACTAGTCTCACAAAAAGACCAAAATCAAAGGCCTTAAAAAGATCTCAAGGAGAAGAGATCATGAGGAATGAATCCTCTTTCATTTTCATTTGTTTTCATTTTAATTATTTTTTTTCTTATACTCTCTTCCCATACCATTATCCCGGATGTATGAAATTTGAATAATAATATATATTAAGTATCCTTTCTTTTTCATGTTAAAAATTTATCATCTTTCTTCCTCTAGTCTCCATCGTATTCAAAAAAAATAAAAACACCAACCACGGTGTTCCGATTTTTCGAACACATGAACGATGTATTTGAAATTTTCATTAAATCCATCAAAGATGAACATAAAACCATTATAATGGTTTAAACGGAAGTAAAACTATATTTTTTAACCTTTTTTATGTTAATTATTATACTTATATGAATGAATTAAATTATATAATGAAACAAGTTAATGATTATCGAGGAAGCACCAAAAATGATCTAAACAAATATAATTAATGTTTTATCTAATGCTCCATCACCATATATGATAACCATATGTTTTATGGTGTCATTATATAAGCTAGAGATATATAAATGTAAATTCAGTCCACTTATGATATTTCATTTCTATTAGACAATATAATAAAATAAAAACTGGCCATGGAAACCGTGTAAAGAATGCACTATGATGAATGGAATGAACAGCATAATAAACATTAATGGGTAAAATTCTCTAAATAAATGATCATATATGGTATTATAAAAATGAATACGTCTATGTAAGATATTAATAACTCTTTTTCTCCATTAAAAATTTGTATTAAATAAGTTTTATCTAAGAAAACCCTGAGGTAATTGAATTCTTAACCAAATTTCCATTCTTTAGTTGACCTTCTTCTTCATTATTTGTGATGTTTTAAGTTAATTTATTTAATGAATAATTGATTATAATTTGATGTTTTATGTGTATTTACATTTTATACCCAAATTAATATCGTTATAATTATTATCATAACAATTATATGTTATTTTTAAGTGACATTTCCAATAAAATTCTCTTTTAAACATATAGTTTTACAAAATTCAAAGTTAATGCTTTTATAAAAGCCTTAAATATTGATGATTAGGTTATGGTTCCTGGGAATTGTTTATAATTAAATGTGGTATGTATATCTCCCTCCAATGAATTAGGTATTTTTATGTAGGAGGTCAGTTTTATGGTTACTACAAGTGTAACTGTGATGGTTATACAATAAGGTAGTTGTGACCGTTACATTGGAAGTTAGTTGTGAGGGTTACAAATCATAGGGTAACCATGAGGTTTACAATATAAGTAATTAATTTCCCCTAGATATTTTTTTGTTCTATTTATGTTACTATTTGTTTTTTGGGATTCTCATGGAAATATTAAGTATCACAAATAAAGTATATATATGGGTGACAAACATGACTCTCTGATATTTATTTCATACGTTTACGTGTAATCATAGACTAATGTGTTTTTTTCATGTTTTTATATTCAATAATGATATTTTTTTTGCTCATCCCATGTTTTTAAATGATTTTCATTGTTTATAACGATATGTATGAAAATAATGATGTCATGTTAAATGTTATGAATATTTGTCAAATAACTCCATACTTATTTAATAAAAATTATTTTGGAAGAAATGGATGATATTTTTGTGGTATATCCTCTATAAGTATGTGGAATGTTATATATGTATTATATCTAAATTCTCCAAAACTATAAACATGATGAGACCCACAATTTGAAAGGAAGTGAGTTTATGAACAAGTTCCAGATTATGTACTGTTATAAGGCCATGTCCTTATACAAACAGGTTACCAGTATTTTTATATCCCTTGCAATAATTTTCTTTTCATATTCCATTTTTTAATTTTTTTTATAATCAATAGGCCTGTTAAAATTATATAAATTTCAATGATAAGACATCTGGAATGAATTATATAGGTCAACAATAAAACAAGTGTGAAAATTAAAGAAACTATTGTTTTTGGAAATAATTTCTCAACATGGCTCTATCAACTATTTTAGGTGATGTTTTTCCTAAATTTATAAGACTCTAAAAAAATATCCTTGAATTATAATTATGTAAAAATCATGTTATAAATAATTTAATTATGTGTTTATTATGTTATAGTGAAATAATGTTAATGTCATGTGTTTTATGTTTTTTACCATGGGCATAAACACAAAATATGAATGTTGATAATTTCCTAGTGTAGTTGTAGTGATGATTTTGTGAGATAATATGGGAGGGATGTGGCACCATCATGTCTTATTGAATTAATTAATTTATTATCACAAGATATTTTTATTTCATTCCTATATAGAATAATATTTATATTAACTAGTATTGTTCACTTATTCCTGATATGATGTAGAATTTCTAGGATATCACCAAGGATTCAAACATTACTACTACATTGAATAAATGGGTTACAACCCTTCATTTCACCTTTTTTCCTATACAGAAAGTTTATAATGTTACATGGGATTCATTTATTATTCATATAAGTAATTATTATTTTATAAAACTGTATTTAAAAATTTACTATATGGGATAGCTTTGATACTCCCTAGTATATAGTGTTTCACAATATTTGATGGATAGTTAGTTAATTCATAGGATCTTTGTATTGATCCTAGTAACATGGAATTAATATACCTTATTATAGGATTATTTTATTATACATATACCACATTACTATATTACTATCAATAATTCAATGATTATGCCAAAATAGATTGATTAGGTTGATATATGACATTTGAAAAAAAAATCCAACAAGTAATTCTAGGGATATTATCTTATCTTTCATTACGTTGATATACTTTTTCAAGATGCTTAATGTGTTATTTGGGATCCGTCATTACTATAATTAATATTTATAATGGTATTACAAGTCCTCAAAAAAACATTGAAACTGGATGAAATAGGATTGATCAGTCCCATGTGTCACCTTATTACCTAGAGTTGGACAATGTTTATTTTATTTATGCATCAACTCTCTATTTATAAATTCAGATGATATTCATTATGTGAACTCTTTATGTTTACTAGTAATGTTTGGTAAACCTTTGGTGTTTCTCTATCGAGTTATCCGCACACATTTTTCTAGTGATAATGAACATTTGTACCCAATCACAATTCAATATTTTTAGGATCTGGTGGGATAGGTTCTTTAAGTTTCATGATAATGCATGCTACGTCAATAATGTTATTCTGATGAGGATATGGTGGGGGTTGGGGTGTCAACTAAAACCAATTTTTATTTTTAGTCATTAATTTTCATTATACATATGATTTTATGAGTGGGTGGTCAATTTGGATTTGTAACTATATGTTTCAGTATTGAATTTGTCATATTATTGTTTTTTTGATATTTTATATTGAGATTATTTTTCTGATATTTTATTAGATTAATTATACATATTTTTATCACTATATTGTAAGGGTATACTCTCCAAAATATTACAACCACGTTTCTCACGTCTTTTATAATTCTATTATAATTGGTTCATGTACGCAAATAGTAAATTAAAAAACATTTATTTAGCCATAAACCAAGTAATTTGGGTTAGTATAAGATCACATTATAAAATAATGATTCTTATAAATATTCCATTATCATTTTTGGGATATAAATTAAAGACAAAATCTGATGCAATAAATCATTTAACAACTATATTGGAAAACTAAATTCTATTCACGTTCATGATTTAAAAGAAACTAGTTTTATGTCTTATTCATCCATTGTGAGAGACATAAATTTTTTTACTCAGTCTATATAAAAAACTCACACACCCAAGGAATGAAATTTTTTTTTATAAGATATATTAATGATTCAATTTGATAATATCTGTTTGAACCCAAAATAATAATTTTGAAAATAAAACCTATATTTTAAGAGTGAGATCTCATCTTGAAAATATGTATTTATAAAATGATTAACATTGATGATCTTAATGCAGAAAAATATGAAATATTTGGTAAATTAACTACTTCCACAATACAACATAAAAATATTTTTTTCTATAGACACTACTACTATGTTGGACCAGATATATTGTTTTAGTTAGTAAGGATGGTGACATGTTAATAATTTATAATTATTATCCTATGTCATTTAATAATGCTATATGTCGCAGTTAATTTTAAAAATATAATTAATCGAATCATTTTAAGATAGATTCCATTTCATAGAAATGTGTACAGGATCTGTTATATCATGGAGTAGATGTAAATAATAATTTCTTAAATGGGTATTTAATAAAGAAATTTATATTAAAGGAAAATTAAATCATTATAGTTATGAATATAGTGTAAATAAATAAATAGACTAATGATAATTTACTATGATGAACCCATTTCACTAGTTTCAATTCTAGAATACATCAGAATCATAGTTTCTATAAAACATAAAATTATTACAAAAATGTAATATAGAATTAGAAACCAATTTACATAATTGAAACCTATTAGAAGATTCATATACTATATAATGAGATGGGTTTGTGAATACAAGATATTCCTAAAAGGAGTAAAAGTTGTAGATATTTATTTATGTTTTAACAAACACATCCAAATCCTAGAACATTCACATTGGTGAAGATATAGGGGAATTTGGTTTCGTAATGAATGTATGTGATATATTTAATATAAATAATTTTAATTTGATAGTCACCATTTTCATAGTAGTAATTTTTAATGTAATATTACTAATTATAAAAAAGATTGAAATCATAAAATCAGCTAAGAAACTGTTGAAAAAATGATTCTCCATGAAGGATTTAGGTAACGAAACATATATTATTTGGTTAAATTTTATTGTTTTTAGAAAAAATACTATACTTGGAAAATATTTTGGCATTTTTATCAATAATATATTTAAGATATTTAGTATATAAATAAATAAAAAGGTATTGTTGTTAATGTAGAAGGATATAAATGTTCTTATGAAAATGATTTCTCATACTCAAGAGGATAGCTATAAGATAAAAAATATTTATTAAACATCACTAATTGAATTAGTTATGAAATCCATATTATATATTAGGAATGTTGTATCATATGCCTCTACCGTGGTAGGAATATTTCATGAAGATTCTAAATATTTTAAATGGTGGAAATTAAGGATATCCTAAACTATATGTGGCATACTGATGATTTTCTCCATAGTTATAGAGGAGATGAGGATCTAGTTAGTAGGGGATATATTGATGTTAATTTTTGTACATACAAATATGATATGATATCACAGTAAAGGAATTTAATCTATCATAATAAATGATTTATGATTTTGGAGAGTTCAACAAGGAAATTGGTTATCGATTATATAAATATGTCAATGTATATTTCAGATTCTAATGTATCTAATAAAATAATGTGGATATGAAACATTGTTCAGGATCATGTGAAGCTAAATAGTAAATTCCTTATCAAATTATATATTGATAATATAGAAGCGGTGTTCCTCACTAATGAGATAAGGTCACATTACTTAGAAGTGAATATAAATTTAAAGTATGATTTATTGGGTCAATTATCTAAAAGTGTTGGGTTTTCATAAAATGTTTTTCATCGAATGTATAAATTGAAGAACCATTAAGTAGAGAAATATCATATGTGATGTGTTGATATCATTTTAATGATTATGAAGTGGGATTAAATTCTAGTTAAATCAAATTAAATTGAGTGTCTGTTCGAGTATATTCATAGGGAAAACCTATTCAAGAACCATGCTAGATAACCTGGTACCATGATAATCTATCTGACACAGACATAGCTTGAAGGGATTTCTAGATCCCCATAGGTTGGAAACTTACACATGGATTCATGAAACATAAATATCAGAATGATTTTTCCTCAAACACAAGAGAATAAAATTATACATATTAGTATCCTAAAAAACACTAAATGGATATAATACCAAAAATAAAAAACAAAATATCAAAACCAAAAATAGTACATTATCAACGTTCCATAACGTATTTAAATACCAACTATATGTCATAAAGGATGTGTCACTTCCATATCTAATCGATCCTGAAAATAAAAAACCACTATGAAGAGATTTCCCATTACTCAGACCAGGAAACCTAAAATATAAAAAAACCCAATGTTAAGGGTTGGGTGTGAGGTAAAAATCCATGTTTGTTCATGAAGAGTATAACATTATAAGATGAAGTAATAATAAAAAATCATGATTTAAATTTTATTCTAAAAATAAATGAAATTATAGATTCATATTTAATATAGAACATGATTTTTAATTTTATTTATGTAAAAAAATGAAAACATACATTAAATAAAAACATTATATAAAATAGTTTATATAAATCATTAGTCATGAGTAAATTAGTTTCATAATCAATGGCTTGTATAATCAAACCAGTCATAATAAGAACCATGTTCATCTTCCATGAGGCATGATTGTACCATGATATGGGATCCTCAAACATCTCATATTATCGATCATGATATGTGTGTTTACACAGTTCTGTTAGGTTCTCGTAGAATCTAAACCATCAACATATAATTAGGGATAATATATTTCAAGCATGGTTTTTATTTGAGTTGTAAATAATTAATATTTTTACTATGAAATACCATCCTAGTGTTTTTTGACAAATAACCCACTAACTACCTAGTCTCTCATGTAATCAGTCGATCAATAGAAAAAGGGAAAATCATTTCATTTCAATATTTTTCATAATCTTGCACTTTTCATTTTCAAAATGAAAATTCATGATCAAAAGAAAACCAAAGGGTTTTCATCATTTCATTTCAATTCAAAATAAAATCATATGATTTTCTTAAAACAATTTAAGACATTTTTTCAAAATCAAATATTATATATTTTTACATATTCCCTCAATTTAAAATTACCCCCCAAATTCCAATTCCTTTTGAATTGGGTGGTTTTTCTAAAATTTAATTCCATGTCAAATCCTTGTTTTAATATACATAATTTTTTTTCAACAATTCAATTGAAATAAATTTTAATTATCATAATTTCAAGCTATAATCAATGGTAAAAATGTAAACGTTTCCACTTTCCATTCTGAAGGAATCATAACACCTATATCATGACTCTCTACTGAGAAAAAAGGAATGGATGATCTTGGAACTCAATATAGAGTCAATATTCAATATAATAGATTTGTTATCCCTATGTACAAAGATGATCTATCATATCCCAATAGAAAATAATATATATTTTAAAAATACATAAAACCACATACCTGGAAAGACACATCGAAAATGAAACAATTATTAGTTACTAAACGAAATGATCTAGAAGGGTTGAAGTGATCCAAAATCACATAGGGATATAACTATCTTGATAGAGTGCAGGTAAAAAAAAATTGAATGATGAATCATCCATTTTGTAGAATTAAAACCACCAACTTGGATAATTACGTTACATTTAACTCCATTACAAATCGTATATTTTTTGAGTCCCACAAACAATGAAAATCTCATCTTTGTTTATTAAAAAAAATAATATATACACAATCTGTGAGTTGTGAAAAAGTATAACCATTAATCAATACACAATCATCAAAAAAATAATCTAAAAGATTATTAAAATTAGTGTAATGAAATTAAAAGGTATGTAAATTATTAATAGATTTTCAAACTATATGTTTTATGAAAATAATTAGAGCAACACCCTAACATCACCACTAGAAGTATCCTCCCTATTCTTTGGCATCCATACTCCAGCAATGAAATAAGGATCCCATAAAAATGTTATAGAACATATCTTTCCAAATGTTAATAGGGTTTTATAACCTCGAGACCCTAAAAACATTCTATCCCCAAAAATCCTATCAAGAATGTTCTATATCAAAAATGTGAGGCCACTAATTCCTCATTAGTACATCTAGATATGTAAAGTCCCAGCCCGACTTACCATCAAACTAGTGGTCGTACCGGTAGGTCACATGGCCTCAAGTGCGTCTCCCCATACGCCAGAGGCTCCCGACTAGCAGTGAGGGTCTTGGGAGGTGATGGTGGGGAGACAACACCCTCTTATCAGAGTTTCAAAACGGTATCTCAGAGCAAATAAAACTAGTAGTAGAAGAAGTAATAGATAAACAGTGAACAAACAGCAGCAAAAGTCAAATAGTGATCTTTTTTATAAATGGTTTCCAAATCCAGTTTACATGATAGAGGGATGATAAATGATACAAGGTGAAAACAATAAACAATACTGCATGCTTGCAATACAATGAAAAAGAGTAAAGAAAAGACAGCAAGGCCCGACGGGCGATCTCTTGATCATCCCAAACTTCAGCTTGGTCCTTTGCCTCTATATCCTGGTATGAGAAACACAATAATTCAACCTAGGTCCTGCAAACAAGAAGGCCTACTCGGGTACCCTGGTGCAATTGTGGCCCGAGTATGGTGTGAGATATAAATCTCAGTAGGTCGTCACCACAGGTGTCAAACCCAATCCAGACAGTGTATAATAATTAAACAGTGATCAGTCATGGAGAAATAAGTAAGCAAAATTACATAAGTAAATAACACCCGTCCAGGTTCCCAAGGGACACCTGACGGTTATACCAGCTTTGGTTTGTTTCTGGTAAATTAACCTGATCATGTCACAATATATATATATATATATAACAATTTAGATCATAGATGGCGTGGGGTAAGAATTACTCCCACCCATTAAAAAGAAAAATATGCATGAGGTAAGAATGCCTCTCTTCCTTATAGGTCAACTAGAAAGGGGTAAGAATGCCTCCCATCCATACACGCATAGAGATCGCATCTGGCATGGGGTATCATACCTCCCACCCATACTCAGAACAAGCTAGCATGGGGTATTCATTCCTCCCATCCAAAAACATACACAGATGATGGAATGGGGTATAAATTCCTCCCACCCATAAACATACACATTCTCCATCAGTTTTATATCACAATGAATAAGGCAATACCTATTTTGCATTTCATGTAAACATCTCAAATTCACAATCATCGATAATCAAAGACAGTACTTACATACATTCATAACAATAAACACTAGGGTCATTCTCTAACCCTATCTAGTGTTCCATTCAGTTAAACCATAATTTATACATATCAAACAACACATATGGAATTACCTCTTATGCACTCTAATTAACCATATCAAATTCATGTTCATACTTACGTAAACCCACCTTAAGTATCTAAATCAATATATTCACATATTAATTTTACTAACATAAGTCGTGCTCATTATGTTATCCCAAAGCATGGTCGTACCACCCTAGTCCATTCCTTCCTAGTTTCACCATTTCATCTTATAGAATACATTTATCATTTTTTAACCCTTTGATACCTTCTTGAGGTAACATGTAATTTAGTATTAAGTCATCTAAATATGGTTATCATCATACTCAATTTTCCTAAACATGGAAAATTGACCCAAACACATGTATCATAGCCATTTCTGTCCCTTTCTCCCAACAGAGCTAGTTCACATATAAAGCATCAAAGAGGAACCACAACAATCCAGTAAGAAAGCATAAAAATTTTATCGCAACTTTTTATCTTGAAGACATCGCACCTCATATTGAGGGGTTTTATTATTAAATCATGATTTTAAGGACCAAGAAACCATTTTATCTTATTCCTATAATTCACACACTTTGAACAGAAGGATTTAATCCAAACTAACTTGTAGAATTAAAATACTAAGGCAGTGTAGTAATTAACTCATTAATACATCACTTTTAAATTAAATGAAAAGAGAAGGATACTACCTCAAGGTGGATCCATTCGTCCACTCCGGTTCTTGACACTTTCTAACTAAGAGCAGCTGCTACTCCCCCACGAGGCATATGTGATTTCACATATGTATAAGGACTCCTAGCCTCTATGAACACGCCTGCATGGCCATGAGAATGCGCAAGAGGAACCTTACACATATGCTTATACACATAATCCTGTCTTCGCTCACCTACATAGGAATTTTTATATATGTACATGGGAACACCTATCCCCAGACATGTACAGTCACTACCATGCATGAGTATACACATACCGGGGGAACCCACATACATATAACTATGTACCTATGCCTACACAGGCGAGGCACCTATGCTCCAACAATGAAAAACCAACCTAAACATGCCTAGGCACTAAGAAAAACACACCAGGACCCTTTAGAACAACCTAGGAATTAATTTAGAAGCTATGAAAACAAGCCATAGGTAAAACCCTTACCTCAGAATCAACCTGGATGACTAAAACCACCGCAAACCGTTTCGTCTTCAGCGGCAGACATCGTACGTGCACCATCGTGGTCCTGAGGGAGCTTTCGAATCCCCTTACAACCAAAGAAACAAAATAAAACCTGAATCAATAAAACCCCCAAACCCTAGGCAATTGGACGAATGAAAATTGGGCATGGGGAGAAGCCAAAACTGGCCAAGAATGAGATTAGAGGAGAAGAGAATCCTTACCACGATGATTCAGTGAAGAAACCTCAATAAATAAGTCAGAGATCAAAGCTTAGAGGGTGGCCGATTGGGGCTTCGTGCACGCGGTATGGGGAAACCCTCATGGGGTGTCGTGTGGTCTGTTGAGAGAAAGGGGAGGGTGAGTCTTTTAGTTTTTCTTTGTTTTTTGTTTTTAATTTTATTTAAATTTTAAACTCATTTAAAATATTTACAAACCCAAAAAGGAGGGCCATGCACAGTTTGACCAGCACGGTTTTCCAAACCATGTTCAAACCATGCGGCACCCCACTGGATACCCAGGGCTCTTTGCACGGGCTGGCAGCACGGTTTGGGGAAACCATGCACAAGACATGCGGACTCCAATGTATCCCTAATTTAATCCTCACGGTATGGCGTGCACAGTTTGAGAAACCATGCGCCCACCGTGCACCTTCTGCTGACCATTAAAAACCAGCTGGCTTCGGGTCGGATGCTCCCATTACCCCTCAAGACACACAAGAAACTTAACGGGCATTCGCCCATGTCAAAAATCATTAAAAATAAGGGACCAAACCTTCGAAATATCATTCAGAATCCAGATCATAAATTTGACCAGTTCAGTAATTGAAAAGGCTCAAATTCCTTCGAGTTTTAATCCAGTTCAAAATGCGGGTCATTACAACCTTCCCACATTAGAACTTATCGTCCCCGAGAAGCCTTCAAAAACAACGTACACATCACCCAACCTGCAAGGGTCATGAAGATTCGTTCAAACGACCATGTTGCATTCACAAACATCCAACACACCCTTAAGCATCCATTAAACCCTATGGCACTTAAGCTACCAAAACTCGAGCCAATTCTCGTTTCCCAAAGGAAACACCAAGATGGCTCTTCCCGAGCCTATCTACCTAGAGTCACGAACCCGTCATTGTCTCGCCAAGAATCCAGCCACAGGTACTTCCCACCTTATATTTCTAACGTTAAGTAACCAACTCCAATCTACGTTTCTGACCACCATTAGAATTCACTTTCAACGCACACCCCAAGATTTCCCACGATGCTCCTAGCATGATTTGAAATAGATCAAACGGTCGATTTCCCATCGACCGCAAGGCCCAAGTTGAGCCGGTTGTTAATATCAGGCACCAACCGACACAAATCGCACTCGCCTCTACCTAATGATGTGCCGGAGAACGGTATGTCATCGACCGCAGACATTAGACAAGAACCCCAAGTCAAGCCATCTCTGGATAACTATTTAAGAAGATTCCCAACTTAAACAGCCGATGTGTTATAAGCTGATCAACGATGCCTTCTCTCAAGGCATCTCACACTTACCCCGAGAATGTTCACTAAAATT
The DNA here is from genome assembly GCA_963277665.1 of Viscum album. Classification (NCBI taxonomy): domain Eukaryota; kingdom Viridiplantae; phylum Streptophyta; class Magnoliopsida; order Santalales; family Viscaceae; genus Viscum; species Viscum album. The sequence goes on along the minus strand of OY728155.1, from coordinate 1,346,170,753 downwards.
CATACATGACTCCCAGTAATGTCTCTCAGATCAAACCACGAGAGAAACCATGCATCCTGCGTGCAACGCCGAAAGAGAAAAACCAAAAGAGCTCAACAGCTTTTAAGACATTAGCGTCGCATAAGACTGATGCTCTCTTAGTGCATCCATGACAAAAACAACACATGGGACGTGCTCGTCACATAACAGAGTTCACTAAGAGGATTTAAAAAGTATTCCAGTTCGTCATACCTAAAAAATTGATAGGAGAATAGTGGAACCACCCCTGGTCGACTCCAAAGAAGAAACTAGGATTCACCTACCAACACATCATGATTTATAAACCGATCACAATGCCTTTTTCCCACACAAGGCATTTCGTGACCGTTCACGATTTACCACTTATGTCCTCCATAACCAATGGGGTTTCTTAAAAGGTGTTTCATACACCGCCAACCAGATCAAAGTCATGCTACCGAGAAAGCATCGACACATAACAACACCTGCAAGCCTCAAAGGCAGTCACAAAAACCCAACCATTCCCAAATTGTCCTTCTTGATGTGTTCCTTCTACCCGGAAGAACACGCTTCACTAAAACGACATGATGCTTCCCACCTTAGAAGCATTGGTGTCATCAAAAGATGAAAATACCAGCTTCTCATTGGCGAACTAGTTCATAACGATTAAACAGACATGTCCCACTCCTTCAAGCCACAATCACCACGTCAAAAAGCACATGAAATCCAAAGCAACAAGACCAGCGGTCAAACACCCCAGTCTTCTGAAAATCATACAAAGAATTGGGACAAATTGATTCTTAAACGCCTAGGTCGCTCTACCATGGAGATGATCCAAGACCGTATAAAGCAACAGAAGAGATTTAATCAAAATTCATATCAACTTATACGACCATTCACATGGACGAAGACAGACCATTCGTCCATTACATAAGGAGTCATACAACCAACCAACAACCAACCATGCCCGAGGAATGTCTATAGAGCATTAATCGATGCTCAATTTCGTAACAAGACCAAAAGAAGCATGAACACCCATCCAAACAAGGGTGTTATTAGAAACAGGAATTACTACAAGGGACAATGACACAACAACACTAAACATCAGAAGACTCACAGCACTAGTAAAGAATAAAATATCTAAGGGAGCTACCTACCACGGGCTATCCCCTCACAAAGAACAAGCGTCGAATCAAGCATTTGGTAACACCAATAAAAATTCACCAGGCTTAAAATCCTAACATTTAAGTCATTACCAATGAAAACACACCTATGGGAAATGTTCGATCTACTGTTACCAGGCCATACAAGAGAAACATTACCTGCCGTCACATGGGGTTTCAAACAGAAGACACCACTACAGGTTTCTTTTCCAAGCCCTTTATATCTAATCACATTTATTCTATTAATCACTTTAAAATATTTCATTCAAAACTTAAAATACCCTTTCAAAACCAAAATCACCAGGAACTTGATTTTTAACAACCAACTCAAGGAAAAGTAGGCAAGATTCCACATTCTTCCTTTTAACCACTAAACATTTATCAGACATCCCATCTCTTTTTAGAATAATTATCATAACCAATTCCATTTAAAAAATTCATGCGACCTATGAGGGTCCCAACAAGACAAATCACGTTACGTCAAAATCAAACAAATTTTACACAAATAAGAATTTCACAAACCATGATTCCATCACATTCATTATGGGTTGCTCCAACTCATGAAGCACCCATAAAATCCATGGGTTGAAATTTGGCTCCCATTAGATGAAACAAATTAAATTCCAGAATTAAACATGCTCAAAGAAATCATCCAGTCATACGGGTGGCCACCTACCAATTTGTAAAGCGCACATACACATTATAGTTTGGAATTTGGATCCCTTTAATCAAAACCAATCTCATTTTACAATTTGACTTTAGCATCCCATTTTTCTAGAAATTTAGTCACACATGTTACCCTTTCCCAACTATAAGGCACCCATACACCTTATAACTGAAAATTGGCTCCTTTCGTAACCGCAATCAATTAATTTAGTAAAACCAACAAACTTCATTTTATTAAAAAACAACATGTTATCATAAGCAGTGACATAGATCATGCTATATCAAAAAATCATAGTCCACTAACAAACCAGGCATGCTAAAGAAACAAGTAGTATAAAATAGATATCACAACACCTATCACAACAGCAGGTGTCACAAATGCATCCTAAATAGCATGGCCTAATGCATGGCATGTAATTTCTAACAAAGTTCCTATATGATGCCTGAGATGGAATACCCTCATATCCACGGGTTGCAATAGAAATAGATCCCACAATTTCATCAACAATAGCAGCATAAATCATGGGAATCACCCAACGGTGAAATAAAATCTACCATAATAACCAAAATCATTTAAATAACAATTCCAATCGAGGAAATTTGGATTTTCTCTATGCACGGGGCCGCCAATCTCGAGAATAGCTTATTACCAAATTCTAGTTTCCCCTTATCCATTTCTATCACCGCCAAATAGTAATGAAAACTAGAAAAATAAAATCATCTGATACCACTTTGTAACGTCTCGGCCTGACTTACCATCGAACTGGTGGCTGGACCGGTAGGTCACATGGCCTCAAGCGCGTCTCCCCGTATGCCAGAGGCTGCCGACTAGCAGCGAGGTTCTCGATAGGTGATAGTGGGGAGACTATACCCTCTTATCAGAGTTTCACAACGTTATCTCTGATAAAATAACACTATTATCAAAATCATTAATAGATAAACAATGAACAAACAGCAGCGGAATAAAATTTTTAATTATTCTTATAAAAGGTTTTCAAATCCAGTATACATGATACATGGATGATGAATGATACAAGGTGAGAACAATAAACAATACAAAATACTTTCAATACAATGCAAAAGAGTAAATAAAAGATAGAAAGGCCTGACAGGTGATCTCCTGAGCATCCCAAACATCAGCTTGGTCCTTTTCCTCTATCATCAGGTATGATAAACACAATAATTCAACCTAGGCCTAGTAAACAAGAAGGTTTACTCAGGTACCCTAGTACAATGGCGGCCTAAGTAGGGTGTGAGATATAAATCTCAGTAGGCCAGCACAACTGATGTCAAACCCAATCCAGACAGTGTATAATATTAAAAATTGAGCAGATATGGAGAAATAAGTAAGAAAAATTACATTAGTAAATAAAACCAATCCAAGTCCCAAAGGGACACCTTCCGATTATACCAGCTTCAGCTCCTTGCCGGTATAGTAACATGATCATGTCACCATATATATATATATATATATATATATAAGAATTTAGATCATAGATGGTGTGGGAAAAGAATGCCTCCCATCCATTAATTAGAAAAAGCGGCACGAGGTATGAATTCATGTCGTCCCTATAGGTCAACTGGCAAGGGGTAAGAATGCCTCCCTTCCATACACGCATAGAGATCGCATCTGGCGTGGGCCAAAATTCCTCCCACCAATACTCAAAACAATCTAACATGGGGTATGCATGCCTCCCATCCCCAAACATACTCAAAAGATGGCTTGGGGTATGAATGCCTCCCATCCATAAACATACACATTCTCGATAAGTTTTATATCACAATTCATAAGGTAGTACCTCTTATGCCTTTCAATTAAACATCTAAAATTTACAATCATCCATAATCAAAGATAGTACTCACTTACATTCATAACAATAAACACCAGGGTCATGATCTAACCCTATCTAGTGTTCCATTCAGTTAAACCATCATTTATACTTATCAATCAACACCTAAAGAATTACCTCTTATTCGCTCTAATTAACCATTTCAAATTCACGTTCATACTTAATGAAACCCACATTAAGTATCTAAATCAAGATATTCAAATATTCATTTTACTAACATAATCTGTGATCATTACGTTATCCCAAATCATGGTTATACCACCCTAGTCCATTCCTTCCTAGTTTCACCATTTCATCTTAAAGAATAATTTTATAATTCTTTAACCCTTTGATACCTTCTGGAGGTAAAATATCATTTTGTATTAAGTCATCCCACTATGGTTATCATGATACTCAATTTTCCTAAACATGGAAAATTGACCCAAATCCAAGTATCACAACCATTTCAGTCCCTTTGTCCCAACAAAGCAGGTTCACATACAATGCATCAAAGAGGAACCACAACAATCTAGAAAGCAAGAATAAAAAGTCTATCACTACTTTCTATCATTAATACATCTCGCCTCTGATTGAGGGGTTTTATTATTAAATCATGATTTTAATAACCAAGAAACCATTTTATCTTATTTCTGCAATTCACAAACTTTGCACAAGAAGAATTTAATCATAAGTAACTTTCATAATTAAAATACTAAGTCAGTGTAGGAAATAACTCATTAGCACATCAATTTTAAATTAAAGGAAAAAGAGGGGGATCCTACCTCAAGGTGGATCCATCCGTCCACTCCGGCTCTTGACGCTTTCTAACTAAGATCCGCTGCTGCTCCCCCACGAGGAATATGTTATTTCACATACATATAAGGACACCTAGCCTCTATGCACGCGCCCTCAAGGCCATGAGCTTGAGCAATAGGATACTTAAACATATGCTTATACACATAATCCTATTTCCTCTCACCTACACAGACATTTTTATATATGTACATGGGCACACCTATCCCCAGACATGTATAGTCGCTTCCATGAATGAGTATACACATACCAGGAGAACCCACATACATATAACTACGTACTTATGCCTATACAGGCGAGCCGACTAAGCTACGGTAATGAAAAACCAACCTGAACCTGCCAACGCACTATGAAAAACACACCAGGACCCTTTAGAACAACCTAGGCATTAATATAGAAGCTACGAAAAAAAGCCACAGGTAAAACCCTTACCTCGGAATCATCCTGGAAGACCGAAACCACCGGAAACCACCTCGCCTTCGGCGGCGAACATCGTACGCACACCAAAAGGGTCTCTAGGGACCTTCCGCATCCCCATAAAACAAAAGAAACAAAATAAAACCTGAATCAAGAATACCCCCAAACCCTAGGCGTTTGGATCAATGAAAATAGGGCATGGGGAGAAGCCAAAACTGGCCAAAACGAGAGGAGAGGAGAAGATAAGGCTTACCGCGATGATTCAGTGAAGAAACCTCAAGAAATCGGCCGAAGATCAAAGCTTGTAGGGAGGCTGATTGGGGCTTCATACGGGCGGTAGGGGGAAACCCTCAAGGGGTGTCGCTTGGTTTTCTGAGAGAAAGTGGAGGGAGAGTCTTTTAGTTTTTTATGGATTTTAGTTTTTAATTTTATTTTAATTTTAAACTCTTTTAAAATATTTAAAAACCCAAAAGGAAGGGCCACACACGATTTGACCCGTACAGTTTTCCAGACCGTGCGCAAACCGTGCGGCACCCCACTAGATACCCAGGCTCCCCGCACGGGCTGGCTGCATTGCTTTGGGAAACCATGCGCAGGTTGTGAAGACTCCTCTGTCTCCCTAATTTATGTCACACGGTTTGTGCCACACGTTTTGAGAAACTGTGCGCCCACCGTGCACCTTCTACTGACTTTCAAAAACAAGTTGCCTTCGGGTTCGACACTCCCAGAACCCCTCAAGACACTTGGAAAACTTAACCGACATTCGCCCTATCCATAAGCATTAAAAAGAAGGGTCCAAACCTTTGAAATCTCATTCCAAATCCCGATCATAAATTCGACCGGTTCAGTTATTGAAAATGTTCAAATTCCTTCAGGTTTTAGTCTAGTTCAAAACGCAGGTCATTACAAGATACCTTATCACTTGATAATTAGAATCATACTTCCATATCACCGGACCAATTATATATTTATCCCATGAAGTACCTTTAGCTCAAAATAAACTATATTGACTATCTCTCCGGATCAAAACATGATATGGATCTAAAATATACTTCATTAGCTAATATACATAAAACAATTTATGTATTGATCTTACCTATAGAGGATGCTTTAAATAGTAATACATATTCCCCATGTACTCAATAACCTCAAAAGGACCCTCCAAACTATGGGAAATTATCTATTTCCTCCCATGCTATCAATGAATTAAACGAGGTGAAACATTCAAGAAAAAAATTTCAACAACTAAATTTTCCAATAGTTTTTGCTAACGATCAACATAATATTTATACAAACTCTCATTTTTCAACAACATCAAACGATAATAGAAAATCTTTATTATAATATATTGAACAATTCTTTATCTATATATGTAATTATCGTAGATCTCTAAGAAATACATCAAATATTTACATGGATGGCAATTAAAGAACTCAAATGACCCATTCTAATTCTGGATTGGTAACTATTGTTGTAATAAAACATAACCATCCCCCAATGGTCATACCATGCTCCAATATAATTGAGTACATATTCATGAATAATATCCCCATGAATCAACCTATATTTCACTGTTTGGCCATCCATCTATGGTTGGTACATCATACTCAAACAAAGGTGATATCTCAGTGTCTCTTAAAGGCCAATCCAAAAGGAAGAAGTAAAATGGGGATCTCTGGCTAAGAATAAATAAGGTAAAGCTCCATAAAAATGAATAATCTATCTCACATGTAGATTTCTGAACTATCCATCTGTGGTTTCCTAAAGAATGGTTTTAATGTAATAAAAATTGGTCACCCTATAGATCACTACCCATATAACCTTCTTCTTTTTCTAGGTACATGGAAGCTCAAAAAATAATTCCATAGAAACATCTTCCAACTTACATGATGGAAATGGAAGTGGTTGAAGAAAACCCAATGGTCTAGGGTGATCATATTGACCTATTGGATAGTTTAATAAATATTAAAAAAATTAGTAATGCACCTTCCCATACCCGACCACATGAATCATCACCGCACGTCTAGAAACATATTTTTGGTTCAGTTTTTCAATGTATTCTACGAATTATAGAAACCCACCATCACTATTTTCATTATAGTAAAATGTATAATTTACTGGTTTTGAAAACATAAGATACCCTCAATAGAAAATGAGCACTCAAAAAATGTCTCCCCAATATAAGTATAGTTCTTAATTCAATTAAAATCATCATCATGATGTTATTCCATAATAACCATCTTGATAGTAGTAGAGGAAAAATTAACATTGTTCAAGACATCCTTAGCCCTTGTTTACTGAAATCTAATATGAAAATTTGCCACGATAGCCATAACTTCTTGAAACTTCCACTGAATCATTCATGAATTGGGTTAGAAGATTCCCACATAAATCATCTACAATTACATTTATTTTCCCATAGTGTAAGAATTATCGAAACCAGAATATTGTAGATATTCCCTATAGCTCCTTTAGAAGAGATTAATATGATTTTTAGAGAATATATAACATAGTATTTTATGGTGTGAATACATGGTAAACCCTTATTCAAAAATTTAATGATTCAAAATATTATGTACATTCATCACAACTGCATGCTCAAGGTCATGGTTTCATAAAATATTTATTTATTATATAATCTTCTGAGATTCTTATGAAACAAAATGATCACCCTAAGAGAACAAAACCCAATCTTGAAAATGATGTCTCATAGAAGTAAAAATATCCCTACTGTGACATTAAAATATTCAACAACATCACATTAATTATATAATGTTTCAACTCAAAAAATAATTATGAAATTTCTCATCCTAATAAAACATTACTTCCTTCTAAGACAGAGCATTCATCAGAGAATTCAACTTTGAGATATCATTTACATACTAATGATAATATCTAGTTACACCTATGAAACTCCAAATATTTAATCCATTATGTGATTTCTACCATTTAATAACATCATTCACCTTATAATGATAAATTTAATTTCTATGTTCTGAGACCACATGTCACAATAAAATTAGTTCTCGAATACTGAAATTTTGTTTTGATAGATTGTAATAAAGTCAGTGATTTCCAAAACAACTCTAATACTGGACTCATATAACGCACATTATCCTAATTCGGCTTATAGTAAACTAGGACGTTCCCCCTAAAATCCACCATGAACATATTATGATACCCCTAGAAAATAATATTCATCAAATATATAAATATTAGAAGACCATTTTTTGGATCATGTGGGATGAAAATATACACAAAATTTTTATACATTGATTTGAATATATTTTTTGATATATGTGATTCCTTCCATCTAAACTGGTGATAACCTGATCAATGATCAATATATAAAATCCAATTCAACCATTTTTATTATTAAAATTTGTTATCAATCCATGGGAATTGACACTTTTTCTCTATCATGTCTCAATTTAGAATTGGAATGTTGAATGGTACTTAGGTTATGATATTAACATGAGTTTACCTTTTGAGATTCTGTTTTTGTATCATCATGATTATTATATGAATGTATTAGTTAGAAATGGGTGAACCTTATTGATGAAAATTTTGTATGAAATGACTTGTATTAATGCTTCTACAAATGGTATTGTATTTTTTTAACAACTAAAAATGGTTTCTTATTCTAAAAATTGTATTTTTCGGCTAACTGATTGTTACTTTTGATGTCTTCTATTTATTCCGTTACAACATGATGCTAGTATTTTCAATTATTAGTTTTCCATATGCATCTATATATAACCATGGTCCATTATTATTATTACCAAAAAAGGTTATTTTCTCCCCACTATCACCATTTTACATCATTTCTGCTAGTCGGAATCCTTTGGTATTCAGGGAGGGGCACTTATGGGTACGGTCACTACGGAAAGAAGAACTACTCTGGTAGAAAATCATGTCAAGTCACATTATATAGAATCAATATAGTAAATTATACCCTTTTTAGGTCTTGTTATTTGATAAATATTTGGATAAATACTATGATATAGTTAGAAATTGTTTCAATGATCATGTTTACATGTCTGCATCCCCAAGAATGAGGGAATGAACATGTTCCTAGGGGTGGAAAATTGACGTTCTATGTTTCCCTTTTTATATTTGACATGATTTCATCCTAGAGTGGTTCTATTTGGTGTTATTATTGTTTTTATGATTGGATAACCATGACCTAGTATGGAATTGGAGATTATATGTACTGATGGCCCGGTATGTGAAGGGATGATGGTCAATGCATGATTACTCGGAACACATGATGGTTTATATATACATATATATACATTTTCATGTGATAATATACATGTGATTTTCATTTGTAATATGTATTATGCAAATAGGGATTAGTCTATTTAAACCTTCAACAGAGGAATCTAAAAAGTGTTTCTCTTCTTTTCCTTTCCTTAGATTCATCTACTCATCAAGCCCAAAAATGGGGTTCCGATGAAATCTATGTGTGATTATTTGTGATATTTGATATATATGTGAAGCCCTAAATCTAATAGAAGAATATAGGGATGATGAATGGTAGGTGAGATGTTTATAGTTTCAAAAAATAAAGATAAACTATGTTTTCTAGCTTAGATTCTCTTTGTTGGAATCTTACATAGCTACCTCAGATTGCGTGATATTTATGACCTTGCTATGTGAAGGAAATGTTCCATGACTATGGATGATATTTTATTTCTGAATCTAATGTGTATTTGAAAGAGGCTGTGAGGAAATGTACTTGTGACACCAGACCCTAATATGGGTATGTGAGTGTGCTTGAGGTGATATTTCTTATGGTAGGGTGTGGTGGGGGAGTATAAGGGAATGATATTCAACAAACTATTATAGATTTTTTTATCTATGATATATTATATATATGTTATTATGAATCTATAGCCATGATATTAGTATTCAATAGGTTTCCACCTAGTTATATTCAGATGGAGCATTCAGAGTGATGTTGTGTTACGGGAGCATGAATAGGTTGAGACACCTGATGGCTGGGATGAGGCCTTTGAGGGTCATGTTGATCATGTGTTGTGGGTACATGACTAGTTATATTCTCATGTAAAGGTGGTTTAGCCACAAAATCTTATATCTTTTTTGATATGACCTGTCAAGAAGATAACAGAATGACATTTATGCATCATATAGGTTATTAAATGGTCAGATTATATAGAAGATACATCAATGGAATATCTAACTCAAGAGTTATAGTTATTAATCCCATAACAATTTCAAGGTGATGGTGGACCACAAGAGGCAAAATAAATAGATTGATTCAGTGTAGATCATCTTTGAGATGGTCAAGATACCCCCATGATAGAAGGTTATGTTGGTGATATACATGTTTAGCATACCAGAAAAGAGATTTTTAGATGAACATTTCCCTGAAAAATGCATGAGGATATGGACTAGAAGGACATAGAGGTCATGATATTTTAGTAGTTATTCCCAAAGACAATGAAGATAGAGAGAGTATGATAGTTTCTGATCCTATAATAGGGAGACATGCCTGGCATGTACCATGAAGATAGATTCATATACAAGTATCACTTTTCACCCGATATAGTGGTTGATGAAACATATATGGTTAGTCCTTTTTAGTAAGGTTTATGGAACACCATAAGTGTTTAGGTAAACAAATTCATGTGAGCCTAATTATCGGTGGTAGTGGATCATGTGTTGATATCAGTGGGAACTATGAATAACCAGTTATATTTTAGTCAGGTGATGAATTTAGGTGATTACAATTGGGGCACATAAAATTGCACATTTTTAGTAAGGTTTATGGGATACCATATGTGTTTAGGTAAACAAATTCATGTGAGCCTAATTATCGGTGGTAGTGGATCATGTGTTAATATAAGTGGGAACTATGAATAGCCAGTTATATTGTAGTCAGGTGATGACTTTAGGTGATTACAATAGGGGCACATAAAATTGGAGGAAGTGAGGCTGAGAAGAGTCTCAATATGGATTTTAGTCTAGAAAATTGAGAATACCATCAATGAGTTGTTCATTAATGGTGTGATTTTAGTTAATTTAGTCGAGACATGTGAGGACAGAGTGTGGTTAGTAACTAATGGAGTGATGATCTTGGTCCTTGTCTTGGAATCTCATTAGGTTCTAAAAGAATCCTTATTTGACTACTGGAATACATGGAATGGGAAGACATTGATATATAGTGTCAGAATGGGAGCGGTTCGAGAATCTATTATTCAGGATTCAACATCACGCTAATGCCATGGAAATGATTATATGACCCATCTATGGGTTTTTTGGTAGGAAGGAAGTGTTTCTCCTTCGGGAGGCCTAACCTTAGGTAGTCGTGCATCAAGCTAACTGCATATACATGATATATCTGGTGTCGAGAAATCCTAGGATCTTAAAACATTCATATGTACACCAATGGTATGAAAAATGTGTTTTTTTGGGGTGGATCGTTTTTTAGAAATATCCTATTTTGGGTTCGCAATAAGCATGAGATGTATTTTTTTGACTAACCATGTAATGGTTAATAGGTTTTCATCTACTCCGATGTGTGTTATATATATCATTCATGTCACAATGATTTATTATGATAATTAATGGATGTGTGGATTATTTTAGGTGTGTTAGCATATAATAATCATTGTGATGTGGAATATATGTGAATTTCAAGTCACCATGACAAATATTTTTCATTTGATGAGATATGGGACCCCATAGGCGCCATGTGAGACATCATAATGATTCAGGAATCTGATGAGATGTGAAATGTGATTTGTGTCAAATGTGACACAAGTATGATTTAGGAACCAAATTTAGTGAATTAGTCATGATGTGTAAGGGGGTCATTTTAATTATTGTTATGGCCTATGGACCATTGTTTTATTTGAGTTTTAGTTCAGTTAGTTACTAGGGTAGGTAACTTTTATGGAGAGGATTTACAAAAGGGAGTTGACTTGTGACCTTATAAATGGGGGTAGACCAGGATTTTTTTAAACAATATGGTGATTTTTTTAATATCTCTATTTAATCATTACATCTATAGGACAATATATTTTATGGTTTGGAGATTGTAACATCATGAGATTTTTGAGCGGTTCAAATTCCTCAAACTATTTGAATTTTTGGTGTTTGGTGGTCATAATAATTGTTATTTTTTATTATTGGATCAATATTCTAGGATATTTTATGAAACAATTTATTTATCATAGATTATTTATAATTATTAAAATGATATATAGGGTTTTTAGTGGGTTTCATGTGCATCAGATGCTGAAAACCTAACTTTTCAATGTGTGTATGCTAAGGTGAATGTTTTAGAAAAACCATATAGCCTACCAGGAGAAACCATATGTCTTACCTTTCACTCTTGAATTTGATTGAAAAACATTTTTGGAGGTGGTGTATAGCCATGTAGGGGATTATTCAGTTTTTAGAAGTGTCCAGTACATGATTTACACCCATTTGGATAACCATGCATTCCAACTGTGTGTGGTGTGGTTCCCATATATTGTGTATCATACATTGAGTGCACATATAGTCAAAATTTGAATCATAACTATGATTTTCACTTAAATGTGTGAATTTACCAAACATCCCATTCCTCATTTTTTATTCATCCCATTTATTCTCTCATTAATGTGTTCATAAAAAAGAGATCCAATTTCCTCCTTCTCCATAGGCTTTGGCCTATCTTCCACATCTGATCTCTTATTTGATCACTATCATTCACATTGGAACCATATCAGTAAGGTCCTTGATCATCTTATTTCAATTATTATTTGTACAGTACACATAGTGCACAAAATATAGTTGTTCCATTTTGTAGTATTTTCTAGATTTTCATCTCAAATGCCAATATCTTCTGAATACACTCAAGTTAAAGGCTGATATCAGAAGATCAAGCATCCACCAACCTAAGGATGGTGGTTTCTAGGATACTATATAATTTCTCTCATGTTTTGGTTGTGTATTCTTGAGAGAACAATTTTTTATTCTGAGTATGACATTTTATTTGAAGGCATTTAAATTAATTAATTGATCCCATTAGATATATTTTAGATTCATCCAATGTAACTATATATGGTATCAAGCAAGTTATAGGATTGGACAATTTTTTAGATTAGGATGGTAATAATTATTTATTAAAGTACACTTTTTATGATACTCTAAATTGTTCATCTGGTTTGGATATGTCCAGATATATGATTAATGTTGATCGCATGTTTGAAAAAATGGTAATCAGATTGAGGTGAAGAGGTCATAAGGTTACGAGAATGGGCTATGTGATATTGGATGGATTATGCCATCAAGTTTACTGACATGGTAACATGTGAATGAGGTACTAGGATAATGTGACTAAGTTATTTTTTTGATGATTTATTAACACCTTGATTAGATAATGCATAGTTGTAGTCTTTTTCACATAGATACGACTCAAATAATAAGATGGTGTTGACCACTCATGTTGGTAGAGGTATCTGTTAAATTAAGGATTATGATGATATTGGACATTAGTATGGTTGAATTTTCTTTGAATAGAAGTCTAAACAGATAGTGATGATCCATTTGTTCATAGTGATGAGATCATCGGTGAGGGGATAAGGATCACTATATATTGAGGTCAATGAAATTGGATTATTTTGGAGAATGGATATTATCATTCCGTGAGATGTCATTCATTGATGTTAAGAACCAGGCCGGAGCATCATCCAAATCGACACTTGACCCAGTCCATGGCATGGATGAAGGGTGTTCCCAATGTGGGTAGTCAGGAAACTAGTTTCTGGTATCAATATTATTCTTCAGTAATGATTTTACCCATTTAGATAATCATAAATTACAAAAAATATATAATGAAGAAATAACTGAATATAAATAACCAAATATGGAAGAAATATGATCACTTTTAAGATTTACATCTTTAAACAACAACAATGTTACATCAACAAGAAGTAAAATGATAAAATAACCCAATATCTCCATATGGATAGGGGGACATCACCCTCAAACCACCACCACCAACACCTACATGAGAGGAATTCTAGAAACCCAAACCACCAACACAATACACATGTCCCTTAAATGATCCAACTAAAAAAGGTCAAGGTAGACCCAAAGGAGTATGTAGGGAGTGTTCTAAAGAGTAATAATATTTCAAAATATAGAAGGATTACCTATAATAATATCAAATGAATAATAACATGCCCATTTTTTTAAAATCCTTTGAAAAACATCCAAAAAGTTTCAAGAATTACTATTTTTCATAACACTTTTAATGGTAATATTTCAATGATAAAAGTGATGAAGATATAAATTATTTCAGAAACAATTCACTAAAGATCCACTAAATTTAGACTGATGCTACCACATTTCAAATGTTTTAATATATCACCATGGTTAATCAGCTATGTATAATCTCAATAAAGTGACACAATAGAACCTAATACCATTGTGAAAGGTGGTATGGTTGCCAAAACCATCAGTTTCTTCATGCATGAGAAACTAGATATGAGAAACATAGAAAATTATTGTGGAAATCATTCATCAAAAAATATTTGTTAGTGTTCTAATCCAAATTACATTTATGTGAAACCAGGATAGGCCACTTTTATCTCATTAGAACACTAGTTATAGTCTAACCACCTAGATTCCTAGTATAACCTCTATTATCAATTCCATATTCACATTTCACACATACCAAAACTTTCACAAACAATTTAAAAAATACTTTCCAAATAAATATCCCACCACATAGAAAGTTCACAAACCCCATTTTGAAATTATAAAAATAAATCCACATAATCAATTTAATCATTTTTATGGGCCATGAAACCTTAAATTAAACATGAAAACCAATTTTATTATTAAACCATGTTTCCCATTATTTAACACTATACAATTCATATGAAAAGTGTAGAATGAAACCCCACATGTCAAAGATATAGTTTAACCTTAATGCCCATACTTTAAAACACATTCACACCTTCAGTTCCATTAAAAACACATATCTCCCCTCAAAAAATAATATAACACATTCATGAAGCACCACAATTAATTACATGTATATACATAACCAATTATCGTTATTAAAATCTATTTCTATAACATAATCATGTCAACCCCTTCCAGAAAAATTTCTACACCACATAAATAAATCACAGAGAATATATATTTATCAATGAAAGAATATTAATATCATTCGATAATGGTAGAGAATGGAACCCCTATGTCATGTGTAGAAACATTTTGAAATTGGTTTGAAACCGCATCCAAACCACCACATGATCCTAACAAGGAAGTATCTGGCCAAAAACATCAATATTTAACCCTAATAATTAATATTCAATCCAAAAGAGACCAAAATATATGATGACTACAAAACCCCCAATGCGATGACAATAAACCCTATAAATTAGTGAAGAACATTTGGAAGTACCGCATACTATTAGATTCCTTGATGAATCTGGGTAAAATCCGCTGAATGAGAGGTCCCCAAGGATTATAGTAGAGCTTGGAGGAGTCTGACATGGCTTAAAATCCCATGGAAGTTGATTGGGTCACTGATTAGTGTTAAATCCTGAAAGGACACAAATAGAATTTTTAAATTTTTAATAACCTCAACATCGCGCATGGTTAGCCCACATAGTTTGGAAAACTATGTGTCAATTTTCCACCCGTGTCTTTCACAGAGCCACCTAGTGAATTGTTAACCCATATAAATTGACTAGTCATGATCAAGTTATATGATATCTTCAATATAAAAATTCTAACCTTCAACATAGATACATGGTCTACAGTGTATAGTTTATAATAACCATGCTCCAATCACACACCAGTAACTATTCATCTGAAAAAACCCATTATTTCTCGAAATGAAAAAATAAAAAACAAGGGAAACATTTAGACCAAATATAAATACCATAATAAATTATAAAATAAACATCCATCACACTCAATTTTTGAGATAATAGTCAAGACCCCAAAAAATCAGATCCATAGAGGAAATAAAAATCCATGTGTGACGATTCTCTCAATCATAATGAATTCGACTCCAAAAAATCCAAAATAAGGCTTGATTCAAACAGAAACCTTTTACTCCTTCAAAACTCAAGTAGTTTGCCAATGTTCATCAAACATGAAGAAAACATGAACAGTCCAAACAAAAAAGCGGTTCCCATGTTTGAACTCGGGAGTCCAGAATGGACTCCCTACCATGTGCCTTATGCCAAGAAAATCTAAAACACCATCAATTGATCGATCAAAAAATGGATTCTCACAAATATATAATCCTATTCATAAATTATAAAATAAACTTATATTATTTACTCAAAATGAACATCTGTACTAAAAAACCACTCCAGAACACCTCCAACCTTGCATCAGCGAACCAGTAGATGCATTCCAACCTCAACACATACTCAAGGGAGGAACATCGAATTAGATAACTCCAAAAAATAATACCAATTGAAAAGACGAAACTGGATACCAAAATATGTTATCAACCCATGCATCCCCAAATGGATTCTAAACCATTTGAAATAATCTAGTACTAATTTACTCCATAAGGAATTTCAAAGATGGATTTGGTGGGTCTCCCCTTCATTAGAACCGACCACCTCATCCAACAATAATAGACCAATACCGTAACCTGAAAAGAACATATATAGGAACATCCTACACAAACTAAAAAACATGATCCAACAAACATCTCTACCAAGATAAGAAAACAAGATGTGGGAAGAACCAACCCAAGGGATAGATGCTAACTGAAACCATTTCATAAGACCAGCTACTCAAGAGAAACTGACCAAGGATTCACATCCAAAGAATCTTGATCAATGGAATCCTAATAAAACAATATGACCACACATCATTACATCCAACGAAGAATTCTCATATAGAAAGACCCACACTATTGAAACTACCAAAAGGAACTAAAAATGTCCCCATTCTAGCACTAGATAGAAAATATGGACAAGGTCGCTCAAATCCCCCATATTCCTGGAAGTTCATGAACATCACTATTGGGTCCTATATATGGATCCATGATGATTGAATCACCTCCTACCTCAAATTCAATCACTAACCATTCTAAAAAAACACATTGTTTGGCCTCTTGAGTTACAACACAACATTGTAGGAAGAACCAAATGAACACAACACACAATGAGTCTCACCTAGCTCTAAAATGACACTTCCACTAAGACATAGTCTTAAAAAATGCACATGAATCATCCATTTTTTACACTCCACCATCAAGATGGATAAATTTTGATTCCCAAAATCAAAACACGTTTCCGCTAAATCAAATGTTATCAATAGAGTCACAATATAACTCTTTAATTTAGAGCCAAATGGCCACACCACTAGACATCACCAGACATGGCCATTAAAACCCATTATGAAATACTATATAAGGGGAAAAAATTGATTCCCAAACATCACACTATTTATTAAAACGAACCCAATATCTTTTTAGGGCCATACATGACACAAGAATGTCACTATATGATCCCTCACATAGAAGATGTTTAAAGTAAGATCTAAGGGCCTTATAAAACTATGTCTAGAATGAATAGTCTTCTTCCACCATCCACTCTTCATGCTATAATTCCCATAACAGCTTTAGATAATACTTTCTAACAAGGAGGTGAAAAAATTCACCCTTAACTACTCCGAAAACTCAATGAAACTAATGTTTCTTTCATGTTTCAACATGTACTCTTCAACTTTGATATTATTTTTAAGATTATAAAATAAAGGAGGATTTAAATCCTGAAACTCAAGCTGAATGTCTACGATTTTGTAAACTTGAGGGTATGTCGACAATGAACTACCTATGGTTGCATTTCGAATATTGGTGGAATCATGTGGGGGAATAAACTAGAAAACAAGGACTCCATTAACCCAATTGAACTATTCCATAAACTGAAATTCATCATTAAATAGTGTCAAACACAAAAAGGGAACCAATTAAAAGGCTTCTTGAAATAGTTTTCAAAAGAACCCAATTACCATTATTTCAATACCATCTTATTGAAAATGACTCAAATGTTAAAAAAAATTCATCATAAGTAGATCCCAAACACAAATTGATAAAAAAAGAAACATTTTCAAATAATAGGACTACATACATAAAAATCACTGGTCATCAAAAAATCAAATCTTTTGTTTAAAGAACATTTGAAATGAAAATAGATTGGTTGGTCACACACAAAAAAATCTAATTTTTAAGGAAAATGTTAAACCCATGTTTTCAAATTCTCAATTCATTTTAAATTTCAATAAAAAAATAAAAAATCTCACTCAGGACCACGTCAAAAAATATTTTCAAACCCCATGCATCAAACCACTTCATTCTTCATCAAAATGAAATTTCATATATACCATCCAAAAATCCAATAATTCAAATTTTTAAATATTTTTCAGTAACAAAAAAAAATATTTCACTGAATCCTATTTTATTGAAAAAATAATTTATACTTAAATAAAATAATATTCCAAAACCATTTCAAAATAAACTAGTGTTTTAAAAAACCATTTCAATAACCATAAAATTTTGATCATAGTGACCCACCATCGTTAAAATCAACTTCTATCACATGATGACATTTTCTAAAAATACAATTTCATAAATATCTCTTCATAATGATTATGAAAATAATTTTTCATCCTTCAAAAATCCAAACCATTACCTCTTTAATATCCAGTTTTGATAATTTCAAAACTGGTGTTTTCAAAAAACATCAGAACCTAATAAGACATAAAAAATTCAACAAGGGGAAATTAGTGTTGGTAGTTGACTTGGATATATGGTTGGGGTCATACACTAATCAATACCTCCATTTGGACCATTATACGACTATATCCCTAGATCCACATGAATTTTAGGCCCTACAACCTCACAGAGACAATAATCCCAAATATAAATTAATTTCCAAACACCAAAAACCCACAAGAACCAAAAGAAATCTTACGTCCCATGAAGACTCATGTCCCTTAATGATGTGTTCTAGCCAAGAACCATACTCATAATCATATTAATAGGTCTTGATAATCCTAGATCTAGTCTACAAATACACTTCCCCACGTGAAATTTTCCCAAAAAGAGAATTACATAGCTTTGATACAATTTTCTTATGAACTAGGCTAGGGAGTCATCCAACTCGACACTCGACCTAATCCATGGAATGGTTTATATGGAATTATCGATCCCCACATGATGGAAAATAGTTCTTGAGTACCAATATTACTATTTAGGAATGATTTTACTCATTTAGATAAGAATAAATAAGAAAAAAATACAAAAAATACATAATTGAATATTTATAACCAAACATGGAATAAATATGATCTAATTTAACATGTTCAACATTAACTAACTCTTAAGACACAACAATGGGGTGGAAAATGATAAAATAACCCAATATCATAATATTATATTAGGGAAGTCACCCTCAAGGCATTGTCACCAAAACCTGTGTGAGAGGAACTCTAGAAACATGAACCACCAACACAACAAATCATTTCATTACCTAATTCAAACACACAAGGTCTATATACACCCAAAGGTGTATGTAGGGTCTGATCCAAAACCATGAAAAATTTCACCCAAAAAAGGATTCCATGCAATTACATAAAAATAAAAATAAAATGTTCATTTATGTAAAATCCATTGAAACACTTCCACGAATCATTTAAATGAAATACCATTTTTCTACAGAACCCTTTCAAGGAAAAAACTTTTAAAGGTATTATTTCAAAGGAATAATTTATTATGATAATCATTATTTATGAAAAAAATGTACTCATGGTCTGCTATATTCCAACAGATGGTACCATATTTCATAAGTATCAAGAGAGCACTATGGATAAAACCCTTTGGGAAATCTAGTTCAAGTGAGACACAAAAACCTCGTACCATGGTGAAAGGTTGTAATGCTACAAAAACCATCAGTTTCCTCATTCATGAGCCCCTAGATAAGGGAATCATCAAAATTTATATTAGTGATCATTCACAGTCATTTTTTAGTTAGTGTTGTAATAATTAAAATTTATAAGTTAAATTGGGGAAAGCCACATCTATATAACTAGTGCATTAGTTCTAGTATACCCACTTAGAAACCCCATATTTACTTTTTCTTAATTCTTTGTTCTTATATCAATGATACTACCACTTTCACATACACATTCCAAAACCCTTCCAAATCCATTCTCTACGACATGTATAGTTCACAAAACCCCTTTTGATATTATGAAAAGAAATCAACATAATCATTTTAATCATTTTCATGATCCCGACACCATTAAAGTACATGCACAATCCAATTTCATTTTTAAACCATGCTTCCTATTATTTAATAAATTACAATTCATATCAAAAGTTCACAACAAAATCCAATATTTCAAATAAATCCATTATCCTTAAAAATAGATTCTTCAAAGAAAATATCAAATTACGTGCAGTTGAAAAAAAATTACACCTATTAAAAAATCAAATAATACATTCCAGAAGCACTTCCTTAAAAAACACATAATAACCTAACCATTTATCATTATAAAAATCAATTTCTATCACATAGTAATGGTATAATCAACCAAAATAATTTCCAACCACACAAATAAATCATAGAAAATATATATTTTACCAATAAAAAAATATTAAAATTCTTTAACAATGTTAGGGTGTGGATCCACCTACCTGAAGTGTGGAAAATTAAATAAATTTGTGTGATACTACAATCACACCTCCACATGACCCTAGAAAATAATTATCCATCCAATAAAGTCATCATCAAACCCTATAAAATATGATGCAAACCAAAAAAGACCCAGAACATGTTGAGCATATGAAACCCTTGGGAGAAGACCTAAATCCGTCAAAAGAGGAAAAAACAAGATGAAGAACTGATTATTTCGTGATTCATTGACTAATATATGTCAAATTCTCCAAAACAGGGGTTCTCACGATGCCTAAGATATCATGGAGGAGGCTACCATGGTTGAATATAATATGTGGGTTGACTGGGAGACAGATTAGGGTCAAATCCGAAATGGACAGAACTGATATATTGGAATTTTTTAATTGCCTGGATGCCAGGCATATGTATCCCACATAATTTTTCAAAATGTGCAATGACCATGAACCCCTCTCTATCTCAAAAGGATAATATTTCACCATTAACCCATATGACCTGACTAGTCATGCTCAAGTTGTGTAGTAGCTTCTGTATGAAAATTCCGAAAAGTTGCATAGTTTTTTGGGTAATGGGATATTGATTCCACAAACTATATAGGAACCACGAACCACAAACTATTTGTAAAAACCTACCATTTTCTCCAAAAAAACAATTAAAATCCCCATGAGAAATCGAGACCAAATATAAATAGAATAATTACTTTACAAAATTCAGACTCACCACACTTGGTTCTTGAGAGAATGGTTGAGAACCAAAAATGAACTGAATCGAAGGGAAAAAAATAAAAACCCTTTTATGAACATTGATCTGATGTTTTTTATTATTTGGGGGATACATCATTGTTCCTCAAGATGTCAGGGTTTGATATGTTTGGAGATTTCCATTAGGGTTTTTGAAGGACCAGGTACTCATTAAAAGGGTGTTCCTATTTAGATGTTAGCTCCTGAATGAAGTCTTGAGATGACATGTGATTCATTTAGTCATGTAACCTCAGGGTTCATGTGGGAATATTTTCTCTAGGTGATGTGTTGGGATTTATTCTTGTGATCCTATGAACTACCATTATAACATTTATAGATGAAGCATGTACATGCTTACAAGAAGCTTTTGAGCATAAGGTAATCATATTATTTATGGGATGTGTATTTGTAATTATATTTACATTTTGAAATAAATCCTTTATTAGAGTTGTAATATAGGGACCCAATTGTATTGTCCAACTCAGATTTATTCTGACACCCAACACAATTCCTTCCGGACAAATGAAAAATTTATTCTTTTTCAATCAGGAAAGGGTTTGAGTTAATGAGTGGGACCATAACGATTAGGTTGTATCATTTAGAATGGGATAAATTCTAATTACATTGGGTTCATGTGGATATTGAAGTGTATCTTTTTATTTTCCATTTTATATCACCATAATTATTATATTTTTTGAATTGAGTTCAATCATAATTAACCCTTTTTCATAATATTTTTTATAACCTAATTTTATACATGCTTCTAAAAATGGTATTATATTTTATTATTATCTACAAACGGTGTTTTATTATAAAATTTCTATGTTTGATATTTGTTGTTATTACTAATTATCTCTATCATTTCTTCCACTACTATGGGTCACTAGTCCATCCATTTATTGTTCTTCCTTATATTTCTATATTTGACAATGGTCTATTGTTATTATTATTTTCACTAGAGGTTATAGTCTAACCAATATCACTACTTTACAATATCACTGTTAGTCGACGGTCATTGGCATTTGGGGAGTTTCACCTTAGTCCGACCAGCACTCCACCCCAAAGCACTATCCATGAGGAAAATCTAGTTAGGGAACTCTACTGATAAATAATTTTCTTTTTGATCAATGGATAACATCAACAAATATCAGGGTGATTTATATTTTTTTTCATTACCTAGTTACTAGTAGATATTTATTGAATACTTTTTCTCATTTTCTATCCCACTACCCATGTAAACAAAAAAATGAGTAAAATTAATAAGGAAAAAAAGAAAGTGATTATTTTTTTATGAACTAAATATTATATTCAAAGATGCTTCGGTTTTGGACGTACCTTCCAAAAATGTTAATGTTTTCATCCAAAAATATTATTTATTGAAATGATGTGGTTTCTTTCTATTATATAATGATAAGATAATTTATTATGCTTCATGTCAGTTGAAACATATTATGTAAAATAACCCTAAACATGATTTTGAATTAGTTAATGTGGGTTGTTCATCAAAAAATTAGGGACATAATTTTTTTTAGTAAAGTATTAAATATGTACTCATCTCAAAAAAATATTATATATTAAAAATAATAATTTATTATAATATAGTGAATATGGTTTCATGTATTCAAGGATTCTAATTTCAAGATTCATTGTCATCCTAGAAAAGTTAACAATGTGGATTATGTATTAAATCAAAAAAAAATATTGCTACATTAAACTTGTTATGTATATATTGTGGCCCCTAGTTAAATGAATTGACAAACTTTTTTCCGAGAAGATATTCATATAGGTAAATCCTATATTTTTTAGGTTTTAGTGTATTTCTGATTGAAGAATAATATCATAAATCTTATAAAGTGGATTGATGTTTTTATGAAAACATTGAATCCATATAGATGGTCATGTTACCTAATTTTTATATTTATTAACAAAGATGTTTTAGTACATATAAAAATGTTATGTATGCTTTTTATTTAAAAAATGGGGGAGGAGATGTTGAGTGAAACTCATTGTTCTATGATTTTCATTTATCTGGAAAGCTCTAAGATGTAGAGAGACCATATTGAATATTAATGGTGGGATGGAATTAAAAATTATATTTATGACTTTATAATGAAAACTATGACTTGTTAGAATGTTCCAGATGAATGTATTTTACCAAAGTTTATGCTTCAATCATTTACAGTGATGTAGTGTAAATGAGAAAATATATTAATGGATTTCTGGATAAATTCAAAATAATTATCAATGAAATAATGAGATTTAGTTTATTATTAATAGATTAAAAAAAATTAACAATTTATTCATATTCATTAATAATGACTGGAATAATATTTATTGACTATATATAAATGAGATTATCAGGTTAAATAGAGGGCCTTTATCCTTTGTATTTGTCTGTGATCTCATGTTCACGTGAAATTTTTATACAGGGCTTGATAATTAATTGGTTACTGAAATAAATTTCATTACATGTTTTCATACTCAATCCAATAAAAATTTTGTGTAGATGATTCCAACTAAAGATGATATTCTTCCTTCTTGTTGAATATGATACCAAGGATATTGGGATAAAAATATTTATTTTATTTAGTTTAATTATTAAAATATTTTTTATTCATGTATATAGATGGGGCCATTTTAGGAATTATATTGGAAGATGTTCCAGACACAAGAATTAGTGATGATGTAGTATAAAATAGGTTAATGGGACCAGTCATAGTAGTGGAAATTGTAGAGAACGATCATTTGATTAAGTAAAATATGTGGATAGCATAAAACTGTCCGAAAATTTATGATGATAATGAGAGTAAATATCTTTCTTTCAAGGTATGTGATCCTGTCATTACAAAAATTTATGCATGCAAATGTTATGTGGTTTTTTATGAAGGATAGGCTGAGTTCATAGTTCATTATAGCATTTGAAATCCTAGTGAATGATGGATCATTATCCCACCAAGTGGCCATAGCTTCATGTTTATCCCATGTACACAACATATTTCATAACATAATGTTAACAAAATATGTTTTGGATTCATCTCAAATTCTAAGCCATGAACTAGTTTTTTTGTACAAGAATCATTGTTAGGAGAAACATCCATTGAAATTTTTTTACCATATAGATATGGTGTTGTGTAATAATGTGATTCACCATGTTATAGATTTACAAAAAGGCCATATGGTAGAAAGGGAAACATAAGAATCTCAAAATGATATGATGGAAAATTATCCCTATATATTTTTTATGTGAATAAAATTGTGACGATGTTATTTCTAAAAGGTGAAATAATGTAACAACCCAGGTAAGACTTTGTTTGAGTAGATATACAACCATGAAAGGAATTTTTTTTGAAACAATGAATGTTACCCGAATATGATGAATATAAAGACACATGGGACAAGTCAAACTCATGGTACGTGACTTTGTCTCAATATACTCTGGTTGACGAATATTTTGATGTTATGTCCCATATATTCATCTATGAGGTGTTTAGTAATACAATTTCACATGTTATTTCTTATATTAATAAATTATAATCCTAAATATTGTTTTATTAAAATTATTATTTCATATAGTATATGATTTAAATATTTCAAAAGTTATATGTGGATTTTTTTCTAAATAAATTATCTTTTATTATTTTATTTCAATCACCATTTTTTTCCATGAACAATTTTTTAAAATTATTATTTGAAATGCCTTTATATGAACATTAATGATTTAAAAAAATATTTTAAATTTATTTCAAATTTTTTCTATATGATTCTGTTTATGTATTTTTAATAGACTATTTTGGAAAATGGGCAATGGAATTTTCTTTTTCAATGTATATAGTGAAAAAAATTCTAACAATCGTGACTTTTATTTAATTCAAATTTTCCATTAAAATAGAACATTAATTCTTAAAAGAAAATCAATATTTCCATTTTTTTGTATTTTTGAATTGAAAAGGGTTAAATCACATGAAATTTTTTTTTTAAGGTTGGGGTCGAAGCCTCATTTATTATTAAATCAAAGAAAAGGCCTCTTTTAACTGGGTAGAGGGAGACCCATTACATATTCCGAAGGCCCAGTGGGAATTTAGCCCATTACATGGCTCGTAGGCCCATTTTTTTGGCACAAAGCCCATTCTGTGAATAGTACTACTATAGTAACCATACTGCTACAGTGCTGCATAGTACCCACCGCTACTACAGTACACTGCCACCGCTACAGTGACCTGCCGCCTCTATAGTGCATGTCGTTGCTACAGTTCCCGCCGCTGCTACAGTACTCTACATTACTGCTATAGTAACCTGCGCCCAATGGGTTTGGAACCCCCATTTTTCATGTAGAATTATGGGGTGCTTACCACTAAGACAAACCCCAACTACAATAAAATGAAAATTATGTTTATTATTGAAATGTTTCTTTTGATAGAAAGCATTATTAAATATCAGAATCTAAATTTTATACGAGTTTAAAATAGTTATCAAAAAGATAAAATGTTTTATTCATGTTGTGGGTCATAGGATTTATATATAATGGGTGCACCTAGATAGCACTGAGTGAGCCTATTATAGATTAAAAATGGGTGACACAGAAAATAGTCCATCATAATGGGTAATGATTATGTTATCTAGAAAAGTATATTGTATTTTTTCTGTAATGTTATTCGAAATTTTAAGGGTTGTATGATTGTTTAATAATAGTTCTTTGAGATGATATCACAAGGTACCTACATTACTTTTCTATGAATTATAATGAGTTTTTATTGAAATATTTTTTTAATGGTAACAATTATTTTATGAATGATAATTTCATTTTAGGGTAAAATGTTGTGTGTTTTTGAAAAAAAAATTCATGGGTTTTCATTTTTTTCAATTGAATGACATTTTTATCATTTTTATGTCCCATACTGAGATTTATGTGTGCATACTATGTTTTTAAAATGGATTTCATAGGATTTATGGAGTAGTAAGGGAATTCAAGAGCTTAAGATCAATGTCATGATGATTTTTCATGGAAATAAATCATGATTAATTTTAAAAATATTATATTACGTGAAAACATGATGTTAATTATAAAATTCTACTTTTTATTGTTATTTTTGTATTTATTCATTATTGTGTGATTATATAAAAATGAAAACATTAAAGGATGCTAAAATGTATGATAATTAATTCTCAATATAAATCTCATGATTATGCAATTTTCATGGTTATTGGTTTATAATAATATATGTTTTCTCCTAATTTAAATATTGTGATAGAATTGATTGTTTTCTCAATTAGTGGTGATTAATTATAGGTGTGTGTGTTTTTATGTGACCCATATATGATCCAAAATTTATGACTTTTATTAGAGTATATTATTTCAATGTTCAATTTGGATTCACATGATGTTTGTGACTCTACCATGTTACTTATAATTCAATGTTTTGTACATTTATCATTCTCCACCTTGTTTTTTATTATCACTCCATTGGAGGTTATGTGCTTCAAACACTAGATAGTATAATATTTCCTTACGATTAACATTTATAGGGTTACTGAAAATAGCGACAGATGATGATAATGGTGTAACATGATAGATTTTTGGCTCATCCATTGCTCGATGCAAATTTGGGAAACTGAGTTGAATTATATCCTTATTTTCTAGCTATTACACAATGTACCATGTCTATACCAATTAACATGTCATTATTTGATTTAAAATGATGATTCTAATTTTCATAACATCTGGATGAAACTTGTAGAAACATGGAGACAATCTCATAGCTTTATTATTGGCATTTATTAATTTAAACAATTTTGATTATCATTATATATTGAATATGAAGAAGGTACAAAAGAGGGTTTATAGTGTCTTGGATATAACACAATTACTTGATACAGGATTGCGTTTTTAAATATTTCCATAAAATATGATATTATCATTATATAAACATATTATACATATGATAAATAGTAAAGTAAACATTGGTGGTTTCCTAAAAGGTTTTATTACCCACACCTTGCGTTGAGATCTTGATTCATATATGTGCATCGTGTATAGGGATCTGAGTTATGTTATGGGGACCATGGTCCATTACTGAGCGGTGGAGTATCGAGAACATGGTGGATAAAGAATATACTTTATGGGACACTCTAGTTTACATATTTATTTATTCTCTACATTTATACTATGTTTTTTCTTTCATAATTAGTACCCCATTTACTCGATATATGACTGGTATACAATATTGATAGTTTCCACATGTTTACTCTGTTGAAGAAGTTATTTATATTATATTATAATATAATTTATCCTATTAAATGATACTATGGTTATAGTCTACCCACTGAGAGATAAATACACTCTCTAATAGTTTTCTTCCTCTCGAGTACATATTGGTGTGAATGAATTTATATGGGAGCCCTATTCAAACCAGTTAGTTCAAGTCGTATTTTTATAAAATGGTATCAATGGAAATTTTCATATTTTATTTTTTGAATAAAATAGTACATCATAGGAAGGAGATAGATGTAAGGGACACAGTTAAGAAAGATTCCCTATTACTAAATAGGACATTTATAAAAGATGTCTAGGTTACCATGTATGAGATTTATGTTAATGGTTTTATGACATTTATAGTGCATTCATACATCAAGATTAGGCATCTATGTTCAAATTCCACTTATATACCTTTTTATGTGTTGTATATTAGTTCTTATATTTAATGCCTCTATGTGTACTATCTGATTTATGTGGACATGTATTTATGATTTTGGTATATATATATTTAAAATTCTATTATGGTATATTATTTTTTTTGTTAATTAGTTGAACTAATAATGTCATTCTATTTAGATTGTATTTATATTACTATGAAACATTTTCATGGGTACAAAACATTGGATAGTTATGGGAGGCTAATACCATGGGTTATGGGTAAACTTATAGGGAACCCATGATTTGAAACATTATAATTTCTATGATATAAAATCATGTGCATTAGTGATTAAATTCACATTATAGATGATTCCACCATATGAATAACAAGTGAAAATGTTTTCTATGATGAGTGATGTTGTAGAGAACGCTATCATGTCTACTATAGTAGATCATTTTTATCGACCTCATTATAGAAAATCCTTCTACCTTGTTCCCAACCAAGGTGGGGTATTCACTAAGATTTTGGTTGACTATGCATGAAATGTTCGTCTCTAACCTCCACTTTTTTCCATATAATTATTTTCCCTAAGAATAATAATGATCACATTTGAATTTTTGAGAGGATCTTCGACATGTTGGAGACCCTAGATGATTGAAAATTGAATATGATGACCTTTAAGAAACATTGTGGTGCTATAAAAAGGTGGGATATTATACTCTAGTATGTAATGAGATAGGGTCTTACATGGGTGAAATTCGTGGACCTATTCTCTAAGGAGTTATTTGCAAGATAATAAATCTAGACCGACCATAGTAGTACACAAAAAATCATTAGTAAGTGAAGATAGTTCCAACTTACTCAGTACGCTTTATAAGAATTATTCTATTTTCTCTTCTCCAGGATCGATATAAGGCATATAAATTTATAATGACCGATAATGAACTTTTTATACGGTTTAAATAGTAGAGTAGGAAAAAATATCAGTTGAATTATACATAGGTTCTATTCATGGCCCAGATGATAGAGATAGTTCTATAAGAGGGCCTAGAACCACGTCTTGTTTCAACCGTAGTTACTGAGAGTTGTGGACCTCCTACTCATACGATGTGATTGACCTTTGTTTACATGAAGATTATATCTGGGGATGTTTAATAGGTATGAAAAAAGTTGTCCGATCATGGTATTGCTTCATTAAGAAGTTTTGTGATTCATTATTTCTTCAATGTTTGGTAACATTTACATGTTTTTTTCATCAACATAGGCCATATTTCCCATTGTTTGAATTTAATTCCATATATATAAGATTTTATCTAGGTATTAAATGATATTTGGTTTACATAGGTGGATCAAAAACATGTGCTTCATTATAAGGATCCTACCAAGGCCTTCAACAATAATCTCAGATGATGACATTGAATGGTCATGTCTCTCAGGGTCATGATTGTGGAGTTGAATAAGGTTATGTCTATATAGGGGAACAAACATTAAAATTTGGGGGTTAGGTTCCATCTAGTGTAAAATTTTTGGTTTTATCATAAAAACATTATCTGTTTCCTTTTTAAAGGACTATTATTCCAATTCATTCATATCTGCACAAGTGGTTCTCATACATGAATTTTTAGAAATGTTATCATCTAATTTACATTCCCCTGATACACTATTTTTCATAAAATATTACTATCTTTAGTGATTATTATAGTGTCATAAAGTCCATTATGATTTTAGAAACCTATGTGAATTTATTATTATTTATATAACTATACTAAATTTGATTTTAGCCAAATACTAGATAATTATATTATGAGATTACATTGATTTATATCAGATATATATTTCATATAATTTTATGATTTGAGTAAGGTTTTGTAAGTCCATTTAGTGTAGATTAAAAACATATAATGTCGGCCAAAACATTAGTTAGATTGGGATTATCATGACACATATGGAGGGAAAGGATCTCTTTGTAGGATCAGTGGAATCCTTGTATATTGCTTCTTTAGTCTTATATCCCTATCAATAAATATATCAAAAATACATCACTAGAAATCTCCTTGAGAGAATCTTATAATTTCATATAGATCTTATTTTATCTACCGAATCGATTTTAATACATCCTAATCATATGGCGGAGGATGAATATAAGGGTTTGGAGGTGTCGATTTAATACATAGATTAAAATGGATTTATAAGGTCATGTACCTCAGTGTGGGGTGCAACTATGCTGTTTACAAAGAATAGATATGTTAGTGATCAAATAATCTATTATTAGTTGATATTTTACCTTGTGATGGTTATGAATAGATATCATTAACCTATTATTTACGATTATTTCATGCATTTTGGGTACATGGGGGTTTTCAAACATTGATATTTAATTATTTATATAACATGTTCCCTTTATAGAGGAGGAAATCTAAAAAATTCCATTTTAGATCATGTATGGGTATTTAAGTAGTTAGTGATTTAATTTTCACTAATTAATTAAGTATAAGTTCAAATCTATCCCAATAATATGATCTTCTACCCAAAAAATGATATGTTTATCCTGGTTTTCATTAAATAGGTTTTCATTTACAGTATGGTTACAATCATTTTTGAATAAAATTCCTTTTCTTTTAATGTCTTGTGGATATATAAAACACATTCACTCATTATTTTATACTATTAATGGGTTTAAATAACCATTAAATATCATTACCATTGATAATATATACATTTATCTATGATCACATGACTAAAAAAAGTATAGTGTTTTATAAAAAATTCGTTTCAATATAGGGAAATGAGAGGATTGCCTCATCTAGTTGACTCTTGCCATACGAAGCTCCTTTGTCAGTGCTCGAAAAGTAGGTAGCTTCAATTGGATTCTCTCAAAACCAAGACCAAGATGTGCTTAAACACCTAATTCATGAATGTAATCATCTATGTGAGAAGATCATTTCAATAGAGATTAACACCCTGGGTGACGTTATCTGAGCCCCCCAAGAGTCTTCAAGCATCACACGCCTTAACCCTTAGTTCATATGCTGGTGTTATAAGGGGTTATGAAATAAGTTATTAGTTACTTTTTATCTAATTCCATATTATAAATAAAATTCTTCTTCCATCAATTCATTTTTCATAATATTCTTTTATAAAAAATGATGAATTTGATAATATTATTATTCAGGTAAATATGGTACTTTTGAGAAATATATACATTATTATATGACAACATGGTATTTATTAGTAATATTAAAAAAATATTATAAATGATGATTATATTTATTCTTTATCAGTAAATTATTAGGTAATCAGTTTGATATGAGTTATATTTTTATACGATAAAAAATAATTTATATTTTTATATTATTTATTTTAAAGAATTGATAAATTTTATAAATATTTCATATTATAAGAAAATATTATTATTGAATTACTTTCATGAATAATAAATTATTTATATATTTATTATGAAGTCATAGTTAATTTTTATTAAGGTTTGAAAACTGTTTTTGTTAAAACCTGTGAATTTTCAATAAATTCCGGTTTTAATTTAAAAATAGAATATTTACAAAAATAGATAATTATTTAGATAAAATGAATATTTTTTTGCATTATAGATGTCAAATTTATTCAATGAATAATTATTCTTTATAATATGAGATTGTCAAATTTTTTGGTAAAAATTAAATATTGTATAAATAAAATATGTGTTCTGTGACATCATAATGAACCTAAAATGATGTAATAAATACTATAATTATTATTTTCTTAAAATTAAATTATTTAGCATTAAAATAATGTTATTTGATATTTTATTTATTTATTTCATAAAAAATTAGTTAATCCTCAATGACATATACAATATTTTACGATTTTGAAACCATTTCCATAAAAGTGTGACTAACATCCACATAATCAAGGGAGATATTTAAATATATTTTGAACATTACTTTATAAATATTATTTTCCACTCCTATTTCAAAAAACCATTTTCAAAAACCATGGGTTGTTTTGTGGTTTTGAATATTTAATTATATAGAATCCAAAACCTATGTTTGTGAAATATTAATGAATTCCCCTCTCATTTCTTATATAATCCTACCAAATCTCCCACTTCTCTTCACTCAAAATCCATATATCATGTATATATTATTCCATAACCTCTCTAAAATCCTCCCAAGGTGACTCAATATCTCAAAAATCCCCTCCTAAAGCTTTTGATGTCACACAATCAAATAAGGGATCCTCACCTTCCTTCTTTTCTCATTTTTATCCATGTTTCCTTATATAGTTACACCAAATTATTTTCAATTATAAATGATGGGGTATGTTTTCTCACCACCAACATATTTCCATTTTTTTATATAATTCCTATTTCTCCCTCATTAATCCCACACATGTACGTTTCCATGCCAAAATGTCATTATAGTTATTCCATTTCTCCTCTTTATTCAAATTTCTTCATTATGTTGCATCATGTATTTCCAAATTTGTTGTGCATTTATATGTATATATATATACCTTTAATATAATATATATATATATATATATATATGATTATAGAAACTATTTTCTCTCATCAACATTTTTTATGAATTTCCATATGACGCACTTATGCTACCGAAATTGCACCGTGATTTTCAATGTCAAAATAATTATATAGTGAATACCATGACCATATCAATATTAATGGTATTAGCCTTTATGAATATATACACATTTATTATAGACCATAATTTTTGTAGTCCATATTATTTTATCATTGAACATATGATTATGTTGAATGAGTACATATTATATGATCTCTGTGGCACACATTAACATGAGATTGAAATTATTATGAACAGTGCACCCTAATAGTGCTTCAATTCATTGGGTAATGTTTAGTATCGTGATACACCATGTTAAATGAGGTTATGCTCATTATAATTAATGTAAAATTAGGTTTTAATCTTGTTAATCCATGTGCAATGTTACTTGTCTCCTGCTAATATCATGTTGTATGTTGTTGCCACTTTTCAATGTTATGATCACAATGATATATCATGTAGTTATGTTCATGTTTCTCTTGTTCTCCATACATATATCTATTTACTAACATTTCTTATGTTCTTCATTTTAACCATTTTTTATTCCCTTAGAGGTCTTTCTAGATCACCCATTTTTTATGAATGTCTTCAGGTTATCCCATGCAGTGTTAAGTACAAATGAATGAGTTGGTTCTGTCAAAGAATTTTTAAATAAAGATGGTGTATTTAAAGTTTATATTTGTTATGTAATGTTCATTGTTTCCCAATAAACTATACCTATTTATACATTTAGTTTTCTTAGATGAAAATTTATTTAATAAATCACACTTAATTGTGTAATAAAGAATAGGGTTGTAATAGTTCGTATCAAAGGATAAGTTTAGTTATTTTTGGGATTAGTATTGGAAAACCCTAGTGAAAGACTTTGGGATAAGACTAATTATACAAAAAAAATCCCTATATCATGGTTATTATATTTTAAATGGTTTATCAAGAAAATAAATCTCAGTATATATACAAATAAGTTGAGGTGGATATGGCACAGTTGTATGTTTGGAAAAAATCCGAATACACCACTTTGAGATATACTTGAATGGGAACTAGTTGACAAAAATAGACCTTGAGGCACTATCGGTTCAACACTCCCAAGGGATATGATTTGGTAAAGTTATATTCTATACATGAACCATTATTATGGGAGAAAAAATATTCCCCTAATAATATATTCTAGAAAACAGATCATGGATAAAATAGATTGAAGATAATAAATTCATTTGTTTTGGGTATAAATGTAATATATAAGTAATAACTTTTGTCAATGGATTCCCCCATTATGTTTTTAAAATTTTTAAATAATATCCCCTATTTTTTATTTTATTATTGACAATGACTAGTAATATTAGAACTCAGCCTAACAACTGATGTGATGATCAATACGGTGACTATTCTAATGAGATACGCAATCTGATGGGTGCATGAATCACAAAAATTGTCACAATACTGTACCAGTTTACTCAGGTTTGGTATAGAAACATGTTTCAAAAAAAAACATCCACCCCCTCCCACCCCCAAGAATGAACATGTTCTAGTCAAAATCTTCCTGATACAAAGGCCTCTAACTTTAAATGGATAATCTAATCCCTCAATTGTCGAACAATGGATTAAATCTATTAAAAATATCTTATACATCCTTCAATCTTCCAACAATAGATGGTTCATCGAGAAGTTTATCATATGGAAGGTGATTTTGATCAATGGTGTACATTGATAAAAAATATGAAGCATGAGTAAGAGATTGAGGCATTGGAATAGAAGGATTTCTAAAAAATAATTTTTGATATATATTATCCCTACACACTCTCACTGAATATGGAAAGGAATTTGATTTTTGAAAGAAAAAAGATGATGAATCCATCAAAGAATACAAGGAAAACATCACAATGCTTTCACGATACACCTTCATCTTTTTATTTACCATCGAAATCAAGGTTGACTTCTTCTTTGGTGGGCTAAAACCTAGGCTATGAAAATACCAAGAGATATGTGAATTTGATATCTTTGAGAAAATTTTCCAATGTTCCCTCAATGTCGATGTAGAGATTATCGAATATCAGGGGTATCATGGGGATAAAATGTTGAATGTTGAATTTAATTCTTGTTGTCTAATAGATAAATCCAATGATGCTATAAAATTACCACACATCACTGTGAAAAGATGAAAAAAAGCACACTGTGAATTACCTAAAGGGGATGAGGAAATTATTTAGTTGTGGAAAATAAGGGAACTTAGCCAATAAATGTCGACAAAAAAACCTGATATTGTGATAGAGGAAATGAATTCTCTGTTTGATCCTCAATGCATTGTTCCTTTCTATGATTAAAATGACCAGATCACATTGCAAACCAATTCTATATGATATTGGTTTTCAGAGGCCATTGGTAACCTCCATGTCATCAAGGGTGAGCTTTTTTCATCACTATCACTGAAGTGAATCCCGAAAATGTGGTGGGGAGATGTACACAGGTTATTCAGTCATGAATAGAGAAAATATGTTTTGATTCCTATTCCACATATTCTTATATATCCAAATTTTTTATTAGAAAAATCCAAATACCCCCAAAAATCATTGATTTAGAGATGTTGGTGAGAACAATATATGAAAAAATTATTGCATCTCATGAATATAACTCCTCCCCGGTCATAATTTTTGGATTGAACATATCGGTGAACTTCATCAAACTTACCATGGTGTAATTTTAATAAATACATGCCATGTATTGGATTTCCTTATATAGAGCCAATGAAAATTTTCTTCAGTGGTTAACCACTCTCCATATGGTTAATCGGCATCATATTTTATACATGTGCATGGAGGATGATGAATCTTATTTAGATACATCATCTTAATCATGGATGTTAATTCCCTATGTGAATGTGTATCATTCTCGGATGACTTATTATAATGTAGGAACTATCCTTGAAGACATGCCTCGTATACATGAATTTTCAGATATATTTCTTCAGGAATTGTATAGTCTAACTCATAGAAGAGACATTGAATTATCGTTTGATATTATACCTGTGGTGTTTCCAATATTCAATATCACAATAGAATGGCTCTTGTGGACCTTGAGTAACTAAAGAGACAACCCCAGAAGAATTTGAATAAATTATTTATATGACCAAGTGCTTTATCATGGGGTACACTAGTCCTCTTATTTGAAATGAAATATAGGTCAATGCACCTTTTCATTGATTATCATGTGTTGAAAAAAACACAATAAAGAACATGTATCCTTTGACATGAATTGATGACATGTTCTATCAGCTACATGGAGTACAATACTTCTCCAAGGTGGATCTGCAGTCGAGATATTACCCAGTAATGGTGAAGAAGGAAGATATTTGAAAGAAAAATTTTTATACAAGGTATCGGCACTATGAATTCTTAGTAAACCCTCTCAAACTCACTAATGATCTAGAAATAATCATGTAAATGAAAATAGGATCTTTAGAGATTTCAATGCCAATTTTTTTTAGTATTTATGGATGATATTATAATATACTACAAAACCATGGAGAGACATGAGGAGTATCTAAGTAGTGTAGTAGATACCATGAGAAAGAACAATATATATAAAATGAATATAAAGTGTGTGTTCTGGTAGAATAAAGTCTCATTCTTGGGGAATATCATCAAAATCAATGGGATATTTGTATATAACTACATAAAAATGAAATTTAGGGATGGCCAAGGCCAATATCTATGATGGATATCCATGGTTCCTTGGGTTACCTATATATAATCATTGACTTATAAAACATTTCACATTTTTTTCAAACCCTCTTACCGAGATAACTCATAATGGAGTCACATTTTATTGGAATAATAAATGAGAAGAGAGATTCAAGGATTTGAATAAGAGGCTTATCACTGCACCTCTTCTACCACTTCCCAAATGTGGATAAAATTTCATGGTATTCATTGATTCTTTGAATAAGGGATTGGTTTGTGTGTTGATAAAAAATGACAATGTCATTGCTAATGATTCAAGGTAATTGAATGTTTATGAGTAGAACTATTCAACACATGATTTGGAGTCGGGTTTAGTATTATTTTAATTAAAAATTCAAGGAAAATGTCTTTGGGGAAAAGTTCGATATATATACAGATCACAAAAGACTCAAGTATATATTTACACGGAAAGAGTTGAATATGAACCCACGAAGATGGTTATAGCTGATCGGTGACTATAACTACTCAATCCATTACCACCCTAGGAAAGAAAACATGGTGGTAGAATCTCTATGTATAAAAGAACAATGGATCAAGAATTGATTGGAATTGAAAAGGATACAATCCTCTTAATGTTGATGAATATTGATATAGGAATCATAAAGAAGGGAGCATCATCAATCCTTTCATAGGTGACTGATCAACCATCTCTTTTAGAATGGTTAAATGATTCTCAAACAGATGATGTGGAAGTTTAAAAAAAATTTGAAACTATCATAAAAGGTAAATCCTAAGAGATTAATGTTAATGAAGACAACATTGTGAGATTTCTGTGCAAACTATGTTTTCCCCCAAATCTAGAGTTAAAGAAAGATATTTTTGATGATGAACATGGTTTAAATTTCTCATTTTAGACTGTAAAAAAAATATGTCACATGACCTCCTAAAGAATTATGGGTGGGATAACATGAATAATGGGATTAGTGAGTATATATCAATGTGCCTAATATGTCAGCAAATGATGGATGGGAGGCATAAGTAAAAGGGGGTGATGGAACCAATACCCATACAATCATGGAAATGGGATAATATAACTATCGATTTTGTACCCCGACATCCAAATTCTTCCAAAGGAAATAATGATATATTATTTTTTGTGGATTGTCTTAAAAAAATTCACACTTCATTATAATTTGAGAGGCTTTACCATTAGAGAAACTGGCATAGATATACATCAAATTATTGGTAAGGATGTATGGAGTATCACTATTGATTATATATGATCGAGATCCAAGATTAACCACTATATTCTGGAAGAGTCTCCATCATTATCTGAATACTAAGCTGATTATTGGCATGTCTTATCATCCTCACAATGATGGAAAATATGAATGGACAATCTAGACACACAAGGATATATTGAGATTTTCTCAATAGACAACAATAGAGGATGAGACCAAAATGTTTATTTGGTAGTGTTCTCCTAAAAAAATGTTTTCCACTAAAGAGTACAAATATCTCCTTATGAAGCCCTTTATGGGAAGATGTGTAAAAAAATATATGTTGGGATGATGTTCGGGAGAGAAAAAATCTACATCGATAAATGATTGAAAATTGTAGAAAAGGTTACGACCATCTAATAGCACGTCAAAGATGCTCAGAATCGGAAAAAGGGTGATATTGACAACCATAAAAGAGATCTAGATTTTGATGTTATAGATATGGTATTCCTTTTTAGGTAACCATGGAAGAGTGTTATGACTTTGGGAATAAGGGAAAACATAGTACATGGTATATCAACCCTTTTGAGATCACTAATCACTTTGAAGTAGGGGTCTATCGACTAGTACTCCCACTGAAAATATCTCTTGTACATGATGTATTCCATGTATGACAATTTGGGAAGTACATACATTAACCATCACATGTAATCAATCCAGAGGTTGTACCATTGGCAATTGTCATCCCTTATGAAAATAATCCATTGAATATCTTAGATCATAGAGAAAAATTTATATGAAATATGGCGATTCCCCTCATAAATGTGTTGTGGTGAGACCAAATGTTTGAATAAGAAACACTTGGACCATTGTAAGTGATGAGGAAAAGTTACCCACATCTTTTATAGTGTGAGAAATAAAAATTTGAAGCATGAGATTTCAGAAGGGGGAATTTTGTAATGACCAGATCATTTGAGAATAAAATTCCAATTAATTTAATTACTTATGGATATAGAAAATGCATACACTATTTTTTTCTATTATTGTTGGGTTTAAATGATTTTAAAGTATCATTACCCTTGATAATATAGCTGTTGAATAGTTATCATGTGAATCATATAAGAACAAGGTTTAAAAAAATTTCTCCCAGCACCGAAAAAGGAGAGGACTAGCTCATCTAGTAAACTTGTTCCATATGAAGATCATTTTTCATAAATCAGAAATGTTTTAGCATTAATAGTCTTTACTTATGACCAATCCCAAGCTGAGATTCCACACATTAATCTTAAGCAAAATCGACTATGAGAGAAGTTCTTGTCAATAAAGATTACCACCCAAGAGATGTTATTTGAGATGCCCCGTGAGACTGACCCCATAGCATATCATACCCCTAGGTCTTATGATGGTGTTTTATGTAGTTATGAAATAAGTTATAATTTATATATTATGTAATCCATTTTTATAAATTAAAGACTTATTCTATCAATTTCTTAATGAGAATAGTCTTTCATAAAAAATAATGATTTTGATAAATTGATTTTTCATGTAAAATTTGTACATTTGATAAATATATATATTATTTAATAAAAATAATGTTTTCATTAAAATTATTATTCATATAATTATTATGAATTATGATTATATATGTTTCTTATTAGTAAATGGTTATGTAATTACATTGGCAGGAGTTATATTTTTATCTGATAAAATTGAAAGTAAATTATTAAAGAATTTATTTTTAAAGATTTAAAGAATTTTTAAAATAATTAATATTATAAGAATATAACATTTTAAAATAACTTTTATGAATAATAAATGAGTAAATAATTTTTACAAAATCAATTTTAATTTTTATTAATGTTTGAAAACTGTTTTTTTTTACATGGGAATTTTCAATAAATGTCGGGTTTCAATAAAAAATTGAAACATCAGAGATTTATAAAATTAGTTTTGTAATATAATATTATTTTTGTAATCAGTATGTTTAATTTATATAATGGTTAATTTCTCATAATTTTCTGAGGCATTCAAATTTTAGTGTAAAAATTAAATATTGCGCTAATAAAATATGTGTTTTATGATATCATGATGTCCTCGAAAAGATTTGAAAAATACAATAATTTTTATTCTAGGAAAAATATTTTTTTTCCTATTAAAATTTATGTATTTTATATTTGTTTTATTTATTGTATAAAGCCTTAATGAATTCTCCAAGACATATAACATATTTTAAGATTTTAAAATCATTTCAATGAATGTTTGACTCACCTCTACATAAGGAAAGGATATATTTTAATATCCTCTTCCCTTTTCCAAATTAAATAATTTTTTTCACTCTACATTGGTAGAAAACATTGGAAAAAACCATGTTATGTTTTGTGGTTTTGAATATTGTAATATATCGATTCCAAAAAATATGTTTGTGAAATATTAAAGAATTTCATTTTCATTTTCTATATGAACCCTCCCAATATCCAAATTTTCATAACTAAGAACTTTGGTGCACGTCCCTACTCTTACCTATACTCTCTATAATCCTCCCAAGTAACCCTATGCTCTCATGAAGCCCCTCTTCATGCATTTTATGTCACACTCTCAATTTAGGGATCCTCACTTTTCTTTGTTTATCATTTTTATCCAAGTTTCATTCTATTGCTACACCCTATTACATTCATTAATAAATGATTGGGTATGTTTCCTCATAACCCCATACCACCCTTATTATATTTATATGATGGAATACCTCATTAAATATTATTAAATATACCCATGTACACCCGTTACCATGCCAAAATTATGTAAACAATAGTCTATTTCTCATATTTCTTCATGTTTTTTTATTATTGTAGGCCTTCTATTTCCAAATTCCTTATGTTGGAAAATGTATAAATATGATTCCATTACTATAAATTTCATTTATATGTGATGAGATACCTCGTTCTCTCTCATCACCCATTTTTATGAATTTCCATTTGACGTTGTTATACTGCCAAAATTGCCCCATGATTTTCCATTCCAAATTATCGTATAGTGAATATCATGTCGATATCTCTATCAAGACTATTCATCTTTATTCACACAAAATTATTCATTATATAATATCATGTATGTATTCCACATTCCTTTATTGTGGAATAAATTATTAAATTGAATAAATTATTTTTATATGATCTATGTGGCAGAATTAATCATGTGATTGAAATGTTTTTGATGGCTACACCCAGATAGCATCTCAATGCATTGGGTAATGTTTAGTATCATGATACAGCATGGGAAATATGGGTTTACTCATGAAAATTAATGTAAAATAAGTTATTGTACTTGTTAATCGATGCACAATGATCCTTTTCTCATGGTAATATCATATTTTACATTGTTGCTAAATATCCTTGTTATGATCACCATGCTCTATCATGAAATTATTTTGAATTTTCTCTTATGATCCATTGATATCCCTATTACCTCCCTTGTATTTTATTCTTCCTTTTCTTTATGTTTAATCACTTACTAGGATTTATAGCTCACCCCTTTCTTATGTATGTCCTCAGGTTATCCCCTACAGTGTCAAGTACAGATAAATGAGTTGCAATGTTAGAGAATATTGAAATAAAGAATTTGTATTTCATGTTTTACGTTGTTATGTATTGTTCCTAATTTCCCATGACACTAGAACCCTCAATACTCAATTTTTTCAAAATAAATTTTTATATAATAAATCATGTTTAAGTGTGTAATACATAGCATGGTCGTTATATCAACACACTAAAACTAGTGAAATATTATTGACACCATAAGATGCACTTTATTATTCTTAATCACATAGTCTATATTCTAATTTATCTATGTATACATTATTTATTTATGAGACTATGTTATTCTGTTTTCTCTGATATAGGTGTATATATGGACCCAGATCACGTGAATATTGAGATGTTCTAGAGACATCCACAAAACTTGTTCTTGATTATGAAATTCATGGGTTTATCATTATTATATTAACATTTCATCATCTACTATTCCATTATATCAACAACTATGCCTTCAGTGATTATTATGGGATTAATATTTTTGGTTGAATAGTGATAATATGCATTTCAAAAGTTAATATGGAGGTCGAATACATATCCAACACTAATACATACTTTTATTTTGACAAATACAATGTATATTGTGATTTTATAGGTGTTGTTATGGGAATTTTATTTATATGAAGATAGAAGTTAATAGCA
Source organism: Viscum album (assembly GCA_963277665.1). Lineage (NCBI taxonomy): Eukaryota > Viridiplantae > Streptophyta > Magnoliopsida > Santalales > Viscaceae > Viscum > Viscum album. The sequence continues at coordinate 1,346,129,098 of OY728155.1, read as the reverse complement.
TATGGGTCACAATTTGTTTGACCCCATGAGATGAACTACCCCCACTTATCACCTAGATATGGAGGTCATGGTATATCATATGAAGATTTGTTGACACTACCACTTATATTATAATTTTGTTTCTTCTAAATTGACCACATGTTCCTTTGTAACATATTCACACATAGAGACCTAAACACGAGGAAAATAATCAAGGTATTATTAAATATGTTCATTTAGACCAAGAAATTTTATGCACAATGTAACGGTAATTTCATTTTGTATGCTCACAGTTTTAATATTTTTGTCGAGTACGAGAAGAGTGATTGGACTTCAAGTGATCAGCAGTGGTTTATGAGCTTGTTGGTAGACTTTATAATGGGTGATTCTGTGGATCATGGATCTATGAATTATTCCACATTGGTTCTCAAATCATCTATGGTGTAATTGTTGAGGGTGTTCATGATTTTAACATGGTGTGCACTATGATATTGGAACGACTAGTTGGTGATGACCCTATACCTAGGTGGTTGGTGGATGATGATGATTTGACTATTTTACACGGTAGAGTAGTAATCCCTTCTTCCATAATGGAAGATATTATTTCAGACATTCATACCTGTATATGGGTGGTTTATCTTGGAGTGGGAAAGAAATACCATGATGTCAGGGGTCATTTTTCATGTCAAGGGATGGGGAAATACATCATTGTGGTTATTTCATGATGCCTTACCTTCCAAATGATAAAGTTCATGCACTATAATAATAGTGGTTTAATCCCTAGACTAATAGTTCCCAACTAAAATTGGGAGGATTAAATGTTTGAAATAGTAATAGTGTTATCCAATACATTAGGGATTCGTGATTCTATTAATGTTATTGTTGATTGAAAAAAATTATCTCATTTATTACGAATCATAGACACTCACTTAGTAGGTAATCTTGGAATGTAATATGCCTGTACTATATTATACTTAAATACATTTCCCATGATAATTATTTTATATTGGTATTCATCTTTCACATTATTATTTTTTATAGGATTTTATAAATCCTTATAGAATCATATGAGATTGAACATAGCACACCATCCCTAAACATATCGACTGTCTGAGTTCATGATTCACATATTGATGGATATCTATCGATCATGTGTTCTAGAATTCAATGGATCATTTTATCATCATCTATCCATGTTGGAGTTTTATTAAAAAAAACCTTATAGGATTTTATTTAGATTACACATTATAAGGATATCCATGGATGATTATGCTACTCACCCTCATGTTAGAATGAGGGGGGAGAGTCAGTGGTTGTTGGGACAAGTATAGTATAAGTGAATGTGGAGAGGGTGGAATTTAACATGAAATGGTTTTTGGTATCTCATATAAGGTTGAGAGTGTTTGTATACTAGAGGAGATGATATTTTTAGACCATTGTTTATGACTGGGATTTCATGTGAGTGTCACATCGATAGGGTAACCATAATTTTTGGATGTAAGGGCAAACTAGCTCTTCATTTTCTGGACACTTCAAGACCACCAAATTGGATTGGACACATGAATATGTCTTATATAGTCCCCCATATTAATTATGTCTTCATGATGTGATTCATGCGTCTCATAATAGGAAAAAATACCAAATCCTACACATGTCATCGACAGACAGATATTAAGCTTAATACTAACACATCATCGAAGGATTTCCCAAATCATTTTGTATAAAATATTGATAATTTTCTTCAAGGGGTGATTGCACCACACATTATGATTTATGGAATCGTAGATGGGTCTAAGAGGTCATGTTGGAGTGGGACTACGATATTAGAGATCAGTGGCTGGATTTTTCCAAGAAAGACAGTTATAGACAATTTATGAGGATAATAAGCCATCTTAGGGAGATAATTTTTATACCATCAGTTTTAATATATTCTTAAAATCATAATTTGAATATAATTTCTATCTAATTTTTGCAATAAAATTGAACAATTCTTGTAAATTCATATTATTACATGACACCTAGGATATTCATGGGGTGAAGAAGGATTTAATGACCCTGCGTAGGGCTAAGTTGATTTATATATATTGTATAAGGGTAAATCAAGGAATGTGTAAGGGTACATAGGTGCTATATAAAATTAATAATAAATTCAAAAATTTTGTGTAATGGTTACTTTGATGAAGATTTTGGGTTAAAAGGATTTATGAAATGGATAATTATTGATACATAAGTGTATATTCAACATTATAAACTCGATGAAAGGATAAACAGGGCATTGCGTAATGCTCAGCTGAGTTTTGAGTGGGTTCCATAGACACTAAAAAAATTTATTTGTGACTATAAAAAAGTAACATACGAGTATAATGGGTGTTTTATAAAGGTAATATGATCTGAATAGGGATATTTTTTTTAAGGGTTTTATATTAATAATCAGCACTCTCACATGGATAATATGAGCTCAGAAATGTTAAATCAAGACAACTTGACGTAATTACCTTTTCTGGTGAAAGGGTAATTACAATCCTTTTTTCTTCTTCCCACACTCAAGAGTATAACATGTTCTCCTATATATATAAGGCCTAAAATTATGGGAAATAATTAATTTAATCATTTAAATAACATGAGTATATTATGGGAGAATTTAAATTCTACATGATTATGGAACACTTCAATTATAAATAAATTTGTCAATTTAAAAATTGGTTTTCAATATTATGACTATGTGAGATAAATTCCTTCTTCCAATATAGTATAACCTTAAGGACTTCCATTTGGTGGAGATCCTTTCTAGTCTATGAAGTTACGTAGTCTCTATACATAAGATATGTGAATTACTATTGATTTATCCAGGTTTTTCTTCTAATTTTACAGGTTTGGATAAACACACACTATCCTCTATTATTGAGATCATCTTTTCTCATAGGGGTATTATTTTTAAAATATGTGGAGAGTGGTTTCAGATGATGGTTATATGGAATTTAATTTTAGTAAAATTCCTTGTCTTACTATTATGTTATCACAAATAATATTATGGTAGGATATTCATTACCATTATTGGATGTCAAGAACACATATCCTAATTATTTTATTGTTTTAATATGATTTGTGTAATATGTTGACTTTTATTTTGTGTGTGTGTTTTCAATTTTTTCTTACACAAATATTATCCTTGAGTTAAGTTTTTTATTAGATTAGCTTATTTCCATGTTCTAGGATGATTCACATCATGTTTGAGATGTTAGCATATTACTTATGATTCTATGATATATATGTTTATCATTATTTATTATATCATGTTGATATATTAAATGAAAACCTTCGTTGATAGAGTTTACAACACAAAAAACGAGATTAAATGATTCATTAAATGTTATTATTGTATAAACTAATCATCAAATAGGCTAGTATTGTATCACTGTGAAATTAAAAAATAATATCATTACATTTGATATTTTGTATGACACTGTAACAGAAAGCTTAGAATGTAATATAATGTACCATGACCATATGAGATATTACATTTTAAAATTAATTTAATTTATTATATATCTCAAAATTCATGTAACACTGAGATATCTTTCCTTACACACAATATTGAATATTTTTTAAGATTGCATTACACATAACACTAGGTTTTATCGAACCAAAATATATTATTAAAATATTATTATATAATATAATAAGATAAAACCTATCCATTAATTTTGACATTGGGAATATTATTAAATAACTTATGATAATATATTAATCTATTTTTAATAATAAAATTATATATTAATATTAAAAACAATGGAATATAAAGGGAATGTTTTTTATAAAAACAATTTTTATGCTCACAAAGCTGTTTTTCTTAATAAATGAAATTAGTTAATATTATTAAATTAATTTAACAATAATATATATTATATATTATATATTCAATAAATTTATTTTTCAAATTTTAAAATATATTTTATTATCATAAGGAATGAACAAAGCTAATATTATAAAAAACAATATATATATATATATATATATAAAGGAAGTTTCACCGACTTTTATTGGAGAACCTATAATAAATATAATTTTTGTCAAATTTATAAATATTATTTGTAAAACAAGGATTAATTTTTGAAATATTAAGGTCAAAATTATATTAGGATGACTTTCAGGTTATTTTTATGTGATGTTTTTATTGTATTATAGTGAAAATTAATGATTTCTAATTGAGAATTCATTTTTCCTCCAATTTATTTATATAGTTGAATTATATTTTAATTTCGTTATAAGGTATATTTAGTTAAATAATAAATCAATTTTTCAATTTTAAATCATTTTAATCAATTTAAAATTGTTTTTTATGAAAAAAAAATTTAGACTTTTGAACATTTTTTTCCCGAAAACCCCCCTTTGTTGTCTCTTATGTATGGTAAATTTTAAAATAATTTATTCAACTTCAGTGATTTAATTTTTATTTTTTCCATATTTTAAATATTCATATTTTTTAATTTATATTAATGTAAACATGGGTTTTTAAAAAAATTAAGTGAATATAATTAAAATTCATTACAATGATTAAGAGAGAAATCAGCTTAACAATGGACTAAATGACAAACAAAAGGGCCAAAATGACCTAGAAACAAGTAAAAATGATATTTAAATTCCCTATATCAACCATAACTTCCATTTTATATAATTTGGTTCATTATTGGTGGAAACTGTTATAATTTAGATCTCTCAATAGTGTTTAGCATTTTATATTTACATGAATGTCACTCCTCCTCCACTATAAAAAGGAACCCACCCCACCTACTTATTCAAACCTTCCAATCACATTGGATCATCCAAAATCATATCTAATAAGACCCTAAAACAAATAAAATCCTCGTAAAATCCTCATATTTTTAATAAATCATATAAAGGATGAATTTTGGTTTAAACCAATAATATTTGCTTGTATAAGAGGTAATGTTCTTCAATTATTACTTTATTTTCATATAATTCTTCACCCCTTAAATTAATTTTTTATCATGACTATAATGTAGAGACCCAAATCTTGACGTACATGGACATTACATTACTTTGGAGAAATACTTAGTACATAAAAAATACACACACACAAGGACCGTAACAGTTTAGTGTCTTTGGAAACTCGGAACGTAATCTTCTAATCATGGTGAATGATCTTCAACATCTCCCATAAATATCATCCCTTTTTTTTCTTACCTAAAACCTTTATTTATATCATGGGGAAAAGAAAACATAAAAGGGTGAGCTCAAATGCTCAGTAAGGGTAAACAAAATAAATATCAATCACATCATATTCATAAGAACATAACATTTTGGAAATCTTAACCTACAAAAGAGATCATAATATCATAACATGGGATAAATCATAGTAGTGAAATGTAATCCCAATAATCATAACTTAAAACATGAAACTTTTTGGCATACACACATAATCATAGAGAATCATTTCTTGTTATTCAAGACTCATTGTCAAGACTATCTTAGTGGACAAAGTCCCTTTCTGAACTAAGTTCACTCCTCGTTTCAGTCCTGTTTCACTGAACCGGTATAACCTACCGTTCCAGCCATTTCGATCTCATGAGATATAAAATCTTTACCCAATGAATTGGAGGGAGATATAGGTCCCACCCATCTCATAATGATACCATTCTTATGTGTGCCACAAAATCATAAACCATACATCATAGCATAACCCATGTAACAAAAATGGGATTCTTAAACATTGTGACATCATAAAACAATTCATATAAGATAAAAGAATTCATAAAAATAATTCCATCACAACATAATCAAATCAATGTAATAATAGGTATAAAAACAGAACCCTTCATTATCCTAGATGGAAAATAATTTTGATAAAACACTTGAACTCCATTCTTGAGGAAAATATCCATTCTACTTCAAAAACACTTTTCATTTCTTAACATGTCATAAAATTATAACTAAAAGAAGTTGATTAAAAATAAACTTGAAAACATAGAAGGGAATCTTCTTGGAAATAATGTTTTAAAAATCCATTCATGTCTTATAAGTTAAAAGAAAACATTCTTCTCATACTTTTGTCGGAAAAGTCAAAAAGTACCTCGTATGAAAAACGACAAAAGATTCCTTTCATATCCTTTACTAAAAACTCACCGAAGGGTAAAATTGGATATAAACTATTGTAGAAGGATGTAAATATTACATATTGAGGAAACATGGATGTGGATGATAAAATGCACCACAGTAAATTCCAAAGTATAAACAACCTCGGATAAAAATGAGATTGTGATATTTCGTTTACCTTAGGTCCAATTTTCTTCGTAAGTGTCTGAACCTACTGTATAATGATTTAAATAATGTTATTGACTTATTCTAGAATCATAATTATTGTTATGATATCATATATGGTCATATTCTTAGCTTCTTAGTAGTAATATTTCATTGCTACTTGTTATTCGGGTGTTTATAACTTTTTCTTCTTATGCTTGTTTTGTCGAATAAATTCTTATTATTCTCTTTAGGTTATAGATACATCATTTCTATAATGGTATTAATGTACTATATATAATATTTATTCATTCAATTCATTTATATAATCATTATTCAATGAAGATCATGTAGAATGAATCGCATCACATCATGGAGACGGTATTCTGTACGTACGCACGAGCGATGATATCGTTCCCATGATCGTGGAATTGTATTAGAGTGTATATATACTATTTCAGAATCAATATCACTTTACAGTAATCATATATAGTAATTATTTACACCATTATACCCATCCAAGTAAGATGGTGGGGGGAAATAGATTTCACCACGGCGTGGAGACGGTATTCCGTACGTACGCACGCACGGTGATTTCGTTTTCCGTAGGATGGATAGATGTTGAAATAGGGATGTTTCATAATTATAATAACATATCAGTATATGAGTGATACTGATGTTATTACTTCATAATGAAACAACTAAAGAAGAAGAAGTTGAAGAAGAAAGAATTTGGAAAGGATCGGTAATGGATATTACCTCTTGTTGGCGCGCCTCTTCTTAACCTCCTCTTAGGGCACTAGGGTTGGTCTTTGAAGAAGACCAGAACCTCTAGGATGATTCTATAGAAGTGGAGAGGAGATATTGTCAGGGTTTGTCCAAGATTGAAGGCTCAAAGTGGTGTGAGTAAGAGAGGGAGGAGGTGCCCTTTTATAAGGGAGGAGAGGGGCACCTTTGGAATTCTTAAAAATATTAATTTATAATAAATCCAACCCCACTTAAAAACCTCCAAAAATGACTCATATTCGAATATAAGATGATATAGGGTTGTAATCGCATCAACCAATAAAATTTATACATATTAAGAAATTATTTTAAACATTATCAACTTGATTTATCCTTACTTAATCATTTTAATTTTATTTGTGGTAATAACATTCTAAATTTTAAATTATAAAAAACCATTACTTATTTGTTGTTAATTGTCCATAATTGGATACTTTATATCATTTTAGACAATATAAATTTATATTTATATTTTTTAATTTTTTTTATTTTTAAACAATTTTATAATATGTTATTTTTATAAAATTACAATAGTGTCAATTTTGACACTATTCAATTATACGAATTTAAATAAAATATATAAAGAATTTATGTTCTAAATAAAATCTTTAATAGATTCATAAAAGTCCATATGTATCTATAAAATTAGTGGAGAACATTAAATATTTCATATAATATTTATTTTATTATTTCTAAAACCATTTATTTGGTTTATCTCTTAATAAAATAATTACTACAACATTTTTGTATAATTATTTAATACACTTATTTGTTTCATAAAAATTAAAAATAAAATCCTATGATTCATATAAATCTATTAAATTTCACAATAATACTTTTACTCGAATGTATCATCTTAAAATCAAAATATTTAAATTGTTATATTTATTACATATGAAGGTGACAACTTTGGAATCATTTAAAATAAAATAATATAAGTGGCATAATCACCTTAATAAAGATCCAAATGGTCCACAATTTGGCCAGTGGATGATTAGGGTTTATATATACACTAATAATAAGTTTTTTTTCAGATTTTTGTGCCTTTTGATATGTATTAATATTTCAATAAAAACTATATTATTGATTTTTTTACTAAATAAATAATTTATGCATCCCTATTGTGTCTAAATTAATAATATTTATTTAATACCTAAAAATTATAAATAAATTTATATGATGTAGATAATTTCCTTATCTTTCTGGAGACTATTCATGTTCTATGTTTCATGATGTGTATCACTAAATTAAAATTAATATACTTATAATATTTAAGAGAGTGACATGTTGTCACTTTCTTTGGTTTTAATAATAATTAAGTTATTTTCATGGACAAAAGTCTATTAAATGATTCTAATCCGACCCTTAGGTGATATGAGTCGACTTTTAGTCATACAATAGGATTTTGGTATGTGTTAGGTTAATTTTATAATTTTATATTTACCCTTAATTACCCGATTTATCTTTAACTATGGTAAATAAAATTTACCGTAGTTACTATTCATAATTCCCAAAAATAAAAAAGTAGCTTATTAACATAATTCGGACCCACTGATTCCAAATATGGAATCCATATTTCCAAATTAAATACACAAAAGTTGCATAAATTAAATCTAAATTAATCCTGTTGTCGAAAGAAAACAGGTTTTTCTTTAAAACATTGCAAAAGATTGAATTGATTTAACCTACGAATTTAATGTAAAATCAATGCTAATGACATACATTATTTTAAATGGTAAAAATTAATTCTATTTATACTTTAAAACCATTAAATATTATTATTTAATCATATAAATTATTGCGATGAAAAAAGTTGTTTTTAATTAAAATATAGCATGTTTTTACTATTCATCAAAATACGAAAGTTACCAGAATAATATGAAAAATTTATCTAAAGTAAATTTTTATTTCTTGATTCCAAAGAAGAATTTTATTTTGTCAAATTAAACTTATAAACATGTCAAAAACTATATTTAAAGTGGGTGCGCCATCAAAAGGCGGAAAAACTGCATTTTTTTAAAAATACTTATTTTACCCGAAAAATTTATTTTGTTCTTATACCATGTTCTAGAAAATGTGTAAGATGAATAGTAATGTTATAAAATTAAAAATTTAGTTAATACTATTCATAACGTCTAGTTCATAATAATATAATAATAATATATCGTTGTTTAATAAAACCCGGTATTGCGTACAACACACGCTATCGAGGAAGGTCGTGATTGCGTGTAATGCAAGCCAGGTTAGGGTTCCGTGTTGTGAAAGAATCCTTCACTGTTTCGTATAACAGAATCCAACCATATTTTATTAATACATTTAATATATATATATATATATAAACACACTCAATGTTGCGTAGAATGACTATTATAAAACAAACTTGAAATTGTGAGTAACACGATCTAAGAATAGTGTTGCGTATACTGCAAGCTAATACGGTGTTGCGTATAGTACAAGCTAAACTTGGTGTGGTGTATAATAGAATACATCAATGAAATTAAAAGAATATTTTTCATAAAATCTCGGGGTGTTACATATAAAATATCCTATATATCTTAAATATGCATATATGTTTTTATTATAATTGTTTGACCTACACTTTCACATGGATCCATCAAATGGAATACAAATTCGTCATTTGTGTGTACAAAGGACTACCACCTTATAAACCAATGTCATTAGTTCTTCCATTGATACCTTTTAAGGATAGAATAATTATAGAATTATAGTTTATATATGATAAATATGATATTTATTTTTAATTTATGATTTTTATATTTTTATATAGCACATATCTTTGTTCATACTATTTTGTGGGAATTTAATAACATCGTTAGTGGATGTGGGGACTATCGCCTTCTCAAAGCGTTATGATTCATTCAAAATATACATGAAATTTATTAATGATTATTTTAATAAAAAATTAGGACAAATATGAAATATATATGGAAATGGAATTATAGTAAACACACACATACATAAAAATACATATATCTTTTAATTTTCATTATTTTAAATTAGAGATATGAATGTGTATGTACAACCTACCATCTCTATGAATGGTGCATGTCATTTCCTATCACCCAATGTTATCGATTTTAATAAATAAATATATACTTAATATTTATAATATTTATATCATCGTTTACATTATTTAGATGATGAAATTATGATCTATTTAATGTGAACAAAAACAACAAGTCAAAACACACTTGAAAAACTAGTAAATTAACACAAATAATAGATAAAATCATGAATGATTATTAACAAAAAGGTAATAAGATATTATAATAAGATCAAATATTAAATTGTAAATATTATTATGGTTCTATTATAAGTTAATATCATTATAAAAACCATTATATATAAGGTTTATAATGGTTTCAACAAAATGAAATGTAAGGTAAGGACCTTCATCAATCTTTTTACATTTACATGATAAATGTCATATTCACCGCTTAGTTATTTTGTGTGCTGTATCTACTAACCATATTTATATATTATTCTGTAATCATCTAATATTCTTGGTTTTTAATGTTTTAATTTGAATTATCTCACTCATTGGGTTTTACCTTGAAAAATACAAAATTGTAAAACTTATCTTCCAATATCTCTAGATTTTGTGATTGTAAATGGTCTCTCAAAAATATTACTTTTTTATAATAATTTTTCGATGAAAATTATATTTATTTGTGATATCCATATTTCTTTATGATTGATATCATTTTTTCTTGATTAGTATACCATTTTGAACTATGTAATTTTCTTTTAATGTTGTTGATTTACTAGAGAAATAGTAATAAATTTGTATCTGTTAATCAATACAGATATTTTACATATATCATTGTTCTTGAATTTTAGTCTATTATTAAAACTATGAAGAATGATTTGGAAATTAAATAAAACATTTGGGACCTATTAATTTAATAACATATTTTTATTAGTATTATCATGGGACAAATTTAGTTGGATAAACCCTTCAATATTTTTAACCAATCTGTTTTAAACTATCTAGGGAAAGGATTTCACAATAGAGTTATGGGTGACCAAACAAAATTATATTGTACTGATTAAGTTTTATAAATTCCTAGGAAGAATTTTTATGATAATGGTTTCATGTTTCTGGGAAACATAATATCCAATTTTCAACATTTCCTTCATTTTTTGTTAATATTATACTAAGTATTTTCACTATGATAAATTATATTATTGAACTTCATTCATTGTTTATTGATAAAATAAAATGAGTTCTTAGTTACATAACATTCAATATTTATTATTTTCATTGATTTTTTATTGATTCTATTATATTTTACCTTAAATATCATTTTTTCTCACCCTAATTTACTTTCATATCCACAAGTAAAAAAATGGGTTCCTTGAATTAGTTTCAAGGGTAATGATCATTAGAATATATATTGTATTATGTTTTATTTTAATTTTTCAAATGTAAAATGGGTATCAAGTTTGTATATAGTATAAAAAATTACTAAACTAATCAATCCTTCATGCTTTTATTACTTTTAATCGTGATAATTTAAAAAATTAAGAAACAAGCTTCGAGATTTTGGGGTTATGGAGTTACATCTAGTATCAGACAATGTTTTGTAGAAAACATGGAAACTGTATTTTAAAAATATATGTTAAGGATCATTACCATTATAGTTCCAATTAGGATAATAATATCATAAAATTATAATTTCTGTATAAGGTCGATATTATGTAGGTATTTCTAGAAATACATCTCGGTCCAGGTTATACAAGTGGACATTGTTTTGCAATCAATGTACTTAGGTGTAACAACTCTAAAAAGAAAAAACATGCCTGACTTGAGAATAACCATGCACATGACAATGAGCCATGTTGGACGCCTACATTGACACTCCCAAGGAATATGATTATGATAAATCACATATTATATAAAATTTATTATGAAGTAATTCAAAGTATTGATTCCCCCAATGAAACCTTTTTTGGATTTTGAGATTATCTATGAATAATTTTATTTAATTTATATACATTTTTTTCCTTATTTACAATTAGACAATGTAAATATTATTATTGGACAATGGACTTAATCAAATTGTTTATAAATAGAATGTTCAAGGATGAAAGGTAACAATACTCATAGAAATTGTTTATATTTCCCTATTTATGATACCAATGTAGTTGGAATTAGAACTTAGCACGTTATAGATCTATTAGGGCAACTAACTCAAGTTTTGAAAAATAACATTTCCGGGATGGAGTGACCTATTCTACCAAGGTATTATACTATAGTGAATCTCTTTATGTGACAAAAACCCTATAATTTAGTCGAACTATTAATCCAATTATACATGTTCAATTGATTAAATCTCTAGATAAGATATTAAAAGCCATTGGATGTTGTGAAAGGGAAAAGGTTACAATTGAGGTTTATTGGCTCAAATGTAATTATTATCAATGGTCACCCCTGGTCAATAATATTAGGGAATAAGAAGAAGTAAGACTCGTGTAATAGAAATCATTTAAGGAGACATTATTCAAAAAAAATCCCATATGAGAAACAAATTTAGATGATGAAAAAGATACATAGAATAATGAAAAATAAATAAGAAATTGTTGGGAATAAATCCCTCAAGGAATGCTATGGGTATGTACATGGTGTGGTTGTGTTTTTTGACAAATCCAGATGACTAAAAATAAAAATGGTTGGTGTTTTCCTATGATAAGATTTATGGTGGTGTTGTTTCCCTGTGTTTGGAAAATTTTGGTGCCTAAAAATAAGGAATTTGTGTGAATAATAGACAAAGAAATCGAAAAAGGATGTGGAATGAGGATCATGGTACATGGATCACGTACCCTATCTGGGAAGGGTATGCAGCCATGTACCAGGTAGTAGAAACGGTATATGGATGTGGTTCATGAAACCAAAAATGGTTTGCGGTGGATGGCAACGTGGTTCATGGAAGCTCTTAAGATGGAAGTAGTGGTCGACCACATGGGAGAAAAGGCGGTATGGGGAGAACATAGGAAAACGATTCAAGGAAGACTTGAGATTCGTAGTGTCTGGATGATCGGTAGGCGGTGGAGGAAAAATTTATGATTTGGTAAATATCAATTTAGTCAATTAAGTAGAAATATTTTTCAATATATGAATCGATAATCCCCCCTATTACTGTGAAGATTGAACATTATTATAGAATAAATTTTTCTCTTGGAATTCAGCGATGTCTGATGGAAGTTCGCGAAAGGTGGTTCGTGATGGATAAGGTGGTTCGTATAGGATTAGTTCTTCTGAAGGTGTTTTAAAGAATACATAACACGCAAAAAAAGTCTGGTACGCAGAAGAGGAAGACCGGTACGCAGAAGCAATTGACTCAATACATGGAGGAGAAATCTCTGGTATGTGAAAGGGGTAGTTACCCAACAGGTATAAAGATGGTATATCTATTACATGGATGTGAAGGTAGCCCGCAAACAATGAACAGTTTGCAGACAATAGAGTTTTTTAAATGAGCTTCATGAAATTTGTACGCAGTAGTGGTAAGCGGTCACGAAGGCAGAGTCAGACTGCAGACGAAGAGTGGTCCGCGGTAGCCATGATACTACATGAAGAAAGTCTCCTACATATCAAACCTAGTACTCAGTATGTAGTAGAGGAAGGTAGTTCATGTTTTTCTCATGGAAGATTTAAAAGGCTTAAATTTAGTTTGTGAAAGTATTTTCTAGTACCCAACTATACTCCATAAGGTGGACTTCATCTACAGGTGAAAACATAACATCAACAAAGCATCTACCTATAGTTAAGGATGTATGAATTCATGAAAATGAAGTGACATATATCTCCATAAATTGTTTCTAGACTAATAGTCCATAAACTGTGTGTAGATTCCTTTCCAAGAGAAGTGAGTGAAGGAAGAGGAAGACGGTGAACATTTCCAATGGTAGTGAGCCAAAGAAAAAGGCATAGGGAGTGACCCTTGGGAATGCAGTGAGCAGACCCAAAACCATGTAAAGGCACTAATCTGGGGCATAAATGATCTAGCCTAAACATTGTACTCATTATTGGTTGTGAGCTATAGTGAATTTAGTACCTTGGCACATTGTTCTTATATGCTCCATGGATGTATCCCAGTGAGGGTGATCCATGTGAAATTGATATGTCGTGTTCATGATTTCATATCAGTCTGTATATTGTCAGGAGAAGAGGAGAGAATAGATTTTTGTCTAACAATAGAACAAGATTCAAAATGGATAAAGTTTTCATCTACTGTACCCCGATTCACCCCCCTCTCAGGGTATTAGACCTAGTGTGCCTAACAATTGGTATTAAAGGGAAAGGATGAAAGTCAGTGGTTCTCTCTCAGAAGAACTAATGACGGAGGTCAATTATATAGGAATTTCGATCTTCGATGTGAATAATTTTCATATATGGAAGAATCAGATGAAACACTACTTCCGATCAGTTGGGATGGACTTCTTCATAGTAGTTATTCAAGGAATATCTGCCAAAATTAATAGTGGTGATTTATTGGAAGCTAAAAGAAATGAATTTGATGTTGATGCTAAACTAATCAAAGCATAACGGGATCCCTATAAAATGAAATTTACATGAATATGACATCCTCTAAATCATCACATGAATTGTGGGAAAAAATATTTAAACAATTAAGACAGAGACACAAAAATAAGAGAAGAAAAGCTACAGGTTCTATGCAACAAGTATGAGGATCTCAGAATGAATCCTAATGATAATGTTGATGAATTATTAAAGAGGATAAATTTTATTGTGGAAGAAATGCAGGGTATTGTAGAATAAATTGATGATATAATGATTATGAAATGAATCTAGATGAAACGTCCATCATGATTCAATAAAAAAGTTTCATTTTTGGAATACATAGACCCAAAATATCTAACACTAGATAAAATATACAATACACTTATAGCATAAGAAATGTAAAATTATGACAACAATATAGTAGAAAAAGATATCTCAAAAGAAGTTTCATTCAAGGCCATGATGAATCTATCCATAGAAGACAGTCCGGATGAAGAAAATATAGATGATGTCATGTCATTTCTATCCTATAATCTATAAATAGGAAAAAGAACGTTCAAAGGCAGAATATCATTCTCATGCTTTCGATTTAGAATGTTTGGGAATTTTTCATCAAAATTTCCTAGTAATTTTGATGATGTAAATGAAGATAATTATATAATTACCCAAAATTAGTATTAATAAAATCAGAAATAGCGGATAAGTACATTGAGACTATTCTTTAATAAAAAATAACCTGCTTTATAGAGAGGATGAATGTTTATAAAAATATGAGGAAGAAGAGTTTGAGGACTTTTGAGTTGATATGGTTTCCTTATCACTTTTCCCTTCCTTATTTTTTTGAAAATCACGAACACTCTATCCCATGGCATGTATTATTTTTCTTATAATTTAATAAGGAATATTTTCTTTTCTCAAGAAAAATTTAACATTAGAATGTTTTCATTGTTCATGTCATAATTTCATTAAACCTAACTCTTTTTTTCATAGTGTAAAATTTGGTTTCATATATAAAACCTCATGATTTCAAAAATACTTAGATATAGAAAATTCTATTCTCAGGATCCAAATTTAGGTCTCAAATTCTCCGAATTCAGATTTCGAATGTTCTATGTTTGTACTCCGAATTCTTTGAATTCAAACTACAAACATTCAATGTTCCAACTCCGAATTCTCTGAATTCAGTGTCCTCTCTTTCTGAGTTCGGACTCTGAATTCT
Source organism: Viscum album (assembly GCA_963277665.1). Classification (NCBI taxonomy): domain Eukaryota; kingdom Viridiplantae; phylum Streptophyta; class Magnoliopsida; order Santalales; family Viscaceae; genus Viscum; species Viscum album. The sequence goes on along the minus strand of OY728155.1, from coordinate 1,346,113,310 downwards.
ATGATTTCAGACTGTGAACTATCTGAGTTTAGACTCCAAATTCATATGAATTCAAACTCCAAATTTCCTTGAAATTCAGAATCCAAAATTCTATATAATTCAAGTTCCTAATTATCATGAAGATAGAATATGAATATTCACGTATTGTATACACCAAATGATTTTTTATTAAACTATGAACTTTTATTTACATGGAATTTAAAAAATGTATTTTTTCATGAAAAAAATTTTTTCCTACCTTGTTATAAATTGTTGTCATGAATTAATTTATTTACTAATCGTAGTTCGAGTGACATGTGTATAGGTCCCTCCAAAATTCATGCAATGTATGACCGTTAGAGGAGGGAACCGACTGTTAAAGATGTTACTATAAAGAGTAGATCATTTGAATGACCTCTATAACTATTCTACAACTGTTCTATGACTCAAGATATTAAATTATGTAGAAGTGATATCTAGAGAGAGACTCTCATGTTTAGTGCATACTGAAAATCTTGTTCAGGATTACTTCAGGAAACTTTGATTGTTGTTGTGTACAATCGAGGGCTTCCAAGGATAGGAAGACAGAGGTGTCGACTACCTTGAAGTTTGAGGGATTGCAAGGATAGAACGACAGACACTAATATTCTTATCAAGGGAGTACCCTGGTGTGGGTAAGATAGACATTTTTGAATATTCAAATCAAGGGACCTTTATCCAATTTTGTTAGATACACTACTCTTTGGGTTTAAAGATTCCGTACTTGTTACTTGTACTATTTCATGTTTTTTTCATCTGAATTTTGATCCTAAAGGAATGTATATCTATGTTATAGTTTCTTATACTTTTATACCTTGATTTGTATGATTCTGTACGCTTTTAGGTATAATCATTGTTCTTGTAAACTTTTCTAAAGTTTCATTTCCATAACCATATTTCCGGAATCAAGCAAGTTTATAGAACTAAGAGGTCTTGTGAATTTACCTTATTTCACTTTGTTAAACATAGTGAATTTTATGAAGGATAAAACGGAAAACATTATAATATTTTTAAAGTATACAATTCACCCACCCCCTCATGTAAATTGAGCATCTGCATAATTCTTTTGATCCTACAATTGGTATTATATGGCTGGTCTCAAAAATAAATATATTCACATATAAGTTTTCTTGCCCAAGTTTTCATTGTTCTATATTTTCCTTTATTAGGATATTTTTATCCATGTTTACAAACATTTATTATTAGCAAGTTTTTGTGGAAAGATATTTTTCCTTAAGATGACAGGAATGAATGTTGATTCTATAGACAACCTAAATCCTACTAGACAACCTATATTTGATTAGAATGATTACGAATATCAGAGAGATCTTATGAAGTCTTTTGTTATCAATATTGGAGTAGAAAATATTGTTATTCTTATTGGATGATTTAAAATTCCTGATAAAGAAGTCAGTACTTTCACCAACCATGAAAAGCATAAATATCAACTGAATTATAAGGTATGTAATACTTTACATTGTTCCATGACTACAAATATATATAGGAATATTTCATCTTGTGAAGTAGGAAATTGTATTTGGAAGAATATTCAAGTAACTCACTTTGGAACTTCATATTTTATTGAAACTAGGAGGGCCTTTCCTAGAGATGGATATCATGGTTTCTGCTTTCCTTATAGAGAACCCATATGTAAGGTACAACAAATTTTCATGAATATTGTCAATATTTTAAAATCTATGGGTGAGAAAGGATATTATGATGAAGCTCTTGTGGACAAGATCATAGAAATCATGCCTAACAAATGGTAATCTAAGAGGACAATAATAGATGAAAATAAGAAAGTTACCAATATTTCTCTTAAGGAACTGCTTGTAACTCCTCTTCAACATGAGAACAGAATAAAGAGATATATTGAAAATATTAAGATGAAGAATGAAAATGGAAGTGTTTATTTTACAAAAACTTCGAATCACATGAAATCCAAGACTCCATAGAGAGTTACAAAATCTAAATCTAAGAAGGTCAATGTTCTATCTGAATCAAGTGAAAGTGAACATTCTGAAAATTAACTAGCTAATCTTTCCTGATGGATGATCAATTTTGTTAGAAATAATAACATTCAATCTAGGAACAAGAAAAAAATAAACTAAAGACAAGAAAGACTCTGATTTCACTTGTTATGAATGAAAAAGATCATGACATATATGTTCAGTTAGTCACATGCTTAAGATAAAATATAGAAAGGAAAATCATTCTGAAAGGAAAAAAAGAATTAATACAAAGCTAAGGCTAAGAACGTTTTGAAAGCTAATCACACATGGAGTGCAATTGGTGGAGAATCTTCTAATGAATCCTCAGAGTAGGAATATTCTGGTCAAAATTATCTTTGTTTACATTCTAAGCTACCTGATGATCAAGGATGTTTTATTAAGAAAAATACATGGTTTGTGATGATCATTCAGTAGTAAAGACTCTGAAGATTATCCACCTATCTACAAACATTCAGATCCTTGAATTATGGGTTCATGGATTCATTATTCCGAGAAAAATTGATAAGGATACACTAATGAAGATTGAAATCAATATTTTGGATTTCTTGGTGAATCTAATGATGAAAAATTTAGTTATGTACATTAGGATTACGATTGAGAATATCATGAATGGGAATTGTAAATCTAAAATTATTATTTATCCAACCATTATGTCAAAGATTATTGTTCGGTGCTTAGAATCCTTCAAAATTCCTTGCAGTTCAAAGTTTAGGAATTATAAAGTCATGTTGTTGAGTGATGATACTTTGAGAAAGAAGGGAAATTGTTTTTTTTTAAGAATTCGAATAATTATATGATTTTCCTGAAGCAGTAGTTGAAACTCATTCAATGAAACATAAGGTGGATGATACCTCTAAAAAGGGAGGATGGAAGAGGAAAGTGAAAGAAGTATAAGATAAGGAAAACTCTCTAGCGGCTATGGAAATCTAGTCACTACCCTCGAAGCCAGAGAAAAAAAAGCTTATCCTTATGATGTAGTAGCAAAGTGGAGAGAAGATAAGAAAAATCAGAAATAAGGGGAAACTAAGTTTTTCCTAGACCCTACTGAGGAATAATATTTGAAGGAAAAGGCAGATGAAGTTCTTGAGAAGAAAGATAAAGAGAAGAATTAGAAGAAAATTTTTTCTGAGGCAAAGATACTTCAATCACTTGTGAAGGCTGTTGTGAAAGAATCCGAGAATATTCTAGTACCAGAATCCTTTATGATAGAACTTTTACTATAGAATCCCAGAAATAAGTTTTTTACTCCTTAAAATGTTCAAGAAAAACAAGTGGATGAAAAAGAATAAGAAGGAAGTGGTGATATTGAAGATTTGATAATGCAAGTTGAGGATTTTCATGAGAAGGAAAGACCTTTTAAAAAATTATCATTCTGAACCTCTGAAGCCAAGCCTTCAAAACTAGCTACCCTAGGGAAAGATGAGAAGAGTGTAGAAGAAGCGAACAAAGTGTCTGAAGAAGAAAGCTCCAACCATGATTTCATTCATCCAGAGGATGCTAAGGCAGGATCTGAGAAGGAAGAGGTAAATGAAGATAAAATTGTGCAACTATTTGATAGTGAACACACATCACCCAATCAAAAAGAACTCATTCTGAAAGTTGATAAGAGAAAACTAGTGGTTGTTGATAAACCTAGTAGAGTAGTAATGAAGAAGAAAGATTTTGGTGCTTCATCAAATAGGAAAGGTTCTAATATAGAAAAAGAATCCTCACCAACCAAAATCTATGATTTGGAATCTTCCTCTCTTTCACATGATTTTGTAGTCCTTTATTTCAATAATCTTGTTGTAATTATCCCTCTATTTCTAAGGATAGACTCCAGATTATAAATGCTTCATCATACCTTAAATCAAAAATTGGATTCAGTATCCATGGTAATGGATAAATGTGTCAAACTTGATGCTGATTTAAAAACCTATTTCATAAACTAAAAAGCCCAGAAAACATAATGCAAGAGGGTGAATAGTTGTTCAAATAAAACTGTGGAAGACATGAGAATTTTTTCTGAGATCCACGTTAATGTCAATGATTCACTTGAAACCAAATATAGTGTGTTCAACGATCTCACCAAGTCATTTTATGAAAAGATATCTCTTGAAGAAAATACTCGGAATCAAGAAGTGAAAGATCTGAATGGGAAATTATTTTCAGTTGCTCAGAGTTGGAAGAGAGAAAGGAATCTCTAGATTGAGATATAAGATAAGCGTGCTATACAGGAAGAAGTCTTAATGGGTCAGGCAGAATATATGAAGGCCCAAGAAAAAAAATCAAAGACATAAAGAATAAAACAGAATCTAAGGATCAGCTACTCAAACGTGCAGTGGAGGATCACAAGGAACTCAAGAAGCTAAAAACCATTGTGAAGAAGTTAATGCCGAAGGAGAATGAAGGATAATCTTTTACTAATATAGTATTTTGTTTCATATTCCTTGTTGTATAAATTCTTTCAATTTTAATGAAATTTTAGGATTTTCTCATTTTTTGGTTGTTTAGTAATAATATTTCAGGCACCATTTTATTTTTCATTCCCTTTATTCCATTTTGAAAATCACAAAGGGGGAGAAAGGAACGTCAAAATTAATAATACGTAAATAATAAATTTATCTATGTAAGGGGGAGTACTTTTAAGGGTGAGTTCATATCAATAAAGATTTTCGTATAAAAGATATTTTAAAACATCATTCAGGAAATCAAGATTATGATCCTTAGCGATTTCATAACCCAAGGAGGAGTTAGTAGTATTCACAATGATTCATATGTAATGGGAGATAAGTTTTTATTTAAATGTTCATAAAAAATCTAGGTCCTTATATTCTTTTTTTGTAAGGATGTTTGTGCTTTCCAAAAAGGGGGAGATTGTTGAGTTGATAAGGTTTCCTTATGAACTTTCCATTCCTTCATGTTTTGAAAACCACAAACACTCTATCCTAAGGAATGTCTTATTTTCCTTAAGAATTCATAAGGAAGATTTTCCATCCTCAAGGAAAATTTATCCTTACCATGTTTTCAATGTTCATGTCATAATTTCTCTAAACCTAACTCATTATATTTTTAAGTGTAAAATTAGGTTTCTTGTCTAAAACATCAGGATCACATAAATAAATAGATATAAAGAATTCTGTTTTTTGGATCCGTTTTCAGGTTCCAAATTTATTGAATTCAGATTCCAAATATTCCAAGTTCAGACTCCGAATTCTCTGAATTCATACTCTGAACATTCTGTGTTCAGACTCAGAATTCTCAGAATTTGGACTCCGAACTTTTTGAGATCAGACTCCGAATCCTCTAAATTCAGACTTCGAACATTATGAGTTCAGATTTCTAATTGTTATGAATTCAGACATTGAATTTCTGTAAAATTTAGACTCCATATTTCTACATATTTTCAATTCTGAATTCTTTTGAAAATAGAATATGAATATTCATGTATTACAGACACTGAATGGTTTTTTATTAAACTCTGAACTTTTATTTACTTTGACTCTGAAAAATGTATTTTTTTCAAGCAACCATATATTACTTACCTTGTTATAAAACGATGTCATGCATTCTATTATTTACTATCTATTGCTTGAATGACACATTTATAGGTCCCTCCGAAATTCAAGGAAAATATGACCATTGGAGGAGGGAGCCAACCGTTGAAGGTGTGCCTATAAATATTAGCTCATTTGAATGAGCTCTAAAACTTTTCTACATCTCTAGAGATTACATATTGATGAAGTGATTTATAGAGAGCTTCTCTCATGCTTAGTGGGTACTGAACATCTTGTTCAGGATTGCTCCGTGCAACTCCGATTATTTCTATGTACAATCGAGGTCTTCCGAGGATAAGAAGACAGAGGTGTCGACTACCTTGAAGTTTGAGGGCTTGTTGGGATAGCAAGACAGACTCTGATATTCTTATCAAGGGCTTACCTGGGTGTGGGTATGATAAATGTTTTTGAAAGTATAAATCAAAGGAACTTTATGCAAGGTTTTTGGATACCCAACTCATTGGGTTAAAATATTTCATACTTGTTACTTGTATCATTTCATGTTTGCTTTCCTCTGCATTTTGATCATAATAGAAAATTATAAGTATCTTATACTTTTTTATAAATGTATACTCTAATTTGTAAGATTTTATACACTTTACGGTTGTATAATTATTCTTGGAAACTTTTCTTAAGTTTTATTTTGGGAACCATATTTCCGGAATCAAGCAAGTTTGTAGAACAAATAGGTCTTGTGAATTTACCTTATTTAACCTTGTTAGACATTGTGTTTTTTGTATGGTTAAAATGAAATATTTATACTATTTTTAAAGTATACAATTCACCCCCCCCCCACTCTTTTATTTTGATCATCTACATCATTATTTCAATCCAACAAGGTCTACATGGATCATATAGTAGATGCTTTGGTGGAAGTTTCATGAAATTATTTATCAAGAGATGCAAGTGACAATGAATAAGGATAAATTGAAGGAAGGTTTGATCTTCATGATGAATTAAAAGATTACATTGAAGAGATAAATATTTTTAGTGCCAAAACAATGAATGCTAACAATTTTGTTCATGATTCTAAACTCTTTATGTAACAACAGGAAGAAGAAAATTCTCAGCTCAATGAAGAAATTGAAAAGCTAAGATCTTCAAAGCCAGAAAGCATTGAAATGGTGGTTGAGTAAAAAGTCAAAATTGAGTAATAGAAAATTTAAATTTATAGTTTGAATAAAATTTGAAAAGATCGAATTAAACGTATTGAGAATCTAGAAGAAGAGGTTTTCAGTCAGCGACGAACAATTGAAGATCAAGAGAAACAACTATCTCTCTTTTCAATATTACGAAAAAAACATACAAGAAACATATAAGATGATATTTTAAAAGAATGGTCAATCATAAAAAAAGAGGATTCATCAAAAATATTAAGCAGTTATAGTTCAATTAAGAAAAAAAGAACCCATTCCAAAATTGAAGACTGATTTGTGTACGAAGAAGAATCAGAAGATTCATATAACAACCCATCTTTTTCTTACACACATAGCATAAATTATTACATAAAACCTTAAAATGGTACAATATAGAAGATAGAAAGGTGTATTGTCTTCTGTGATTAGGAACATTACACAAAAACATAAAACATAAAACACAACATCTTATCGAAAACATCTTTTACCTTACCACTACATTCTCGGGTACTTATCATTGCATGGGATAACCTGAGAACATATATAATAAAGGGGTGAGTTATAAATCCAAGTAAGGTAATAAACAAGGAAAAACATGAGGACTAAAATACATGTTAGTAAATAGGATTATCAATGGAGAACAATGAAACATGAACATAATTGCATGATAAATCATGATAATCATAACATGGAGATGTGGCAACAACACTTAACATGGAATTAGCATGAGCCAAGTCTCATTGCCCATGGAGCATGAGTAAACCCTCATTGCACATGAAACACAAGTAAACCCTCATTACACTTGAATTAACATGATTAAAAACCCATTTCACATGAAACATCATGACACTATAATTTACCCAATGCAATGAAGTGCTATAAGGGCACACCCTTCTTAATCATTTCATTTCATGCATAAGTGTGCCACAAGATCATACAAGATGGATTCATAAAACCAAAAAAAAATTACCTGATTAAGGAATCTAGAATTCATACATGAAACTATTTCATCAATATGTAAATTTTAATAAAGGTGAATACCATTTATAGAGAAATGTAAATGGTATTCAATACACAATTATTTTGGCTCGGAAAAATGTGGTGCAATTTCGGCAGCATAACAGCGAGACATAATACTTCATAAAAAAGGTTGATGAGATAGAATGGGGAGTCTAATAATATGTACATTAAATGGAAATTATGGGTAGTAATATAGATACATTTCCCATCATAGGTAATGGAATTTATATTCATAGTATAATATAATTTCTTGAATGTAAATGAGGATAGAGAAATCCCGTACTGAATTTTGGCATGGTAATAAGTATAAATGGAAGGCACAGATGAAAGATAAATTGGTCACTCATCATTAAAACATAAATAGGATAGTATAGGGGTGGTGAGAAATAACACCCCAACAGTTATAATTGAAAATAAAATGGCATAACATTATTATGAAACATGGATAAAATGAGAAAGGATGAAATCTCTTACTTGGATATGTGATCCCAAAGGCTTGGGAGGGGCTTGAGGGAGGATTTTTGGGATCTTGGGGAACCTTGGGAGGATTTTAGAGAGATATGGTCAGAGTTTGGATGAACTCCAAAATCTTTGAGGGATATGGAAGTGTGAGCTTGGGTGGGTTTATATAGGAAAGAAGAGGGAATTTTTTATTATTTAGGATTGGGACACCACATATTAAACTAATCGATATCACAATCCATCCCATGGTTTTTGCCCATGGTTTTTGAAAAAGGGGATTGGAAAACAATATTTTATAAGTCTAATGCCCTAACATCTTAAAATAATATGATTGTTTATGTGGAGGTGAGTGACACTCTAAATAAAATCAATTTAGAAAGATAAAATGTTTTATAAGTCATGAAGGGTCTACTAAAGCTTTGTAAAATAAATAAAATATTAAAAAACGACATATTTTAATGGTAAAACATATATTGTCCAAACATTATGTTTATATTCTTTTATTACATCACTATTCCATCATTATGATGTCATAAAACACATTATATATTTAAACAGTATTTAATTTTTACCCAAAAATCATATTATTTTCAAAAATTATGAAAAATTCATCCTTGGATAATTTTTACATCCTTATTCCAAAAATAATATTCATTTTATCTAAATAATATTCTAAATATGTTAATTTAAATTTTTAAAATAAAAACTGACAGTTATTGAAAATTAATGGGTTTTGACAAAAATAGCTTTCATACTGTAATAAAAATGACAATTGTATTCATAATAATTTTATGATCATTTACACATAATAAAAATTTATTTTCTTATAATATTATATTAAAATATTTTTTAATTCAAAAATCCACTAATTCATCAAAATATATTCCTTATTTGAACATTAACAAAAAATACTATTTTTCCTGTAAAACTTATTTATAAAGTAACAATAATAAAATAAAATTATATTCATTATTATATAAAAAATAATGTACATAATAATAATTATAGGTTTGTGTTACATAACCCCTTAAAACCCCGCATAAATCCTTAGGGTAAGGTGTGCGATGGTAAAATACTCTTGGGGTGGCTCGGATAACATCACTTGAGTGTTAATATTTATAAACCTCTACTTATAACATAGGCAGTTCCTCTCAAGATTAACGTATTCATGCTCAGCTTTGGCTTGGTCAATAGTGAAGCCCGATGACACCACCTCCATTCTGAGCTTCAATAAATGGGATTCATACTGGGAAAATCTATTAGGTGATGTCATCGCTTCCATTGTCTGAGTAAATTTGATTTGTTAAAGACCTATATTTATACTAATCATGTGAGAAATTGTCAACGACTATATTAGAAATGATCACAATTCATAATGGTATTTTATAAATCCATAATCGTAAAACCAAATAAGTGAATATTTTATATAACCATTTTACAAGATAAGACAATTAATTTGATCATGAGGAATTTCCATTAATAAAATTTTGGGTCATTAATGATCAGAGAAACCAAAGCACAACTAATGGTGCACCGTTACCACACATGAATTTACCTCACAAAAGATTCTATTGATGTGGTAAGATGGGGCACTATCAAAATGTATGTTCCATTACATAATGATATGAAAAGTAAAAAGACCAACATAGGTGGTCGTACAGATCTCAAAACTATAGGGAATCATTTTACATTCATCATTCCAAGTGTAAAGGACTCAAATATATGGAAAGATATTGCACATAAACAATGCAGTGGAATTTGTTGAGGCAAATTGAATTTGTTCCTAAGAAGTGGTGAAAAGTATCTTCAAGTGTGAAAAAAAATTGAAATTCGATTTTAATATTTTTAGGTTGAAGTTGACCCATCATATACTGAGGGAGATAAAGATTATCATTCCATGATGGTTATGAATTCAATGGCTTTGGTCAAAAAAGAGAAGGGACGAGCAGGCCTTGGCAGCAGAAATATCATTCAAGGCATCAAATCGCACAGGGATATGGATAATTAACAATGGATCCACTTCTTATATAATAGGAAATAAGAATATAGTAACCATATTTAGTTATAATAAAGAATGTATTGTAATATTTTGTAGTGATGAGGGATTGAAAATTATTGGTTCCAGAAAATCCATGTTTGGAGTAAAAGACATGAGATGTGAAGATGTCTTGGTTTTTGAGGGTCTTAGTAACAACCTGCTTATTGTTCGTTAAATGCGTGACTCAGGACATGCCATAAGTTTTTCCATGAAATTATATATCATCAAGTAAAAGGATGGTGTTGTTGTGTTTCAATGAAAGCATATGAAACAGAATCTCTACTTCATAATTGAAGAAGTGGATATGTGCTTTCTGTCTAAGGACGATGACATCAAGTTATGGAATAAGAGTCTTCGACACATTAGCTAAGGTTCATTGGATGGTCTGGTAAAATATGATGTAACTCGAAATATCACTATATTATCATGTGATCATACTCATACACGTAATGCTTGCCAACATGGGAAGATCATTTGATAGACATATAACTAAAATAAGAAAAAGTCAACAGGATTTCTTGAGCTGGTGCGTATTAATGTGTGTCGGAAAATTTCCCCAATGGATATTTATGGGATGAAATATTTTGTTCAATTTATTTATGACTATGAAATAATGGAATGGGTTTCAACAACCACCCTCGAATCTGACGTGTTCAGTTGCATTACGATATATCAACGAGAATGTGAAAAGATGCTTGGTTAGAAAATCTGAACAATTTAAACATATAATGGAACATAGTTCAAAAATATCTAGGTGGAAAATTATCTCGAAAAAAATCAGATAAGGAATTAGGTTTCAGCAGTAAGGACTCCACAACAGAATGGATTATATGAGAGAAGAAATCAGATTGTAAACAATATGGATAAAAAATATTCATTGAGAATGAACTTCTGGAAAAATTTTGGAAAGAAGAAGTGATGAAAGCAATATACACATCAAATATAACAATACTTTTTCGAAAAGAGGAGAAGACCCCATACGAGTTATGGTATCGAAAGAATCCATCATTAATGTACATTCATATATTCGGTAGTAAATGTTTCATTATCAATAAAGAGAAACATAGGAATTTTAAATCCTATGAGGATGTAGGGATATTTCTGGGAAACTCAAAGAAAAACATTGTATAAAAATGAATCAATAAGCAGTTGTGAAAGATATTTTAATGTCATGATGTGACTATAGTTGAAAATGAAAAGAATTTTTAGAAAATGCATTATCTAACATAACAGGATAACATTGAAAATATGAGAAGATCTAGAGATTCTCCAGCTCTATAGATAAATTCAGATGAAGACTGAGTTGATGAGAATAAATAAGTGTCTTCCCAGATAACAGTAAGAATAGATGAAATTGATAAGAAAAAAATTGGTGATCAGACAGCACTAGTGCATACATGAAGGATGATTTCTCTATATCAAGCATCATAGTTATCACATGCGGAGCCTAAATGCATTGATTAAGTGACTAGAGATGAGAAATGGGTTCAGACAATGAATAAAGAGCTTGAAAAATTGAGATGAATCAAAAGTGGGAAATTATTTCGAGACCAGAATAAAAGAATATCATAGGGAAAAAATGGGTATTTAAAAACAAAATGAAAGAAGGTGGTGTTGTTATTCTAAATAAATAATGATTTGTGTTCCAAGGGTACTCATAGATAGAGGGTATAGATCTTGATAAAATATTTCCACCTGTTGTAAGGCTGAAGACAATTAGATTATTCTTGGCCATAGTTGTGCAACAATTTAATGTTTTCTAGATGGATGTCAAGTCAACATTTCTAAATGTAGTACTGGAAGATGATGTTTACATTGAGCAACATGATGCTTTTCTCATTCAGGAAGACGAGAACAAAGTCTGTCGACTGAAGAAATATTTTTATGTTTTGAAGTAGGAACCAAGTGCATAGAATTCAAGGCATGATTGGTTTTTAAAGAAGCCCAGTTTTTAGTGTAAGAGATTACATTATAATATATATTTCAACAATGAGAGTAGTCTATAGATGATGATGTTGGTTTATGTTGATAAAATAATTATTATTGGATCAGATGAGGCCCAATGAAGAATTTTTTCTGAATTCATGAAAATAGTGTTTGAAATTTCAATGATCGATGAGCTGACATTTTTCCTTGGATTACAACTTCCACAAGGAAGGAATGGAACTTTTATTTCTCAATCTAAATAATCCAAGGAGGTTTTGAGAATTCTTGGAATGTATATCTCCACATAGACGAAGACTCCAATTGCTACTTGATTTAAATTTTCACAAGATGATGAAGGAAATCCTATTAATATCATAGAATATGGGGAAATCATTTGAGGTTTGTTGTATCTGATAGTGACAAGGCCCGATATTGTATTTTCAACATGCCATGAAACGAGGTATTGATGAAATATCAAAGAGATACAAATGAATTTAGTAAAAATAATTCTTCGGTATATCAGTGGAACATTGTATTTTTGTATAATGTATAACAAAAAATATTATCCAGAGTTATTGGGATATACATATGCAGATTGGGATGGTTTAACATTAGATAGGAAATCAACATTTGGATGTGCCTTTTATCTTAGAGGATTGTGTATTTCATGGTTAAGCAAGAAACAATATTGCATTTCATTGAGCCCTGCTAAATCTGAATACCTTGTAGCTACTCCAGATTTCACACAACTATTGTGGATTAAGCAGAAACATGAATATATGGGAATTGATTGAAGTCTCCGATCAAAATTAATTGTGATAATTCATGTTCTATAATTATGAGCAAAAAAACCAGTCCATCACTCAAGGAAAAATCACATTGATGTCAAATATCATTTTATCATGGAGAAAGTGGAGCAATGTATTGTGAAGTTGGAGTTCCTATAGAATGATAGGTTATAGACATTATGACAAAGGCCTTACCCAAAAAGGCATTTGAAAGGTATTGCCTATTCTTAGAGGTCTAGTCAACTTACCACACTTGAAATACTTAGGATATGGGTCCCCATCTCCGTGGTATGGTTTTTATTTCCCTAATATGATGATATGTGTTCTTTACCCTATTTCAGACAACCTTTAAGTGCCCTTAGGGTTCATAGGGAATGATGATATGTGTCACTATTTTGAGGGAATGAAAAGACATGGGGAGAAGCTGTTATGTGGAGCAACGAGATAGGGTTAGCTGAAGCTGAGATGAAGTTGTTTGGAAGAGTGAGGTTTGTAAGATCAATATAATGGGGGAGAATTAAATTTGATTATATATGATGTGATTGATCAAAGAATAGATATCAGGATAGTTGAGGGTCATGATAAAAGCAGTTTATTGGAATATATTTATCAGTATGGTATCTGTAGTGGGTGATTAAAAATTAAGTGATTAATTGTTAAACATTTCATTATAATCTTGTTTCTTGCACCGAGCATAGCTCATGTTGGATTAGAGTATGTGTTGATTAAATCCTTGATCGATATCTTATTCACATAAATAATATAATGGTTGAATATGACAAGAGCTTTATCAAGATATCAAAATACAATGAATTATTTTAAATAGTGTTGTCGATAAACCTGAAAGGGTGACTTTTTTTTGGAAAAAATACCTCATGAAATTCTTTCGGTATACTTTGGGTGTGGTTGTGTTTGTGGAAAAAGCTAGATGTCTAAAAATGAGAACAGTTCACGAAACTGAAAATTGTTTGCAGAGGATGGAAGTACGTTTCACGGATGTGCTGAAGTCGGTGGAAGAGGTCAACCGCATAGGATAAAAGGTGGTATGCAGAGTGCGTAGGAAAATGTTCTTTATATGGCTTGAGGTTCATAGTGATTAGAATATCGGTAGGTAGAGGAGTACAAATTGATGATTTGGTAAATCTTGATTTAGAGGATTAAGTGGATATATTTTCCTATATAATAATTGGTAATCCCACTGATTACTGTGGAAATTGTAGATTATTATAAAATAAATATTTCTCCGGGAATTTGGAAAAACCCAAAAGAAGTTCCTGAATGGTTGTTCGCAAAGGCTAAGGTGGTTCACGCCAGAGTTGTTCTACTGAAGGTGTTTGCGGGGATTCATAACCCGTAATGGAATTCTGGTACATGGAGGTGGAAGATAGATACGCGGAATGAATTGACTCGGTACATAGAGGAGGAATATGAAATAAAAAAAATATGGAGTTCCGCAAGTGGTACACAGAGAAGAACTCAGGTATGTATAATTTAAGTTTGTCCACGAACAATGAATAATTCACAGACAAGAGGGGTTTTTCAAACGAGGTTCACAGAAACGGTATGTGGTAGTCATATGCGATTGTGAAGGAAGAGTCTGTCCATAGGCAAAGGGCGGTTCACGGTAGTAGAAGCGATACATGAAGAAGGTGTCCCACAAACCAAACCTGGTACTTAGTATGTGGGAGAGGAAGGTAGATCTCAATTTTTTCAAGGAATCTTGAAAGAGCTTCAATTCAGCTTGCATAACAATTTTCCGGTACCCAGAAGTACTCTGGAAGGTGAACTTCATCTAATTGTGAAAACAGAACTTCGATAGAGCATCTACTTATAGTTGAGGATGTAGGAAATTATGAAAATGAATGGACTTACATGTACATAAACCGTGTATAACCAACAAGTCCATAAAATATGATTGGAATCCTTTCTAAGAGCAGTGAGCGAAGTAAGAGAAATATGGTGACCCTTTCCACTTGCAGTGAGTCAGAGAAATAGGCATAGGGAGTGGGCCTTATGAATGTTGTGAGCAGACCCTAAATATTGTTATGGTATTGAGAATGGGAATAGAAGATATAGCCCTAACATTGTACTCACTATTTTCAGTGATAATTTGTGAATTTGGTACATCGGCACATTGATGTTGTATGATCCATAGACATAGTCCAGTGAGCGTGAACCACGTAAAAATCATTGTGTCCTATGCACAATTTCATATTAGTCTGTATATTGTCACAAGAGTAAGTGTGAACTATTATTTTCCTACCAACTAAAAGAGATCCAAATGGAGAATTTTTTAATCTACCATAACCGTATTTACCCCCCTCCTAGGGTATTTGACCTAGTCGACCTAAAAAAAGTGTGTAATCAAATTAATTAACATTTAAAGGGTGATGGTTTCTAAAAAATCATCACACGATGAAATATTATTATGTGATTTTATTAATGATAAAAAATGGTATAATTATTATGGATGATTAGGGAAGAAATAATATAATACGAAAATAGAGAAAAATATATGAAAAAAGGAATAATATAATGAAGGATTTTCTAGCATGTGATAATTTGGGAAAAACACCAAGGATCTTTCCTAAAGAAAACCAGTGTTTTCGATAAGTGATGAGAAAAATTCCACGATGATTGTGATTTCAATGTAAATATAGAAAATTACTTTTGGAAATTCATCAACATTGTGTATATTGTTATGAGATAAGTGAATACCCCATGTGTAAAGGGGGTACACCTATGAAGAGTCTATGGGTTCAAATTCAATCATATGTTATTGACATAACTGATGTGGAATGAATATATGTATTATATATTTTGATATAATATATATTGTAAATGTACTATATTGATGATGTTCTCATCATATGATAAATAAAATATATTATTATTGTAATGCATTTCCTTTTTATTAAGGATTTGATATCATATATAGAATGGTACTAAGAAACTTTATTCTGTTGCAACTGAGACATTTTGAAAAAAAAACATGGTTGAGGGAAGATATTAATTAATATGTTCATGATGTTGAGTTAATGATTTTTGGATAATGATATTCTCACAAATGCCTCCAACAAATGATATCTCTCTTAGGTTTAAAATGAATAAACTAAGATGATTAGCCACTAAGTCCCACCTCTAGTTGGCCCTAGGATGGTGACTAGCACCACGTGTGTACATATATCACAATATTGGAATTACCCTTTATAAGGAATCATTATAGAGAGATTTAATGGATCATGAATGGGAGTGAAATGTGGAGGAAGTGGAAGGATCTATCTTTATTGTGAAGCTTCCATTGTTTATTAGTATATTTACCTTCTTAATTGACAAATTCTATGTTTCTTAGTTTTTTGAATAATGATGGAATGAAAAAATTATTGTTTAACGATGGTTTGAATGGATTGGTATTGTTTTGTGAAATAAAAGGTAACTTTTAAATTAATTGGTTGGGAATGTGATAAGGGTTTTATTGGTTGGTGTGTGGTGTTGTGCATTTAGAGGTAGTAGTAAAGGATGTGGTTTTGGGAGTTAGTTGTTTTCCTAGGAACCCATACATGTGGGTTAAGGGTTTTGTATTAATTATTTGTACACTTTTAATTCCATTAAATATCTATTATCTCCCACACACATTGAAAACTATTTTTTGAACACCCACATAATCATGCATAGGGGTGTCTTTCCCAACATCCTAATGGGAGGATGGATGGACGACCGCCCACTCTTCCCTTCACCCACTTATAGGCTGTGATGGACCATTTTTCTTTATGTAGGATGTGGCGACATATGGAATCCCGTGTGACTATGTGTGAGGTTGTTTCTTTCCCATGTGTGTTTAGGATATGTTGTGATGTTCTTTCAAATGTTCCATTAGGATTGGATGTGATTTGTGAGTGTAAAGTCCTGACCTTAAACATTACATAATCATGAATTAAATGGATAATTCACATTGAATATCTTTTCAGGTATAGAGTTTTAGAGAATAAGGTCATAATATTTACATAACAACATTAATATTACAATTAGACAATTCAACTCAATATTTATTTTTTCATAAAATAAAAACTCTTGAAAAAAAGGGTCATGTCCAGTTCCGTGTTTTAGATAGAATGATGTTTCCTTGATCCCATCCGTGACCCTTATTCATCTTTATGTCCTCTAGAAAACATTTAAAAAACATGGGATGAGAATAAGAAGCTCATTACGGGAAATTAAATAAGGAATGAAAACATTATCCCATCAATAAATAAAAAACAATGAAACCATACTTTTCAATCACAACATACCTTAGAAATTATAAGATTTATTTATAACACACAGAAATCATAAATCATAAAGGTAACTTGTGGAATCCATATCAAAATTACATTGTGGCTATCACAGCTATATAGGGAGTCACAATTGGAATACCCATTATAATACATTCCCTAAATCTCTTAGGATAAACATTCATGTTTACCTCCATCACATTACCCAATGCATTGGTGAGTTATCTCAGGCTAACCCGCACTAGGTTTATCACTGAACCACCCATATATGTAAAAAATTCCCAATAGACATAACATATTAATAAACCATAAAACAATTTTAATGTAATTATAAATTTCAACATTGTAATCACAATATATCATTTCAAAATATCGAAAAAATCAAAGCATTTATCAAACCATTTTCAAAATCATTTAAAATATTAAATAATGATTTTTTTTTAATAAAAGTGTCCCATACCACTTTAAGGCTTTTGGAATAAATTTAAATTTCAAAAAATTCATGCCCACATGAATAAATACTTAAAATAATTTTTAAAACATGGACATTAATTTGAATGATTTAGAAGAATAAATCTTTAAAACATTTAAAACGATATTTTAGTTTAAGAGTTTTTAACAAAATGAGAGATCCTAGAATAAAAATAATTGAGGAATAACATTTAATCAGAATGTAATAATATCATGAGAATAAATATATTAATGATATAATAATCCAAAGTATATTATATACACCATATAAGAGTGAATTGGTTCATATCAACAATGAAGTGTCACTGTAAATGTAAATTGAGACGAAATCCCTTATATAGAAGGTATCCTTAGATTAAGGATTAATCAATTACATAATTTTGTGTGAAAATTATAAATACACCCAATATAAATGGATATTAAGTGTAAAACAATCAGATTACATTCACACACATTCATAAGATTACATAATCAAGAAGTAGATGTTTAAACAAAAAATTGAAATTGGGTTAAAAAGTTTTCATACAGAAATTTGACTGCCTAACGACGCTGCTTTAAAATTCAGAAAATATGTTGATGAGAGAAAAAAGGATATTTCATCACTTTGAAATATAATTTACATCAATAACGATATATAAGAACATATCCCAAAATAATAATATGTAAATTAAAATACATAACAAAAATAAGTCTTTTTTAAAAATAGGATGTTGAAGGGTTCCCTTACTGATTTGGTAACTTTTGAAACATACACCCCAGGAAGGAAATATCAAACAATGAATATGTAAATATACATAAATTAAATTATATTAAATAAATAATAAAATCATTGGAAATACATCCAACCAAAAAATAAAATAGTGGCTAAGATAGCATGAATCTCACGGGAATAAAAATTGAGATGAAAAACCATTACCACATTGAAATAAGTCGATTCGTATGAGAGAAAGTTAATAAACACCAAATTAATCATAGAATATGATGAATATAAATTGAATAATTATAATATATATCAAATGGAAGTACAAAATACACCAAATTCAATAATTAAGTGATGAATAATGGAAATCTCACAGAATTAAAAGTGAGATTAGAAATCACTTACCTCATGTCCATCATGACTCATATGTTCCTTGTTCTTCCTGAATAATAATCATAAGTTAATTTATAATTGATTAATAACCATTTTAATGTTTTTTATTAGTTTTATGTCACTTATTACCTTTCAATAACAGTTATTAAATTATTTGAGTTCTTATTGGACATTTTTTCGATGTTTGAAATTTGAGTTAAAATTGAACATGTTATAATTACAATTATTCCATGTGGTCAAAAATCTATTATCTCCAAAATAATATTCATAATTAGGATATAATATACATCATATATATTTAATATATATATGTATTTATAATATTATATAACATTTGGATATAGGCAATGAAATTCACCGTTCATGGTTACGGTAAGTCATACGTACACATGAACACTGCTTCTATTTATATTTCTTACTTTAATGTATTTAAAACATAATTATAAATATTTATATTATATTTACAGTATAATATAATATATAATATCATTAAATATATATTTTATACATCCCACATAAGGCATTAACAAGTCATATCACTTTGACGGGGCGGTAGTCCGCACTTCCTAAAATGAAATTATCGTGTTTACCCATTATAGAAACCATAAAGGTATGATATAAATAAAAAATACAGAAGCATAAAGAAAAAATAAACATAATATATATCATATTTAAATATAGTTCCACAATAAGGGCCACCATGAAGGGCTGTAGGAGTAAATTGAACAATCATCATTTCATGAGGCGTTAGTTTTCTATCCACAGAAAAATTATATTCTTTACCCATTAGATGGAGGTTTGTGTAATTTTAGTTGAAATAATTCTCATAAAAACATCCTAGTATATTAAGTATATAATTATTTTATAAAATAAAGGAATAAAAAGAGTTTATGGGGTTTTATGAGTAAACTAAAACAATAGAACTTAAGAGAATATGTTACCTTTAAATATTGTAAATCCCTTTAGTTTGAACCAAAAGGGTTTCTTGAAGTGATTTATGCCCATGTTAATGATTATAGGATGAAGAGAGGTGTCTTGGGAGCTTATTGGAGTAGATTTTTCAAGATAAAAATGCTTGATAAGTGTGATAAATGGGTAGGGAGTGAGGTATTTTTATAAGGGAGAGTTAGGGATCTTTAGTAATGTTTGAAATAATTATTTTATTATAAACTCATGTTCGGTTTCAAAAGGTCAAATAATCATTAAAGTCGAAGTTACAATGAATCATAGTTTAAATAAAATCATCCAATAAGAATTTTATAGGTTTTGGATTTTTTTTTATTTATAATCTCATTTATTCGAATCATATATTAACGAGGTTAATATTGCATTATTATTGTGTCCTAAATAATTTATTTTATTTGATTTTGAAAAATTATAGAAAAATATCATGATGTATAAAATCATTTTATCTTTCAAAATAATATTTATAGTAGAAATTATAACATATATAACCCCATGTAAAAATTGATTTAGTAAAAAATATTTGTTTATGTCATTTTTGTCTTTACTTTAAATTAATTAATATAAAGTGTCATAATTATTCTCTTATGGCTCCATGGGGTCCCAAATTTAACCCAAGGATTCAAATGGTCTGAAAGGTATCATCAAATAGGATTAGGACACATGTTATGGTAATTTAATAATTCTGTATTGTTATATTTTACCTTTACTTACTATATTTACCCTTTAATCATGGTAAATAAAATATTTGCTGAAGTAAATATTTAAAATGTTTAATTATAAAAGTTACCTATTTACACAATTTGGTCCTATATATTCCTAATATGGAATCCCTTTTTCTATATTCTAAACACAGAAGTTTCAGAAATTAATTTAAAATTAATTCCTGCTGTTAAAACAAAAAAGCGTTCTTTTATGAAATAATAACTATCAAAACATTGACACTTGTTTATGTCAAATTTCAAAGTGAAATTAATTCCAATGTTCAACATTGGATTAAATGTTAAAAATATATTCTACTTAAACTTCATAACCAATTTAATACATATTCTAACCATATAAATAAATTATATTAAAAGGCACTTTTGAATTAAAATACATTATTTTTCATTATTCATTAAAAAATGATCTTTATCAGAAAAATACCAAAAATTTACCCAATCTACATTTTTACGTCCCGAATCTAAATAATAATTTTATTTTGCCAAATATAACATATTAAAATGACCAAAACTAGTTTTAATGAGGGTTCTCCTTCAAAAAGAGGTAAATCGACCTTTTAAAGAATATTAAAGTATTTATTCTTAGATTCATTCACTTTTTAAGATTCTATATTTTATTGGATAAATGTAAAAAAATTCAACGAACATGTATAATAATATTTTAGTTAGTTCTATTCATTCCTTCCAATAAAATTTATAGGTGATAACTATCATAAAAAATAGTAGTATTATATTATTAGTGTGCAACGTATGATTTCAAATAAACCCATTGTTGCTTATCAGGTATGCCATTGAATATAGCATCCTCTTTAGAGTAAAATTAAAACATAATATAAAAATATTAATAAATATTAAAATTTCATGTTCGTTATTTACATTGGATGTTGAATCCTTCCCCCCTTTTGAAAATTGCGTCCTCACAATTTTAAAATTGGGCTCGGAAACATCATTGAAAGTCCCACATCGTAAAATGAATCAATAAAACAATCACTTTAAAATAAAGGTAGAGAAGTAAAAAAGGTTACACAAGACAAAAAATACTAGGATTCCATGAAAAGAAGGATATTGAAGAGAAACTAACTCTCATATATTAGTATATAGTGAAAGAGAACTTGATAACAAAATGGTAACAACCACAATACCATACATTTTTCGTTGTGTAAAAGTATGATGATAAAAGAGGGCTTATAAAATTTTTGCTTCAAGATACTTTTAATAGAGTTGAAGAATATTATTAATAACAATACTAATATCATAAGGAGATATACTTACTCTTCATATACAGTGTCATCCTTTAATAAAATTCTACCACAAAATCATCTTTTCTCCAAACGGTAAGTATTCAAGATGACTAGTTCACATTGACAGAACAATAATCAACATATAGGGAATAACATTATCCACAAAATATGAACAATATATTTTCATTATCATTATACATTATCAAAAACCAAAATTTGTTAGTACGTAGTCATATAATCCCTAAAGGGATAATCTTTTATAAAAATAAGTACAACTTGTAATCTTCAAAATACATCCAAAAGTACACAATGTTCAAGCAAGATCATCCAATATACAATTTTCCTTATAATTATTCAAAATAATCCAAAATAAAATTTAAACCTAAAATAAAAATGGATTTTATCTCATAGTATTCCAAAAAAAATCATAACATTTATCTCCAAGTAAAATTGACTACTCTTAATGTCTCATACTAAAGTGAAATTAACCAAATCACATGTTCTCCATGATAGGTTAATCATTTCCATAAAAATACCAAAATCACCATATGTCCATAATAAAAACATAGATTCTCCCAAAATAAAATTCCACCATTACTCATCAAAAGGAAAGTTAATTATTCTTTAAATAACATTTTCATATATCAAACTTCAGGGTTACACATACTATAAAAAGACTTCCAATTTAATCACATCATCATAAGAGGCTTAATAATTTTAATCATTTCACCATCCTAAAATCACCTATAACTCTTGAATACTTTATATGTTGACCTCTTACTCATTAAACTTTTTTCATGATCCATTTAACATTCTTTACTAACTTATTATGAAATACTTCTTTCCTACAAAAAGATCAGGAATCGTATTCCAAGATTCAATAATGTCAAAACATATGTTAATAAATAATCCATACCTTTCATTGGTAATTTTCAGTTTCTTCATCCTCAATTGGAATAGAATTAGGTATTGTTAAACATATATTTGTATGATCCTAGGGATCCCATTCCGGATACTTATTCGTAGGACAATGGTTTACATAATGAACATGCAGACCACATTTAAAACTTTAAATCGATCCCTATGAAAAAACTTGTTTCCCTTTCCTAGAGTCAACTGGATGCTTCCTTTTTCCATGGCTGGTTCTTGATTTATGACCTTTTCTTCTACATCTATAGCATCTTCCCGTCCATTTGAAACATTTTCCTATGTGTTTCATTCTACATCCTTGCCACATATGTTTTTGAATATACTTACCTTTATGATTATTATCTGAACGTCCGTGGGGATTTGTTTCTCACATATACGATGCCTTATAAAAATCACCAAGGTTCAGGTAGTCCATCATGACTCTATAAAGTTGGTTGAGAATAACCACAAGAGTTCTAATTGCATCTCGCATTTCATTTAGTTCCTCATTCATAAAACCATCAGAGTTTTCAAAACATCAACTATTACTTTGGTTCCTACTAGATCCAGCCATTTACAAAAACAAAAAATGAAGGTGTGAGTATATCAGAAAAATGATCATATAATATCTTATGAGGAGGGTAGATAAAAATATATACTTATTAATGTTATCTTAAACTCATTCAATTTTTCTAAAATAACTATGACTCTGTTTAAAATCCTAACCATTATGGTAGTGTAACTTATGCTTAAAGAACACCCTATCCTCTAAAGATATCTAAACCGACCTCTTATACCAACTATAATGACCCGAACTTAATCATTACATAATCTTGAATTAAATGGATAGTTCACATTGAGGATATTTTTAGGTCTATAGTTTTAGGGAATTAGGTCATAACATTTACATAACAACATAAATATTACATGGTGACAATTCTACTCAGTATCAATTTTTAAAGAAAATAAAAATTGTTGAAAAAAATAGTCTTGTCTAGTTCCATGATTTAGAAAGCACGACTTTTCTTTAAACCCATCCTTGACCCTTATTCATCACTATGTCTTGTGGAAGACATCTCAAAAACATGGGATGAGCATAAAAAAGCACACTATGGGATATAAAATAAAGAATGAAATAAGTATCCCATCAATAAATAAAAAACAATGAAACCATAAATTTCAATCATAACATACACCAGGAAATCATATGATTTATGAATAACACACAGAAATCATAAATCATAAAGGTAACAAAATGAAGAATCTTTTAAAAAGTGGAGGGTGAAAGGTTCCCTTACTGATTTGGTAACTTACGAAACATACACCCCATGAAAGAAAGATTACCCAATGAATATGTAAATACCCATAAATTAATTTATATTACACAAATAATAAAATAATGGGCAGTATATCCACCACATAAAAGGAAATTGTGGCTAATATATCAGGAATCTCATGGGAATAAAAAGGGAGAAAAAACACTTACCATGTTGAAATTAATCGATTCATATAAGAAAAACATAATAAAAACAAAATTAAACACAAAATACCATGAATATAAATTTAATCATGGTATTATATATCATATGGAAATACAAAATACACCACATGCAATAAATAAGTGGTGAACAATGGAAATCTCACAATAATTAAAAGTGAGATAAGAAATATAGTACCTCGTGTCGATCTTGGGTCATATGTTCCTTGTTCTTCATGAATAATAAACATAAGTTAATTTCTACTTGCATATTACAATTTATAAATTCTATTATTACTTTTATATCAATTATTACCTTGCAATAATAGTTAGTTAACTATTTGAGTTTATATTGGACATTTTGTCGATGTTTGGAATTTTGAGTTAAAAATGAACTTTTTATAATTAAATTTTCTCAATTTTTTAAAAATAAATTATCTCCAAAATAATATTCATGATTTAGATATCATTTAAATCATATATATGTATGTATAATAGTACATAACATTTGTATATAATAAATGAAATGCATCGTTCATGGAGATGGTAAGTCCTACGTACAAATGAATGCTACTTCTAGTTATATTTCTTTTTTTAATGGAATTAAAACGTAATGATACATAATTATTTTATAATTACATTATAATATCATATATAATATCATAAACCCCATCATTTATAAATCCCACATAAGGCATTAACAAGTCATATCACTTTGAGAGGGCGGTAGTCCGCACTTCCTAAAATGAAATTATTGTATTTACCCATTATGGAAACCATAATGGAATGATATAAATGAAAAATACAGAATAAAAAAAATTAAACAAATTATATATCATATATAAATAATTTTACATCAAAATGGACACCATGGTAGGAGGTAGAAGTTAATTTAACAATCATCGTTTCGCAAGTCGTTAGTTTTCCTTCCACAGAAACTTTGTGTTCTTTACCCATAAGATGGAGTTGTGTGAAAGTTTAGTTCAAATCATTCTCATAAAAAAAATAATTTTACATTATGGATACTAGTTTTGTTATAAAATAAATGAATAAAAAGAGTTTAGGGGGTTGTAGAAGTTAAATAAAAAACGAACTTATGAGAAGACGTTGCCATTAAATCGGGTAACTCCCTTTGGTTTGAAGCAAAAATGTTTCTTGATGTGATTTATGCCTAAGGTAAGGCTTCTATAATGAATATTGGGATCATGGGATATTATTGGAGTAGAGGTTGCATGATCCAAAGGCTTGAGAAGTGTGTGAAATGGGTAAGAAGTGAGGGATTTTTATAAGTGAGAGGAGGAGTTCTTTAAGAATGTTTGGAACAATTATTTTATTATAAACTCATATTTAGTTTTAAAAAGTCATATAATAGTTAATGTTTAATTTAATATGACTCATGGTAAAAATTAAATCATCCAATAAAAATTGGATAGGTTATGTATATTGTTCATAATATTTATAATCTTATTTATTTAAATCATTTATTAGTGAGGTAAATATTGCATTATTATTGTGTCAAAAAAAATTAATTTATATGATGTCCAAAAAATATAAAAAACTACCATGATGTAGGAAATACTTTTAGATTTCCAAAAAATAATTATAGTTGAATGGATATCTTATATAACCTCATTTAAAAATTTATTTACTAAAAGATATTGGTTTATGTCATTTTTGTCTTTACTTTAAATTAATTAATATAAAGTGTCATAATTACTCCCATGTGGCTCCATGGGGTCCCAAATTCAGACCAAGGATTCCCATGGTTGGTAATGTATCATCTAGTAGGATTATGACACATGTTAGGGTAATTTAGTATTATTATAATATTATATTTTACCGATATTTACTATATTTACCCTTTAATCATGGTAAATAAAATATTTACTAATGTAAATATTTAAAATGTCTAAAAATAAAATATACCAATGTACACAGTTTGGAGCTAATGATTAAAAAAATGGAATCCATTTTTCTAAATTCAAAATACATAAGTGGTAGAAATTAATTTAAAATTAATTCCCACTGTCAAAACAAAAAGCATGTTTTTAAGAAATAATAACTATCAAAAGATTGACAGTTGTTTATATAGAATTTTAAAGTGAAATTTATTCCAACTTCCAAAATTAGATTAAATGGTAAATATATATTCAAGCTACACATTATAGACAATTAAATAGATATTCTAACCAAATAAATATTTTATATTAAAAAGAACTTTTGAATTATAATACAGTATTTTTCACTATTAATTAAAAAATGAACCGTATCAGAAAAATACAAAAAAATTACCCAAAGTAAATTCTAATGTCTTGAATCTAAATAAAACTCTTATTTTGTCAAATATAACATATAAAAATGACCAAAAGTAGATTTAAGGAAGGTTCTCCATCAAAAGGCGGTAAATCGACCTTAAAAAGAATATTAGAGTATTTATGCTTAGATCCATTCACGTCATAAGACTATAAATTTTATTGCATAAATGTAAAAATATTAAACAAACATGTATAATAATTTCTTAGTTAGTTCTATTCATTCCAACCAATACAACATCCAGGTGCTAACTATCATTAAAAATATTAATATTATACTTTTATTATGCAACGTAAGATTTCAAAGAAACCCATTATTCCATATCGGGTACGCCACCGAACATAGCATACTATTTAGAGTGAAATTTATAACTAATAAAAAAATATTACTATATATTAAAATGTCATTTTCTTTATTTACCTGGGATGTTATATTGAGGCCCGACTGTGTGGGGACGAGATGTGTTTTGAGTCTCATGTGTGTGCGGGTTGGAGGTGTTGTGAGGCTCACCTATGTTTTGGTGCGATGTTTTTTGAGGCCCATGTGTATTGTCACATACATAGCTTATTTTAAATTTATTTTTATTTTAATTTCCATTAATTCTTTGTTTTGGGGGGTTTCCAATGTTTTTATGGAGAATAGGTGAGTTTTCATGAATTGGGCTAAACTGTGAGCCCAATTCCAGATTTAAAAATAAATTTTGTTTCTTTTATAACTTATTCATTTTTTAATATTTTTCACTCATTCCAACTCCTAAATGTCCTCCCCTAATATATTAACACCACAATTAAAATTTGGAGTCTTGGGAAATCCATAACCAAGGTGTATATGAGTTTTTATTTAAGGGATTGGGCATGCCCGAAAGCCCAATTCCAGTTTTAAAAATAAAATTTGATTAACTAATAACTTATTTATTTTTAAGGATTTGTCGGTGCTTCCAAGCCCCAAACACGCCCCTTGAACCCATCCGCGCGTCCCATATCCTCCCACCCTCTTTTAACCTCATTTGCATCGCGGTTTAGGTCGAATTTTCTGGAGAACTCAAATTTCGGGCAGATTTATAAAGGTAATTTGTTTCCTTCATAACTCCTTCGATTATTACTATTTTTCCCCCATTCAAATTCCTAAATGATCTACCTATTCTTGTTAGAACCTCCCTTGAAGGTTTGAGTATTTTCGAAATCAGATACTGGTAGTTGGGGGGCGATTTCTCCAAGATATTTTAAGTATGCTGTTCTCCTCCTTTCTTCTTTCAATTTGTTTAGGGTTACATCCAATTTACTTAGGGTTTCTTCCATTATCATTGAGGTTTCTTATGTACAGGAAGTAGGGTTTAAAATTTAAGGTTTTATATTGTGTTTTATGGTCTGAAATTCTGGTTTTAGGTCTGGTTTACCTTTCTTGAGGTGCGGCGGTGGTGCGTTTGAGTTTTCGCACAAAGGATTCAAGGGTTTCCTTGGTTTTGGTAGGTGATTCCATTGTGTATGAAATCTTTGTGAATTGGATACTGTTTTTATGGTATTTTCATGCTTATTAAATTTTATTATTTCTGAATAATATAGTTTTAGTGGTGTTTGTATTTAAAATGAATCCTAAAGGCCAATTTCATGTGAAATTGGGGGTTTTTCATAGAAATGTATTATTAGTTTAATTGGGGATACCCTATAAGTAACTAGTTGATTTTATTGAAGTATAATAGGGATAAAAATACTGTTTTTAATGATTGTACCTTGTGTTTGTTGCTGAAAAATCTGGTTTCAATGGTGTTTGTGAACCACATGAAATTCTATGAATTGTGTTGTGTAAAAATGGAGACTTTGCAATGATGTCGTTTCTTGAACCATATAGGGTTGCCCAAAAAATGATTTTGTGTTTTCACTGAAATGTAGTGGGATCTCCTTTATGTTTTGGAAACTTAAATATGTGCACATAGTATGCAATTGAGGTTTATAAGGTGTTTTGTGTCCGAAACACTACGAGATTTTGAGGAATTGTTTTATGAAAAATCTAAGTGTTTTGTTGCGTGTTTTAAGTGGTATAAAATGTGATAGATACTGTATTGGTTATGATTGACCAGTAATGGTGTTTTATATTAAAATTTATTTATGTTGCATGCTTAAATTGATTGAGCACAAAAGGGGAAGCCCGGGTACCTAGGTGGGGCGGATTTGTACTAGTACGGCTAGTGGACCGGATGGGTTTTGTCCCTGTTTCACTTAGCATTTGGATAACGACAACTCTAACTAAACTATGTGGATGATTATTGGGGAACACTAGGTTATGGGTGTGTTCCCTACTAGTGACTCATGCACGAGAAAGGATTTTTCTATGGTTACTTTACACCGAGGTACGAGGTACATAGGGCCCGAGACAACCTAGTGCCTAGGGGTGTTCCCAATGTTGTTGCTCATTGGATTTGTAGTATCTACCCATGTCTTAGGGTGTGTTTGGAAGTAAATTACAGTATCTAACATTTCTATTTTAATGTGTTAATATTCTGAAAATTTTGTATTGAAAACTATTTTCAATTAGAGGTTTCATTTCTTGAAATTTTAACACTACTTTTCTTTGCGTTTGAAAACTGCTTGCTTTTTCACATTGTATTTCTTACTCTTTGGAATCATTGGGTGGTATACTACTGGGGTTAGGCTCACACCCTAATTACACCCCTTGGGTGTAAGTAGACTTGGTTATGTTTGATTCAGGTAAAGGAAAGGCTAAGGGTGATGGCGGTTCATGGTGTTAGTTCTCATTCTTGGTGCGGAGTTGTGGAGATAGCTTGGGGGAGATGACCCCTAGTCGTGTGGAGTCCTTGGGGCTGTCTTGATGATATAATTATTTTTATTTGGACCACTTTTATTATCTTTAAACCAATGTACTCAGTTCTGGTTTTTACTTAACTCTTGTTTGGCTCAAAAATTTCAGATTTATATTATGGATTGTTTTTAATGTTTTATGCTTTCATACTCGGGTAAATCGTTCCCAAACCTATGTTAATGATACCCGGGCACTCGTGCCAGCCCGTGGGGATAGGGAACGCCCTTCGGTTCATGTCACGGGCTGGGTTTGGTGCTGGTTTTGGCGGTGACCAGATTCGGTTCGTGACATGTATGTAGGTGGGATGTGTTATGATTCCTAAGTGTTTGTGGGTGGTGGGTCATGTGATGCATTTGGAATATGTGGGAGAACTGAGATGTTTTATATTGGGGTGTGAGATCAGCTAGTTTGTTGGAAAGTGGTGTGGGGTACCCTATAATTGATTTTATTTACTTATATTACATTAAATGACACATGTTACATGGTGATAATTATTTTTTGAGGTTGGGTGGTCATTATACTTAATTATGTGTTTTTTAGTTCTTTCATTTTTACAGAGGTGAATTAGTATTCCTCTAGCACTTGTGCACGAGAGACATTGTCTTTCATAATGTGTATAATTGTATGCTAAACCTATATATATAAAACTACTTCCAGTTTTCCCATTAAATTTTTCACACTATGCTGAACCTTTCTAGCTTGGATCTTGATAGTTGTTGTATCTCTTTATATCTTAACTTCTGGGTATTTACATGGAGTTTTTTTATTTGTATTGGTTCTTTTTTACACATGCAGGTGGGATATTGTTTTCACTATTTATATTATGTATTGGACTTCATTGAGGATGATCCATCAAATATCTCTATTTTTTCCTTATAATGTGTAATTCCTCCCATATTGTGTGATTTTTTAACCCTTGGTGCTAGTCTCCAACTTGGGGCCTACAGGAGGTGGGACTTGGGGTCATTATATTATTTTATTCTTTACTATCCGAAGAGGGGTATCATTGGAGGGAGGGGTTTGCGATAGAGTTTATTGATATGGATAAAGTTTATTGGGTAATAATTACAACCTTTTAAATTATTCCTAAATTTTGGATAATAATCTTTTGGAATAACTAACCATTAAGGAAATGGTTTATATTGATCATTGGATGAGGTTTTGGAGGTTAATATGTTATTTCACCATCTGATGAAACATGTTCTAATAAATTGAGTATAAATAGCTCTAATAACAATCATATGATTATATTTTCATCAATAAATAAGAACCTATATTTTCTTAAATTCATATATAGTTAAATAATTCCTCAACTCTAGTAAAAATGGTCTTAAAAAAAATATTGTCCAATTATCATCATTTTTCTTGATGTCGACATGTTTTTTTCATAAATATGGATTTTGGATCTTGGTCATAAAAATTAACCCCTAATTAATCTAAATCATTCTCTATCATAACTATATAGTTAGTTTTCTTTTCCTTGTCCGTGTATTCACTAATGTTATCATACTCTAAATCATAGTTTTGTTATCTCCTTCACATTTC
The DNA here is from genome assembly GCA_963277665.1 of Viscum album. Lineage (NCBI taxonomy): Eukaryota > Viridiplantae > Streptophyta > Magnoliopsida > Santalales > Viscaceae > Viscum > Viscum album. The sequence goes on along the minus strand of OY728155.1, from coordinate 1,346,082,552 downwards.
GTTTTATCACTTTTTAAGAAGATATTTTATTTACCTTATTTATGTTTTGGTTTTTAAAAAAATAGTTTATCTTAAAATATAATATCATTGATTACAAAATATCACGTTTAAATTGTCAGGACACAATTTACTTATATTCGGGATAATGTATGTCCCCAAAATTCTAAAGTAAGAACATTGCATTCGATTACATGTATAAAACAAAACACCAATAGAATAATGAAATATAATGTCCAAATAAATTGAGAAATATTTAATAATTTAAATAAATTTAATCTATTATATACAAATTAATTCTAGAAACATTAACTTTATTTTCATACATGAAATAATGACCTTGTTCTATATCATTATTTACACACAAGACAGAGTTTTATTGAATAATAATATATAAAGAGTATAATATTATTTAATATAATAAGACACAACCTAGCCATTATCTTTGTGGTTATGAAAATTATTATCTAGCTTCTGAAAATATATTAAATAATTTGTTATCAAATAATTATAATTTAATATAATCACAAATGCAATATAAAGGGAATGATTTTATATAAAAAAATTCATTCTCAAAAATTATTTTTATCTTAATGAATTAAGTTAATTAATATTATTTAATAATAATTTATTATTGATTATATATTAAAAAAATTATTTTACATTTTTTCAATAGGTTTAATAATCATATGAAAAGAACTTACCAAATATTATGAATGAAAACACAATATTTAAAGAGGCAGGTTCACATTCTTTTAATGGAGAACCTATTTTAAATAAACTTTTTGAACATTAATAATGTTTGTATAATTAAATTAATATCATTTTTGAATGGTAAATTTCAAAATTATTTTTCCATTAATTTTTGGCTTTTTCGTTGAATTTTTATCTTTTGATGAAGTGTTAAAAATACTGAATTTTAATTAGAAATTGATTTTTTAGTCTAATTTTATTATTGTTGAAATATACTGTAATTTTTTTTAAAGTATAATTAGATATATTATAAATAATTATTTCTAATTTATATCATATTAATCAATTTCACATTAATATTGGATGTAAAAAAAATTAATGAATTTAAACATTTGTACTTTAAAAACTAGCTTTGTCGTCCCATCTACAGGGTTAATATTTCTTTATTTTTTGCCACCTCAATTATGGGTATTCATAAAAATTGATCGTATATTTTGAATCAGAATAATTTTTAATTTCTAACAAGATCAACTTTTTTAAAAAAAAAATGTTTGTAAAATTAATAAAAATAAATTGAAATGATTATGGGAGAAATTTGCTTAATAAGGGACTAAAAATTTAATCGTAATAGCCAAAATAACATAGAATCTCATAAAAATTATTTTACTTACATAATTATACCATATAATCACTTTTATATAATTTATTACTTTATTGGAGGCACATGATGTAAGGGATATCTTTAAATATTATTTACCTTTTTATATTTACCAGAATTTCACCCCTCCTCCAATATAAAAAGGTATCCACCCATCCCACTGATTAGAACATATCAGGGCCTTTTAATATTAAAAAATTTTCAAATATAATCTCTATAAATCCATAAAATCCTCATATATATCTCAATTTTGTTTATAAATACAACCAATGGAGACTTTTGGTATAAACCAAAAGTTGTTCTCTTAATATGAACCATCGTTTATCAAAGATCACTTTTGTTGAATTTTATTTGAAAAACATAAAATACTTTTTATATCATGATTATATAATAAAATAATTATATTAAATATAATTATATGTTTTTACTAAAACAACATGACAAAATATTTATGTGCAATTCATCAAATGGGATAGACAATCATCGTTCGGGTGTACGGTCGACTACCACCTCGCGAATTGATGTCCTTCATTCTTCCATTACCTCTTTTCAGATTCAAATAATGCCATATTTATAGTTTATATATGATATATATGATAAATATTATATCATTGTTATTTTGTAAATCTTATATATAACAGAACCTTGTGGTATCTATTTTTTTGTAATACGATTACAATATTTATGGATGTGTGGACGACTTCCTCCCAAAAAATATGTGATTCATTCAGGCTATGCATGAAATGTAGTAACTATTATTTCAATAATAAAATGTGACAAAAATAATATAATGTAATTATAATATACATATACATATAAATATATATATCATTTAATTTTTATTCTTTTAAATACAACTATGTAATGGATGTAGTTCTAATGTGTTTGTACAACTTAACATCTTTAAGAATGGTGCATCTCATTTCATATATCAAAATATTGTGTCTGGTTATAAATTAAAATATAATGAATATATATAATTTATATTTTATTTTACAATTTGGATATGATTAAATGATGATCAATGTAATACGAACACAAATAATCTGTCAAAACATAATTCAAAAACAATAATTAAAACTTAAACCATCAAAAATAATGAATGATTATTTAAAAAAAGTCTAATAAGATATTATAAAGAGATCATATTAGGTATTATAAATATTATTATCTATTTTTATTTGTTATTAACATTCATAAAACCATTATACAAGAGGTTAAAATGATATTCACCTAATTTAATTATATGGTATGTAATTTTCATCTCACATTTTTTATATATGATATAATTTTCATATTTTCCACTTACATCTATGGCATTGTGAATCTAATAAATTTTTTGATATATTATATCAGGAATAATTTTATATTCATGATATTTAATGTTTTACATTGAATTATATTATTTTATGGGATTCAAATTGAAAATTACCAAATTGTAAAAGTTAGCAGGCAATCTCACATTCTTTTGTGGTTGTTAAATTTCTTCAAACACAATCATATTCTCGTAATATTTTTTGTAACACCCCATTATTTCAAATTAAGTTATCTCTTCAATGTAATTCAATAATATCCACTATAAGCAACACCCAGTTTGAACGCACCAAAAATTACCAAACTAGTCGTTCAAAAAGCAGTTATGAATAGTAATAACTTAATTTTCAATTTTATATACTACATATAATTTTATAATTCAAATTATGTGTTTCTTACACATAATATAAGAACAAATTCTTTTTTCAGATAAAATAAGTATTAAAAAAAGAAATTTTACCACCTTTTAATTGAGAACCCTTTTTTAAATCCAATATTTTACACTTTTATATATTCAATTTGAAAAAATAAACTTCTTACATATAATAAAAACATAATAATTATGTTTTTATAAATTTTTAGTGTTTTTATGATCACATTAATTTTTTGATGTATAGTGAAAATATTAATTTAGATCAATTTTTTTTAGTAAAAATAATTTACTATGATAAATGATACATTTTAATTATTTTGAACTATATTTAGATTATATTTTTATCATTTAATACAATTTAGGTCATTATAAGTAATTTCACATTTAAATTTGATATAAAAACTTGTCAATCTTTTGATTGTTTTTACTTTTTTAAAATAACATGTTTTTTTCTTTTGACAATGGGAATTAATTTTAAATTAATTAATGAAAATTACAAGTTTTTAATTTGGTAAAATATAAATCATTATTTATTTTGGAAAATTTAAATTATCTTAGGGTGATTTTGGGTATTCTTGAGAACACATTCAATTTTAATGAATAATGGAAAACAATGCATTATTGTTTAAAATTGAAATTATATTCAAATAATTGTTTATTTAATTTAAATCTATTTTGTGTAAAAATAGATATATAATACCTATATAAGTTAAATATAATTCATTAGATTCATTCTATAATAAAATTAGGTGCATTAAATTTTATTGAACTCTTTAACGTCTTTTACCCACCTTTAGGAACATTTAAAAAAAATTATAAAACATAATTTTAACACTTCTGTGAATTTAATTTCAAAAGTCCAAGAGACATGGTTGGCATGAGTTTGTAAAACTTTGTTCAATAAGATGCAAATAATTTTTTGGTGAATAGTTAATTTTGACTTTTATTTACAATGATTAAAAGTAAATAGTGTAAATAAAAAATGATATTTTAATTACCGTAAAATATGCCTTAATTCAATTGGATACGTGTATTTCGGAAAAAAAACCCTTAGGGATAAAATATTATCCTTTGGATCCATATAGATTAGATTAGGAAAATTAATAATATTTTATTTAAAGAAGAGTTAAAATTATAAAATTAAATGTAAAATAACTAAAACTTGTTTAATATAGGGTAATAAATAAGATAAATTATATTATAAATATTCATTAGAAATATGAAAAGATTTCCTACATCATGGAAATTTATTTATAATTTTCAGAAATTAAATAATTAAATATATAGATGTCACAATGATGATGCAGTAATTACATTATTATTTGAACAATCAAATAAATGATATTGTAAATTTTAAAATAAATATAATTTTGGCCAATGAGCCCGTACCTAAGTGGTAGGGCTCCTGCTTGGCATCCAAGAGACCTAGGTTTAAAACCAGGTGAAGGCGAATTTCCGAGTACTGTAACAGTACTGTAGCAGTGACTATAGTAGTAATGCAGTAGTCACTGTAGCAGTTACTATTCGGCACTGTAGCAGCCGGAACTATTCACCTGATTTGGGCCTTCGGGCCACTAGTTTTGGCCTACGAGTCTCCAGGGCCTTCAGGTCATCAATGGCCTTCAGGTCATAGGGCCTTCGGGTCATGTAGACCATAGAGTATCCCATTTCACACAAAACATGCCCCAGAAGAGGATCAGAGCAACAGGAGTAGCAGCCACCAGATGCAGAGCTAACCAGATTGGCAGAATGAGAGGATATGGCAGCTGTCATCGGGACCAGGCACTGTGCAGCTTTTTACGGGGCAATGCTAGCTGATCTGCAATGCATGGTGGGGAGATAAGGAGAATAATGATTCAAGATGGTGGTGAGGGGTAGTTCTAGTGGGCTAGGCCTACTGGTCATGTAATGGGAATGGTATTCCTCTGGGCCTTCAGGTCATTTATTGCAGGTCTTGTCGGGCCTTGTTCCATGGGTGTACGGGTCATATACGGGTTCCCCTAAAACCCTTAAAAGGGGGATTATCTATAATAAAATAAAAAGAAGGCCTTCCGACCATTCAGGATGATTAGATAAATATAATTTTAATGTTTTTATGTATTCAACTAATTTTATAGTTTAATATTACATGTTGTTTTTTATTAAATAATTTTTTTTCGAAGTGATACCGATGTTATGACCTTAAGAAAAACAACCAAATAGTGTCAAAATTGATGTAAATGAGTTTTTAAAAGAAATACTATATTATTAATTGATATAATATTTCTAAAAAATATATTTCATTCCACTATACTTATATAGAGTTTTATATATCAATAATTATCCACTTGGGGTTCTTTTGGAATTTTATTGTATTTTTATTAACCATTTATTATAATAATACATGAGAAAATGGTAAATGTTAAACTATTTAACAAAAAGATAAATATAAAATATAGGGTTTGTATAGTGACCTAAACATTTATAAAACCTAATGGTTGAATGGAAATTGGCTTATCCCAACCTTGTCTTTGAAATAAATAAATTTGGGGTCATTAGAAACTGAAAATGATTTTATAAAAAAATAACATTTTAAACTTTTATTAAATTAACCCTCACCTCTCTTATAAAAGGGTACTTCCCCTTCACTTAAAATCACACATCCAAAGCCATTTTTCTAGGGAATTTTCTACCCAAATATCCTCCCAACTTCCCTCAATCCAACTTAGAGGCATTCCCTTGAGATTAAACCAATCCTAGTAGAGCTTTTGTTAAAATCAAAAGGATACACCCAAAGAAGAGGTAATTATATTATCACCTCTTTCAAAGTTTTTTTTTTCTTCCACTTTCTCTCTGTTATTTCCATACCAAAATAATTACTCATGTACCTTATAAGTAATGTGATATTATTATAAATATGGTACAACCATACTCATTATTCTATCTATCCGATGAATGATAATGTGACCACGCTGGCGTACGTAAATATTTCTGTCTCCACACTGTGGTGTAATTTTGTTATTCAACAATAAGTTATTTGTATGGATATAATGATGAGTAATATGAATATAAATAATGAAAATAACTTTCTAATATTCCTTTTAAAATTAATATACTATCCAATTCTAAACCTTTTAATCATTAAGGAAATGATATCATCGCTCGTGTGTATATATAACTTACCATCTCCACGACGTGATGAGATTCATTTTCAGGTTCACCATTCAATGATTATTATAAAAAAAATATTATTAATAAGTATGTAATATATGAAAAAATAATTCTAAAGGTTATATATAAATATATATATTTATGTATGTACTTATATGTATCTTACTCACCTACTTCTGTTCAAAACGATATGAAAACTGAAATTGTATTTATACATACGTATGACCTAACATCTCCATAAATAGTGTTTTCAATTTCAAATATATATATATATATATTTTAAATATTTATGTTCTATATATATATATTATATATAAATTATGTTTTATATTTTGTACTTATTTAAATCCTCATCTATGTGACATGATCAAGAATAACAAGTTAAAAAATGTATGATAAAGATAGTGATTATTACCCAAAATGTTAATTTAAATTGTAAATTATTAATAAATGAGTATTATAATGTCATAAATGAATCATGTATGGTATCATAAATATTAATATGGTTCTGGTATAATTTAATAACATACTATGGTCATCAAACAAGAGGTTAAACGTACCCTCGACCAAAGGAATGTGCATGGTAATGCTTAATTCCGGAATCTCAGTATCATCTGATATTGTTTATGTGTATGTATTTTATTGGATATATTTTTTATTCATGACCATGTTTCATAAATTAAATTTCAAAATGATTTATTTAAGGTACTATTTAACTAAAAATCATTTTAAATGTTTTATATATTTATTCTTCTAAATCTTTCTCATTAATGTCAATGTTTTCAAAATGGTTTTAAGGATTTAATTATATATACATGATTGATTTAAAATGTTAATTCCTTTAAAATGTTTAAAGGTAATATGTGAATATTTGATTCAATCATATATTTAAAAATACATCCTTTATAAATTTATGACTTTTAAATGATTTTACAAAAAAGGGTTATATCTCTCATATATTTTTAATGATCATTTTCAACTATGTCAACATTCTTTACTATATATTATTCATAACTGAGGTTGATTTATTATAATACAATACTCCATATTTTATTGATTTGGTTATGATGTGTTTTATTGTGGATGTTATATTTTTATACCCATCATAATTTATGGCTAAAGTATTGACATTTCCAATGCTAGTTTTAATACGAATGTTTATGTTATGTTTCAATATTATTTTCTAAGCAATGAAATGAACTTAGTAAGTGATGGACATGGCCCTCTATAGCCCCTTGATGCATCTGTAGGTCTAATGATATAATCTAGTGTCTTTGCACAAGGCCATGAAAAAAAAAATTATTTGTACTCTTGGCACGAGGCCTTGATTATTTTGTAAAGATGTCTAGTATTAGGCATTCCCTCATTATGAAAATAATAATTACCTATGATTATTAGACTAGTAGAATATCCATGTGCATGTTAATATGGTAATGTAGAAATTATGTTCTCCATATAATGTTCTTGTTTATGTTTAAAAATATGTTGTTTTAATTATAGAATTTGCATTAAAATTTTATAGCTTTCGCTAAATTATTTACCCCTACTTAGCATCTGAGCCCACCCATTTCTTATATTTTATTTTCCCCGGATTCCATGAAGTGAATTTTGTTTGACATGCAGTGTTAAGATAGGAGAATAAATATATTCACAATGTATTATTTATGTTGCATTTTTTGTTTGAATGCATAATGTAGCATTCATGTATTTAATGTATTTTCCATGACTACTAAACTGATCGGTACTTCAGGACATGATTCCTTGTAATCATGCCAACATATTAAAATAATGCACCGGTTACGGCCTTCTAGGGTCAGGGTGGTACAGTTGGTATCAAAAAAATATTAGCACAAACCCTGTAAAGTGGATTTATAAAAACTATGATAAGAGAACATTACCATAATATAGACTTTAAGGAATTGTATAGAATAATATCCTAAAATTTTGGTAATGTAGTTATTTTTTGTATCTTCCATGAAATACATCCCTGTCTAGATACGAGCAGTTAGAGGTAAATCTGGCACAGATGTACCTATGAGTGAAATCACTAACATGGAGTTTTGGGCTTGACTCAGCGTATCCTGGTACATGAAATGAGCCTCACTTCACTATTGGTTATGATACTCCAGGTGGATATGATTAGGATAATTCAATTTTTCTTTACAAACCATTATGAATGATTTATGAATAAATAATTCCTCAGAGAAAATTTTTTTATGATTATGGATTATATGCATAAATATTAAATTTATGTTAGGTATTTTATAAGTTTGTAATTATGTATTGGCATTCATAAACTAACCTAGTGTATGCCATTGTTTTGAAATGGTTCCCAATTAATGGAATTCCAACATCAGTAATACGCATGATCAAATGAGTAAGATGTATCATATCATGCATGGTAATAATCCATAGTTTAGATGGTAAATAGTCTCCCATTTAGCTGTATCATATGTAGAAATAGTATCATGTGTTAATAATATAAGTAATGAATTCTCTAAGTCATATGGCTTTGAATGGAAAAATAAATTAATTGGAAGGAAAAGAGAAATATAGATAAAGATAATATAGGAAATAATGATTTTCCCACATGTGGTAACTGTGGAAAGAATAACCATAGTAAATGCTTGAAGAGAAAGGATGTTTTTATAATTTTTTATAATAAGGACACGAATTACATGATTGAAATGGTAAGAAAAGGGTTTCAAATGATCAATACTTCATCTGCAATGAGTTGGGACACTATGCAAATCAAAGTCCAAATCATCAGAATATTCCCCAAATAATGCTATTAGATAATAATAAAGTTATGATACTACCACAGATGAAGAGGAATGACTAGTTTTCATATGTTTTTATTAATGATTTATTTCATTTGAGTGTCTTATCAATGATGTGTTAGTTATATGAAATATGGAAGTAAATAAGGATTGTACTGCTATACTGTTTCATTGAGGATTTGAGTTTATATGGTTCTAAGAAAGGTGACTTAATAGAATGTTAAAATTTTTTGAAAATACTTTGTTTAAGGAAAGATAAACCTTAATATGTTTCTCATACTTAGGTAGTGATTTTAAATAAGATATTATTTATTTGGAAAAATTATATTTGATATTCCCGACTCTTTTAAAAAAAAATAATTGTTTGTTAATTCCATTATTGATCGTGTTTACAACCTTTTTTGATATAAAGAGAATATCCCATATTCATTAAGGAATAGGTAGCATGAATGTAATAAATAGGGTTTTATAGAAATTTAGGGTGTTGATGTGTCTTAAATGAATACAAGATGAAAGTATTCACTTGTTATTGTGTGGAAAAAATATCTTCATCTTGTTTACCTTTCTTATAAATTTTGGACAGTGAGTTTTGACAGAAGTATTTTGGATATGTATAATGGTTGGACGGGATTAAGATTTAAAATGGATACAATTTTTAAGTAAAAATAATTTCAAAAGATTATTTTTGGATCTTTATAAAAATGAAAACCTATAGGTCAGGAGACAACCTGTCGGGTCAGGCAAGGCTGCGAGACTTGAACCCACAACTGAAGGGTGACAAGGTTGATAACCTTCCACTAGAATACATGATTTCTTTGTTATTTTAATATAGTTTTTTAAAATGTGCCGACAGATTAATTATAAAATCATTTTTTGGAACCCCATACGATTAGGATAAATAGAATATTTTTGAATTATATTATATTTTGGAGTGAAATATGATTTCGTAGAAGAAATTAGTTTAAAGATGAACCTCTACTTGTCAAGTGTTTTCCCCTTTATTCTATGAATATATTAATTTTTAAACATTACTGAATGGATCTTAATACCAAAAATGTGTTGTCCCAGTACCTTATGTTTTGTTGAACCATTGATATTTTAAATCATTATAGATTGATGGTTTCAAAGCCCTTAATTTTACAATTGTTTTTGATTGATAAACTCAATCACTATCTATAAATATTTAAATTTTCCCTCTAATTATGTGTCTCTAATTTAAACCAATTTTCTCGTAATTGAGATCATAATTTTTTGGTTACTGTTTCATTTCCCTTTCCCTCTTATTTAGACTAAAATTTATTAACCCAATTTCCTATGTGGGTTTTCCAAAAAGGTACTTTTCAATTTTTTACCTATTATTTTTTAAAATGATTTCATATTTATAAGAATCAATTTATTTTATTAGGGTAGAAGTTAAAACCCCACGATTTCATAGTACGTTATCTCTTCAAATAATTCAATAACTTGCACTACACACAACACCAAGTTCGAGCACACCACGAATTACCAAACTAAACGTTCAAAAAGAGATTATGAATTATATTAATTTAATTTTTAATTTTATATACTCCGTATAATTTTAGAATTCATATTATGGGTTTTTTAGACATAATATAAGAACAAATTCATTTCTTTTCAGATAAAAGAAGTATTTTTAAAAAAATGCAATTTTACTGCATTTTAATGGCGACCCCTTTTTTAAATATAATTTTCTACACTTATATATTAAATTTCACAAAATAATATTGATCTTTTTAAGCAATACATAAAATTCTAGTTTGGATAAATGTTTTGTGTTTTTCTGATAACTTTACTATTTTGGTGAATAGTGAAAAAATACTAAATTTTAATTGAAAACAACTTTAAAAATGATAATTTATAGTGTTAGATTATACATTTAAATGGTTTGAAAGTATAATTAGATTATATTGTTATCATTTAATACAATTTAGGTCATTATACATAATTTCACATTTAATTTGGACAAAAAACACATGTCAATCGTTAGTTAGATTTTACTTTTAAAAAACATGCTTTTTGGTTTTGACAACCGAAATTAATTTTAAATTAGTTAATGAAACTTCAATGTTTCTAATTTGGTAAAATAAGAAGTATTTTTTAATTCTGAATATTAAAATTATATTAGGTTTAATTTTTGGTATTTTTCTGAAAACATTCAAATTTTTTGATGAATAGTGAAAAAACACTATGTTGTTTAAAACCGAATATTTATTTAAATAATTATTTATATTTTTTAATTTTTTATGTATAAATAGATATATAATAAATATATATGTTCTATGTTTTTCATTGGAGTCATTTTATAATTATATTAGATGTATAACATTTTATTTAACTTTTTAACATCTTTTACCCACCTTCTAGGCACAATTGCATATTTTCTTAAAACATAAATTTACTGCTTCTATTAATTGAATTTCAAAAATATAAGAGACATGGTAGAGATTAGTGTTTAAAATTTGGTTTATTAAGATGAAAATAATTTTAAGTGAATAGTATCGTTTGACTATTATTTACCACGGTTAAAAGAAAATAGGGTAATTAAAGGTAAAAATGATATTACAATTACCATAACACATGTAATAATTCTATTGGATAATTGTATTTCAACCAAAAAACATTATAAATAAAATATGATCCTTTTGATCAACTTGGACTAGTTTATAAAATTTATTATTATTGTATTTAAAGCAGAGTTAAAAGTGAAAAATTAAATGTCTAATAACTAAACCATTTTTAATATAGGGTTATAAATAAGATGAACTATACTATAAATATTCACAAGAAAGATGAAAATATTTAATACATCATGGTATTTTATTTATAATTATTATACATTAAATAAATAAATTTATTGATTACACAATGATGATTTAGTAATTACATTATTAATAATAGAATCAAATGTAGTTGTGGTTTGGATTAGTGGTAAGCACCCCTTAAATGTACATGAAAAATGGGGGTTCAAAACCCATTGGGCGCAGGTACTGTAGTAGTACTGGAGCATATTGTAGTAGCGGTGACACTATATCAATGGCAGGAACTGTAGCGGCGGTAGGTTACTGTAGCGGCGGCAGATTACTGTAGTAGTGGTGGGTACTGTGCAGCACTGTAACAGCACAGGTACTATAGCAGTACTATTCACAGAATGGGATTTGGGCTAAAAAAAATGGCCTACGGGTCATGTAATGGGATAAATGCCCACTGGGCCTTCGGGCTATGTAATTGTTCTCCCTCTATCCAGTTAAAGAGGTCTTTTATTTTCTTTAATAATAAATGAGGATTCGTCCCCAACCTTTAAAAAAATAGAATCAAATAAATGATATTATAAATATTAAAATAAATATAATTTAAATGTTATTATTCATTCCAATAATTTTATAGGTGAATATTTCATTTTAGGTTTGATTAAATAAATTTTTTTCGAAGTGATAAAGTTTTTATGACTTTAACAAAAATATAATAAAAAATAGTGTCATAATTTTCATTAATGAGTTTTTAAAACAAATACAATATTATTAATTGATATAATGTTTCAAAAAATCTATGGTTCGGAAAAATTACGTATATAAGGTTATCTATATCAATAATAAACCAATTGGAGTTCATTTGGAATAATATTGTATATTTATAAATCATTTATTAAAATAATACAAGAGGATATGGTAAATGTTAAACTATTTAGCTAAGTGTTATATCTAAAATATAGGGTTAATATATTGGCATAAACATGTCTAAAACTTATTGGTTGAAAGTATTTTGACCCATAACAAACTTATATTTGAAATAAATTAATTTTGAGACATTAGAAACATAAATTTATTTTATAATGAAATAATATTTCAAACTTTTACTAAAGTGATCCTCACCTCTCTTATAAAATGGTACATCTCCTTCTCTCAAAATAACACCTCCAAAGACATTTGGGTTGACTAAACCCTACCCAAATATCCTCCAAAATTCCATCACTTCAACCTATAATCCCTCCCTTGAGCATTTAGCCATCCAATGTATCCCTTTTGATAAAATCAAATGGAAACAACCAGTGAAGAGGTAATTTTTTAATCACTTAATTCAAAGTTATTTTATTATTCCTATTTTACTTTATTTGTTATTTCCAAACCAAAATAATAACACCAATACCTTCTACATACTGTGATGTTATTATAAAAATGTTACAACAATATTCATTATTATATCCATCCTTTGAATGATAATGTCACCATGCATGCATACATACGACTTACCATCTCCACATCGTGGTGTTATTTGTTAGTAAACACTATGTTATTTGGATGGATATAATGATGAGTAATATGAATATAAACAATGAAAATAACATAATAATTTCTTTTTACAATTAATATAAAATATAATTTTACATCTTTTAATCATTAAGGAAATGATATCTTTACTCGTGTGTCTGTATGACTTACCGTCTCCACGACATGATGATATTAATTACCATGTTTACCATTTAAAGATAACTATGAAAATATATTTTATTAATAAGTATGTAATATATGGAATAATAATGTCTCTGGTGATATATATATATATATATATATATATATATACTTATATGTATCTTATTCACTTACTTCTGTTTAACACGATATGAAAACAAAAATATCATTTATGTGTACGTACGACCAACCGTCACCATAAATGATGTATCCAATTTCATATATCTATCTATAATACATATTTATATTCTAAATATATGTTATATATAAATTATGTTTTATATTCTAGAAGTATTTAAATAATGATCTATGTGATCCCATTAATAATAGCAAGTTAAAAATGTACGATAAAGAAAGTGATTATTACGTAAAATGTTAATTTAACATGAAAATTATAATTAAATGGGTAGTATAAAGTCATAAATGAATCATTTATGATATTATAAATATTAATATGGTTCTGTTATAATTTAATAACATTCTATTTTCAACATAAAGGAGGTCAAACGTACCCTCGATCAAAAGAATGTGCAAGGTAACAGTTAATTCATCAATCAAATTATTATATGAGATTGTTGATGTGTAAGTATTATATGGGACATATTTATTATCCATTTCCATGTTTCATAAAAGATATTTAAAAATTATTCTATTAAGGTACTCTTAACTAAAACATCATTTTAAATGTTTTATGTATTTACTCTCCTAAATTATTCTCATTAATTTTTATGTTTATAAAATGGTTTTAAAGATTTATTTATATGAACATGATTGTTTTAAATTTTTAATTCATTTGAAAATATTAAAAGTTGTATGGGACACTTTGATTCAATAATATCTTTTAAATTTCTTCCTTTATAAATGTATGACTTTTAAATGATTTCACAAAATAGGGATATTTCCCTCAAAGAGTTTTACTGATCATTTTCAACTATGTGAACATCCTTTTCGGGATATTATTCTTGATTGAGGATGATTTATTATAGTACAATATTACATATTATATTGGATGGTTTATGATATATTTTACTTTGTATGTGATATTTTTATACTATTCATGGTTTATGTCTAAATTATTCATCTTTCATATGCTAGTTTTAATAAGAATGTTTATGTTAGGTTTCAACATTTTTATATAAGTAATTTAATGGATATATTATGTGACTGGTGGGGCTCTCTATAGCCCATCGATGCATCGATACGTTTCATGGGACAAACTAGTGTCTTGGCACAAGTTATTGAGAAAAATACTTTTTTTCTTGGCACAAGGCCTTGACTATGTGGTAATGATGTTTGGCGTTAGGCATTCCCTCACTATAAAATTAATTATAACATGATATTATTCAACTAGTATAGTATCTATGTGCATGTTTTTATGGTAATGTTTGATTTATTTCTCTATATTATGTTCTAGTTTATGTTTAAAAGGTTTTTATTACAATCATTCCTTAAAAGAATCTAGCTTCCGCAAAATTATTCTCTCGTACCAACCATCTAAGTTCACCCCTTTCTTATATTATGTTTTCCCAGGATTCCAAGAAATTTATAATGTTTGATATGCAGTGATAATCTAGGTAATAATGGAATTCATAATAGATTATTTAAGTTGTATTTTATGTTTGAATGTGTAATGTACCATTAATGTATTTAAACTATTTTCCATGACTACTAAACTGATCAGTCCTTCGGGACGTGATTCCTTATAATTGTGCCAATGTATTAAAATAATGAACTGTCTCTGAGCTTCTAGGTTCGGGCCTTAAAATTGTTTCATTGAACTATATATATATGCTTTTTTGTACATTTTATTTTATTTCAGATATTATTTTTTTCTAAACTATATACCATTTTTACATATAAACTTTACATTTTTAATTATGTATATACCATGGAAATATTTATAAATTTGTATCCCTTACTCAATAATTATATTTAATAAGGCACTTTTTTCATGAATTTTTATTGAATATTATATATATAAAGAATTATTTTGAAAATAAAGATATAGTTATGGGATTATTTAATGTAATCTCCTCGATGCATTAGTACTCTCAAAGGAATAATTTAGTAAGACAAAACCTCTGTTCATGTAATCAGTATGTGTTAAACAATCTTGTGAAAGCTATTGACAATAGAGTTATGGTTTTGCAAACAAAATTGGTCTTTACATAGTATGTTTTAAACCGTAATTTTATTGTTATTGACAATATAGGTTTCATGTTCCAAGGAAACTTGATGTCTAATATTCAATCATTGCCTTCATTTCATTTATTATTATCTGCATGATTTTCACTGTGAAAAAAATATATGAATTAATATAATTACCATTTAATAGATTATATGGAATGTGATATAAGTTACTTAACTTGCAATATTTTTTATTTTATATGATTTTCAATTTCCTCCTCTTTATTTTAGCATTTCTAATAATTTTATCTCGCCCTTACATAGTTTGTTCCCGAGATTATGAAGAATTTATATTTGAATGAGTTTCTAGGATTTTAACTTTTATCCTTTCTTATGCATTATATTTTCTTTACTTTTTACCAATTTAAAATTAGTATCATTTTTGTATCTGGTTTGTAATATTTTTAAATAGATCAACCCTTTTTGATTTGATTCTCGGTAATCTTGCTAATATAATAATCTAAATCATTGGCTTTGATATTATAGGTTCACGGTAATTCAAATATGAATATGATTAACTGTATTATGAAATATATATATAATTTTCTTACTAAAAAAATTTTATTGATCAATAATTATTAAAAAACAATATTAAGTAAATTTATATTATTTTTATAAAAATATACTTTTGTCAAAATGATTTCAATAATTTTTTTTGAAAAAAAAAACAATATATTTAATCTCAATAACATTTAAATAATTTATTCAGTAAAATGAATTATTTTTTTCTTATTGAATATTAAAAATATTTTTGGTTGAATTATTGGTATTCTTCAAAAAAAATATTTATTCTTCTATAAATAGTGAAAATACTCTTTTTGAATTGGATGTTGGTTTTATTTTCAAGTATTGACATAGCTAAATATTATATTTCATTTGTATTAATGAAAAATTAGTTACATTCAAATAATAAAAACAAAATATGGTATATGGAAAAAAATTATAGTTTAATTTGGTAAAGAATCATTTTTATTCATACATGAAATTTAGTCGATGAAAAAATATCCATTGAGTATTTAAATTTTTCAAAAAATTTCTTCTTATGATTCCATAAATTAAATATTGAAATTTTTATTTCTTATTTGTAATTCTAAATTACTAATATGGTATATACTTCCCTTTTATGTTTGGTCATTACGAATACTGACCATTGTAAATAATTGTCACTTCTATTAGTGTAAAATGTGTAATTTATTATAAATGTAATATGATAATGACTAAAAAAATACAATGAAACATGAATTTATTATATTGGATTAGTGTAATTGCTTCATGTATATCCATGTTTAGAATATATAGAAATATATTTCTATATGTATTTTATTATGACATTTATAATAATTAAGTAAATAATAAATTTAATATTGTTTGATTCAAGATTTTAATTTCTATAATATCTTTCGACAGGTGTAAATATATTTTTTTCAAATATTAATTTTTATTTTTAAGATAAATTAATTTTTTATCATGGAATTATTTTAAAAAATTATTAGTTAACAAATAATTTCGATAAATTCTTACTTAATATCGAAACAACAATTATTCAATTAATAGAAAATTTTAAGGAAATTATTCTAAAAAAATACTAAGTGATATATGATTTTTTTTAATAAATGAATATTTTATAGTTGTTTTAATGTATTATATTCTAATTACATTGTTTTCGTGTTTTTTTAAAAATCAAATTTAATTTATATTTCCAAAAAAATCCCATAATAATATTTTATAAGAAATATTATTTTATTAAAATATTTAAAATTAATTTGAATGATATCTTTAGGAAAGATATTTTTATATGTTGAAAAAAACATATGTGGTCCTTTTATGGACTAATTTATATTTTATAGTAAATATTTATTCCCCTAAAGAGTAAAAAATGCGATTATTTTATTAATAGAAAAAAATTGTTAATATAGGTTATATCAAAGGGATATGGGTACAATCCAATTCCAAATGAGTCCAAAGTTCACTAGATGATATTATTTATATCTATAATCATCATAAATTCAATTTAATTCATTTCCATTCCTTTAACCTCAGAGAATAATTTATATTTCTTGAAATTTTTAAGTAATTTTACGAGTGTCAATCCTTTCTCGTATAAAAGAGACCATCATATCCTACATTATTCAAAAATAAAAATATATTTAGTTTATAAAACCCCAAAAAATCCATAATAACCTCCATAACCATTTTTATGTGTTTCTTAAAGAAGAATAAAATCTTTTGATGGTTTCAGGTGTAAATAAATGAATGTGATTCAATGTAGTTTTGTAGTTTTTAACCATATATTTAGAATAATTTCTTCTTATAACAAATTAAATTATTATTTAATCATTATTAGTTAATTAAATCAGTATCTTACATATACTGATATGTTAATATGTTAATGGAATCAAATACCTCTATATTCTCTTCCATCAAATGGGAAACACACTTATCATTATGTTATACTATGGACTAACAATTCATGGACTAGTGTAATCATTTTCCATAACCACCACTCATGATAGGTTATAACGAGGGATTTTATAAAAATAATTTGTTTTATCATATTATATTAATTTTGTAAATATTAAATATTATTTAACATTCATTCATTATATCAATAATATATGTAAACAATGTTCATTCGTATGTACTGTTCTCTTTCTTCGGGAGTAATGTGATTCGTTTTTTATATCAACATTTAATAGATGACATTAAAAATATATATATATTAATATAATTAAAATATATGATTATAATATCATGGTTAACATTCTAAAAATTATTAATCCATGATCAATGTATTTATTCAGATACTATCAAAGAAAATCATTAATGAATAATGAAGAAGTTATCAACTGGGATAGTGATTCTACTACAGAATTGTTGACAAACATTTGCAATTTTGTTCTATGAAAATAATATATTAAATTATATATATGAGTATGGTTTTGGATTAAATTTATACTAAATATAAATTTATTATTCCTTATTTTCTAATGTGTAAAATGAAATAAATGAAATATGTTAAGGGATCTATCCAAACAAAACTTTTTCTTCGGGTTAAGAAAATTCTCTCTCTAAATCACTATATCACTCCCTAATATTTTATGGATTTTATATAAGTTATTTATATATGTCTCTTACTTTTGTACCTTGATAATTATATCTAATATTAATATGGTTATACATTACATATTCTCATTTCACAAATTCCTTATTTAAAAGAAATCTTGTTTTGGGGAACTTTTCTGTCCCTTAATCTTTTTATGTAACACTCATTTATAGTTTGTATTCCGAAATGAATACCTTATTTTTAGACCAATTATTATTTAAATAGATATGAACATCTGTAATATTTAATTTATTCTTATATTTAAAATATTTATAAAACATCATTCTATTATGATATGAGGAATGATTTTGAAATCCATTTAATTTCATAATTAATTCTTTTGATAATTACATGTGATTGATTTCAAATTTTCATATTGATAATCATAAAAATATTAATATTAGTTTTCCGAGATTTTTTTTCAATATATTGGGTAATGTTTTTGTCTCATGAGACTATATGTATTGAATTATGGGGTAAATATAATCCATTATGGGTCTTTTTCCTCCATATGATGTTCTATGCGTAGTCGGTATTGACATATTCATATTTCATGTTCTCTATTGCTAAAACATTTCCTATGCTTCCATGGTTTTTTGATATAGTGTTAACTATGTTAATCTTCATTGTGAGTAATCATGATCCACCTCATCAATGATATCATGGTATACCTTTGACTCACAAGTTATGCTTCCTAATCATCTAATTATCTTACATGAATTTTTAGTTCACCCCTTTTAACTTTGTATATCCCATGTTACAAAATTCAATTTTAGGAGATAATTATGATTTTTTGATCATTTTAGATATCAAAATAAATATTTTTTTGGTTGATGTTTTATGTACCTAGTCTCCCAATGACCATAGGAAATTTAATATTTTTTTGAGTTTAATGTATATATATGTAAAAACAATATTTTAATAATATGAATAAAGGTATTGGGATTGTATCATTGATATCAAAGGATGGTCTATTAAAAATTGTGTATTATTTCTATGATACATAATTGAGATCCATATATATATGTGTATGTTATAAAAAATATCCTGTAATTTTGGTGAAGTATAGAGTGAGTGGTTCCTATGATATTAAATTCGTTACTCGATAATACAATTATATAAAGATTTGGAATAGTTGTACAATGGTGTAATAAAATGAAAAATTGTTCATTAGGTTTTATAATAATCTTGAACTAGTTCACAACAAATAGGCATTACACGCACCTTATTTGAAAAAATTTGTGGATTTACTTTGAAAAGTTCATAAACTCTTCTTGATCCATTATGAATGACATTAAGATATTGTTAGGTTTGAAAACAAAATTATAAAGTTTTCATGGGTAACCTAGATTGAATCTAAAGGACTCGTACATTAGGATATGGTTAGATTATATATATATTTTCTATATATGTTTTTATGTTTACCTTTTTATGATTTTTACATAATTTAATCTCATTTTTTTTATTTTTTAATTAATAGTTATAAATAAGAGAAACTATGGTAACAAGTTATAGACAATGAGATGATTTCAATAATGAAATGCCAAACCTTATAGAAGTGGGAGTTGGTAATTTCAGGGATGTACTAGCTCTAGTGACTCATTCTATGAGTTGTAAAATAATTTATTCATGATTCATTCCATGTATAGTGGGAAAAAATTCAATGAATGACTAGTTTATGTGAAAAATTCCTCCTACCATTACTAGATCATCTCAAGTCAATATCGTATTAAATGGATTATTTATATTAATAAGGTATTATTTATCATCTAATTATCATAATAATAAATAGTTTTTATGTACATTTATCACATGGAGTGAGAATCAAATTAGTGGTGGACAATGATCTTGAACATGACTTCCAAATAGAATATCAATTCAATGGAATGGTAAGAGTTAAATATTTTTTAAAAATAAATATTTTTTCCAAACTCTTTTTTAAAAATGGATATGCGGTTTCATAGACTAATATAAAATGATAATGTTTCAAATGGGGTATGTGAGGAAATAATAAGAGGGCTTCTATATTTCTAAACCAGTTTTATTATCCGCAATGATAATAAGGTAGAAGTCATAATTTGTGTATAAATATGAATAATATTAACATATTTATTGATTTGATAAATCGATAACCTTAGATTTATATTTAATCATTCTATTTATTTCAATATAGATATTGGAGACTCTGAGTAGACTTATGGTACTTGATATTAATAAAATTGAACATTATTTTCATTATGAGGTTCATTAGATAAATATCATGGAGGAAATAAAACCCAACATACCATGATTCAAATGTGTTGGAAGAATCATTTATGAAATTAACTAACGGAAACTAGGAGCGTCATCAAGTATAGAAATTAACAGAATTATGATATTAAATTCAAAATTGAGATGAGTAAACCAACCAATTTTATTGAGGAAAAGAATCTATAAATCCACACACATTCTATAATAAAATGTCTCTATTTCCAGAAAAACACATATTATAAAATCAAATTCATTATTCCTACAGATTTCATAGAAAATAAATGACAACAACATCAATGGCCAAGAGAGAAAGGAAGGGAATGTTCTATCACTACTTCTAATTTATAATCTGATAACGATGTGGTGACATGTAAAATATTTAATCATTCAATTATAGAGAAATTAAATTTTTATTTTTGTTTAAATAATTCATTCATATCATTCATATTTTTTATAACTATTCAAGAAAAACCTTGAATCACGGGGACTGATCTATCAATGAGAAAAAGAAACTGGGTTATTCTATTACCCCATGTATATAACACCTATATATTTAAGGTTATCACAGACATTTATATATACTATCACTTTAATTTTATCATAAATATATATTTATTACAATCACTTGATCTGTAGTCCATATGTCTTTTCAAGAATAGATACATAAGATATAAAAATAAACTAAAACTAAAAAATTTTATTTTTATTCCCCTTATTGAGCCCCAAAATCTATAAGAGGTCCTAAAACATCATAGGATAACATTGGTAATACATAAAACAAAGAATTTACAAGAAAATAATATTAAGGTATTAAACATGATTATGAAACATAAGATGTGATTCATACGTATAACATGATGTCATAAGAGATAAGGATCATAATTAATCACGTTGAATCAAAATATAAAAAAATGGTATCATAAGATAATATAAATATAGTAAGTTGTCAAAACATATGACAACATATCATCATTCGTCAAGGGAAACTTCCAGTACAACATCACATATTGTATAATTCCCCATAATGGATTAGTTTAAATCCTTAATCCCTTACATAATGTCTCATGAGATGAAAAATAATACCAGATTTGATTGAGAACTATCTAAACACACCCATTATATATTGTACTTAATTTTGTGCTCTATAGAATTAAATCAATCATAACACGTAAATAACAAATTTACTAATTTAATTAAATGGGTATCATTTGAAAATAGAACTAATGGAATTTATTTACCCATAAAAGGAAAATGAATAATCATAGAATTTATTTTGATTAAAAATGAATATAATTTATATCTAATCAATAATATTAATATTATTCATTGTTCATTAATGCGTATTTAAAATAGAACAATGAATATTTATTGAGTAATATACCAATATAAATTTCAAATTACCTTCATAAAATCTAAATTTTTTTGAGATTTAATAGAAAACATTTTCATTGAAAATAACTATTAAAAACCTTAAGGGATTATTAAAATAATTATGTATTCCTAATAAAGGAAAGTTGTGTTCAGGTTTTATAAGTTATAAGAAAACATTCCTTTCACACTTTGGTAAAAAAATGATCATTTTTTAGAAATTGATAGAAATATTCATTTTAAACCATATAGTAATTTTTTTACCATGGTTGAAAATGTATTTAACAAAACAAAATTGGTAGGAGTAAAAAAATTTAAGGAAAATATAGACATGGAAGGGAAAGTGTATAGATATAAAAAAAGGAAAAAGTTTTTTATTACTTATAAAATATTATACCAGTGTTACAATTTCAAAAATTGGAGTAAATGGAAATCAAACATGTAAATAATATAATTTTCTCAAGAAAATTTTTTTTTACAATTTTACCTAAAAGAACCCTGAACATAAGAAATATTGAATGAATATAGATTGTAACATAATGAATTTTTCATATTAGTATAAAAATAAAATCCCATTAGTTTAATTAAAAGTAATAGTAACATCAAATCACTTGAATTTTGATGGATTTAAGAAATAAAATGTAAAAGGGTTGTCATATAAAAAAATAATTTATATGTATAACATTTTAATATTCCATAATGAATGGAAATTGATGTGAAATATCTAACTAATATCATAACATTGATATTATATTTAATCCACGATGTGATTATGTTTAAAAAAGGCAAATAAACATAAACAATTTTGAAAAGAAAACATAACGTTTTATGACTCCTCCGTATATAATATTTTCTTAACATAGTCAGTGAAAAAGTTTTATAACCCAATGAAAAAATGTGTTACGAAACCCCTTACCTAGATCCTGACTCATCACAAACACAATTTATCTTCCTGACTAATATACAATTTTTTAATTATTTTCTATTTTTAAACATTCTTTCCTTTTTATTGTAAAATTTATTTTTTTCCAATGATATATATATTAACTTCATTTATTTCTTTCATATTAGGAATTTTTACAATATTCGATTCATATATGAAAAATGACATTAGTAACATGAATATGGTAAAATAATTAATTGTTTCATTAGGAAAAAAATCATGGAATAAATATCCATTTTTTAAATCTATTATAAATTTTAAAAAACCCATGATAGAAAATTATGAAAAATTAATTACATTACAATCATATAAATATTTGGTCATATATATGCATGAGTAATGTTTCCATTTTTCAAGAATCATGACTTAATAATGGTGTGTATTATTTAATCATTAAATATTTATAATTATATCATATATTTTATATTATTTATTTACATAGACTTATTAATATCATACTATTGATTTTATGATGACAATATAATCAACTCACTTAATAGTGGATGTGGCCCACACGTATGCATGAAATACATTATCATTTTTTCATTGAATCTAAATGTATGAAAAAATAAAATATATTAAATTTACAAAATTTTAAATATGTCATGAAAATAATATATACATACTAATTCCATAAACTTAAATAACCATGATATGTGATTATGGATAATGAATTACTTCTATTTTTTGAAGAGGTAGTACACCATTTAAAAGAACCATGGTTTCATTTAAAATTTTATGGAAGTGTATTTGGATATAGGTAAATAAATTTAGATAAAAACATATAAATATATGATATATAATGATATAATTATATCATCATGTTTGAATGATATTTTTTTGGTGTGGAATAACAAATAATATAAAAATATACGGTTAAGAATGGTACCTCTTATTCAGAAAAAATCTTTAGGATTACACTAAATTAAATCCCACGATTTTTTTCTAATAAAACCATGTACTCTAGGATATATAAAGGGATGTATGGTAGAGACATGAGAATGTATTTGCTAAAGTAAAATTATTTTTTAGTATTTTTAAATGTGGAGAGTAGGTTCCCTTTAATAGTTGATATGAGGGGCCCTCTTTAAATTTCATAAATTTAAAATAAATATAAATTAATTTTAATAATAAAATTGAACAATATTGACAATTTAATATTAAAATTATTTTTTTAGTAAAATTATTTTCCATAAATAAAATTTGGACTAATTTATATTTTTCTCCATTACTTATTGTTTCAGTTTTCTATAACACTTTTTGACAAATTTTGTGGTAATAATGTTATCACTCTTAAAAGGTAATGATAAATATTATAAATAGAAAATTGGATAATAAATATATCAGGGATGATATTTTAAATAATATACTAATCACATAGATTATGATAATATTTATAATAATTTTGAATCAGTTCCTAAAATATTATTTTTTTTTAAAATATCACTAATGTTATTTTTCAAAGTATTCATCAAATTTTTCCTTAAAAACCACAAAAATACAATGGAATTCAAATCTATTAACATAAGAACACTCTAAAATATTATATATATATACATATAATATTATTTTAAAACCACAAAAGATTCATATTATATTACATTTAATATAATTAAAATCAATTATTCAATATTCTTTTTAATTAAATAATGACTACATCGTCGTTACAAATGAAGTTAAGGTATTTTTTCCATTAGTTGAAACTATAAATACATTATGATGATAAAAAAATAATATTCATAATAAAATTAATATTTCTAATTTGAATATATTAATTTTTATCACTCATTCAAAATATTATACTTTTTACATGTATGAATGTGACATTTTGGTGTTTCCTTCCATAATGTATTATAAAGGGAACAATCGTGTCCACAAGACTCCAAAATGGAAACTTTAATGAAATTAGATGAAATAGACTCAAAATATGTAAATATAATAGGATTTTAAGAATATTAAATTGAAAACATACCCCTAACATTGGGTTTAACCCCCCTAGTACATCATTTTTAACTGCTACTATAATGGATGATTTTTACTATTTTTAAATACACTATTTCTACAAATTACATTGTTCTTATTACCTATTATTTATTAAAATGAATATATATATTTAATACATTTTAAAAAATCAATTAAAAAAATTTATAAAATTTAATTTATGAATTAACAATCAAAACATGGAGTAGACAGTTTTCATAAAAATCCATTTTTCATGAAATGGATTATCATATATCCATTATATAAATATTAAAATTCATTATATAAATGTAAATTAATATAAACTAATATATAATAAATTCATTTCAGTAAGTAATTATTTATTTTATTTTATTTTTACTAATTAAAATGGATAAACTGTATTCATCTAAAAATAATCTTTACAAATACATGTTTTAAAACATAAAAATAAAAGTATTCCATAATCATGAATGTTTTTGACTAAAATAAAATTTATTACAATATTATGTATAAAATGGTATATATTTAACTTTAGTACCAGATCCAAAATAATAAGTTACACTAATATTATATGATTTAATTAAAATGTGATAGTATCAGAAAAATTGATAATTTTCACTATTAAGTAAAAAAATCAACCATTTAAAAAAATCTAAAAATATCACCCCATATTAATTTTATTATTTTGATTTAAAAATTTATCTTTATTTTATCAAATAATTTTTCAAAATATTCTATTAATTAATTATAAAATATTCCCATCGGATGAAATAATTAAATTTTTGAGGAAAATTATATTTTTGAAGAATGTAGAAGATTTACTAAAAGAAGTGTAATAATGTACCCATATTAATTTTTTATCTATAAATTTTAAAGATAATTTTCGATAAAACTCAATAATATTCATATCTCCAATTTTAATGTCTTAGTTATAACATTTGGGATTACATATATCAATTGTATATCAATTTTCTTTTACATATGTGGTTGTAATTAACATAAGATATCTATGACATAAAATTATTTAGAGAGGTATACATTGGAAAATATGATTTTGTTACATTATATTAATTAAAATAAATTCTACACTCCCAATTTTATTTCTTCCATTTGTGGGTTGTCTATTTTTTAAAGATCCCATAATATATATTTATAATAAAACATCATTAAAAATTGTGAAATAATAATGGTTACTTGAAATATCATAAAAATGGTTTACTAAAAATGGAAAACTGTAGTGGGATGTTAAAATATATCAAATTAATAGAATAATTTACATATAAAGAATAAAATAGAGTGATAAAAACACATTCATGATAAAGATAATGAAAAAAACTCCTTAAATATATGATGGGTGAAAATAAATTTGATCCATTAGAAATATTAGAAATATGATAATTTTCCTATCTCAAGATATTTTTCCTCAATATGGGGAGTTAATTTACTATCCAAGGAAATAAAATATAGATTTATACTCACAAAATCATAAAATTATATTCTTATTATATTAATTAAATTAAAAAAATAGCATAATTTCTGACAATATCCAATAAGTGTACACCTCTATTTGAAAAAATAATATATTAATCTCTAAAAATCACCAATATAACAAATGGGTTATCAGTGGTAATTTATAATATAAATAACCCTATATCCCAAATAAACCCATTAACCTCATCATTAAAGAATTTATTAACCATGATTTGTATCTTATAACCTTACGATTAATCGTAATAACATTATACTAAAATAATCCTTTGCATTAAACCTAGTATTTATTTGTAACCCAAACAGAAAAATCATATATGGAAATATTATTGATCACTTTAAAATTTTATAAAATTAGATAATATTTGATTCTATTATATGGTTTAAAAAAATTAATATTTATCCATAAAACCATTTATTTTAAAAGAAATTTATATAATCTATTTAACACCCATATTTTTGGTATATTATTTTCATTCAAATTAATTTATATTTTTGATATTTTTCACTTCAAACCACATTGAAAATAGTATATATATATATATATATATATATTAAAGCACCGAGTCAAACAACCCTTATACAAGTCATCAACATGGATTTAACAAAAGTCGACATAAATTTTATCTTGGTCAAAACGGAACACCAATGTTACCATTCATTACATGTAGCTATGAAATTCCATGAGGGCTTCTGTAACACAAATGGCCGAGTTTTACAGAACAATAATATATTATTATATAATATAAAAAGATATAAATTATCCATTAAATTATATGTTATGAATATTATTAACTGGCGTATGAAAATATTTTTTTTATAAAAATATAAGATGAATTCATAGGATACCAACTAATTAGAAATGAAAAAATAAGAAGCAATTGAATATGAGGGATATAGTTTTATTTTTATGCCCCCAAAGGAGTTTTGTATTATAAAATTATATTAATTAAAATTAGTGAATTATATTAATGTAATATATATATATATTATAAATTCAATCATATATTTTGTATATTCATCCAATATATTTGAAATACATAAGATGGGAACAAACATATTATTATGCTAAAGAATCTATATTTTTATAAAGGTAGTTTTTCCAATTTTTAATGGATAAAAAAAATTTAAAATAATTTTTGAAACTTTTAGAGATATAATATATGAAAAGAATTTTCATGTTGTAAATAAAAACATAATTATTTTGTAAGGATATGTTTTTGGTATTTTTCTCTATGAATTCATTTTTAATGAATATATAATAATACAGAATTTTAATTAGAAAATATTTTCTGTCTAAATTATTCATATAGTGAAATTATATTTTGTTTTTTTTAATGTATTGTTTTATAAAATATAACTAAATTAATCCAATTTATTTCATTGAAACAAATTCATAATGAAATTTCATATAAAAAACATAGCAATGTTTTGATCTTTTTACATTAGAAACACACAGTGCCCTCCCTTTAGTGGGATTAAATTTAAATTGATTTCTTCCACTTATGTTATTGGAATTTTGAAAAATAGAGTCCATATTTTTAATAATATTATTTTATAATGATTAATATGGTAAATTTAGATTTTTATGAAAAATATTAATGATTTTAATTAAAATCAATAATATAGATAAAAGTAAAATTAAGTATAATAATGGAATAAACCATAAATTTTATATCCCAAATGACCTAGAAAACTGTCTAACCCTAATTGGATGCCCATGTTCTTCCATTAACCATCCATTAAATAGTTATTTTTTGGATTTTATAAAATTTAACATGTAAAAATGTGGGTACTCCAAACTAATTTTCAAAAATACAAAGTGAGTCAGTTTACTCTCCTATAAAAGCCTGCTAACTCTCCCACTTCCACACACATCTCAAAAAACATATTTTTGGTCAATATATGATCAATAAACATCAAAAAATAAATAAATTCATAACTAAAACCTCTATTTTTACATAACATATTCAATTAAATCCATTTGGTGAAAACCAAAAGATGTTACCGATTAAGAGGTAAAACCCTCCCTCAAGATCATTTCCTCTATTTCAATTATCCAATCCCTAAAACATTATTAATCCATGATTTTTTTTGAAAAAACTATACTAAATATAATATCATTTTTAATATATGTTTTCTACCTCCATATACATACCTTTCCATTTAATGGGTAACAAACATACTGCTTATGTGTATGGAAAACTACCGCCTCACGAATATATGATATATTAGACTTATAAATTATAAATTAATGAATATATTTAAATATTTACATATATATATGTCATTTACTTTATTTCTTTCAATATTTAAATAAAACGGCATCAGCGTTCAAGTGTATGTATAGCATACCAACTCAAAGATCGATGTTTTCCTTTTACTACTTATATATTACTTAAATTATTATAATTTAAATTTACTAAATAATACTGATATTAATATCATGTTTTAAATACATTAAATCGTGATATATTTATAAGGACAAATGATATAAAAATTTAAGGCACATGCAAAAAAGTGGATATTACTTTAAACGTAACCTTAACATAGAATTGTTAACAGGAGGGAAATATAATTTCATAATAAAAAAATATATGGATTTATATATAATAATTTTTTCGTAGAAAAAATTTATATTAAACATATATTTATTATAATAAATATTTCTATGAGAATTAGAAGAGTGAAGATACAAGGTTTGTGAATTTCGTCTCCCTTTTTATATATATTAGATACATACCATTTTCACAAATACTTTATTTTGTGTGGTGTATATAATAATAAAGAATTTATAATATTAATATTATAATTAAATTTATTATTATTTTCATTTCAATTTGAATATAATTCTTTCATGGGTTTTATGTTTTAAAAGATACTAAATCAGTAATTGTAGTTTTGTCTCAATTTTTCTTCTTTGAGGCACATTCCAAGTTATGCACCTAAATTTTTATATGAGGTGCATATAATTCCTTATAAATTTTATATAATGAATTTAATTATTCTATTAAAATTTTATACTTCATTTACATTCATTATCTTACAAGCGAAGTATGGTTCAAAGTTATCATGTGTTAAGAGGTCATTAAAACAATCTCATTCTTTTTCAAGATTATTTATGTTCATGCATAATTTGATGAAATATTATGACTCATATATTAATAAATCCATTAAAATTTATTATCCTATTGTTATTCATGATACATTCATGTATTGGAATCATTTTAAACATTTTTGGTACATAATATAGTTAAGAATGTGTTTTTAAAAAATCCGGACTTTACCATCTCTTCATTCTGAAATATGTGTTCCATAAAAAATATGTCTTCTAAAAATTATTTCCATGAATTTTATAATATTCTACTATAATCATAAAAAATATTTTTGCCCTTTTTCCATTTTACCGGTTATTAAATGGAATCCTTTTGCCACTTTATAAAAAAGGCTTTTTTCTACAACTTTTACCTTGAGAAAATAATGATTCATTTACCTTGTATGGCATGATTGAATTTACCCATCATCTTTACATTTAAGAATCCATTACATGATTAAATAGTTATTTTTTGATTTTTTTAAAATTTATTTTCAAAAAAGGTTTTTTAAAACATTTTCAATATATCCTTATAATATTTTAAAATATTTTTCTTGGAATTTTTTTTTTAAAATGATATTTATTGTTTTAAAATTTTTTAAGGAATGTTATTTTCAAAAAAATTTCAATATTATTATATATTTGTAATTGAAAAGGTCTTAAAAATTATTTTCTATTTTATTTCATTTTTTTCAAATAATTTTCACCAAAAATAGTTTTCTAAAGGGATTATATTTTAAAATTAATTTTCAAAGAATAAATGATATTTTCCTCAATAAATTTATTCAAAATATAATTTTGATTTATTATCATTATAATATGACATTAATTGAAGTTACTCATTCCCATTTAAAAAATTATTGAATGTTTACATTCAAATTACTTCATGAATGGTTCATTTTCTGATTAAAGAATATAAATTACACATGTTTCTCTTCCACAGTATATTTTCTTTTTAAACCAGATACATTTCACCATTTAAGAATTGATTATATTTTTTTGAAATATAATTCTTTTCATAGATTATGATCTGATCATAAGTTAATAAAACCCATTACATTTCATTGGTTATGATTTTTTGATTATATAACCCATCTCATTTCATGGGTCATGATATGATGAATGTTTTGTGGCACATTAATGTATAATATCATTTTATGATGCGTGGGAACTATTTATCCCCCTAATGAATTAGGAAACAATTGATGAATCATGTGTATAAATGATTTGTGAGAAGTTGATTACATATTCATAATGTTATTCATTGACCTAGTTGTATGTATATAACATTATTTTAAAACCTGAATACATGTTCAAAATGTTATGAATGAACCTTATTTTATGGTCATAATATTATGTGTGAACCATATTACATGTAAAAAATGATATGAATAGACATCTTTTTTTGTTTTTATGTTGATGTGTAAACTAGATTACCTGTTCAAACTATAATATGTATGCCTAATTTCATGCTCAAAATGTTATTTGAAGACCTAGTTATATGTCCATAAGTCTATGAGAGGGTCTGATTTAATTTCCTTAACTTAATGTGTTAATTTTTTTCTACATATACATGTTCAACTTTTTATATATTGATGTTTATGCCAAATTTCCATGTCTTATTATTAGGTTATCCTTTTATGGATTATGATATTGATAAATATATGATTCATGTATCATGAACTGAAAATAATTACCCAATTATTTATGTTTTTGATTATTGATATGTAGGGTATGATATTATAATGATCATGATAACAATATTATACCCTTATGTTCTTGATTTTCATATGAATTTCCTTTTTTACCCTTACAGATAATCTTTGCTCACCGCTTTTCATGTTTCCATCCATAGGTTAAAAATATATGTATAAAGTAAGATACATCTAAGAATGGTTCTAGTCATGAAGAAACTAGTGGGAGATAACATGGATTATTTATATACCGGTGTTTATTTCTCTATATTTCCAAAGGCACTAAACTAATAGGATCTTTGGGCCTACATTTTTATAATGTTTTATGTTTTCTTAAAAAGAATTATAATGTCTATTTATGAAAATACCAGGCCTTTCTAGTTGGTATTAGATAAATTTATTAGTAATACATTGGAATATAGGATGAATAATGTTTAGAAAGACCCACTCTGTATATTTCTAAGGATTTTTCTAGGTATGTCCTTAAAGATTTATATAAGTATAAATGATCATTTAAAAAATTGTCCTAGAATTTTGGTAAAGGTAATTGTGGATGGTCTCCAAGAAATACATCCTTATGTAGATACTACAAGTGGATGTGACTCTGGAACAGATGTACCTAGGGGTAATAAGTCTTATATGGTGTGTCAGTCCGGGCTCGATGTAACCTAGTACATGACAAGGGGTTGTGCTACACCCCTAGTTTGACACTCTCGGTGGATATTATTTGGAAATATAGAAAATAATTATGAATTATCATGAAGGTAATCAATAAAATATTATTATAAATAATCAAGGATAAATATAAGGTTTCATTGATTTAAATGTAGGCTTCATTATTTATCCATACAATAAGAAATTTTTTACGATTATTTTCTTAACTTCTATAATATATATTTCTTACCCTGTGCTTTTCAGTTTTATTTTATGTATATAACTTAATGGAATATGGTTAACATTTAATGTTTCATTAATGGAAAGAATGGTAATTTTGAAAATCCATTTCCCTAGTGAATATATCATCAATAAAGTGGTATATGTATTGGTGATACTACTGAAGATAATGATACAAAAAATGAGATGTCAAAGGTATGTGATATTATTCTTGTATTTTTTACATTAAATATAAGAAGAATGATTATATTATTGATTATAATCCTATATATATGATTTATTTTTCATATTATATCTTATAGGTACAATGGAAAATGTTGATAATGCCACTGTAATGTTCTAACAATAACGTTTGATGAATGGTGTATTTGTATTTTGGAATTCAAAGACTTTTTATATGAATCACGACATATATATTTATTTTCAATATAATTTTTCATTATGTAGTCAAAGGGATATGTTCAATAGAGATATTCTGATTAAGGGAAGGTAACCCTTAATGTTATAAAAATTTTAAAAGTTTTATGTTTTTTTTTTGATAAATAGATGATTGATTTGGATAAAGTAAACTATATAACACTGATTATAATAGATTTGATTACTATTGTTTTTGAAAAAGTGGTCAATTTGATCAAGAATTATGTCTTCAACTACTAATATTTAAGGAATATATCCCTTCAACTTTGTAATGGGATGAATTCATGTTTTCCAGAAGTATTTATGGTAATTCAGGTTATTACAATGTTTCAAGAGAAAATACGATGATGGAAATAACATGTTTTGAAGGTGACAAATGAGATTCAAATTTAGAAATATGGGGAGTGGGGTCAATTTTAAAAAAATTAGTGTAATTATTTATAAATTATTGAATTTTCATCATTTAGAAGGGTCAAAAGGTTAACCCATTATGTAATGTTTAAGTTAAACATCAGACAAACTATCTATGATTAAAGAATTATCTAAGAACATTAGTATTTATGCATATTGGATAATATTTTCAAACAACCTTGTGTTGATGGTAACTATTGAAAGATTGGAATATTTTTCATGGATCTCGTGATTTGTTTAAACTTTTGGAATGAAAAATTACCCTACATTTCTAAGGGTAAGAGATGAAATATAAATATATAATGACACTAACAAAGGGTGAGATATTATTTATAAAAGTGAATGAAATAAAGTAAGTATGTCTTCTCATGAAAAATTCATTAACCATAGGGAAAAGATATTGAAACTAAAAAGGGTATCCCAATATATATTTTTTATGATGAATCAAATAGTCCCTTTGGTAATTATAGATTTATGGTTTTTTGATTGTTAACTTCCTCCTCACTTTGTTTTTTATTACTATACACTAGAATATGATAGTTATATTTCTCTTATATGTCCATGTTTTCATGTTCCACCTATGTACTTGTATTTGTAAACCAAGTAAGATGTTGCATTGGGTATCCTTTATGTTTTCAACATTAATTTTTATATAATCTATAATATGTGTATTTTTTTGAAAAGAATATTCATGTATTAATCATTTGATATACCAGAAACATTTCAAGGAGGAAATTGATTTTTATGGGGCATATAAGGTAACACGATGAGATTTTGAGTTTTATTTTTTTCTAATTATTTTATATTTTTGATATTTATCATTTCACATAACACTGAAAATGGTTTTTTATATATTTTAATGTGCAATTTGAATCATCTCGTACACGTGAATCTAACCTGGCTTACACTACACGCAACATAAATTTTAGATTTCTATTTATAGAACACTGGGGATATCTTTTATTACACTTAATAATGACTTTCCTCAATGGATTTTCTGACATGCGAGACTGAGTTTTAGAAAAAAAATAATATATTATTATTTAATATAATAATATATAGCCTACCTGCTAAATTGGAGTTTATGAAAAGAATTAACTAAATTATTAAAATATATGGTTTATAGAAATATAATATGGATTCATAGGTTACTAATTAATTAGAAAATAAAATATAAGAACCATTTGAATATAAATGCTATATTTTTAGATTTATTCTCCCAAATGTGTTTCTTCTTAATAAATTAAAATAATTTAAATTATAGGGTGATATTAATGTAATATATATGTAATATATGAAATTAAATATTCATTATATTATTTCAATATATTTTATTTACATTAGATAATAATAAGCACAATTTTAAGCTTAAAACCCTATTTTTTTTATAAAGGTAGCTTTATCTCCTTTTAAGGGAAAATCCTTTTTTTATATATAAATTTTGGAACTTATATTTTTTTTATATATCAAAATAAAATTAATATTTTTAATAGAATCAGAAAAATTAGTTTAGGATAATTTTTTTCTTTTTTTATATGGTTTATTTTTTTATTAAATATTTATAAATACTGAATTTTAATTGAAGGTTGTTTTATATCTTATTTATTCATATAGTAAAATTATATTTTAATATTGTTTAAATTTATAATTAGATTTAATAATAATAAATTAATCCAATATGTGTTTTTTAACCAATTTCATATTTAAATTGGATATTAAAATATAATAATGTTTTGAACTTTTTTTTAAAAACTTATAGTGTCGCCCCATCAACATGATTAAATTTAAATGAATTATCCCACTTCATTAATTGGAATTCAAAAATATTAATTCCATGTTTTTAATAATCATAATTTATAATTTATAATTATTTTAACATATCTTTTTACCAATGTTATTAGTGAATGTAATTAACATTAATTATAATGATTAAAGTTAAATTAATCTTAACGAATAAATAAACCTTAAATATTAAGACACAAATGACCTATCCACATTTGAAAACGATTTTTTTTATATTATTAGTACATTAACTATATATTATTGGGTTTGGTTGGTTTTGGATAACTTTTATAGGTAAAAATGTTGGAACGTCTAACTTGTTTTAAAAAATAAAAATTGAGTCATTTCCCTCCACTATATTAGGCCACCAACTCTTCCACTTCCTCTTACCTCTCATACAACATAGATTCGGAAAATATCTGCCCAATAAACTTCACAAAATATATACCTTCCACCATAAAACCTCCCTTTTATCAAAATTACTTAAATTTAATCCTTTTATGGAAAACCAAATGGAATTACCTGATTAAGAGGTAACACAATCCCTCATATCATTTCATTCATTTCCATTATCCACTCCCTAAACTCTTCTTATTAAATGATTTTATAACATAACCAGTATCATAAATATACTATTAATTTTGAATTATTATTTTTCTACCTAATATTAAAAAAAAATCATATAATGGTTATAAAATATAATATTTACTTGTACGATGAACGACCGGGTCACGAAACGATGATTGTCCAAATTTTTTTCCACCACTCATGATATAAATTATGATGGAAAATGTATTTTTATTATATATATATATATAATATTTATAATGAATTCATGATTCTAAAATTTTAATTTAGAACACACCCTTATGATATCTATCTTATGTATGTGCAATAATTTCATTTGAGGAAGCGTGTACTACCGCACCTCATAATGATGTGATTCATTCACACACTACATGGAATGTATTAAGGGTATGTTTAGTGAAAATATATGATATATATGAAATAATAATTCCACTGTAATTATATTAATTAAATATATACATATATATACATGTCATTTACTTTATTTCATTAAATATGTCAATAAAACCGAAGTAGTGTTCTTGCTTAAGTATGGCCTACCGTCTCCATGAACATTCTATTCTATTTCATAAGTATATATTATATAGCTTATTATAATAAAAATATATTGAATATTAATTATATTTATATCACATTGTACATACATCAAATCATGATATACTTATAAAGAAAAAATGATGTAAAAAACAAAGATACATGCAAAAAAAGAGAATATTACCAAAAGCTTAACATTAATATAAAATTGTTAACAATCTAGCAATATAATATCATAATAAAACACTATATATAACTACATATAAGAATATTTTTCATTAAATTATTTTTAATAAACTTATATTTTTTATACGGTCTGTTATTACATTCATAAAAAGAGTTAAGTCAAAAGGTAATGAAATTTCCTCTCGCTCTTTATTTCTACAAGATGCATGCCATGTTCACTACAATTTTTCTTTTGAATGATGTATATAATTCCCATGAATGAATTATATAAATATTATAATTAAATTTATGGATACTTAAAAATTAATTTTTTATATTTCTTTTATGGGATTAATGTTTCAAAAGTTACCCAATTAGTATAGTAATTTTGTCTCCATTTTCTTTATCTAAGACACATGCCAGGTTATACACCAATATTTTTCAATGGGATGTATATAATGACCATGAAATTTTAGGCCATGATTCCAATTATTTTCGGGATATTTTCTACTTAATGTAATATTATTTTCTTACATGGGATGTATGGTTCAATGTTACCATGTTGTAGAAGCTTATTGAAACAATATCATCATTTTTTGAGATTGTTTATGAGTATGCTTAATTTAATGAAATATTATGAACCATTTCTTATAAAATCTCTATAATTTTAATATAATGTTTTTATTGATGATATATTCATGTATTAGAACCATTTTATACTATTTGGTACATAATATAGTTAGGAATATTTTATAAGAAATATCGAATTTACTTTCTCTTCGGTCACAAATATGTGTTCCTTCAAAACCATGTTTTATAAAAACAGTTTCCATGAATAATATACTATTTATATTTTACAAATATTTTCAATGTAATCTTTTTTATCTTTCCAAACAATCCTTTTATCTTTCCTTTTTATAATGATAAAGTAATTTTCTTTTTATCTCACATGGCATGTATAGATTTACCCACAATGTTATCATTGAACCTTATTTTTCATATTTAAAAGTTTAATTGTTATAAAATATTATTAAAAATAATTTTCAATGAATTTATTTTTTATTTTTTTTATGATTTCATTATAAATTTCAATGTATTTTCAAGGAATTATTATTTTTCAATATTTCTTATATACATTTATATTATTTTAGGTAAATTTGTTTTAAAATTGTATTAAATCATATTTTATAATTTTTTAATGGAAAATGTTTTCAATATGTTTTAAATTTTTATTTCAATGATTTCAATGAATTTTCAATGAAAATTTTATTCTAAAGTGTTTAGGTTTTAAAAGTCCTTTTCAAATAACAATGGATATTTTCATCAGAAAATTTATTCAAAATATCCTTCCAGGTTATTTTCCATCTAATATGCTATACATTAATGTTACTTATTCTATTTTTGGAAATGATACAAAGGTAAAATTCAATGTAATTATTGAATGTTTCAAGTTATTTTTTAATGATTCTTATGACACTCATTTATTATCAACATGATATATGATTTTGAATCCCATTTTTCACATGTTATAATTTTATTAAATTTTTATGAAACCTATCTATATCCAAAGATTATGATTTTATGAGATTTTAATGACACCCATTTAAATTCATGGGTTTTGATTTTATGTTTGAGACGTCTATATCTTTTTTGGAACATGTTATGATGAATGTTTTAGGGAACTTACATGTATGATTTATTTATGTGATGGGTGGAACCTGTATCTACCTCTAATTCATTCGGTAATGATGGATGACTCATGAGTATAAATGATATTTTTAAAACTCAATATATGTTAACAATGTTTTGAATAGGCCTTGTTACATGTCCATAAGTTTATGTGTGAACCTGATTACATGATCATAATTATATGAGTAATCCTTATTATATATTCATAATGTTATTAGTGAACCTTATTAGATGTTCTCAATGTTATTCATGGACCTGGTTTCCTGTCAACATGTTTATGTGTGAACATAATTACATGATCACAAATCTATGTGTGAACGAGATTACATGTTCACAACATATTCATTAACCTGGTTTCATGAACAATGTTTATGAGAGGTTTCGATTTTATTTCCTTAACTTAATGTGTGAACCAAAATCTATATAAACATGGTCCTCATGTTATATTTTTTTATATTCCCAAATTCTATGTTTTATTCTTATGTTATGATTTTATTGATTAGGCTCTTGTTTTCCTTATTAATCATACCTTAGGAATTGAAAACCATTATTTGATAACTCATGTTTATAATCATTCATGTGTAGTGTATGATCTTATAATGATCATGATCGTGTTCCTATGCCCTTATGTTCATGATATGAATACAAATTTCCAATATTTACCAATTCTAATCATCTAATATCACTTATTATTATATTTCCATCCCCATGTTATGAATATTTGTATTATGTACGATATGTATAAGAAGGTTATTAGTCGTAAAGAACCTAATTGGAGATAACATAGCTTGCTTATGTACCAGTGTTTATGATTCCATGTTTCCAAATGCACTAAACTAATATGGTCTTTGGGAATTTGTTTTTTTAATTTTTTTAATTATTCTACAAAATTGAGGTAATATCTATGGACGTTATCACTTGGTCATTATAAACCAAGTGTTCATGAAGGATAGTGGTTGGTGTTTCACCCTTATCACAATTCGGTTGTGGGTTCATGTTCTACAATATTATCAGATATAATAGGTTTTCTCTAGCCATGTGGGTTATTTTTTTTCTAAATCTATATTTTATAATTCATATAATTTTCCCAAAAATACTATGAAAATCATCAAAAATAAAAATAGTCATAAAATCACTTTGTAACAATAAATTTTTTCTATAAAACATAATTTTCCCTCCAAATAAAATAATCTTATTTGATTATTAATTACTTTGACATCAATGAAAAGGTAAAACCTAAAGGTTAAAAATACATTAAACTTATATCCACAAAATATAAAGGCATTATTTTTATTTTAAATTGTTCTAATAAAACCCATACTATTCCTATAGTATATATTTCTATAAATGTCACCCAAAACCGGGTGGAGGCGAATTTCTAGGGTACTGTAGGATCACTATAGTTGTACTGTAGCAGTCACTATAGAAGTACTGTGTTGTCGGAACTATTCACCCGATTTGGGCCTTCGGGCCACCTGTTTGGGCCTACGGGTCTCTAGGGCCTTCATGTCATCAAAGGCCTTCAGGCCATAGGGCCTTCAGGTCATGTAGACCATGGAGTAGACCAGTTCAGATAGAACGTGCCCAAGAAGAGGATCAGAGGAACATGAGTCGTAGCCACCAGATGCAGAGCTAACCGGATTGGAATAATGAGAGGGAATGACAGCCACCATTGGGACCAGGCACCATGTAGCTTTGTACGGGGAAATGCTAACCAATAAAAAATGCAAGTTGGGGAGCTTGGTGATCAATGACGCAGAAAGAGTGGGAGGGGCAGTTCAAGTGGGTTGGGCCTACGGGTCATGTATTGGGTATGGTATGCCTCAGGGCCTTCGGTTCATGTATTGCAGGTTTGTCGGGCCTTGTGCCTTGGGCCAACGGGTTATGAATGGGTTCCTCTTAAACCCTTAAAAGGGGCATTATCCATGATAATAAAAGAAGGCCTTCAGTCCATTCAGGGTAAAAAGATTTATTTATGCCTTTAATATTATAACCAACCATATACATACCAAACAATGTCACTTTAGAACTATACTATATCACTAATGAAGATAATAGGTTTTTATAGATTATATTTTATCATTCATCATAATTGTTCATAATTAATATTGATATTAATCTATGATTGTACCCCATGTGTTTCAAACCATGAGTTTAGTACTAGAACCATCACAGTGAATTAGTATGATGGTTGAGATATACTAAAATAATTATTTTTAGGGATATAACCCCTATATTCTTTTGTAATAATAAAACATCCAATTTTATAACGCATAAAGGGATGTATTACTATGAAAATGACATAATCTCTTCCATTTAAAATTATTTGGACGGTATTGTATACATAGACTTGTCCATAGGGTTTTTAATAATGTTATATAATCCTAATAAATAAATAACTATATCATTTCATGATACCAAATATAATAACCCTGACCATTTTCATATATTATTATAATATTTTTAACATAAACATCCATTAATTACTAACCCATGATCGGGAGGCCTAGTTTCCTTAGAAGACTGGGTAACAAAAAGATAACTTTTAGGTAAAATATTTAATCATTATCTTTATTATCCATAGATAGATACTAAATATATTTTATCTCCTGAAATTATATAGGATGAATTTGGGAATACATAAATGAATGGGGTTAG
Source organism: Viscum album (assembly GCA_963277665.1). Lineage (NCBI taxonomy): Eukaryota > Viridiplantae > Streptophyta > Magnoliopsida > Santalales > Viscaceae > Viscum > Viscum album. The sequence continues at coordinate 1,346,041,873 of OY728155.1, read as the reverse complement.
CTGAACAACTAGTGAAGGAAGAATCAGGATATTGAAACAAAATGTGAATGTAAAGATATAATTTTATATTAAAAAATTTAATGATCATGAGTAATCACATTGATGAATAACATAAAGGATCACTGTATAATAGGATCACTAAAACATAATAAAATGTAATAAACATATAAAATGACTTATCCATAAGTTATGTATGATTACCATGGAAAAATCTCATGGTAGGAAAAGAGCATTAATTTAATAGGTTTACTCCCTAATTCCATATATAATATATCTTGAGATAAAAACATTATGCAAAACATTTGAGTATTTTCTGGGTTCACGCATCATAACATGTACATTTTAATGTGTTCCATCAAAGGAAATCAATCATAATTAAAACCAATAAAAATTACATATGGTATGAAATATGATGCATTTAAAAGAGATCATATTGAATGTATTTCCTTATAAATGGAATCGAGAATAATAAATTTATATTTTTGAAAGACATATATAATGAATTTAGATGTAATTTGTAAAATCAATCTGTGTTTTTTTTTATGAAAACATATTTAAAATAACACATTTAATTTTACATGATCATAATACCCTTTTCACATAGATATCACTTCTTTAAAATATATTTTTTAAAATATTAAAAATATTTCTTAAACGAACCAATGAATCATGTAAAGTTAGATTCAATGAATTGTTTATTCATAGTGTCATTAAATTTGGTTCATTCGATAAATGTTACATTCATACGTATTAAAAAAAATATGATGGTAAAGTCACAAAATCATTTGATTTAAGAGTTTTTTTTAGAAAAATTAATGATTTCAATTTATTTAATAAATCATTGGATAATTTTAAAAAATAATTTTAAAATACCTGATGAAAATATAAACATAGTTTAGAATGATTCGAGATAAAAAATTATATAATAACAAATTATTACAAACAACAAAAGTTAATGATGTTTCATTGTTCAATAAGGGATGAAGTAAAGACCAAACAAGTCAAAAAAATATTTTATAAAAACAAATAAATGTAATGTGAATCATGAATACAATTTCATATTATTTCCCCCCAAGATACCTCAAACATAAAAATTCTAAAGAAGACCGTAAATTATAACATAAATCTTATACCAATTTTACAACATTCCAAAAAAATCTAATTGGATAATGTAAAATGAATTCTCACTATAAAAACCATGAATAATAAATTATTCATGATATAATAATTAAAAGTGGAAGAATATACACCAACTAAAATAAATTTTTTCAAAACATTAAAATAGTCCGTATTGATTGGTAATTGAGATGAAACAACATTGTATCATAACAACATTTATGCTATAATTCATAAATTAAGTGGTTATGCATCAAAAAAATTATATTTGTAAAAAAAGAATAAATAAAACATAAAAAAATAATATTAATAAAAAAATTATCATGGAATAACATCCTAATCAATGAAGTAAAATAAACTAATGAAAAGAAAATGAGTTACAAAATAGATTCCTTTTTGTTTGAATTATCACTTGTGTAATTTATATTCACGGATAAAAAATAAATATTAATTATTTACTTTTTTATGGAATAACTTCATGTTTATAATTAAATTTGTTTCTTAGTACCATATTAATTTATTTACTTAATCATTTATGTTCACATAAATAGTTTTGATATTCTTTGGTTCATATGTCTCAAATGAATTTGGTCAGTTGACTATTTTAAATAAGTAATATTCCCACAAGAATAATAAGCACAAAATAATTATCCTTTATATAAATTAAATATAATATTAAAACCACTAGTGGGAGTATGATATTAAGATTGAACTATGTTAAAATCATTGACAATGTAGGACTTATATAAAAATGGGAAATATAAAATTTTTCAAATAACATAGTGGATATAAGGCAAGTATTATATTATATTTACTAATTTATCATTATATAATAAAGATAATTTTATATCAGTAAGTATATTTTTCTATAAAATCTATGTGACACAGTGATGATAAATGATTCACATCACTTCATAGAGGCGATATTCTGCATGTACATTTGAATAACATTATGTATCTTTTTTTGAATAAAAAGGTAATAAATATTTGGTATATAAAAGTTATATAATGATAAATATTTCATGAATATAAAATATAAACACTATTTTTGAAATCATAAATATATTTGGGAGGTAATAATGGATAACTAATCACATCAGTTTGTGAGGCGATAGGGTACTGTGCAAATAAACGATGGTTTGGTTTCCATCTTTATTTAGGAGTAAAAAGAAGTCATGTATTAAAAATATAAAATTTCGTAGTATATTAGCCATAATTATTTTATTATATCAATATGGATTAATAATAATTAATGGATGGGGAAAATAAAATTAAATTTAAAATAATCAGTAATGATCGATATTCCTTCTTTGAACAACTTCTTTAGGTGTACACCAAATTATCTATTGGAATGGTTTTCTCAACAAAAAAATCATATTTTATGTGTAAGGGGTGTTTGTAATAGTGTTTTATAAGTATTTTTTGATCCAGAAGGATTTTATAAGTGAAACAAATATAGGATGTTCCCTTTTATAAGAAAGTGGAGGGGAACATTTTGAATTTCTTAATGTGTAAAATTAATTTGAATTAATTCCCAAATTAAAATGGATAAAAAATTAGATTTTATAGGTAAATATTATGTCGATTTAAAATTATATCTTCTAATAATATTTGGTTGTTTTACATTTTTTTCACCTTTATCATTTAATTTTAACCTTATTTAACCCCTTTTTATATATACCATGGTAACAATGGTTTTACCATTTACAATTAATGATATATACTATAAAAGTTCAATAGGATAGTAAATGGATCATGGATGATATTTTAAATAATATAAAAAATTGTTGTAAAATTATAAAAAAAAATTAGGAATTTTAAATCATTTATAAAAATATTATTTATTATAAAATTACATTAAATTGAATTATGAAGATATCCATTAAAATTTAAAATGAAAAAAATAAAATAAATAGAATAGATATATATTTGATTGAAACACCTCTAAAATATTATATTTAGTTATGAAATTATTGAAACATAAAAATTATTTAATAATATAATTCATATAATATATTTAAAATCAATTATTGTATTTTCCATATATTTAAATAATTTTGATGGCATCATTGAAAAATAATTTAATTTAATTATTTCATTACTAAAAAATATAAATATATTCACATGATAAAAAATCATTTATTTTGATCATGAGGATTTAGAACCAGAAAAATATTGCTTTTATCCATATCACAAAATATTATTGTTTTTCAAAAAATGAAAGGTGGCATTTTTTATTTTCATCAAATTAAGTATTATAAATGATGCAACCATTTACATATGCTTAAAAATAGGAAAGTTTATGAAATTAGATGATATAGGGTCAGAATGTGTCAGGAAAATTGGATTTAGTACTTTTTAATTCGAAAAGGTGTTGTCGTAATTCTGTTTACAACATGTTAAACATATTTTATCTTTAAACATGGTAACATATTTTATTAATATTTAATTTAATTATTACTTATTATTTGTTTTAATATATTAAAAATGTTAATAATATTTAATTTATATAGTTTCTTGAATTTAATGTACAATTAAATAGAGAAAACCCGACGATTTTTTTCCAAAATACATATTTTTTCACAAAAAGATGATCAGATGTTAAATATTTATTTTGATAAAAACATTATGTTAACATAAATTCAAATATATATAATATAAATTTAATTGAATATTTTCTTTATTTGGGTGGTATTTTTTTCTATTAATATAGATTAATATTATGGAATAAAAATTAGTTTTTAGAAAACAATTTTTATGCATGAAAATAATCATATACCGAAATCATGTAATTTATAGATTAAATTAAATTAAATTGGTTTATATACATAATATTTAATATTTCAATTAAATAATAGTTAAAAAATATAATTTGATCTTTAAATGTTATGATTTAATTAAATGAAATGATAGTATTTGAAAAAATGATAATTTTCAGTTTTCACTATAAATCATTGATTTCAAAATAATCTAAAATTTTCAACCTAAATGAATTTTGATATTATTTTTCAAATTAATATGTTATTTTTATCAAATAAATTTTCATAATGTTAAAAAAACTATTCATAATATTTTTTTATAGAATGGAATAAAAATATTTTTTATGGGAATCTTTTTTTATGTGTATAAAGACATTACTAAAAATTGAGCACTAATTTGAAAAAATATATGTTTAATATAGAATATTTATACATAATTTTTTTAAAAAATTATTCATATTCATACATCCAATTTTAATGACCATGTTATAATAACCTATTTTATATATTTTAATAGTATATCGTAGTTATTTAAAACACAGTCTTGAGTATAACACTCTCTAATAAATAAAAATATTTAAATAAAAATATATTTTAAAACTATGGGGTCTTAAAGTATCTAATTTTTTAAGTTATGAATATCTTATAAAATATAAAATTACATTTTCTGTTATTGTTTGTGATATATTTGGCATGGATTATCTATCTCTAAATAAATTGAACATAACAAATATGGAGGGGGGATCATTCTTCAGAACAGAGGTCATCATCTTGTTATGTACATGTGTAAGGAGAAGGATTAAAGAACATAAAAATATTATAACTAATCATAGATATTATTTAAAAATAAGAAATCGTATCTAGAAAAAATTATTGAGACTATAGAGAGATGACCAATTTTAAATACATTCATATTGGGTGGGATAATATAGATGTATTCCCTGAAGGGTATTATAATCTTCCTACTAACTGATAGGTTTAGTTATAAATCAATCATTCACCTGGATCTCTACATGAAACCAAGAATCATTATAAAATGGCCATTTTAGAGTTGGAATATCTAAAATGGATGTTATAGGAGAATCTATAAATGGTTTTTATACACCACAGTGAAACACTATAGGGTCAGTTGGTCCTCTCAATCATGTAGATGGACAAGACAATGTGCTTCAAAATTTATTATCATGAAATAATAAAAATTATGATAATAAAAAGTATCCAAAATCACAAATATATTAACTTTTCAATCAATAATGTGGCCCCCGATATTTATCTAAGGTGGTATATTAGTCAGGATACAACCAATTAAAGAAGAAGTATGAATATATTATGAAAACTATCTTTTGAAAAATTTATTAACTATATGAATTCATAGTGATGTTGTTTACATTCACTAATTCTCTAGTTATGTTTATGATTTTAATAGATATAGTCTTTATAGATTGGAAAGACGAATGCTTGGTAGTCATTATGGATGATATACTGATGTAATCCAAAATTCATGAGGATTATGAGTAGTATTTGAGTACTATGATGGAGACATTAAAAAAGGTGAATCCATATGAATTATATAGTAAATGTGTGTACTTGGTTATGGAATGTTTATTATTGGGGAATTCTATCACCAAAAATGGATATATATATTTACCCTTATAAGACATAAATTAATTAAGGGATTACCTAAACTAGAATATTTAAAGGAGATCCATAGTTTTTATGGAGTAGATAGTTGTTTTCAATGATTATAAAGAATCATATATTGATTTTAAAAACAAGATAACTAAGGTACCATGGATGTCATTAACATTTTTTTGAATTAGTGAATTTGAATAGTGTTTTACAGAAACGAAAAGGAGGATTATCACTACATTTGTGAAAACCCCAACCCTAGAAGCCTTGAGTTGGAGGCTATTTTATTATAATAGAATAGGTACAAGATATAACATCACCAATGATCACACAGTTTAGTAGTCATGTAGAAATTATATATGTAAATAGTTCCACTATTATATTTTTAATTAAATATAGTATTTGAAAAAATAATATAAACATCTTAATGACACTTATTTAATGATTCATTCTTCAGATCCTGGGGATGGAAAAAATAAATGGGTGAGAAATGATGCATAGTAAGGGTTATATGAAATAATAATAAGTGAATTAATGTAAATAAGGAATAGATATTATGGAAAGGTAAATAATCTAAAAACACAAGACATCAATAAACTAAAATTAAATTGCATCCACAGATTTTTTTCATTGTCAATATGTCATGGAAATTTATAATTGAATACTGAATAATGAAAATTCATATTTATTAGACATAATGCATCTAGAACATGAACCATTATACAATCTAGACGGTTTACTTATGTGTTGAAAACCCCATCCATTTCTATTTGGAAACAAACAAAAATCGTTATTCTCTAACTTTTTTGTCTCATGAGGCATGTTTGTACAATGAGGGGCTATTTGTAATCCAGCCACACCCAACACTACATGTCCAAAAATTATTCACACATTGATATAATTAAAGAACAATATTCAAAGAGAACTCAATATTTAAAAATGGTGTATAGAATATAAAATAATTTATTCCAAGAAATATGGATAATTAATAAAACATTGAATGAATTATGGCCATTAAAAAGGGAGGTATACACACACCACACAAAAGGAATAAATGGTGAATATGGAATAACCAAAGAGGATATCATAATATTTCCCATGAAATAATGGATATAAATCATATATGGAAATTTATAATGTAAGAAAAGTCATATTTCATGATAAATTATATCCAACTAATTTAAAAACATGTGATGATAATTTTTTAGAAACGTTAGACAACATCCTCTTTGGTGTGGGTTAAGGGAAAATATTAAAAGAGTATCTAATGAAAGAAGATGAAAAATTGTAAGAATAATACAATATATTAACAAAGATATACCTCATGATAAAAACATTTATTTTAGAAAAAAATTGGTGTATTAAAATAAATAACATATTGTAATATAAAATGGGTAAAAAAATCAGAAAGATCTCTTTGGTCAGGCTTTTTTATCAAGAGGAATTGAAAAAGGAACATTATAAAATATGCATTAACCAATCAAAGGAAGAAGAATTTAAATAAGAAAATATTTTTGGAACTTACAGGAAAAATTTTATGATTAAATAATAATAATTATGAATTACATTGGCATAAAGAGAGTGAAATTATAACCTGAATGAAAAATATAGGTTCTGTGAGAATCCTTTAAGGTATGTCTAAATGTGTTCTATAAATGAACTAAATGTACTCGATAATGAAATTATATTCCATAAAATTTAATTAATAACATGCAATTTTTTTCTATTTATATTATTATTTCATTTATTTCATTTATGGAATTTTTATGAGTTATAATTTTTATTTTCATCATTTGAGTGTGTTTGGTTCCTCGTTTTTCATGATATGTTAGTTTTATATATTTATGAAATTTCATTTAAAAATGGTATTAACTAGAAATAATTTTAATTATATGTGATTAATGAACACACAAAATATTAAATGGTATTATATATTATATTGTATTAAGAAGTGAGGATGATTAATTAGATAAAACGGAAATGATAAACCTTAGTATATTTTGAGGAATTTTGGATTATCACAAATTATTATTGTATTATTAAATACTATCTTTTATTTATAATGGTTATAGAAGATAATATAATATGATATATATTTATTATTATTATATTTATTAACAATAAAATTGTTTTATTACTATCTTGGAAGGTGAAATTGTAATCCAAAAACACGTCATCCATGAAGGAAGTAAATATGCACCTCACTAATGATGTTTTCATTTTTAGAATAATTGGTTATGGAGAAGAATCATGATGGGGTATTTTACATTAAAATAATATCATTATATTATATATATGATACTAGAGTTATCATGCAATATTGGACAGATTATTTAAATTTATTATATAAAAAGGAAAATGAAAAGAAAATAACATAATCGAAAGAAGATTTTACCTCTTTAATTATTAATCTTGAGAACATATTTAGGGAAATTTATTTTACACATAAGTTCAGAATATTACCTATAGGATGTTTGGAAAAGGCTCCGGAAGTGTATTGGGGATAAATGTTTCCTGATTTATTTCTTAAGAAAAGTGAGGATAAGAGATGGTGAGGGGTGGTATTTATAGCGGAGGAGAGGGGTGTTTTTTTTATTATTTGATTTATTAGTTTATTTTTCTGGTGTAAGATAAGTAATTGTTTTGATTCCGGTGACTAAATATAGTGACTAATGGATGACAGTTCGATCTAATTGGTGATTAACTCATCTATACATCTGGCATGAATCAATAATTCATTACTATTCCAAAGGTATTATTAATAATTAATAGTATATTAATGTTTATTTAAGCCTGATTTTCTGTGAAACATATGCTATTTATTAAAAAATATACATACCATTAAATATTTGGGTGTAATATTCTTCCCTCCTGTGAAAATTTTGTGCGCCAAATTTTCATTAATATTTACATATAAATATATGAGGGTGGTTCTTCATCATAATATGATTAGGTTCCCACGTAGCTTCTTCCATTTATGGTTTCTCCAACCATCCTTTACAAATCAAGTCATCTTATCTCCCATTACATTCTCTCTTATGTGAATAATATCATTATGATATTCACAATAAGGATAATCAGGTTCTAGTTCTAATTCATCATAGGTGATTACATGTGTTGGGTATATCAAGTAATTCTTTAATAATGATATGTGGTACACATTATGAACATCGGAGAGAATAAGTGTAATTACTAATCAGTATGAAATTGCTCAATTTATTTCTAGAATTTCTAATTGTCTAATGTACCTGGTGCTCAGTTTTACTTTCTTACTAAACTTTCTAAAACACTTCTATCAGTATTCTTTAACAAAGGCATGCTCTCTAACTTGAAATTCCAAATCCTTTTATTAGTTTTCAACATAACTCTTTTGACTACTTAGAGCCAAATTTATATGATCATAAAAAGTTATTAACATTTTTTTATGTCATCAAAACTTACTAAGGATATTATTTTCCTCTTAGATACATCATCCAAACAAGTTGAACTTCTAGATACCTTTCCATATAATGCTACATATAACACTATATCAATACTAGAATGAAAACTATTATTGAAATAAAATTCTACCTAATGTAAATACTAATCCCAAATACATTTATGTCATGTGAGCATGATAACAAAAAGTATTATAATGATATCATTTTCCTTTCAGATTTTCCATCAGTTTGAGGTTTATGAGCATTACTCAAATAAATCTCAGTATCCAAATCCTTCGGAATAATCTTCATGAATTTTGATGTAATTTAGGGATCTTGATTATACACAATAGATAGAGTTAAACCATGAATTCCTAGAAAATATTTACTACATAGTATTATTAGGAACTTAATAGGTAAATCTTCTGTTATAGTAAGAAAATGCACCAATTTTGTAAGATAATCAACAAAAACCCATATTACAACATTCCTTATAGGTGTACATGGTATTAATATGAATAATTCAATAATATTTCCATATCACTTCCACATATAAATAGGTATAGGTAATATGACTCATCTTGGATGTTATATGACAACCTCAGTCTAGTATACACTTAAAGTTTTCCCCAATCTGTGTCACCGTATGACCTCAAACATGCCTCCCCAAATTCTAGAGGATGTTGAATAGTATTGGTGGTATAATTGTCACATTGGGATACAATAAAATATTTAATAGTGTAAGATATAACATAAAACAAATTTAATTGTTGAAAAACATATATTAACCAACAAACATGCATAAATAACCATTTCAAAAAACTTTGTACAAACCAAAACCAATAGTATATATGTAATATAAAGTTGTAGAATCATGTGAAAAAACACCAAAATAAACAAAAAATGATAATCCCAAAACATTCCTAACTCTATGTTAATAACCTCATAAATGCATGTCTCATGCCGAACTCAACTCCTTAGAACATGGACCTTTCCCTTGTTCTGGCTGGAAAGTATGAAATCTGCTCAGGTATCCAAAGATGACCTGAGTAGGGTCTGAGTACAACTCAATAGACCACCACCAATGGTGTCTACACATATCTAGTCAATACAAATAGTGTATGATGGATTAGAATAAATTAAAACTATTAAATAGATGAAAATTAATAAAATATAGTTCGGGCCACTATTTAACAATATTTACATAACCCTTCATATACATAGATCCAAATTCATTATGCGTGCCTTCTTTATTTCATAGTTCATCAACAACATGTAATTCATGTGTTAAAAAATTACATAATTCATTGAAAGGTTCATGGAATTAATCATTATGGATAATGGAATAATTCAAGTCCTAATATCAATAGGGATACCACATTACGACCAATGCAATATCCTCTCCTCAAAGCCTCGGTCTAGGTAGTATGAAACCATAATGGTAATAGAACGTTTTTCCTTTACCTATATTTTTCATCATGGTTGGAGTCAGATCATTAGTTTAAATCGTCCTTTGGGAGGATCCTCTATCTTTTATATTACACCTCAAGCCATGTCCACATTATTATTAATCCATTCACCATACATAAACCATATTACAACCAACACAACCAATACATGTAACAATCATACTCCAAGTTATCAACATAATTATTAATATTATTTCATGACGACTTAACACATTTTCCATTTACATTACATATCCAATTTAGAAAAAATCCTTCTCCCATAACTAGCTCCCTATGAATATTCAGTAATTCACTTATTATCATCCCAATTAACATGTTCAAAAATTCCCTTTTAAAATCAAATTTATCAGATGTTTTTCACATATACCATTATCAATTAACATATTCAACGTAACACTTGTATAATCTCCCATAGGAATTTATGTTATAGATCACAAGACACCTATCACAAACTGAATTAACCAATTTAACTCATTTAAAATCCATTTCAAACAACACGTTAATCCATTATCAAACTAGGAACATAAAAAATATTCCATTTTCCCTTCCATCAAACATATCAATATACTCTATAAGGGATACACATCATCACATCATAACCTTTCACTCACATAAAAAATTTATAGGTCTGAGAATATCAGTGCACCCCAAGGTTTCCCTAAATAAGGAAAATAAAACTTGTTCAATCCCATGAGAACCATGATTGTTTAAAATTATCATTCTGACACCCATATTACCAAACCTCACCAAAGGAAATTAAATCACATCAATATGGTACCATGAATAAAACAAAACTTGATCAAATATAAATGAAACTATGTGATATAACATGTACTTCACCTACCTAAAATAAATTGATGACAACACTCCCAATGATATCCTTAGATCCTATTTCATAAACCCTTTGAAAAATCATCCTAAATATCACGGAAAAATGGGTATTAAAGAATTGTATGGAGATAAGGTAAAGATGCAACCCTAGACACAAAAGAGAAGCAAGGGAAGGATTATACTTACATGTGGCATTAATCTACAACTAACACACTCCAAATATCTTAGGATTAGAGGGGAATAAGCTCTTGGATACTTTGGTCACTGGAGTTTGTTTAGGGTTTTAGCAGGTGAAATGGAGGAGTATCCTTAGTTAGGCCATAAAAACTAGAGGTGGTTGTTTTTTAATTTTTGAAACCATTACTGGGCCACATGGTTTACAAAATTTTCAAAAACCGTGTCTGATCAACAAAACAAGTGTAGTTGGGTTGCATTATTATTCGGGTAGGCCACATAGTTTGACAATCCATGGGAAAACCGTGTGATATTGCACATTCTATGGTTAGCTGATTTTCTTGGGAAGGCCACATGGTTTACTTAATCATGTAACAATCATTAACTATGTAAAGTGCGACCTGGTTTTCCTACCTTTCATGTCCTGAACCCCCAAAACACCCACCTGGCCCCTCATACTCTCGGGAAACATTTAATTTACCAAAAATGTAACATTGAACTGAAAATTTAAATAAATACATATCTATACAAATTATAGGATATTAAAACCACCCCACCTTATGACGACTCGTTCTCAAACTTCTCTTCCCATGAGTTATTGAGTTTCTAAAGATATAAGATTTGGCCAATGGGCCCAAATATATGATTCTAACTCTTAAGTATCATCATGAACATTTTCATGATTCCATAAAATTACAACCAAGCGCACAGTCTTTCCCTTCTAAACATTATCACTACGATTTACAATATAAATTGTCTGCTCTTCAAATAACACATCATCTACAAGATCAATAACTTCAACACCAATCCCATGAGATGGATTAGGGTGATACTACCAGATTTGTGAAACATGAAAACATATTTCATTCCACTATATCATTATGGAAGATCCAACCAGTAATCCACTAGTCTTATCCTCCCCAAGATCTCAAATGGTACCACATACCTAGACATCAACATTACCTATTATTGAATTTGTTGGTGACCCAACCATGGAAACACCCCATGAAACACACTATCTCCACCATAAACCAAAGAGGTATATGTTTTCAATCTGAATAAGAGGTATATCAACTCTGAGATATTGTCATGTGATTTTGAATCAATATATCCTTTTATGATGTATCGTACACAAGACATGATCCTACCAGTTAATACCCTCCAGATTATAGCTAGCACAATAGATATCTATAGGGTATCCCTTAGAGTTCCCCAAAAGGAGGCATCTGAATTGTATCATGAAAAATGTTGTTATAAGAATACTTAATGAAAAGAAATTGATTTTCCCCCAAAACACTAAAATCCAGAACATAGTCTCTCAATATATCTTCTAATATCTGTATTGTACGCTTTGACTTCCCATCCATCTGTAGGTGAATAGTCATTCAAAAAAACACTCGAGTACCTAGTACCTTATGTAACCCTTGTTAGAAGTGGGATGTGAAACACATATCAAGATATGATACAATGTTTCTTGGAACAACATTTGACCACACTATCTCTTGATCATATAAATCATCCAACTAATCAACCATGAATGTATATTGGATCATCATGAAGTGATCCACTTGAGAAATCTGATCCACGACTACCCATATTATATCGTTCAAACGATGTATCCCTAGAATACCCACTACAAATGAAATTTTTTGTGATTCTAATTCCACATAGTAATAGAAAATGATTATAAAAACCAACCCATACACTAATGCTTGATCATTATCTTTTGACAGATATAGAATTATGTTATAAATCATGAAACATATTTCTTCATTCCCATCAACCAATAATTCTTGCGAAGATCACGACACATCATAATCAAGCCAGGATGCACTTATAACTTCGATGCATTAATTCCATGCATAAGCACATCATGCACACTTGTCAGCATCATAAAATGGCATTGAACATAAAAATTCCATCAGTACCAACAACCCATCAATTAGGTTAATCCCCACCTCTAATAATTTCCATCAGATCTAGACACTCTGGATCATCCAGCTAACTCTCCTTAACCTATATCAAAATCAAATACTCATCTTATATAGACCTAAGGGTAATTCGACCATTCCCATATTTTATTTCTAGGTGTATCTCAGTAAACAAAACCATCATTCTCCACTAAAAGTTGGAATCATGAACCACCTGATTCTGTGTCATCCATATCAGAGTGTTTTCAATACTATTCCCTTTTCATGGAGTACAAACAATATCAAAATCATTGTATTGTAGGTACTCAACCCACCATCACAGTAGAATATGTAAATGCTACTAAGAGAATATATAATTAAGAATTTTTTTATTTGTAAATATTGTGAATCTCTCTCCCAAAAAGTAATATTTCCAACAAATTAACGTATAAAATACATTAGGATAATCCAATCTATGTACTAGGATAATTTCATTCATGGGGTGTCTGTTGTATTTACCCATTATCTACAACACGATCCTCTTACAACAACACCACCCTAGTCCAACACTGGATGCATTAAAGAATAAGGTGTACCTCATTACCATTTTGGGTAATATCAAAATTAGGGAGGTAGTCACCCACTTTTTCAACTCGTGGAAATTACTCTCTCATGTCTTTGACCACTCAAACATAACCCCATTCTTGTTTATGCTTAAAATTGGTGCTTTCATATGATATAAATCCATAATTATCTTTTAGTAATGACCTACAAAACCTAAAAAACTCTGAACCTTCGAAACATTCTTGGGTTACTCCCAAGACCCCAAAACCACCACTTTTTCTATTTCGACCAACATACTTGACTGAGAAATCATCTAGGCCAAGAAATTTAATTTCTCAATCAAAATACTATCATTTTGATAGCTTGGGGTAAAGATTATTCTCACTTAGTTAACTCAAGATTATGTCAAGATGTTTTTCATGATCCTCAAGAGTTATTGAGTACACCAAGATTTAATCAATAGAGACAAACACAATATGATTTAGATATGGGTGAAATATTCTACTCATTCAATCCATGATTACATCTTGTTCATTGGTCAATCCAAATGGCATCACCAAAAACTCATACAACCCATACCATCTCTATAATGCTATATGTGGTACGTCAGAAGGTCTCGTGCCCAAATAATGGTATCCCCGATCACAAATCAATATTGGTTAACACTGAGTCATCCCTAAGATTGTTAAATAGATAATAGATTTTGGGAAGTTGATATCAGTTCAAAATTAGTTTTCGGTTCAACTTACTATAGTAAACACATATCCTCAGGGATATGTATACCTTATTCGAAATAATCATGGGAGATCCCAATAGAGTCATACTAGGATAGAAAAACCACTTTATATCCAACTATTCTAGATAAGTATTGAGTTCCTAGAGTTATATCAGCTCTATTTGTTGTGACAGAATGGAAACATGTTCTTCCCTTGGTAGAAACTCGATTGTAAACACAACAACTCTCTTGGGTGGTATCCCCAAGAAGTCATCAAGAAACACGTCCATAAATTGATCGATATTAGGATGGAATACTAGTTTTTCACTTACTCATTCATCAAACATTAGAAAATATAATTGGGCCATTAGTTCTCCCAATTGCAAGAACATTGGCCCTGCACAGCCGGATCATACACCCCACTCAACACAAATGATATAAGAGTGCCCATAGAGAGATTTAAATGTATCTCAACACCGGTTACCATAGATATAGGCTCAATACAACCCAAACATGTCCATTCAAAAAATAAGTTCAATACATGACATCTCAAGTAAAAACAGGTTCCACATAAAACAACATCCACCATTCTTTAAAGGATAACCCTTACACTGTATGGTATTCTCAATACGCACCCCCAATAGTGTATCAATTGGAATGACCACACTTTCACTATCGATAGTTAGTCCTAACACAACTACGAACTATGAAAAAAAATGTTTATAACCTGTGTCAAATAAAACACTAGTAAGTGTTGAATCTAAAAAAATAAAACCTCGAACAGAAGATGACCCTACCTTTCCTTCTACATGTGTAGATTAAACTATGTGAAGATGACATGCCCGTCTACCTTGGGATCTAGCCTGAGTACCCAGCAGTGCACTACCCCGCTTGTACAAAAATGATTTCCCATGAGTTCCATGTCCTAAATACCTATCTGTATGACATGTGGTGCTTTATCTACCTTCTTTATATGGGTTGATTGACTCCCCTTCATTCACATTAAATCTACCTCTATCATTCATCTTTTCCATGTTTTTGAGGATTCGTAGAGAATGTCTTTAAATATCCTATCCTGCAACTTGACTGACACTAGACTAGTGGTAAGGGACACTAACCCTTTATGTGACCTGACCTTCCACACTGGTAACCGAACACCTGATCCCCATCCTGAGGGACTTTCCATCTATTATAACTACTCTATTAATTTTCTCTTTATTGGAATCTATAGAAAAAATGATTCCTAACCTCAGAATCTATACAACTTTTTTCCCATCTCACACCACAAGTCCACCTCCTGAAGCTCCCTTCGTGTTCCCTTTTGAGATAATGGATTGTTCCACTACCTCTTTAAACATATTAATTTGTAAGATATTCACATGGGGGACAATATCATGAGTAAACTCATATGTAATCTTTTTTTATAGCTGCCTCATCTCCCTCCATCAATAGAAAAAATGAGCACAAATTAATGTAATTACAAGTATATTTCATGAAAGATTCAACCCTCTCAGTTAAACTCATAAATTATGTCTCTTTTTCATTCCAAAATGTCTCTAAGTTGTAATCTTCCAAAAAATTTACTAAATTTTTTCCACACCATTCCTTATATGAGCACTATCAGAACCATAATGTCCCACCAAATCATGACATGTCCTAGTAACAAATAGGCTTTTATCTTGACTCACTTATTTGAAGGATTCTCCAAGTTATCATTAATTTTATAAATATACACTATCCAGACCATAGCTTCTTCTAGACCACCCTCTCTGGTAATGGTCATAGGGTGCTGCAGCTAAGATTCTCTAGTCAACCCAAACATACTCGGTGTAATTTTCCTTAGGTCTCGTTACATCATCTATATAAAATAATGAATGTTCACATTAGAATTTTCTTCCTTATTTTCTTGAACTATTGGATATTATTAATCCACTATAGTGGGGACATTATCTTAAAAGTCCTCCTTTCACCCAACAGGTACATGTCCTCATGGTTTCATTCATCTACAATTATAAACACAAGTTTTAGAACATAACGCATAAATACGTAACAAAATATAAATGTGTTGTTCACAACTGGCCATCAACAAACCATTTCACATAACAAATTCAAATGGCTTTATCTTACTACGAACATTTCACTCGACCATACTTACCACGGACTATGATTAACATAGGGTGACTCACTCACACGGTTACAACCATATCAAATCATTTCCAATATTGCCGCATACATCAACAACATTAAAATTCACATTCAACCTCATATTAAGAATAATTATTCAATAATTATTTAACATTTTACCTACCATAATACCTATTTCCAACATTTATTTAGACACCATTTTTATCAATCTCTACAAAATATAATACATTCTACACATTAGGTCACATACACCCATCGCGTATGTGTGTGCCAATGATGATGTGTGTAACTCTTATACTTACGTTCCAAGAATGATGCATGAATGCAGAAATTCATAAGATTCATTCCATTAGAAAAATGTAATTAAATATATCACATAACACAACTTTTGAATTACCCAATTGAGAAATATCATCTTATGTATCAAAACACAACATTTACAATAATTCCCACCCTGTGTGACTTTGGATATCCCCAATACATGGGTTAGATAATCCCAAAAATGAGCTCATTACCAAGTCCCAGAACCTTCTTAACCATTTTTCATCCGCCCACAAATAGATGTTCATATAAATAACTCCTCTAATAACTCTTTGTAACATACCTGGCCTGGGAAGCACTAAATCAGTGCCCTAAGATGGGTTTCCACATGGCCTTAAGCACACCTCTCCATACAACAGACTTTTCTGAATAGTATAGAGGTTATAAATGTAACATGGGGAGGCTATACAATGTATACCAGACTAAGACTCAACAAAAAATAAACATAATATCAGAAATAACAAAGAATATCCAATGAACATGCATAAATAACCATTTCTAAAAACTACAGACCAACCACGACCAATAATAAATATGTCATTTCAAGGTATAATACCAAGTGAAGAAACCGCAAAATAAAGTCAACCATAAAATCCCCAAAATAGTATTAATCTATTTATGAATTATCATCCATTCATGATTCATGCCCAACTCAACTCCCTATCATAGGAACCCTTACCTTGTCCAGACCACCAAGAATAAAATCTACATGGGTACCCAACAACATTCCCTGAAGTGTGTGAGTACAACTCTGTATTCCACCACCAATGGTGTCTACAAAATATTCAGTCTAAATAGATAGTTTATGGAGTCATTGTTTAAATGAAAAGTAATAAATAGTTGACAAGTAATAAAATACATTATTGGACACTAGTTAACATTCTATACATAACCATTCATAACGTAGATCCAAATTCATAATGTGAATCTTCATCATTACATAGTTCGTCAACAACATGTAATTCATCAGTTTGGAATTTACATCATTCGTGAAAAGTTTATGGAAGTAATTATTTTTCAAAAAGTTAATATTTCAAGACCCTATATCACTCAAGATAAAACTTCACAACCAACTCAGTATCCTCACCTATGTGCCTCGTTCTGGGTTGTATGAAATTGTAATGAGAATATCACTTTGTCCCCTTCTTTAACCTTGAAACTGTGGGTGGAGTTAGAGAATCAGTAAAACTATACATATGGGAGGAGCCTTAGTCCTTTATCCCACACCTCAAGCCATGTCGACATGCTTATTCGTCTGATAACCATGCATAAAACATATCTAATAATACTTTACCAATACATAAAAAATCATAATTCATAATAATCCACATGGGAAATATTACTATGCCAAATCCCTTTAACAGATTTTCAATTTACATTACTTATCCAATTTATCTAAAATCCAAATCTCATGAATGAATCCGTATTCAAAATCATTAATTCCCTTATTATCATCCAATTTCTCATATTCATAAATTCTCTTATGAAATCCCATTTAACATAGTATTATCGTAGAAACCATTAACAATTATCATATTCACTATCTCACAGGCACAATATCCTATTGCCATTTCCATTATCAGTTCTTTTACATATATCACAATCACAATTAACCAATTTAACACATTTTTTTGGAGATTCCAAATAACCCATTAAAACACTGTGAAACTATCCACATCACCAATATTCTAGTTTCATTCCATAAAACATATCAATATACTCTACCATGGATCTATGTTATCACAAAACAACCATGCACTCACTTAACTAATTTTTAGGTCTGGGATTATTGGTGCACCCCATGTGATTCCCTAAATAAAAAATATCATCCTTGATGCATCCCATACAGTCCATGGGATTTTATAATTATCATTTACACATCCATTTTACCAAAATTCACTAATTGAATCTAAATCAAATCAAGAGGTGACCACGAAAAAAACTAAGCCTAAAAAAATCAAATTGAAACAATGGGATATAACTTGTAGACCACCTACCTTGAATCCATTTAAGAACACACTACCAATAAGAGCCTTAGATCCTGATTTAACCATGCTCTAAATAATAAACATAGATCTCATCAAAAAATTGGGGTTTTAGTGATTCAGATAGAGTAAGAGAAACATTCAAACCTCAATCCCAAATTAGAAACAAGAGAGGGATTAGAAATACCTAGAGCATCGATCCACATCCAATGGTGATCCAAAATACTTATGATAAAAGGATAATCGCATCGTGAAATCATGGATCCCTAGGGTTATTCCTTAGGGTTTCACGAGGTTAAATGGAGGTGAATCATGAGTTTGAACATAAAATTCTGAATGTGTATATTTTTTTAATATTTCACATGATTACTAGGATGCATGGTTTAACCACAAAATATACCAAACTATATATTATATAATTTTCTTGGGAATTTGGGATGCACAATTACCAAGATAGGTCCCACAGTTTGACAAAATGTTGTCCAGACATGCAATATTACACTACCTAAGTTGCACACTTTACCTGGGAAGGTTGCATGATTTATATAACATTATACCAACTATTCCCCTTGCACAGTTTAGCCCATTTTACTTCCTTTTATGTAAGGAACCCCCTGAGTCACCTAATACTACTTGTAAACATCTCAATAACCCAAAAAATTATTTAAATAATAATTTTAGTAATGAAATTCTTCCACGAAGTCCATGATCTTACATGTTGTCTCCAAGCCTTCACTTTTTTACACACTATACACCTAGACACATTGTTAGTGCTTTATTGCTTCCTACTATATCAAAAAAAATTTCCTTTAGATCACTATAAATCATTGAACTACTAGAAAGTACAGATAAATTTTTGCAATGGGAAGCATCTAATTGTTCCCTTTTTAGCTCTGGTATTGATTGAACAGATATCCTTTTTGAAAATATTTTAGTTCCATTCTCATTCACAAAGTCTTCCAATCTTCCATCCTTAACAGAATTAATTTTCATATGAATATAATAATCCTCAAATTGAGAGTATTTTATATTCTCTAGTAATTATTGTTTAACAATCATTTGATAATGGGTGATGTTTCATATTCTTTAAAAATTTCTATATCTATCTTAAACAAATCAATGAATATAGGATATTTCAAAGTCCTCTTTTTAGTATAATGTCAATAATAATTTATGATTCATGAATTATTTACCATATTTCCCTTCCCTAGATTATAGTGTATTGATCAATCATAATATATGAGAATCTCAATTCATCATCATTTCATCCTATTGATTTATTTCTATGTAATGATGAATTTTATGCTTGTGCGTACCATATATATCCCATATTATACCATAGATATAGTATCTCCATTTCTAAAAAAATATTACAACTGCTAACTAAATATAATTAGTTGGATTATTTTTTTCATGACTCTTAAACATCCATGATTTATATGAAATTTGTTTTGTAATTTTACATATGATAACAACAATGTACATGATTTGATACATCATTCCATATCCAAACCACATCATTTATTGAAGGTAGAGTCAAAATAAGAGAATTAACTAATCTTTTCAACAATTTATAATTGATTTCTACACATTATTTTGTTCATTCAAACTAAACCCCTTCATGTGTGAGATTCGTTAATAGAATTTCCCATCTGGAAACATTTTGAACAAAACACTGATAGGAACCTATTAATCCTATGAATATATATACCTCTATTACATTCTTTGGCATATTCCATTCTTTAATTACATTCTACTTAAAAATGATCATCTGAGATTCCATCCATATAGACAATATGGCCATGATAATAAATTTACTGAAGCTAGAATTAACACTTTCTAAATTTATCGTATAACTATTTTCTCTTATATGTCTCAAGGATAATTTCAAGTGATTCTAATTGTCTTCATAGATTTCACAATACATTATAATGTCATCAAATAAAACTACATAAAAATCACCATGTTATTCCATCCACACTATTTTAATTCTATCCATGAAAAAAATGGTGAATTAGTCAATCCAAATGGCATTATTGTGAAATCGTAATGTCCATACATCCTTCAAAAATAAATCTTCAGAATATAAATATTCTTTTGTCCCAACAGATGATACTCGAAAAACCTTATTTTTTGAGAAATATTAATATCCTTGAAGTTGATAAAATAAATAATCAATGCATGGTAGAAGAAATCTTATTATTTATTATAAAATAATTAATTTCTCTATAGTCAATTGATAACCTCAAGGATCCGTCATTCGTATTCACAAAAAGGATAAAGATAACTATAGAGAAAAGCATGGGTGAATAAATCCATTATTACTTAGATACTCTAGTTTTTTCTTTAACTACCTTAATTAAATTGTTTTAATTATACTAGAGACATTGATATTAGATATTCATCAGGGATTTGATCAATTGAAAATTCAATTTCACACTCTGAGGGTGCCCTGATAATTTATCCAGAAATACATCAATATCTTCCAACATAATTGGTATATCCACAATTTGAATAAGAAATTACTCATATCTATATGTTGTTTTATCATATTTTCTAGTAATTTCATTCAGTAGATCGATTGTGGGTGGATCTAGATAAAAATCATATGATGATGTCTATTCCCTAAATAAAATGAATTCTACATCTTCCACTCAAATTGTAATTTGTTTCTCCTTGAAATAAATTCTCCCATCATATTTTGAATGACATCCCATTCTGAGAATTATATAAATATAAATAATAGGTATGATGATAAGATATAAAAATAAAGGACATTAATGTGCTATAATGGTAACATCACAATACATTTTTTTCTTAAAATAAGACATCGCTTAGAGGTTTTTTCTGACAAATCCCTTGTCAAATCAATGAAAAATATCCAAATTTAGTGAAATATTAGTAGATATATAACACTACGGTGTTTTAGAATAAAATAAAGTATTTTATATTTTAATTAAGGATTAATGTTCCAACAACTACACCACTTTGGTACTTCTACATCAGATGTGGTGATTAAATAAAATTTTCTATCTCCCTTTGGAATCTTCTATTTTAGATTCCCCTGATGGTTGAGACATTGATTTTAATAAGAACCCAATTCATTAAATTAATGCATTGAACATAATTTATATTTCATATTCCCCTTGTATTCATTATCTCTATGACACTTTTCCATGCACATATGGAAAACTACCATTAATTTCATAAATTTCCAAGATGATTCTTTCAATAATTTATTTCATTATGGAAATTCATTCATTCCCATATTATTCATTGATGCACAAACATTTATATGTCTAGGAGAAGAACTAGTATTCTCTTGAATTACCTTGGCAATATTTGATCTATATAATTCTTTCTTCTTTTTGATGGCACATACTAATATTCCATCATGTGTTGAAAATGTTTGAGAACATTGTTCTATTTAGAGAGTTATCTTAATACCTTTAAATAAATAAACCATAATGTATTTTGAATCATGTATTTAATCAATTTCCTACATTCCTTATCATGTGATTTTATCCTCATATTCTACAAAAAAAGTCTTAAAAATCTCTATATTTTCTAAATATTTTACTCTTCATTTCAGTTTGTTGCTTACAAAAGAAATATATGTTGAAGAATGTTTTTTTGAAATTTCTCCTTTACAAGTAATATTTTTTGTCTTCCTCCTTAGTGTTATGTATAAATGACCACCATTGATCAGTAACTCACTTGAGACAAAAGACTTCCAAAACTACATATTCATTTTTAGTGCATCACAACGCTAGAAATGTCTTTTCAAGGGACTCGATCCACTGCTCAACTACCATAGAATTTGTAGTCCCAATAATTATGAATGAATTTCCTGCATGAAATGATCCAAAATAGGTTTATTATTGTTATGTTTTAGAACATGTGTATGTTTTCCTAATACAGACAAAATTTTCTGAGCTCCAACACTAACTTTGTTGACTTTCTCAGTAAGGAAATCCCATCATTTTCTCCCAATATTTATTCCTTCCCTTCTATTAAGTACCATAACTAAATAATGATACACACTATATTAGTACATATTCATAATGAGTATTGGGGAAAACACACAATAAAAGGAGTTATTATGATTCTCATGTTTGTTTAACAACTAGTTCATATAGATTCTACTAATATTTCCCCAATAACATCTATAATAACCTCGACCCCAGTAGCATAGAGTCGATTATCATTTTTTTACAACGGACTTGATACAGGAGATTACATCACCAAAGGTTGATCAGTTTTGTAGTCTTGATAAAAACAAGATACATATATAGTATCCTTATTACATTAGTATTTGAACATAGTACATAACAATATAAAATAAACTTCTTCAAGTCCATAATTAAAATAATTCATCTTCATAACATGGGGAAATGAAAAAATAAAATGGTGATATTGAATGCTCAGTAAGGGTTATATGAAACAATAACTGGCGAAGTAATTTCAATACAGAATAGATATTATAGTGAGGTAAATAATTAGAAAAATGTATTCCATCAATTAACTAAGAATGGAAATTGTTCGATAGATAATTTTCATAATGATAATATCATGGAATGTAATAACTGAACACTGAACGAATAAAATGATTATTTATTAGATATCATGTATCTTGAACATGACCCATTATAACACCATGATGGTTTAATATTTTCGGTAAAAACCCATATGATTCTATTTCGTGTAAACACAATGGGGTTTTCTCCACTAATTTTTTCTCATGGGATATGTCAATGCATATAAGGGCTATCCATATCTTGTCCCCACCCATCATTGTAGGTCCAAAGAATACATTATACATAGATTAAGTTAAATAAAATAATTAAAAGAGAACACAATATTTAATAATGGTATATGGATAATATAATAATAATATCCATGAAATGTGGATATTGAACTAAATATTCAATGAATGATGGTCATATACAAAATATATATATACATGAACCACACACAAGGAATAAGTGGAGAATTAGGCACAACCAAAGGTAATATAATAATGGTTTCCATGGAAGATTGGATTTAATTAATAATTGGAAATTAATAAGGTAAAATAAGAATATATCTTCATAAAAGGTATCAAAATGAAGTTAAAAAATGTAAAAACTCATTTTAAGAAACAATATAAAAGAGAATCTTAATTCTGGGTTAGGGGGAAACATGAAAAGTGCCTCTAAAGTGGTAAAAAGAATAATAATTAGCATAAAACCATATCTAAACTAAGATAGTCATTCATGATAAAAAAGTGATTTTAGAAAAATATTGGTGTCTTAAAATATATAATGTATTGTACTTGATAATGGGTAATAAAATTTATTATTTCCTTAAATCAGTGTTACTTATCGAGATGGATTGACAAAAAAACATTACTAAACATGCATTTTTTTAGTAAGAGGAATAATAATTGAGATGTGAATTTTTATTTGGAATATAAAAACATAGTTTAGTAGTATTGGGAAATAAAAATTAATAATTACATTGTGGTAAGGAGATATAAATCAAAACCGGAATGAAAAATGTAGGTTCAGGGAGAATCAATTACATTATATCTAAAAGTGTTTTACACACTTACATATTTTCATGGATAATGAAATTAGATTCATTAATAATTAAATTCACAACATCATTAAAATTTATTTTATTTATTAAAATTTTATTAAGATCATTTATGTACTTTTTTATGAATTATAAGATTCATTTTCATCGTTTATGACTGTTTGTTTCCTTTGTTTTCTAGATTGGTTACTTGTATACATGTATCCAGGTTTATGTATAAATGGGATAAATTATACAGAAATGAGATTATAATTTATTAATTAAATTTTATAATAGTAAATTCTATTATATATCATTTTCATTGAAGATACGAGGATGAATAATTAGATAAAATGTTAATGATAAATGCTAATTTATTTTGGGAATTTGTAATTATCACAAAGTTTTTTTTAATTAATTGTATGTGAATATTCCAGTCACATTACTTAAAATAGTATGTTATAAATATATTATAATATTTTTAACCATAAAAATGGTTTTATGATATTTTGTGAAGGAATAATTGAAAAAATAAAACACACCATCCACAAAGGTAGTAACTCAGCACCTCATGAACAATGTTTTAATTTTTAGAATAAAAGGAAGAGATGAGGAGGCATGATAGTAGATATTACATAGACATAACAAAATTCTACTATATATAATATACTATAGTTATTATGAATTATTTGATTGAGGAGTTGTGTATATTTTATATAAAATGAATGTTAAAAGTAAATAATGATATCAAAAGAGGATTTTACCTCTTGATTTCTTCTCCTTGAAAACTTATATCAGGAAATTGTATTAGTTATTTAGTTGAGACCATAAAATCATATTCATGGTGTTAAGGATTTAGAAGAGGATTGGGTTGATATTTTTCATGCTTTGTAGCTCAAGATGTGTGAAAAGAATAGGTAGTGAAGGGTGGTATTTACAGTGGAGGATAGGAGTGTTTTTTGATAACTTGATTTATTAGTTTAATATATTTTCTCAATATAAGAAATAATTATGGTTATTGTAACTATATATTGTAAATAAATCATGTGAGTAAGAACTAATGGGTTCTTACATCATCCATTCACTAGACATGACTTAATAATTCATTTATTTTTCACACTATAAATTATTGTACTTGAATATTAAATAAAAATACATCTATTTTAGAAAAACACAAATCATTCACACAAAAAAAAATTCAATTTTTATTACTCAATATGGTAATAAATTATTTTAATAAGAATATAATTCTTAGAAATGTAGTTTTTAATTAAAATCATTATTTACTCAAAAAATACCAATTTTGAAGTAATAACTTATTTATTAAAAATTTGAAAATTTAACTATGTTATGATAAAAAAAATTATTCGTGAGAATGGAAAATATTAATTTATTTTTATATTTAATGAAAATAAAGTTTCATTTAAATCAATCTATTCTATTTAAATATAAATAAATATGTTTGTTTTCTCAAAATTACAACACTTAATTTATCATTTTCAAAATATTTATTTACTTATTCTATTACATAATGATAACATATTTTCATATATAAGATGGATAAATCTTAATTATACTTTCATTGATGATGTTACTATTCTATTGGAAAAAGAACTATTCTTAAGTGTCACATTTCTATTCCAAAAGTCAAGGTACTATTTAATAGTATATTAATGTTTGTTTAAGTTAAGTGTTGTGTTAAACAAAAGCTATTTATTTAATAAGATACATACCAAAAAATATTGGGGTGTTATAATCATTCCTCTATAAATTTAAACCTAGAAATTTTCATGAATATTTTCTTATAAACATATGAGGTTGGTTCTTCTTCATATTATCCTCACGTTCAAATGGCACTACATTAATTTTTCATGTCTCCAAATAACATTTAGAAATTAAGGTGTCCAATTTAACCATAAATGATCTCGTATGTCACGAATCTTGATAGGCTACTCACAGTATCGAAAATAATTTTCTTATTCTATTTCATCAGAGGTGATTACATGCATTGGGTCTGGCATATATTTTATTAAACATGATATATGGAACACATCATGATATTTGGAGAGAATTGGTGTTATTTGAAATTTTTACACTATAAATGTAATCCATCCATGATTTTAAAATTTTATCATGTACCTGGGGATCAATTTCCTTGTCTTACCGAACCATATGGAATCCTTAAATGGAGATACTTTCACAAAGAAATGACCTCTCACATGATATTCCTAATCCTTTCTCTGGATGTCAACATATCTCATTTTTATACTTTATGATTCATTGATATAGTACTAGGTTGTCCTTTTCTTTTTCATGGTCTCATAAATACATTATGGGCCTATATATTTCCTCCCACAAACTACTTCCCAACAAGTTAGAGATCAGCATCTTTTTCTATATAAAATTCTTCATATGTGTCAATTTGAATATTGGAAGTAAAACTATTATTGTAATAAAATTCCACCAAAGATTAATACTAATCCCAAATACCTTTAAAGTCATGTGAGCATAATATTAAAATTTATCTCAAAGTTTGATTAGTCCTTTTAGACTTTACATTAGTCTGAGGGTGATAAGTAGTACTCAGGTTATAACAACCCATAATTTACAAACATTGTTAATACTTCAAAATTTAAGCACACTAATTACAACATATAACAAAACCAGGAAAGGACCGTATAGGTATGGTGTCTTTAGAAACTGGGAAACATAAACAACTGGTTCATAAATCATCTATGTTGTCTCGCATTTATTTCATCATATCTAGAGTCCCTTTTTGTCATATCCTACTTAATAACCTTCTTCCTGGCCTGGGGAAAGAAAACATACAAAAGGGTGATCTCAAATGCTCAGTAAGGGTAAACAACAGAAATATCAATCACATCATATTCATAAGAACATAACAATTTAGAAATCTTAACCTGCAATAGAGGTTATAATTTCAAAACATAGGATAAATCATAGTATTGAAATATAATCCCAATAATCATAACATAAAACATGAAACTTTGTGTAATACACACATAATCATAGAGAATCATTTCTTAGTATTCAAGACTCATTTCCAAGACTATCTTAGCGGACAATGTCCATTTCTGAATCGAGTTCACTCCTCGTTTCAGTCCTGTTTCACTGAACCGGTTTAACCTTCCATTCCAGACATGTCTATCTCATGACATATAAATCTTTACCCAATGCATTGGAGGGAGATATAGGTCCCACCCATCTCATAATGAAACCATTCTTATGTGTTCCACAAAAATCATAAATCATACATCATTGCATAACCCGTGTAATAAAAATGGGATTCTTAAACATCGTGACATCATAAAACAATTCATATAAGTTAAAGGAATCCATAAAAATAATTCCATCACAACATAATAAAATCAATGTAATAATAGGTATAGAAACAGAACCCTATATTATCTTAGATGGAAAATAATTTTGATAAAACACTTGAACTTCATTCTTGAGGAAAATATCCTTTCTACTTCAAAAACATGTTCCTTTCTTGACATGTCATATAATTTTGAACTAAAAGAAGTTGATTAAAAATAAACTTGTAAACATGTAAAGGAAGATTCATGTAAATAATGTTCTAAAAATCCATTTATGTAGTATAAGTTAAAAAACATTATTCTCATACTTTTGTCGGAAAATTCAAAAAGTGCCTCGTACGAAAAACGACAAAAGATTCATTTAATATCTTTTACTAAAAACTCACTGAAGGGTAAAATTGGATATAAACTACTGTATAAGGTTATAAATATTACATATTGAGGAAACATGGATGTGTATGATAAATATTCCCTAGTAAATTATGAAGTATAAACAATCTCGGATAAAAATGAGATTGTGAGATTTTCCATTACCTTAGGTCCGATTTGCTTCATAAGTGTCCGAACCTCCTATATAATGATTTAAATAATGCCATTGAATTATTCCAGAATCATACTCATTTTTATTATATCATATATGGCCATATTCTTAGCTTCTTATAAGTAATATTTCCTTGCTACTTGTTATTCGAGTGTTTACTACTTTTTGTTCTTATGCGTGTTTTGTCGAATAAATTCTTATTCTTCACTTTAGGTTATAGATACCTCATTTCCAGAATGTTATTAGTGTAATATATATCATATTAATTTATTAAATTCATTTATATAATAATTATGCAATGAAGATCATGTAGAACGAGACGCATCACATCGTGGAGACGGTATTCCGTACGTACGCACGAGCGATGATATCGTTCCCATGATCGTGGAATTTTATTTGAGTGTATTTATACTATTTTAGAATCAATATAACTTTAAAATAATCATATATAGTTATTATTTACACCATTATACCCATCCAAGTAATGTGGTGGTGGAAAATAGATTACACCACAGTGTGGAGACGGTATTTCGTACGTACGCACGCACGGTGATTTCGTTTTCCATAGGATGGATAGATGGTGAAATAGGGTTTTTTCATACTAATAATAATATATAAGTATATGAGTGATACTGATGTTATTACTTAGTAATTAAACAACTAAAGAAGAAGAAGTTGAAGAAGAAATAAAGTTGAAAGAATTGGTAACGGACATTACCTCTTCTTTGAAGCGCCTCTTTGAGACCTCCTCTTAGGGTACTAAAATTGGTCATTGAAGAAGACCAGGACCTCTAGGATGTTTCTAGGGAAGTGGAGAAGAGAATTTGTCATGGTTTGGCCTAGCTTTAAGGCTCAAAGTGGTGTGAGGAAGAGAGGGAGGAGGTTCCCATTTATAAGGGAGGAGAGGGGAACCTTTGGAAAAACTAAAAATATTATTTTATTATAAAGTCATATTTAGTTTTTAATAGCTCCAAATTGATTTATATCGAAGATAAGGTGGGGATGGGTCGAAATCCTATCATCCAATATAATTTGGACAAGTTTAAATCATTATATTAACCTTATCTTTTAGTTTTAACTCTTAGTTAATTAGATTGACATTTACCATGTCACTTTATATTTTTATATTATATAGTTAATAAACATACCATATACATCCAAGAGACCCCCAAGTGGTCCATTAATGATACAACTATTATGATATAAGTATCTTGGACGAACAATAGGTTTTTAGTAATATAATAACAATTAATAATATAATATTTTTTTTAAAAACTATTTTATGTCAATTTTGACACTATTTGGTAATTGATTTTTGTGAAAATCATAACAAAATTATTAGTTCGAAAAACGTTAATTAAATCAACAATAACATATCATATTAACATAGAAAATTATTGTAATTCATAATAAGACTCAAATTACATTTATTTGGGTATTTATAACATCAATTATGTCAATATTTCATTAATAAGATAATTACTGCATCATCATTGTGTCAAAAATATATTAAATTATTTTAAGTCTAAAAATTAAAAATAAAATACAATTATTTAGAAAATATATTTATATTTCTAATTAATATTTATAGTCTAATTTATCTATTTGTAACCCTGTATTAAAAATTATTTAGTTATTAAACTTTGATTTTAACTATTTTAACCCTTCTTTAAATAAATTAATAATAAATGTCCTAATCTAATCCATGTGGGCCAAAATGGTCATATTTTATTCCTAAGGTTGTTTTTGGTATAATTACACTTATCAAATAGAATTAGTACATGTGTTAGGGTAATAATAATAACATTTTTACCCTTAATTGCCCTATTTACTTTTATCCGTGGTAAAAAAAAGTAAAAAGTTACTATTCACAAAAAAAGTATTTTCATCTCATTGAACCACATTTTTGACCTTGATATTAACCGTTTCTCTCAGATTTTCGAAATTCCACTCACAGAAGTGGTAAAATTAAGTTTTATGTAAATTTGCAAATTATCCGAGGAGGGGGGTAAAAGACGGTGAAAAGTTCGATAAAATTTTTATATATCTAAAATTATTATAAAATGACTCCAATGAATTAATTTGAAAATATAAAGGTATTATGTAACAATTTTGACCTAAAATAAATTTATATAAAATAAATAATTATTTAAATCAAATTTCGGTTTTTAAATAGTATCCCAGTGTTTTAAATATTCATCAAAAATTGAAAGTTTTCAGAAAAATACCAAAATTTCACCCTAGGATAATTTCGATATTCAGAATCCAAAAATGAAGTCCATTTTGAAAAATAAAATTTACAAAATTTAAAAAAGTGGGTATTACTATTCATAACGACTAGTTTTAATAATATTTTAATAGCATATCGTTGTTTATTGAAACTCGGTATTGCGTACAACGCAAGCTATTGAGGAAGGTTGTGATTGCGTGTAAAGCAAGCCAAGCTAGTGTTGTGTGTAGTGAAAGATTCCTTTGATAACATAAAAACAAAATATTTCTAATAAAAGTCTCAGTTGTTACATTTTACCCCCCTTAAAATGAATTTCTCCCTCAAAATTCGTCACTTTGTAACAAACAGATGAGGATACCTCTCCCTCATCATATCCTCAAGCTCCCATGTAGCTTCTTCTAATTGGTGGTTCCTCCATAAAACGTTCACCATGCGAGTGGTCTTGTTCCGTAGGACTTTTTTGCTATGATCCAGTATCTCTATCGGTTGTTCTTCATAAGAAAGATCTTGCTCCAGCGGTAAAACTTCTAAGATGAGTACATGTGAAGGATCAGGTATGTACCTTATCAGGAGAGATACATGGAACACATCGTGAACTTGAGAGAGATTCGGTGGAAGCGCCAATCGGTCAGCTACCTTCCCAACACGATCCAGTATTTCGAAAGAACCGATATACCTAGGGCTCAGCTTTCCCTTCTTTCCAAATCTCATTACTCTCTTCCAAGGAGATATTCGTAAGAACACTTTATCACCCACTTCAAACTCTATGTTTTATCTTCGGTTGTCGACATAACTTTTTTGTCGACTATGAGCTGCTCTAATGTGTTGTTGAATAGATCTGACCTTTTCTGACATATCATCAACAAGATTAGGTCCTAATAGCTTTCTTTCCCCAACTTCATCCCAGCAAGTTGGAGTCCTGCATTTCTTTCCATAGATAGATTCATAAGGAGCCATCTGAATACTGGAGTGAAAGCTATTATTATAAGAAAATTCCACCAAAGGTAGGTTTTGATCCCAACAACCTTTGAAATCCATAGAGCAAGCTCTCAACATATCTTCTAGAGTTTGAATTGTTCTCTCAGACTGACCGTCTGTATGAGGATGATAAGTAGTGCTGAAACTGAACTCTGTATCCATAGTATGCTGAAGACGTCGCCAGAACTTTGAGGTAAATCTCGGATCCCGATCAGATATAATGGAAGGTGGTACTCCATGCAATCTTACCACTTCCTTCACATATATCTTGGCAAGATGATCCAGAGAGAAATCCTCTCAAATAGCAATGAAGTGTGTGGACTTTGTAAGATGATCAACTATGACCCAGATAGCATTATCGCCTTTGGATGTTTTAGGGAGTCTAGTGACAAAGTCCATAGTGATGTTTTCCCATTTCTATTCAGGTATGGGTAATGGTTGTAACATCCCCTTAGACTTCTGTCTCTCAACTTTAACTTGCTGACAAACCATGCATCAAGAGACATATTCATAAACATCTCATTTTATGCCATCCCACCAGAAGTACTCTTTCAGGTCCCTATACATCTTTATGCTTCTAGGATGAATAGAGAATGAAGAACTGTGAGCCTCATCCAGCAGCTCCTTCTTTAATTCTGGGATGGGAGGAACACAAACCCGATTCCTGAACATTATTATCCCATCACAATCAAGGTTGAATTCGGGAATATTTCTCACCATCTTTTGTAACTCTACATCTTATTTTTGCGCCTCTTTAATCTTCACATGTATAGGTGGTTGAACATTCAATTGATAAAGATATGATTTTTCCCCTTCCATTATAATTCCAAGATCCATCCTTTGTAAATCCATAAATATTGGATCTTTTGTGATCCTCATCATGGATAAGCTAGCATGGTCTTGTCGATTTAATGCGTCCTCCACCTTGTTTTCTTTCCCAGGGTGGTAATGAATTGAGCAGTCGTAATCCTTAATCAGCTCCAACCATCTTCTTTGGCTCACATTCAACTCCTTTTGTGTGAAAATATACTTTAAACTTTTATGATCAGTATAAATATCACACATTTCTCCATAAAGATAATGCCTCCAAATCTTTAATTCAAATATTACCGCAGCTAACTCCAAATCATGAGTTGGGTAATTTTGCTCATGAATTTTCAACTGTCGTGATCCATAAGCTATCACCATTTCATTTTTCATAAGAACACACCCCAGCCCCTTCTTGGATGCATCACTGTAGATCACAAACCTTTCTCCACTACAAGGAAGTGTGAGTACAAGTGCACTGGATAGCCTTCTTTTCAACTCCTTGAAATTCTCTTCACATTCCTCTGTCCACACGAACTTAACTCCTTTTCGAGTCAACCTGGTGAGTGGATTAGATAATCCTGAAAAATCTTTCACAAAACGTCGGTAATATCCAGCCAATCCAAGAAAACTTCGGATCTCGGCTACTGTTGTTGGTCTCGACCATCTTTCTATGACCTCTGTTTTTTCTGGATCCATAGATATCCCCTCTTTTGAGATTATGTGACCCAAAAATGCAAATTTTTTAATCCAAAATTCACAATTGGTAAATTTTTCTTAAATCTTCTCCTTTCTCAGGGTCTTCAATATATTTCCCAAATGATCTTCATGTTCTTCCTTTCTCTTTTAATAGAGAAGAATATCATCTATAAAGACTACCACAGACTGATCAAGATAGTCTCTAAAGACTCTATTCATCAGATCCATGGATATAGTAGGGGCATTAGTTTTTTTTTGGTCAAAGGACCAAAGCAAATTTATTAGAAAAAATAAAACAAGGATTACAAGAGTCTAAAAGACGGGGTCAAATTACAATCTTTAAGTTGCAAAGGCATCAGGTTATCTGGGACCTCCTCCAGCCAAGTTAGATTCTGATCAATGCCTTTATTAGCGAGAGAATCCGCAACCATGTTAGCTTCGCGGTAAGTATGAGTTGCAATGAAACTGACGTCATGGAGAGATTGAAGACAATTCATCCAGCGCGTAGTAATCGGCCAAGCAAGATGAATATCTCCCTTCCAAATGGCTTGAACAACAGTGGTAGAATCACTTTCAATCCATAAGTTGTTCATACCTTGTATGGAAAGCCGTCTTTGGTATATCCTCCCTTTTGAACCTTAATTAATGATACCCTGAACGAAGATCAATCTTAGAAAAGTATTGAGCTCCGCATAGTTGGTCAAGTAAGTCATCAATGCATGGGAGAGGATATTTGTTCTTAATAGTGATCTTATTAAGTTCTTGATAATCAATGAAGAGTCTCATTGATCCATCTTTCTTCTCAACAAACAGAATAGGTGCTCCCCAAGGTGACGTACTAGGGCGTATGAATCCCTTATCAAGATTCTATTGGAGTTTCTTCTTCAATTCCTGCAACTTAATTGGGTCCATTCTATAAGGTGTCTTTGAAATAGGCAAAGCACCCGGTACAAGTTCTATTGAAAACTCAACTTCACGATTTGGTGGAAGATCCAGAAATTCCTCTATAAATACATTATCAAACTCTCGTACAATGGGAATATTCTTAATTTTGGGTCTCTCACCAACCATTTGAGACAAATAACCTTCATTTAGTGGAATAAAAACCCATAAGATGGAAGAAATTTCCAGTGGAAGGTTATGTTCATCCTTGAATTGATAGATGATCATAGATTGATCTGGAATATTAAATGCAACTTCCCTTATTTGGAAATTGATATGAGCTCCATATAGAGAAATCCAATCTATTCCAAGAATCACCTAAAGTTCCAGTATAGGAAGGATCACAAGATTTTTAGGAAGCACTTTCCCACAAACATAAATCGGAGAAGAATTATAAAATTTTGAGGTGGTTGTTGTGCCATTAGGGGTTGTCACAGCTAACTCAACATCTAATTGTTGAGGTAATACGGTGATACCCTTAGAAAAGTATTCAGAAATAAAAGAGTGGGTGGATCCAGAATCAAATAAAACATTTGCCACTTTAGAGTGCATGGTAAGTGTACCTTTCATCACTTCGTTATCGTACTCCACATCGTTGATAGAAATTTCATGTGACTTTCCTTTTCCTTTAGACTTAATAGTTTTTTGACGTCAATCGTCATAAAAAAACCCTTGGATTAGGGCATTGATTGGAATAATTCCCCATTTCCTTTCACTTGTAACATTGAAGTGTAGGAGGTGCACTCTGTGTAGCCTTTTCTTTGTTCGCATCACTAGACATCTTCTTCCCATCATTACGGCATTCAAATGCCCGATGACCTTCCTTTCCACATTTGAAACATTTACTTGTCCCATTAAGACAACTCCCTCCATGTTTCGCTCCACACTTTGAGCATAAGGGATATCTCATCTTCTTTTTAGTGTGCTCTTTAGATTTTCCTTTGAATTCAATTTTCCTCTTCTTATCAAACCCATATGACTGATGGGTTACTCCAATCTCTATCTCAACATTGAGAGCACATCGAACTATTTCCTCATAGCTATTGAAGTACCTTATGGATAACTCCCTTCGAAGACTTGGTTTTAAGCCACTAAAGAATCGATCGATCTTACTCTCAGGTTGGATAATAATACCAGAAGCGTACCTTGAAAGTCTTGTAAAATTTGCTTCATAGGTACCAACAGATTCATCATCCTTTTTCTTCAGTTCAAGAAACTCTTTCTCCACCTTTTTTCAAAGAATACGAGGGAAGTACTTATTGAAAAATAAGTTATTGAACTCGTCCCATTCCATGGACTCAATTTCATCCATTTGCCTCATATTCTTAATAAGATTCCACCATTGATCAGCATCACCTTCCAAACGATATACTGCTAAGATGACTTTATCATGTTCAGAACATTGAAGAACTGAAAATATCTTTTCAGTAGTACTGATCCATTGTTCAGAAACTAATGGATCAGTAGAGCCACTGAATGAGGGTGGAAGCTGCCTCATGAAGGATTCAACAAAATGTTTCTCCTTCCTTTTCTTGTTTGTAAGTCCTACATGATTCATAGCTTGAGAAAGTTGTGTGATCATGGCTACAAGATTTTTCATTCTAGCTCCCATAATGTTTGGTTGCTCAGGGGTACAATCATTGCATTGCCCGTCGCATTTTGCATTAACACGGTTCCTTCGGGTTCCAGCCATTGACTAAAACCAAGAAGAATAGTGTGAGAAACACTAATTATAATAGGAAAACCACATAATCAAGAATAAAATTTCACACTTAAGGTATTATAATAGGTTTTTCATGGACATTTCTAAAACACTAAGATTGTGTTCTATGCTTAGACTTATCCTTAGGGTTCTTACTAAGGCTTTCACGTCCTAGTTTCCAAAGGTTGACTATACCTTTCCTCTGATACCAACTATAACGACCCATAATTTACATAAATTGTTAATACTTCAAAATTGAAGCACACTTATTACAACATATAACAAAACCGGGAAAGGACCGTATAGGTATAGTGTCTTTAGAAACTAAGAAACATAAACAACTAGTTTATAAATCATCTACGTTGTCTCCCATTTATTTCATCATATCTAGAGTCCCTTTTTGGAATATCCTACTTAATAACCTTTTTCCTGACCTGGGGAAAGAAAACATACAAAAGGGTGAGCTCAAATGCTCAGTAAGGGTAAACAAAAGAAATATCAATCTCATCATATTCATAAGAACATAACATTTTGGAAATATTAACCTGCAAAAGAGATTATAATTTCATAATGTGGGATAAATCATAGTAGTGAAATGTAATCCCAATAATCATAACTTAAAACATTAAACCTTGTGGAATACATGAATAATCATATATAATCATTTCTTATTAGTCAAGACTCATTTCCAAGACTATCTTAGCAGACAAAGTCCATTTCTGAACTGAGTTCACTCCTCGTTTCAGTCCTGTTTCACTAAACCGGTTTAACCTTCTGTTCCAGCCATGTCTATCTCATGAGATATAAATCTTTACCCAATGCATTAGAGGGAGATATAGGTCCCACCCATCTCATAATGAAACCATTCTTATGTGTTCCACAAAAATCATAAATCATACATCATTGCATAACCCATGTAATAAAAATGGGATTCTTAAACATCATGACATCATAAAATAATTCATATAAGATAAAGGAATTCATAAAAATAACTCCATCACAACATAATAAAACCAATTTAATAATAGGGATAGAAACAGAACCCTATATTATCTTAGATGGAAAATAATTTTGATAAAACACTTGAACTTCATTCTTGAGGAAAATATCCTTTCTACTTCAAAAACATTTTCCTTTGTTAACATGTCATATAATTTTTCACTAAAATAAGTTGATTAAAAATAAACTTGAAAACTTTTAAAGGAATCTTCATGGATATAATGTTCTAAAAATCCATTTATTCCGTATAAGTTAAAAAAACATTATTCACATACTTTTGTCGGAAAAGTCAAAAAGTACCTCGTATGAAAAACAAAAAAAGATTCCTTTCATATCTTTTAATAAAAACTCACCAAAGGGTAAAATTGTATATAAACTATTTTATAAGGATATAAATATTACATATATAGGAAGCATGGATTTGGATGATAAATTTTCCCTAGTAAATTCTGAAGTATAAACAATCTCAGATAAAAATGAGATTGCGAGATTTTCCCTTACCTTTGGTCTGATTTGCTTTGTAAGTGTCTAAGCCTATTTTATAATGATTTAAATAATTTCATTTACTTATTCCAAAATCATACTCATTGTTATTATATCATATATGGCCATATTCTTAGCTTCTTATTAGTAATATTTCATTGCTACTTGTTATTCGGGTGTTTAATACTTTTTGTTCTTATGCGTGTTTTGTCGAATAACTTCTTATTCTTCACTTTAGGTAATATATACCTCATTTCCAGAATGGTATTAGTGTAATATATATCATATTCATTCATTTAATTCATTTATATAATCATTATGAAATGAAGATCATGTAGAACGAGTCGCATCACATCGTGGAGACAGTATTCCGTACGTACGCACGGGCGATGATATCGTTCCCATGATCGTGGAATTGTATTGGAGTGTATGTATACTATTTCAGAATCAATATCACTTTACAATAATAATATATAGTTATTATTTACACCATTATACCCATCCAAGTAAGGTGGTGGTGGAAAATAGATTGCACCACGGCGTGGAGACGGTATTCCTTACGTACGCATGCGCGGTGATTTCATTTTCTGTAGGATGGATAGATGGTGAAATAGTGTTGTTTCATACTTATAATAACATATAAGTATATTATTTATACTGATGTTATTACTTCATAATGAAACAACTAAATAATAATAAGTGGAAGAAAAAATAAAGTTGAAAGAATCGGTAACAGACATTACCTCTTCTTTGAAGTGCCTCTTTGAGACCTCCTCTGAGGGCACTAAAATTGGTCTTTGAAGAAGACCAGGACCTCTAGGATGTTTCTAGGGAAGTTGAGAAGAGAATTTTTCAGGGGTTTTCCGAGATTTAAGGCTCAAAGTGGTGTGAGGAAGAGAGGGAGGAGGTTCCCTTTTATAAGGGAGGAGAGGGGAACCATTGGAAAAACTAAAAATATTATTTTATTATAAAGTCATATTCAGTTTTTAATAACCCAAATTGATTTATTTCTAAGATAAGGTGGGGATGAGTCGCAATCCTCTCATCCAATATAATTTATACTAGTTTAGGTCATTATATTAACCTTATCTTTTAGTTTTAACTCTTAGTTAATTAGATTGACATTTACCATGTCACCTTGTATTTTTATATTATATAGTTAATAAAACTATCATACACATCCAAGAGACCCCAAAGTGGTCCATTAATGATACAACTATCATGATATAAGTATCTTGGCCGAACCTTAGATTTTTAGGAATATAATAACAATTAATAATATAATATTTGTTTTAAAAACTATTTTATGTCAATTTTGACACTATTTGGTAATTGATTTTTGTGAAAATCATAACAGAATGATTAGTTCTAAAAACATTAATTAAATAAACACTAACATGTAATTTTAATATGTAAAATCATTTTAATTCATAAAAAGTCTCAAATTGCAATTATTTGGGTATTTATAACATCACTTATGTCAATATTTCATTAATAAGATAATTACTGCATCATCATTATGTCAGAAATAAATTAAATTATTTTAAGTCTAAAGATTACAAATAAAATTTCATTATGTAGGAAATATTTTTATCTTTATAATGAATATTTATAGTCTAATTTATATTATGTGTAACCCTATATTAAAAATGATTTCGTTATTAAACTTTGATTTTAACTATTTTAACCCTTCTTTAAATAAATTAATAATAAATGTCCTAATCTAATCCATGTGGGCCTAAATGGTCATATTTTATTCCTAAGGTTGTTTTTGGTCAAATTACACTTATCCAATAGAATTAGGACATGTGTTAGAGTAATAATAATAACATTTTTACCCTTAATTACCCTATTTACTTTTAACCGTGGTAAAAAAAAGTAAAAAGTTACTATTCACAAAAAATTATTTTCATCTCAT
Source organism: Viscum album (assembly GCA_963277665.1). Classification (NCBI taxonomy): domain Eukaryota; kingdom Viridiplantae; phylum Streptophyta; class Magnoliopsida; order Santalales; family Viscaceae; genus Viscum; species Viscum album. Next base: position 1,346,002,640 of record OY728155.1, on the reverse strand, counting down.
TGAACCACATTTTAGTCCTTGATATTAACCGTCTGTCTTGTATTTTCAAAATTCTACTCACAGAAGCGGTAAAATTAAGTTTTATGTAAATTTGCAAATTTTCCTAGGAGGTGGGTAAAAGACGGTGAAAAGTTCGATAAAATTTTTATATAACTAAAATTATTATAAAATGACTCTAATGAATTACTTTGAACTTATAAAGGTATTATGTATCAATTTTGACCTAAAATAAATTTATATAAAATAAATAATTATTTAAATAAAAAGTCGATTTTTAAATAGTAACCCAGTGTTTTCACTATTCATCAAAAATTGAAAGTTTTCAGAAAAATTCCAAAATTTCACCCTAGGCTAATTTCGATATTCCAAATCCAAAAATGAAGTCCATTTTGAAAAATAAAATTTACAAAATTTCAAAAAGTGGGTATTACTATTCATAACGGCTAGTTTTAATAATATTTTAATAGCATATCATTGTTTCGTGAAACTCGGTATTGCGTACAATGCAAGATATTGAGGAAGGGTGTGATTGCGTGTAAAGAAAGACAAGCTAGTGTTGTGTGTAGTGAAAGATTCCTTTGATAACATAAAAACAAAATATTTCTCATAAAAGTCTCAGGTGTTACCCAGGTGAAGCTTAGTATCCATGTCCTTTTGAACAATATTCTATAATTTTATGTATTTCATGGATATGGATCAGAAAAAATGTATAGAGGTGCATTATGAAGATTTAAAAGTTCATAAATATATAGTCTTTCTAGGTTATCAATAGGGAAACCATCTCTTATTGAAACCCAATGCTCCTATTTTATAGGACAATCTATAATAAATCATATTGTGTTATTCCTTCAAGGTGTCCATGGAAATACTTTGATAGAGTCCATCCTATTTTCATCCCACTTCATCATAAGAAAAGGAAGATGATTTATGAATCAACTAGGATGTTTTCTCTTAAACATTAACTATAGAAAAAATGTCACCTTTACATATAGTCAAAAATTTATCGCTTCATATTTTCCCTCCAAAAAATGTCCCTTCATGTCTCTATACAGCTTGGTACTACGATGGTTAGTAGAGAAATTTGTGTTATGAGTATAATATAATAGTTACCTTTTTAGATCTAGTATTAATGGAACACATATCCTCTTTCCAAATTTTATAAATCCATCATCTTACATGGAGTATGTCAATAATCTATCCTTAAGGGACATAATTTTCTTTTAAAAATTATCATCATCAGATTGAGAGTTATGTATTTCTCTAGAAAAGATAGTTTATAAATAAATTGAAAAGGGGGTGATGTTTCCTATTTCTTAATAATATTCATTTTATTATTTACCAAATCCATGTATATAATATCTCTACCAGTCCTCATTTTGGTATTAATTCTATGATCATTCTTTCTTAATTTATTTTCTACCTTATTTTCCTTCCTTGGATGGTAGCTTATTGAAAAATCCTAATATTTGGGAAATTACATCCATAATATTATATTTATGATGATATATTTTTATGTAAATATGTATTCTAAACTTTTTTGATCCATATATATCTATCATTTTTCACTATAGAGATAATGTCTTTAAAATTTATGAGTAATTATTACTATTTATAACTCAATATCATGGGTTGGATAATTATGTTCATGAGTCATCAAATTCAATGATGTATATGTACTATCTCTTTCATTTTTATAAGGATACAACAAAATAATTTCATCAATGCATCACTGTATATTAATAAAACATCATTTTATGATGGTAGAGAAAAAATCAAAGCATTGACCGATCTTATTTTCAATTCAACAAAGCCATTTGTAAATTCTTTTTTCTATATAAACATAACCATTTTACATGTGAGCTTGGTTAACAGGTTATCCATTTAGGAAAAACTATGAAAAAAACAATTATTGAAACCTTTTTAACCAATAAATATAACTACTACATGTATGATCAATGTAATAGTCCATTTTTGGATCATCATCATCATTGTACAATAAATTTTGATTCCATATATATAGAAAAAATATCTAAGAAAAGAAATTCCCCAAAGCTAAAATTCACACTTTCTAAATTTACCATATAAATATTTTTTTTTGAGAGATTCAATAATAATCCTAATCTGATTATCACAATATTCATAGCTTTTAAAATACACTAGAATATAATGAATGAAAAAAAATTATTATATTCCTTGAATAATATATTCATTTGATCCATGAAAACATAGGGTGCATTAGTCAATCCAAATGGAATAACTATAAACATGTAATGTCCATACCTACTCCAAAAAGTTGTCTTCAGAACATATAACTTCGTTACTCATAGAGGATGATACCAAGAATGATGGTATGTTTTTGAGAAATATTAATCTCTTTTAAATTGATAAATAAATCATCAAATGAAGGAATATAATACATTTTATTCATATTAATAGCATTGATTTCTATATATCCAATGCACACCCTCAAGGATCCATATATGTTCATCGAAAAGAAAATAGGGTTTACACATAGGGAAACATAGGGAGAATAAATTCCTTATTACTCAAATATAATATTTTTCTCACCAGATCCCCTAATTTCATGTTTTTCATTTGATAAGTAGTCATAAATATTGGAGTTTCATCATGGATAAAATCAATGGTAAATTATACTCCACATTCTGGGGGTGCCCATGTAATTACTCAATAAATAATTCATATTATTTCTACATAATTGGTACATCCAAAATTTGAAGATGACTTTACCCATCTCTAGATATTATTTTCTCTTTATCCCCAATAATTTCATTTAGTATAGAAATTGGGGGGGATCGAGATAAGAATCAGTTTATCATGTTCATTATATAAAAATAAGGTATTCTATTCATTCTAAATAATTTTAATTTCCTTATTATTGAAAAAAATCCCTACATAAAAATTTTAATGCCAAAAATTTAGGGATTATATATAAACAACCCATTTGTCTCATGTTAATGTCAAAAAATAAAGAATGATTATATGAAATATTGGGAACTTAGAGAAATGTTTTTGTTGCAATGAGACTCTCTATAGTGGTTTTGAAAAACAACTACCTTATAAATCAAATTGAAAATATCTAAATACATAAAAAATTGAGTATATAGAAAATATTTTTAAAATAATGAATGAAATTAATTATTGGATAGATTTTATGTTATGATAAATGTACCTATCACCACATCTTCAGGTACTTCTAAATCATCTATGGTGATCACATAAAATTGGAAATCTCCCCTTGGACTATTCCATGGTAGACATCCATAGAACTTTGGACATTGATTTTAATAATGACCCAATTCATTATAGTTGATGTATTGAACAACATTGATTTTTTTCTTCACCTTGATTTCATTATCTGGATGAATATTTTCTCTGCATTTATTGAAAACTCCCACTTCATTCAAACAATTTCCAGGATGAATCCTTAAACAATGTCTTCATAATTAATGATGGTTTATTCCTTTATTCATTGATGCTTTAAATTTTCCATGGTTATTAGAAAACCTCTTATTCAATTGACATCCATTGAAATAATTGGATCATGAAAAGTACTTCTATATTTTGATGGAACATAAAACTATTTATGATGAAATTATTGGAGAACATAGTTCTCATTAGGAACATGGATTAAGACCATCAAAGAAGCTATCAATATTTTTTTATAAAACATGTCTGTAATCAATAGAATACCTGGATAGTCTTATGGAAGTATCTTTATAACATAGGACACTGTATTATTAAATTTTAGTTATGATAATGACTATTCTATTTATTCGAGTTCATTTCTAAAGAGGGGAATATTTTTTCTAGGAATGTTTATTTAAAATGTATCCATTTAGGGTCATATAATTTGTCAAACACTTTAGTATTATAGATTAATAGAAAAAATTTATTAGCATCACCCTTGAGACAATAGACTATCAATAATACCTTTTCATATAATTTTATCCAAATGATAGAAATAACATTTCAAGGGGCTTGTTCCACTTCTCATCTACCACTATATTAGTTGTCCAACTGAAAGATGGGGCAACGTTTCATGTTAAAAGATCCAACATATGTGTGGTATGTTTATTCTTAATAACATATATATTCTTTCTGAATAAGTGAATGATCGGATACGCACCATTATTAACTGTATTGAAATTATCCTTAGAAAAATACCCTCATTTTTTCACGGGTACTGATTTTTTTTCATCTATTTGGATCCATAACAAAATAGTTATACACTCTAAGATAGATGATAATAATGTTGAGTTATTTACTAATAATTCACTATAATGATTTATTATAGTCTAATATGTATATAACATATAGTTCTAAATGATTTTATTAAAATTGATTTCATTCAAACATTAACAACCCTTACCCCAATATCCTTGAGTTAGTGATAATATTATTAAAGTGGCATAGATATAAGAGAATGCATCACTAAAGATCAATTGGTTTTGTATTCTTAAAGAAAAAAGATACATACCTGGTTCCCCTATTACATTAGTAATTGGACATATTACATAAAAAATTAAAATTAAAATTTACATGTAATATTTTTAAATACTCTATCTTCATATCCTAGGAAAGGAAAACAAATAAAAGGGTGAGATCAAATGATCTGTAAGGGTAATATGAAAAAATAATAAGTGAAAAAATGTCAATAAGGAAAATATATTATGGAAAGGTAAATAATCTAAAAAACCATGACAACAATAAATAGAGAATGAAAATTCATCCATATATTTTTTATATTGAGAAACTAATAGAATTTAGTAACTGAATATTAAATAATGAAAATTCTTATTTATTATACGTCATGTATTTGGAACATGAAGCATTATACAACCAAGATAGTTTAAAGATATTGTTCAAATCACATTTTATGTTTTTTGGAAACTAACAAAATGTGTTTGTTGCCAAATATTTTTTCTTATAACACCTATTGATTCTTCGAGGGGTTATCTATAACCGGCCCCACCCATCACTACAAGCCCAAAGCATTCTTCATTATAAATTCAATTTATCCACCAAATTCAAAGAGAATGTTGTATGTAAAAAATATTATATGGATAATACACGAATAATATCAATGAAATTTGGATATATAATGCAATTTTAAATTAATGGCGATCATAAATTAAAGTTGAGTATACACACACCACGCCAAATGAATATGTTGTGAATGAGTTATAACTAAAGGGAATATCATACTATTTTCCATGAATGAATACATTTAAGTCATACATGAACATTCATTAGATAAAATAATAATAGACAATGATAAATTATTTCCCAGTAAATTGAAAACATTTAATACAAGTTTTTATGAAAGTGTAGATGAAAACCGCTTTACTGCAAGTTAAGGGAAAATATTAAAATAGTCGCTAAAGCGGGGAAGGGAATGATTTTTTTTCATAAACCAAAAAATGAACTAATATAGATTTTAATAATAAAAATAATTATTTTATAATAATATTAGTTTCTTAAAAAAATTATTAGTGTACTAGAAAACATGTAAGAAATTTGAATGTTACCTTAAATCAGGCTTGGTTAATGGGAGGAATTGAAAAATGATCATTGTAAAACCATAATTTCCTAATAAAATAAAGAAAAACTAAGCTAGTAAAATATATTTGGAACATATAGTTGAAATATATGATTAGTAAATAATAATAATAATGAATTAAATTTGTGTAAGGTTAGAGAAAGTGTAACCTGGATGAAAAATGGATCTTCTATTATAATCTATTGACTAATGTCAAAAAGTGTTCTCCACTTGAAAATATTGTCCTGAATAATGAAACTATATTCATTAATAATATAATTCAAAACCTATTAAATAATTATTTTATTTATTATATTTTTATTATGTTCAATTATATAATTTTTGATGAGTTTTTAGATTCATTTCCATTGTTCGTCAGTGTTTGTTTTCCCTAGTTTCATGATTTTTTACTTGTATACATATATGGAATATCATGTAAAAATTGGATTAATTATCAAGAGTTAAAATTATATGGTATAAATTAAATTATATAATATTAAATGTTATTAAATATTGTTTTTTTGATATGGTAATGATTAATTTTATAAAACCTTAATGATGGATGATTGTTTATTTTCTAGAATTTTCGATTATCACGATATTGTTTAGTTTTTTTAATTAATATTATGTATATATATTGGTTCTGAAAAATAAATAAGATATTATATATATAATATAATATATCTTAATGAAAAAATTGGTTTTATGACCATATTTGAATGAGGACTTGAAAAACTAAATCACATCATCAATGAACATGGTAAATTGGCACCTCACGGATAATGTTTTCATTTTTAGAATTATAGGAGGAGGAGAATATGAATGATGATGGATATTATATTTACATAATAACATTCAATTATAAATAAGTTAATATATTTTTCATCCAATTTTGTTAGATAAGGTGAGTATAGTTTATAAAAAAAGTGAAATAAAAATATATAAATCAAAAGAGGAATTTTTACCTAGAATTATTCTCCTTGAGAACCTATTTAGGGAAATTAATTTTCGATTTTAGTTCCGACAAGAACATCTAGGATGGGGAGAAGAGTTATGGGATGTGTATAATGTAGAAATTGGAAATTCTTCAGGTCATAATATGTGTGAGGAGAATAAGAGGTGAGGGTGGTATTTATAGTGGAGGGGAAGAGTGTGTTTGGATAATTTTATTTTTAGTTTATTGTTTTGGATCAAGAAAAACCAATAGTGATGAATCTTGTGACTAAATATAGAAACTAATGTATGTGATTTCGAATCAACAATTTCTTGCATCATCCGTACTTCTTCCACAACTCAGAAATTTATTTATTTACTTATTCTATAAATTATCGTATTTTACAATTTAAAAAAATTAAACTATTTTATAAAAAAACAAAAAAAAATCACCCTAACCATTTATAAATGAGTAAAATTAAAAAATAATATTTATTTTTTGAAAATAATTTTAAATATTTAAAAATTTTAATTTTCAATAAAAATCATCATTAACTCGAAAAAAATAAACATTTTAAAATTAGAATTGATTTTATAACACATTGAAACATTAATTTAAGTGTCAAAAAGTTGTAATATAATCATAATAATACAGAATATTAAATTATTATTCAATTTTATAAAAATATATTTTTTCTAAAACTATACATTATTTAATTAATTGTAAATAAAAATTTCATTTTTATAAAAATACCAAAACAAAATGTATAGTTTTCAAAATATTTAATTAATTATATTGTTTTATAATTATATTGTATTCTCATTTATAAGATTCCAAAATTTAATTTATATTTTCATAGGTGAGTTTAGCATTTTATATTCCAAATTACTATTCCTAAAGGAAACAATACTATTACAATTTTCTTGTTATTATTTAATAGTGTATTACAATTCGTTTAAGCTTAGTGTTGTGTGCAACACAAAATATTTATTTAAGATGATACATACCAAAAAATATCAGTGTGTTATATTCCTCCCACTTTTGAAATTTCACAGACAAAATTTTCATGAATATTTTCTTCTAAATAGATGAGTTTGGTTATTATTCATAGCATAATCATGTTCCCACATCGCTTATTCTATTTTATGGGTTCTCTGAGGAACCTTTAAAAACATAGTCTGCTGATTTATCAATATATATCTTACATGAATAATCATGATAGGATCATCACAATAAGACAAATAAGGTTCCAATTCTATTTCTTCATCAGTGAGTATATGTTTTTGTTTTGGAAAGTACTTGTTTAATATTAATATGTGGAACATATTATGAATATTTGTGAGACTTGGTGGCATTTCTAATTTGTAGGTTATAACTCTAATTCATTCCTGAATTCCAAAAGATATAATTTAACTTAGGCAGAGATTCCCGTTATTACCAAACCATATGACACCCTTCCATAGAGATACTTTTAGAAACACATGATCACCGAATTAAAATTCCTAATCATTTCTTATGTTTTAAACATAAAAATTTTTTATATATTGATATGATTTTATATGAGCCTGAATAGTCATTACCATTTTCATTGACTCATTAATATGTTTTGGGACTATATGTTTCCTGTAACCAACTTCATCCCATCATGTTGGAGATCGGCATCTCTTACCATGAAATGATTTGTATGGATCCATTTTAATACAAGAATGGAAAATATTATTGTTGGAATATTTCAGCAATGGTAAATACTAATCCCTATACCATTAATGTCATGTAATGATGATATCAACACTTATTCAAGTGTTTGAATAGTCTTTTTAGACTATTCATTAGTTTGAGGGTGATAATAAGTACTCAAATGATTATTAGTATCCAAATACTTCTATTGAAACATCTACAATTTTGATTTAAATCATGGATCTCGGTCAAAGAAAATTGATAGAGATTCAACATGCAGTCTTACTAAATCATTAATGAATATTATTTCTAGGAACTTATGTGTAAATTTTTCCCTTGTAGCATTGAAATCAGTTTATTTTGTAGCATGATCTATAATAACACCAATTGCATCATCCCAACATGGTTTCCATTATAGTCCTATTAAAAAGTCCATCATGATGTCATCCCACTCCCACATATAAGATAGGCAGAGGTTGTATGACTCCCATTGAAGATTGTCTCCTAGCCTTAACTTATTGAAAAACTAGTCACCATGACACATATTCATGAATTTCTTACTTCATTTTATCCAAAAAAATCATTAATATTTAAAATCATCTTTGTACTACAAAGGTGTATAGAAAAATTAGAGCTATGATAATCATCTAATATTTTAATTTTTAGCCTATGTATCGATGGAACACATATCCTCTTCCTAAATTTCATATTTTTATCCTCCTATGATATGTATTCCAATCTCCCATTCTTAATGGATTTAATTTTATTTTGAAAATTCTAATCACCAGATTAATAACATTTTATTTTCATCGATAATGATGGATTGGTAATCAACTGAAAAAGAAGTGATTTTTCCTCTTCCTTTACAATTCCCATATCCATATTTAACAAATCCATGAACATATAATCTTTCACAGTCCTCATTTCTGTAAGAAGTCCATGATAATTCATACATAATTCATATTCTACCTTATATTCCTTCCCTGGGTGGTATTGTATTGAAAAATCATGAACATTGAGTAACTAAAGCCACCATATTTTCCATACATTGAGTTTTTAATGTAAATTTGTATTTTAAACTCTTTTGATCCATATATATCTCACATATTTTACTATAGAGATAATGTATATATATCATCATAGAATATATTATGTCTTCTAACTCAAGATCAGGTGTTGGATAATTTTTTTCATGATTATTCAACTTCATTGATGAATATTAAATAACTTTTTTATTTCTCCTAAGGAAAAAATAAATTCCTTTCTTTGATGCATCATTGTATATAAGAAGCCCATAATTTTGTATTGATGGTGTCAAAATTAGTGCATCGACTAATATCCAATTCATTTCAGCAAATAATTCAGCACATTCTTTTTTCCATATTATCTTAACCCATTTATATATGATCCTGGTATATGGGTTAGCCAATCAGGCATAATTATGAAAAAAATGCTTATAGTAACCTATTAAACCAATGAAATACATTCCCCAGTAATGTTCATTGGAATATGTCATCCATGGATTTCCTTTTTCTTCATTGGATCAATTGAGATTCGATCCTTAGATAGAATATATCCAAGAAAATAAATTTCATAAATTCAAAATTCACAAATTCAAAATTTACCATATAATTCCTTTCATCTAAGAGACTCACGAATAATCAACAATTGATTTTCATGGTCTCAATAGCTTTTTGAATACATCAGAATATCAATGAAGAAAAGTTTAGCAAAAATTATCAAGATATTCTTGAATATTATATTCATTAGATCCATGAAAACTTGAGGTGTATTAGTCAATCTAAATGTACATACTATTAAGTAATAATTTCTATACCTCATCCTAAAATATATGTTCAGAATATTCTCATTATTTACTCTTAATAAATGATACCTAGAAGGGATGTAAATTGTTGAAAAATGTTGAGCTCCTAGAATTTTATCAAATATATAATCAAATTGAGGTATATGATAAATTTTATATATTATAATAGTATTAATTTATCTATATTCACTGAACAACCTCAAGGATATTTCATTATTATTTACAAAGAGAACTGAGGACCCCCCATAAAAAACACTACGGGAAATAAATAATTTATTATTCAAATCCACTATTTGTTCCTTCACCTACACTAATTATGCTATTTTTATTCTATAAGGAGCCTCTGATATTGTTATTGTATTAGGAATTATATCAATGGTATGATCACCTATACACTACAGAATGTGCATAAGTAATTCCTCAAGAAATAAATCATTGTATTCTTGCACAATTGTTAGATCCTCAATTGTAATATTAATTTCTTCAACCCTATAAGATTTTCTATCCTCCTTTAAATGTATATAATTTAGTACAACTACTATGGGTATGTTTTGATAAGAATAATGTGAAAAAAAATTATTCTCTATTGATTAGAGATTCTTCATATTTATCACAAATCATAATTTCCTTATTATTACAATAAATATTTGTATCATATTTTGAAAGCCATTCCATTTTGAGAATTATATCAAATTCATCCATATGTATGATGATATGGTTAGAAAATAAATAATTTATTTATCAAATAATGGGAATTTCACAAAACATTATTGTTGAAATGAGACTGCCCATATTGGTTTTGATTGAAAACTCCCTTGTTAAATCAAAATTGAAATATCTACATTCTTAGAATGTTGTGTAGATACAAAAGTGAATAATTATCTAGAATCAAATAAATAATTTCCTATATTTTAAAATAGTATTAGTGTACCAACTACCACATCATTAGAAAATTCTAAATCAATTGTGTTGATCACATAATCATGGAAATCTCCCCTTGGCCTCTTACATGGTAAATTACCCTAATTTTTGGGACATTGATTTGAATACTGACTAAATTCATTATAGTCAAATAATTTAACATAGTTTATTTGTTTCTATCATTTTTAATCATTATCTTGATGACCATTTCTCTACGCTTATAAGAATCACCCATGCATTTCATGTTTTTTCTACTATGATTATTTCCACATATTTTACAAAATGGAAATTTCTACACTCACTTATTATTCATTTATTCCTCAACTTCTCAATGGCAGTAAATAGACCTATTCTTAAATTTAATTACCTTAAATATATAGGATATAGAAAACTGATTCTATTTTTTGATGTAACTTAATACTATTTCATCATATGATGAAAGTGTTTGAGAATTCAGTTCCCTTTTGAGACATGGATTAAGACCTTCAAATGAATGATCAATATTTTATCCCAAATCACGTATATATTCAATATCATACATAGATAATCTTTGGAAGGTGTCCTCGCACTCTAAAACAATCCCTTCATCCCATTCATTTATGCGATGGAATTTTATCTTCATTTTAGTTTATTTCTCATATGGGATATATTTATCGAATAATTTTTCATTAATATTTATACATTCCATGTATTCTATTTCATCATCCTATATAATATTATTTATCAATGACCACAATTGACAAAAATATCTTATAAGGAAATAGATTTGTAATTCTTCCATTTAATTTTTATTGTATCCCAATTCTAGAAAACAAAATTCAAGGGACTTTATCCACTTCTTACCTATCACCAAATTAGTATTCCCAATATATGATTTTGAATTTTTTGACAAGAAATGATATAACATAAAAGTAGTTTGGATATGATTCATGATGTTTGTAATATTTCCTGATATATGCATGATTTACTCAACTACAACTATAACTATGTTGACTTTTTTAGTAGGGAAATTCCTACATTGTCCAAGGGATTTAATGTTTTCCTTCCATTAGGAGATGACACTAAATAATGATAATAACTATGTTATCTCATAAAAACAATGAGTATTGAGCCAAAAATTCATCATGTGTTGTTTTTAGAAATTTTATATTTATTTAACATCTATTTCCCAGGGGTTAAAATAAAATTTCACTGATATGAACTATAGGAACCTTGACCTCAATAACCTAGAGTCAATTTTCATTTTATTATAATTTCATAGATACATGATATCACATCAAAAATGATCAATCAGTTTAGTACTTTTTAAGAATCTAGAAACATACATGGTCTAACTATTACATTGGTAATTAAATATAGTACCTAAAAAAATAAAATAATACTCTTTATGTCACTTATTCAAAGATTTAATAATCATCACCTGGTTATGGATGAAAATAAAGCGGTGAACTCAAACACTGAGTAAGGGTTATATGGAATAATAATAAGTGATGTAGTTTCAACATGGAATAGAAATTATGGAAAGTTATGTAATTTTAAATACACACTTGATCAATAAACAATAAATGAAAATACATCCTTAAGATTTTTTCATAGTAAAAATCTCATGGAAAGTAATAAGTAAATATAAAAAAAAGAAAATGAATATTTTTTGGATATCATGTATGTAGAACATGAACCATTATACAGTCAACAAGGTTTAATTTTATGGGTAATGATCCATATGATTCTATTTGTAAGAACACCAAAGGGTCTATTTATAACATAATTTTCTTGTTATATTGTCTATACATTGAGGGGATATCTATATTTGGGCCCCACTAATCACTACAAGTCCAAATCATTATTCATATATAGAGTAAATTCAATAAAATAATTAAAATAGAAAAACATTTGTAAAATATTATAATGGTATTCAATAATTATATCAATGAAAAATGGGTACATAATGTAATTTCCAATAAATTATGATCCTAACAGAAAGGGGGGTATAAAAACACCACACATAAGGAATAAGTGGTTAATGAGGCATGGTGAATTGGAATATCATAATTTTTTCCATGAAAGAACATATTTATATCATTTTTTGGAAAATAATAAGGTAAATCTTGAATATATAATAATAAAATTTTTCATAAAAAAGTGAAAACAAGTAAATAGTTTTTAAATAATCTTTATGAAGGAGCCTCTTTAGTGTGGGTTCAGAAAAAATAAAAAAGATTCTCAAAAGATGGAAAATGTATAATTGATAGAATAAAAGAAGAAATAAACATAAATGGGTTTTTTATAATAAATTGAATTATTTTAGTAATATATTTATGCCTTAAAATAGATTATGAATTGTACTTAAAAATAGATAAGAAATTGGAAAGTTCCCTCAAAGCATGCTTCCTTATCGGGATGAATTGGAAAAGGAACATTATAAAACATGAATTTCAAAAGATAAGTTTGAATAATTTCTATAAGAAAATATTTTTTCAACATAAATAAAAATTAAAGGAAGGGTAAATAAAAATAATTAATAATTATATTTTTTTGAAGTGGGAGAAATTGTATCCCAACTGTAAAATGGTGGTTTGGGGAGAATCTATTAACTTTTGTCTTAAAAGGGTATAAAAGTAAAATAAATATCCTCAATAATGAAATTAGATTCAATAATTATGTAATTATTAACATATAAAACATGTATTTTATTTATTATAATTTTATATTTTTCATTTATGGCATTTTAGATGAGTTATAAGAATAATTTTTTCTATTCAGTATTGTTCGCTTCCATGGATTTCATGATTGGTTACTTGCATACATGTTTGGAAGTTCATGAAAAATGGGATTATTTCTTCATAATTGAAATTATATTTTCTTAATGAACTTAAATAATATTTAATGGTTTTAAATATAATTTTTCAGATAATACGGTGATTCATTAGATATAATGTCAATAATGAACGTTAGTTTATATTTGTGAAATTTCAATTATCAGGTATTAGTTTTGATTTTTAAATAAATATTATGTATAAATACTGGTTAAACCCCTTAAATAGGCTTTAATATATATATATTATAAACATTTTAACCAATAATATGGTTTAATGACCATCCATGAAGGCAGAATTAAAAAATGAAAACACATCATCACTGAATGAGGTAAATCTGCACCACACAAACGATGTTTTAATTATTAGAATAATAGAGATAGGAGAAGGGATGTGATGGTGTATTTTACATAAAAATAATTAAATTATATAATATATAAGATACTGGAGTTATCATGAATTTTTGGATAGAAGAGGTAATTAGGTTATATAAAAAAGTGAAAATAAATTAAGGAAATTGAAATTGGATTTTACCTCTGAAATTATTCTCCTTGGGAAAATTTTTAAGGAACATCTGTATGGAATTAATTTGAGATTAGAAAATTTTGGTTGTGGGGAAGAAGATTGTTCTCAAATTGGGCAATCTTTATGTCCTATGAGTTGTTAGTAGAAGATGTAGTGAGGGGTGGTATTTATTGTGATGGAGAGGGGTTGTTTTTTGATTATTTTATTTATTAGTTTATAATTATGGATCAAGACAATAGATTGTGAAGAGTCTAGTGGTAAAATAAATATAATAAATCATGCGAGTTTGAAACAATGGTTTCTTAAATCATTCATACATCATCCATGAATCAGTAACTCATTTATTTTCTTTTAATGTAAATTAACATATTTCACAATTCACAAAAAATCCAATGATTTTAGAAAATCACAAAATTCACCCTAACCATTATTCTATATATAGAATTAAAAAATGAAATCTCTTTTTTGATATATTATTTTATAGATATGAAAAATATTACTTTTATTTAAAGCCACAATTTGATTGAAATACCAATTTTTAAGTTATAGATGATTCTATATCGGTTTAAAAATTTATTAAAGATGCCATAAAATTATCTTATAATCATAAGAAATAAAATATTAATTTATTATTATATTTATTTAACAAGTAATTTAATAATTATATTAATTAAAAAAATAAATACAATATTTAGATTTATAAAAATACTAACACATAAATTACCATTTTCAAAATATTTATCGGCTTTTACCGTGATATTATTATATAATTTTCTCATTTATAAGATGTACAAATTTTATTTATATATTAATAGAGGAGGTAACTATTGTATTGTCTGAATTACTATTCCTATTGGCCATGTTGCAATTCCAAAGTTCAACTTACTATTTAATTGTATATTACATTTCATTTAATCTTTGTGTCATCTGCAACATTAGCTATTTATTTAAGAAGATACAAAATATAAAATGATATGGTGTTATAACACTTGTCCTTTTTCACCCAATGGATAACATTTCGTGATATATAAAGATTCTTCAAAGAAGTTTTTGTGTTTATAATTGATTGAAATTGAAAAAATTATAACATATGTTTCAAGGAAGATAAAGGTTTATGAGAAGTATTATCTTTCCTAGGATCTTGGGTTGGTTGTAGTGACCTTTTCATTGAAAATCGTGTGATATTATTACTATATTGAGAAGTCTGAAAAATATATGAATACTATGTGCAGAAAATATTTTTCCACATATAAGGATAATAATATGTTCTAGTAAAAATTGTACTATATTTTCAAATACTACAACTAATCAATCCATTACAATCATACTAATGCAAACAAAGAAGAAATCATTATATTATTATAGGGTCTAAAAAATTATTAATGTATAAAAATTGGAAGTATTTAATCTTCATTGAATTGAATAATATGACGATGGGCATACTAACAAAAGAAATACCATCATTATTTCTAAAATGATTTCACAATAATATCTTATGGAAAATGTAACAAATTTATAATGATTTGATGTGGAAATTTAGAAGAAGGTGGAATCACTATGAAAAGGAAAATAATCAGAGTTAAAAACAAATAATGTATGAGTTGATATATTTGTTCCACTACTATGTGTTACATTAAATAATTAGATAAAGATGGATTTTTTGAATGTTTAATTATATCAAGTCATTCATCATATTCCAAGGGAGAATAAATATATATCAAGATCATTGGTAGAACTATTAGTGGGATAATATAAATAACTAAATCTTGGAAGATACATCAATTTATATGGTATTTCATCAAGATAATTATTAAATGAAAATGAGTAATGTGACGATGAAATAAATACACATACCAACATGGAAATTCAAAACATCACCATGGAATATTTTACTAGTCTTCTAGGGATATAAGAAAAAAATTAGTATTATGGGTTGTTGTGGGTAATCATAAAAAAGATGATAATTAAATTAAAATTTTATTGGAATTATCAATTGATAAACATGAAATGATATGTATCAAATACTTTTTGAGGTTATTAGGGAACACCACTATCTATTATGTATTACCGTGATCCAAGTTTCACCTACATGATCTTGAATATTTTTCAACATGATCTGAATACTATTTTCATTATTTTTCAGTATTATCATACAAAAATATGTGTCCAATATAAGAGGATTATATAATGATATGAATACATGTTTAGATAAATATTTATGGACCTCAAAGTATTATAATATGGACATCTTTCTCTAATGTAATTCCCCTATAATAATAACTTTCATTAAAGCTTCCAAAAGGATCCTTATAAATCCATTTATGGTAATAGATTTAGAACACTCATATATAGGCATAGTGTTGGTGAATGAATTTTTTTGGGACCTAAAATGGTTGAGGAAATGGTTGAAGAGTACAATAACATTCAGAAAAATATTAAGTATTCTAAGAGTCGATATAAGAGTAATTATTTTAACAACTGGGAAATTTCTCAATAAAATTCCCTCAGTTGTTTAATTAAAGGTCTAAATATGTTTTATGGTTATAGAAAACACATGAACTTATTTGTTTTTTATATACTATCATATTTAAAATACATCAAATCATCATTATTGTTGATAGAATATATTTTTAATATTGTTCACATGATTAATATAAATATAGGATTTTAAAAAATCCAATTTTCACAGATAAATGAAGTGATGTCCTCAACAAACAGAATTGTATCACATAAATCCAATTTATCTGAGCTTCCGATAGATATAACATCATTGGTATCTTCCCATGACCAATCCAAAGATGGTATCTAATAAATAAATCATGATCAAAAGCATTTATAAGAGAAGATCAATCTCATCTAGATCAAGGCCAAAACAATGTATGATGAACCACCCCATGAAAGTCTCACCATCACAGACATTACCTATATTGCATTTTTCAGTGTATTTTAAGGATATGTATCAATCTCATAAAAATATGGATATATATTTTTTTTATTCAACATAATAATGTTTATATTTTATTCCTAGCATTACATTATAATTTTTTTTATTTTTATTCAAAAAAACAAGAAATATATTTTTAATTAGTATTCTACTATAATCAAGTCATTTATTTTGATAAATTATTAGATTTTTTAAATAAACAATATCTAAATAAATTATTATGTATTATTATTTTTATTAAATATTAATGATAATATAATTTTTCTAACGTTAAATGTAATGTTTTATAAGGGTTTGAAACTTATTATTTTAAAAAAACAATGAAATTATCTATAAATTGTGACTATTATTTTAAAAGTGAAAATAAATTTATCTATAAATTTATTTTGATAAAATTAATATTATTTTTTTAATCATAATATCTATATTAACCAATGATGATTGTTTTATAATTTTTTTATGTTGTTGAATTTTCAGGTCAAAATTGAAAACCATATAAGTATATTATGTTTATAATGTCTTCATTATGACCAAAAATTGATGATATAAATAAAATAAGGGATATCCATTACCAAATGTATACCATCCCTTTAAAATAATTTGTTTTTATGTTTATTTCGGTAATTTTATATATCTCTTATGTATCCTCCAAAACCATTCATATATGTTATTCTATTAAAAACATTTCATTAAGAGTATGACTTTCACATAAACATTAATAACCATTGAATGGTTTTTGGTTTGTTTATTTTCTTATATAGAGTCCAAAACCTATGTTTGAAAAATAATAACGAACTCCCCAATCATTTCCTATAAAAACCCAACAAGCACCAGTTTCTCTTCACTAAAAATATTATAATCTCATTGTTACTCTTCACTACACTATATATAGTCCTCCTAAGGAACCGCCAAGCTCTAAATATTTTTATCTGGTGAATTTGGAGTTAGACACTCAATTTATGGGTTCATTTTATTTTATTATTTATTTGAGTATCTTGATTATTTTATTTTATTTTTCTACATTTCCAAATATTTTGACCTATTTTTTCAAATCCCTCTTACTAACCATTTTATTACTAAATGATGATATACCCCTTCTACTCTCATTAATCCCTTCCATGAAAATTTATACCCCCTATTAATATTTTGTAATTTTACCACAATTTTCCATGCAAAAAAAATGGGTAGTGAATGCACATTCCCAATTCCTATCAAGGGTGTTCCCCTTTAGGAAATTGCACTTATTTTATTGGTTAATTATATGTATATATTAAAAACTCCATGATCATTGAACACAAATTTATGAAATTTGATTTCATTCTTTATAATGTATGCGGTACACATAATCATGAAATATAAATAAAAATGATGGGTCACCCAGAATAATATATAACTAAAATGAATTGAGTGTTGTTTTAGTCCCACGATATGTCATGAAAGGGGGTATGGAGTGTACATAATATACTAGGTATTGTTTACATCATGATGTCTTGGTAGTCAATGTCGAACTATGTTTATAATGTATTGTTTAATGTTGTTTCCCCATTTCTCATGTTTCCTGTCTATTTATTAGGATATACCATGCCTCATTGTTCATTTTTATTATTCTAACTCATTATATTATTGATTGATATTATAATTTCCTAACATTAATTAACTTATTCATGTAATTACATGTTTATTCTCTTGTTCTGATTTATATCTCACCCATTTATTATGTATGTCCCTATGTTATCTTATATAGTTTTATATATGATAATGTTAGTGATTTTTAAATAAAGATTATGCATTCCATGTTTCAAATTTTTATGTAATGATCCTATTTCTAAAATACACTAAAAATATTTATATATTATGATGTATTATGTGTAATCATATGTAATAAATCTTGGAATACTGTGTAATAAGTAAGTGATTTTTCAGGGTTCGAATAAAAGTAGAAGATTATATATTTTTTGATTAGGAATATAAAACTCTATTGAATTTATTAAGAATAAAACTATGTATAAGAAAACATCCAAATTTTTTTCTAATTATAAAGTAAGTGGTTCATCAAAAATTATACATACATATCGTGATATAAAAAATATATATAGCTGACGAAGCGTTGTCATGTGCGCTCTCAAAAATATTTATAACTAAGTGTAGCACAAGGGCTGACCAAGGTCGTTCTCTTGAGGAGCCTTTTCAGTTATTCACTCACTTAATCTAATTCACCTAATAAGTGGTTATTTTTGTTGTTTTAGGTTTTATGATATAAATAAAATAATTTAAATGAAAAATAATAAGAAACTAACATTTAATTATAAATTACCATGCAATGCTAAACAGAATGGAATTATGAAAGAAAGGAAGTTCTCCTGATAGAATTTTCAGGGAGCACCTTCATTGGCCAGTTTCAAATATTCTTAGTGTACACAACCCATCGTAAGTGTGTACACCTTATTCTACCCTGGTTATGAATGAAAAGTCTACTAAGCAATTTCCAATCACACCCTCCAT
Organism: Viscum album; assembly: GCA_963277665.1. Classification (NCBI taxonomy): domain Eukaryota; kingdom Viridiplantae; phylum Streptophyta; class Magnoliopsida; order Santalales; family Viscaceae; genus Viscum; species Viscum album. Next base: position 1,345,982,936 of record OY728155.1, on the reverse strand, counting down.
CCACCTCCTCAATCAAGGGAAAATGGTTGTAGATTAAGAAGTTAACCTTTAGACAACCACAGTGAGGATTACACCCACTATAAATTATCCTTAGAATTAACTCAAAGAATATCAAAAAGATGGTCTGGGGTTCAAGAACCTGATTAATCGCTTTGGATATTCCTCTTATTATTTACTCATGATCATGAGTATTATAGTTCACGATGGTAAGATGAGAGGAAGAAAAGATGGTGATTCGGTGGACACAAAAATAAAAACAATGCATGAATTTATTAAAAATATAAATTACAATTGAAAACTAAAGATAAAAAAAATAAAGAAATTAAAAAGAAAGGGGGAAGATTTTCGGTCAGCCTCCCTCGGTGGAGATCTACTTCTTGGTGCCTTGAAGTAATGGATGGAGAATGGGATGCTTTTTGGGAAGGAGGTGAGGGCCTCCTTTTATAGGCAGAATTCTACCCCCGAAATCTTGCGCGTTTTAGGCCTCATAAATTACTTCTTCATGCATTACACCCTTAATTAATGTTATTCATAAATATCATGTCTGTCTCTCAACCAAATTTCAGTTAATTTGGAAACCGTATGAAGGAGTTATGAATTTTTAATTCTTGGTTTCTGTTTCTCGACGAAGCTTCCAGGATGGTTCCTCCAAAAGTATGTCATTTAATTGCCACCATATGGACTTCCAAACTTCCCAAAAAAAAATTTAAGGTCGTTCCTATATTTTTTAGTCCCATCCTAGGTGTAAGCACCTCATTTGGATGTGTTTAGTCCGCGTTTGGGTTCCGTTACATTAGTGGTGTCCAAGCTGACCGCCTGGAAAAATTTCTATGTACAATGAATTTTTAGACACTTAATATTGTCGAATAATCTCCTGGTCCAGAAGAAAAAAGTGTAGGAAATAAAATAATTATTCTAAAAAAATTGGAATCAGAAAATTTGGAATAATATTTTTCAGTAAATGATCAAAATACCCTTGATGTAAAAATCTGTCAAAAATCCAGAATTAGTCATTTTTCACATTTAGGCTCAAAATAGCACTAAAACCTAAAAATGTGACAATTACCCATATAATAACACTATGGTGGGATTATAAAAAATTATTTATAATATAAAATATATGAAAATATGATTTTTATCACTCCCCCACACTTAAACATTTCACTCCTGGGCAATCATCTTACATCCAAATCAAATTTCACACAACAATCAAAAATGAGAAAATATCAATGATCTTATCCAAAATAGAAGTCCATCATGTATCATATATGAAAAAACAAGACTCTATCATTGTCATTTAAATCATTAAAATTTTTTCAACCTCATAAATAAATTTATGGCCCAATCACAACCTACCTCACATTGAATTTTATGTCACTCTTCACTCAAGAGAAATTGAATCTAGAGTTATACTCATACTTGAAAATCACATGTATCACCATAGGTTTGTGAAAGTTATCATTTCTCCACAGCATGAAACATGAAAATAAATTTCATCATGAGGGCTTTAATTAAAGTTTAAAATGATTCTGTGGCTTAGGGTTGGTGGGAAAATGATTGAAAAATGTTCCAGGCTAGAAAGAGGAGGTTGGACTTTTAAGTACAATGCATGATTAAATCAAGTGAAAACACATGAAATTTCACACTCAATACCGCTTGAAAAAATGAAAAACAACACCACCCCCCTTTTATGACATGGTATATGAGACAATAATTGATTATAATGAATGATATCATCTATGTTTTCCTTTTTTTTAAAGCTCCAAAAAGGCACATCTTTATTTTCTTTTTCTTTTTTTCATGGAGGATGAGTTGAAAATTGAATACAATGAATGGATGAAAATTCATGCCCTTTATTTTTGAGAGGGAAATGAGTCATATAATAATGTACAATGAGGATTTCAATCTCATCTCCATTTTTTTCTTCTTTTTTTTTGAAGGAGAAATGGATGGAACAAATAAAGCACAATGAAATGAGGAGACATGCCCAATTCTCTTATTGTCCACTGCCCAAAGTATTGACACACACCTCGCATCACCCATAAATGATACAAATATCAATAAACGCACACGAAAGGCCCTTCCCCCACACTCAAACATGAAATATAAATGCATAAATACTAAATATGTGGGTAGGTAAGGAAAAATTGTCTTGTAATGTGGCTTAAACCTATAAGGCAATTCATGGAATCTTAGGGCATATGAAGGATAAATGTTAAGGTTAGTCTCAAGATAAAATTTGGCTAGCCAAAGAGATGACTTAATCATTTTAAATACATTCCATGAAATCCAAATATTTGAAAGATAATTATTCACAAATTCTAGTTCTCACACAAAATTCAAGTTTCTTCCAAGAAAGTGTGGGTATTAGGAAGAATATTAAAAATTGGTTTAGAATACATCACATGATTGGAAAAATATTTTGATTCAGTGTTTCATGGTCATGGATTTCAAAAATAAGTCAAACTCATAAAAATGATTGATAATCCAATTCAAGAAAAATGTTTTCATATCAACAATCATTTAAAATCCATTATTTCAAAAATCATTTCAACTCTTTCAAAATAAATTTATGTGTGAAAAGTGATAAGAATATATATTAAAGCTCAAAAATCCTAAAAATATAATAAAAAATTAAAAGCACACAAGAAGAACTAAGAAGGTTGACACTCCATCACACTTAAATTTAAGTACCCCTTATTTCAACTCAACAAAATATAAATATAAAGGTAGAAAATCAAAGGGAAGGAAAGATACAACCTAACATTATTTTAGAGGTGGATTCCTTGAGATATACTCCTAGAAGCAGCCACATTAAAACTAAATGAAAGTAATGAAAATACATAATAATAATAAATAAAAAGAATGAAAAATGGAAAATAAAAGAGATAATGCTTGGTTTAGACCCCCAAGCAGGTGCTTGGTTTTTACATCCCCTAGTCAGGCAGTCTCAGTAGATTATCCCCAATAAAAAGGTGGGTGTGGTTTCATTGAGATGAACCACCACATGTTAGTTATCCCGATATCCATGAGTAAAACCTGAATGTAGAGAACCCAAAATAAGATAAGAAAGTTCCCAACCCCCGAGGAAGAATAAATAAGAAATTTGAAGTTCGAAGTGGGAGGGAATAAAAGATAAGGGTGCTCCCTGTTAACTTTGGTGGTGTCCTCATCCATAGGGATGTAAATTTTTGTTGAGGAGGTAGTCGCACCACCTCCACCTTCTCCATATATTCTTCCATGATCACCACTAATTTGGTGGTCTCTTTCATATCATCCAAGGTCTGATCCATTTGTATTGTATCAAAACTTTCAGGAAAGGAGAAGTCAGAAAACAATTCAGTTTGAATAAGATTAAAACATGATGAATCAATAAAGAATTATTCCCTTTCAAGTAAGTCGGCTTGGAAATTCATCTCTTCAGGAATAACCATTGGAAAATCAATCTCAGCAGATGCATCTTCTTCCTTATCTTCTAAAGAAAGAGAGAGGTAGAAAGTGTCTGATGTTTCATTATCAATTATGGGAAGATCATGTTTCAAGTTATCTTCAACAAAGTTATTCCTAGATTCTTCCCAAAAATGTTAACCTCCCATCAGTGCATTAGTTGGAATGTGTACTTCTGGGACCTCCTCCAGCAATTGTTGAGTTCGGGATGATGTGATTAGTTCTTTTAGAAGTTCTTTCACACCTGCCTCAGGTTCTTTAACATAAAAATTTATTGGTGAAATCAATTCCACAACTCGTTCTGGTTCAGGTTCTGGCTCAGGTTCGGATTTCTCTTGGGATATGTGTACATATTCAGCAATCCATTCAATTTGGATCTCTAGTTTTTGAACTTTATCACTAATCTTATGAAATTGAGAATCTAATTCATTGAAAATATTTTCTGGAACCTGAGATTGTTCAGTCCATGAATAAAAATTTGAATTGAAAGACATCATGAACAAATAATATTTTTTTTTGTTTTTGAAATTTATGTTTTTGTTGTTGTTTTTTTTAAGGAAAGAAAAATTATTTGCATAATGTGAATAAAAAATAGTGGATGAAAACCACTTGGCTCCTCGGAAATAGTTCCGATTTGATGAAGACTTTTCATATGCGCTCTCAAAAATATTTATAACTAAGTGTAGCACAAGGGCTGACCTAGGTCGTTCTCTTGAGGGGCCTTTTCAGTTATTCACTCACTTAATCTAATTCACCTAAGAATTAATTATTTTTGTTGTTTTAGGTTTTATGAAATAAATAAAATAATTGAAATGAAAAATAATAGGAAAATTACATTCAATTATAAATTATCATTCAATGCTAAACAGAATGGAATTATGGAAGAAAGGAAGTTCTCCCGATAGAATTTTCAGGGAGCACCTTCATTGGCTAGTTTTAAATATTCATAGTGTACACACTCCATCGTATGTGTGTACACCTTATTCTACCCTGTTTATGAATGAAAAGTATGCTAAGAGATCTCCAAGAACACTCTCCATCCACCTCCTCAATCGAGGGAAAATGGTTAGTGATTAAGAAGTTAACCTTTAGACAACCACAGTGAGGATTACAGCCACTATAAATTATCCTTAGAATTAAATCAGAGAATATTAAAAAGATGGTCCTCGGTTCAAGAACCTGATTTATTCCTTGGGATATTATACTTATTAGTTACTAATGTTCATTAGTATTATAGTTCACAATGGTAAGATGAGAGGAAGAAAAGATGGTGAATTGGTGGACACAAAAATAAAAACAATGCATGAATTTATTAGAAATCTAAATTACAATTGAAAACTAAAAATAAAGAAAAGAAATAAATTAAAAAGAAAGGGGGAATATTTTCGGCTGGCCTCCCTTGGTGTAGATCTCATCCTTGGTGCGTTGAAGGAATGGATGGAGAATGGGATGCTTTGGGAAAGAGGTGAGGGCCTCCTTTTAAAGGTAGAAGTATACCCCTGAACGTTTTCGCCTTGTAGGCCCCATAAATGACCTCTTCACGCATTCCACCCTTAATGAATGTTGTTCATAAATATCTTGGTATTCTCTCCTCCATATTTCAGATAATTTTGAAACCGTATGAAGGAGTTATGAATTTATAATTCTCAGTTTCTGTTTCTGGATGAAGCTTCCAGGATGGTTCCTCCAAAAGTATGTCGTTTAATTGCCACCTTAATGACTTCCAAAATTCCCCAAATTTCTTTTATGGTCGTTCCTAGATGTCCTCGTCCCATCCTAGGTGGAAACACTTCATTTGGATGTTTGTAGGCTGCGTTTGGGTTCTGTTACATTGGTGGTGTCCACGTTGTCCGCCCGGAAAAATTTTCATGTTCAATGAATTTTTAGACCATTTAGATGGTCGAATAATCTCCTGGTATATAAGAAAAAAGTTTAGGAAAAAAAATAATTATTAAAAAAAATTTAATCAGAAAATTTGGAATTATATTATTCATTGAATGACCAAAATACCCTAGAGGTAAAAATCTGTCAAAAATCTATAATTAGTCATTTTTCACATTTAGGCTCAAAATAATACTAAAACCCAAAAATGTGACAATTACCCATATAAAAACACTATGTTGGGATTATTAAAAATGATTTATAATATAAAATATATTAAAATATGAGCTTCATCAGTAGCTCTCGTAGAAATGTACATATGAGATAAATATATAAAAACCAGGTTTAGAAAGACTCAACCATGAACTGGTGCATTAAAATGGGCCCTTATGTACATGTAGATTGAAACTCCTAGTGAAAATTATTTGGTAAATTCATAATCCCATTATGAATCTATTTCAAGGGACTAAAAATACCCATAATAATGTATGTTTAAAAATATATTATGGATAAAAATTATTGAATCCTAGAAATTCATAAGTTAAGAAAATACATATAATTTATGCATTATCTCTTTAATTACATTAGATTCTGGATTATGCGTCCAATAGTTCGATAATAAAAATTTTAATTTTTTTATTATATACAATGGCTGAAAATTGGGAAAAACTGGTAAATAATCAATGTGATGAGAAATGTGATTACTTCCTCAATGAGATGTCCATCCCGATGGGTGCAGGAATCCTAAAATTTTTTATGGTACTATCTCAGATAACATGGGGTATGAATGTAATCATAGACCAATATGAGCTCCCATATACCCCTATGAAATACCAATATTCAATTGAGATATTTATAAAATAAAGGCCCCCAACTTTCAATGGATCATCTTATCACTTAATCAAAATGAAATAGGTCAACTCCATTGAGAAATTAATTTCCACATTTTAATGTTCGAACCACTAGAAGGTTTGTAAGGGCCCAGATCCATGTGGGTCAACCCTTTTCATGTTTTTAAGGCATGTAGAGCTCAGTGGAGGCTTGAAATGGAATGGAAGATTTTTTTTGTGAAATGATGGAAATAAGAATAATTACATGATGTGTAATAATTTTACATCATGTAAGTCATTTTCATGAAGTGTATGTATTTAGGGTTAAATAATAAGAGGGTGATGAATTTTTTGGAGGAGAATGAATCCTAAGGATCACATGATGTGAATGGTTATTACACATTGTGTTATCCCACAATGTTGTATGTTTTTCTAATGTTTCATCCCCATGGGGTTTTTACAAACCCTATTTTTTCAGCACTTCCTCTCATTTTCCAATGTATAGGGTGTCCTTTCATTCAATTTTTCATATTCCATCAATGAGAATCAATCATCAGGCTTCTATCTTTGATCTGTAGTGATTTTTTGTGATCCAAGGTATGTTCTACCTCTATAATTATAGTTTCATTGATATGGTTCCTCCTATTCCTCTTTTCCACATGATGGATCTTATATTTAATTTTATAAATGGGTTTTTTGGGTTTTTTGTTGGCTTAGTAGTGGTGTGGTATCCTAGGGTGGATGTAGTTCTTATAGGAGAGGCAATTTGGAATTACATTGATGGTATGTTCACATGAAAAGATCGTTTAAATCATTTTAGTATAAGGGGAATCATTGATTTTATTTTTATTTACATGAATTTATATATCTATAATGATTTATCCTCTCGATATTAATGAAATTAACTGACATAAATACCAAATTTGGATTAAAAAATTTTGTATTGATTGTATGGTGATGTTTCTGTTTTGTACCATGATAACGGTCTCCCTCTTTAATTTGTTGGATACTATGGTATCTATGTTGTTCTTTTTATTATTGGATTATAATGTGTAGTTGGAAAAGAACATAAAGATAGAAATAATTGTTCATTAATAATATAATATATGAAAGAGGCATTTTTAATGAATCTAGTGTGTTTTATTTTCAATGATGTGAGCATGTTTACATGAATAAATCTTCCATGTTTTTTATTTAATTTAATAAGGATTTGAATCATGATGATATTGGTTGATAAAATAATTAATGGAATGTTAAATTAATTATTTAAATAATTTGTTGATGGAATTTTCTATCTTTCATCTTTGTTTTCCCGTAGTTGTAAACCGTGAACAAAAAATAGGTTAATTCCAGATGAATAAGAACCATTTCCGTCATAAAAGATAATTAATTTTTTGGGCTCGAGTTTCTTATTATATTTTAAAGTCCAAGTTTCTTATGCATTGGAGTAATGATATCTCTTTTTCTCTAATTTTTTATTTCATTTCTTTAGGTCCAAGAGCATAGTTTCTATATTTGGTTCTTACTTCTTATGATGTAACATAACCATGGGATGGCAAATCCAAGAGGGTGGTTGTGGTATATGGGGTGTGCTGGCTCGGTTTTTGTGGTATCAATTGATGCTTGTGATGGCAGGATGCATCAGGATATGCATGTGGGTGTTGGGGTTGCACCAAGGATGATGGAACATATTGAAGTTGGGATTACCTTTTTATATGAATGTTGGATGCTTTATTAATCTGTTTTTTGGCCAACCGACTGGTTTTTTGTTTATCTACATTACTCTCCCCACTAAATGAATAAATGGATGTTCATTTTTTTATATATTATTTGGTATCATATTATATATTCGTAGTATTCCTATTATTATTTAAAGTGATAATTTTAGTAAATTAATTATTTTTGACACATGGAGTTGGAACATTCTAGGATGTAAAGTTGAAGTTATAATTGTAGGAATCCAGGTACTCTGTTTCCTTATGCCTAGACGGCATGGAACTATGTTGTGATACTAATGTAACATAAAGTGAAAAATATTAATTGTTAATTAATTAATTAAAATAAGGTAAAATATATGAAAATGAATAAATTTATTTAATGTATCTCTTTAAATGGTTGTATGATTTTAGGATATCTAGTCTTAGTAATGTTAGTTGGTAGTCAAAGAGTAGTAAGATTCAATTGAGTCTATGACTAGGTTACACCCATAGTGTGTTTTATGATATATTATATCATGTAAATTTTGTGTTTTATATGCTACTCCACCCGGTCAATTATGGAATCCAACACCCCCGGTATTCTAATCACTGGGAGTGTTTTCCCAAACATCCCAGAGTAATGATGGATGGTTGGCTACCCCCTTGGGACCCACTCTCTTCAATCGGTAGTCACTTTTGTTGGTATACATATTATTTAGTTTCCCACATATATGTATGTAGAGGGATATAATGGCTTTTGGTTATTAGAAACACATATATTGTAGATATATTTTCCTAAGTATTAATATAAATGTAATATATATTTGTTGTGGGGGCTTTAGAATCATTACTCAGTGTATGGGATTCACTATATTTTTTTATAATAACCATTGTATTATACACGTTATACATGTTGTGGTGACCCCCAAACACTACTTGGTTACATTGGTTAGGTGAACGTGGTGGTGTGTTGCATGATGATCATGTTGTGGTGCTCCCCCCGGTTGTCTGTAGGCTATCCATTTTGAAGAGAGATGCTCAAAAAAAGATATTGGGGTACAGTGGAAAACCTTTGGGGAAGTGGTATTAGGTTACCCTCGACAGTCATTGTTATATTATATTCTCTTGTATATTATTTTTTGTGTTAGTATCCTTAGTGTGTATGGGAACTTATTACACTTTTTAAGTGAGGAGTTTGTTTCACTTGATGTTCAGTTTGCTTTAGAATGATTTTTGTACCTTTTTCATGAATGGATCTGGGGAGAATCCTACTATATATATTGATATACTCACCCTATGAATATATAAATTTCTTTTCTATTTCAGTTAGAGTGCATTAGAGACTAGGATGGTTACTACTAGAACATAGTCTATCAGGATCTATTTGGCTTTGTGGTCACTATCTTTCTTACTTTTCATTTATTACTTGCAGTTTTCCTTACAGTTACAAGAGTCCATTCATGTCATTACATATGTGAACATGGATTTCATTTTATATTTTGGTCTTATAAAGAGTTTTTTTGTGTCAATATTATCGTTCTCTTTAACTTGTGTTCTCGTAGAGTGTAATGCCTCCCATCATCATGTTTACTATACCTTCAGTTCTAGTCACCAAACCATGGCCTACTGAAGTGGGGATATGGGTGTCATTATCTCTCCTATTACATTGTTGGCCTAGGAGGGGTAACAATTTTTGGGATGGGTTCATGATAGAGTGATATCAGAGGTCTTGTTGAGGGATGAGATGTACTTTTGAGTTAGGCTGAGGTGAGGTTGCATGGGCTGATAGGGAAACATTGTCAGCTATGTTTAGAAATAATTTCAAACATCGGAGACCAATTTAGACATGGGTTTTTAGGGTTACCTCTGATCTGATGCACAAAAAATTAAGATAATAGTGGATACTAAACGAAATGATACTAGTTCAATGGTAGAGACCTAGGAAAATATCATGCGTCATTCTTCTTTGTGCCTATGTTAGAATGGGAAGACATTGGGATATGTTAACCTAAAATGAATAAAAGAACATAATTAATTAATTATAATGTCTTATTTATTCTTTTTTTATGAGATCTAACTAGTTTTACTTTTAGAGGCATGTCTCTAGGTCGACATCCTCATCATGTTCACATAAAATACCTTCATCAGGTTTCACCAGTATATCACCATAAGAATAGAATTGACAACAAATACACTTGGATGTGGTCACTCAAAAAGTTTCAACACCAGAGTCTACAATGGAATGAGGGATACATTTTAGATATATTCATATAAAACTAGTTTGAGGAGGTTGAGATATCCTTCAGTTAGATTCATTCTCAATAGGAGAACTGGTAAACAATTTCAATGATGGTGATTTGTGGGGAAGTGAGGTGGTGGTGGGTTTTATTCCTAATGGATCAAAAGAGTCAGGTGTCTTGTGTGAGTAGTTATGAGAATGATTCAGATCCGAGTTTCTTTCTTAGATTGTGAAGGTAGGAAGTCACCATGTGTTTCATACCCTTTGTCAGGGTAGCACCAATGTGTGAGAATTTTGGATCCATTTTAGAAACCTTCTAAGAAATTATTCGGACTTGTTTCCATACGAGGATGCCACGGAGGGGAATTTCAAGAAAGATTTTATCTATTGATCCAAAACCAGGTCAACCCATTTATGTTGAAGACATATTTTGTTGTGTATTTTTTAGAAGAGTTCACTTAGATGATGTTATCCATAATAGGATTTTCATGACTGGTCAGTCTTAAGGATTCTTCATGAAGAAGAGTTGTGCTTTGGGGTTCCTAGATGTCCAAAAAAAGTGTTTCTGACCGGATGGCGCTAGTTACCATCCCTCAATATCTCATTTATCAATAGTGTAACCTCTCTAACCTATTCCAATGGATTGTAAATTTCATCTTACGGAGGTTGAGGTCATCAGTAGTGTGAGTATCCAACCTTTTTTTAGCATTAAGCATACGCTACTTGTTCCACATCAGGATCCTCTACAAAGGCAGTTCCATTCAAGGTAGAAGCAGCAAGTTTTTGTAGTTTGGGATTAGCAAAGATTAGATGGGTCATACAAGGTATATCCTCAGGGTTCTCTCTTTCCTCATAGAGCTTAGCATGTCCATGGATTTCGGCATTGGTATTGTCATAGATTTCATGGAATAGGTCATGGTCAGTTTTGTGGTTCAGCGATGTCAGCTCAAAGAGAGCCATATGTTTTTCGAGGTACCCTTGGCATGTTTAGTTCTGGGGTACAAGCCTTTTTTGAGGAGTGACACACTACTAAATATCACCTCGTGTTTTCCAGTCTTTTTCACATGATTTTGAGATACTTCCAAATCCCTTGGAATTGACAATACCATTTGGAGGTTGAGATGCACTGTTTGATGTATGTAGTGGTTGTGAGATAGTGTTGGGGAAGCACCGATCTTAAGTATATTTCCTATGTTTATGGATTGAAAAATATTAAATCATTCTAAGTATGGATTGGTTATATAAAGAGTATAATATTATAGATTTCATCATGATGAATTTTGTGTTCATCGATGCTGATAGAGATCTAGCAGTGTTTTTTAGCGAGTGAGACCCTCATATGGTTCATAGGCATGCTCCATCCTTATCATTATTGATAGATGATCTACTATGGATTAATTTGGAGGATGAACAATTAGTGTTTCCTAGGATTGTAGAAGAGTAAATAGATGTATTTCCTTAAGATTTTGTATTATTAACCCTCGAAAAGAGACTGAGCTCCAGATTGAACTTCATACATCAATGTCTCATATCTCTATGTCTCCATATAAGATGGAACCTTTTGATATGTTAGTTATTCTTATATATATCAATTCTCTATTTTGGTGTTTTTTGTTTCAACCATGTGTGGTACCATTAGGTTTACTAGTTCTATTCATGAAGTATCCTGATATAATTTTTTGGTTGTGTATCGATTATCATCACTTCACTCATTTGATAGTGAAGAATAAATATCCAATTCCATGGTTTGACATGTTGTTTGACCAACTAAAGGGATCATGTTTTTTCATGAGTATCATTTTATGGTCATCATATCGTAATATACATGTAAGGGATTAGTATATCCATAGAAATATTTTTATTTTTTTATTGGCATTACGAGTTTTTTATGATGTTGTTTGGTGTGACGAATACTCTAGCTTTGTTCATGGGGTTAATGAATGATGTTTTTTTTGTGTTTCCCAATATGTTTTTGGTTTTTTTTAATAACTAAATCTTTATTTACATTATGTGTGAGGAGGAGCATGCAGATTATATACATGATATTTTATGAGTTCTTCATAATGATTAGTTGTTTGGGATATTTCTAAAGAGTGATTTACAGTCTCAACAAGTCAATTTAATGGGGCATGATTTGTCCCATCATTGAATATCTATGGATCTATAGATGATATAAGTAGTTTTGTTTTGGTAATCCTCCATGATAGTGGAATATGTGTGATGTTTCCTTGTTCATACAGTATATTAATAGGGCTTCGTAGCTGATTTTATTGTGTTGTGATTCCGCTGACAACATTGAATAGAAAAGATCAAGGATTATTCTAGACTAATAATTTTATTATGGTATTTGAGTATCTTATATTGAAGTTTTTTGGTGAAATAATTCTTTTTATACCAATATAATGTGATTATATTGGGATTTATGTGATTCTTAACATCATGGGTTGGGTTGTGTTTTGATTTAAAAGTGATCGGCCATTTCTTATGGGTCTAAACAGCTACATCCACATGAGGTTAACTGTGAATCCTATGATCAAAATTTTCTGGAGGTACTGTTTTCCATCATGATTTGAATTCATTACCTAATTAGAGACTATTTTTTTCTCTTCACTGGTCATTAGATTTTGAGGTATGTTGTCACCCAATATGACTTGAACATGCATTAGAATCTATTGTCATAGTTCTTACAAGATTATGAATTTGATATTTCATATAGACCTAGAAAGGGGAATGATTTAGCTAATGTGCTTATCCAGAAATTTCATAGTAATGTAGTGTAATAATCCAAGTCAATCATGGAGATTGATAAAATAAAATACAAGATTTCACCAACATATGTTAGAATTCATGGGAATATGTTGTATTATTCAGATGATGGTATAGTCATCTCAGGTGAAGCAGGTGTAAGTGCCCCTGTTGAGGGATCCAGAGGTGGAGGATTGGAGAGACAGAGGTGTTTCTTTCAAAGACCTTATTGGTTATACTATTAATGAATAACACCAAGTGTTGTTTTAGGGAAATGATTTTGTTTTCATTTGGGATGTTTGAGATAGTTCTTCTAGAGTTTCTTAGTTCACCTCTGGTGGTATATCCTTGAATGGAAAAGATGTATCATTCTTTGAGAGGGAAATTTTGGTGGCCTTGGTTGAATCATATAGTTTTCAAGTCGGTGTCACAATTTTTGGTCTTCCAGAAGGTGAAGGTTATGCATTGTGTTCCTAGTTGGTTTATCATTCCATTAGATGTTCCTATGATGAAGTGGGAGGACATATCTATGTACTTTTTTACCAATTAACCTTGATATCAGTGATTCTATAACACTATAGGGATGGTATTGGATTGTTTGTATAAATATTCCTTCTTTATAGAGATCATGTAGTTGACCATATTGGAGGTTTTGTTGAGGATGTATCTATAAGAGGTGGCGAGACTCCACGTGTTCCCAAGGATGATCATTTCCCATCGAGATACTCATTTTACCTCTAGGGTTTGGATATATCTCCATAATGATTTTGGTTCTCAAATATTCCTAATCACTTCTTTTCATCCATAAATCGACTGTCTAACCAAGCGGACTATACAGACATTTGAAGACATGTTATGATCTTTTTTCTTGGATTTTGGAGGTTCATGGATGATGAATTTTCCATTAGTAGTGTTTTATTACAACAATTGTTTTCAATCCACCATCATAATGGAAATATTTGAAGCCTAATATTACTTACCATTCCATTTTATGTTGTTCTTGACTTGTACTAGAGAGACAGTAATTATCATATTGAAACTAGTACATAATAAAAAAAGGATGGTTCAAGTGAATAACACGAGTATGAATGCAGTGAAAAAATGTCCAAAATCATATATATATATATATATATATTACATGAGGATGCCTCTAGATTTAGAAATTTGGGGTCATGTGTTTATTAATATGACTCCTCATACTGGGCTGTGATGTTTTGGTCATGGGATTAAACATTCTCTCTAGTTTGTTAGGTCATTCAAGGAGTTAACTCATGTGGGAGTCATGGCCTATCGCATAGAACTTCCCCATTTGATGAGTTGGATACATGAAGTTTTTCAGGTGTCATTTACCCATATTTATATTTAATATGACTCTCATATAATCAATTTGGGTGAGATCTTTGTTGATGATGATGCGCCCTTTGAGGAGTGGCTTATAGATATCTAGGAATTCCAAGAGTAGGTGTTGTGTGCAAATGTTGTCCCCTTGGTCTAAATATTTTGGGGGTACAGTGGTGTGGATGATATAAACTCAGAATGAGAGTTGTAATTATGTACTTAGTACCCTGAACTATGTTATTTGTATCTATTCTATTGTAATATTGTTTTTTTTTGTGGTGATAGACCATTTTTGGTTTATGATATGGCTTCTTCTATTTTTTTATTGTGGATTACTCTCTTTGAGATGTATCTCCCTTGAGAGTGTGGTTAAGACCTGTTTGTTCTTTTTCTGTGGTTTCATATTGTTCCTTGACGATGTAGATGAGCTCCTGTGGTGACTATAGACTTGATAGGTATCTCAAGGGGTGGCTATTTGGATAACCCTTTTTCCCCTTATAGGTTGGATCTTGATTCTTGAGGATGAGAATATTTCCAATGTTTTCTAATATAGGGGCTCAGATCCTTATGGATCAACACTTTAAATGTTTTTGTGGTTTACGGATCTCATTGGAGGGTTGGAAGTGGTCTAGATGATTTTGGCTATGAAATGATGGAAATAGGAAGAATTACACATCATGTAATAATTTCATGTCATATAATTTAGTTTCATGATGTGTAATTATTTTGGGTTAAATAATAAAACATTTATGTGCTTTTTGGAGAAAAATAAGACCTAAAGATTACATGATATGAAAGGGCATTACACATCATGTAAATCCAATATTTTTTATCTTTTATAATGTTTCAATGAAATGTGTGTTTTTCGATCCCTACGGCTGTATTGCTTTTAGTCATTTTCTACTGTTCAATGGTCCTTTTTATGTGTTTGGGAGATTCCATTGAAGGGAATTGATCATATGGATTAAAAATTTGATTTGTGGTGATTCATTGATATCCAAGATATATTGTACCTATATTATTGCAGTTTGATTGAGCTATTTTCTCTTGTTCTTAATTTCCATGTTATTGAACTTGATTTCCATGATTCTAAATGATTTTTTGGTTGTCTGTTACTATGGATGTGTAATTTAACATTAGATTGGATGTAGTTCATGTGGGAGAGGGAATCGGGATAGGTAACATTGTTACATTATCATGAAAAGAATTTTGAAAACCATTTTAGGTAGCGTATTTGTTGATTCCCTCTTTATTTTTGTGAAAACATATAGCGATTGTAACTTATCCCCTTGAGTCACATTGAAATTATCACAATAATTACTTTAACTGAATTAAATAATTGATATCAATTTCATGGGGATGTTTCTAATTTTTACCATGAATGTGGTTTTCCTATTGATATCCTAGATAGTTTTGTTTCTATCTTGTGAGTATTATTATTTGATTAGAATTTGTAATAAGTAAATAATTTAAATCTATATGTAATGGTAGATTAATTTTATAGTAGATTAAAGTGGCATGTTTAATGAATTTGGTGTGTTTTAATTTTAATTTTGTAACCATGTTTAAATGAATGGATGATCCTTGTGTTAATATAATTGAATAAGAATTTGTATCATGATGATGTTAGTTGATAAAATAATTAATGTAATGTAAAATTAATTTTTTAATTAATTTCTCACAGGTTATTATAGATTTATTCACAGGTTTCCCATAGTTCAAACTTATGAACAATTAATATGTTAATTCAATATGGAATAAGAACTGATGGTGTGATAAAATATAATTCCATTATATGGAATGATTTTATTTCATTCAAATAAAGTTCAGGTCCCTTTTTCTTTGGAGCGGTGAAAGCTCCGTTTGTATGAAGACTCAAATCCTTTATTTAGGGTCATGATCTCAATTGAAATGTTTGTTTCCTATTACTTGTAAAGTCACTTGAGAATGGGATGGTCGATCATAGAGTTTTGTAATGGTATATAGGGTGGAAAGGCCTAAATGTGATGTGAGCATGGGATGGCAGAGCCTGGATGGATATTATAGTATATGGGGTGGGGTGGCCTGATTATTGTGGAAACAGATAACACTTGTGATAGTGGGATACATCAGGATATGCATCTAATCATTAGGTGTACACTAAGGATGATGCAATGTGTTTTTTTATGGCTACCCTACTAGTATGAATGAAAAATTCTTATGGAATCTATTATTTGGATGAAGACAATGTTTTTGTTTATATTATTTACTTTCCCAAATGCTTGTGGTAGATTTTTGTGTTTGGTTTTATATTTTTTTTCAAGCGTTGTATGTTTTCCAAAAGTACCTGTTAATATGGAATGTGATATTGTTAATAAATAAATAAAATTTTAACCCAATGGATTGGAGCTGTCCAGGATGCAATGTTGATGTTTTAATTATGAGAAGCCATAATCTCATTTTTTATTCCTAGAGGGCTTTCAACTTTGTTGTGATGCTAATTTAATGTAATGTAGAAAATGTTAATGTATATATAAAGTTTATTGAATAAATTAGAATAAGGTAAAATTTATGGAAAAGTATAAAGTAATTTATTGTAGCTATTTAAATGGTTGTGTGCTTATAAGATATATAATCATACTCATGGGAGTATGGAGTCTGAGATACGTTAGTAGTTGTTGCGTCTGAGACTAGGTTATTCCAATACTATTATGGTGAGATATACTATATCATGTACCTTTTTTGTTTTTATATGCTACTCCACACTGCAGGTTACGAAAACTAACACCTCTGAGATTCTGAGCCCTAAGGGGTGTTTCCCCAACATCTCGATTGGATGATAGATCTTTGAATACCCCTTTGGACCCATATCTTCTCTTGGTATTTACTTGTGATGGTATATAAAGTTATTAGTTATCCCTATATATGTGGGTAGAGGGTTTTAATGGAATGTGTCTATTTCACACTAATTTCTTCTAGATGTTGTTTTATAGGGACTAAAATAGGTGTAACATGTATAGGTAATGGTGTCTTGAGGATCCTTTCTCAGTGTATGGGTTTTGATAGATTTAAGTATAATAACAGATGTATGATACACATTTTACTAGACGTAGTGGCTCATGGGAACATCTTATTTTCTCCGGTAAAATGCATTTGGTGGTGTGTTACATGGGGTGCATGTTGTTGAGCTTTACCGAGTTGTCTGTGGGATAACATTTTGGAGAGAGATTCCCAGGACGTGCAATAGTGGGGAAGAGAAGAATACCAGTGGGGAAGATGTAATGTGGTACCCATGATTTTCATTATTATTTTATATTCTCTTGTTTTTGATACATGGTGAGAGTAGTCATTGTGATTTTAGGGAACACATTATAATTGTTTAGGTGACATGATTGTTAAACATGTCGTTTAATATGCTTTACCTTGATTTCATTATGTTGTTCCTGAGAGGCTTGGGAGAGGATCATATTTATTATAATTTTATACTCACCCTACATATATAAATAATATTTTTCTAGTTAGTTGGAGAATGTTTGAGATCAGGATAGTTAATACTAGATTTGGGTTTAGCAGCTGTTATTTATGCATTGTGGTCATTGTTGTCCTCACTTTTCTTTTGGCACATGGAATCATTCATTGCAGTTGTAGTGGTTCTTACATTTCATTAAATATGTAAACTAGGGTTTTATTAAATACTGTAGTATGAAAAATATTGGGTTGGTGTCTATATAATCCATCTCTTTCACTTATGTTTTATAATAGTTTAATGCCTCCCATATATGTGTTTACTATACCCATGATGCTAGTCTCCAACACAGTTCCCATAGGAGGAAAGACTCATGTGTCACTATCTGTATTCTCCATTTTCATCATAGGATGGATACACCTTGTGGGAAGGGATCATGATAGGGTTCTACTGGTTGTTTCTCTTATGCAGTGAGAATTTGATTTGTGGTGGACATTGATGAAGAATACGAAGTATGTGTAAGGGATCAAAGCGATGAGGTGAAAGGATTTATAGAAAATGTTTTTTGATATATATTTTTCTCACACTCCTCAACATAAAATGAAAATGGATTTCCATTACATAATGTAAAAAAAGAAGATGAATCTTTCAGGGCGTATGAGGTAAAATTCTCAAAACATTCATGATATGCCTTTGAATTTGTCTTTTCCTTCAAGTGAAATTTTGACTACTTCATTGGTGTGATAAAACAAAGTCAATGAAAAGACCTGGTGATCCGAGACATTTATATCTAATAGGAAATTCTCTGATGTTCCCTCAAAGTAGAAATGGTGATCAGAAAATTACAAGGGTATAATGGGGATATGAAGTATAACGTGGAGTTTAATTCTGGTGGTCTGATGGAGAAATATAATGATGATAAGAAATTTTGATATCCCACATTCAAAAAATGTGGTAAGAAGAAAAATAGAAATTGACTAATTGGATGAGGAAATCATTTGGGTGGAAGAAAGAAGGCCACATAGATTGCGATTAGTGACTAGAGAACCCCATTAATGTGATAGAGGAGTGGAATGAACTAGTCAAACCACTTTCCATATTTTATTGCTCCACATGTAAGGTAATATGGATATTATCAATCTAATTCACTATGCCAAGGTTTTTTTGATACAACCAATAACCTTTAAGGAATAAAGGGTGACGTTTTTCCATCACAATAGCTAATGCGGATCCCAGAAATGAAGTGGTGAAAGGTTAAATAGTTATTCATTAAATAATAAATAACATACTTTCTAATTCTTGTTATATAAATTCCATCATATTAATAAATTTTATTATAACTATTAAAACACAACCACATTCCATTTAATTAGATTTATTATTTAAAACAAAAAAATATGGAAATTATTTCATGTGGATTATATAACTCGTCCACTATCAAAATTAGTGGGATGAATTTCCCAGAAAAATTTTGATACACCAATTAGTGGATTCTTAGTAAATTATTCGTATAGATTAGATTTCCCTATATAGATCCAAATTAAATTTTAATGATAAAGAAATCACTCTTCATATCTTGAATAAACCCGTGATTTTGTACCAGTTAATGGAGGAGGACGAATCTTATTTAGAACCAATATCTCATGCATTGATATTTGATGGAAAAAATCTCTCAAGGTGATCCCTTGGGATGTTTTGAGTTTGATTCTGTTTGGTGACAAAGCAAGCTAACTGCAAATGAGAATGGGTGGTTTTTTCTGAAGAAATTTTTTTAAGGTGGAATAGTTTCCCAGTGTTTTCAAAATTTTGGGGACTCAAAATTGCGAATTTGTGTGAATATTGGTCAATGAAATTGGCAGAGAAAGAGGAACAAGGAGCCCTAGACATGGATCACATACTATGTCTATGAAGGGTACACGTCCACGTACCAGGAATTGGGAATGGTATGTAGATGTAGTTCGCAAAACCAAAAATAGATCGTAGTGGATGACGATGTGGTATGCAGATGAGGTTTGAGGGACCAAAAATGGTTCACAGCTGAGTCTTATAGTGGTACACATATGGGCTGAAGTCATTAGAGGAATCATACCACATTTTTACAAAGACAGTATACAGAAAACGTAGGAAAATGGTTCTTAGATGGCTTGCAGTTTGTAGTGGCTGAAGAATCGGTAAGCGGTGGAGGACGATTTAATGATTTGGTAAATCTCGATTCAGTGGATTACGAGTGTATCTCTTCCTATATTAGAAATTCATATCCAAAAAAAATACTGTGGATATTGAAATTATATAGAGAATTAATTTTTGGTCCACAAATTCAGAAAGGCCCGAATGTGGATTGTATTGAAAGTGTTTGTGGGAATTATTAACCTACAAAGGAATACTGATATGCCAAGGAGGATGTTTGGTATGCTAGTGGAGATTTCTCCATATGGGGAGGAGGAATATCTAGAATGTGGTTTAGAGAATTCTGCAAGAGGTACAAGGAGGGGGAGCTCTGGTACGTAGTTGCGAAGGTAGTCCGTGAATAAAGAACAGTTCTCAGCCAAGAGGGGTTAAGCCTATGAGGTTCACAGAATCGGTACACGGTAGTTGTACGTGATCAGGAAGGAAAAGGAAATCCATGAGCAAAGAAAAGTTCATGGACATAGAGTGATTCACAAAAAAGGTTCACAGAATCGGTACGCAATATTGGTATGCAGTCAAGAAGGCAGATGCAGTCTGTGGACGATGGGCAGTTCGTGACAGTGGTGGTGGTACACGATGAAGGTGTCCCACAAACCAAACCCGGTACTCAGTACGCGGGTGAGGAATGATGTTTGAGGTTTGCAGAAGGAAGTTTTAGAAATCTTAAAATTAGTTTGAGAAAGTTCTTTTTGGTATATAGCACTACATGAGAAGGTGGAATTCATCTACTGGTGAAAAAGAAACATCAAATAAGAATCTATCTATACTTAAGGTTTTGAGAATTCATGCAAATAAAGGGATCTACATGTCCATAAACTCTGTTTTACAT
The DNA here is from genome assembly GCA_963277665.1 of Viscum album. Classification (NCBI taxonomy): domain Eukaryota; kingdom Viridiplantae; phylum Streptophyta; class Magnoliopsida; order Santalales; family Viscaceae; genus Viscum; species Viscum album. The sequence goes on along the minus strand of OY728155.1, from coordinate 1,345,962,298 downwards.
ACAAGTCGATAAACTGTGAGTGGATTCACTTCCATGTGTAGTGAGTGAAGGAAAAGAAAGACAGTGACCCTTTCCACTAGAAATCATCTAGAGAAAGAGGCATAGGGAGTGACCCTTGGAAATGCAGTTAGCATACCCAAAACCTTGTAAAGGCAGGGAGAATGGGAATATAATTTCTATCCCAATCATTTTATGCATTATTGGTAATCATCCAGAGTGAATTTGGTACATCGGATCATTGTCATTGTATTCTCCTTGGATATAGCCCTGTCAAGGTGAAAAAAGTGAAAATAACGGGGTCATGTGCATGATTTCATAACTATTCATATATTGCTATGAGTGGAAGAGAGATTTTATTTTTCTCTAACAAAAAAACAACATCTAAATAGTAGAATGTTTTAATTTGCTATCCCCTGACCCCCCCCCCCCCCCACACACACACACACACAGTGTGTTCGACCAAGTGGACCTAATAATATTAGTTCTCTATGGGAAATCATATTTATCACAAATGATTGAGTCCAAAGAAATATCATCCATTGACACATGCCCAAAATTATAGAAAATGTTGATGCTTATCTCAATGAATTTCTTAGTTGTCCTCCTAAATTAGTGGTTAAATATTCAATCAACCTTATTTTTATGGAATTAGCATTATCCAAGAAATTTTATAGATTGGATGTTGTGGAACATGAGGAGTTGAAGAAACTACTATAGGATAATCTGGATAAAGGGTTCATATTCCCATGTACATCTCCTTGGGGTACCATAATCCTATTATTCATGAATAAGGATGGGTCAATGTGCCTTTTCATTGATTATTGAAATCTCGACAAGATGGTGATAATGAAAATTTTTCCTCTTCCATGGACTAATGGATTATTTGATTATTAAATGGAGTAGAATACTTCTACAAGGAGTATCTATGGGATGGATATTTCCATGTTAGGTGGATGAAGGAGGATCACCCCAAGAATTCATTTCTTACAATGTAAAGGCTCTTTGAATTCATAGTAATTCAATTCAAAGTAATAAATTCTTTTTAATTATTCACGGAAAAGATGAATATACACTTTGGGGATTAATTTGAATGATTTACGGTATTCTTTATAAATTAAATTATAATATACTCCAAATGAAAGGAGGATCATGAGGAGTATCCATGATCTATTATCAATACCATACAAATGGATATGATTTTTGATATGTATTGAAAATACAAGTAATGGTTTAAGGAAGTCTCATTCATGGTGAATTTTATGATAATAAATGGGATATCTGTGGACACATAATAGATAAGTAAAATTTAAGGATGGTGAAGCCATATATCTCGGATAGATATATATAATTTTCTTGTATTATCTAGGTATTATCTTCTATTTGTGTAAAATTCCTCGTGACTTTGAATCCCTATAATAAGTAAAACTCAAATAGGAGTTGAGTATTCATAGAATAATGATTGTGAAGAGGGATTCAAGGTGTTGAAAATGAGGCTAATCACTGCACATGTACTCAAACTACCCATAAGTGGAGAATTTTTTGGTATTCATTGTTTCTTGGAAGTCGAGATTGGGCTATGAGTTATTGAAAAATAATCTATTTATAGAATATATTTAAAGGTAGTAGAATATTCATGAACAGAACAACCAAATGAAAGATATGAATCTTATTTGGTGATATTAACATTATAAATATCATATAATTATCTATTTGGGTAAAATATTGAACATATAAAAGGCTCAAGAATATGGTCACCTAGAATGAGTTGAATATGCACTATAGAAGATGGTTATAGATTATTAGTTACTCTGACTTATCAATTCACTATCATCCTATGCCAGAGAATAAATTTAATTATTTTCTAAGTAGAAAGGATCCAAAAATTCAATCATTGGTTAATATTGAGATGGATCTAATATTTTTGTATTTAAAATGGACATACATGGGAATCAAAAAAGAATTAACATCATCATTCTATTCAAATATTATTTTCTCAACCATATCATTTGGAAAATATAAAGGATACTACAATCATTGATGTGGTAATTCATAAAAAAGTAGAATCTATATGAATAGTGAAATACATTAAATTTAATTTTAATGAATAAGGAGTGGTATGATTTGGATTCATACTATGTGTACCATCATATTGAGAATTAAATGAGTCATTTGATGATGTACATATCTCAAAATTCTTTATCCATCATTGAAGAACAATGATGTATCATGATATCTGAGTGTAATATTGGTGGGACAGTATAAATAAAGAGATCACCAGATATAAATCAATATATATTGTATGTCATCAAGTTGTAGTGGTAAGGAATTAATCAATGAGGATAAATAAACTATTACAAAAACTGACATGAAAATGTGAAAACATCTCCTTGGACATTTTCCCTAGTTTTTCAATGATATCATGTGGAAAGAAATCTATTTAGGTTATGGTGGATCGTCATAGAATGACTACTCACTTGACTAAAAATTTAGAGGGATTCTCAAATGATCACCATTCAATGATAATAACAGAGAAGTGGTGAGGTTTCATTGAAGACCACTATCGATTGTATCTGATTAAGACCCATGATTTACCTCTATGTTCAATAAGATTCTCAAACACAAAATAAAAAATAAAATGTACTTCAAAAGGTCATGTCATTATTAAACAGATTTAAAATCATAGGGAACTATCAATACACACAAGGAAATGTTTAGAGCATAATATTTTGACTTCATGGAATGATGGGACCAACATCTTCATATTTTCAAGTTCTTATAAAATAATAGGTTCCACCCATGAATCCAAATGGATCTCTACGAATACCTTAATGGGAAGAGGTGAAGAACACTTGTATTTTGGGTTGAGTTTAGGGAATGAAAATTACTAGGTCATGATATGGATAAGGCAATGGTGGAAAAGGTCAAGACCATTATAAAACACATTATGTCATCTCATATTCGTTATAAGAGATGTGATGAAAATCATTGACAAGACCTATAGTTTTATGTTGAAAACATTATATTCCTATAGATTTCTATATGGAATAAAGTGATAAAACTTGAGAGAAAAGGAAAATATAATCCATGTTATATTGGCCACATTGAGATCCTGGATCGCATCAGTTTGGTGGCATATTGACTAGCACTCTCACATAGCCTAACTCAAGTACATGATGTATTAAATGTATCCCTTTTGAGGAAATAAATATTAAAACCCTCACATTTACTCAATCAATTGGTGGAACTAGTAATGAGTGAAATTTATTGTGAGGAGTAACTGGTGAAGATTTTATATAATACATACAATGTTATATAGAATAAGAAAATTCACATGGTCCATGTGTTTTGGATAACCCAAATGATGAACGATAAAGGAAACCAGATGATGTGATGAAAAAAATTACAATAATCAATTTTAGTATGGAAAATCAAAATATCATGGGTGATATTTTAAGATGGGTGATTTTAGTGACCCCATTAATAACAAATTAAGTCCCTTTTGTGGTTTAATTATACATAGTACATTGTATTATGGTTATATAATAGACATGCACTTATAACATTTTATTATATCCTATGAGGTTTTGGAAACCATTAATCATCTTTACCAATGAAGATATAGTCATTTAACAGTGATCATATGATTAATATAGATATAGGTGTTTAACAAATCCAATTAACATGGGAAAAGGATGTTATGAAATTAACCAATAAGTTCATACCTTATGAATCCAATTTATGAGAGCTTTTAAGGGAGATTTAATTTCTAGAATTCTCCCTTTACCAATCCCATGATGAGATCAAAATATATAAGCATGAGTGAATCCATTTATGGGATAATTTCAATCTCATTAATATCACAACCCAAACAATGTACATTGAACCACCCCATGAAAGTCTCACTGTCACACACATTACCCATTTGTAATTTTCTGGTGTATTAAAACATTATGTATCAGGAAAAATATTAATAATATGTATACTATATTTTCAATATAATAATCTTCATATTTTCTTCTTATTGTTACCTTATAAATGATTTTTATTTGGATACAATAAAACAAAAATTATATATCTAATTAGTATAAAATTTTAATCAAAGTATTTTTTTGATGAACTGATATATTTTCAAAATAAATATTTTTTTAATAGAATATCATGAATATTTAATTTTTATTAAAGTTAAATTATCCTATAATTTTTTTGTATTCAAATGTATTTTTTTATAAGCGATTGAAAACTGTTATGGTAAAAAAGCTAATATTTATAAATAAATGCCTAATATTATTTTCAAAGTGAAAATACACACTTTTATAAAACTATTGTTAATAATAGAATACTTTTTTTGTAAAATATTATTGTAAAAATTATCCAATGTAAAGTTTTAATAATTTTATAAGGAAATAGATTTTTCTTTAAAAAAATAAATACCAAATAAATATATGAAGTATATTATGACATAAGAATGACATTAAAGTGATGTAATAATTAATGTCACTACCCTTTTGTAGAAAACATTTTAAAAACATGGGAAGGATTGTTGTTTTTGTTATATTGTTATATAGAGTCAAAAACTTTCGTTTCTGAAATAAAAAATAATTCACTGCTCATTTCCTATATAAACCCACCCAAAGTCTAATTTCTATTAACTCTAAATATTTATAAAACATAATTACACTTACAAACCCTCTCTAGAGTTCTCTAAAGTCACATATAATATATCTAGAATATCCTCTTATGCATTTTGTGTCACACTCTCAAGGTGAGGGTTCTTTTCCTTCTTCACACTATTCAAGTATATTCTGTATCTTATGCACTTTTTCTATGATTCATAATTTTGGGATATGTTTTTCTATATCCCCATTATGGTAAATTTTAGGAATAAATGATTATATATTCCATTCACTCACATGAATAACTTACATTAAAATTTATATGCCAACGTTAGGATTTCAAAATTTCACGGTGATTTTCCATGACAAACAAATTTGTAGTGAATACCCGTAGCCAATTACAATCAAGGTTGTTCGCTTATGTTAACAAATACATAGTAAATTGGGAATTACATTTATGTATTAAACACTCACATATCCTTGAATAAATTGTGATGAAACATCAGTTCTTGTTTTATAATTTATGTGGTTTAATTTAGCATGAGAATGAAATGTAAGTGATGTGTGAACAGAAATTATATAGCAATCCAATGCATTGGGTAATTTTCCAGTCTCATGAGAAATAATTAAATGGATTAAGGATTGAACCTAATCCAAAAAGGTAAATATTTCATTATTATGTCTTATAAACTATCCTTGAGCTAGTTTATGATGCAATGTTTTATGTTTTGTCACATTTCTCACGTTACCTTTATGATTATATATCTATATAATGACTCATTATTCATGCTTATGATTCTAATCCCTTTCATGAGGCATTGATATGAATCTTTTATGACATTTATTACCTTCTTCATATTATGCAATTTCTATTCTTGTACTGGACTTTATATTTCATCTCTTTTTAATGTATAGTCCTAGTTTATCCTTTACTGTTTGATGTTCAAGCATGTTATGTATGTTATCAATAAAGATGATGAATTTCATGTTTTAAGTTATTATGTAATGTACCTAATTCCCAACGGTTCTAGATTTCATGATATTCTAGGTTGTATTATGAGTTATATTGTGTACTAAATTGTGGATTAATGTGTAATAAAGATAATGGTTATCATCTTAATAATAATAAATGATGAGAACAGGATTTTGAGGTTGATGATATATTGTTTCTCCACATATATTCATTGAAGGGAGTACTGGGATTTGGGATAAATGTTATGATAAGAACTATGCACATATTTCTTATTGAGATTCTCAATCTCACTAGATATGTGTCCAATTGACTAGAACTCCCAACAATACCATATCAAGTAAAATCTTTATTCCATGTATCCCTCTTACGAAGTTATATATAGGATACTAAAAAAGTAGTGAACTCACAGGTTGCAAAGTTGGAAATTGATCTACATTATGAGAAGTAGCTGGTGATGATATTTGATTATAGAGTTGAATATATATTCAATAGACTACTGAACTAGTCAATGTACTATAGTTTTACAATGAAAACAAGTGGGAAACCAAGTTATAATATAAATCCAGGAAGGATAAATATAGTCACATGTTTTTACATTAGTATGTTATAAAACAATTTGATGTGAACTTTATTAATGGGGTAAGAACATAACATTACGATATTTTAAAAGAATTATATTTTTGATATGGTATACCACATTGACCACAAAACATAAATGAATCATAGAATATTTTTATACTATAACTTGGAGAATAAATTGGTGGGAATGACTAGAATTAACAACATTACGATTTTAATAATTTTTAAGATAAAATATAATAATAATTTTCTAGAAATTTTAAAAAAAATTATTTAATAAAATTAATTTTATTTATGAAATTATATATTTTACAATATATTTGTTTTAATTTATTGAATTTTTCTAAATATATATATTTTTCAATTAATAATTAAAAAAAATTGTTATTTTGGAAACTATGATTTGATTCAAATATATACATATTAACATTATATTATAAATTTTTTTAATATAAAATTAGTTTCATTTTAGTAAATTTAATCCATTTATGATATTTAGACGGAATTTTATAATTGAATTTTGAATAAATACTTATTTATAATTAAAATACAATTTTCTAAAAATGAAATTTTCATTGTATTTATATTTTTTCTTCTAAAATTTACATCTTCTAGATTAATAAATTAAATCCTACAAAGAGATACCATATTTTAAATATGATGTTTTGTATTTGGAATATATTTTCCATGTATTTTTTTAATTAAAAATTGTAACCATCTTTAACAATTTTCACCCATGTAAGAAGAAATTAGATAATATGAGTTAAGAATAAAATGGTAAGACCTACAAATGATTATAAAACTTTTTATTTATTTATTTAATGAGTGATGTTTATATATATTTATCCATGTTTATAAAAAATGTCATCTTGGCTTTATATGTCATTGATTTTAGTGATTTTAACATTTTTGAAAAATATATTGTAGAAAATGTCACCTTTATGTATTTAAATTTTATGGTATTTTGTGATAGGTATATGGAAAAATTATTTCCAAAATATATATATATTGAGAGATACAATATTTTCTATCATGGAAATTTATTTATTTTTAGGTATTACATTAACACATTATGTACTTAAAAAACACCGATAGAACATTTAATCAATTAATAGAAATGAAAAAATAATATTAAAAAACATTATATGTAATAAAATATGAATGAATTACTATTCCCCATAAATCATTTTTGTAAAATATATATATTATAATTTTTTAATATATTATATTCTAATTCAATTTTTTTTGTGTTTTTTTAAATATCAAATTAAATGATTAATTGAGAACCAATCATTAAGGTTATTTAATAGTGAATAATACTTTATTAGATAATTTAAAATTAAAAAAAAACTATCATTGTAGATTTTATTTTGGAATGTTTGAAAATATCAACTATGGCCCATTTATGGAATAATTTTCTTTTTATATTAAATATATTTTCCCATAATGACTAAAAAAATCCTTATCAAAGTAACTATTATGATAGTTTTTCATAGGTAAACAAATTATGGTAAATTCATAATCCAATCATGAAAATGATTTATTTTTTTATTGTATTTCAAAGTATCCTTATCTAGTATTATAATTTTATTAATTTTGATCATTTTATTCCTTGAAATTTAATTTATATTAGTGAGGTGTGTTATATAATTTCATTTGTTCCCCTTCAATAACATATAAAATTGAAGTTCCCTTAATTTTTATTCATACTAAAAATCAATTTAGTTTATTTAAAACCTACGAAAAAACACCCTATCTTACATATCCAATGTTCGAGAGGCATTTTTGGGGAAATTCAAACCACAGAAGATTTCATGTATAATGAAAACGATTATGTAATAATAAGAGATATTGTCATTAATGAAATGTTTTATATTTATTTTTTATTCTACAAGAAATAAATATTCCTCAAACATGAAAATATAATAACACTAAAATATACGATATATTTAGATGATATTATATTAATTTAATTACATACATCCACCGAAACATCCATAAAATGGGAAACTGAATTAATGTTCGTATGTATGGTGGAAAACTACATCACAAACAGATGTAATACATTTTCCATCACCACCTATTACAGAATATTATTATGATTGATTTAATAGAAATAAATTTTATTTGTAACATTATTATTATTATTATTATAGAAATATGGAATATTATTTATCTTTATTTTATCCCATCCATAAAAAATTTTCATAACATTAATACATAGGTATGAACTACCGTCTATACGAACAGTGTTATTATATTTTAAATAATTAGGAAATTTTCATGGATTATGATATTGGAAATACTATATATCCCATTACACTTTATGAATAATTTATATGATTATTCCTTCTAATTTATTTTGTTTTTTTTATAAAAAATAATCATAAAAATGTTATGAATGATGTTCCCAGATATTGATCTAATGAATTGGGTATCATTTTCTTCTCATTGAAAATTATCTATGGTTTTAGGGTGTAAACCTAATCCATAAAAGGATATGGTTGGTTTATAACTTTCTCTTCTTGTTTCCCCCGCTTTCTCTTGGATCCTTCTACGGTTTCCACCTAAAACCCTCTTCTATGGGTTCAGCGGAATGCCTGGGTTCCCTTATTAATCATATCCTCAAATCCTTAATTTGTTCCTATTCAATATATCTCTATGAAATTTGGATTAAAATCTTGAATTCATATTCGTTTTTCATCTTCAATTTAGTTTTGGAATTCTAGTTTTTTGTCTCCATGATAAATTTTATTGGTCTTGCCGAAGGTAAGCCCATGTTAGATCAATTTCAAAATTATTTTGGATTATTGAATCTCCTATATCATACTGGTTATAAACCCTCAATAGTCAAATCCCTTCCCTAATATCATGACCCTTTACCCTTTCTGAGTCTGATTTGAAGAAGTAGTTCCTCATAGATTTTGGGACGTGGGATTCAGTGTCCGACGATGATTCTCACGTCACTTATTTAACTTTTAAGTGTACGTTTGCTTGCTCATCATTATTTATATGTAGATATTCTCAAGGATTTCTTAGTGAAGGTTGTTATGTTTATTCGGGTTAGTTTGGGTTCTATTTTTCATATAGTGACGACCATCTATTATGTTCATGATGGTGACATGCCATTGATTTTTCCTTCTAATGTGGTTAGACCAATCTATATTTGGGATTTGGATATTTATGGTCTGTAAAGACATGGGGCTACATTTTAATTATGTATATAATGATTTATAATGATCTATGGAAAATGTTATGATGCTCAGATGGTGACGAAGGGGGAAGTGTTGGATTTCTTGGTGAAGATTGTGTTTGTGTTTTTTGTGATTTTTTGTTTCTGGTTTCTATGATTGATGTAAGATGACCAATAGGTGATCATATTTCACAGAGTCTCGATGTTCCTCTATGGTATTTGATGTGATTGGATAAAGACATTTATATTAGTGATTGGATGGAGATTTAAACTATGATAGTGGTGACGTTGATTGCAGGTTATGGGACTTTGGTTGATGGGTGATCTTTGATCTTTTGGGTACTATAGTTCTTCAGTTTTTCAATATTTTAATTATGTATTGGGAATTTCCTGGTTTTTCATCCCACTGATTATTGAGAAGCATAGGAAATCAAAATAAATATGAATTTTTAGTCATAATATGCCACAAAACACAATGTGGTGTTGTATTATACATTTTCATTCACTTATGGTTATGAAATGTTTTTTATTCCATTCTAATTTTATGTATTTTATTTATCTTATTATAGAATGTTATTTATTTTATGATCGCGTGTTATTACTCATGATCATTCTATTTCATGATGTAATATTTTTTATTGTCTTATAAGATATTCTTCTTTATCCTGATTATTCCATTAGAGGACTTTTTAGGTCACCCCTTTTGTCTATCTATTTCTAAATTCACAACATGGAGTTTTGTGATATAATATTACATGGATTTAAGTAAATATAAATTATCTTAGGATTATGTTTTTATGATGTGGTCCCATAAATACACTAGTATGTTCAATCATTGTTTTTATTTTTTCCATAACTATGTTAATATTCATGTAATAATATTTGTAAATGGATTGGATCATTATTTTTTCCTTGCCGTGTATTATATTAATTTTTTTTGGATTAGTTAATGATATACATGATAGGTGAAAATAGTAGTATTATTACCCATTAAAGATTATTTTTCATGTTGAGTGATAATGATTTTAGTGGATTATTCTATACATATGGCCATATACTTACTTATTGAACCATGTGGGTACCGAGTAGCATGATAACATTATAGCATGACTGTTACCAGATTCACCCTATAGATATGACAAAATATTAAATTTCTTGATGTTCCTTGATGATACAGTATAGCAAGACCACCTTAATAAACCTAGTGGATATCGAGACACATATCACCATAATTTTGGATAGATATATACATTTTAACATTGTTTCACATCATTCTTGTATTGACATGAACCTGATAAAATTAAAGGGTTATGGTTGGTAAGTAATAAAAAAACCTTTAGGTACAAGATTATATGTTTTTTATTATTTAGTTACCATTTATTATTATCATGGAATACAACATATATACAAGGGAAATTTTTGTATGGATGTATTTATGGTATCTATTTGGATTTTTTAGTCACACAATGCACATGAATCAGGATGAGTGTACATGCATCATGTTTAGGGATCCAGGTAAGGGAAAGGGGCCCATTGTCAATGGATGAGTAGTGAAGCATGATATTAATGGAGGGATGAATACATAATCAATTAGACCAAGATGTTTACTTCTTTATTTTTTTAATTTATTTATAATACAATTTTACATGGTAGATTGGGATCATGATTAGTTATTGTATGAATTGTATTCAATCTTTGTAGTTTGTTCATGTTTACTTGGATTATTTAATTATTTAAAGTCTATTATAATATAAATTGTTATATTATTTGATATGGATGGTATAGTCTCCCAAATAATATACTTATATTTTGTTTGTTCTTCATTATCATCATAAATATTAGGATTAATTCATGAGATCATCTCACATTCGAATTTGAACATAGTGATCATGGAAAGGGTGTTATAGAAAAAATAAGTTAAACAAATAAAAAAATTACACTAATATAATATGACTGTGTAAGATGGAAATACCTGAGTAAATTTCCATTAGAAAATGAATGAGGGGTTATAGTCATTTCATGCAATGCAATGAGATGGAGTTATCATCAAGAAGAAATTTCACACTAAAAATATAATTCAGTGAATTTTCATTGCATAAATTTTCATTATCAATTAATGAATTTTCATTGTTATAAAAAAAATACAAATGGGTAGATTTAAAATATCCTGCTTCAAATAAATGAATTATTTAAATGGATCATGATTAATTTCTAAATATAGATTTATTTCATTAATAAATTTCATTTAATATTATGACATGGTGTAAAAAGTATCTCATTTTTTGGAGAATGATTTGGATTGTATTTAGTTATATGTGATTTCCCTAGAATTTGTATATTTCAAAACATGGTATTTTTTCATATTGTATTTATTTTTATCAAGATTACTTATACAATTTGAAGAAATATATAAATATAGACATGATGTTTTATTATAGTTTGATCCAATTAGAATATTTTTATTGGATAATTAATTACTTCATGATAAGAAATGAAAAAAGTAAATTTTTTCAAATATGGATTTTTTATAACAATTATAACACACTAAAAATAAATATTTGAAAAAATATGAATGATATAAAATATGTATATCACATGATGAAATCATTATATATATATTTCTCATGAACTATATCATTTTTAGTGTTCTATAGAATCATGATAAGTTATTAAATTAAAGCTCCAATCTATATAACACGTTTACCCACCACTATAGATTCCTTTGAATAATCAAAATTTTGGAATTGTTAAATAATAATTATGTGATATTTAATGAAAAAATAGTAATTCGATACTTATTTTATTGTTTCTATATTTTTCTAGAAAAATAAATACTTATTTACAAATATAATAAGTATGATATAAAAAAATTATCAGAAACCAATGATATTCAATGATATTGGGATTCAAATACACCAACATAAACCTGTGTAGAAATATATATCATATAGACACCAAACCCAATATCCCAAAGATGGTGTCTACTTTATGATATTGGGGTTATCTACAAGGAAACATATCTAGAAGAAATAAATATTTTAGTAGTATTTTTAAACTAGTTATATACATGAATTTCACAAACATATGAAAACCTAAAATTTATGAAGTGTTTTATTTTAGAGAATCATTATTAATCTTAATGTATCCCTATATATCATTGAAAGAACACATTCTTGTATCATGGGTAAAATAAAAATAATAATAAAGTTGCGATATCAGATGCTCAGTAAGGTTTTTGTTCTATGGAGTCTATCCAGAATAAATGAAAAAATGAATAAAAAAGGTAAATAACAAAAAAACGTTCCATTTAAACAAATATTTGATCATAATATTTAATAAATAAATATGTATACAATAAATCCATTTAAATAATCATATAATCTTGAAACATATCCATGGATGTTATAAAAAATCTCGTAATCACATCGACATAATTAAATAATCTCCCAATGATAGAATAAATAATAAAAGACATCTGAAATGTACTTTCAAAACCACTCATGAGAGAGTTTAAATATGTGGGTAGAAGCCTATTTTATTTGGCTAATATATTTGTCTCATGAGGCCATTCGATGCATAAAGGGGCTATCTATAATTAGGATCCACATGTCACATAATAATTCTAATTCATTTCTCATATGAATGGGGTGAAATATAATTAATATAAACATTTATATTAAAAATATACATATAAAATGTTAATACATACCCCAATATAATAAACAAGATCATAAAACATCCATAGTAATATGGTAATGTGTAATGAAAGTGTTAAAATTACACCAAACTAGTCATAATGAATCCAAAGAAGGAATCTGTTTGATATTAATAGAATATATCTCTTGTGTATCCTAAGTATAATAAATTATTTATGTACTTGATGAATAAAAATATCATAAAAATATCATTAAATTATTCAAAATAAAAATAACCATTTCATTTTGAATATACCCTTTTTAAAACTAAATTTTCTCTATATATTTCAAAAATAATTTTATTTTATAATTATTGTTCAAATTTATAAGCGAAGAATTAAAAAAAAATATTGGTTATTATGGAGGGAAATTTCATTCATGATGTACACATTACAAAAAATATTCATTTTATATTTTTAATAAAAGAGAAATAAGTTTATTTTGGAGAGTCACATGAAAAATAATTTTAATTTTTTATGTGAACGATATGTGGAAATTGGCTAAATTAAACAGTTATATAATTTTAATATATTCCCTTATTTTTTTTAAACCAACGTTTTTGAGAAAAAAAATTCAACTGAACAGCGACATAAAGTTGGATTTTTATAAAAACGTTTTTTCAATAATTCGAAGTTACACAAGAGTGTAAAAATGGTAGAATTAATTGAAAATTAATGATTTATAATTTTATTTGTTTTTTTATTTTTTTTATAATATAAATAAAATATAATTACTCATAACATAAAATTAAACATGTATAATCCACAATACTGATGGGATCATGAAAAAAACCCTTTTCCACTATTGTAACATCTGAATCATAATAAAAATATAAAATAAAATTAACACAAACATTAAATACCATGAAGATAAATTTAGTAATGACATTACATATCAATGGGGTAGTATATATAAAAAAATGAAATATGTGGTTAATATGCCTTATGTCTCACAAAGATAAAAGTGAGGTCATAATCCCTTACCTCATGTTAGACACCATTAATATGTGTATGATAATCCTATATAATAATTATAATTTTTTATAAACCCATTATATAACTATAATATCATATATCATTACACGTATTATTTACTTTTAGTATTTTATAATCAGTTTAATAACAATCCTTTGTTAGCATCACTATTTATGGTGATCATTCCATCGTTTTTTAGGTATATTTCGGTCCGATAATTTCCATTCTCTATCATTATTCATGGATAAAAAATCTCCTAAATTTTATAATTTATATTAATAAAATATATATTACTAATATATGTTCTTATCTTAATATATAAATGTTATATATATATATATTGATTACACCATTTTTGGAAATGGAATTTGGACCATAGGCATGAACATCCTTTCCATTTTTTTATTGATAGATGGAAATAGGAAAATATTTTTTAAATATAATTTATAATACCAATATTATATCATATATGTCTTATATATTAATAATATAAATCCTAATTACCTTACAAGTATAAATAAAATGATAAACATTTCATGTTCTCATGTAGAGGTTGTAGTCCACACAAACACACATGCAATATTATTGTTTCAAATAGTATTTTAGGGTAATTATATATAGGTGATATAATATTTCATAAATTATTTTTATGTTATAAATATAAAATATAATCCTTAATTTCAATCCCAATATTTTACATTTTATTTGTAAATGATAAACAAATCACATCTCTTCAAGAAATGGTTCTCCACCACACACAAAAGCGACATTATCGTATCATCCACAGAAATAAATGAAAGAATATATATGTGATATAATAATTTAAATTTTATAATAATATATAAAATATAATATTAATATTTTATCTAGACCATTATTTCCATCTAATAGTTGTGGTAATGGAAAATAATGTCTTTCATCATACGAGGCGGTTGTTCACCGTACACATGATCGACATTTTTGTTTTCCATTTAATTGAAGTAGAGATAGATATAGGTTATTACATTAAAAAAAATATCAATGCATATTAAATAATAGTTTTATTATAATGTAATTAGTTAAAAATATATCAATCATGTGGATAATGAAATTTAATAAATACCATTGTTACTAATTTGACATCTTCTTTAATGAAATGTTTTAGGATTATTGCTAGATGCTTCCTTGATTGAGTTTATGATCAATCGAAGGGATCTAGGATATTGGTATAAGATTTTGTAATGGATTTGGGTATTTATTATTTGATCCAATTGGGGGGGTTAATCATGAATAATATAAGAGTGTGGAAGAGATTTTATAAGTGGAGGAGGGGACACATATCATATTTGTGAAATGAAAAAAATGATACCAACATTATTTTCATTCCATAAAGCCTAAAAAATGGGTCACTATAAACCCTTAGAGATTTAATGGTCTATATATGTACATATAATTGTTTTTTTACATTTTTTTTTGTAAATTGTAACAATTATATTCCTAGATTTACCTCATGAATAATTCATTTTTACCATCACCACTATAATTAATTTAATTTTTTTTCACTATTGGTTATGGTAAATAATTAAGTTAACCATATTACATAATATAAATATTAATTTTTTAGTATATGGAATCATTATTTACAAATTAAATTCTCAAATTTGATAGAGTAAAAATCAAAATTAAACATGTAGGCCCATCAAAAAATTCATTTTTCTTAAGAAAACATTCAAAAATTTTAAATCACAAAATTTAATAATTCAATATGAAATTTGTTTCAATGAACTATATCAATTAATTTGTAATATAATTTAATTAATTTATATTTAAAAAAATATCAAATTTAATTAACAATTTTAAATAATTTAAACAAAAAGGAAGTTTTTGATATAAAATATAATTTTTCATTATTCATAAAAATAATAATTTATTTGGAAAACTATAAAAAACTAAACCCATTTTAATATTATCATGTTTATTTTGTTAATTTAATTTATTTTTCAATTAATTTTTTTTAATGTCATAAAATTTTATTTAAAATTAAATGAACAAAGCATTACTAAACCCCCATTTGATAAATATAGTCATTCTAGAATCATATTTTTCTAACCAATAGATATAAATTAAATTTATTTAATAAATGTGTATTACATTTAGTTATCATAATTTGGTATTTACTATTCATATCTACAATCTTTATGGACCGGTTATAATGGTCTTGTTTAAATAATAATATCTTTATATACTATCACATTTTATATAAATGTAGTTAGGCATGAATTTTAGGCTATTTAATAGACTGAACTTATTTAATATATATATATATATATATATATCAGATTTTATCCACATGTTACATTATTTTATATGTTTGTTGTTTGATGTTGTACATGATACCAAACACACTATTACACTTTTAAAACCATAGGATGATACATTATACCCCATTAAATAAAATGTTACCCCCGAATCAAAACATGATCTCAGTAATCATGGGTTTAACAATTTAAAATAGAATTATTGAAACCCCAAATCATAATTTCATTAATAAAAAATACCCATTATATGATAATAAGTGATGTATGAAATTCATCTAGAATAAATCATATCGGGTTTCTAAATATGATATATTAGTGGAAATATAATATATAGATATATAAGTAAATAATAACTACCAAGGATTAATTGAGACTTATATATATCATAGATAATAATAGAGTTAATGGTATAAAAAAATTAATAAAAAAATGCAGATATCTACGACGAGTTAAATGGCTATTTTGTTGATAAAAATTGAAGGTACAAGGGCAATATTTTTGTTTCATGATCTTTTTCTGTAGATTTTTGGAATTCATTTATCATATAAACTGAGAAAACATTAAAATATAGTTACATGGTATCTTTTTATTTCATAGGCACAATTTTAACTTTTGTATGTGCTTGGATCAATTAAAATATTATCTCATAGAACATGAAATTAATATTAAAATGAATTTTTTATACCTGAAAAACTAAAATAGAAATTTAATAGATCATTGTCTCAATATAATAATGAAAATTAATTTCTCCCAAATGTACATATTTTACAATCGCAAAAACAAAAATCAATATTTTTCCAACAACACTCACAAATGAATACAATCTTTTATATAAATAGTTAAAATTAATTGATTTCCAAAATAGAGCTGACCGAATTCAATATCAAAAAATTTATATGGGAGGTAACTAAATAAATATTATATTAACCAGAAAAAATAAGTTGGATCTATTCTACATTCCAAATAAGTTAATACCTTTTTGACTATAAAACCTTTATGAAAATAAGTGTGTTTTCTAATATAAATTCATTGGTTTTCGATTATATTCTATATATTAGAAATTGTTGTAAACTCTGGTAAAGATTTCATTAATCACTATCCTATTTCAAGGATAAAATTACCATACCATAAACATTTATTTACCATTAATATCTCAACATATGCATCATTTTAATGGTTATAATATCTCAATATTTTTTTATAGAATATCATCTTTACACAAAATCACTTTTCTTGGTTATTATTATTATTCATCATATGCTTTTGAATTTGTATATACAAGAAACTGAAGTAAAATCCTTTTACATTTCATTATTATTATACATATAATAGCATTTTACAAATACTTTTATAAAATAATTCATAAATCTAAACCCAAGAACATTAATCATTCCACATTATATATAGTAATATTATAAGAACAACCTTAGTCATTTATCTTCTTCTAAGATATATTCCCTTAAATCATGGGGAACATAATCTGATAGTTCCCCATATCCCTATAAATGAAACATGGAATATAGAATTTTTATCTATGAAATAATAATTCACAATATTGTTGGCCTTTATTTACACACATGACCAAAAATCTAATCTCATTAATACATCCACCATGGTGTTTCATTCCAAAATTATCACATATGGGAAAATAGTTATATCTGATTTTTTTATTATCCTTTTTCTCTCTACCAAAATATTATCCTATTATTCCCTTAAAAACTATAATAAATTCATAATTCATTCAATATCATGATATTACAGGATATTAGGTCCTCGAATGATGAGAATACTTGAGAGACTAGTTTTTTCCAAAAGATTAGCTATAGATCATTAAGGAAATAATCATTCTTACTCTTTGGATTACATGTATTGATATAATTACCACTAGATCATATAGTTTTGATATCATAAAAAAGGTTTACACTAGATTAGACCATAAAACTTTTAATCAGAAGGTGTAATCCCAACACACATGAATGAATTAACATTAATTGAATAAATTATGCATGGTTAATTTCATAATCATAATCAGCATTTCATTGAAAATGAATCCAATTAACAAAAATATTTTCAAATAGTATATAATAGTTTGAAATAAAAAAATTTAAATATCCTAATACTATCCATAATCATTTTCATCACATATGTTCAGCAAGGCTCATTATCATGTACTAGTAACACTGGAGTGAAGTTAGATGTTCTTTTTTGTGAGTTATTTTCCCTATGTTCATCCATTCTAGAACCATGTCCACTATTAATATAGAAATAGGGATGTATTTATAATAATATAAAAGTATATCCTATAAAATGGATGATATCTTATAATTAAACTTATAATTAATGTATTTTATATAGTTATATTTCTTAATATATTTTTTAAAAGATCTAGTTCCCATATATTTTATTAATCTTTATCAAGTACCAACTATAATGAACATGACCCCAGTATCCCAGATCTAGTGCCTACAATATTACATTGGAACTAAATACAAAAACTCACATCCCAAAGTAATGAATATTATATTAGTAATGGTAAAAAAGATACATTTTGTAATTTCCAACACATTTAAAAAATAAAATTCACAATGTATTTTATTTTATTATGCCATTATTCTCCTAGAATATCCCTACATATCAATATCAGCACACTACCTAGATTCTTAGTGAAAATAAGCCATAATAAAGGGGTGATATCATTTGCTCAGTAAGGGTATTCCTAAAATAGAATCTATAGTGAATAAATAATCATAATTAATATGTAAGGATAAATAATTAAAACACATTCCACTTAAATAATAACATGGCCATAATATAGATATAATAAATGATAATCAAATAAAGCCACAAAAATAATCACACAAGAATTAACCTTCTCCCTAAAAATTTTTACTAATCAAATAATCATGTTGACATCAATAAATAATTTAACAATAAGGTAATTCAAAATGAAATACATCTCAAACATACCATCACGACCATAAAAATTCAATTTAATCTTATGCATAGATGCCAGTACAATTTGGGCAACTCAATTTTCTCTTGAGTCTTGTTGATGAATTTAGGGGATATATATATAAATGGGCCCCACCCATCACATAATATATTTAATTAATTAATTAATTAATTGAGTAAAACATAATAAATACATCCATTTGTATTGAAAACCAAATATTCAAAATGATAATACATACCCCAATCAAAGAAACAAAATCACAAACCATACAAAGTAAAATACTGAATGGTAACAACATCGTAAATCCTAAATAAAACAGATCATAACCCAAAAAATGAAACTATAAGGATTATATCAATATGACATATCCCTAGTGTGTCATTACAATAGTTGGTTGATTTCATTGAAGAAAATATATACCATAAAAAGATCCTTAATATATTCTTGAGGAAAATGAACGTTTCATTTTAAAATTTTCATGAATAAACTAAATGTTCCAAAAACAATTTGAAAATAAAATTCATTATAAATATCATTTTTAAATTATAAAATAATTTGAAAAACATAGGTGGTAATGATAGCATGAAATTTTTTGCATACCATGCTCATTTAAATAATGATTCCTTTCACATTTTTAATAAAATCCAAACAGTCCTTGTTTGGAAAATGAAATGAATATTATTTTTAAATTATTTTTTAAAATTTTATACATGATTAATAATTAATTTAATAAAACATGTTAATAATATTAAAATGTTTATTGAAATTTGTATTATAAACCATGGTTTTGGAAGAAAATATATTTTTGACCAGATAGACATATAAAATAAAGAGTTCATAAAAAAATATTGGGTAAATGTTAAGTACCGAAGAGTCTTTATAATTTTAATATTACATTAAATTTTCATGAATAACCATATAATAAAAAATGTATTGGTTCCATGATATAAATAAAAAATAATTCAACAAAATGGAGACTTAAACGTAAATAATCTAGAATATTGATGTGATTGTGAAATAAAGCCTTACAACATTGGAAATATCTGAATAATAATCCCATGAAAATTAATAATAAAAAATGACTCATTAAATTCAATTAATATAAATATAAACATTTTATAACAAATCAAAATGGTATTATGTAAAAAAAAGGAATAAGTAGTTAATATGTGATATGTCCCATAGAGGTAAAAGTGAGACAAGGAACCCATACATTATGATTGATTTCTTTTGTATGCATCCTAACAACCTAAATAATAAATATTGGATTATAATATATCTATTAAATAAAAATAATCATATATATCATTCCATATAAGAGTTAGTTATTGTTTTTTATCACCCTTTTAGTTACTATTATTTGTTAAAATAACATTTTTGAGTGATAATTGTTTGGTTTTTCTTGTATTTTTTGCTTCCAAAATTTCATTACATTTACCATGATAAAGGATACATAATTTAAATAATATTAAAAATGATATTAATATCATATATATTAATTATATATGTAATTACATTAACTTATAGATGTTATAATTTGGAAATGTATTACACCATTCATAGAGACGGTAGGACGTTCGTACGCATGAAAAATGATTCCATTACTTTCAAGACTGGTGGAGAGAAAGGAAAATAAATATTAATTAAATTATTCAGAAAATATTATATTATATATATTATTTGTAAAAAGATATATCCTTATTAAAATCCATGTGAATATAAAAGAAATTACTTTTCACCTTTTAATGTGGAAGAGTAAGTCATCATATTTGCACGAGTGGCGTTATTATTTTCCAATTGATTTGAGGGTAAGAAGTTAGATGTGATATTATAATTTTGTAAGTATTTTTATGTCATAAATATCACTAATATTCAATAATTAAATCTGTAATATCATCCAGGTATTGAATAATAAAAAATGTACCACATCACTTTGTGAGGCGACAGTCCATCGTAAACACGAATGACATTATCATATCACCACAGAATAGAATGTAAGAAAGTATATGTGATATAATGATTATATATGTATAATAAAGTTGTTAATATAATATAAATATTATCAATAAATTAATATATTTTTCACTAAAATGAGATGATGGAAAATGAATTACATTAGTTCGTGAGGTGGTATATTTACGTACATAAGATCGATGGTTTCATTTTCAATTTTATGGATGTCGAGATAGATATAAGTTTGGATATAAATAAAATAAAATACTATTGTATGGTATATACTTGTTTTTTAATATTATCATGATTGAATATGATTTTATGGAGTTGGAAGAAGAAATAAAACAAAAATGCACACTGAGAAATTTACCACTTATATAAACAATTATTTCATCTATATAAAAAATCTCTCAATAGATTGTAATTATGATGAAAAAATTTCTTCTAAGAAGTTTTTAGTTGAAAAATTATAGGATTTAGTTTTGTAATGGATGAACCACCATTATTTATGTGCGAAGTTGAGAGGATTTGGGGTGACCTTTTATAAGTATGTGAAAGGACGCGCTTAATATTTTTTTAAAGTGAAAGTGACACCCTAATTTTTTCATAATAAATGTCTCCAAAATATTCAACTATTTATCTTTTAAGTGAATAAGTTTATAATATGTGTTTGAAATGTTTTTTACCTATTTTAGGTCACTAATAATTCATATCTTATTATTATAACAACCTGATAAACCCATTCTTACCATGAATAAGGTAATTTAATTTTAATATTTCTATTATTAATTAGGTTAAAATATTAAATTAACATTATTTGATAATATAAATTATTTTCATTATAAATATTGAATACATTTTTCTAAGGAAATTTTAATAAGTGGTAGGATTAAATTTAAAATTAAACTTGTAGGTGCGTCAATATAATGGAGTTTCTGAAAAGAGAAATACAAAATATTAAAAGGAATTATTATTAGAATTCATTATGAAATAAATTTCAATGACATATACGTGATATTTTGTTACATAATTGAAAAAATTTCACAATCAAACAAATTTAAAATAAAATTAAATATTTTATATAATTAAAATAAAAATATTGTTTTTGAAAAAAATTAGTATTTTCACTAGTCCTCAAACAATTATTATTTTCTATAAATTATAAAAAATTCACCATAAGTTTGCTTTTAAATATACATTTAAGAAATAATTTTTATAAAACTGGTAAATGTTAATTTTAAATTATGTCCCCAAAACATGACTTGACCTCCTTTTGAAATTCATTTTCAAAATCAAATTTATTTTTCTTAAAAATGATACTTAATTTATAACCAATAAATATATATATATATATTAAAGTTATTTTATACATGAGAAAACATATAATTTTAATAATTTTTTAATTAATATTATTACCATCAATATTAAAATCTTCGTTATAAGGTCCATGTTTAATTAATAATATTTTAATAGAGTGTCATGTCTCTTTTAAACCCTGTGTTACTTGAAATTATAGCAATTAGAAATATTGGATTTATTTAAAAATAATTGTATGATAAACACTTGATCTGTTATATTATATTATATTATTGGGTTTTCATGTCATACATGTTATCAAACATGATGTTACTCTCTTTAGATTTCACTATGTAATATGTATTCTTATGGAATACATTAAAATGTTTACATTCAAGAAATAATTATCTAAGAGCAAGAGGTTGTAAATAAAATAACTCATCCCTGAAAATTCAGTTCTAATTATCCATAAATTTTCTTGTCTATACATTTAAAAAAACAAATTATACATATTAAAAATGTGATACTATGACTATTTAAATAAATATTATAAAATACATTTTTTATTGATGTAAAATCAAGATATTCAATGAGATTAAATTATTTAAAAATTTGGTGATGTTAACAATTATACACATGGTTTTAAATAAATTTTCATTATTTGTACATATATATGTTTATCAAAAAAACTGACTCAGTAGAAATACCATAAAAATTTGTTACTATGATAATGTATAAAAATAAATCTATATTTCTTATATAGGATACGTTACTACCAAAAAGTTATGTAAATTCCATAATTTGATTATAATGTTGTCTATACTAGTAAAAAATACTATAGTATCTAAATATATATGTTTTTATAGTTTTAAACATTCTACCACTTAGTATGAGAAAAAAATTACAATATGTTAATATTTTTATATATATACCAAAAACATTATTTATGCCATTCTATTATAGGTTGGAGTTACCTATAAAATAACATTTTCATTGTGATAAACATTATTCTTTAGAATTGTAAATAAATTTTATTTATATTCATTATGTTATTATTGATTTATTATACTAATAAAATAATATGTAAATTAATATTTTACATGTCCATTAAAAAATAAATGTTTTGATAATAAATGGAATCAAGTTATTTTATTATAACCTTTATATTTTGGGGAATGTTTTTTAAACTGACATAAGAACACCCAACTATTACATTGAATTTATTACCAAATCCATTGACTCTAAACTATGTGTGTCATCATTTACCTCTCATCGATTATTATAATAATGATGTTTTAATAACCATATAAAAATATTTGTATAAATTGTTATTATATAATCTAATATAGTGATAAATAAAAATTTTGTTTTTAATTATTAACTATAAGGCCCTATAAAAACAATGAAATTATTTCAATGAAAAAAACTAATACTGAAAAAAAATATTACATTGAAATATAGTATTGAAAAACTAATAGTAAAAGTGATGTGTAATCATTTCTCTAGATAACACATAATTTTTATCATTATTTAATTGAATATTTTGTAAATATAAAAACAATGGTTCTTGAAATATGTGTTATTATATCATATAGTAGGAAAATAGACCATTTTAAAATTGCATTCCTACTATAGATTTGTAGATTGATTTGTAAAAATGGAAGAAAAAACTTTTATACCTTAGAATAGTATTTATTTTAATTTGAATAATATAGGCTTATCAATACTAGGAAAATTATTGACCTTATAATTAAGAATTTTATGGTTGTCTATGTAGTTTTTTGGTTTCTTTGTTTGGAGTAAAATTAATAAAAAACTATAATGTAATTTGGATTGTTTAGTGGATTTTTTTTTAAATGAATATATCTTATATTTTTATAGTAGGTGTTATAGGAATTTTTGAAATAATAATTTTATGGTGGGGTTCAATATTCTTTCAATTTAAAGGAATAATATATTTTATACTACTTAACATTTTATTATATAATATTTAATAAATCTATGTTTTGATTCACATTTAGATTAAAACAGTAATTTGAGGATTTACAGAATGAAAATGTATATGTTCCTACAATAATGTAATGAAAACCTAAATTTATATTCATGGAATTTATAACCCAGTTTAGAAGATTACTTCTAGAAAAAAATAATATATAAAAGTTATGGAATAATGAAACCTTGCATGATGAATGAAATAAATAGGAAACCAAGGGTATATTTCAAGTCATGATACTAATAAATATTGTTCAATTATGCGAGAAAACCCCATTTTTGGATAATACAATATTATCAAATGTGTTTATGTTACCTTATAAGAAATGTTGTATTTAGGAGTTGTTTTTTATCCATTGTTTTCAAAACAACTTGTGGATATTTTATTTTAATTTTAATTTTTTGTAGTTATTTTAGAATAATACATATATTTCATAATGGTTAATTAAATTTTTTTCCATTTGTTGATGGGTTCTTACTACTATTTAAAACCATATCAAAATATTACAGAATACCTACTTGATAGTCTACTAAAAAATAGAATATATCTGTGTATTTTTAGTTGTATTTTTGAAAATCGCAGTAAAAAAATTATTTTTTACATGAAATTTTAAAAATACATATATAAATCATAAAAGGTTAATGTAATGTCTCAGAAATTCAGTATTTTTTTTAATTATATATAATTATTTTGAGACCGCAAAATTTTACGGCGCTCGATTTCAAGGCCCGGAGTGCCCAAAATGATCTATCGAAGTATTGTTAATCATTAATTAGCGCACGTAAGTTGTTTTCCTAAAAAAATGAAATAAGTTTTAAATGGTCACTCGGATTAGAAATCTGAGATCACTGTTGCACTCCGAATGGCGTTTTTACCTTAGGCACGACTTAAGATTATTCGGCACAAGCCTATGGTGAGAAAACCTGAAAATGGCATAACCGTAAATAAAATAATTAAATGAAGTTAATTTTTTTTTCAAATGCTTATAACTCACAAACGGTAACTCAGGTTAAATATCTGATACTAGCGCTGAACTTGTGGGGGGTATTCTTTCATTAGGTAGATACTAACATTGGACGGCACAAGCAACCATTGAAAGTTAGTTTTTGGCCGCAAATAAAATAATTTAGTGATTATTATTTTATTGTAAAATCCATAACATATAAACATTAACTCTGATTGGAAATCCAAGAGTACAGTTGGGTTTGTTGGGGCATTTTTCCCATAGGCAGAGCTTAATCTCGACCGGCGTAGTTCGAGGGTGACTGTTAATAATTTTCTGAATATTTTTTTAGTTACTTTCAGTAAACACGCTAGCAGCCTTCTGAAACTTTTGAACTGGTGCTCAGAATTGAAATCTGAGGAAACCATTGAACTCGTAGAGCCAATATTTTGTTTAAGATATCTTCACATCGACTGAAGTAGGTCTAGAGAAAAATTTACTTTTTGTAACATTTTAAGAGAATAAATAAAATAACTTTTTTATTTTAATTTTATTCTATTCCTCCAATGGACGAGCAGTAAGGTGGGACCAATGACGTGTCAAGCCAGTAAATGTCTTCACAATTCAATTTTAAGTAACCTCACTATTGGGGATTAAGTAAAACTATTAGCCTTATGAAAACATGAAAACCCATGAAAAAATTATCATAAGTAATAATTTTCACCCTTATGAAGTGGTAAATACATTCCATTTAAAATCAATTCATTGTATACTATTTTCATAATCATAAAATTACAATAATATACATATAAAGAATAGATAAAACATAAAGGTATTTTGGTGCATAATTATATTCAAATGGAATAAAAATGTTATAAAATTCCATATATGTCACTATTAGATATGTAATAACCATAAATTTGACTTCTATACCCAATGTATTAGAGTCTATAATGTAACAACATATCCATGGTTTATAAAAAATCTATGTGTCATTGGTTTATCATGTTACTTAACCTCAAATTTCCATGTAACATTATATAATCATAACATATAATTATTTAAATTTTCAAAATATCACTCTTAAAATATCATTTTCACTCATAATAATGTATTTCATGTTATAGAAATAATCAATCCATTTTCAAAAACAATTTTCAGTAACAAAATCCCCAGAAATAAAAAACATGGGTTTCTTTAAAAAACCATGAAGTGTTAAAAAGGAATAAAAATTTCCAAATAGAAATAAATTTTCCATTATAATCCATTTATATCCATAAAAATAAATATGTAAATTAATATCATGAATGAATTAAATGGATTTTAATTTAAATGTTTAAACATTTAAAAATTTATTTTTAAATCAAATTATCACATTCCACTTTGAATATTTTGAATCATAATCCCTATGAAGAAATGAAATATAATATTAAATAAAATGATAATAAATTAATTAATGATCTTATATGTCAAAGGGGTTTTATATAAAACATATAAAAGTAAGTGGGTGTAAAACATCAAAATATGCCTCAATAAAAGAAGATTGAGATAAAGTCCCCCACCTTAAGTCTTACTTGTAACATAAAATATTTATTTTATTGGATAATATTAATATATTAATTATTTAAATTCTTTTTAATTTTATTAATGTTTATTATTCTTTTTGTATTAATTATTTTAACTTTATAATAATTATATAATTAATTAAATCCATGTCATTTATTTTGAAGATATTTAGTACATGAGTCAAAAATGACTTTTTTATGTCTATATACAAAGTGGTCATTAGTCCTTCAACTACATAATAATAATAATTAAATAATTACTATTTAACACTTCTATTATACTTTTAAACCCATCAATTAAATATGTATTTGAAAAATAAACCATTTTTCAACCATGGAGACTGCAAGTCATATGTACAGATGAATAACCTTTCAATTTTTCAATAATCATTATGAATTAGAGGTAAGTTTTATTTAAATTTTATATAATTATAATAATAAAAATATTATCATTTTAATAATTTTAATATAGTATTATATATCATCCATGAGTTTTTTTTGGGAAAAATATTCACATCGCTTTATGGAGGTCATAATTCACTTGTATGCCTGAACGACATTATCAATTTTCTATACATAGTAAGGTAATAAATAAAATGATATATTATCATATGATAATTATAATTATGATATTTTTTTCATATAAACCATAATTCTATAATTTTAGCCAGTCTTGATGGACGTTGAAGGAAAACAAATTTCATCGGTTTACATGGCGATAGTCTACCGTACACACAAACGATAACTTCTTCTCCCATTTGAAGGAAGTAGGGATCGATTTATTTGATGATATTAACATTGTCAAATTCTCTATATAATTAGGATACATAATTGATTACTTCCTCATGGTTTAATCAAATTTTATGGAGTTCTAAGAAGAAACAAAATAAGAACACTTAATTAAAACCAAAACATCTTCTTTTGAAATCCTTTATTACATAACAACTTATGACCACGAAAGATATTGTTATACCTCCAAATAAGTAATATTTAATGTGGATATTAATTATAGGATGGTATTGTTTTGGATTTTGGATGAATAAAATATTCTTTTAGGTTTTAAGAAAATAGAATAAGAAATTCCCTTTTATAAGAGAGGAGAGGGGGACACTTGAAATTTCCCAAATATATTTTATTAATATAAATTATTTATTTATTCCTAAAAGATAAGAAAATATTTATATAAAATAAAGTATGATTTATGAATTAAATCAATTCTTAAAAAGAATATTAGGGAAGTATTTATTATTTTTAATCATTATATTTTTATTTTATCCTTTATTTGACATATTTAACTCATATCGTGAAAACATGAGTTTTTAATATTTGATTTTTAATATAGTTACTAGAAAATAAAATTAAAACCATAAATGGATAAGTAATTGTGTTTTCAACCATTTACCATTAATTTAGAATAATTATAGGTTTTTTTTAATTTAGTTCATTTAATAATATATTATTTATTTTAAAATATCATTAATGTCAATTTTGATACTATTCATTAAATGAATTTTTATGAATATTATAAATACAATATATCTTCAAAATAAATATTTTAATACATTACTAATATTCCAATTTAAAATTTAGAATTCAAATATGACATTAATTAGAAAAATTCATTTATTTTTACAATTTTAACATCAATTTTTTGATATTTATATTAATTAAACAAATATTGCATCATCGTTGGGAAAATCATTAAAAAAAATTCTTCCAAAAAAATATAAAAAAAATTAAATGATGACGATAATTATTTTTTGTTTCAAAATAATCCTTATATTATAAAATATCAATTACATAAGCCTGTATTAAAAATATTTCACTTCATAAAAACCAGAGTATGATATGTTTGAGTCTTCTTTGAATAAAATATTATAAAAGATAATTTATCATCCAAAAAAACCATAAATAGTCGCATAAACTATTATTTAAAATATTTAGATAAAATATACTCTTCCAATAAATATGTATTAAATTTTTGAGTCTTTTTTTAATATTTTTAATTTTTATTGTACCCTTAATTACTCGATTTACACTAAACCATGGAAACCAAAATTACTAATGTTTCAATTCCTATGATAAAAATTTAAAATATATGTATTTAAAAAAATAACATTCATTTTATTCTAAATATGGAAATCATTTTTAACAATTCAAAACACACTAGTGACTAAAATTAATTTAAAATTAATCCTTATAGATTGGATGAGAAAATAGGTGTTTAATGTGAAAACATAGAATGTTTGAAATGTTTTAATATCGAAAATAAATATAAAAAATATCAAATGGGAATTCAATGTATTATTTTATATATATATATTTATTTATTTATAATTTAAATAATTTTATATTAAAAAATTTTAAAATATATTTTAATATTATAAATTATTTAGATGAGAGGTCTATTTTCAATTAAAATGTAATTTTTCATTATTCATCAAAAAATGAATCCTATCAAAAAAATAAGAAAATTTCAACTAAAATTAATTTTGATATTTGAATTTCAATCACCATTTTTTACGAAGATAATTATTAAAATTTTAAAAAATATATTTAAAAATTGTCTTCCATTAAATAGTGGTAATAAAGTTTTTAGAAAAAGTATTGTTTTTATACATAAAGTTATACTACTTCTTATCTTATGCCTATAGAAATTATTAGAAGAATTTAAAAAATGATTTAATATATGAAACATAAATTTTATTATTATCATTCATTAAATTTTATTGATAAATTTCTTTAAAATCAGCCACCATTGTGGTTATAAAAAGAGTTTTTCCAAAAAAACATATCATTTGTATTGAATTGGTTTTTATTTTCATTTCTAATTAATTATTATCCAACAAATTAATTATATAAAAATATGTAATTAGTTTTTTAATAATATTTTTAATATATTTAATACAAGTCATTCGAAGGACTATGTTTTAACGGTAACATTCAAATAATAATATTTATTTGATTGCTTAATATTTATATGGTGTATAATGTATGTTATACAATATAGTCTTTATTTCCTAATATCTATGAATGTTAGATTCTACCCAAATTTTATAAATATAGTCATCATAATATGAACTTCGGCTCGGTAATCAGGTTTCAACTCTTCTAAATAACATTATTTAAATCCCCCATTAGAAATAAAAATATTAATATGCATTCAACATGAAAAGAAAAAAGTGATGTATGAATGTCAACTGAGATAAAGCATTGTATGATTCCATGTTGGAAACATGGAAATGAAATAGAATATAACTATCATATTATGATTGAGATTTATAGAGAACATTTTTATAAGGAATTGAGCAATCACAAAATAATCAATCATTGATGGGTTAAAAGGCTATTGATTTCATATTACAAAAAGTAAATACATAACTCAATTTTTGAAGATCATTTTTATAGAGTTGAGGAATTAATTTACATATTATACTAATTACATAAGGAAGCATAATTAAATAAAAATTATAGTTGAATCCTTTAGGAAAATTTTTTATCCTCAGAGGTTATCTTATACCTTTTATTTTGCATCTGAAACTATAATTATCTGAAACTAATAATTAAAAATTATTTTATATATTTCCATTTGACTTTTTATATCCCTATAATCTAAAAAATATATTACATGAAAAAAAAATTTGTAACTTTATCATGATTATACCCAATTTCATTATTGTTTTGTTCACATAGATAGAAGGTCCACACATTGCAACAGTGCTTGAGATCTTCCTAAAATTCCATTGCATCCTTTTTCCAAATCCACCTTGTAAAACATGGGTTGTATGGGTGTTCGTAGAAAAATAGTTGGGAAAAAATATTTATATTACATATAATTTCAAAAAATGTGATAATTTTAATATTTATAAAATATTCATACTGAGGTTTTTTTGAAATGTTCAGTCAAATGGTCCTTTTATAATACCATAATTATGTCCTGAATGAATATAACTTAAACCAAATATAAATAGGTTTCATAAT
This sequence comes from Viscum album, assembly GCA_963277665.1. Lineage (NCBI taxonomy): Eukaryota > Viridiplantae > Streptophyta > Magnoliopsida > Santalales > Viscaceae > Viscum > Viscum album. The sequence goes on along the minus strand of OY728155.1, from coordinate 1,345,931,290 downwards.
AGTCTCCCTCATTTTCAGAATTATCAAAATCATAATATGCATTAAATTTATGTTATATAGTAAAATATTGGATAATTATGTAATAATATTTACATTTTGGAAAAAATGAGAAAATTGGGAAAATATTATGTGATAAAAAACAACCCATGAACCATGGTGGTATGAAGTTATAGAGTAATTTTTTGATATTTTATAAAACTATTTGAAGGATATTTGTATGATAAAAAATTTTATACAATCATAAGTACACGAGTTTTTAATTATTATTACAAGAAAGTCCTCAGTATGAGATATAAATATTTATTGATATCATCCTCCTTCCATTTATAATTGACATTATTTTATCTAAAAAATATATTGAACAATAATTTCTATAAATGAATATACATAGAAACATGATACATATTTGCTAAAATTTATTAATCCCAAATGTTTTATAATACTTTTCCTTGATACCAATTATAAGGAACATACCTTAAACATTACAGAATCTTTAGTTTTAGTCAAGAATATACATAATTTTACTTCAAGGATCATTCTTGTTTTACATTTTTAGATAATTATTCCATAAATAATACATAACAAAATCATAAAATACAAAGTGGTCACATCCAATTGGTATCCATTTTTTCTATAATATATTACTTTTATAGTAAGGCAAGATTTCAATTTGGGAATATATTCTCAGCTTTAAACCTGACTCCATTCATTCCCTAACACATCCTTAAATCTTGTGAAAAATATTATAAAACATGGGATGCGCAAAAAATATATAATGGGATTCAAAAAGTAGGAAAATTATTTTTCATGTGAAAAAATGAAAACCCATAAAAACATTAACCTATGTAATAATATTTACCCATAATAAATATTAATTACTTTCCTTTGAAAATAAGTTCATTTCATATATATTTTTGGTAAACCCAAAATTACAATAAAACCAAGAGCCATCATAGATAACTCATAACGGTACATTTGGAAATAATTGTTCTTAAATAAAATATCCATGAAGTTAAATTCTATACATTTACTATAAAAAAATGAAATAAGCATGCATTCAACTTCAATGCATAATTATTTGGAGGTTATAAGGTAACCACCCATCCTTGGTTTATCATGAAACCTACCATCATTAGTTTATCACTTAGACACCCCTAAATGGTATAATTACTACTATATAATCATAACACATAAAAACTTCAATTTTCAACATTATAATTTTAAAACATCAATTTAACTCATAAGAAAACATTTCTTGTTATTGAAATAGTAAATCCATTTTCAAAAATATTGTTTAATAAAAAAAATTACCTAGAAAATGAAAAGAGGGGTTTCTTTAAAAAAATGAAGGATTATACAGGAATATAAATATATAAATAGACATAAAATATCTTTTATTTTACTTTAATATATATATTAATAAATATGTAATATAATATCAATAAGGATGGAAAATGTTTTGAATTTAGATCCTTATATGTTTAAAGGTATTTTAAATCAATCTTTCTCAAAAAAAATTAAAACATTTTAATAATAATATAAATGAATTTTTACAAAATTTAATAACATGATAATAAATAAATTAGTGATATTATATGTCAAATGGTACATATATAAAGATCATATAAGAAGATGGGTGTATAACATCAAAATGTACCCCAATGAAAAGAGATTGAGATGAAGCCCCTTTCCTTGATTTCGAATCGTCACATACAATCTTTATAAGATCATAATAATTTTAATTACTATGTATCATAACTTGGGGGAAATAAATCAAAGTAAAGGGTGAGTAGAAGGCCTGGTAAGGGAAAACAAGTGAAACAATTAACATGTGAACTTGAGAAATATCAATAAAAACATGTGGAATATCATAATGAAATTTAATATAAGATAATAATAATATTAATAACATGAATAATAACATTATAATCTTCTAAAAATTTTAATTTTATAATATCACCAAGTCCCATCCCCAATTTTTCTTAAAATTTCCTATGTTTATTTACCAAGGTATTATAATACATGTCATCTTTATAGATCAATTTATTTTCCCAATGCAATGAAGGGATATTAGGGATAACCCATAAAATTTTATTATTTTCACTTTATCCACATAGATCATTGTAAAACAATTCATAAATAACTCATGAAAAATAAAATAAATGGGGTTCATATCAAAATCATGGTGTTCTATAATGTGTATAAAAACATGACCATTATTTCATTTATAATCAAATGATAGGGAGTGAGGGTTTTATGTTAATCAGTTCTAAAGGAAAATAAATCATATTTATGTATTGATGAATATTTATAGAAATTATATAGTTTTCTTATTCATTTAAATAACATAAATTAATTTCTTGACGAAAGACAGGAATTTTGATATGAAAATTCTTCAGCATAACGGGTATGAAACATGGTTTTATAAAATATTGAAAATATAGGGGATAGGAGTAAACTATTAATGAAATAATCCTAATATAGTATAGGGATATAATAGAATTTATATAAGAAACTGGTATTTAAATTTTAAATACATTCCACATAAAACGAAACCTGAAAGGAAAAGATTAGTTGGGAATTCCCTTACCCTGAATAGTAACTTCTAAAACACTAGGATCAGGACCATGGGGGCTCAAATAAACATTGGGAGGAAACATTGGTAGGTATAAATAGTAAAAAAATTGGAGTATGAACTCATAATGAAGATGCGTGGAATAATTAGTGTGTATTTTTAGGAAAAGAGGGGGAATATTTTATCAATTTCAATGGACACCTCGTTAGTGGTGTTTGCAAAATAATGGGCTTGAACATGGTATTTTCCCATGGTATTAGCCACCTGGGACACCTTAAATATTTTTTTTCTTAAATTGTCAACTAAAATTGTTAAAATTTCATAACATAATTATTGCATTACTAATGATGTCACTAAACATACGGAAAACTCAAAATTGAATTTTTTTCATTCACCAAAAACATAGTATTTTTAAAAAATATTACAAATTCACCATAACCTAATATCAATGTTTGGAATTCATAAATGACATTTATTTTATCTTAATAAATCTCTACAAATGAAACTTTTAAATTTTACCTATAGAAATATTATTATTAAAAGTGATAATTGACATGGAATTCATAGGGACATGAATTGTTAAATTTTGGATGCATGAAAAATAATTAAATATTTAGAAACTAGGGCCTTGAAACAAGACCACTTGAAACACCCACATACCACATAAGGGTAAGGTGAGTTATGGTGATGGACTCTTGGGTAGCTTGGTTAACATCGCCTGAGTGTTAATTTTCACTAACATGAACTTGTCTCATAGGTAATTCCATTCATGTTTAACTTGTCAAATGTCAACATGGTCATGGTCCAGAGTGAAGCCCATTATTGCTACCAGCTTCCCCGGTTCTATAAAATGGGCTTTGAATGGCATGAGACTATGAGATGAGGCCATCAACCCTTCATTATTCATTAATTATCCATTATCAATTATATTAATAATCAATTATTAAAAAATTAAATTTTATTATGGTTTCCAATGTTCATATTACCTAACTGCCTTATAACGTTCAAAATATGATGTTCAAATTTCATATTTACATATAAATTTCTATTGATTAAGACATAGTAAAACATGCATTTTTAGTATACAACATATTATTAAAAAGTGTGGTTCATTGCGGTTATACCTAAAATAAGATGTATAGAACTAGTGGTGGGATTATAGAATTATTTTAGTGAATATATTAGAAAAAATATATATTTTTATGTGTTATTAAAACGGAATAAGAAGTTCCATTCTATAAGAAAGGGGATGGTATCTCTTGGAATTTCTCAAAATAATAAATTAATATAAATTAATTTTATATTCCAAATGGATAAAAAATGATTTATTACAAATATAGGTTTATTTTGGGTAGATTTTAATTCATCTAATAAATATTAAATATTTTTTGACTATTTAAAAATTATTACCTTTTTTAACCCTTATTTAACCTTTTTAACATTTACTTGACAATATGAGTTTGAACTATTATATTTGTAATATATTGACTACATAATGACAAAAAAAATAAGTTAATAATTTATTGGGTTTTATAACTTATACCAATAATTTTTCATAATATTATATTTTTATATAATTTATATCAATTAATAAAATATTATTTATTTTAAAATTTCATTAATGTCAGTTTTGACATTATTCATTACCTAACTGTTTAAAACTATCATACCAATAAGATATCGTAGAAAAAACTCATTTATTATATAACTAATAAGTTGATATAATATATATAATTCATTAAAAAAATTATCTATCTAAAATTATATTTATTTTAATATTTTTAATATCATTTTTTTGATATTTTGGTTAATTAAAAAATTATCACATCATCATTGTGAAAGGAATTAAGTCATTATTTCATACCTAAAAATAAAAAATAGAAGTTCATGATGAATATAAATGTTTTATTTTTTTAAATACTTTTTATATTCTAACATATCATCTATAGAACCAAATATAAAAAATATTTCAATTTTTAAAAACAAGAGTATGACATGTTTGAGTATCATTTGAACAAGATATTATAATCAATATAATATCATAAAAATAAAATAAAGGGTCACATAACTGATACTTATTTTCTTATTGATAACAGATAATCACAAAATTACAATTGTTTATGTTTTTTAGTCATTTTATAATACTAGTAATATTATTTTTTTCATTAATTACATGATTTACCCTTGACTATGGTAACAAAATCACTTATGTTACTATTCATATTGGCTTGAAATAAAGTGTATCTATTTAATAAATATTTCAATTATGATTAAAAATATGGAATCCATTTTTATAAAATTTAATCAACAATTTTGGATTAAATAAACATAAAATTAATCCCATAGACTTGGTGATAAAACAGGTTTTTAAAGTGAAAACTGTAAAAGTTGGAATGTTTTATAACCAAATTCAATGTAAAAAAAATTACAGTGAATTTAATTATATTAATAGTTTTTTATTGATGTGATTTTTTCTTTTAAAAAAACATAAAATATCATTAATCAATATAAATTATTTTGAAAAAAAATTAGTTTTTAATTAAAATGATATATTTTTTAGTGTTCGTCAAAAAATTAAACTTATCATAAAAAGAAAAAAATTTAAATTATGATTTGATATTATTCTTTCAAAAAAGAGGTCTTTCTGAAATATAAAATGATTATGTGTATGAAACTAGATATAAAACATTTCCACCATTAAAATGTAGTAAAAATACTTTTAGAAAAATACAATTTTAATATGTAATATTGGATTTCTTATTAACTTATGCATATAAAACATGTTAGATAAATTTTCAAAAAAATAATTGATTAGATATTTACCATATATTTTTCATTAAGGTAATTCAAATATATTTATATATTTAATTTATTAAGATTAAAAACCTATGTGGGAATAAAATTATTTTTCAAAAAAACGCATTTTCATATTCAATTTTTTTTATTTTCATTTCTAATTATTTGTTAACCAATGAATTTATTATATTTATATTTTGAACTGTAATTTTAATAATTTAGTTATTCATGTCTATACCCACATGTAAAGACCCGTAAAATTCAAGGGAAATTTTTTCTTAATTTTCTTTGGGATTTTACAAGAACGCGGTTTCTGACGGCACTTGATCTTGAGGCCCAGTGTGCCCGGAATTTCTAACCGGAGATTAGCTCAGGTACGTTTAGTGAACGAACGAGCGGGTTTTTCTATCATTTGAACCACTGCTCGAAATCGAATTCTGAGGGCACCGATGAATTCGCAGCGCCGGTATTTTCTTAGGAATACCTTTTCCGGAGTGGCGTTTTCACGAGAGAAGTTGTTAAAAATTGTGGAAGTGAAAATAAAAATTGAGCTTCAATTTTTATTTTTACTTGGTAATTAAAACCTTTGGGTGGAAGTTGGGTAACAACCCAACTTCCCATGAGAGGTTATGAGGGCGGTGGGGCCCACACGAACCCCACCCCTTCATATTCCCTAACTCCTTCAACTCACCATTAATGTTGATAACTTATGTTAATTAATTAGGTGAGTTTAACTTTGAGAGGGTTAATTCAACTTTTGAATTTCAACTTAAGTCATGTTAATAAAATAAGGGAAGTTATTATTTTATTTTGGTTGGTACTTGTTGCGTTGGGAGGATTTGGGAGAAAAAGGAAAAGCTCTTGAAGTTCTTCATCCTCGGTGAAGAACGTGAAGAACGCCGGATCCTCGTAGATCGACGACGCGACGCCGACGAATCATTTCTCCGTGACGCGACTCTCTCCTTCCGTCACGTCTTCTTTCGCGACAGTTATTTCTGCAATGAACCCCCACTCAATGAATTTGACGAGGTATGGGGTTTATTTAAATTGTTGTTCCTGATTACTTCTATTGTTGTTCTTCATGAAACTTTTTCGCTTGCTATCGATTAACGGGAGGGGGCCAGACCGCACAAACACGGCCGACCCTCCTCCCTTATTCTTGTATTGTTGCGGTTCGAAGGAAAATGATGCGGTGCTGACGGACCGCGCGGGATCGTGCGGCAAGGATGTGTGGCGCCGTCGCGCCGCGCCGATGAAGTTGAATAAGGTAGCAGCGCCATTCCACCGCGCCGGAGGATCACGAAAACACCGCGGATGGAACGGGGGCGTGGAGGAGGGGCGCGGCGCTGTCGCACCGCGCCGGACGGTCCAAGGCTGTGGTTGAGGCCGTGGCGGAGTAGGGGAACCGGTGGCCGGTTCCGGGCCACCGGCGTCAGAGCAGGGGGATCGGCCCTTGCCGGTCCCGTGGCGGCAACAGCTGGCCGGACGGCCGGAGGAAGAGCCAGGGGTTCATAACCCCCAGCTGGCCGGACATGAGAGGCCCCCCACATGGGGGTCACGGTTTAAAAATGGGCGGGGGGCAGAGCCCCCCCCCCCCCCCCTGCACCCCTATCCGCTCGGCCGAAACGGCCGAGCCACCTTGCTGGCGCCAGTGCGCCAGGCCGACTGCCCAGGCCGGGCCGCACCCAGGCCAGGCCGGGCTACGCCAGCCGGGCTGGGCCGTGCCCAAGTGGACTGGACCCGGACCCGGAACGGGTCGACCCGGTTCGGGCCAACCCAGAGGGTATCGGGCCAGGTCGGACTGGGCCCGATCCCCCTAATACCGGACCTCTCACGGTGTTTTTCCCCTAACTCGGGATTCAGACCTCATATCGATGCACCGTCAGCGGCGATGCAACCCTTGGAACGAGACGGTCATTTCTATATATTACACTCAAGGTTTCGGAGTACTTTGGGTTCATCCGGGTTGGTTCGTACATGAAACCAATCGTGCCCTCAGAGCGGAAACGCTTATAACTTGAGCTCCGGACGTCTGATTGATGTGCCGTTGACTTTGATGGATTCCTCTAAGTGAGACGGACCTTTTGGATTACTCCGCTCGAGGTTTGGATGTAGTTGGAGTATGGTCAGGTTGGTTTTGACTTAAAAACCAACCGGGCCCCTAGGATGAAAAGGCTAATAATTCTCAGACCGGGCATCGGATTGACGCGCCGTCCGTGACGTTGAGTTCCTGTTGACGATACAGAACTTTTGGATACATCAAATCCGGACTATGTGTCAATTGATGTATCATCCCTTCGGCTCGTGAAGCGGACCCTCCCGAACGAGCTTGTTGTGTGCGGGAACCCTAGAGCTGGATGCGACTGCAACGACGATGACGGCTGTGTAGAAATCCTCCGTCTATTCGACGGCGACGACTACAGCACTCAGCGATCCTACGTAGATCAGTGCTACCGATCCTGTGTGGGTCAGATCCTGTGTGGGTAAACTCTCAGCGGTCCTGTGTGGGTCTGATCCTGTGTGGTTCATTGCGGGGGTTAGTTACCTATCGATCCTTTTTTGGGTCATTGCGGGGGTTAGTTACCTATTGATCCTTTGTGGATCATTGCGGGGGTTACTACCTATCGATCCTGTGTGGGTCCAATGGATTAGAATAATCAGTGGCAATATCTGATCATCTCTATCGTCTTATGAAGAATTATACCTATGTGAGCTGAATCTTGACTTTCAATTCTTATCTTCGATAAGATTGACCTAATATCATGTGTGGATTTCGTTATGATTTCCTATGTGGATTGGGTTATGTTTTCCTGTGTGGACTGGTTGTACTTGAGCTCGGATGTTGGATCCGATCGATAATTGAAGACTTAGGTATATGAATGGGCATATACCTAAGTAATGTCGGATGTTACTTCGTGATTGTATCTTTCCTTTATGGATTATCCTTTGTGGATTCTGGGAGAAATTCGGGGTTCTCGGGGTCCCTACTGAGTTTCTTATACTCACCCCTGCACGGGCTATGCCCACACTACGTTGTGTTGGTTGCAGACGACGGACAGCGCTGATCGTGGTTGAGGCACGAGGAGCAGGTCGGTACCCGGAGGTGGACCACTGGGCGGGGCGTACTCGAAGTGGACGGCTGGACCCGAGGAGCTGTGGTGGATATCTGTACCCACCCTTCAGGTGGGACTTCCAGTGGACGGCTCGAGGCTGCAGGTTTACTTTCAGTTGGTGTTTTCCCTTTCCAGTTGTACTTTACTTTTAGTTTGTGTTTGTATACTGGCCCACTTACTTTTCCGCACTTACTTTTGTACCAGTTTTTACTTAGTGTTTACTTCTTCTTTCTTTCTCTGTGCTGTTTGTTTACTTACAAAGGCAATGCCTTCCCTTTTACCGGGAATTGCGCCTTGGTGCTAGTCGCCAGCCCCTGGCCTATGGAAGGCGGTTTTGGGGTAGTCACGGCACGGACCCCGAGGACAGGTCGTGACAAATTGGTATCAGAGGAGTTCGGTTTTACCGTAGAATTCAGAACTCTAATCTTTTTCTATGTGAAGCAATAGTGTTAAGAGTATTGAGTGTGGTTATCCGTCCAGGGAGTCCAGTGTTGGTGCGGCGGCCGACGTATCCGTACACCAGGACCCTGACTTCTGATTTCCAACTTAATACACGAAAACATTGATTGCATGTGTGTTTCAAGTTTTCTTTGTGATTAATTTATGTCAGCTCACCAGGAATATTGTTTAACCGTGGCGCACCTATTTCATTTCAGGATGGCCCCACGACGGCAGCCAGCTAGGGTTCCGAGAGTTGTGTGTGACGACAACCCACCGAGTGATGAGGCCTCGGTACAGGGCCCTTTGACAGCAGAGGCATCGGCGGTACCGCTACCCGCTGAGCCACCGATGCTACTAGCCCCAGCCTCTGACGATGCACATCGCCTTAGTGCACTGCATTAGTTTCAGCATCAGTGAACGCTCAGGTTCCGCAGGGAGACGGACCCTCAGGAATCCGAGGATTGGCTGGAGGCAGTTGTATGGGTTTTCAGGTTAGTGAGGACACCAGTAGACCTCATGGTGATCCTCGCAGCGAGCCTACTGCACGCGGCAGCAGGCAGATGGTGGATATGGATTCTCTAGGTGCACGGCAAGGCATCTCTCCTCTGGACGGACTTTGAGAGCCTCTTTTGCTCGGAGTTCTTCCCAGCCACCCTCCGTGCGGTGCGCATCCAGGAGCTTCTACAGTTGCGGCAGGGCAGCTTGACGATCACCCAGTACTCGGTGAGATTTACAGATCTCTCGCGCTACTCGAAATACATGGTACGGGACCCATTCTTCCAGGCCCGGACCTTCAAGCAGGGATTGATGCAGGAGATCAGGGCATCGCTGATCTCCCTTAGCATTCTGACACAGGTAGGGGTACTGGAGGGAGCCCTTATGATCGAGAACTTCCTTGCTGAGCCTGCATCAGCGGCGAGACCTACCACAGGGCGGCACGTAGTAGAGTATTCTGCAACAGGTAGTTGACGGATGACTCATGGGTCCATGCAGACCAGACCCTCAGGAAGACGACCTTAGGACACTGGCTCAGTGGTGCGGGGCACACAGTGCGGAGCCAGTCTTTCGAAAGGAAGACAGTGCTACGCATGTGGCGGGCAGGGCCACATGGCTCATGACTGCCCAACCCGTCGTGCAGAGGAGTAGAAGACAGTTGAGGGACCACCCAGGCAGAGGTAGAGGGTCGACCATGGTGGCCTGCAGGGAGCAGGCGGACGAGGCAGAGGAGCTGGCCGAGCAGTAGGTGGTGGGCGACGCTTCGAGGCTCTACCACCACCACTGCCAGGAGGTCCACCCCGACCACAGGGAGCTGGCGGGCAGATACAAGCACAGCTTCAGGCAGCGGAGGCCTATGACCACGGCATGCCCGAGATGATTCGAGGTACTATATGTGTCTATTTCACCCTTTCTACAGTTATTATAGACACATGAGCGAGTCATTATTTAATAGTCGTTGCCCTTGTTCGGAGCTCAGAGATTCCGACAGAGTCGTTGGCTCGATCCTTATGGCTAGAGACTCCTACGGGAGCAGACTCGACGATTACACACTGGTGTCGGTAGTGTGATATTACTCTAGGAAGCGAGAGCTTCGGCTGGGATCCTCTTGTAGCGGCGTTGAGGCCTTACGACGTCATCTTGGGCATGGATTGGTTATCTATAGTCCATGCTCAGATCAACTTTATTATGCGCAAGGTGCGATGTGTACATACCGATGGGAGCAGGTTCACCTTCACCGGTGAGAAGGGAGCCTTCACAAAAATAGGATGGACTCACGTAGAGGAGAGGACATCCCATCACTCATTAGTTGGCTAGCCTCATCCTAGGAGAAGTTGACGTGCGGAGTCCTGGTTTTCCTGCAGTGGTGGATCAGTATGCGGACGTTTTCCTCAACGACGTTCCGGGACTACCTCCTTGCAGAGAGGTAGACTTTTATATTGACTTGTACCCCGGGACAGCCCCGATATCCACTCCAGCATATCGGATGGCCCCGCTGAGCTTTGAGAGCTACAGGTACAGTTGGAGGACTTACAGGGAAAGGGATTCATCCGACCCAGTGTTTCACCCTGGTCTTCCCCGATTCTGTTCACCAAGAAGGAGGACGGGAGCTTGCGACTTTGTGTCGACTATCGTCGCCTAAACCAGGTGACCATGAGGAACAAGTATCCGCTACCGAGGATTGACAACCTCTTCGATCAGCTCAAGGGAGAACGGTGGTTCTTGAAGATAGACCTCAGGTCAGGCTATCACCATCTCAGAGTTCGGGATGAGGACGTGCAGAAGACGACCTAAAGGTGCCTGTATGGACGCTATGAGTTCTTGGTTATGTCATTCGTCATAACCAATGCTCCAGCAGTTTTCATGGCCCTCATGAACAGGATCTTTCAGCCATACCTCGATCGATTTGTCATGGTCTTCATTGACGACATTTTGATATACTCGACCACTGAGGAGGAGAACGCCTACCACTTGAAGGTTGTACTAGACACACTTTGAGAGCACCAGATTTATGGAAATCTATCAAAGTTTTAGTTCTGGATACGTGAGGTCCACTTCTTGGGACACGCCATCTCTGAGGCGGCAGTTGCGGTGGATCCTGTGAATATCGAGGCAGTGCTAGCTTGGGAGCCACCTAGGAGCGTGACGGAGGTGCAGAGTTTTCTGGGACTAGCTGGATACTACCGGAGATTTGTGCCAGACTTCTTTAGAGTTGCAGCACCACTCTCAGCCTTGATGAAGAAGGGGAAACCCTTTGTGTGGTCAGACAGATGTCAGCAGGGCTTCTAGGACCTGAGACAGAGATTGACCAGCGCGCCTATCTTGAGGCTACCAGAGGAGAGATTTGGATACGTAGTTTATTGTGATGCATCAAGGACCAGACTCGGATGTGTCCTGATGCAGGAGTGGGCTGTGATCGCCTTTGGATCACGTCAGTTGAGGCAGCATGAGAAGAACTACTCTACCCATGACCTCGAGTTAGCAGAAGTGGTCTTCGCTCTGAAGATGTGGCGAAACTATCTGATGGGAGAGCGCTTTACAGTCTATTCTGATCACCAGAGTCTCAGGTACATCTTCTCGCAGAAGGACATGAACCTGAGATAGCGGCGATGGCTCGAGTTCCTCCAGGACTATGACTTTGAGATAGTCTATACTCCTGGAAAGTGGAACGTGGTAGTCGATTCTCTCAGTAGGAGGATGGGAATTTAGCTACTTGGGGAGGCGATAGAGCAGCTAGCTGCTTTGCAGATATCCTTTGTGGATCGAGATGGAGAAGCCTTCCTTCAGTCACTCACAGTCACTACACTACTGCAGTGGGTTAGAGAGGCACAACGTGGGGATGCTGACTGTGAGATGCGACGTGCGCAGATATCCTCAGGACAGACACCTGATGGTTTCTCTTTAGGAGGAGAGCACGATGTCCTTTTCAGAGGACGTACCTTGGTACTAGTTGCTTTACGGGAGGAGGTGCTGAGAGAGTTTCACACTTCCCCTTTGGCGGTACATCCTGGAGTGGCAAAGATGTACCAGGATCTCACATGACAGCACTGGTGGCCAGGCATGAAGAAGGCTGTGGCATAGTTTGTTTCTTGATGCCTCACCTACCAGCAGGTGAAGGCAAAGCACCACGTACCAGCAGGCTTGGTGCAGCCCTTGGAGGATCCGGAATGGAATTGGGACAGCATATCTATGGACTTCGTGACTAGACTTCCACGCACTTCCAGAGGTCACGACTCCATTTGGGTGATTGTCGACCGACTCACCAAGTCGGCCCACATCTTACCCATCAGAGAGCAGGGCTCAATGGAGATCTTGGGATGTCTCTACGTTCAGGAGATTGTACGGCTTCATGGTGAGCCATCGCCCATCGTTTCTGATCGAGATGCTCGCTTTACTTCCCAGTTTTGGAAAGGGTTGCAGGAGGCGTTCGGGACGCAGCTGCGTCTGAGCACCACCTTTCACCCCCAGACAGATGGTCAGACATAGAGGACCATTCAGACTCTCGAGGACATGCTTCGCGCATGTGTCCTCGACTTTGGTCGCAGCCGGGAGGACCACCTACCCTTGGTGGTGTTCGCGTACAACAACATCTACCACTCCACCATCAGGATGGCACCATACGAGGAGTTTTACGACCGACCTTGTAGATCACCTCTGTGCTGGACAGACCCTGGGGAGTCAGCACTTGTGGGACCAGAGATGGTCCAGGCCATGACAGAGAAGGTCTAGGTCATCCATGAGCGGATTAGGATAGCTCAGAGCCGGTAGAAGTCTTATGCTGATAGGAGGCGGAGGCCACTAGAGTTCGAGGATGGAGACCACGTCTTCTTACGGGTCTCACCTCGACGTGGATTACGGAGATTTGGCCAAGGTGGCAAGTTGTATACATGCTTCATCGGACCATTCTAGGTCCTCAGCAGGATTGGAGAGGTGGCTTATCGCCCGGCTCTACCACCTCAATTGCATCGAGTGCACAACGTCTTCCATGTATCTCAGCTGAGGAGATACATGCATGACCCAACGCATATCATTGACCATGGGGAGATGGACATTGATGATGGGGAAACTTTTGCGGAGGTCTCAGTGGAGATCGAGGATCAATAGGAGTGGGTCCTACGTGGATGGTTGATTCCTCTAGTGCGCATCAGATGGCAGCACGAGAACCTCCAAGAGAGCACTTGGGAGCGGGAGGCTCAGATGCGTGCACAATACCCACATTTGTTCCCCTAGTTTTTTATGTATCTTTACGGGGACATAAAGCCTTGAGGTGAGAGTAATGTAAAGACCCATAAAATTCAAGGGAAATTTTTTCTTAATTTTCTTTGGGATTTTACAGGAACGCGATTTCTGACGGCACTTGATTCCGAGGCCCGGTGTGCCCGGAATTTCTAACCGAAGATTAGCTCAGGTACGTTCATTGAATGAACGAGCGAGTTTTTCTAACTTTTGAACTTGTGCTCAAAATCGAATTCTGAGGGCACCGATGAATTCGTAGTGCCGGTATTTTCTTAGGAACACCTTTTCCGGAGTTTCGTTTTCACGAGAGAAGTTGTTAACAATTGTGGAAGTTAAAATAAAAATTGAGCTTCAATTTTTATTTTTACTTGGTAATTAAAACCTTTGGGTGGAAGTTGGGTAACCACCCAACTTCCCATGAGAGGTTATGAGGGCGGTGGGGCCCACACTAACCCCACCCCTTCATATTCCCTAACTCCTTGAACTCACCATTAAAGTTGATAACTTATGTTAATTAATTAGGTGAGTTTAATTTGAGAGGGTTAATTCAACTTTTGAATTTCAACTTAAGTCATGTTAATAAAACAAGGGAAGTTATTATTTTATTTTGGTTGGGACTTGTTGCGTTGGGAGGATTTGGGAGAAAAAGGAAAAGCTCTTGAAGTTCTTCCTCCTCGACGAAGAACGCGAATAACACGAAGAACGTCGGATCCTCGGAGATTGACGACGCGACGCCGACGAATCATTTCTCCGCGACGCGACTCTCTCCTTCTGCAATGTATTCTTCCGCAACGGTTATTTCCACAACGAACCCCCGCTCAACAAATTCAACGAGGTAGGGATTTATTTAAATTGTTGTTCCTGATTACTTCTATTTCCGTTCTTTGTGAAACTTTTCTGCTTGCTATCGATTAACGGGAGGGGGCCGGACCGCACAAACACGGCCGACCCTCCTCCCTTATTCTCGTATTGTTGCGGTTCGAAGGAAAATGATGCGGTGCCGATGCACCGCGCGGGATCATGCGGCAAGGATGTGCGGCGCCGTCGCGCCGCGCCAATGAAGTTGAATAAGGTCATAGTGCCATTCCGCCGTGCCGGAGGATCACGAAAACACCGCGGCCGGAGCGGGGCTGCGGCGGAGGGGCGTGGCGCCTTCGCGCCACGCCGGACGGTCCAAGGAAGTGGCTGAGGCCGCGGCGGAGCAGGAGAACTAGCGGCCGGTTCCAGGCTGCCGGCGTCGGAGCAGGGGGACCGGCCCTTGCCGGTCCCATGGTGGCAACAGCAAGCCGGTCGGAGCGGGCCGGACGGCCAAAGGAAGAGCCGAGGGTTCGTAACCCCCGACTGTCTGGACATGAGTGGCCCCCCACATGGGGGTCGTGGATTACAAACGGGCGGGGGGCAGCGCGCCCCTCTGCACCCCTGTCCGCTCAGCCGAAACGGTCGAGCCACCTCGCTGGCGCCAGCGCGCCGAGCCGGCTGCCTGGGCCGGGCCACCAGGCTGGGCCGCCTGGCCGGGCCGCACCCAGGCTGGTCCGAGCCGAGCCAGACAGGCCGGTTCACACCACCCAGTTCGGGCTGCGCCCAAGTTGGCTGGGCCCGGACCCGGGACGGGTCGGACCGGGCCCAAACCCCCTAATACCGGACCTCTCACGGTCTTTTGTCCATAACTTGGGCTGCGGACCTCCGATTGATGCACCGTCAGCTACAATGAAATCCTTGGAACGAGACGGTCGTTTAGATATATTACACTCAAAGTTTCAGAGTACTTTGGGTTTGGCCAGGTTGGTTCGTACACGAAACCAAGTGGGCCCTCAGAGCGGAAACACTTATAACTTGAGCTCCGGACATCTGATTGACGTGTCGTCGACTTTGATGGATTCCTCTAAGTGAGATGGACCTTTGTCTTACTCCGCTCGAGGTTTGGATGCAGTTCGAGTATGGTCAGGTTGGTTTTAACTTAAAAACCAACCGGGCCCCTGGGACGAAAAAGCCAATAATTCTCAGACTGGGCGTCCGATTGACGCGCCGTCTGTGACGTTGAGTTCTTGTTGACGATACAGAACTTTTGGATACATCAACTCTGGACTATGTGTCAGTTGATGTATCAGCCCTTCGCCTCGTGGAGCGGACCCTCCATAACGATCTTGTTGTGTGCGGGAACTGTAGAGCTGGCTGCGACTGCAATGATGATGACGATTGTGTACAAATCCTCTGTGGATTCGACAACGACAACTACAGCACTCAGCGATCCTATGTGGATCAGTGCTACCGATCCTTTGTGAGTCAGATCCTGTGTGGGTCAACGCTCAGCGGTCCTGTGTGGGCCAGCGGCTACAGATTCTGTGTGGGTCCGATCCTGTGTGGTTCATTGCGGGGGTTAGTTACCTATCGATCCTTTTTTGGGTCATTGCAGGGGTTAGTTACCTATCGATCCTTTGTGGGTCATTGAAGGAGTTATTACCTATCGATCCTGTGTGGGTGCGATGGCTTAGATCAATTAGTGGCAATATCTGATCATCTCTATTGTCTTACGAAGAAGTATACCTGTGTGAGCTGAATCTTGACTTTCAATTCTTATCTTCGATAATATTGACCTAATATCCTATGTGGATTTTGTTATGCTTTCCTGTGTGGATTGGGTTGTGTTTTCCTGTGTGGAATGGTTGTACTTGAGCTCGGATGTTGGAGCCGATCGAGAATTGAAGACTTAGGTATATGTATGGGCATATAGCTAAGTAATGTCGGATGTTACTTTGTGATTTGTATCTTTCCTTTGTGGATTATCCTTTGTGGATTCTGGGAGACCTTCGGGGGTCTCGGGGTCCCTATTTAGTAGATTATACTCACCCCTGCACGGGCTATGCCCGCACTACGTTGTGTTAGTTGCAGATGACGGACAGCGCTGATCGTGGTTGAGGCACGAGGAGTAGTTCGGTACCCGGAGGTGGACTACTGGGCGGGGCGTACTCGGAGCAGACGGCTAGACCTGAGGATCTGTGGAGTCTATATGTACCCACCCTTCAGGTGGGACTTCCAGTGGATGGCTCAAGGCTGCGGCTTTTCTTTCAGTTGTTGTTCTCCCTTTCTAGTTGTACTTTACTTTCAGTTTGGGTTTGTATACTGGCCCACTTACTTTTCCGCACTTACTTTTGTACCAGTTTTTACTTAGTTTTTACTTCTTCTTGCTTTCTTTGTGGTTTTTTTTACTTACAAAGGCAATTTCTTCCCTTTTTACCTGGAATTACGCCTTGGTGCTAGTCGCCAGACCCTGGCCTATGGAAGGTAGGTATGGGGTAGTCACGGCATGGGCCCCGAGGACGGGTCGTGACACCATAATTCTACCATATAGGTTATGATATTAACATTTAGATAATAATATTTAATTGTTCGTTTAAGCCTAATTTATCGTATCATTTATGCTATGTAATATAGGGTTTCCCCATAATATATAAGTATGTAAAAATTTTAATTGAATACATAATCATGTTCTCTTCCCTCATAAGAAATCCAAGGCTTGAATTCAGATGTAATTCATGTTTAAAACTTATTGTTCACAGAAATAGTTGAACATGGGCAATGCCTATAAGGTTTTGGAAAGAAAAAAAAAGTAAACCATTTATTAATCAGGTTATACTAAATGATCCCTCAAGGGACCCATTTATTAAATATTATTTGAAATTTAAGTTTTAATAATAATGATTATAGAAATTTTATTTATTATTTGGGCCTTCATATATTATTAAATGAATTAAAAAGTTAAGATATAGAATATTATTAAATTAAATAAATTGTTTCCAAGGTTTTGGGGATGGTGGAAATCTTTCCACGGTATGCGTGGGAGTGTGTTTCTATTACATAGATCCAATATTGTAGGGAGAGAGTGATTCAGTTATTATATAGTAAGTGGTGTGTCTGTGTGGTCTATATTCATCCCTTGTTGGGGGAAATATCAAATCATTGTATAGCTGGTGGTTAATGAGTAGATTGTATGTTGATCACATGGTTTCATGAAAACATGCATACATGATGCCTAATGATGAAATCTGGGTGGATAAAAGGTAATTTACTGATGTATTCACCAAAATAACATGAATATTATATACCTATAGTATATTAAAATTAAAATTTCTCAACCCCCACCCTGTACTCACTATTATAATATCCATGATGAAAATAATCACTGGGAGTAAAACTTGAATCCTTTATCCAATAGGAAATATGTTAACGAATTGAATAGAGTGGTTAAAACACATAGTGAGAGTAATTTCCGTTAATAAAATTATTTATGGAAAAGTGATAATATTATATCCCCTAATAGAAACCACAAATTTATGATTCAAAAATAAATTCCAATAGTTCAATGGTTACTTTATGTAAAATATAATACAAGTATAAGGTATATGGGAGACGAACTATATCCTCCATTTCATTTTCCAAATCCATCCAATATACTAGAAAATTTATCTCCAATCACTGGTAGATTACTTTTTAATAAATATTATTCTATGGTTGGGTTTTTACATCAGAGTACTCAGTGGGATCACCCTGCAAAAAAATCATCTTATGTATGAAAATGCACACAATAGTGGGTAAGAGAGAAACTGTTCGGGAAAAATTGAGGAAAAAAATATAAAATAAATAATTAAATAAAGAAACAAGACAAGAATACAAAATTACACTTCCACCCCCCCCCCCCCCCAAATCAATTGAGTCTATTTAAAATACATCATTAGTAACCAAAACAAAAAAGAAATTATTTTCCAGTCACCATAAAAATTCCCAATAAATTGTCAAACATATCTACTTTTCTCCTAGTTATTGGTTTATAGACATAAACCAATCAAATAAATAATGATCTATTGATAACTTTAGTAACAAAATTTCAAATAACTCGATTAGGAGAATAAATTAAAAACATTTCATGAATAAAAAGCCACACCATATTCATCCCTGAATAATATTCCTTCCTATATATCTATTTTCCACTATTTTCATGCTATTATCCCCATTCCAGAGCCACATACCACATCTCTAAATATCAAAAAATGTTTCTTCACATATCACGATAAAATTTAAAATTACTAAATATAATTCAGTAGGGTAATGTACCCATATAGTATACTATCATGATGACCAACTACTTTATTTGGCATCCCCCACTTATGCACAATCCCCTCAAGACACCACCTCAAACATGTACCACCACATCCTTTACACTCCATATCGTAACCCTCGTAGTTTTTTTATCATACACATACATATAATCAACAAATTTACCTCCCCATTCTATGCTTCCCTACCACCATTTGATATCAATATTTCCACCTAATTTAGAAAATGAACATGTAACAAAATTATAACATCTAAATAATACATAACATAAATTACCAACCATAAAACTCTCATATTTCTACATAATTTACACTTAAATTCAATCATATTTTAATTCAAAATTTATAAAAGGTGTATATTTAAAAAAATATCAATAGAGCATCAACATCATAAGTACAAAAATACAAGAGGAAAATATTCCTCACAGAACAAAATTTCATATTTTAAGATAATTCATGTTTGAACCAATTACCATTTATCTAGAATCATTTGGTTCTATATAAATTCATTTACCCATATTGAATAAAAACTTATTCGTCATCTTACACCAATATCCTTTTCATTATTCACCATTTCATTCAGTATTATTAATTTTATTAATTATTTATGGCTCAATAAATTCAATACAACTATTTATATAATTATTTATTATTTCAATTTTATCCCAACCTGTAACCATTATAGTCCAAATACCCCAATGTAAATATCTCATCTAACTTTCATTCAAAACTTTTTTACAATTTATATCTATCATTTTAATCACATTGCATTCATGTGAACTATTTTTGTTTTAATTCACATATTATAAATCGAATACTAAATTTACACGGTTTAAAATATTATAATGGTTAGGATGATTTCATCAGAGGAATTTAATATTATCATATAATCACGCTATAAAGGATCTATAAACAGAAAATCAGTATTCACATTAGAGACCCTGATCTAAAAATCACATTTCTATTATCTTCACCAAGTAAATTATTTTCCTTAATCACACACAACATTACAATTTATTAACTTTAAAAACACTAGATTCATTACCAAAATTACATAATCATTATTTTAGGAATTTATATTGATTAAATATTTAAAAAATGTTTAAAACATGTGTCGAAATTATAATTAGATACATATTTTGATTTAATTAATCTTTTAATCATTTATTTCATATAAAACATATCACATCATGATAGTGCTAAAATAAAACACAAAAATTAATATATTCAAATCAATAAGTCTTGAATATCATATAAAATATAAAAATTCATATAAAATTGTAACCCTATTAATTATTAAAGAATATTTTATATTATTTTACTCATTAGGTATTTATACTATTTATATTTTAGATAAATAACTGTATTAACATAAAAAAATAAAACCTCTGAATCTAGAAAAATACATGTACAACAGTTCCCATTTTTACATAGTTATTATCATTATTTTAACCATTCCATGTAAATTTCATTGTCTTATAATTTACTATATATTAATTTTAATATAAAATAAATGTTTTCAAATTTACATATCTTTTTTGATCATGGGGATTTTATAAAATTGAACTAATAGAGAGAGAGAAATATATGGGATGAGAATAAGTACTAGAATAGTGAGAACAGTGATCAATTTGATGTCACATGCTCAATAAATGTGATAAAAATATTTTTTAAGCCCATGTATGAGGAAAAAATAATTTTTAATTGTGGGTTTAACTTTGTAATATTAAAATAACAGACAAATTTCTTTGGGAATTCCATGATTTTTTAGTGAATACATTCATTATAATTCTTGTAAAATTAATCAGAGATGTTTTTAATCCACACGTATCACTTAAATATTCTAAAATTTATGCCTAAAATTTAATTGTCAATGATTACATCATTCTTATTTATAACATGAATTATATAAATAACTTTTAATTAAAATTTTCTCTTATTTCATAAAAATAAGTTACATAATGAATTTTGAATGAAATATGGAATTCTTGTACAAAAACTATACCCTTTAGGTATCTACTGGTTATTTTCAAAATGATAATTCATCATTACCTTTGTGCTACTCGGAGGATCCTATATGATGGTAGTAACATATTACATTTATATAGAGAAGACTCACATATTGGGATATCCATTTACTATTATATAAGAGAGTGAGTTACCTCTAAATATCCAATTAAAACATATCTACCCTTAGGTGAGATATTGATTAAATTTATGGTAAAACTGTAGGCCATTTCTATGTGATTTGAAATAAACCATACATAAATTGGGATTCAACTCTATAGAATGAATAATAATAGTTCTTACCCTTATGTGGAAAATAAAGACACCAAGATAAGATTGAGGTAATCCTTATATAATATTTTTTAAACCATTATAAAAGTCTCAAAAATGCCCTTATGTGTAACTTTATTTAACTCTACATAGTCAATCAAAGTATGACTTACCATAGTGTAAACTCAAAAATACCATAAGTGAGTTTTGGAAAACATTTGGTGGGATAAAATTACTATTATATACATGATGGGAATTCTGTTTAAGGGTAAAAAAATTTTACATAGGTAGAGTCACCATACAAAGATACAAAATCAAATAATATAATTTTTTTTGAACATATGATGATTTGGAAAATTATATAATTTTTTTTAATTTTTTTAATTTATTTATTAGATTAATTATAAAATCCTCTAAATCACATATAAAATTAAAATTAACTTTTATAAATTATAAATAAATTTTATACCGCATTTAAAATTAATAAACCCAAAATCAAAAAAAATTAAATTGAAATATAACAATAAATTGCAACACTCCAGATTGAAAAATATAATGATGAGGAAATAATATAGTAAAAAATTAAACTCCTCTCAAATAATTCATGTCCTCAAAATTTCAAAACTAAATCCAAAGAAAAAAGACTGTTCGTTGATGATAAAAAAAATAATCACATTATATTAATCAAGTATAAACAACAAGCTATGAATTAAAATTGAAGTTGGATAGTGAATGCCAATTCATATTAGTAATAAGGGAGATACTGAAAAACATACTATAATTATTGGAGGTAGACACAACAACAACCAACAGGGAAAATAATTTATTTTTCATTGGAAACATTTTTCTCTCAATTATTATTCACAATTGATATACACTAAATACAAAAACTATATAAATTTACATCCCCTTATTAGAAAAAGTACAATGATTAGAAAGAAAAAAATAGTATATAAATTTTAATTACCAAATAACTATCCCAAAAAATTGTTATCAAATTCTAAAAAAATGGTCAAATGAGTAGATTTACCCAAAATCACTCCACATATAACGCCCCATCAGTGATAGATAAGAATGTTAATCATTCGAATGAATATTCTGATTATGCCCCACATCATTACATAGAATGCATATCTTCTCTATAGACATAAGATTACTCATGATAATAATCCCCATAGTATTAATCCATTAATAGTTTTATTAGATCATCAGACTCTTCTCTTCTACAAACTCTAAGCATGATAATTTTATACAATTCATCTCAACCTCCGTAGAGGATTATGAGTTTCCTTAATTAAAACCCAATATCACTTATAATTCTCTCACAATTATCCCCAATCGATATCTCACCACTTCCAAGGACATCAACTTGTAGTTCATGATAGATTTTTTGATATCTAGGATATATGTAGACCCAAAAATATATGTATTTGGTGCCTCCTCATGAAGAAAATGTGAAAATAATCCAAAAAAATCAATGAAATAAATTCCAAATATATTGAAACGATAATCCCCATGAATAATCTCATAGATATATTTTATATGGTCACATATATACACTATAGAGAATGAATCCATCTCTAATAATAAAATAAATTATCCTAAGAAATCTATTCTATATTTCCTTGATTAATTTTACACAATCTATGTGTTTCCTTTAAGAATACTAAAACTACAAATATGACTCAGAATTGATCATGAGTAATAATTATACTATAACCATCCCCAAAATCCACCAAAAAATCATCAAAATTAGGGATAAAGGTTACTTTGAAGAAAATAGGTATTCCCTAACCATTAAATATCAAGAATGCTTTATCACACACTTCCTCGACATCCCGATGAAAAAAAAATCTCAATGAAATTTTGATAAAATATCATTATATATAAAAACAATGGTATAATATTCAAAGAATCACATAAAACTTCACAGAGTATAAAAATATTTATTTTGAAAGACACATATAATTTCACACTACCCTATATAACTAGATCTTATGAACAACATTCTATAATTCCACATCACAACCCCAATCACGAACAACATTATACCACCTATTTCTAATCACTCACATGTAAACATTCTAAAAAAATCAATAATCTAAAATATTAAATACACATCACCACTAAAATAGCCAATTAAATCTACAAAAATATCACTCTTATATATAAAAAAATTTACAATCCTAATTCACTAACATATTAGTCCATCCAACACCTGAAACACTTAATTTGAATTTTGCTACCACGACTTCATCTATAAAAAATCCTCACACACACTAAAACAACCACCCACTTTCCCATTACCCAATAGGTCATAACACCCAAACTAGCCTTCAAAACCCTCAACTAATCCAGATAAATCCAAATTAGAGAACATAAACATCCAAAATAAACCAAAAACTAAAATATTCAATCACCTTTTAATTGTTATTTCTATAATGGTTTAATCACAGAAAATAATAATATCATTACTATTTTTAAGAATTTACAATAAAACCCAATTCATTTTATGGTATTAAATAATTAATATATTCTATGTGTTGATTCCATTAGATTAATCCAGAAAATATCATGATTTAATTAGCATGGAAACATCATTAAAAAAATCCCTTCACACTTATTTATAAAAAACATATATAACTTTCTAAAATATTTTTTGTGGTGAAAAAGTTATATTAACCATCCTTTATCATGTCAATTATTTTTCAATAAATAAATAATTATAATGATATACCAAAACCACAATATAATTATTCATTTAGTAAAAAATTATTTCAAAATATCAATTTAATATATATTCAGATAATTGTAAAAACAATGTCATTTTTTTGGAAAAATTCAAATCGACATGATTTTTAATTCAAAATGAAAGTATTCATAATCAATATTCCCATGTAAAATTTTAATCATATTTCTACAAATAAAAATACTATAAACATTAAATTTAGAGTTACATGATTTTAATTCCACATTTTTGTAGCTGATTCTCATCACTAAATATTCATGAGGAGTATAATTTTAATTTTTAAATTTAATATACATTAAATTTGTTCCATACATTATTGAATCATATTATATTAATATATTGAGACTCCCTGTATGAATATTTATACTCTCCTTAATAAAAAAAACATTATTTAATCCTTATTGATGTTTAACTAAATATTAACAAACTCATGAGGAATGAAAATTTAATTTTTTTATTTAAAAAATAAATATTTTAGTATTATAAAACAAAAACATTTATCAAAAAGGATATTTATGTTTATTGGTGTTAGAGTCCTCAAATATTTTAGAAAATGTATTATTACAATTTATTAGGTATTATAGAAATTAATGACCATAATTCATCATTGAAAGAAATTATTAAAAATGACACGAAGAAAGAGACACATTTTATATTGGCCTAAATGCATATAAAGATATAAAGGATGAAAACATTTCATTTCAATTTGTAAACATGTGATCTAGTAATTACATCTAATTTTTGAATGGTTATTAAAAAATCCCTATATATCTATATATATATATCTCAAAGAATAATTTACTAAAAACTACTATGAATCATTGGAACAAGACAAAATGCTAATTTTTTTAATAATTAAATTAATCGAAGAAGAAAATTAATTATAACAGGAATCTGAACAAAAAATAAAAATTTAAAAATTACTAATGTTTTATATTAAAATTAGTTCCCTATTTAACTCATTATTTTACAGTGTGTATTTTTTATAATTCAACGATAAATAATAATAAATCTACATAACATAGATATAATAAATTAAGGACTTATTTGATTTCAACTTCTATACTAATTTAGCTACTAATAATGATTCATATACCTCCCTATGACTAATTCCATGAACTATTTATGGTTTCACCTAAACATTTTAATACGTTATCAAATTCCTCACATTAAATCATAGGGGGACCAAGATATATATGTACATGAAGGAATATTTTAATTATATAAAATTTTAGTAGAAATTATCACTTCATCCTTAAAAATATGATGTAGACTTCACATATTACTGACTCCAATCTCCAAACTATCTTCCATCATCATCTCTAATACGACACAATCACAACCCCCTCAACTCATACACCCATTAAAAAAATAATAAATAGAGTAACCACTGAAGCATTCCACCCAAAATTAATGGGTTGGAGAGAATAAATGAGTGTTTAAAACAAAATATTATAGTAATTTCCCTCACTACTTAAATTATGGAAAATGGATAAGAAGAGATCCCACAATCAACACTATAAATCACTATTATGAAAAAATTCCCACAACACAAATGTAACTTATACATCAAATAACATAAATCAGTAACTTATATGAAATGGTAATAGTTAGGTTAGATTATAAGGTACAAGGTATTAATTGGGTGTGATTAGATTATTTTATGTTTATAAGGATTATAATTAAATTTCAAAGTTATTTATTGAAGTTAATTATAATGCATATGCAATAAAATAAGCAGTGTGAATGTAAAGAGATTTCACAATTTTTTGGAAGTAGATTGATTCAAATTAAAACTATGTATTCTCTATAACCACGGTTAATTTTGATATATTTATTATGTAATACCTACATTTAAATTTTTAATAATTAGATAATACCAAAAAACTTTTCTAGTGGATGCATATCCAAAACAGACAGATGATGTTTAACAGGGTGTCAGGACCGAATAAAATATTTTCATTTTAATTATTATATAAAATTATCATATATTAGATTTTAATAGTCACAATATGATGTAAAAAACATTATAATTATAGAGTCACATCATTAAGAGATAATTTTTTTGGGGAATAGTATAAATATAATATAGTAAGAAAATTTAAAAGGGATTTATTTAGTTAATACATATTAAAATAGAACAATAAAGATAATTTTGATTAATAAATAATAATCATTTATAGTGGTTCTTATTTAAATAATCAATTCATATATTTAAGTAATTAATAGTAATTGTTGAAAATTAGGTTCCCCTTGAGAGTTTTTCTAGAAGAAGAATCGTCGGTCACTGATGATCACTTGGAATGTTAGAAATTAATATAATTTCACAATACTTGATGGTTTAAATTTATCATCCAAATAAAATCATCACACTATTAAGTCATATTATATTATTAGGGATTTGTGAATAAGTCTTGATAAACATTACCAAAAATATAATAATTCGATAGTAATCAAGCAATCAGATGATAAAGTTTTTATAATATAGGAATATTAGAGAGAGATAGATTATAAAATCAATAATAATAATTTAGATCCGAAAAATAAAAAATATACCAACATAAATTCATCATTATGATGTACAAAAATAGATCCATAACAAACTGTCAATGAATCCCAATAAATATCACATTGTTTACTCTGCTAAAATTATAATTTAATTTTATTAAGAAATTTCATATCTAAATGTATATAAGATAAAAATATAAATTCAATAATTCAATATTAAATGTTAATAATTATAATTGAATATGGTTTTTACTAATAGAAAATAATATAGTAACATTTATCAAAAAATAATAATTAAAAACAAGAAAATTACTTAATTTTAGAGTATCACAATCTAGGATTATTATGGGATGGAAAAACAATTTAAATCAGTATTTAAAACAATTTCAATCTTTTTAAAACAGTTCACACTTTTTTCATATGAATGATATGATTTTTTTTAAATCAAAAAAAAAAAAAAAAACAACAAATAAAATGAGGTAACATTGGAATATATAAAAATATACTAAAAATATAGCAATCATAGAATTTTATGTTTTGGAAAATTTTATGGTTCGCTATGATAGTCAAGATACCATTATATTTGACTAGACATGAGGATCCATCTGAATGTGAATGAAATTTATTTTAGAATATTTGAGGTCCACTAGGATAGATACCATAAAATGAGATTAATCATGGTATGAACGATTAAAAAAGATAACCCTTTTGATATTGTTTTGTTTCTAAAAAAACTCTCTTATCTCTCCATCACATTGTAGAGTATAAAAAATCATAATTAATGAATAAGGCACAACAATTTTAAATGGTTCACCCTCATTGAGCTATGTCCAAGGAGCCTAAATCGACAATGTTCCAATGTACCTAATCCACTATAAGCGCACTAATTTTTACAAGATTGATGAGGAATCTCTATCCCTACTAGTTTACAACTAGTCAATTTTTGAAAACCCACTTATCTCTCAAATAAAGGGGCATCATTGATTCATCAAAACAACCACTCACAGTTTATAGATATTTGGTCCTTTTATTGTCACTGATGAATGTATCCTCAAAAATATGTAGATGCTATGTTGAAATCCTATTTTCATCCATTGATCAACACCCCTTTTCTTCTAAACACTGGGTAAAAACCATTGAAATAATTTTTCTAAGCTCACTGCTCCACAAAGCTCCCTATTTTTGAAATCTTAAAAAATCATTCACAATGTTCCTACCACTTATCAAATTACAAAACTTCATAGAGAACACTTATTCATAGGGATAAATACATTGCATAGATGAAGTAGTCGCAGAGCTCAGGTTGTCAAAGATCTCAAGCCTTAACCGAGAATCTTCCTTCGCGAAGCACACTGATCCAACATGGAACACCCCTTCTTCATAGTTCTATTAAAACATAGAGGCATTGACATTGGTCATGACTATGGTAGTATTTTTTCAAGGCTCAAGACTTTCTTTGAAACCTTTCTTTCGAGAGAACCCCATGATTCGTGAAATGAAAATGAATTTGGATTATTTCTCTTTATCTCATTCATAATGAAGAATGGTAACCTCTTATTTATATGCATAGTTTAACATAAAGCACTTCTTCTTATGGTGCAGTTTCTGGATCAGTCAAAATCATCTATGTGGTGCATATTTTCTTTTCAAATCACCCCTTGAATTTTTCATTTTTTCCATTCTCTCTATAAAATTCTTCTAACTATCACAAAAATACTCCCTCCCAATTCTCTGCACCTCTTCCGTTCTTGAAGCTCATCATAATTGAAGATCTCATCATCATCAAATACAACTAACCCAATAATGCAACAATGTAACATTGAAGGATTTTTTTCCCAATAGTATAAACTTATAATGAGGGATTGAACACATGTCCAAATGATCAAACAAAAGAATAAATCATCTATTAAAAGGGTAAATCCTCAACCAAAGTAAAGATTGTGTATAGAAACTAAATCTACATAGAGAAAAACCTAGGTACTCTAAGAAAAGTAAATATACTACTAGAACAGTCATGATACCATAACATTGAATTTAGTGGAATTGCAATTAAATATATGGTGAAAAACATTATAAATTAGAAATTATAAAATGACTATATTTTATTTTAAAAAAATATTATATTAATATAATAAAAAAAATAAATTTTCAATTATGTTTAGTATATTATGATATATTATAGTTACTAACCTAAAAAATTTATTTTTATCATTTGTAATGTTGAAAAATACACAAAAAATAAGAAACATTAACACTGTATATCATAAAAACTCCACTCCCAAACAATATTCCCAGACATTTGAAAATTAAAAAACTAAAATATGACATTACAAAATTATCCCTATTTTGAACTTGTTTAGATATTAATAAAATTAAAATTAAATATAACATTATATTCAAAAATATTATAAGGAATATTATGGTTAAAAATAAAAAAATTATCCCAAAAAAATAACTAGTAAAAAATTACAGGATTATTTTTTAAAATTTATATTTCTAACAAAATACACAATATACCAAACTGAGTTTCATTTATCTCTGAAATTGTAAAATATAATTGTTTAGTGAAAAATTGACATGTTGATTAAAATTTAAATAAAATTAAACAAAATTCACCTTTTTTAGAATAATATAATATAAAATAAAATATCATGCTAATATGTTTTTTTCATGTATAGTGTTATAGAATTTTTTAAATTGTAATATTAAATTAAAAATCATAATTAATAGTAATATTTTAAAAATTGTACTATAGTAATACATTACTCACCTAATCCATAAAGATTGAAAAAAATTATAATGTATTAAATCCAAGAATCATGTGAAATGTAATTATCAATATAAAAACCCCATACGATAAAATTTCATTGAGAAATAATTTTATATTTATTTTTAATTATTTTACTAGGTATAAAAATTTTATTCTTAAATTTCTATTTAGTTCAAAAAACATTTTGACCTATATAATTTTCAAAAAATGTCCAAAAATTATTTATATAAAACTGATTAAGTTTATCCTGATTATTAAATTCCAATCTAGTGTCATCAAAATAATCAAAAACATCATTTAGTTCATATATAGAAACAAAACATAGACTTTTTATAATAATTCAAGACAATATTTCTTATTTTAATCCCGGAGTCATCATTTCCAATTATAATATTCAAAGGTTGATATCTATGAATTTTTCATGGTTTAGGGTCATAATAAAGAGAAATATCCCCCTAAACATTTATATTTAGATCTTAAGTATTTTATTAAAAAAATTAATATTATTAAATTCCTCTTTAAATATATCAAAATTATAATTTATTTTCTAATTATCTTCATGAAACTTCAAAGAAATATATTCTTCTATAACTAGAATTATTTTTCTATAAATAATATAATATTTACTATAATTAAAATACTAAATAATTTATTCCTTATCACTTATAGAATCATGTTTATCTAAATTATTTTTTATATAAAAATAAAAAACATTATGACCAAAACCATTACAAAATCCGGAATATGATTATTTCAAAAAAAAATTCTTAATGATTGTTCTTTAAAAAATATCTCACAAAAATTATATTTATATATTGTAATTAATAATAATATATTCATCAAAAATAATTTAGAATTAAATTATTTGGATATAGTTCCATTCAATTTTATATTAATTCTATTATGAAATTCTATATCCCCTTGTTATTATTGTATTTTAGGATATAATTTTTTTTTTTTGAAAATAACCATTTTAAAAAAAAAATCAAATTAAATATCACTAAATTAAAGTCCATTTTATATTATAAAATAATTTATTTAATTCTAAATTTTTATTTATAATGTTTATTAAAAAACCATTACATTTAGAAATTTTTCTACTTTTTGTTATATAAAATATGTCTATTTTAACCAACTAAACTCACCAAAAATCCCACAAAAAATAAGTATTTCACCCTAATAAATCTATATAAATATTCCAAAATAAATCTAGATGAATAGGTTCTAATGGATTAAATATTTTTACCTTATTATGTGATGAACTATATGAAGTAAAATATTTACTAATTTCTAAATTAGTTAGCTGATACATATTTCCTTTCTTTGATAGTTTTTATATTAATATAAATTTAAAATGTCTAATTTCAGGATAAAATAAAATATCATAAATATATATTGAATTAATACAGTTAATATTAACATTATTTTAGATTTAAAATTCATTAGATTATATATTTTCTTTCATATTAATATAAAATGAAGCAGATGAGGTTTTAATTTACAAAAATATGTTATATTAAAATTAAAAAATCTTTCAATCATTACATAATTATGAAATATAAATTATGTTATCATTTAATCTATAACACTAAAATAATAATGAAATGGAAATAAAATTAGATATACCTTCATAACTGAATCCCTTAACGTATACTTTTATTTTGTAACTAAATTTCACAAAGAATCCATCTCAATGATTATAGTATAACAATGTCAATGGATCACCAGTAATGTGTCTAGAGTGGCCTCAAAACATGTACTATGTTTTATAGAAACTCTTAAGGAATAATTCCTAAAATTATTTAAAAAGTACGAAATTATTTTTTTACCCATGTTATTTTTGTTCAAATGGGGTTAATATTTGATTTCTTAATTACCCATGTGTATTTGAAATGAGTATTATTGAATGACATAAAAGAAAATTTATTAGAAATGAAATATTTATTATTCTTATAAGAGTAAGGAAATGAAAATGAAAATTAATTTTCATAGTGTCCATTAATTATATATCTAAAGTATTTAAAATTAGTTATAATTCCATTATAAATGATCACAAACAATTTTTTATAAAACAATGTTATTTTTTATTACAACTAGGTCCACATATATCATTAGTTTGTTTCATCATTGAAATCATTTTGTCATAATTTTCTTAAAATTTGACATAAGTATATAAATTTTACATCATTAATAATAAAAAAATTATATAGTTTTCTATTCTGATTTACCGAATATTATAAATATAAAAATTGGTCAATTTTGAATAAGAAACTATATTTTTAAAAACTTCATTTATCACCCCTACCCTAGCATCCCAAAGTTGGTGGCTTGCTTCATTACATTGTTAGAGATACAAGAAAATCACTTCCTAATGGATTCAATAATTTAGAAGTTCTGGAATACCAGACTACATATATAATACCAATATTAAATTGGTAATGGAAAATAAATAATGAATATTGTAAAATCTTAGAGTCTGAGAAACTCATTCAAAAAATTAATCATCATATCATGGGGAAATGACACAAAATAATGATGATCGCAAATGCTCCATAATGTTAAAGTATAGTAAAATAAATAATGAACCAATGAGAATAATAAATATGGAATGTTAAATAACAGAACACACATGAAATAAAAATAACTAGATAAATCCTAATTGGAATTTCAAGGTAAATAACTGACCACCAATACACTTAATCAATAAAATTACAATAAAATGAAACAATTGATTTTTCACGAAGTTAAAAGAACATGGATAATAATAACTAAATAATGAATGAAGGAAATTCTTAATTGTTGAACATCATGTTTCCCATGAACCTGATACATTTACCATCATGTTATATCCTCAAGACAGTTTATAACATATATAGTAAAAAATCATCTGATTTAGACAACTAATTCATCTTAAGAGACTATTGATGCATCAAGGGGATTACATTAACCAGTACCCAAACCATGTCATTCATTCCCAAATAATTTTTCATATATATCTAAATAATCAATTTATATTCATAATAAATTTTCCTTATCAAATATCTATATTGAGTAAAGGATATAGATTTATCAATATTAACATAGTAAATAAAATATCATTCAATTTTAAATCCATATGTAATGCAGTATATGATTTAAAAAATAATCATATCCATCCTAAAAGAATATGGATATAAAAAATAGATATAATTTTAAATGAAAAATCATTACAAGAAAGGGGTTTTTTAATACAAATTTCATAATAACAATATAAAGTTTGATTTTAGGATAACATTTACCAGTTGGTAATTATCATGTTAAAACCCCTTGGATGAGATTATTCAAAGTAAAATAATAAATACCAAGAAAATAAAAGTATTAATGATGTAATATATAAAAAGGGTAAATAAATACAACCACAAAATAATTAACTGTGTAGTATCTTAGATATCTCTCAGATATACAAAGTGATATGAAAATCCCTTGTGTAATAGTCCCTTTTGGGTGAACACTCATTATTTTCATGTATAATATTATTATGAACTTTATTAACTTATACCAAAACCATCATAATATTTTTAATATATTATATAATATTATTATAAAATCATATGACATTTATTTTAATAATCTTAAATTATTTTCATTGTGTTGGGAGAAAATTGCCTCATTTTTTAGTATGGTTTGACTTGTAATTTATCATTACTATTAGATAGATAATGATTTTATCATTTTTTAAATGGAAAATAGATGTAAGTATTATAAATATTCTATATATGATTATTTATATCAATCCATAAAATTTTAAGGGTGGAAACTAATTTATAAACTTGACATTATTCTCAACCA
This sequence comes from Viscum album, assembly GCA_963277665.1. Lineage (NCBI taxonomy): Eukaryota > Viridiplantae > Streptophyta > Magnoliopsida > Santalales > Viscaceae > Viscum > Viscum album. Next base: position 1,345,898,391 of record OY728155.1, on the reverse strand, counting down.
AGAAAGGTGGTAATAGAAGAATGAAAGACATCTATTCATGTGGTGGCAGTCCACCATACACATGAATGATTAATGTTTATCCAATTTAATGTAAGTGTGAGTATTTTACATAAAAATTTTAGCATAACAACATATCATTATATTTATAATACTAAGGTTATTATATAATCATGATATGAAACAAATTTGAGTGCTAGTGAAGGAAACAAACAAAAAGTTCTCATTGAGGAAAATTACTTCTTCTTCAGGTAACTCATGTTGGTTTTCACCGAGAGACATGAATGATAAGATTTATAACCAAATAAAGGATTTTAATAATAGTTTAGGGATTTTGTGGAATTATTTTTTCTGAGTTTTTATGAGACAAGTTTATTTATATATGTGAATAAGTGAGGGTTATTTTCCATTTATAGTGGAGGTGGACTGTCATTCTTATAAATATAAAATAGTAAACCCTATTAGGAGTTATCACTTAAATATTTTTCTCCCCATAATGGTAAAAAATATTTTAATGGGATTATATGGTCTATATATGGCTATGAACTAGGTTTTGGGCAGGTCACTAAGTAATTTGTCCCATCATGATTAATTATTAACCACCAAGTAAACTCATTTTTACCTTAATTATTATAGTTAATTTTATATTCCTTCAATTATATTTCTTTTTAAATGTTTGTTGATATTAAATCAAATTATAAATTATTCTTATTATAAATATGGAATTAGTTTTTAGAAATTCTACTAATATATGTCGTGGACAATTATTAAAAAATTACCCCATATACAGGATGAGGTATTTAGTTTTTAAAGTGATAATCTTCATAAGATTGATATATATATATATATATTACATAAAAAATAATCCAATGGATTAAATTGATCTAATATGTGAATAATTGATCTAATAATACATTAAAACCAATTAATGTTACAATTTATCACAGCACATTATTTTTACTAAAAGTCGGTTTTTAATTAAATTTCAGTATTTTTCAGTATTTTTCAGTATTCCATGAAAAGTGAAAATTAATTGAAAAATATAAAAAGTTTTAATTTTGAATAATTTGACATTAAGCATTAAAATTTTAATATTAATTTTAATTTTTAATTTTAATTAATTTTCAAAATCTGATTTTAAATTAAGTTCACTATTTAAGGGTAGACAAACTACCTTCAGAATCATATAGTTATCTATACATAAAATTAGATTTGTTCTTCACTTTTTACTATTAAACCAATTATATGAATGTAAAATAATTATTGAAAATATAATATATAAATTTCATTAATATCATTCACTAATATGGATTAATTTAATTTATTAAGCCAAAAATCCTTTGAATGCAAAAAAATATTTCGTTATAAAAACATTTCATTTATATTTAATTGGTTCTTATAATTATTTCTATGTAATCGGTCACAAAATAATTATATAAATATAGAAAAAAATGTTATAAAAATTTATTTAATCAAATTTATACATGTAATTGAAGTGTTGAGATGATAATTATCATATTAAATAATAATATTAATTGTATATTATTGCATGGTATAATTCAATATGGCGTATACCGTAAGGTGACCTCATTATTTCATGTAGAGTATTATAAGGGTAATGTTTCATGAAATGAAATAAAAATTCAATGTTGAGTGTATCATAATATATAATATTTGTTTCATATAAATTATTCTAGAAAAAATTAAATTTAATCTAAATAGATAAAATTATAATGTCTTGGTCTTTTACAATTCATTAAATATTTTTGTTATTTTTTCTTTTAAATTTTCTATACAAATCTAAATTATCCGATACATATTTATTTAATTTTTCAATTTATATAATTAATTATTCCATATTTTTATTCTCAAATTGAAAATAATATAAAATACAATATTAATAATTACCAATGTAATTTTTATTTGGTCAATAATGAAATGGTTGAATGTTTTTATTCTAGATTAAATTCTAGATAGTTTTTCTTTTTTGTAACTACATTTTACACTCATATCATGTTTCTTTGAACACATCATTATTATTAGGTTTAACTTTTTTTCATTATTGTGATTAGAATTTCTAAACCATGTCAAAAATCCTCCTATTCAATTAATAATTAAATAAATACATTTAGTAAATTTATTTATGTATTTTTCATTTTATTAAAAAAAATTATGAAATAGTTAGTTGATAAATTATCTTTGATTTAAATTAATCTACATTCTTACATGAAGTCACATGTTCGTTAATATTTTTTACAAATGATTCCTACAAAATTAATGAACTAGACAGTACATCGAATTTATATTCCATAAAATTTCTGATTTAATAAATCATTATTTTCATCACATTCTATTTATTTAGTACATCTAACAGCAATTTTTCAACAATAAATGTATTCATCCATGTTTAGTGATGGCATTCATTCTATTCAAAATTTATGTGAATTGGTTGAATATTTTGTTGCCATGTTCACCTTCACAGATCTTGATAGGAATAATAAAGAATATAATAATTAATTCTCATTAGATTATTTTTGATAAGGGGATTAACTATGTATATTTTTACAAATCTCATGAGTTTTCTTACAAGTAGATAAATTACTAATTTTGTTTGACAATTAAACATATTAATATCTTCTCATTTATCATATTTTACAACTATTTAATAGAATAATTTCATTTAAGATAATCAATATAAGAATATGAAAATTAATTCTTCTTCACCATCATAGTCCATTCATCAACACTTTTCTTCTTCAGGAATTCTTTAATTATATAATTCATAAAACCCTAGTAATTGAATTTATAAAATAATGTCTTCTAATGAATCTATCCGATTTTTATGTTCATTCATTTAATATTATAGTTAATATTTCTCATTATCATTTATGTCGAGAATAAGGCTAGTAAAATTAAAAAAAATATTCCATATAAACTATATCAAATAGAAATATGTTATGGTCCCAATGGTTATGTCAAACAATAATGATGATGGTCTACAGGGTGGGGGTTTCAATTGATTAATTTAATTATTTTATTAAAAATAAATAGTTATTTATCAATATTAATTATCATGAATATGAAATAAAATATCCATTGGAAAATTAACAAGGGAACTGATGTAATTTTATTATAGATTAGATAAATTTCGACCTAAATTTTAAATTAATACATTCTACACCCTAAGAGATGTGTTATATTTTTAATAATTTTTGAATGGTAACCATAATCTAATATGAAATAAGTTTTAAATTTTATGTATAAAAAAATTGAACATTATACATTTAATGGGTTTTCATAACCTATTACAATATATACTTATTTTGATTATATTACATATTATGATTTTAGAATCCAAGATTCAAAACCTAATGGACATGGCATTCAAATCCAAGAGTCAAACCCCAAGGATATAATTCTTTTATTGGTTAATAAATAAATAAAATATATTAATAATTGGTGAGAGAGAAATTTAATTAATAAAAAATATAAAATATCAAAAAGATGGTGAATGTGAAGCTGGATGAATAATTTCTTTTGGTTGTTGAGTATATCGTTAATTTTTTTATTTAAGGTTGTTGTAGTATTCGTATAATATTATGTTTCATTTGTGGGTTTATCTCAAATATGAAACATTTTTCTCATATGATCACATGGAAATTGGGAAACTCGTAGAATTTTAAAAACAAATAATCACATTAAAATTTATTATCAGAGTATCCTATAACATTGAATGATTCATGATCACCATTATATGTAATATAAAACACCTTAATACTACAGATTCATTCAATTAAAAAAATTAAAATAATATATAATTATCAAGGAGGAAGTGTGTGTTTATTTTACCATAATAATCATCTATTTTAATAAAAAATAATTCAATTAAATTTCATACCAAAATTATATAGTTCAAAACAATATCTATAAAATCTAGTAAAATAAAATACCATATAAATAGTACTATTTTTTTTTGTAAATTCAAATTAAAATTTTCAAATAATTTACTTATTAATACCAATATATGATTTATGTATTATTTAAATAATATTTCATTAAATACAATAACTAAACATTTAAATATTTTGTTAATTTATAAAAATAATTTTGAAAACAAAACACTAAAACAATTTCCATTATGAATTTTTTGACAACATGATGATAGTTTATGTGTAATAGGAAAAAAAATAATTCAACCATTAAAACTATTTAAATCATTATAATAGAACTTTTCATTTTTATCATACGAATTATATTAATTTTTGAAATCATTTTTTACTTCAAAAAAATATTATAAACATCAAATAAATGAAAATTTCAAAATAATTAAGAAAATATATAAATGGAAATTTCTATATTTTAGTGAAAGTAATTTCCTGACCATGACTATCAATATATCACAAGGTTCAAGTTACACTTAGGTAAAATAAGATAGTGTAATCAAACAACCATGATGATCAAATTAATATGACGTATCAACCATATTTACCACTAATTAACCGTATAAAAAAAGCCTCAACAACATTAAAAAAATGATTGATCGCATATGATGAATATTGTACGTCACATCAAGATACTATCAGAATAGTACATCTACAATCAAAATAGTATATATTCCATGAATCAAATATTTTTAGAAATCCAATTGATACGGAAAAGAAACACCTAATAAGTGAAAAAATAAACAATGAATACATTACATATTAATTAAAAAATAGTTTATAGAAATCACCCCAATGTTTATTTAAACATTATGTATATAATTATTTTTAGAATTTTTAATTATTCAATTAAATTTTTTATTTTTTATTAGTATTCAAAAGAAACAAACAAAGAGATGAGAAATTATAAAAAATACATGAAGAAACATGAACTATAAACATCATGTCGTTAATAAATTATATCCAAGATAAATGAATAAATTCTCAAATACCCATTATATTTTCCTTAAAAACATATAATATTTTGGTGAGATCAGAACAAAAGTGTTCTCAATAGGATCGAACCCTTAAAAAATAATAAAAAATTCATCAATATTCATGTGTTTTCAGGATTGAAACCATTAGGATAATTAAAATATTTAATGATATATACATGAAAATAAATAATTAATTAAAAAATAAGAAGACATAAAACCTTTTAGTCTTCTAAAAAACCTATACCAATCTTATCATGTTGAACAAATCCAAAAAAATCCATTTTTGGAAACCAATCCAAAAGCAAAATATTGAAACCATCACTATAACACTTCATTCCATGGGGCCAGAAATCTATAATTTGATCACATATGTCAGTTAAACTTCATCCTCCACTAAAAAAATATGTGAACTAGTAGTGTATTCCAATTCTAACTAATTTGGTACACAATTATTGGGAAATAAAAAAATCATATTATGAATTCATATATAATACATAACCAATCATGAATCACATGCCCACACCCCATAAGAAATATCAACATTCCACCATTTCTAATAAATAATAATTATTCCTTTTACCACTAAAACCCAATAATCAATTAATTAAATGAATTAATAAAAAAATATTTCAATATAAAACATTCCTAAGACCACATAATGTTATATTTTTTTCGGACAGTTAGGTCAACCCATTTAAAAATAAAACACATTTCCCTATTAATATTTGATAATTCTTCACTACGAGAGGAATTTCATAATATATAATGAGTATTAAACATCTCCTAAAACATTTCCATTAAATAAACACATATATATATTCTATAGTTTAAAAATCTTCATAACCCAGGGATGATTAAATCAAAAGAAATTAGGGAGATGAGATTCTTAGTAATGTTAATCTTATATGGTAGAAATCAAAAATCATAAGTGATCATAAGATAAACATATGGGAATAATCTAGAAAAATAATAAAATCATTCCCAATAAATCATATTTAATAAATCATGGAATAATGCTTGATATAAAATAATACCTGAATCAAAAGTGTTAGTTAACAAACCTGATCCCTGAGAGAGTGGTATTTTCATGAGAACAAGGATAAAATTGTGAATCATCTTTTAAATATAGAACATATATTTTTATAGGGAACATAATATTCATGATCCATTACTCTAGTTCACATTCCTATGAGAAAATATATACATACTCACAAATACCTATATAAAGAGATAAAAACTCTTAACTAATGCATTAGAGAGAGATATATGACATAACCCCTTTCCATTTATACATATGTATGACACATAAAATCAGTCCAAAACATTTATTAATAACCCAATGAAAAGATAGATTCATTCAACACATCATTAAGAACCCATTAAATGAAAATGGGTTTAATATTCATTTCAAATGGAATCACACAATGAAGACATTTTTAATTCCATCAAAAATAATAATATAACAAACCCAAGGAAAATTAATGGGTATCCAACATTAATAGGTAAAATTATATTTAAATACAATTAAATCAAGAAAATTATTGATATGGTATTTACAATATATAAATAACGATTTATAGTTTACGATATTAATTTTTAAAATAAATAAATCATTGGAGTCTTTTTCATCACCATTCAATCAAAGGAATTTATAATATGTTATTTACACATTTACGGAATTTAATGATTAATTTTTTCTATAAAACATTACTGATTTTGAAAGACAAATCTAGTAATTTATAATTCCCATTATAGTAGAGAAAATTATTATATTGTATATAGAATGAATGTGGTTTGTATCATTTTATGAATTTCAGTGACTATGAAAAATAGGTATCTAAGGACATTACATAAATTAAAATCCCTATTAAATTTTATGAAATATCACAATGAAAATAAGAACTATTCTTTATCCATTAATTATATTTTTACATGGAATTAATTTTATTAATTTTGGACAAAAATTAATTAATTTTAAAAAAATGATTATAAAATGTTTCATAATGAAGAAAAATATTTAATGACCATTATATGTCATAATTAATATTAATTGGATCATAAATGTATAATCAAGATACATAAGAAAATTGTAACCAAAAAAATATTAGGCCATATATCAAGAATCAATCATTAAATAAAATTATACATGAATCGAAAGACTGAGTTAATAAACATGACCCGTTAGAGCATAACATACTCATGAGATTAATCATAAAACTGTGAAAAAAAATTCAAATATGGAACATAAATTATTATAGGGAACGTAAAACTCTTGATCCATACCACCATTTCTCATTTATAAGTAGAACTAATATGAACTAATGTATAGTTATATTTTCAGATACATAATCATAACTAATTCATTAGAATGAGATATAATACCCAAACCATCATTATACATCCATATGTTCTACAATTAAAAAGGAATCCAAGAAATTATTAATGATCCCAAGGGAAAAATGGGTTGTAATAAACACATCATTAAGAACCCATGTAATGAAAATGGGTTTCATATCCCATTCAATTTGAATCACATTAGGAATTTTAGTGTTTAAACATGGGTGGTAATTTTTTTGGTAGTAGTTAAACAAGGGTATTAATATTTTAGTATTAATTTTCCTCAATTAAAAAATCCTATCATTTATTATATTTATAGATTTTATTTATTAATTATTTTATATATACAAATATTACTTTATAATGTTATAATTTTATAATGCATATCCATAATGAAAATATTATCCCCAAAAACATCTTTATCCACATGTCATTTCAACCATATAGATATTTTCATCCATTTACCTATTTTCAAACACATGGGTGTTTTCAATCTCAAACCCATTTTTAAAAATTTATTCTTTTCAAATACATAGAATTTTTTAAAAAATATTTGTTTTCAACCATCTATCAAAAATTCAATGTGATCAATTTATCTGATATTGTGACATAGCTATTTGAAAGTGATGTAAGAGATTGCAACATAATTTATTGATAACTACATAGTTGTTTGAAACGAATCTGTTGAGAGTATATTTTATGTTATTTTAAAAACCCACCTACCATAAATATTCCATATCACTAAATATCTATCCAGTATTTAATATTCTAGATTATTAAATAACTAACATTATATTTATATTCCAAAAGTGACAAAAAAAACTACACTACCATAATTATATCACAAGTGAATAAAATAAAACCTAAAATGTGTATTTTTTAAATGATCAAGAAGCCAACATATTTTAAAGATTTATCATGTTTCCATTATGGTTTATATTCAAGTTACATTATGATTTATTTCTCAAGTTAACAAATGATTTATTTTCATTCTACCACAAGTAAGTGACCACTCATCAAATTTTATCACACAGTCAATACAGAGACAACAATGTTACTTTTGAATGCTATGTTAGCAGACTACAAGTCCAATCTATCATAGTTACTAAACAAATACAACCATTTCAATACATTATTTATTTTTATAAAATCAATATTATACTACATGGTCTATTTTAAAGATATTTTAATAATTTATTTCACATAAATATTATCAAAATTGATTTTACTATTAAATTCATTTATATAATGGTGATATAATCTTGAAAAAATATTGGATATTAATTAATAGAGAAATAATATTAAAATGTCTTTATAGAAAAGAAATTTAATTTCATTTATATTTTTTTTGTTTTTTTATATTTCTTTCACTGAATTACTTTTTTTTTATGAATTTATTCTATTCATTATCATTACCTAAAAACATTAATTTCATTAAATGAGAATGATATATTTATTTCAATGCCATTTTTTGTAGGTATAAAAGATCATAGTAATTTAATGATACTGTGAAAAATAACTAAATTTATATGTAATTATTATTATTATATATATTAATAATATATAACCTGTGCAATTGTGTGATTCATTATTTATATCTAACATTTTATTTAATAAAATCATGAAATAAATAAAAATGAATTATTTGTTGGAATGTGATGAATATGAAATGATAAGAAATATAATTGACATATTGTATTCATGAAATACAGAAGGATACATAGTTAAAAATATAATTGATACATGGATTATAAAATGTTTATAACCTACTAAAAATCTTGTTATATTGGTTTGATCATAAATAAATTCATCATTTGATAGTCTACTACTAATGTGGTCAAAGTTAATAAGTTTTATTGATTTTTATTTTCTTTTTCTTTACTCATATACTTATTTTTTTGGGTTTTACTTCATTATAACATTTCTTTTAAATTATTTCTTAAGTATCAATTTATGTGTTTCCCAATCAAAATAATTCCTCGAATTGGTTATTCTATCCAAAACATGGAATGTTCATGGGTTTTCAATCATGAATTAATGTTATGTCATATTATAAAGTGGATTCTATAAAAATATGGCTATTGATTTTCTATCTAGTTATATTAAAATGTTTCAATGGTAAATAGGTTATCACACTATTAAATATTAGGTTTCTCTGTTGGAATTTTTCTATTATAGTGTATTTATGATATCCCATCTTTGTTGTGATATGTCACATACACATTTTTTAGGTACTCCATTTTACCATCTTTTTAATTTCTTTTTTCATTAAGATTATCGTGGATGTATTCCAGTGATATTTTATGTTCTTTGGATATTTTTGGGCAGTGCATAGTTAGTGCATGACTACTCTAAACTATGTTACCACCCCAAAAAATTTTGTAACCCTCGGGTCAGGGAATTTAAATTGTAATCATATAAGATAAAAAACCATGGGACTATTGTATAAACTATTCACTCCCAAGATAGTAGGGGTTCATGATTAGGGTGCAGGGTTGGTCTAACCATGAGGCCCATAAAAAAACCAATAGCACATACTATAAAACACTAAAAATGAAATTAATAATTACCAAACAACCTAGTTTATATCCATAATCACCTCACATAGCCTAATAGGTTTTCCCATGATCATGGAGATTCTCTAGAAAACTACTTGTAAAATTGAACCATTTCTCTTTCAAAATGATGATCAGGTTAAAGAAGTCGTCACCACTCTGGTATGTGATTATTTCATTGTTTAGTTTTATCTCTCTCCCTTACTTATCTCCTTTTGGGGTGTGATGAATTTATTCAATTATTGATATTATATATATAGGTTTTATTGGACCTTATTTCATTGCATTTGGATCCTATTTTCTGATCATGTATCTTTAGTACTATGGTGATTTCAGTCATTGTAAATTAAATTAAGGGTATGGATATGAAAGAATTCATCATCAATCCTAAGGTATATTGTCAGCATGTTATTAACATAGTCTAAATTCCTCTCTAATCTAAGTAGTTTTAATGTTTTATTTCCATGTGGTGAAATTTCTTTTAAATTAAAATTTTAACTGAATTCCCATAAATTGTGATACCCTCCTCAGATATTATTGAATCCATTAGAGATTATGTGACTAGGAATTATGGAAATCAATGGGTTGTTAAAATTATCCATAAATGTAATTTATGAAATAAAAATGGGTAAATATTGGATTATTGGGTTGAACTAGATCCTTATTACATGGTTAGATATTGGGATTCTAAATGATTGTTAGCTTAACCTAAAATGGTTAATAAGTTATGGAATAATTAATTTGTAATGTGATGAGTGGTTAAATTGGAAATTTTTCAAGTTTCTGAAAATGTTGAATGTAACAAATCATGGGTATGATTGATAATTGATATTGTACACTATGTTCAGAATGGATAATAAAGTTTTATGAATTTAAGAACCATGATATATATAAATATATATCTGTGTGTGAATGTGTACAATGTTGAGAGGGTACTAAACTATTCTCTAAATGCTCGTGGGGAGCGAGACTACAGCTCTTGTCCCATAATGAATTCTTGTGAATCGGTGATTGTATGATTCTATAAGTACACAAGATTTTTCTACTAGACTAATGGACTTATTAGTCATGGTATTAGTGATATAATGACATTCTATATACCCAAGATAATTATTCCTGACTGATTCTCCAACAATATTGGATAATGGTACCTGAATTGGTACTCATGGGTAATAAAATTGAAATGAAATTAATCTTAATAATTGATTCCCGTGAAATAATAAATTGTAAAATTACTATGGTGTAAGGTTTAGACATAGTCACAGGTGAAATTAGGTATGATTAGTTTGCGTGTCATCATGATCCTGAGGCTAATGTGGTAAAATAATGAATTATAAATGTGAAAACTTATTAATTTTAAAATTGTTTATTTTATTCATTACACAATTGTATATAATGATATTAAAGAGACATTTCATTACATGTCATTGGAGGTAGAATACATAGTACTCACACACGAATTATACCACTATTTGGTACCTAAAAATAATTCATGTAAGCTGGATACAACAAGGGAAAGAACCAAATATTAGATGGCAAAGTTAAGATTCTAGATGGGTCATGGATAATAGATATAGACATGATGTCTTGACTCACATGAAATATTACAGTATGTATTTATTTTTTGTATTTTCATTATACCATTCAAACATACATGGAATGACACGATTTCTACTTAATTTATGGTTGTTATCAATTATTTGGGATTCATTATGTTATTTTTAGCCTTAATTGGATTCTGATTATAGTATTATATTGGATAATTTTTATTCTTTAATGTGTTGTTTTCTTGATTGGATAAAAAGGAAATTGTGTCCCAACCATAAATAGTATACCATCACTTCTTTTGGGAGGCCTCTGGTATATGAGGTGGTGTGCTTGAGGTCATGTAACAAACTAGCTTGAGACACCAGTATATTTCACCGGGGAAAATATGTCACAATATCTTATCTAATGAGTTTAGTTTTATTTGTATATTTTATTAATTAGTAAAGGTATAATGGAGACTAAGATGAGTAAGTCCATGGTTATGATCATATGCAAAAGAGTAGATATCCCATGTGTGGGTGAAAACCCATTTTTCTAAGGTGGGATTTTTATTACTGATTGTTTTTTTTAAGTTGACTATTATTCCACCTTAGATGATTCACTTGTTATGTGATGTTATTATTTTTCTAGGATTTTCATCATTTGTCGATATGGAATAATAATTGTTTTTTTTTATAATTATAGGTATAGAGTAATATGTGTTTGTTGAATAATTCTATGCATGCAAGTAATAACATATTAAGATTAATTTGTGTATTAAGAAAATTAATTTCTTTATTTTAGTAATTTAAAATAAATGTTGCCTAATATTATTATTTTAATGTTAAATGATGTTTAACCTAGAAATTTGAAAATTTTAAAAAGTTGATATCTAATGGTAAATTTTTAAATATGAAATTTTTATTCGATGTGTTAGTAATGGTTCAGGTTATGTATGGTTAAGGGTAGTAAATGCTCTGAAATTTTAACTATTGGGTAGTGTTTGTAGGACATGTTATTGTATATTTAAGTTAATATATCTTTTGTTATGTATCCTAAGATGTGTTAGTGGAATTTCAAAGACATGACTCCATGATGACACATGTTGGTAGGATGATCGGATGAATTTTTTAAATGTTCCTCATTTAACAGGAAAACAGGATTCAGTAGTTTAAGGTGAAGAGAAGGAAGATTTATTCCTTGATAAACTCACTCGATTTATGCAGTTCAATGAGAGATATATATGGAAAAATGTATGGAAAATACATAATCTATCCTTTGAGTTTCAGTTATAGAACCATACAATATTCACTTAAGAGGGTGGGCCTATGGAAATTGAGATCTATATTGAGTCCATCTATATAATTTTTTACCCATTATATACTTCTTCTTGGAAAATTGTTAATCTAGATAGAAATATGTTACAAGGACTAGTAAAGCATTACTGGGATATTTAATCTCAAGACGAGTAATGGTAGGGAATGGTATTCTAGGGATTCTCCAAGATAAGGTCCTAGAACACTTTTATTCAAGGACATCGAGGCATGATAATGAAGTATATATTATGTTGTTTACTTAGGGAAGAATGTTAGTAATGTATTATGTTGGTATCTTCATAGAATAATAGCTGGTTTTCTCAACATTGGTGTCAGATGAGGTAGCTGGGGTGAGAAATTTGTAGGAAACATGTTAATGTAAGATTAATCCCTAGATTAAAATCTTCTAGTTGAATCTATTTTATTAGGTATTGAATCTGGATCTTATTTTTTGTGAGAAACATGATTGATGCTTCTAGTGGATGATTGGTGGTTTATCATTAATGGCATGGAGGTAAGTATCTTAAGGTTAAGAATACTCATTATGATAATTCTCACCATATTAATTGAAAATAAAGTATTCAAGGGGAAGGATCAGTTACTCATGGAATTAATTGAATTTATTTCTATATGTGTGGTAGTTCAGGTCACATTCGTAGATATTTTCCTTGACCATTAGTGGAATTCACAGTATGTGAAAGGATGGGACACATGCAGAGGATCTTTTGGAACCCATGACAGATGGGAAGTGATAAATGTTCTTTGTTAAGATGAAGTACTAGAAGGGGTCATATAAACATTACCATTCAGGAATCTTTATGTCTACTAGCTATAACATTAGGGGTAGAAGGCATGAAATTTTAGGACATGATCTCCCATATAGGTAGATAAATTTATGATAGGAGACACGGACTTCAGAACAAGGCAGAGGGAAAGGTTAGTAACATTCCATTAATCCTGGAAGTTTTTATAGTTAAGTCATTCCATCTACAATAATAGGTATAATTTTTATAGATTATATTCTTTATAGTTATTTATTTGGTACATAATCCTTATATTCTTTTATATCTGTTCAAATTTTAAATGGTTTGAGTCTAATGGTGGAGTTTTTTTGTGGGGTTTTTATGATCGACACACCTTTGAGAGTGTGGTTAAGGAAAATCTATTTATAAAAATGCCTTATCCTAATGGTTGAGTAGTATCATTTCCCTTAGGATCTATTTATACTCCAGATATAAGGATTTTGAGTTCATTTTTTCTACAGAATTTCTGGTAGATTTCGGATAAATAATCGATTGTAACCATAGGATGAAAACCTTCACATCTCTATAATGGTGACCAACATGTACATTTTGTAGAATGGGATATTTGGGCAGGCCATACATGGATAGTACATTAGTAACTATGGGGGTATCGATCTGGGTGGAATATTTTTTGTTAAATTTTAGGGGTTTCATGTATAGTGTCTTTCCACCCATAGTGAATCAGCACCAAGAGTTTTTTGTTGAAGACTTATTAAGGATACGATATGAGAGAGATATCGAGTTCACAATTGATAGAATTTTTGCAGATAAACCATATTCAATTCAACCATATCGAATTTCACCATATGAGCATGAATAACTAAAGGCTCATTTGGTGGAGTTATAGAATAAAGGATTCATCTGCCCAAGTAAATCACCTTTTAGATCTCCAATTTTGTTTTCCAAGAAGGGTGATAGAATATTACTCTTTTTCATTGATTATAGGAAGATAAATCAGGAGAATGTTAATAAATGGTATCATTTTCCATGTATCGATGATCTATTTTACTACCTAATCAGTGCCTATGTTTTTTCAAATATCGATTTGGGGATAGGGTGTCATGATCTGAGAGTGAGACCATATGATATACTGAGGGCATACTTTAGTTGATGGTATTGCCTATATGATTACATTGTGATGACATTTGTAATGATTAATTATCTATATGTGATTATGGATTTAATAAACCAAACTTTCCTCATTCAATTGGATAATTTTGAAATTATAATGGATTGCATCCCTATGTACTAGAAGACTCATGATGATCTTGAACATCATCATGACATTATCCAAAGTATATTGATAAGGCATCAATTATACACCTTGATACCAATATACAGCTTTGAGATTGATAGAGTTCATTTCATTATTAAATAATTCACATGGATAGTTTGTTAGTGGACCTAGAGAATGTTCAGGTAGTTTTTTCTAGAGAGAAGCCTAATAATTTTTTGATATTTGGTTTTTTTGGAGTTTATAGAGATATTATTGAAGATTCATCCAATAATTTTATTTCACAGAAGCACTGATTTCAATTCGGAATAAAAATTGTATCAATTTATAATGGTCAAAATAATCTGAGGAGTCCTTCAAGAACTAAATATGAATTTTACAATCATGTTGATTTTTTGATGTGTTGGCGATTTGAAATGTTAAAGTGTTGATGTGTGTAAATTGAGACCTTGAGTATGGATCATGATAGTTGAGGCCACACAAATTTAATAATCATATTTCTGATCTCAAGATGGTTATAGTGGGTTAGTCCTTAAATTATTGGAAACATAGCCTATTGAAAAAAAAAAGTTTATTGTGTACAACAACAACAAAATTTTAAAATATATAATTTTCTAAAATGGTTTAAATATATGTAATTTGATATGGATTTATTATATGCCATCATTTTAATTTTATTTATCATAAAAACCTTGGAAGGAAAACATTGTTATGGGAATATTGAACTAGAATATGCTGACTAATGTAGTCCTAGGGCCTAGTTTAGAGTGGAAAATCATGGCATTATCAACCAACGTGATTATAAAGGTTCCATAGGTAATGGGTAGATGATAAATGTTTCCTTATCAATTTCTTCCACACTTATGATATATATCAAAGATAGGCAGTATGAGGATATAGAATGTTTTTACCTGACAAAAATCCTAGAAGGTGGTGATTCACCTTCCAATTGTGTTACCTATGATGATTAATGTTTCTATGTGTGGGGATATATTAGTTTTCCCATAAATTTTCATGATGTTTATTTTCACTAGTTATATGCCTTGAGGTAGTAATTGTGTCTTCATTTGGAAAAATTTACCATGAACTTCATAGGTAAAATTGGCAGAGAGGAATGAAGTAATTGATTCCATGTTTTGTTAGACGATGTTATACATATTAATTGGTTAAGGCTAATCTCAAAAAAACATATTTCTCTATTCTAGATATTTTTCTATTATATAATGGATTTGGGATGAATATACCTTGTATTTTTTAGAAGTTTCATAGAGGAATCCAGAGATAAAAAAATTTATATGGGTGTTTATGTGTTTTTGGAAAAAAAAGTGCCTCATTTCATACCAATTAGGTATACATTAACGGTTGATCAGTTGGGTGTCATATATGTTAGTAATATAGTGTGTTTTCATGGGGTACTAAGATGTATTGTTTTATATCATGATCTAGGTCTTACTCATGCTTCTAAAATGGATTGTAAAAGGTTATGGTACTTAATTTTTTACATGTACATATTCTAACTCACCATCAGAAAGGTAATCAAACTATATTATCCAAATGTTGGATCACATGTTGAGGGATTGTGTCTTATAATTTGGTAGATCTTGGGAAAATAACTTACCAAAAATTTATTTCTCTTTTAATAACATTTATCATGAAAAATGCATATTTATCTATATCAATCACATTGTGGTTTTCCATTTAGATCACCTCAATGTTAGATGGAGGCAGGTAAGGTAGAGTTCTTGGGAAAAAGTCATCTGAAAGATACATTGTAATAGGTTTAGTTAATTATGAAATGTTGGGATACATTTTATATTAGATTGAAGCCCTATAATGATGGATTTCTTCGACCGCTAGAAAATGTAGTGTGTGATCGTGTATTCCTTCAGGTGTTTCTGAGATTGGGTCACATTGTGATACTGAAGAAGGGAACATTGGCACCAATGTTTTTGGGACCTTATAATATTATAGATAGGATCTTCACTATATTGTATTTATTGGATCTTATATATATTTTTAGTGCTATGAACATTGTGAGGTATAGTGCTATTAACATTGATAAATGCAGATAATATTCAGCTTGTGGTTGATGCATCCTTTAAAGAGAATCTCATTAATTTTTTGGATGGATGTGAGAATGTTTTTTAGGGAGCGAACATGTTGTTGGTCCGAGTACTGGTGCAATATGGCAAAATTCAAGAGGAATCATGGGAAATGGAAATAGATATATGAGCCTACTGTATTATCCTATTCTCCAAAAACTATTAGTGATTCTTGGGAGTACAACTCGAGGACAATCTGTACAAGATAGGGTGACTATAAGATCCCAACCATTCGTGAAATTTCCGGTACTCATTTTTATGTACGATTTTTCCCTTATTTTAATATTCTTTTGTTTGGATATTGTCTATAACAACCCTTCTCTTTATTACACATTTAATAATGATTTGATACATAATCATGTACTTAATACAACTTGGATAATCTATAGGTCTTGTGTCTTTGGGGATTATGAACATTACTGGAGAACATAAAACATAATAATACAAGATCTTTTTTGATAACATATTTTACATGACCATAGCATTATTTTTTACATAACATTTCATGGATAACCTGATAACATAAATATGATAATGGTGAGCTATAAATCATATTAAGGGAGTACACAAGGCATAACATGAAGAATAAAATACATGTATGAAATAGTAATATCAATGGAGCATAATATAAACATGAACATAAAGTTATGATATAACATGATTATCATAGCATAGAGATGTGGAAACAACATTTAACATGATATTAGCATGATCCATGGATCATTACAGATCTAGTATTATTAAACACTAATTTAACATGAATTATCATGAGTAAACCCTCATTTTACATGATGTATCATGATACTAATATTTACCCAACACATTAGAGGGCTATCATGGTGTGCCCTTCTTATTCATTTCATTTCATGCATAAGTGTGCCACATAGATCATACACCACAGATTCATTATAAATCATAATTTTATCCATGAATAAGATATCTGTAATACATTAAAGTAATTCCTCAATAAAAAAGCACATGGTCATAAAAGTGAATACCCTTGATAGAAAAATGGTTATGGTATTCACTTACATGATGATTTTGGCATGGAAAATTTTGGTGTTACTTCGGTAGCATAACAACATCAAATAGAAATTGTAAAATGGGTTGATGAGAGAGAAAGGGGTATCTCATAATTTATAAATGAATTGGATAGTAAGGGGTTATGGAACATAATATCCCAACATAGGTAATGAAATTTATATTCATACATAAAATAATTTCTTGAATGTAAATGATGAAAGATAAATCACTTACGGAATTTTTTCATGGTAATAGGTGTACATGGGAAGCATTAATGAGAGATAAAGGGGTCTCTAATCATTAAAAGATAAGTAGTGAAGTGTATGGGAGGTGAAAAATCATAACCCAAATATTTTTAATATAAAAAATGTGCATAACAGTATAAGGAAACATTAACATAAATAACGATTGAAGGAAAGTTAGGATCTCTTACTTGGAAGTGTGTGAATTCAATTACTTGATGAGGGGCTTCTTGATATCCTGGGGCACCATTGGAGGATGATAGATATAGTATGGCCATGTAGGGACGTTCTGCAAGAGTTTTGAGTGCATATAAGTGGGGATTGGGTGAGTTTATATAGGAAAAGAGTGGGGAATTCTTTAATAATTCAAAAATTAGATTTTAGAATCTATATAATTAAATATTAAAAACCACAAACCAAACTATGGGTTTTCGCATGGTTTAAAACAAAGTGGAGTAGAAAATATTATTGTACAAGTTTAATTGCCTAAATTATTAAAATATAAGGCATTCTTCTTTGGAGATGAGTCACATGCTAAAAGAAATCATTTTAAAATGTTAAAATATTTTATAATCCATGGAGGGTCCACTAAGGAACCATAAAATTAATGAAAAAAATCTAAAATCACCTTATTTTAATGGTTTTAAATATTTTTTTCGAATATATTTTTTATTCTTATTTTATCACAACACTATTGGTTCATTATAATGTCATAAAACACATTAAATATTTTAGCATTATTTAATTCTATCCCAAAAGTTTGACTATCTTATAAAATTATAAAAAATTCACTGTTGGATAATTTCTACGTCCTGAATCCAAAAATAATTTTCATTTTATCTAAATAATTTTATAAATATGTGAATTTAAAATTTAAATATAAATACTGAAATTTTTCAATATTACCTGGGTTTTGTCTAAAATAGATTTAAATCCTTAATAATAATTAAAATTGTATAAAAAATATACAATCATTTATATATTATAAAAATTAATTTAGTAATAATATTTTATTAATATATTATTTAATTTAAAAATCCATTAATTCTTCAAAATATATTTCTTAATTGAAAATTAAATAAAAATACTATTTGTGAATTTAAATAATTTAAAATGTAATAATAATTAAATGAATTTATATTATTTATTCAATACAAAACTAATGGACATAATCATAGTGCTTGGGTTTAGTTACGTGACCCCTTATAACAACAGTATAATACATAAGGGCATGGTGTGTGATGGAGACAAATACATGGGGTAGCTCAGATAACAGAACTCGAGTGGTAATCAATATTTGCTTCCACTTCTCCAATGTATGATTCTGCTCAAGATTTTCATGTTGAAGATCAGCTTTGGATTGGTCAATAGTGAATCTTATTGACACTACATCCTTTCTGAGCTCTAACAAATGGGCTTTGTATGGAGGAATTCTATTGGATGATGACATCGCTTCCTTTTTCGGAGTAAATATGATTACTTAAAGCCATATATTTATAGTGAATACATGATCATTGTAAAACTATTATATTAGCAATGATAATAATTTTTAAATAAATTTTAAAATCTAAAAAACATAAAACCAAGAAAGTGAATATGTTTTATATAACTATTTTCCATAATAAGGAAATTAATTATACCAAGAGGAATTATTATTAATAAATTTTTGAGTCATTACAATCTTCGCCCATTAAGAAATTTCTCCCATGAAATTTACTTTTCCCACCCTAACATAGTTAGGGTAACTCTACTTCATCACTTCCTCTGATTCCCATGACACTTCATCAAAAATTTGGTTTTGTCACAACACCATGATGAGAGACCTTATCTAATTTCTTTGTACTTTCTCCTTATGATCTATGACCTTCATTAGATTCTCTTCATAGTAGAGTTCATTCTTTAATGGTACCACATCTATATTAAGTACATGTGATGGGTCAGGTATGTTCATCCTCAAGAGTGAAACATTGAATACATCATATATTAAGATCGATTTGGTGGGAGTTATAGTTGATAATACACTACTCCATTGTGATAAATGACGTAAAAAGGAACAATGAACCCTGGAATAAGATTTCCCTTCCTCCCAAATCACTTAACACTCTTCCATTGTGATATGAAGAGGAACTCTATGTCCCCTACATCAATCAATATGTCTCATCGGCAATTATACACAAAACTCTTTTTTCCACCCTGAGAAACAATAATGAGTTGTTGGATGGTCTCATACTTCTCCACCATTTCATCTACTATTTCTTGACCTGGTATTTTTCACTCCCTAACATCATCCCTTAATATTGGTATGCAAAAACTCTTCCCATAAAGGGATCTATAAGGATTCATCTGGATTCTTTAGTGGAAACTATTTTTTTAAGGGGACTCAACTAGATGATGATACTGATCCCATCCTCATTTGAAGTCCATTGAGAATGGTCTCAACATGTCCTCATGTTTTTGGATAGTCTGATCATGTTGTCCCCCATTTTAAGGATGATAAGCCGTACTAATGTACTATTCGATATTCAGATCATGTTGTGAATCTTCAATAACATTGTTTTGAATCTTCGATCCCAATCAGATATAGTAGATCATTTTACTCCATGAAACCATACAACTTATCTGAAGTCTATCGATTCCAGTTGATTCAATGAGAAATCCTCCTAAATTGCAATGAATTCTGTAGTATTTATAAGATGATTCACAACAACCTATATATCATTGTTTTCTTTTGTATGTCTTTAGATTTCTGGTGATAAATTCCATGGTGATGTTCTCACATTTCCATATTGGTATTTGAAATCGCCGCATCAACCCCTTTGAATTCCACCTATCACCCTTCACCTACTGTCATACCAGGGACATTGATGTATACTCATCGATCTCCTTCTCCATGTTATCCCACCAATAATTATCTCAGAGATCTCGATATATAATTTGATTGACTTGGAGAATGGTGAAATTTGAACTACATGCCTCATCCAAAAGTTCATTCATTAGATCCAGAGTTTATGATACAGAATGTCTTGACCTAATTCTCACAAGTATTTCTTCATTAACATTGAACACTAAGGATTTACCTTTTATTATACTTTCAATTTTTTTTAATTCCCACATCATCCTTTTGATCATCCCTTAACCATACCAAAAACGATATATGAGAAATAATTTGTTAAAAGATTGATGATGTTCCATTATTTATGATTCACATGTCCATATTCATCAAATATAAGATGTTTTTATCACTTTAAGTTCTCATCAAATATTGAATTGTTGGGTCCTTTCCCTATAGATCATCCACTGCATTGTTCATTTTCCTAGGCTGGTAATGGATCGAGTAGTCATTGTCATTGATAAATCTAAACATATTTCATGGTGAATGTTTAATTCTTTCTGTGTCAATATATAATTGAGGATTTTATAATTTGTATATATTTCACACTTCTCTCCAAAAATGTAATGTCGCCAAATTTTTAAAGCAAGGACTACTACATACAACTCAATATCAAGTGTTGGAAAGTTTTTCTCCTGATAATTTAATTTCCTGGAAGAATAGGAAATGAAATTTCCATTTCGAATCAACACACAGTCTAAGACCTTCCTTGAAGCATCACTGAATACCACAAAATATTCTCCACTTGTGGGCAGTATGAGAATGGGCACAATGATAAGACTCATTTTCAAATCCTTGAAGTAATCTTCGCATTCACCCCACTAGAACAACATAACTCCCTTTCATGTTATCTTGGTATGAGGGTTTGCAAATTGTAAGAAATTTCTTACAAATTTTTGATAATATTTAGGTAATCCAAGGATGATACAGATATCCTTAAAAAAATTTGGGCTTGGTCATCCATCAATTTCATGTGTCTTGGAGGATCCACATATACCATATTTCTTCTAATGATATGACTCAATAATGAAAATAAAATCAACCAAAACACATATGTTCTGTACTTTGCATAGAGCATCTCCTTTCATAAGGTCTATAATACAATTCTTAGATGCTCCTCATTATCCTTCTTGGTATTGGGGTATATTATATAATACTCTATAAAAACAAACACAAATTTGTCTTGGTAATCTCTAATGACCATATTTATCATGTCTATGATGATTGATGGTGGATTAGTGATTCCAAAAGGAATTACTATGTATTCATAGTTCTTGTTCATTGTATGAAATGCAGTTTTGGGGATATCCTCCTACCTCACCCTTACTTGGTAATATCCCAACTACAGATCCCCCTTGGAGAAGAGTTTTGCTCTACCTAGCTAACAGAGAAAGTCATCAATTCATGGAATGGGGTACTTGTTTTTACCATGATTTTGTTAATCTCATGATAATTAATGAAATGATGAATTAACATATGCTTCTTCTTGATGAAGAGGAATAGTTCAACCCATAGTGAAGCAATTAGGTATATAAGTTGTTTCTTTGTCTCCAAATTCTCTACAAAAGCCATTATATATGGAGTCTTGGATATTGTAAAATACCTAGTTATAAGATAAATCTAGAATTAAAAATCACTTATAGGAAGAAGACCCAACAATAACGTGACAAACACTTCTGTGAATTTACTTAGAATATGCATGTCTTTAAGGATGGTTGCTTCCCTAGAATCAATCATATGATCAAGATACGCATTCTCATTTTGCAGTAATATCCATTCTTGAAAAGATGGTTCTAAATAATATTTATCATCCTCTATTAAATTTTACAGAATCATGGTTCAATTATGTATATGGAGAGTAACTTCCCTATCACCAAAATTTATTTTGGATAAATATAGGGAAATCCAATCCATGCAGTGAATTGCATAAAATTCTAAAAAAATATAGTATGAAGATGTTCTTCATGAAGTTAAATCCACAAAATTTGATAGGGTGAGTTATATTAATTTGATGTAATAATTTACCAATTTTTCATTTTCAATGACATCTATACTATCACGATTTGTGGTGGTGTTGGGATTTTTATAAAAAAAAATCAGGATATAAAAGAATGCATAGAACCAAAATCAAAAAGTATGTTTTCTAATCTTGAATGAATAACAAGAGTAACTATCACCACATCATTTTCAGGGTTCTCTTCGGTTTTATTGATGAAAAAATATATCCCTTGCTACATTGTATGTTGTTGGTTGCCTCAAAAAACCCTTGGATTAGGGAATTGGTTAGCAATTTTCCATGATTCTTTGTATATGAAACAATGGATAATGCGTTGACTATTTAATGGATCATTCATTTCCACTTTTGTCGTAGCATATTTTTTTTGTCATAAATTAATGGATATATTCCCTTATTGTCTACAACAAAAGAGTTTCCTAATCCCCTTTAGGAAATTTCTACGGTGATTCATTTCCCTCCTTTGGCATGTGAGCTACTGGAATTTTGTAGAACCCATGGATTTATTCACTAGACTACTAGAATATAATTTTACATTCTGAATCATGTCCCCAGTATACCCCTATGATGATCATGTCTCTATATTGACGTTGAGGAAACATCAGAAAATTTCCTCATAGCTATCGAAGTCATGGATTTCCATGTCTATCCATAGGATCGGTTTTATCCCACCAATGAAGATGTCAACCTGGAATTCAGGGGTAACGAAAAAGGTATATGTATATCATGAAATCCTTGTGAATCTTTCCCCATACTCTCTAATGAATTTTTAATCTTTTTTTCTTGAGTTCAAGGAAGTCCCTTTATCTCTAAAGTCATTGGGTGTGCCTATAATATTTATCGAAAAACATTTTCCAAAAAACCATCATTTCCAATGCCTTGATCACTTCCATAGGCTTTATTTTTTATCAATGGAAACCATTTATCAGCCCCACCCTCCAAATAATAAAATGATAGAATAACCTTATATTGTTTGGAACATTGATGTTTGGAGAAGATCTTATCAATGGAGTTGATTCATTTTTTGGTGAGTGAGGGATCAAATGATCCATTTAATGTAGGATTCCATTGTCTCATTAATCAGACGATTACATCTTATTCTTTCTTAGGGGGGGGGGGTTTGAACATTCCTATTTAACCATGTTTCTATTAAAAACATGAGTTCAGTGAGAGAGTGTTGTGTCAATGTTTTCAATTCCCGCTCCCATCAGATTGGGCCTCTCATTAGAATAGTTTTCACATTGATCTTCACATTGTTTTTTAGCCTATGTCCTCCAATTGCTATCCATTTTTTGGAATGAAATGAATGTTAGGGGTAACACATAAAGGGGAAGACAGTGAAAAAATTGGATAGCTGATAAATTACATTTATTTTCTTTACTTATTAATTGGTAGGCTTCAATCTATGCTCACAATGATTTACATCCCAACAAATATTCTTAGGGGATTTTTTTATTCCCTTAACAATGGTTCATAATATGCTTATCAGCATAACAAATTTTATACCCCAAGAGTATCGAACCCATAGTATAGCATGGCCCATTTTTATGCACCTGTTCCTTATCGAGTATAGCTCAAAGTGGTGTTTTCAGATTTCACCCCTAGATACATATGTTTTAGATCCACCTCTACATGTTCGTATCCAGACAGGGATATTTTTTTTTGATAAATCACTTACTCTATACTCAACAAAATTAAGGGATATTTTTATTATACTTACTATTATCCCTGTTTTTTTCACTAGGATTTAATAATCCAATTCCCAGAAATTATTAAACATATCTTTTCATACCATTTATAACAAACCTGCTCATTATTTTACACTTATACTTGATTTATTACATAAAATTTCACTTAATACAACCCAAAAGATCGATTGGTCTAGTTTCTATAGGGCATAGAAACATTAAATGAAAACTTGAAACATAAAAATACAACATATTTATTGAAAATATATTTTACATGACCACAATATTCCTTCATACATAGAATTTCATGGGATATCCAGATGACATACATTAGAAAATAGTGATCTATAAATCCTAGTAAGGGATTAAACAAGGAATAAAATTATTAATACAATAAATTATAGTAAATAGACATGTTAGTGGAGCCTAATAAAATCATGAACATAATTGTATAATATAGCAAGATTATCATAACATGGAGATTTTTCAACCACATTTAAAAAGATATTATCATGAGCCAAGGATCATTGCACATAGAGCATGAGTAATCCTTTGTTTCACTTTAATTAACATGTGTAAACCCT
The DNA here is from genome assembly GCA_963277665.1 of Viscum album. Classification (NCBI taxonomy): domain Eukaryota; kingdom Viridiplantae; phylum Streptophyta; class Magnoliopsida; order Santalales; family Viscaceae; genus Viscum; species Viscum album. The sequence continues at coordinate 1,345,873,161 of OY728155.1, read as the reverse complement.
CATTTTAAATAACGTGTCATGATACAAATCTTTTACCAATGCATTGAAGCGTTATCAGGTTCACCCTTATTAATAATTTCATATCATGCATAGATGTGCCACATAGATCATACAACATGGATTCATTAAACATAATAATTAATTCCACATATAATAGATGTAGAAAACATTAAATTATGTCTTAAATCAACATGTACCTGTCCATAAAATTGAATACACTAGATAGAGAAATGGGTATGGTATTCAATAACACAATTGTTTCTTCATGGTATATTTTGGTGTAACTTAGAAGAATAATGAAATCAAATAAAAGTTTTAAAATGGGTTAATGAGAGAGAAATGATTCTATCATAATTTATACATGAAATTGGTATTAAGGGCGTGATAGAGAAAAATATTCAAATATAGGTAATGTAATTTTGATGCATAACATAAAATAATATCCTGATGTCAATGGGGATAGATAAATCCCTTTTAAAATTTCAGCGTGGTAACATGTGTACATGGGATCCTTTAATGAGAAAGAACGGGGTATCTAATCAGTCAAAAATAAGGAGGGAAGTAGAGGGGAGGCAAAAATCATACACCAACATTTTTAATTAAAAAATGGAAGAAAAATATAAGGAAACTTGGAACTGAATAAGGAAAGAAGTAAAGTGAGGATCCCTTACATAGAAGTGTGTGACTTCAAGAGCATGAGGGGATTCCTGAGAGTTTGGGGTGCCTTAGGAGGATTATAGTGAGAGGAGGGAAGAGTAGAGATGTGCTCTAAGGGTTTTTAGTGAATAGAAGTGGGAGTGTGGGTGGGTTTATATAAAAAAAGAGAGAAAATTTATTTATTATTTCAAAAACACAGGTATTGGAATATATATAATTAAATATTAAAAACCAAAAAACAACCAATGGTTTTTACCCATGGTTTCCAATGGGGAGTGGAAAAAAATTATAAGTCCATTAGTAGAACTTATTAAAATATTGGGTTTTATTATATTGAGGTGAGTAACATTCTCAAGGAAATCAATTTAAAATTTAATAATATTTTATATACCTTGGAGGGTCTATAAAAGAACCACAAAATAAATAAATAAAATCTAAAATCAACATATGTTAAAGGAAAAACCGATATTGTCAGAATAACCCTTTTTAATTTATATTATTGCATCACTATTGGGTCATTATGATGTCATAAAACACATTATATATTTAAATCATATTTAATTATTACCCAAAAATTTGACTGCCTTATAAAATTATGAAAAAATCACCGTCAGATACTTTCAAAATCCTAAATCCAAAAATTGCTTTGATTTTATCTAAATAATTTTCTAAATATTTGAATTTTCACATTTAAAATAAAAACTGGGATTTATCGAAAATTCATGGGTTTTTACAAATCCAACTTCCAAACCATAATAAAAATTAAAATTGTATAAATATTATAAGATCATTTAAATTTAATAAAAATTAATTTATGAATAATTTTTATTAAAGTATTATTTAATTAAAAACCCATTAATTAATCACAATAGTTTTTTAAATTGAATGTTAACTAAAATATTAATTTTGTATTAAAACCTATTTACAAATATCAATAATAAAATTAATTTATATTCTTTATTCTATCCTTAACTACTGTATATCATTATAGTGATAGGGTCTTGTTACATAACCCCTTATAACACTTGCATAAGACCGAAGGGTAAGGTGTATGATTGTGATAGACTTTTGGAGCAACTCAGATAAAATTTCTCATGTGGTAATCATTATTAACATCCACTTCCCTCGTAGTTGATTCCATTCAAGATTAACGTTTTTATGCTCCTATTGGGATTGGTGAAGAGAGAAGCCCTGTGATGATACCTCCTTTCCAAGATCTGTCAAATGGGCTTCGTATGGAAAAATTCTACTGGATGAGGCTATCGCTTCCTTTGTTTGAGTAAATTGGATTTTTCTTTTCCATATTTTTATACTAATCAAGTGATCACTGTAAAATGGATATATTAGAAATGTTAAAAATTCATAATTATATTTTAAAATAAAAAAACATAAAACCAAGAAAGTGCATATGTTTTATATAACCATTTTACATAACAAGTCCTTTAATTATATCAATTGAAATTTTCATTAATAAAATTTTGGGTTGTTAGATTGTCTCATATGAGTTCATGTGTGGTTTTTAATTTTTAGGTGGTTTTGGGTAATGCACTATATTTCCAAACACTGAAAAATCCATAGATAACAATGTACTACATGGATATTGGGGGTTGAATGGTTTGTTCGAGGTTTATGAAACTGTGTTCCTCTTGGATAAATTGTGCACCCCATGCATATTAGGGTTCTATGGTTGGGGTTCGTGGTTTTTCAAACCATGTGGACCATCTATAAAACTATGCACATTTACATTAAACCCCAAAGACATAAAAAAGTAGAACTCTATGATTTATATCACATATCTCCCCATTCAACCTAATATTTTTTTCCCTTAATATTGAAGTATCTATAGAGGATTCCCAAGTATCTTAATATCATTAACATGTGAATCAAATTTTTAGTTCAAGAGTATTGAATCATCTCTGGTATGTGATTCTTTATGTGTTCACATTCATCTCTCCCCCATTATTCACTCTCCTTAGATAGTGATGAGTTTCATTCATTGTTGATTGTATAGATATTGCTTTTATTCGATCATGTTTTATTGGATATTGACCATAGGTTTTGAAAATAGATCTTCTTTAAAATGGGGATTTCAAACATTCTACTATAAAATAATGTGTATTGTTTAGATGGCATTCTTCAAGGATCCTATGTTAGGTGTTCTACATTTTATTTCCCGTAGTCTTGATTCCATTCTTGCAGATGTAATTGTAACGTTAATTTCCATGTTGTAAAATTTCTAATAATTTTTACAAAGTGAATTGAATTACCTAATATTAAGTGGGGTATCATCATATCCAATTGAATATACTACAGATTAAAAGATTAATAGTAATGGAAAAACATATAGTGATCCAATTATCACATAATGATAATTATGACATGAAAAAGGGGATATTGTGGTTCACTGAAATAAAATATATAATTTTGAATCATTTTTAAATTGGATTTAATAGGTTAGTTGGATTATTATTTAATGATTAATGAGATATGAGATATTTGAGTTGTAATTTGATGAGTGATTAATTATAAAATATCTCAAGTTGATTATTATATGGAAATTAATAAATCATGCATATGAATGATAAATGAAATGGTACACTATAATGACAATTGTTTATAAATGGGTAATTAATGTGGAATTAAGATATATTTGTATGACTGTGTATTTTTGTGCCTATGTGTGTGTAAATGTTAACACTATGGAGAGGGTGTTGGAGTGATTCTCTAAGTGCTCTTGGGGTGTCAGACTACTTCTCTTGGACCATGATGTCTTCATGTGAATTGGTGTTGGAATTATGGTCTATGAACCAATGATTTTTGAGAAAGAATGATGCTCTATGTATAGGGGATATTGGTTCAAGATTGAATCTCCATGTACAAGAGATAATTATTCTAGAATGATGCTCCATGAATTCATGATAATGGTACCTAAACAGAATCTTTAGGTGTAAAATCCGAGTTCACACTTGGAGGGCCGGGTTTTATTCCATATTTTTCCCTTGAGTTGTTTTTGATAAAACAAGGAAAATTTAGGAAAGGAACTGCAATCCGGGGATACAAGTCTTGTAATATTAAGCACAAACTATATCTTAAAGTAATTTTTATTGATTTTCGTATAATCCTTTTTCAAGGGATAGTTGGAAACCCCATCAATAGATCTATTTACGAAAACAAAAAATGAAGCATAAAAAATGCAGAAACCAACCCAATATTCAAAAAATCAAATTTCTAATTGTAGAATAACATATTCGGCATTGTTCCCATCCACCACTGTTAACTCCTTGGGTTCTGCTATCGGGTCGAGCAACTTGTCATCTCAGCACCATCCTCGCGTCATTGTGACCTCGAACACAACCCCATCAGGAAGAATGGTCAAGAGAAACTAGAAAAACTATCGTTGATGATCTTTGAAGCAAGATAGGTCCAACATCAGCTGTAAAAAATCATCAAAAGGCACAGTAACCAAGATAAAAAAATAATCAACCACCATGACCAAAACAGTCCAAACCACTGGAACATTGTAGCTGTCACCACCCAACAAGAAATTATTATCGCTCGAAACCCTATCTACGGGTGACAATCTTCCACAAATTAATGGACTCAGCAATTTCTTCGACATATCATCAACCTTATCATTAAATCATCGTCGGTGCAATGATGTAAAAATAGAAATCCAACAAGGATGAGTATCCTAGAAAAACCCCTGATTCATAATCAACACCTCCCAAGACACCCTAAGATCATTTTCACCAGACCAAGATGGTGACCATAAGGGAAGAGAATAAATTTTATGTGGTCATGTATACAAGAAAAAGGGATAAAACTAACTTCATACTATTTAATTCATAGTACACGGCGTATAGTCATGTCGGCATGCCCTGTAAAGTAATTTCGTGGATTTCATGTGCCTAAATGATTTACATGCCATTTATTTTATTTTATTTCTTATAAATTTAGGTATCCTCGTTATTTTATCATTTGGGTATTGGGATCTCCATGAGAACTCAAGAGGTTTCCCCAGAACTTCAATCGCTTCCTGGTTGATCGTTTGAACTCTGAATCAATCATCATCGGTCTTGTTTGAACCCAATCGATAAGCTCTTAATTACTATGGATCCAATCATGGTTATTTTTTCTCTCAACTGAGTTATTTATGGTTAATTGTATATTATTTTTTCTTAGATCTATATTGTCTCTCTTGAATTGGATGTCAGGGCTAGATGAGTAGAGTCATTCTATGACGAGGTAGGTGGTCTCGGGATTATTTCATAATATCACGTTTTTTATTTGTGTTGTTGTGTCATGTGACCATGTTTCATGAACCTATTGGTTGATAATTTGACACATTTTATTCCCTAAAATTGATTGGGTGACTGGTTTGATGATATAAAGCATGTTTAAGATTTCTTGATTTGATTAAAGGCCACCTCATGAGTGTGTCTCCCTTGAATGGCCAATTTTTAGCTATTTGGCCTAGTTTTTCTATGAAGAAAGCCTTGTATTCCATATTATGGGTTTTTAAAAATGTTATTGTTCAATTGCATGTGATACCACGTGGGATAATGATTGGTTATGACATGTGACAATTTAATTCACATGTTGTGTTTGTTACATAAATTGACCTTGTTAGTATATGGTTATTTAAGTGTCATAATTGTTTATATATCTTCTAGGTATGTCAAATTATCAATTACCACTTTAATTAATCAATGTTTTCCATTTAATAGTTTAATTTACATATGCACTTGTTATATGATATGCTAGTGGGAGATATTGTGAAATTTTTATGGGTGATGATTTGTTATGATTGTGGGGGAGGAGTTGTTAGGGCTATGGGAGAGGATTTGTTAGACAAAAGGGAGAGGATTTTATTATTCCTATCAGTAGGTTTTCTATATTCCTGAGGGAAATATTTTGAGTAGGATAATCAAATATTATAACATATGATGTGTTTTCCAATCTGAATCACATATATAGATTTTGTCTCCACTTTATTGTTAGTTATCCTTTTGAGGTATCTTATGAGCTTTCTCAAAAAAAGGGATCAAATATATTAGGATGGTTCTGGAGAAATATATAATATATCTTAATTAAATGGTTCGAATGAACATAAGGAATGAAAATGGGAAATGAGACTTTTAGGATTGTTTTCTTTTGAGTACTTTTTAAATATTGCATTTCCCATTGTACACTATTTTTTCATATACTCACTGAAATATTAGAACCATGCTTATGTTTATTCCTACTAGGATTCAATTATCACACACTATTTGGGTCATGTATTTGGGCTCAAACAAACAATATTTTTGTAGTTGTTGATAAGGGCTAGGGCCCTTTTTAAGGTACATGATTGTTATATAGGAGAATGAGAGTATGGGACTATTACAAGGCTTGTGATGCTGCTGGGATTCTTTTGGAGTTACTGTACCTTTTTATTGTATTTTATTTGATTTTATGTGTATAATTTTTTTATAGTTTTCTTAGAACATGTGACATGCTGCATCTTTTTGTTATTATATGGCTCATGATTATCTTTATCATTATGTTTTTGATTGTTTACTTATGTTTCATGATATTTACCACTTCTACTATTATTATTATTTTTTTTCTTTGTAATACTCAACCAATGATGTCATAGATTCCCCACTATGACTTATTAGGCCCACACTTTTAGTTGTTAATTTGTGGGGGTTGGGGAAATGTGCTTGAGGCCATGTGACCAATAGGGTACACAGCACCAGTTTAAGGGATTCCTGATCAAGGATGTTGTAAAGTGGTATCAGATGGTTTATTTTATAGTTTTCATTACTATTTAGTGATTATGTAAATGATATGGAATATTTTAATTAGCTATTCTCAAGAGTATTTACCCCATCTATACAAAAAATCAAAACCAACTTGAATTAAATTGAGCTTTTTTTATTTTGAGTAATTACAGTTGATTTGATTTAACTATTGGGTGACACTCTTGATTTCTGTTATTAATATAAATGAAATTATGGGATCTCTTTCTATTGTAACCTAATGGGATGAGGTTATTCAACCTCATGCATCATACATTTATTTTTTACAAACCACATTCCATGCATACATTCCATTCCATGTATAGAGCATTACTTATTGCATGTTGTTGTGATAGACGCCATGCTAGATATGCATGTTGTTGTGATAGTACCATGATAGAAAAGTCTGCTATTATGATATGGGTATTTCTATGTGATGTGGTTTGAATTGTGTGGATTCCAAACTATGATACCTGATGTGTATGGGCCTCTTAGATCGGAATTTGGTGGATCAGGTTTTAGCTTTTTTTGTAGAATTGTTTTTGATATATGTTCTTCTTGGGTGCCAAACATTGATTCGTGGGGAGTACAGACCTCACAAATCACAATTAGGCATCACAGTTGTTGTTTTTTCTGCACATAAAGGGTTTTATTGGGAAATTTGGAGTTTCTGTCTTAAAAAACCTTGTATTCATGAGGTGTAGTTTATCATAACATGACAGGCGTTCTTCCTATTCAGGGGAGATTTTATTCCATGTATTAATATGAACATGCCATGAATTAAGTAAACACTAAGTTTAGTATCTAACTATGTAATTAAACATATAATAGAAATCATGGGATGTTAATTTTTCATAATAACATTATGTGTACTTTCGGTACACATTTTTTAGCCTTCATAGGAAAAAATCATGTGGACTTGGCCATGTGGGAGTATATGGAAAAGGGGATAGACCTTTGTTCATGTCATGAACGTGTGGAATAAGAAGTGTACATGTGTAATATTCCATGTACCTGGGTTTGATATATGGCTAAGCTGGTGGTAGAACACGACTATGTAAGATCTTAAGGGTAAATGTCATGTATTTTTTCTACACATACAGTATTTGTTTTTTCTAATCATTTAGGGTCTTTTCCGGTTCCATTTTGGCACTCATGAATGGAAAAACTTGAAATTGAGTTTCAAATAACGTGTGATCTTTTCCATTTAGATTCATCCCACTGCGACAACCATGATCTTTATGCCCGAAGTGTGGTGATGATCATACTCTATAGAGTGTAGGCCCTGGGATACTAATGGATCCTCTAGTTGTGCTAGATGCAGAACCATATGTTATACATTATGCAGGTGAAGATATACAGTTCCTTGAAGGCTTTGTGATGTTTATTCATACCATCCAGGGGGCACCACAGGCTACCACATCTATGGTTTAGCATACACATGTATACTAATTGCAGCATCCACCTACTTTTTCATGGGATGGAGGACCACAAGTTGCAAAATCATGGCTAAATCAATGTTTATTATATTCAAATATATAGAGACTCATATTGAGATGAGGTTCAAGATTTTGAAATATATGATGCATGATTATTAAAAGAGATAGTGGTATTTTATCACCCAGTTAGGGTGTTATCAGGATATGACATGGGAAGAAACTAAGAAGACCTTCAATAATTATTATTTTCCTAACACACTGAGGACCGACCTAGCTTGAGAGTTCAAACACCTAAGGTAGGGAACACTGTCAGTTATGGACTTTTCTACCTGGAATACTGAACATCAGTTATTCACCATAATTATGATAGGTGATGACATATCTAAATCTAGAATATTCGAGGATGGTCTCTGGTTTGACATCTAATCACATTTAAATGTCTTCAGGGTTCCTTCTGTCACTTCTATCATAAATCATGATCTGATTATCGAGCGAAATATTCGAGAAATTGGAGGTGTGAACCGTAGAGGTTCAGCACTGAGATCTGGTACTCTCTCAACCAGAAGCAATAATTAATGTATGGAGTTTTATCTATACGATATAGGTAGCGAGAATGATTCTTCTCATAGCTAGGTGAGGTAATACCAGTGTGGAAGAGCCAGACACATGAGACCATAGTGTTCGATGGACCTGATTGAGTGTTGAGATTGTGGTAGGAAGGGCCATCTACAATGTTACTATAGGGAATTTCCACTTGTATATAGTGATAGAGAGTCGGCAGCAACTCAGCATTCAGTAGTGTAGTAAATAGATTCTCACAAGTCTGGGATCTAGAATGCATCAGGCTTTTCTGGAAGAGGTGGTGGTTGTGGTCATGGTAGGCAGACCCTATGATCTCAGAAAAAGTAGGGCACAAAAACTCAAGGTAGACAGGTTGTGTCAGAGGATCGCAGTACATGTCATACATATGCATTACAACAGAACTAGTAGGAGAAAGGTACCGAACCTTCTAATATTAGAGGTTCTATTGTAGTATCCTCTATTTTAACTTCTACAATTATCAATAAATGTGCTTCTCATTGTTTAATATCATCTTATGTTGTTGATAGACTTGTAATTTTTGTTTTTACTTTTGACAATGTTACAATGCTAGACACAATGTTATGGCTATTAACAGAAGGTGTTTTTCAGTGTATGGAGTTCCCCCTTGAAGATGGTGGGTGTCACTTCTTTTGGGACCTCTATGTCTTGTAGATGACATAATTTGATTTAATTCTCAAAATGGACTGGTTTTTCTCATTTTCATCCTTTATTGACATCTATCACCATAGTGTGTGTTTCACATCACCAGAGGGAAGGTATTTTCTACACAAGAGAGAATGGGATGTCCTGGAAATAGAGCTGGACCTGAACATTATGGTTTGGGGGATGATATCCCAAATAGTAAATATTAATATGGATGACTTGGGAACATGTCTGGAAGATTTCCTTCTAGTGGCTTGTTGTTTTAGGGACACTTTCCTGGACAGCTTCTCATGGTTACCTCCAGTCAGAGTGGTGGAGGTCAATATTGAGCTAGGGCTAAGAGCTGTAGTGGGATCCATTCCTTTTTATAGGTTGTCTACAATATATTTTCATGAGATCAAGAGATATTTGGATGATTTGGGAGCAAGGGAGTTTAAACAACCTCATACTTATCCATGGGGTTCAATGGTCCATTTGATGAAAAAGGTAAAAGGTGCCCTTAGGCTATGAGTGGACTATCCGAAACTGAACTAGTCAATAGTTAAAAACCAATATACCTTTCCATGGATAGATGACATTTTTTTCATCTTTGAGGAGGTCTCGTGTTCTCTAATATTGACATAAGGTCAAGATATCACAAATTATGTGTTCTACTAGAAGACATACCTTATACAGACATTCGTAGCATGTATGGTCTCTATGAGTACATGGGTATGTAGTTTGGTCTCATAAATGTGCCAGTATTTGTTTAGAGAACTAATGAAATGAGTGTCCAATCCTTACCTAGATTTTTTTGGGGTAGTTTTCATGGATGATATCATGGTGTATATTCAAAATTGACACGACCATGCCATGTATCTTGAGATCATTTTGAATACAATGAGAGAGAATCAGTTATATCGAAAGCTCCCAAAATAACAATTATGGATGGATCATATTCACTTATTGGGTCAGATAATCTTAGATATAGGAGTATCTGTGCACCTAGAGAAGGTGAGAGCAGTACATACCCCAGAGAATCCCAAGAACGAATTTGAGGTTGATATTATTCTATGTCTAGATGGTTACTACATGAATTTCATACTAGAATTATAACAATTAGCAGTGTTGATGATAGGCTTCACTAAGAAGGGTGTGGAGTTTGTTTGGTCAGGTTCTTGGGAGAAAACCATTCCATATCTAAAATGGAGTTTGAATTCATCACTGATAAGTATATTTCTAGAGTGACGAAAGAGTTAAACAATATATTGTGATGTATTATGTATTGATCTCAGATAAGTCCTTATGAAGGGGATCGCATTGTAGTGTATAGGTCTTGGTAGTTGGAGCCACATGAGAGGAATTACAATACGCATGATCTAGAGTTAGTTGTGGTGGTTCATGCCTTGCATTGTTGGAGATAGTACATATTGGGAGAGAATTTTGTGTTGTAAACAGACCACAAAAGACTCATGTATATCATTTCTTTGTAGGATATGAATTTGAGAAATCAATTTTTGGTTGAATACCATCAGTCCTTTGATTTTTATCTCGCATATAAACCTACAAAATCCGATACAGTTTCTAACGCATTGAGTAGGAGGAATTATATATAGGTAGTTCATGAGACCAGGGGTGAGTGGATGCTTATGTAATTATTCACTGAGATGAATTTTGGAGGTTCATGACAGACAAGGAGATACTTTTATTTAATATTTGGTTATTACCTCTACCCTAATGGAAAATGTGATCATTAGGTAACTACCATATTATAAAGTCCTAGTTCAACGGAAGAGTGTGGTTGGTGAGGTCAATCCTCTTTGATGGATGGAAGGTGAGTATGAGATCTTACATATTCATGGATGTGTTTTGGTTATAGTGGACATACGTGAGGAGATGATGTGGGGATATCATTACACAATATCTGTAGTTTATCCTGGTGTCACTAAGTTGTATCTAGATCTAAATCGTAGATATTGGTGGCCTATTATAAAGAGGAATGTTGCTGTTTTTTTTATGGGATGTTCCACCTATAAGCAGGTAAAGATGGATCATCAAAGACTAGAATGGTTATTAAAATAGTTACCCATCTTGAGTGTAAGTGGAATGATGTTCTGATTGATTTCTTGATAGGTTTACCGAGATCTCTTAGTGGAAATGATGACTTATGGGTAGTTGTTGATAGGCTCACGATGGCTTCACATTTCATTATGATCAAGGAAACCTTTAGTGTTGATGAACATCAGAGGTTGTACATATGTGATATTGTATGACTGCACAGAGTACCACATTCTATCATTTTAGATAGTTATTCCTGATTTACTTCTCATTTTCTGGAAAGGGATACTGAGGGATTTATGTAAATAGGTGCTTCTAAGCATAGCTTAGCACTCATAGATATATAACTAGTCTGAGTGCATGATTCAGGTCCTAGAGGACATGCTTCAAGAATGAGTCCTAGATTTTGAGGGTTCATGGGATAGACACATACCCTTTATTTAGTTTTCCTATAATAATATCTTTTAGGAAACTATTCATATTGTTCCATATGAGGTTGTGTATGGTTAAACATTCTGATCACCACTGTGTTGGATAGAGGAAGGGGAGGTGGCTATGTTGGGACCTCATCTTGTAAAGTAGAACATTGAGTAGGTTCAGTTGATTTTGAAATGGATGGCTACTACACAGTCTCTTCAGAAATCTTATGTTGATCACCGTAAAAGATCTTTGGAGTTCATGGATAGGGATCATGTTTTCCTATATATAGCACTGAGCATGGTACATAAAAGGATCCAGAGACAGGATAAGCTTTCACCGAGATATGTTGTTCCATTTGGGATTCTGGAGAGTTTAGTGCTAGTTTTCTATCAGTTACAGTTACCTCAAATGTATTGATAGATACATGACATCTTCTATGTATCCCAGCTACACCGCTTTCACTTAGACTCATCTATCATTTTTCATCCTGAGGGGGTTGAGCTTCTGGATGATGAATCCTTTTATAAGTATCAAATTCATATAGTTGACTGGAGAAAAAAGGTTCTCTATGGCAGATCTGTTCCTCTTATATGTGTTCCGTGTCATCATGACTGAGTACAAGATGAGACATAAGAGTGGGAGGCCAATGTATATACTCAGTGGATGGAGTTATTCTCAAATATTCTCTCACCACCATTTGAAAAAACATTCAGGGGAAATTTTATTTATGCGGGGGTTTTTGTAAGAACCTATTTCTTACTTGGAGGTATGGGTTTTTTTCTTCTTTTTTCCTTTGTGTTTTTTTAAGAAAACAAGGAAAATTTGGGCATGGTACAGGAATCAGGGTCTACACCCCATGTTATCCTAATAACACACCTTGTAGTTTTTATGTGTGTTAAGGTAATACATGGAATTTGGGAATGTCTTCGATAAATAGGGGAAAACCAACTACATTCTATGTAATTCGTTGTACATGCCATGTCGTCATGTCGGTAGGCCCTTGAATGTATGTCGGTGGAATATAGCCGCCAAATGAAAAAGTTAAATGATATGAACATTGTCTATACATACCTACACACTCTATATTTTATGTTTTTCACTTAAAATAGAATGTACCCTTGTTCTTCTATCATTTGGATAGTGGGATCTCTAGAAGAACTCAAGACGATGTGCCTGAATTTCAATCCCTTTCCGGTTGGTAATCCAAACATCGAATCAATCACTGACGGTCTTATTTGAACCCAAACAGTAAGATCTAAATTACCCCAAATCCTTTATTGGTAATTTTTTATCACCAATTAGTAACATAATGTTATGTGAATATTATTTTTTCATATATCTATATCATTCTATCTTGAATTGGAAGTGGAGGCTAAATGAGGAGAGTCATACTACAACAAGGTCGGTGATCTCATTCTTATTTCTTAATGTCATGTTTTTTATATGTGTTCTTGTTCCATTTTCCCATGATTATCTAGATGAATGGATGATAATATTAACAGTTCTATTTCCTAACGCTGATTGGGTAATTTGATTGTTGATATAATGCATGTTTTAGGTTTCTTGATTTGATTAAGGGTCGCCCTGTGGGTGCATTTCCATTGACCCACCAATGTTTAGTCGTTCATCCTAGGTTGCCTATGAGGCAAACCTTGTATCTCTGTTATGGGTTTTTAGAAATGTAATTGGTCGATTTCATGTGTTTCCACATTAGATAATGATTGGTTATTCCTTGTGATAGATTAATTCACATGTATCATTTGTTACATAAATTGACCATGTCAGTATATGGCTATTTAGGCCTTATAATTGTTTATATTATTGATCATCTTGTGATATGATTAATTCCCATGTGTATTGATCAATTTTTTTCATATAATAGATTAATTTACATGTGAACTTGTTGTGTGATATGATTTTAGGACATACTCTAATTTTCTTATGTGGGATGATTTGTTACGCCCATGGGCAAGGAGTTGTTATGCCTGTAGGCGAGGATTGGTTAGGCCCCAAGAAGAGGATTTGATTATGCCTACGGGTATGTTTTTGAAATGAATACAGGAATGATTTTGAGTTAGATATTCAAATAGGGTGACTTATGGAATGCCTTCCAAGACAAAGCACAATCTTGGATTCAGTCTTCACTTTATTCTTAGGTATCATTCTATGGTATCTATTTAGATTTCATACATGGGGATCAAGAAGATTTTGTCAGATCTAAAGACATAGAATTTTATGTAATTAAAAGTTTGTATCGAAACTATTGAATGAAAATGGGAAACGAGACTTCTAGGATTTTTTAATTTTGAGTAATTCCAAGTTAATGCATTTCCTTTTTAAAAAAATTACTGCATATATCCACTAAAAGATTGGCACCGACCATAGGGGGAAGCCTACTGGGATTCATTTCTAACACCCAATTTGGGCCATGTTTTGGGCCAAAATATAATATATATTTTCAGGTGTCAAAAATGGAATGGGATTTTTCAAGTACTTGATTGATGCTTAGGATTAGGAGGGCATGGGATGAAACCAGGGCTTGCGATTAAGATGAGTTTAATTTTGTGTTACTATACTATGTATTGAATTGTATTTGATTGAATTATATCCTATTTTGTTGTTTTCTTAGAAAATGTGACACATATCATCATTATGATATTATATGACTCTTGGTTATCTTGATCATTCATTCTTCCACTGTCTACATTAGTTTCCAATTGTTTATTACTTCCATTATTGCTATTATTTTTCCTATTGTGTTATAATATATCAATAAGGGAATTGTTTCCCCATTATCACACCTTATGGCCTCGTTGCTATTTGGATGCCTCTAGAATTTGGGAAAATTCCATTGAGGACATGTGGCCAACTGGGTATGGGGCACTGCATGAGTGGTTTCAAGATTTGGGAAGTTACATTGGGGTATGGAAATAAAAATGGAATTAATCCAAATTATAAAATCCAAAGAAACAACAAACTATAAAATACCTATAGGGTATAGTTTTTACTATAAAATAGTCATAATCGTGTAAGATGGGTTTGGGGTCATTGTGAACATTAGTCTAATTTTTTTAAGTAATTAATAAAAAATGTTAATGCAGTACACATTCACAATTTTGTATTTTTTTTGTAATACAACTACATAAATTTTTATAGAGTAGTTTTTTCTTTAGAAAACATTGGTTGATTCCTAATGAGAGGTACTAACACTATAATAAGGCTTTCAATTATTAACTAAATATGCATCATGTTTGGATGAAAAGGTTGGGTCAGAATCCCTATGATAGATGGTTGAGTTGGGGTACCAGATGGTGAATGGATGAGGAAACCAAACATGATCTTAGGATGTAAATGAAAGTTTATATAATGTCTTAATTTTCTTGTTTCAATTAGAAACATAACACATATATATCATGACATGTTTTCAGATTTAGTTTTTTTTCATTATCTCTTCTTTGGGATTCTTCATGTGATGATTTTTTTTATTGATTATTGTATTATCATGGTTATATTGTATATTGAATTTTGTTTTTTCTTTCTATGATAAAGAGGGAAACCTCGCCCCATATGACATAGTATATAATCAGTACTAGTCGAAGGCCTCTTCTCTATGGGGATGCGCAATTGAGTTCATGTAACGAATAGATTTGTGGCACTGGTATATGGTACCCAGGTTAGGATTTCAAAGTAGTTTATATTGGAGAGTGGAGTAGGATCGTGGATATTTGAACTACTATAATAAAATTTGGTTCAATAATTAATTTTTGATGCATTCTATTCTAAAGTTTTTGCAACATTATTTAGTTATTCAATAACAAAATCGGATTCATTATTTTCATTAAATTATTTAATAGAAAATTTACACGCCTCTAGTTTATTATTTGATTCTATATAGGAGTATAAATTTTTATCAGATTGAGGAAATTATTATGGGTAGTTTAACTTTATTTTTCATTATAATGAATCAAATAATCGGTAGCAGATATTAGTTCCACTGTATATAAGTTATGTTGATTATATTTACATTTTGATAACCTGAATATTTGAGACCCAATAGTCTATGGAATAATGATTACTACTTGATAATGGATGGTGTAATGATAATGTTTTTTAGACTCCTCAAATGCAAAAAAAATTAGGATGATATTTCAAGTATTAGAATGACCAAGGGGAATCATGTATGATGAAACTAAATGTGGTTCATTAGAAAATCCTAGAGAATTAATATAAATATAATTAATTTAATAACTAGAAACATGAATATAATGGTATGGTAATGTTTTCTTTGTAATGTAAACTAATGAATATTTCATAACATGCTATAAGTTTGAGGGTCGATATTCATGTTTCATCATACAAGATAACCCAAAAAAATTGGAGGATTTTTAAAGTAAAGAATTATTGTTCAAACATGAATAAAATAATCAAGAAGTTATTGACCGAGAAAGATAAAAAGAATTAAATATGAGAGGAGATGATTTAGAAAACTATATATTCCATAGGTTTATAAGAATTTAAAATGTTATTAGTGAGATTAATGAAGCACCTGACAATACATCTCTTATTGAATTTCTATTGAGAACATTACAAAAATTATTACATGCAATGAATGTGGTGATTTATGAATGTATGATATTTATAGCATATACATTAGATGAAAAAAATAATTATTTTCTACAGTATGAACATGAATTGAAAAATATTTTCAAGTAGTATACTATAATGTGGAAAGGTATTACATTAAATATAATTCTAATGAATCCTATAATTATTTTGTATCAATGTTCCCATAATGTTTCAAAGATATAGTAAATTTAGTAAGAACTATTATGTGTTTCATAAAAAAGGAATGAGGTAGTTAATAAGGAAGAACACAAAACAGTACAATAATGGAAGTACTAGTTGTAAAAATTATTTTTATGACCTAACCATTAATGATTTAAAAAAAATAAAGGGAACATTAATACTTAATGTACAAAAATCAACCATCCATATAATGAAAAGGTCAAAATATGAAAGGAAAATTGATATTTTTTTGGTTGATGGGATTTTTTCAGATGATTCATATTTAAGTAGTTACATAGGATGTGATTGTGAGATGTGGATCCTTACATTGATTGATAAAAATTATGAGGGTCCTATATCATTTTTTACTCAATCAATATATCCTTATATTTTTAATCATAATCAAATCTCTAATGATTAAAAATAAATTGAATCTAATTATATTTTTGGTTTTATTTCATTATATTACATTGTTGAACAAATATATAAATAAAATAACGAATTATAGAAGTATTATTTAAGGATTTATTGAAAAATACACATATATATAAATATAAAATAGGTTTTTGTTTAATAAAAATGTTAAAAATAAATGGAAATTAAAAATATGAATAACAACCTTTCCCAGAATAAGGATTATAAAAAGAATTTGTATTATATTATATTGATGCTAAAAGAATAAAATGACTAAAATAAAATTATCTTATAAGTAAATAATAACGATCATGGAATATAGTTTAATTTGGTTCATGAAAAATTGAATAAAATTTAGAATTATTGTATAATGTTCAAAAATTTAAATTCAAAATTGAGAAGTATAGCTTCGGGTAATAATGGAAAATAAATTATGATTTATAATTTATTCCAAAAGAGAATATGGATTTGAAATAAGTTTATTAAACTATTAATGAATCTTTATATACTTATATTCAATGAAAAATGATGAATAAAATGGAACCAAAATGTAAAAAATGTGTTTTCTTATTACATATTATCACAAATGATGAATAATACTACCTTTTGGAAATATAAAAAACTTATAATATAATGTGTAACATTTTTGAAATGTAAAATGAAAGGGAAATATATAATAAATGTTCATTGAGATTTAAACAATCATTTGGACCAACCTAAAAAAATATTGGAATAAATATATTTTGTAAACATCCTATAATGAGATTTTTTATATCTATTATGATTCCATAATGTTCTTATACAAGTCTAATTAGTCCCACATTTCCTTGGCCACCAAAACATTCTATATTATTGATATATTTCTGGAAATATTACTTTTAGTTATCAAATATTCCTAAAATTTAGATAGATCAAGCTCTAGTCACATGATATGTGATATATGAAAATGTTTACCTTTTCTTAATGTGATGGTTTCCTAGGCACATTTGGAGAGAAATATAATAGTATCATTAAATTTATTAGAGAATTTGGGTTTCCAAATACTATTATTATTTCAAAATTATCATTTTCAAATTGTTATAAAATAATTTAGTAATTATATCATATTGTTGTGACGATGGATTAAATATGGTAGTTTAATATTATAAATTTATATTTTTTAGAAATAAATATGTTTAATTTTTTCTAAATAAAAATGATAATGTTTAAAATTATTATTTTATAATATAAATACCTATAATTTTGTGTGGATTAATTATTTATTAAAATATTATTTTTTTGGAATTTGATCCATAGAGAATAAAAATTCAATCTTTTTCCCAAATTTTCAAAGAAAAAAATATATTCAACAATTGGCAAAGATAAATGCACGTCTGTATTTTATGACTGATTCATGTTTAAAGGGGAATAAACACATATTAATATTTATATATATCTATGATGCCAACACCGATATATTTATTGAATTATATTATCTTAAAATATTTATTTCTATAAAATCTATAATATTATTTTTGAATAAATTAGTATATGTAATAGTTGATGATTATAGTTGATTCTGGTGGATTCATTTGTTAAATGGATAAATGTATAATTATTGATATTAATGTGCCTATAATTTTTTAGTCTAATGATATAAATATATTTTTTCTTATTTCTATTAGAAATTTTTTATGTAAAACCACTTTTCATTTTTAAAGGGGTTAAATCACAAATTTGATATTTTATGGTTTTTGGTTGCATTGTTTTTTATTTTAAATAATAAATAAAATTTAGATATGTTAGATTAAAAAAGTTTGGATGGAATATTTTTATTTTATTTTGATAGTGGTAAATATTATAGAGTTTTAAATATGATAACTTTTTCTTGGAGAGTTGGTGTATGTAAAAATTAATGAAAATAACAATATTATGAAAATTTTGTATTTAGACAATGAATATGACAAATTTAAGTGATTCAACTTTATTAAAGATAATAATCGAGAAAATTCTAATTAACTGTTGAGGTTGGGAACATATACCCTAAAACTAATCATAATGTGTGGATAACTCATAAATATCATCCTATTGAAAAACTAATTGGAAATTTTGAATCTAGTATACATACTAGGAACTCTATTTCATATTAATATTACAATTATATATTTATACGAAAATTTTTTGTTGAAAATATTTATATTGTATTAAATGATTCGAAATTAATTAATTCTTTGAATATTTTTTTAAATAAATTTGAATAAAATAACTCCTGACATTTTTTTAATTAACCAAAAATATATATATAATAGGAACAAAGTGTATATTTCATGTTAAAATTGATGAAACTATAGACATATTTAAAAATACTAAAATAATAATAGGTTTTTATTTTTTTATAGATGTTTGAAAATACATTGATGAATATTTTTATCTGGTTTCTAGGATAAAATATTTTAAAATATTTTTAGATTTTATTTTATTTCAAAAAATTAAAATTATTTTGTATAGATGTGATGAGTGAATTTGTAAATGGAAAATTTTATGAGAAATTATTTAATAAAAAACCACATGATATAAACATATAAAATTTCTAAATACTATTTTAAAAATAATATTGCATCATATCGTACAAAACAAGATCCTAGATCTTAGGGTGAGAGATTAACTTAATTATAATTGGAAAATTATTTTCTAAAAGGATAGGTAGATCCTTACTTTTTTATAAGGAATGGATAAAATAATATATTTAATATATGAATATATATTGATGATATAATATTTGGTTCTACAAATTATTTACATTGTGATGAATTTTCTAAATTAATGACAAGTGAGTTTGATATGGACTTATTGGGATAATTTCAATTTTTTCATTACTTAAAAATTACTCATATAAAAATGGAATTTTTTATATCATTCCATGTATGATAATGAACATGTAAAAAAAATTGGCAATTATTTTTTCATGAATATAAAAAAAATGGGTACAAGTTCCAAATTAGATTTGGATGAATCTAGAATGATTGTTGATGTTAAACTATATATATTCATGGTAGGTATCAAATGTCATTCTTGTCCATCTAGACCATATATAATGATTTCATATTTTTTGTGTGATATATATTGCCTAAATCTAATGAAATTTCATATGAAATCTATTAATATAGTTATTAGATATATTAAAGTAACTATTTATATAGTTTTTTTTATTCCAACCATAATTATTTTTATTTTTTATCATATTTTGACTCAAATTTTAGATGGTATATTCTTGATAATAAATTAGAAATGGTTTGTGTCATATTCGTAAACTGTGTTTGATTTAAATTATTTTTAATAAAACTATCCATTTCATTTTCTATAATAGAGGATTAGTATATTTTTTTGATATTTTTCTCAATGCATTTTGATTGATTATACTTTATGTGACTTCGATATTATTTTTAATAATAATATAATATTTTTAATATATCTAACTTTTTTTCTATATCAAATAATCCTTAAAAACTATATAAAGAACATATATATTTTTTTTAATAATATTAAAAAATCAATATAATAAAAGAACCATTTTTTTACTTTGTTTAATTTATAAAAAATCAATTTGATGACATTTAATTCTGTTTATTATACTTATATTAATTTTTTGTAAAAATTACATATTTAAATGTTTTGTGTATTATTTTCTGAAGAGTGATATTTATGAATTTAAATATGTTTTTTATAATTTGATAATTTATAAAATTCAACGGTTCTATTGATATTTATCTCTTACAAAGTGGAATCATTTTGGATATTTCTAATTTTTATTTTTCATAAAATTAAAAAATGGGGTGAAAATTATTTATTGAAACAAGTGCTTAGTTTTATAATTGACAACAGGGGGAGATTATTTTTATTTGAAAATTGTTGTAAATTATTTTTTTATTTTATTTGAGAATAGGTTTTAATATTTTAATAGTTTTTATTTTAAATGAAAAAAATCCTCCATTTATTTATTCACTAATTTTTATTTGTTAATTTGTATATATATTTATAAATAGATTATATTGTTATAATTTTATAATAATTATCTAGATATAAAAATATATTAACATGGATATTTTCAACCACATATCCATTTCATTCATAGAGTGGATATCAGCTGAATAGTTTTTTTCAATCATGTAGCCAATTGAAACAGCATACCCTTTTTAAACTATATATCCACCTCAACCATATAGCCATATTAACCACATTTCCAAATTTCAAGGTTTATGACATAATTTTTTTTGACATTATAGAATGAAATAAATGTATAATATTTCTACATAACGAATTGAGATCTACTTATCAGATTTAAAACCAATCTACCATGAGTATTTTTTTTTGTTACCACAAAACCAACCCTTTGGTGTAAATTACATGTTACCGCCAATCCAGCCTACCATAGATATTTCAGATGAAAACCAAACAATCCTACTAGAATTATTTCATAGGGGATTAAAAAACTAACCTTCATTGATTATTTCCCATGTCACCAGAAAACCAAAATATTTTTAGTTTTTTTATGTGACTGAGAAATAATTATAATGTGAGGACTTCTCAAGTGACCATCCGATTAATTTACAAGTTACTACATGAGTTATTTACCATGTTATGAATGATTAATTTTTAATTTAACACAAGTAACGGAATGCTCATAAATGTTCCTCACTAACTCAATATACCTACCAGATGCATTGATGGAATAGTAAATTAACATACTATAATGATCATTCCTTTTTTATACTCATCAATTATGTTCATTTCAATATTTTATTTATTTTGAGAAAATAATTATTTTATAAAATGGTCTACTTTTTCATTGCATTGATGGTATCTTTTTATATTTTAAATAACTAAAAGTATATACATAATATTATAATTATTATATTTCTTTGTAGAATGAATATTTAATTTAATAAATATTTTGGAAATTTGTTTGTTGGAAAATATCATCAAAATTTATTTTGAAATAATAAGTTTCATTTTACTTATTTGTTATCAATATTAATATATTCCATTCATTGAATTATTTCAATCTAGTTGGAGTTATTTTTATCATTTTATTTTTTTGAAAAAATAATATTTATTCTTATAAGTATATTGGATGTGTTTCAGAATGATTGCATGCATGAATAAAAGTTTGAAATAATTCAATGATATTGAGCATGATATTTTTAAATATTGGTAAAAATTATTATTCTATGAATTATTATTCTATAGCCTATGTTATTATATGTTGGGATATGTGGATTATCCTTAATAATCAATATGTACTCAAAATAAATTATGTAGGATTATCTTTTATAATGAGTTCATGGATTAACAATATAAAATAACCCCAACATAGATAATTAATGAAACCAAAAATGATACATAATAAAAAATACAGTTGATATAATAATTTTGAATTATTTAATACATATATTTAATATTATTTAATTGGTGTGATCATGAAGGAATTCATATTTTGATCATATACTAAAAAACTGAACAATATTGATGAGTTTCATCAACATTCATCTTCATTTCACCCATTATTTTTCTAAATATATTTTTGTTTTTTATTTTTTAAATATTTTCTTCTTATGTTTGGTCTATTGAGTCATTTTATGATTTTTTAAAATTAAATTAAGTATTTTTATTTGTTATTCTACCAATAAAAAATTAGTATTTATGGATGTGACTCTAGATGATAAGTTTTTTATAATAGGTTGTTATTCATGTAAAATGAAATGTATAGGTTATTCCACAAGTTATTTTTAAAGGTATGGTGTGTAAACATGTTATCACATCATTAAAAGTTTGGGTTATTAGTGGGTACTGATCTTGTTATTTAGTATAGTATATTGAATATTATATTTGGATCTTTCAGATTTTAACTACTATAAAAATACATTGTTCAATGTTTTATTTTCCCACAATATATTTTAATCACAAGTAACACCTCAAAAATATAAAATAAAAAAATTTATTAAATAATTTATAAAAAATAAAAAAAAAAATCATTTTAGCTTTCAATGTATTATTCTTTGTGATTATCATGTGTTACATGAAACAATGAGTTTATTTGATTTCATGTGTCAAATTTAATATCAAGTTTTTCCAAATACTATTTATATTATAATTAAAAATTTAAATTCCCACATAGTTGTTAATGTAGAATTAATAAATAGGATTAACTAACTAATAAAAATATATGGTTGAATTAATTAGTTACCAATTAATTATAAATTAATGTAATTACCAATTTTATATAACGGAAATATTAATATAAAAATGATTTTTATGCACCCTAAGTGTTTTATATTGATAAATAAAATTTATTAATAAAGGTGGATTATATTAATCAAATTTAAATATTTTATATTGATGATTTTTTTTTACATTCATAAAATATATTTTATAAAAATAAGATAAGAAAAAATCCATTTTGATGCATAAAATGATTTATTTTTTTAAAGGCAGTTTTACCACCTTTTAATAGAAAACTTGTTTGAAAACTAAATTTCGAAACTATTATATATTTAATTTTGAAAATAAACATCATTTTTGAAATAATCATTAAAAATTCTCTTATAGAAAATTTTTTGTATTTTTATACGAGGTTTCATTTTTTGATTAATAGTGAAAAATACTAAATTTTTATTTAAAATTGAATTTTCATATATGGAATTTATAATGTTATATTATTTTTACAATTGGTTATAATGTAATATTTTATCAATAATAAATCTATTAATCCAATATATTTCGTTGGTATCATTTTAATATTTAAATTTAGATATGAAATGATGGAAAACCATTTAACATATCTCCTATAAAAACCTGCTTTCTTTTCCCATCAATGAGATTAAGTTTAAATTAATTTATTCACTATTGATACATTAATTTTGAAATTAATATTCCATATTTTTGTTAATAATAATTTAATTTTTTTAATAGATTCATATTAATTTTTTTACTAAATTATTAGTGGAAACAATTAAATTTAATCACCACGATTAAGAGATAAATGAGATTACCATGTGAAAAACATGAAAAATAAGGGGATAAATAAAATAAAAACATTTCCAACACAAATTTAATGGCCATGTATAAAACATATATCTTCATGGATATAGATATTTCAATTTTTGGTTCCTCTTTACATTGAAATAATGTTGGGAACTCAATAATTTTCAAAAATAGCATGTCTGTCCTCTCCCCAATATATAAAAGGCCACTCAATCTCATCTCCTCTTCACACCAAAAAATTCATTTTGGATCATAAAATTAATTACCAAATAAATTTCCATATTCCCATACCAATTTATAAAATCCTTAGTTTTTTCATAAATGAAAACTTTTAATTTATTAGTAAAAACTTATGAAGGATACCTGAAGAAGAGGTAATGTTATTTTACAAGTATTTTTATATTATTTCCTTTTAAACATCATTAAATTAATATTATACCATTATTATATATAATAATAAGTATATTATATATACATATATGTTTTTTTATTAATTTAAATACCAACACTGTACAAATGGGTTTTGAAATCATCATTCCTGTGTACGGTGGACTACCACCTCACAAACCAATTTCATTTATTTTTCCACTACCACCATGAATTGTTAAGAGTAATGTAGTATTTATAGATTATATATGATATATATTATATTAATGATTTTATATTATTTATTATTTCTTATATAACACAATCTATCATGCTTACCATTTTATAGGAATACGATAGCATCGTTTGTGTATATGAAGACAACAACCTTGTGATATAATGTTATTCGTTCATTCATTACATGATATGTAATAATGATTGGTTTAATAAAATTATTGGATTAATATGGAATAAAACTAATAATTAAATTATAATATATATACATATATATATCAATAAAAAATATTTCATTTAATACAATGTGAAAATAAAAATAAAATTAATTTGTATGTACGACCTACATCTCCATATATGGTGGATTTCATTTCCTATCACAAAATATTATGTATTAATCAAACTACATATATATATTTATAAAATATATGGTATTTAAATTGTGGTTTAAATTTAAGAGATTATTTAATCTTGATCGATGTAATATGTAAAAAATGGGTTTAAATATACATGAAAAATAAGACAATTAACACATAAAACAATAAAAGTAAAAAACAATTATTAAGAAGTGAGTGATAAGATGTTATAAAAATATAATATATTATATCATTGATATTTATATGGTTCTTTTTTTGTTAATAACATTATTAGGGAAATTATATATGAATTTAAATTGTGATCAATCAACAGGAAGTGTCAGTTAAGGGTTTCACCTCTTGGTTTTACTTCCATGAGACAAAGGCAATATACACTACATTTTTATTTTTTGGGGTCTATATACATACCTTTTTGTAAAATATATCATTAATTAATTTACCATCATGTTATTTATTATTTCATTTAAATTTATATCTTTTTTGTGGATTTCAATATGCGATATACAACAAAGGTAAGAGTTTAATTAAAATACCATCATTATTCGTGATGGTATATGTTTATGTATCCCTTAGGGGAATTATGTGATATTTATGTATTTAATTAAATATATGTTCCAATCCTATGGTTTTTAAGGATATTTTAATTTAATAGTACCATATCATCACTCATTTGTACATAAAATATGTCATGATTTTGTAAATAAATTAGCACTTCATTTCACACATCAGTAGGAAGTCTGTTTTCATAAAAAATACCATTTTCTAAAAGTGTTTGAAAATTTATTTTTGTCAATAATTTTAAAATGATATTTTAAAATACATTTCTACCCATTTTTGATATTTAATAAAAATATTCAATGTAATTGTTCTGCCTCCAAGCTGGGGCATGTTCGGGCGATGTGGATACAACATGATGAGGATCAGCACCTACCCCTTTTTCTATAGGGACAATCTCTAATCAAATTTTCCATTCCATTGTTTCGACATATTCACCATAATTATCCTTTAAAAAGGTTTGAATTAACCCTATGAGGAATAGTTGGTCCCCAGTAGGTGATTGTGTGGCTGTCAAGCACTCATGAAATCTATCCTTCTCAGATATAACATCCTCCGATGGTCTCCAACAAGTTTATTCATGGAGTAAAGAATACCCAAATCCCTTGGTATCCTTGATTTATGGACCTAATTTCAAAAGGCAGACACTCATTGGATGACAATTTGGCCAACGACACGTGAGGTATCTATTGGTTGAGAGGATGGGAGTTCAGGCTCACTGCACCCTTCAGGGGGAGGATTTTTGCATGTTCCAAAACACTCTTATAGATTTATGTCATGATAATATGTTATTTAATCCTTGGTTCATTCCAAAATCATGTGTACACATGCTACCATTGGTTTTCATTATCGTCATGAGCATGCATATGTTTGATGCCATAGAGGTGATGCTGACTTTTATATATTGTAAGGCACTCTGAAGTTTATCATCATCTGGGGGGTGGAAGGTTACTAGATATTGGGATTGGGTCCACAAAGAGGTATTCCTATGTATCCTCAAGAAAGGAATCAGATCCCATGTAGTTTGGATTGTGTGGGACTAACACACGGAAGCTTCCCATTTGATAATCACGATTGGGTGGACCCTTTTTTCATGGGCACCTTTTTGAGGTCATGCCATCTGTTAGGCATCCTATGTGTCTGGTTTTGATTAGGAATCAGAGATATCATAATATATAATGTATGGGTCTTAGGCATGGAATCCACCAATTTGAGAAACAATATTTATTGGAACCCTTTTGGATGGGATCTCTTTTGAGCTCAGGCCTTCTGGTAGGCGTCCTACATATCTTGTTTTGATCAGGAATCAGAGTTCTCATAGTTTAGATCTTGTTCTGATGTTGTAATACTACCAAATATATAATCCCATGTGATTCTTTCTTAGTGTGATAAACTATTAGATTTAAAATATTCAACAACACACGTGAATGATCTCATATAGGTGGGGGAGGGAGAGAAACAATATCCAAAAACACCCCATTCCATGTACTAGTTTCTCTTACGATATGGGGAATGCTCTGCATACCATAGTCTTAAGCAGGCAAGAGGGTCATCTATGTATTGATGTAGTATGTAGGCATGGGTAATGCAAACCGTGTACCAAAATGGAATGCAGATCATTGTGCCACTTTGGGTTATATCTGGGTACAGAATGGGTACACACGCCAGGTTCAGTTCATGTAGCGGTACACTACTTAGAGTACCATATTGATGGGGGTGGGTGGAATTATATTTTGTGGGAAATTCATATGCAATAAGTCTTTGGTTCTCATTTCAACATTTGGGTTTTCAGTTCTTGTTATTATTATTCAATTCCCCATTTTTATGGTTCATGGATGAATATACCTATGGAAGAAGCAGTTCGCAATTCTTTTGACGCTAATGAAACAAGATGGAATCCGGAAGTGTAACATCTGAGTTTACCTCCAGATTTAATTTCCCATCCTCCTTCTACTCATTTTCTCTCTGCCTCCTTTTCCAAATTCCATTTCCACTTTACTATTCTCCATTTATATAAAATTAGATGGATAGTATCTACTTGGAACGCGGTACCGTTTATGGAGGCCCATTGAAGCAATTTTTAACCCGCAGAAGACTCAGTCAACCAGGGTTTGTAGAGAAATTGGTTTGTGATAATGGTTCATGGAACCATGATCATCCACTAAATCTGATAATTGAGGTGTTCGCGGAACCGTTCATGGATTTTCTTCTACAGATAACTTCTTTAGTTGACGCAATTCACGGAATTCCCTGCTCGATGGCCATCATTTCCCGGGCTAGCGGTTCACAGACCTTCCCGCATACATAGAAATTTGCAATTCATCTTCTTCACGCACCTTTCCTAATGATGGTATGTGGTCCATTTAAAAACATTAAAAATATAAATTTAATATAATTAAATTCCACTCAATTTGAGTCCCTTCATCCTGATAGACTCATAGAAGTGCTCAATTCGTTATGAAAAGTGACCTCAGGGGTATTTCTTCACTATAGCCAAATTTTCTCGACCCTTCAAACGGCCCTCAAGGGAATGGTATCCATTCAGAATGAAAAGGGGACTATCCCAATGTAACGGTTGTCCTGAACTGAAATGGATCATCGTAGAACAGGTATACCCAGTAGGAGGGGACCACACCTATATATATGGGCCCATGTCATTTGTCTTTTACCATTTCCCATGGAGAAAAGTCATCCTAATTTCCTAACCTTCTTTTATTTGCATACTGTTCTCCTTACGAAAACCACATTCATGAAATGTTCATTATGTTTTGAAAGCTTATTTTCGCACCATTTTCAATGTTCGCGAACCATATATTTGTTTTTGTGATCATGGCTATAAAATTTAAAACATAAAAATCTAGTTTCTGAATAGATGATGGCTACGCAGCTGAGCTTTTCACATAGCGAATGGGAATTGGAAATAGAACCTCAAAAACTATTAATATAGACATAAATTTTAATCCACATATTCTGAATGAAAACTTGACTGAGACTGGGGTTCGCGGTTTCTACATTCTGCGGACCGTTTTGTTAGTCAGCCAAGGGTTCATGGGCATGTACCTCCCTTTCATTCCACACACCATGGATGTACATGATGAATAATATCTACGTACTATATTAGTTGGTGATGTAGAATCTGTGTGTTATACTGTATGTGTAATGATATTTTTGTGTACATGTTTTAGGAACAATATGCATACCCTTTTGCAGACATGATTTAAGTCCATCAGTCATTTCTCCCATAGCCTTTGCCCAAATTTTTTTTACTGAATTATCATCGGCTTATGGATCCTCCTATGCAGGCTACAATGGATGATTCTTGAACTGTTGATAATGTCAATGCTTCTTCTGAGGCTACTATCACTACCCCTATTTATGCTACTGATGAATGATCATGGGAAATTGAGACTTTGGCTGACGACAAGACTCTAGTCACTCCATTTCACTAATCCATTACAAATCTCCTGATAGTGGGTCAATGAGAGTACCTGGTCTCAAACAGGATTTCTTCATAAGGGTTTGGACATTTATCGGACAAAGAGATCCTGACACCAAAACCTGACTGATCATCCTTCCGCTTGGATAATTAAAACTTCTATCACGAATACCTTATTATCTTCCATGGGAATATAACTCTAGAGAGATATTTTTTCTGGTCCCTTGCTTCATTCAGTGATGCAAACCTTTTAGGGGGTGTATCAGAATCCTGATCATATGTCTCATTTTTATCAGATAATCACGAGGAAGGATACAACATATCAGAAGCATGTTTGGTCATCTCTATGGGACCTTCACCATGGAGGCTTATTCCGCTTGGATTGGGGGTGGCCCTCTTGGGATTTCTTGAGTTGTGAATAATTCCTAGCAGAGTTACAACTTATGGGACTCTATGTGGCCACCTAGGCTTCTCAAACATATACCCTTCATCCTAATACCCTTATTTCACAAATTTTAAGCAAGTAGAGTATAGATACCAACACCTTCCATTTGAACCATGGGAAGGTTGGAATTACCCTTTGGGACATCTTGCTAATTTTGGGAGTCCCAATCATTGGGGATATGTACGCTTAATTTATACCATCTTCCATTATATGGGATGATGAGTAAAGAACCCCCCCCCCCCCTCTGGCTAGGAAAATCATAATCTAAGAAAAGATGCTTTTGAAGGAATGTGATCCCTATATGAAATAGGACGTTTTGTTTGAGACTGGTTTTGTGATTTTTCTATGCATAATGGTATCGATCCCAATCATTGGAGACCCAGGGCTTGTCCTACCAAATCCACATGCAGGAAATTAGGTACTTACTGTCCCACCTTAGTAGTGGTGGATTTCTTAAAATGAGGATAGGGTATCATCCCTGACGACGATCGGTTATTTTGACTGGTGGCATTTGTTGTCATGCTCTTGAGTGGGAGGATTCTACTAGTTTGAGAATATTGTGGCGTAAGAGACTCAACCTTTATCATGGCTTCTTAGTTGTCCACTAGTAAATACATCAATTGGATATCCTCATTTTGTCCCTGATATATTTCGTTTTGGTCTGCATCAATGATGGGGGGTCACCCTTAAGGATGGTTGACCATTTTCAAAATCATTGGGGATAGATGGGATCCTACATAGGGGGTTATTCCATTATAAATTCCTTACATACCCACATTTGACCCTTTGACCATACCTTTAGATCACTAGTGGGGTCATGCTGGTGGCTTGGGCCTCACGGGATAAGCAGGAAGAGTAGACAAAAAGGAACGATCCAGACTAAATGTCTTGCCTCAACGTTTATGATCATTTTTCATACCTCCTTTATGATTCCCCACTAGTACCATTATGAACAACACTTCAGAAGTCTTTTTCAATTGAGGTTGCTTTTTTTTTCATTGCGAGAAGGTGTTTTGGTCACCCATATTGTAGAGGATCTCATCTGTGAGGGATATGCACCTTGCAGGTTTAGCCCGTAATTCCACTACATTCAGATTTTATTCCCTCCTACTCTTAATAGTGCTCTCCAAGAGAAACACCTTATTATAGCTTACTAATTGTGGATAATGTTCACCTGGGAGGACTCTGAGAGCCATGAAAAACTTCTTGATTCTACAGATTCTTTCCCTTTATCACCAGGAATTATGTTGAGGCCTAGGTTAGGATATATATTGATGGACACCTAAATGACTTGGTGCCCACAGGGGTGACTCCCATTGAATCCATGGAAAAGGGAATGGGGAAGAAAAAGGATGTGGGTGAGCACTGTCAAACAGGAAATGTTCATCGAAGGTCCCTTCGATCCCTCGCTTAGAATGTTATGATAGATGGGTTTATGACCTCATGGGCAGTCGAAAAATATGTTGGAGGTTCTGTCGGGAGTCTATCATCCATTCCTTAGGAGGCCAATTTTCTAGTTTCCTAGTGGCAGTGGGACCTTTTGAAAGGTCATCAATATTTTTAAGGCCAATCCTCTTTTGATTTGTGGCAACTCATCATGACTAGGGAAATTTTCCTTAATGTAATTATCTTAGTGTTTTCCCCAATGAACTTTTCATTCAATGAGGATCTGGATGAGGTCGGTTTTTACCATAAGGACCTTGAGACCCTAATGCACTATGGAAGAGGCCACTGCATGAAATTTCATCAGGTGCCTTCCATGTTGTGACTTGATATTGGAGATGATGATGATGACATTTTTGGCTTACCAACTACAGCCGCAACAAAATGATTTCTTCTTCACCCCCATCATCTCATAAATATTCCCCTTTATGAGGTATTGAGCTTGCATGGAAACCCAGGAAATGTTTACAGTTATCGAAGTCTTCCCCTCTTATTCATGTTAATCATCCAACATTGGCCATCCCAATTACGACTACATTTCCAGAGTCAGGTAGAGTCTAGGATCAGTTGAGTGCCTCCTATGAAGATATATAGAAACTTATTCATAGGTAACTCTTTGATCCTCCAGGTTTTGGGGGATTTATTGCTCCAAGTGGAATTTCATTTGATCATGAGCCTAATGAGGTGGATACTCCCCTGACTGAAAGGGATAAGTGCATTTATGTTCTCGCGGACAGACATTACTGGTCATATTGTTTGGAATTGATGGTAGTATTACCTCAGCTGAGGGGAGAAGACATATCTATATCCTTTTGCCTTAATGTTATTTATTTCATAGATAATGAAAGCTTAACCCCTATCTTTCTTCCTTTTTTCAAGATGTTTTCAGGTATCAGGAGACTAATGTTTCCCCAACAAATTCCCTCATAGGTACTGTATCTGGGGACTATACTACCTCAATGGTAGGGGTACTGCTGAAGGGTCTTCTGGAGGAAAATATAATATAGAGGTGTCCATCCAGAGCATTTCCACCTCCAACTCATTTTGGTGATCTTATTCAGGATCCATATCCTCAACAGTCGAAGAAATGCTAGCAAGCTTCCCAACTATCGAAGCGACATCAAAGGGGGATCACAAGTATGTGTCAACTCTCCTGGTGACCGAAACAAATATCCTTACCTTTTTTAATTATTGGTACGTATATGTAATTTTATGTAGGGCCAACCAGTGATCAAAAGACGATTAACCAGGCATATATAGCCTTTTTTCCTTTAGGGTAGAGGAAGAATCACCATATATTATAGCTTATCATAATAGGGAAGTAGGGAATTTTGAGTAGACCAGGGGTGTTATTGACCCCTCAGATGTACCTGCCCTTGCTGAATCATTTTATGACCATCATTTTAAGATAATTCAGAAGTAGAGGGTTCATTTTACCATGCCAAACTGACCACCTTAGAGAGGGACAAGTTGGTATTTGTGGCAGGGGATATGTTCAGTGATGGGCATCGAGTTTTTCCAGATTTTGGAAGGGCTTAAATACTTTTGGGATAGAAAATCTTGACCAAGAAGGAATTGCATTAAAAACTAATACAATTCCTACTTATGGTGGTTTCGAGAAATTCACATTTGGGAAGGCTGATGTTTCATCCCCTAAAAATCTAGAGTGGGATATCGTGCCATTATTTAAAGTTCTGAGAGGTGTTATGCTTTCTTTCATCAGTATTGCGAGACAAATGTCATTTTTCAAAATGTATATCCCCACATGTCTTATACTAACCAAAGAACTTTTAAGGGACATATTGAGGACTAGTGTTCCAACCGTCCAAGGTTCTAAGTCCTCGACACTCTCTCATAACCATGGATCACAGTTAATGATTGAATATGTTACACCACATGCTTTGGAAAATAATACTTGTCATGAACCGAATCTGTTCGCCATAAAACAGACACCAAACCCGGCTCATGGCAAGACCCGAAGGGCGTTCCCCATCCCCACGGGCTGGAACAAGTGCCCGGGTATCATAAAAAGTCATTTGGTAACGATTTACCTGAGTTTGTGTTCATAAAATAGCCAAAAACAAACAACAAACCAAATCTGAAAAATTATGCCAAACAAGACATAATAAAAATTCATAACTGAGTATATGAGTTTAAGCAAGACACAAGAGGTCCAAAGGTACATAAAAGTAGCAGCAAACAGCCCATGATACTCCACACGACAAGGGGTCATCACCCACAAGTCGTCTCCACAACACCGCACCATCGAGAGAAACTAGGAACTCGAACCGCCATCACCCAAGGCCTTGCCTTTTCCTGTGTCAAACATGATCAAGTATACTTACAGCCAAAGGTGTAATTAGGGTGTGAGACTAATCCCAATGTGATATCA
This sequence comes from Viscum album, assembly GCA_963277665.1. Taxonomy (NCBI): domain Eukaryota; kingdom Viridiplantae; phylum Streptophyta; class Magnoliopsida; order Santalales; family Viscaceae; genus Viscum; species Viscum album. The sequence goes on along the minus strand of OY728155.1, from coordinate 1,345,840,113 downwards.
CCCAAGGATTCCAAGTGATAGACATTATAAAATAAAATGCTTGCAAGAGTTATAAATAGATAATGGTAGCATTTATTTCTAAAAGTGAAACTTTGAAAAGAAAATAACTTTTAATGGGGATAACTTTAAAGAATGAGTTAATTTGAATAAAACATTCAAGCTACTAGTTTTCACATCCCAAAATACCATAAATAAAGTATAAATTCCAAAAATCCCACGAGCACCAAGCATAGGAACACCCCTAGGTACTAGTTTGTTGTGAGCCCCTTGTACCTCGTACCTCGGTGAAAGTAACCATAATGAAATTGGTTCTCATGCATGAGCCACTAGTAGGGAGCACACCCATAACCTAGTGGTCTCCAATAATCTCCATTATAGTTTTTTAGTGTTATCCATGTCAGACTTTCTATGTGAACCATGGTCAAAACCCCTTCGTTCACTAGCGTACTAGTACAAGTTAACCCACCTAGTTACCCGGGTTTCCCGTAGTGTGCTCAAATAGTCATCACATGCTAACAAAATCAATTTTTACATATAAATATCATTTATGGTCACACAAATTCAAAACAGTAGCTAAACATTCTTTTCACCTTTCGTATAACTCAATAAACCACTTATAATTTCTATAAAACAATTTCAAGAAAAGTAATCAAATTTTGCACATTAAATTCATCTAAAATCCCACATTTAAAACCAAATGGAGACCAATATTATACCAAACCAGAAATTTTATCATCAAAACATTTTTATAAATCCAATCCCTGAATTATAAAACAACACCAAGAGGCACAACATGAGTTGCACATGTAAAACACCCATTTTCACAAAAAATTGGCACTTTAAAATCAACCGCTTTTAAAATGCAACCCAAATCAATTTTCGAAATCAAAATACTGAATTAGGAACATAATATAAACATAAATACATCAAGATAACTCATTCTACAATACCTACATATGAAATCACCTACCAAAAGAGTCAAAACCCCCAAATCCTTGTGCATCACTTCAACCGCACCTCTGCCGCACCACAAGGGAGTAAGATAAAACCTAAAACCAGAGTATTAGACCAATAAACTCAAAACTAAAACCCTAGGTACGAAGACCCATCTTCTGGACATTTGGGGATTCAATAAAAAAGAATAAACCCTAAGAAGAAGGGAGGAATAAGGAAGAGAACCAACTTACTTGAGAAATCTGGATGTTTTTTTGGATCTTCAGAATTTCGTCCCTAAATCGCAATTAATCTGAGCTCCAAAGAGGCGAAAACAAATATGGGGGTTCTTCTGGGTTCAGTGGAAACGTTTGAGAGGTGGAATCACCAAAAAAGAATAAAAAATGAATATTTTATGAAAGAATTACAAAACAATTTTAAAACTGGAAATGGGTTTTCGGGTTGGCCCAATACCTAATCTGATCACCCAAATCCAAGATTCTAATAAATTTTTAAGGGGCCAAAAATTATTTATTGGTTTTAATATTTAAATTAAGGTAATTTTGGAAGTTTAATGGGTGAAAAATTTTGGAAAACTAAGGAGTTATCAAAGAAACAAAATTTACTTTCAAAACTGGAAATGGGCGCTCAGGTTGGCCCAAACTTTGGAAACCCACTATTTCCTTCAAAAATGCATGGAAAACCACAAAAACAAAGAAATTATGTAAATTAAATGAAAAATACCTTTAAAATATGTCATTTATGTGACAATTCTCCCCACCATGAAGGACTTTCCACCCCGGAAAGTCAACATGAGGCTTGATTGGAAAACAAAAACGGGTACTCTTCCTCGACCCATGACTTTCGCTCCCATATCTCATGTGTATCATTACCATGCTGCCATAGAACCCAGACTAATGGAATAGACTTCCCTCTAAGTATCTTCTCTTGGGAGTCCGCTATTTTCACTGGCCTCTCAACCATAGACAAGTCAGGCTCTATCTCCAGTTCTTCCCAACTCAACACAAGGGACGGATCCAGGTAGTATTTCTTCAACTGAGAAACTTGGAAGACATCGTGGATGGATGTCAACTGAGAAGGTAAGTCCAACCTGTATGCCACCTTGCCAATACGCTCGATGATCTCAAACGGCCCGACATACCATGGCGTCATCTTACCTTGCTTCCCCAATCGACGATGGCACAGACGAGGGGCCACCTTCAAGAATACCCTGTCACCCACAGAAAACTCTAGGTCTCGATGCCTCCAGTCAGCATATGATTTATGATGACTTTGAGCTATCAATAAATGTTGCCTAATTAATTTTACCTTCTCAGATGTCTCCTGCACCATACTCAGCCCCAGTAGTTTGGTCTCACCTACCTCAGCCCAACACAGGGGGTGCCGACAAGGCCGACCATAGAGCGCCTCAAAAAGAGCCATTCGAATCGAGGATTGGTAACTGTTATTATAAGAAAACTCAACCAATCCCAAATGGGTATCCCAAGAACCTCCAATGTCTAGGACACATGCACGAAACATGTCCTCCAAAATCTGATTCGCCTGCTCTGTCTGACCATCCGTCTGCAGATGGTATGTTGTGCTCATCTTAATCTGGGACCCTAAGGCCTTCTGAAGGCCTTCCCAAAACTGATATGTGAAACGAGGTTCTCTATCTAAGACAACTGATGATGGAACACCATGGAGTCTCACCACCTCATGAAGATACAAATGGCCCAACTCATCCACTTTAAATGTATCTCTGATCGGAATGAAGTGGGCTGATTTGGTTAGACGATCAATCACCACCAAAGTGTCATTCTTACCTCAAGTTGTATGAGGTAATCCAACAATGAAGTATATGGCAACCTCGTCCCACTTCCAGGTAGTAATGGGTAGTGGTTGGAGCAAACTGGAGGGCCTTTAGTGTTCTGCTTTCACCTGCTGGCATGTGTAGCATCTCGACACAAAGTCCGCTATGTCTCGTCTCATACCAGGCCACCAAAAATGCCGAAGGACATCATAATACATCTTAGTGGCACCCAGATGGACATCCCACTGATACTGGTGGCTATCCTGCATCACCACCTTCCGTAGAGATAACGGCACTACTGAACAGCCCTTGAAGCACAAGATGCCCTCAGGAGACGACGACCAATCAGAGGATGTATCCCCACCATGCAGAAACTGCTTCGACCACTGACAAAACTCATCACTGGACTGTTCCCACTGAATCAACTCCAATAGAGAAGGAGTCAATTGGACTCTCACCAAGAATTCCCCTCCACTGTGTTCCTTGGTCTCCACATGCATCTGAGAAAAAATCCCCATCAATGTCCACTCATCACTAGACTTCCTCAAAGCCTTCACTGGAACCCTTCTGCTCAAGGCATCGGCTACTACATTACCCTCACCTAGGGTATAGAAAATATCAAAGTCCAACCCCTGCAAGTACTCGATCCAGCGACGCTGCCTCAAGTTGAGGTCCTTCTGTGAGAAGATATAAGCCAAGATTTTGTGATCAGAATAGACCACAAACTTCTCCCCAAAGAGGTAGTGACGCCACGTCTTCAAAGCATGAATCACTACTTCCAAATCCAAGTCATGGGTTGGGTAGTTCTTTTTGTGTGGCCAGAGTTGGCGAGATCCATACACCACCATGTGATCATCCTGCGTAAGCACGCACCCAAGACCCATACCTGAATCATCACAATAAACCACATATCTCTTTCCAGCCTCTGGAAAAATTAGCACGGGGGTAGTAGTCAATCATCTCTTCAGCTCCTCGAATGATTCCGGACATTCGGGACCCCATACAAACTTCACCCCTTTCCGGGTGAGGGTAGTCATCGGTGAAGCAAGCTGAGAGAAATCCCGAACGAATCGCCTATAATAACCAGCCAGGCCAAGGAAACTCCTGATATCGAACACATTCTTCGGCTGCTCCCATGACATAACCACACTAATCTTCTCAGGGTCCACTGAAACTCCATGCTCTGAGATCACATTCCCTAGAAATCTCACCTCCCTGATCCAGAAAGTGCACTTTGACAACTTTGCATAGAGGCGGTGATCCTATAATGTACCCAAAACGACCCTCAATTGATGTTCGTGTTCCTCCTCAAAGCTAGAGTATACCATAATGTCATCCACGAACACCAAAACAAAGGAATATAGATACTGATGGAACACCCTATTCATAAGTACCATAAATACTGCTCGAGCATTGGTCAATCCAAAGGGAATGACCAAATACTCAAAGTGGTCATACCTGCTTCGGAAGGCTGTCTTTGGGATATATGACTCCTTCACCCTGAGTTGATGATACCATGAATGCAGGTCTATCTTTGAGAGCCACTTTTCCCCCTTCAACTGATCAAAAAAATCATCTATTCTGGGAAAAGGGTATTTGTTTTTAATTGTTACCTTATTCAGCTTTCGGTAATCAATGCACAACCGGAGTGATCCATCGGCATTTTTCATGAACAACACAGGAGCAGCCCAAGGAGAGACGCTCGGGCAAATTAATCCTTTGGATTATAAGTCTTCTAGATGTATCTTTAATTCCCTCAGCTCGGTGGGGGCCATGCGATAAGAGGGAAGAGATATCGTTTGTGTTCCCGATGCCAGATCAATCGAAAACTCCACATCCCGCTCCGGGGGAAAGCCTGAAAAATCATCTGGGAATACCTATGGAAACTCATTCACTACATGAGGTAGTGAACCTTCAGGGGAAAGACCATCCTCTAGCATGAGAGTAGATAACCGGAAGATAACACTTCCCAACTCTGGGAGTGGAGGCCCTGCGTGACCTGACCGAGGATCCCATTCTCCATGAAAAACCTGACGACTCCCATCAGGTGCCGTGAAACTCACACACCGTCTGTAGCAATCGATGTGTGCCTGGAAGTGTACTAGCCAATCCATCCAGAGTATGACATAAAAAAGGTCCATATCTAATACCAAGAGGTCCCACTCCATCTTGACCCCTGACACAGAAAGCGCACATGATGGGCACCTGAGACCCTACTCCTTCTTCTTTCCCAGCGGTGTCACCAACTCCATAGGGAATGACATCAAATCAGTTGGAAAATTCAGAATGTCCACAAAACGGGTAGAAATGAATGAAACAGAGGTACCAGTATCAAAAAGAGTAGCAGCTATAGAAGATGAAATCAAAACAGTACCTCGAACAGTCGACGGTCCCGCCTCTGATCCTGCTGGTGCCTGATCCACCGCATGGAGATGTCCAGTCTCTGCCTGAAGATGACCACTAATCTATGGTTGTGCCCTGAACTGTCTCTGCCTAGAAGATAACCCAGCCCTACCACCAAGGCTGCCAAATCGAGATCCCCCAGTCCTCGACGGCTCAGACTATGCTGGCACTCCTCTGGGAGCCATGGATCCTGCCCCACATTGAAGTGGACGCGCTATACCACAAAAGCGTTGCACATGTCCCATACCTCCACACTGGAAACAGGTATTCGGAGGATGAGGGCATGCTTTATGGATGTGCCCGGGATTCCCACACTGGTGGCACATGACCGATCTCGCATCAGAAGCCGCTGATGAAAACTGCCTGGAAGAGTTCCCTGAACTGCCTCCTCCTTTATTCACAAGATCCTCCCGTTTCTTTTTCTTCTCTGAGGAGATTCCACTACCCACTGCTGATAATGAACCATAGAAACTAGCCCTACATTTTCTATCAATCTTCACCATGCACGCCCGATCAACGACCTCATCATAGGTCCTCAGCTTAAACAAGAACACCTGGGAGTATATCACTAGTCTCAAGCCTTTCTCAAACCTCTGGGCCTTCGCTTTCTAATTAGAGACAATTTATAGAGAATACCGAACCAAATCAGAAAAACGGTTGGCATACTCCATCACAGATAGATTTCCTTGAACAAGTTCCATGAACACTCTAGACCTGGCATAATCCAACACCTCAGGGCAGTACTGTTCATTGAAGACAGCCTTGAAATCTCCCCAGCGCATCTGCTCATTCTTCCCAGCCTGAAGCACTGACTCCGACCATTTACGGTTAGGACCCTCCAACAAAAAGGAGGCACACTTCACCCTGATCTCATCGGGTGTCTCTAGGAACTCAAACATACGCTCGATCTTCTCAAGCCATTCCTCTGCTTCTTGGGGTTCTGAGCTGCCTCAGAAGATTGGAGGCTTATTTTTCAGGAACTCTTGGGCCTTGTCCTTTCTAGGACCAGTATCATCCTCTTTAAAAAGATTTGGAAATAGATATGGTCCATATCCTAGAGCTTAGACAGTGCGTACCATGACCTCAACTAGCCTATGATTAATTGGTGTGGGAGAACTCTCTATGGCTTCCTCCCGTGGGTGCGTGAGAGCTTTCCGGGGAGGCATGTTGCTACAAAATGCAACAGTCACAAAACAATAATCAATACCACAATTCTGAAAATTTTAATCAAATACATCAAATAAAAATAATCTAAACACATTTCAGTAATAAAATAAACAACTACTCCACATCCGCATGATGTCCACATGTGGTCTGCAGCCCACACGTCTCACCTGGAAGTGAAGTCAATCTGTAAATTCCAACATCCCCTGGTGACTCATGATCTTCCATGAGAGGTGTGGGCCAGACACCCTACTCACAACCAAAACCCCGAGCCCCAACAGTCCTAGCTCCTGTCTCTCCCTACTCATCCCAAAATAGCAATATAACCCAAAAACGTTAACCACCTCTGATACCATTTTGTCACGAACTGAATCTGGTCTCCATCAAACCGGCACCAAACCCAGCTCAGGGAAATACCCGAAGGGCTTTCCCCATCCCCACGGGCTGGAAAAAGTTCCCGGGAATCATAAAAAGTCATTTGGTAATGATTTACCTGAGTTTGTGTTCATAAAATAACCAAAAACAAACAAAAAACCAAATCTGAAAAATTATGCCAAACAAGACTTAATAAAAATTTAGAACTGAGTATATGAGTTTAAGCAAGACACAAGAGGTCCAAAGAAACATAAAAGTAGTAGCAAACATCCCATGAGACTCCACACGATGAGGGTTCATCACCCACAAGTCGTCTCCACAACACCGCACCATCGAGAGAAACTAGCAACCCGAACCGCCATCGCCCAAGGCCTTGCATTTGGCTGTGTCAAACATGATCAAGCCTAATTACACCCAAAGGTGTATGTAGGGTGTGAGACTAATCCCAATAGTATATCACCCAAGTATTCCAAGTTATATGCATTATAAAATAAAAGTCTTTCAAGAGTTATAAATAGATAATAGTAGCATTTATTTCTAAAAGTGAAACTTTGAAAAGAAAATAACTTTCAATGGGGATAACTTTAAAGAATGAGTGAATTTGAATACAACATTCAAGATACTGGTTTTCACATCCCAAAATACCATAAAGAAAGTATAAATTTCAAAAAGGCCACCAGCACCAAGCGTAGGAACACCCCTAGGTACTAGTTTGTTGTGAGCCCCAAGTACCTCGTACCTCGGTGAAAGTAACAATAATAAAATTCGTTCTCATGCACGAGCCACTAGTAGGGAGAATACCCATAACCTAGTGGTCTCCAATCATCTCCATTATAGTTTTGTTAGTGTTATCCATGTCAGACTTGCTAAGTGAACCATGGTCAAAACCCCTCCGTTCACTAGCGTACTAGTACAAGTTAGCCCACCTAGTTACCCAAGTTTCCCGTATTGTGCTCAAATAGTCATCACATGCTACCAAAATAAATTTTCACATATAAATATCAGTTCTGGACACAAACATTCAAAATAGTATCTACACATTCTTTTCACCTTTCGTATAACTCAATAAACCACTTATAATTTCTATAAAACAATTTCAAGAAAAGTATTCAAATTTTGCACATTAAATTCGTCTAAAATCCCACATTTAAAACAAAATTGAGACTAATATTATACCAAACCAGAAATTTTAGCATTAAAACATTTTTATAAATCCAATCCCTGAATTATAAAACAACACCAAGAGTCACAACATGAGTTGCATATGTAAAACACCCATTTTCACACAAAATTGGCACATAAAAATCAACCGCTTTTAAAATGCTACCCAATTAAATTTTTGCAATAAAAATAATGAATTAGGAACATAATGGAAATATAAATACAGAAATCCAACTCATTATACAATACCTACATATGAAATCACCTACCAAAAGAGTCAAAACCCCCAAATCCTTGTGCGTCACTTCAACCGCACCTTCGCCACACCACAAGGGAGTAAGATTGAACCTAAAACCAGAAAATTGGACCACGAAACTCAAAACTAAAACCCTAGGTAAGAAGCACCATCTTATGGACATTTGGGGATTCAATAAAAAATAAGAAACCCTAATAATAATCGAGGAATAAAGAAGATAACCAACTTACTTGAGAAATCTGGACGTTTTTTTTGGAGCTTTAGAAGTTCGGCCCTAAATAGCGATGAATATTAGCTCCAAATAGGTGTAAACGAAGATGGGGGTACGTCTGGGTTAAGTGGGAACGTGTGAGAGGTGGAATCACTGAAACAGAATAAAAAATGAATATTTTATGAAAGAATTACAAAACAATTTTAAAACTAGAAATGGGCTTTCGGTTTGTCCCAATACCTAATTTGATCACCCTAATCCAAGATGATAATGAATTTTTAAGGGGACCAAAATTATTTTGTGGTTTTAATATTTAAATTAAGGTCATTTTGGAAGTTTAATGGGTGAAAAATTTTGAAAAACGAAGGAGCTATTAAAGAAATAAAATTTACTTTCAAAACTGGAAATGGGCTCTCAGGATGGCCCAAACTTTGGAAACCCACTATTTCCTTCAAAAATGCATGAAAACCACCAAAACAAATCAAGGATGTAAATTAAATGAAAAATACCTTTAAAATATTTCATGTATGTGACAATACTGGTTTGAGGGTTGGATATACTATTGTCTCATTTTCATCCTTGGTACCTCAACCACTAGTTATGGAAACTGTGGATATCCATACCATGCCATCTGTTATTTCTAACAAAGACGAGGCTATTGCAGGGTGAAGCTGTGTTGTAGCAGCTGGACCAAGTCCCTCTCTTGTGATGTTCTTTCTTGACTATATTTCATCATCAAGGATTGATTCTATGACTAGCTGAGAAATTATGGAAAAATTTCATCCTACCCGGCAAATATCGTGGAGGTACATCTAGGGATTAATATCCCAAACTCCATTGGATGATATGCTAGAAAAATTTCCAATGTTAAACCTCCAATTTTTAGTTCAGGGTTTTGGTGGATTTAATAATAATAGAATTTATGATATAATAAGGTAAGTGGTTACCACTTGGGAAGAAAATGGTGCTCTGGAGTCTAGAATCTCTATGGTAGAGTCGATGGCTTATCTGGAGGCAACACAAAGAATCCTCAATGATGAAGTTTCCACAAATTATGAGACAGTTGAGAAGTTGAAAAAAGAATTCACAATGTAAGAGTGTCTGATGGAGTAGCATGAATTGGAAATTGAGCAACAAATCCAGAAACTGGAATGGATCAAATAAGAGCGGTCTTGGGCCGCAAATTCCCTTGAGGAAGGGAGATGGATAATGAAGGAGGGATATGGAACTGACCTATAAGACATTAGAGAAGTGGAGGTGATGCAAGTTAGTGTAGAATACTGGATTGTGAAACTAATTTAAGATTCTCCAAGCCATTGTGGAATCTCCCAAATCATTGATGAAGCTTTGTGACCTCGTTGATTGTCTCTTGTAAAGGTATTATCTTGTTTTATAGGGAGGCTCCAAGATGTCGATGCCCACCATATATTTCATGGAATATGATGGGAGTGATTTACCTCGAAATTCCCCCATTTTCTTGTTCCTTCCATTATGATTTTAGTCAAAGATTAATTTTATACCATGAAATGAAATAACTAATTAATGATAATTTAATCAAGATGTAATTTTTGGATGGGCCAAGGGACTCAGTGAGTGTAGGTAAACTGTTGCTGAGTTTTATGGAACACCTTATGAAAATTTGTGCCATTTTCATTATATCCTTAATTTTTTCTAAGCCTACTTGATACAGGCTTAGAAGGTATAAAATCACATTTTCTTAGGACGCCCTTTGCTGGTTTTCAACCAAACATGCTTTACTCTTTTTCTGATGGATCAATGAATTTTTTTTCTTTTAGCGAACTGATGCTTGACTTTTATTTAGATGTTCCTTTGGTAGATTTTCCCTCGGGTGATCATAACATCTTTTTTTTCTATAAGTTCATATTCCGACAATTCAAACTTATTACGAATGTTTTAGGTCGAAAAAATTTGACAAGATTTAACGACGTAAGGCCCCAAAATGGTACCGTTATTCAGGAATGGTCTAGTATCCTTTATACATGGGTTAGGAATCATTCATGACCCTATATTTGCAGATTCCAGGCATGCATGAGGCTCAAGAGACTCTTTAGGCCTACATAGGTAGGAAAGGACTCTACTAGGGATGAATTTTCCATTGATTCACAACAATTTTTGTGGGTGATGTATGTAGAGACACCAGGGAATGATATTCATAGTCATGAATAGGTGTCCCCAGAACATTGGAATTCTATTTTTGAAGTCCTGGTGGGATTTTCCACATTTTGGGTTTATCATGGTGCTGGGAACCACAATCGGTTGCTGGATTGAGTAGAGTTGTCTGAGAACATTATAAACATTCACATCGGCCATGAGTGTAAAATTGTTCCCGCACATTTCATACTTGTGTGAGGGAGAGCTAGCATTGGTCAGTTCAGTTAAGAGTTTTTTTTGTGTCAGGGGAACATTGGAAGAAGGATGTCCATAAGCCGTTGTATAGTATTTTTTCAGACATTGTGGGGGTGACAAGACATGAATGTCATTGGAGTGTACGGAGGTTGGAATGGACTCTCCTAGGGATGAATTTAACTTTGATCGATGTCCCTTTTTTTGGGTGATATATACATTGCCACTAAGGTGTGATGTGAACTTTCAAGATAAAGAGACCCCATGACACTAGCCTTCCGCCTTCGATGTCCCTTGAGGATCATGTAGATTTGGAACATTCTAAATATGGTGCGTGGACTTCAAAAAGTGTTTCCAATAATCACGAGAAGATCTTTTAGCTGAAATGATTCTGGGAAACCCAAAAATGAGTGGGGGTACTATTCCTTTGCATGTGGATAATCATCGTGCATGAGGATAGGATACCTTTTTAGAAACCTCAAAAGAATCCAAAGTTGAATTAGGCACATATGTTTCGATATATCATTTATGTGTGGATGTGGGGAAATATAAACCATGAAATTGAGGTCCCATGAATCAGGAGGGATGGAATAGGGCTTGGAATCCATTGGTTGTACTGAGATAAAAGCTGAATCTAATGGGTTGAATCTTCTATTGATTGATTGACATTTTTGTGGGTGATGTATACAGAGCCACCAGGGCATGATATGAATAGTCAATCAAATGTATCCAATAGACATTGGCCTTCCAACCCAGATGGACTTAGAGTGTTATGGGGATTCAAGATCACATAAGACACGGAGTTTAGAATATGAAAGGAGTACACCAGGACATATTGGGGACATTTCGTCTATGATTCACTCCTGTAATAGTGTCCCTTATATAGATATGACACGTACGATGGGTGAGGAATTCATTCTATATTTAGGATACCCATCCATTTGACATCACATGGCCAAGACACGGGGTTCCTTTGGAAATAGGGAATATTGAAATGCCTTTTAGGGTCATGCTGCTATGACCAAATTCTTGGGTCATTTTTCCATAATGTTGTGATAGATCTCTTGCTAAGATCCCATATATAAAGTGAGTTATGCTATGTGTGAGAAAAAACGGACTCAAATGGATTCATTTCACCATCTATGAATTGTGAATTCAATATTTGGAGTCACATTTATGATAAACCAATTTCCTTGAAGTTTAATATCATGCGATGAGGACAATTTTGGCTGTGCAGTTTAACATCATGGGGTGATGAAGATTTTGGCCTTGCTGTTTAACATCGTTTAGTGAGGAAAATTTGGCTCTATATTTTAGCGTCATATGGTGAGGTTGATTTTTTCCTTACAGAGGTCTTAAAATTTTTTAGTTTAATCATAGTTTGTGTTATTTTTAATTCCTTAGACGTGAGTGATGATTGAATGGGTAAACCACAGTCCTCAGGGTGGCTTGAATCGGGAGGGATGACATGGAGTATGAACTCAATTAGGTGTACTGAGGTATGAGAGGACTATCCTGGGTGAGAAATTTCCTTTGACTGATATCCATTTTTGTGGGTGATGTATGCAGAGAACCTGAGTCATGATATGCATAGTCAATGAAAGGTGTTGGTAGGACATTGTCCTTCTATCCCAGATGGACTTGAATGATTCTGAGCATCCATGGTTTCCCAAGTTATGGACTGTGAAAAACAGGAAAGGTATGCCTGGGAATGAAATAATACTTAGAACATGACTAATCATGACCTTCATTGATCTCCCACATAGGTCCATCCCACATAGGGGGAAGGGGAATTTGTTTGTCGATGGATAGGCCAGGATTCCAAATCTGAGCACCACTACGTATCATGTGGGAGATGGAATCAAGCCACACGTAGATCTTGATGTTCCCTAAAAACCTATATTCGATGTCTTTGGGACACATAAGGTAATTTTGGTTTTACTTAATACGGTTTCCAGGCCTACCACACTACTCTATAGTTTACATGCGTAAGATAATCCATACCACTTGTCCAAGGCTCATGTGAGTTATACTCGGTGTGAGAAATAAGGAGTGGTCATAGATTATTCTTTGAAAGTGTGAGACAACAAATAATATGATGGGGGTCTTTTTATTTTCGTTCTGGTGGGTCTGGTCTAGGATCAAATATTGAGGTGTCGCTACATATCTTGTGAGGGAAGGAATCAAGCTATATATAGTTCTGTGTGTTCCTCGTACCTGTTTGTCTTGGTCCAATGGGTAGGGGATTTTTCATTCCAATCATTATGATTGTTATGTCTGCTATGTTACACCATATTTTACCTTTCCATGATAATATTTATCACCATTCCTAATCTCATGATAGTTGTACTCATTGTATGAATCATGGAGTGAAAAGGGTGTCCCTTACGAATATGGGTAGATAGGGGGCGTGATAGAGCCATTTTTTATTTACAGTGGTTGGTCCGTGATAGAAGATTGAGGTGTCACTATGTATCCTACCAGGGAATGAATCAAGTGGTATGCAGTTATATGAAAGATCATGCATTTTATTGTCATGAAATTTGGACGTTCTATGATACGTAGTTAAATGTCTTTCTGAAATGACATGTTCCTTACAGTTTAATGTCATATGGAAAGGACTATTACTCATAGTTTAAGGTACAAGAGTTTGGACCAGAAGGACATTTATAAATCATATTTTATGGTCTAAAATTTTGGACCCTGATATGGGAGCATTTTTTCACCTCATAGATTAAGGTCTTATTGTTTGGATCTTATCATAGGGGAATTTTTTATGAATCATATATTAGGGTCGTAATTTTTGGAAAACATGGAAATTTTAAAATCATTGTTTAAGGTCATAGAGTTTGGACCTTACAATGCGTGTTTCCTTTATGACACATAGTTTTGGTTCATAGAGTTTGGACCATATGGTAAATTTTAACTCATACTTTATGGTCTTAGAGTTTGGGCCTTATTATGCTGGATTTTTTATGCAAAGTATTTGTTTAAGAACATCTCATTTTTGGGAGATTTATTGAGATTTATGTCCATATATATTAGGGCTTACGCTCCATTATAATAGACCCAATGTATGACATATGCTCCTTCCCACATTGGTTCGAGCTTCAGGGGCATCTTCCCCAACATCAACATGTTTATGAGGACTAACACCATTTCTCCATCCAGAAAAGATCAAAGGTGAACCTTTTTTATGAAGACTCGTGCAACCCAGTTTTGGTATATTTTCAAATGGTGCAGAGTGTACATCAATTTTTGGTCTAACTGCTCAAATTCATCAATCTGTATCTTGTATTTCTCATTCATGGACACTTGATTGCAAATCTTCACATGAAGTGATGGAACTTGGATTTTGATGGGTGACACCACCTATTCCCAGTATAATAGTGAGTACAGGATCACCTAGGTGGTAGTGTAGTTCATGGTCTATTAATCCCACAAAGCATGAAGTATCTTGTCTAGCCACAATTTCTTATCCTTGTCAACCATATTTTGATAGATATTGGACAGTGTCATGTTGAATGATTCTATCTTCCCATTGGTTGCCACGTGGTAATGGGATGACAGGATGGCCTTCATTCTATATTCTAAGTATAGATTATCAAGATCATCATAGTAGAAGTTGGTGTCTTTGACTGTCAGTATTGTATGACGGACAACAAATCTGGTGATAATTTTGGCCTTCTCAAAGCTGACAATGTTTTTCTCCCAGAAATCCTTGAGGGGTATGCCTTCATCCCATTTAAAAAATAACACAGTTTATCTGATTACAAAATTGAATAGTCTGGTGGTAGTGGGAGTATATGGTCTCACAGCATACATCCCCCAAGAAATGAATGGCCATAAGTATTTAGCCATAGGAAGCAACTCTAATGGAGGTTTATGAAATTATCATAAACATGGAATGAATGGAACTTCGTAGTGAATATCGTGCAATCTTGTATCATTGTAGGCCAAAAATACCCAAGCCTCCGGATTTGGTGAGAGAGGTTAGTTGTTGGCTGGTGTTCTCCACAATCTCTATCATGTAATTCTTTCATGACAGCATCAATCTCTTCTCCATCAATTCACCTAAGAAGGACTTCGTAAATGCCTTGTTTGTAGTGGACCTTCTCATGGTTCACCCCATTGAACATGGGGAAATTTACTTCCCATCTTCGGACACGATCTCTTTCAGTTCTAATAAGTGGGAGTACCCCATTATGAAGTTAATTCATGACGGGTGTCATCAAACTGGTGTTAGGACCATAAGGCTCAGGAACATGGCTAATTTCATCAATCTCCTCCACATTACTATGAATTAAGGGCATGACCATCGGACAATGAGAAATTCTAATGACTATTTCAACCCTGTCAGAAATGTCCATGGTAGTGGCTATGTTTTCCAAAGCGTCGGATTGAGAATTCTATGACTGGGGGACATGAGTCAATGTTGTTCTTGATGGGAATTCTTCCCTCAGTACTCGAACATGGTTCATTAAGTGAAATTATACTTTTATCATGATAGCATAGTCATCGTTGACCTATTAGATGATTATATCGGAATTACCATTTATTTTTAGGGGTTTGGCTTTTACCTGGAGTGCCAACTCTTGGCATGCGATGAGGGTATGATACTCCACTTCGTTGTTCATACATCCTTTTGAAAGCAGGAAAGAGTAAGGAGAGATGGCCTTTTGGGAGAAATGAGTAAAAATCCCAGGCCCACGATGTAGAGCTTTGTATCCCCTATATTTTTTCCTATTGGGCTTCAGGAATAAACATCGAAGTACATATCCCATATCTAGGTACCCTCATGGATGGAAAACACTTCTTCATCTAGATGTTCAGTATCTAATGGTGTCGTTTCTTTTGACAGGTGCTCGGCAAAGAAGTCTTCTAACGTCTGTACCTTGATGGCTTTTTGGGGGCACGTATGATATGTCAAAATATTGTAGGATGACTGCCCATTGTGATAGGGGAATATTTATCAATGGACGGTTGAGGATATATTTTATTGAGTTGCAGTGGGTGACCAAGTGAACCTCGTAGTGATCCAGGTAATTCCTGAGCTTCTGAACTGGTAATATTAAAGCTAGGTAGTTTGTTTCAATTTTCAAATACTGATTTTCATCATCAATCATTGTTTCAATAAATTATTTGAGGTTATTTTCCCTGCTGACGTCATTCTCCTGCATGAGGAAGGCTCTAAATGATCATTCCAAGGCAGTTACGTATAAAATTAGTGATCACCCATCCACTAGAGGCATGATCACCTGTAGGCTTAATAAATATATTTTGAGGTTGTCAAATGCTTCTTGAAAATTTTTATCCCATTCATATTTAACACCTTTATTCATGAGCATCATGAATGTTAAACATTTAACTACATTTTGCCTATGATGCGCTGAATATAGGTGAGGTGCCCCTGGATACCTCTCAACTGGGTGAGGCTGTGAGTTTGGAACATGCCAAAAATGACATTGTTCTTCTCAATATCAACTTTTATTCCACGATGGTATACTATGAAGCCAAGAAATTTCCCTGAGGTAACACAAAAGGCGCATTTCATGGGGTTCATCCTTAAGTTGTGCTGTCTAAATTTTTTGAAGAATGTTCTTAGATCATCCAGGTGGTTCAAACACCATTATGACTTAACTAACATCTCATCTACATAATACTCAATGAATTTTTCTAAAAGGGCTTGAGGATGTGATGCATGATGAACTGATTTGTGGAATTGGAATTCTTTAGACTGAAGGGAATTACTATATAACAGAACACCCCCTGAGGGGCCCTCAAAGAAGTAGATTCTTTGTCTTCTCGAGCCATCCAAATTTTATTGTATCCAGAATAGATTTCCATGAAAGAGAGGGATTTTTATTTGACTATTTCATCGCTCAACAATTATGTGATCGAGATTGATAAGTCATATTTTGGGTAATGCGAATTAAGTTCCCTAATTTCTATGAATATTTTAATTGTTCTATTCTTCTATATGATAGGGACTATGATGGCCAACCAGATTATATATTGGACCTCCCATATTAAGTTGTCTTTGATCATCTTGTTAACCTCAGCCTCTATTTTGGAAGAAAATGTCATGTGGGTCCTTCTAGATACCTGTATCTAGCCCCTTTGATCTCCTGGTATTACCATATAATGGGTGGTGACTTCAAGATTGAGGCATGACATCTCAGTGTAATTCTTGGAAAATATGTATCGATTATTCCTTACGAAGGAGGTATATGCCTCATGTTCTCCAACAGGCATGGACACACTAATTAAAGTGCGACATGGGTCATTTTTAGTGCCCAGATATACCCCATTATGTTCATTGTTGGTGGTGGGAACATCATCTTCAAATGAAGGGGGCATCCTTAAGGTCTTCTTCCTTATCATCTTCTTCATCTTAATCATATTACCTTTCTCATGGAGAATGGTTTTCTGAAATAAATTCTCTAATATTGGGAAATAAATCATCTTTTTCCTTAGTGCGTGAATCAAGGGAAGCTTGATGCCCCATGGATGGGCCTGAGAGCATCTTTGACATGGATTTTCATGAGGACATGGGATTTAGACCATTATTATATGTCTCTAGACATTGTGTTCATCGAAAATACCATGCATGCAACTAATTTTGTGTCCAGGTTTTACGCATTTAACATGGTTAATGGTAGTACGTACTCCTCCCCAAACTGCTGGTAGGGGTCAGTGGAATCCATCTTCAATACGTTCAAGGCATTGATCCAGTAAACTCCATCGGATGAAATATGCTTTCCATCTGACTCATAGAATCATACATCGATATAGTGAGACTCATATAACTAGAATGGGGATTTATCTGCATGAAAAATCCCATTTTTCCATTAATTAAATATTTAATACATTGATGGTATGAGGATAGGATTAAAGCATGCATATGCAGCCACGAACTCCCTGAAAAAACATTGAAGGCCATACATTTCTGCACCACCAGGAACTTGAAATCTGATATGAGATCTTTGAGTCATGTTTTAAGCTAGATTAATCCCAATGGATTCTTCTCACATTTTTTGAATCCCAACATGGTTTTAGTGTATGGTGTCATTCTATCTTCATCATATCCCAGTCGATGAAGCATTCTCAGTGGTTGGTGGTTAACTCTAGAGTCGTTGTTGATGAAGAACCTCCGAACATCAATTCAATTTTTCTTTTCGGAAACACATAAGGGTTTGATGTGCCCTATCATGATGGATTCAACATCATTGTCTATAATGGAGATGATTTCATGCCATTCTTCAGGACTGGTCTCTTTTCGATAGACTTAGGTCGTTTTTACTTCATCCTTAAACTCCCGGGGACTTATTAATTCTTCAATGAGTACCTACCTATGATCTTAGGAAAACACAATGCATCCAAGATTGAAAAATTTTCTGGTTTTGAAGGAAGCTACATTAAAATGACATTCATATACTCTAATGGTCAATTCTTCCCTACTCGGGGTTTCTCTTTAACAGACACTTTTGGAGCTTCAGCTTTAGAAGTATATGATTCAGCCTCTATTGCAGGATCCAGCGGTGTTTCGGTGCTTTCAATGGTTGGTCTGACTAGTATTATTTTATTCCATGGATGGTTTAACACTTATTATTGTCCTGATAGATACTCCAAGTCAATTGGTCTTGCGTTTACTTTAACGGGGGAGAAGGATTACTATGATTCTTGTTGCGCCTGTCGGAGGGTCCTTCAAAAAGTTTCCACGATGTTGAAAGTTTGTCTTGTGGTGTTTCTAGGAATATGACACATGCCATGATCATGAATTTTGAGAAACCTCAGGCCTCTACAACATCTTCCTTCGGCTCTCCAATTAACATGGGGAGTTCGGGTTCCAATCAATAGTCTTCATCAAAGATGGGGTCCATCAACTAAATACCATTAATGGATCCATATAACATTTCTTGATCTGATACTTTTTCTGTCTGACTATATATTTTAAATGGTGTCCTTTGGTGGGGGGGGGGGGTCCCGCTGTACCATTTGGATGGGCGGTGCCCATTGTAACTTGTCTATTAGACTGAAGTCTAAAATAGTCAATACTGACTTCATCTTTGGTACTAGCCAATCTTCTTATTCTTCTTTCTTCCCTTCTGTCCATTATTGGGCTGCAGGGATAAGGATGAAGGTTGTTCTATATTAAGATATTCTGGGGGAAAGATAGGTCATTTCAACTATTCCTGGAGGATTCTGTGGAATCTATTGATGGTTTTCTGGGTTATCCAGTTGTCAAACCTTTTTTTCCTTCTTGCAGGTGAATATTTTCCGCTCTTCTTCCTCACTTGAGTTGTAGGTGGAAGCATATGTGTAGAGACCCGTATCTTGACGTACATGGATACTACATTACTTTTGCGGAATACTTAGTACATAACAAAAACACACACACAAGGACCGTAATAGTTTAGTGTCTTTGGAAACTCGGAATATAATCTTTTAATCGTGGTGAAAGATCTTCAAAATCTCCCATAAAGATCTTACTTTTTTTTACCTAAAACCTTTCTTTATATCCTGGGGAAAAGAAAACATAAAAGGGTGAGCTCAAATGCTCAGTAAGGGTATACAAAAGAAATAAAAATCATATCATATCTTTTTGAAAATCATAACCTGCAAAAGAGATCATAATATCTTAACATGGAACAAATCATAGAAGTGAAAATGAGATCACCATAATCATAACATGAAACTTGAAACTTTGTGGCATGCACACATAATCATGAAAAATCATTTCTTGTTAGTCATGACTCATTGCCAAGACTATATTAGTGGACAAAGTCCCTTTCTGAATCGAGTAACCCTCGTTTCAGTCCTGTTTCACTGAACCGGTATAACCTACCGTTCCAGCCCTGTCTATCTCATGAGATATAAAATCTTTACCCAATGCATTGGAGGGAGATATAGGTCCCACCCATCTTATAATGAATCCTTTCTTATGTGTGCCACATAATCATAAATCATACATCATCTCATAACCCATGTAATAAAAATGGGATTCTTAAACAACATGACATCATAAAACAATTCATATAAGATAAAGTAATTCATAAAAATATTTCCATCACAACATAATCAAATCAATGTAATAATAGGGATAGAAACAGAACCCTATATTATCTTAGATGGAAAATAATTTTGATAAAACACTTGAAATGAATTCTTGAGGAAAATATCCTTTCTTCTTCAAAATCAATTTCTTTCCACAAAATGTCGTGAAATTTTAAAAGAAAGAGATTTTATTGAAAATAGTCATGAAATATTTTGGAGGAATCTTCATGAAAATAAGGCTTTATAAAACCGTAAAAATCCGTTCGTGCCGTTTAAGTTAAAAAAACATTCTTCTCGTACTTTTGTCGGAAAAGTCAAAAAGTACCTCGTACGAAAAATGACAAAAGATTCCTTTCATATCTTTTACTAAAAACTCACCGAAGGGTAAAATTGGATATAATCTATTGTATAAGGATATAAATATTACATATTGGGGAAACATGTATGTGGATGATAAAATACACCCCAGTAAATACCAAAGTATAAACAATCTCGGATAAAAATGAGATTGTGATATTTCCCTTACCTTAGGTCCGATTTGCTTCGTATGTGTCCGAACCTCCTGTATAATGATTTAAATAATGTCATTGACTTATTATAGAATCATATTCATTGTTATGATATCATATATGGTTCACTTATGACATTATATTACCCATTCTTTTGTAAATTCCATGTTAAAGAAGCATTTTGGGTAAAATCGTTTCATTTATCGTAGGTGTTTTGACTTGTTGTTCTTGACATTATTATTACTTATATCATGATTTACTTACTTCCAGAATATAAAATTTGATTTATATATCATATATATTCAGTATATATATATATATAATAGATAGATAAATAAAATGAAAAACACTGTTCATGGAGACGGTAGTCCGTACGTACGCATGAACGCTGTTTTCCATTCCTTATTGTCTTGAAATGGAAGTAGGTAGATGACATACATATATATATATACATAATACAGTAGCTTTATAATGTCATATATTTCATTATTATTTCTTATATATACTTTATAATCATTCTTAAATGGTTAACATGGAGAATGAATCTCATCGCGTCGTGGAGACGGTAGTCCGTACGTACGCACGAGCGATGATATCATTTTCATAAATATTGAATTGAATCGGAGTGGATTATACAATATATCAGAATCAATATGATGTTGTAATAACTATGTATAGTTATTCTTTACACCATTATACCCATCCATGTAAGGTGGTGGTGGAAAATAGATTACACCACGGCGTGGAGACGGTATTCCGTACGTACGCACGCGCAGTGATTTCTTTTTCCGTAGGATGGATAGATGGTGAAATAGGGTTGTTTCATACTTATAATAACATATCATTATATGAGTGATACTGATGTTATTACTTCATAATGAAACAACCTAAGAAGAAGAAGTGGAAGAAGAAATAAAGATGAATGAATTGGTAACGGTAATTACCTCTTCTTTGAAGCGCCTCTTTGAGACCTCCTCTTAGGGCACTAAAATTGGTCTTTGAGGAAGACCAGAACCTCTAGGATGTTTCTAGGGAAGTGTAGAAGAGATTTTGGCAGGGTTTGTCCGAGCTTGAGTGCTCAAATTGGTGTGAGGAGGAGGGGGAGGAGGTGTCCTTTTATAAGGGAGGAGAGGGGCACCTTAGGAATATCTCAAAATATTATTTTATATTAAAGTCAAAATCGGTTTATAATGGTTCCAAAGGGTCTTATTTCGAAGCTAAAGTGGGGATGGGTCTAAATACTATCAACCAATAGGATTTAGACAAGTTTAGGGTATTATTTTAACCTTATCAATTAGATTTAACTCTAAGTTAATTAATTTAACTTTTACCGTGTCTTTTTGTTTTCTTTCACTATATGGTTAATACACTTACTATAACATGCCAAACGAACCCCAAATTGTTTATTATTAATATATATATCCTTATCTAAGTCATTTGGCCTAACCTTAGATTTTTAGGAATAAAATAACAATTAATAATATAATATTTGATTTAAAAACTATTTTGTGTCAATTTTGACACTATTTGATATATGATTTTTTTGAAAGTCATAACAGAATTATATGTTCGAACCAAGTTGATTAAATCAATACTAATATATCATAGTAACCTAGAAAATTAGTGTAATTCATAAAAAGTCTAAAATTACATTTATTTTGGTATTTATATTATCAATTTTGTCAATATTTCATTAATAAGATAATTACTGCATCATCATTGTGTCATAAATAAATTAAATTATTTGATGTCTAAAAATTACAAATAAAATACCATCATGTAGGAAATCTTTTTAGCTTTCTAATGAATATTTACAATCGAATTTATCTTATGTATAACCCTATATTAAAAATTATTTACTTATTAAACTTTGATTTTAACTATTTTAACCCTTCTTTAAATAAATTAATAATAAATGTCCTAATCTAATCCAAGTGGGCCTAAATGGTCATATTTTATTCCTAAGTTTGTTTTTGGTCGAATTACACTTGTCCAATAGAATTAGGACATGTGTTAGGGTAATATTAATATCATATTTACCCTTAGTTACCCTATTTACTATTAACCGCGGTAAAAATAGTAAAAAGTTACTATTCACCAAAAAATTATTTTCATCTCATTGAACCACATTTTAGTCCTTGATATTAACCGTGTCTCTCGGATTTTTGAAATTCCATTCACAGAAGCGGTAAAATTAAGTTTTATGCAAAATTCAGTTTTTAACCTACCACTTAGTGGTTTCACTATTCATCAAAATTTGAAAGTTTTCAGAAAAATACCAAAATTTCACCCTAGGCTAATTTCGATATTCTGAGTCCAAAAATGAAGTCCATTTTGAAAAATAAAATTTATAAAATTTCAAAAAGTGGTTATTACTATTCATAACGGCTAGTTTTAATAATATTTTAATAGCATATCGTTGTTTAGTGAAACTCGGTATTGCGTATTACACACGCTATCGAGGAAGGTCGTGATTGCGTGTAATGCAAGGCAAGTCAAGGATGCGTGTTGTGCAAGCTCCTTTTGGTGTAGCGTACAACACAAGACTTTAATAAAATTAAAAAGAATATTTTTTATAAAATCTTGGGCTGTTACATTCTACCCCCCTTAAAATGAATTTCGCCCTCGAAATTCGTCGGGGTTATAAATGGTTTACTATTCGAAAGTTTCTTTAATAGAAACCCCCATCGTAAAAAGGAATATCAAAACCAATCTTTAAAAACAAAAGTATGAAACGTAACGGTTACCCAAATAAACTAATCATTGGGTTTCCACATAGGTGAAAATATGGATATGGAAGAGAAATCTAACCATCATGTTCTGATGGAGAGTGGTAGAGAACATGGCTATGGAAAAGCCAGTAATCACAAATCCATAGATTTGTGATGATATAAGGTACCATCTGATTCATCAGGTATAAGATCACTAGGACAACATTTTTTGTTTTCAAGATCATTTCCCTAAAGTTGAAAATTTGAATTAGAATAAATACTTACTTTATTTTGGTACAATCTCACTGTTGTTCGTGCCTTGAACAATTTCCACTTCATCTCTTAAATAAATGAAGTTGAATTTGTTATTCATGAAGTGTTAGCAGATCATGTGATAGAATGACGGGTCATTCCATTTGTCTCAAAAAAAGGTTAGCAAAAATTATATGCATAAGTCGATCTATAGTGAGATTAATCATATATGGTTCCTAAAATGGACTTATACTTCATATATCATACTGCTTAATATAATAAAACTAGTTTCTACTAAATAGGGACTTCCTGTAGGCCAGTGGTAGGCGATAAAGGCCAGTCGCACTTCGGTTGTGTGTTCGATTCCCACAGCCTTGTCCGAAGCGATGGGATGTCGCCCGTCCTGCAGGTTGTCCTTTTTCCAAAACTATATAACATCTCATCAATAATATTGAAAAAACAAACAATACTAACTTATGTCCAACATAATCCATTCCAATCTTTTAGGCTTATCCATAATACTACAGTCGACTCTCATAATATAGTGAAAATGATTACCAGAGATTTAACACCATCATCGATCCCCATATATCATAAGATATGTTTTGTTGGTCACATTCCAAACATTCAAAGTCCTTAATCGTGTATTCTCTTGAATACCTTAGTGAAAACATGAATGCAGTTAAAATTTAACACTTTTCACATACCAAAATCCTCAAAATTCTATATACTCAAACTTAGTCCTTATATCAATCATGAGCTCATGAATACAATCAAACATCTCATTATCTTCTTATCCTTTCATTATGCACTTATCATCTACTTTCCAAAAGTATCTGAATAACCTTTCATGGTTACTGGTACCATTCATCATACACTTTCAAAACTTAAGTAAAGACAACAGTGTAACAATCCTTTGATGTCTTCTTATTCCATGAGATTACTTATACGACATTACACATGATAAACATGTAATCATTCCACTACATTCTTAGACCATTGATCGAGCTTCAACATTTCTTTCATCTCACATATCATTTGTAGTTTCTTCATCATCATCAACATAAATACTTCCCATACGACCATACTGATTCTCTTCATGAGACTTTCCCTTAGGGCATTGGTTTGCATAATGCCCGTACATTCCACATTTAAAGCATTTAACCATTGTTGATGTCGTAGCAATACCATTATCCTCATCCATGGTGTTAACTGAACCTTTTCCTTTGCACTTACTTGCTTTGTGTCCTTCTTTTCCACACCCAAAGCATCTTCCAGTTCCTTTGAAACATTCTCCTTGATTCCTCTTCCCACATGAATTACATAGGGGAAATTGAACTTTCTTTCCTCTATGATCATCATGAAACTCCATCTTTCTCTTATTAGCCGAGTCAGGAAACTTACCAAATTTTACTTTATTGATCATATTATGAGATTGCTGATTCGACATAATAATGATGTTTGGACTTCCAAATCCCATTTCATTATGAAGAATATCATTCCATTTTCCATCATATCCTCCATTATTGTGAATCATCTTGTTTCCAGCCATTTTCTAAAACCCAAAAAGAATAGTGTGAGAGGCAAAAATCATGCTAGGGAAAACAACATAATAAAGGGGGAGTACCTTCAATATCTAACATCTTAGGTTTAATTCTAAGATCGTTACCATAGTTCTAGGACTATCCTATACGTATACGTATTCTTAGGGACATCCCTAGACATACCTTAGAAATATCTCTAGGGATCTCACTAACGTTTTCACATCCTAGTTTCCAAAGGTTGACTAAACCTTTCCTCTGATACCAATTGTAGAGACCCGTATCTTGACGTACATGGATACTACATTACTTTCGCGGAATACTTAGTACATAACAAAAACACACACACAAGGACCGTAATAGTTTAGTGTCTTTGGAAACTCGGAATATAATCTTCTAATCGTGGTGAAAGATCTTCAAAATCTCCCATAAAGATCTTCCTTTTTTTTACCTAAAACCTTTCTTTATATCCTGGGGAAAAGAAAACATAAAAGGGTGAGCTCAAATGCTCAGTAAGGGTATACAAAAGAAATAAAAATCATATCATATCTTTTTGAAAATCATAACCTGCAAAAGAGATCATAATATCTTAACATGGAACAAATCATAGAAGTGAAAATGAGATCACCATAATCATAACATGAAACTTGAAACTTTGTGGCATGCACACATAATCATGAAAAATCATTTCTTGTTAGTCATGACTCATTGCCAAGACTATATTAGTGGACAAAGTCCCTTTCTGAATCGAGTAACCCTCGTTTCAGTCCTGTTTCACTGAACCGGTATAACCTACCGTTCCAGCCCTGTCTATCTCATGAGATATAAAATCTTTACCCAATGCATTGGAGGGATATATAGGTCCCACCCATCTTATAATGAATCCTTTCTTATGTGTGCCACATAATCATAAATCATACATCATCTCATAACCCATGTAATAAAAATGGGATTCTTAAACAACATGACATCATAAAACAATTCATATAAGATAAAGTAATTCATAAAAATATTTCCATCACAACATAATCAAATCAATGTAATAATAGGGATAGAAATAGAACCCTATATTATCTTAGATGGAAAATAATTTTGATAAAACACTTGAAATGAATTCTTGAGGAAAATATCCTTTCTTCTTCAAAATCAATTTCTTTCCACAAAATGTCATGAAATTTTAAAAGAAATAGATTTTATTGAAAATAGTCATGAAATATTTTGGAGTAATCTTCATGAAAATAAGGCTTTATAAAACCGTAAAAATCCGTTCGTGCCGTTTAAGTTAAAAAAACATTCTTCTCGTACTTTTGTCGGAAAAGTCAAAAAGTACCTCGTACGAAAAATGACAAAAGATTCCTTTCATATCTTTTACTAAAAACTCACCGAAGGGTAAAATTGGATATAAACTATTGTATAAGGATATAAATATTACATATTGGGGAAACATGTATGTGGATGATAAAATACACCCCAGTAAATACCAAAGTATAAACAATCTCGGATAAAAATGAGATTGTGATATTTCCCTTACCTTAGGTCCGATTTGCTTCGTATGTGTCCGAACCTCCTGTATAATGATTTAAATAATGTCATTGACTTATTATAGAATCATATTCATTGTTATGATATCATATATGGTTCACTTATGACATTATATTACCCGTTCTTTTGTAAATTCCATGTTAAAGAAGCGTTTTGGGTAAAATCGTTTCATTTATCGTAGGTGTTTTGACTTGTTGTTCTTGACATTATTATTACTTATATCATGATTTAATTACTTCCAGAATATAAAATTTGATTTATATATCATATATATTCAGTATATATATATATATATTCAGTATATATATATATATATAATAGATAGATAAATAAAATGAAAAACACCGTTCATGGAGACGGTAGTCCGTACGTACGCATGAACGCTGTTTTCCATTCCTTATTGTCTTGAAATGGAAGTAGGTAGATGACATACATATATATATATACATAATCCAGTAGCTTTATAATGTCATATATTTCATTATTATTTCTTATATATACTTTATAATCATTCTTAAATGGTTAACATGGAGAATGAATCTCATCGCGTCGTGGAGACGGTAGTCCGTACGTACGCACGAGCGATGATATCATTTTCATAAATATTGAATTGAATCGGAGTGGATTATACAATATATCAGAATCAATATTATGTTGTAATAACTATGTATAGTTATTCTTTACACCATTATACCCATCCATGTAAGGTGGTGGTGGAAAATAGATTACACCACGGCGTGGAGACGGTATTCCGTACGTACGCACGCGCAGTGATTTCTTTTTCCGTAGGATGGATAGATGGTGAAATAGGGTTGTTTCATACTTATAATAACATATCAGTATATGAGTGATACTGATGTTATTACTTCATAATGAAACAACCTAAGAAGAAGAAGTGGAAGAAGAAATAAAGATGAAAGAATTGGTAACGGTAGTTACCTCTTCTTTGAAGCGCCTCTTTGAGACCTCCTCTTAGGGCACTAAAATTGGTCTTTGAGGAAGACCAGAACCTCTAGGATGTTTCTAGGGAAGTGTAGAAGAGATTTTGGCAGGGGTTGGCCGAGCTTGAGTGCTCAAATTGGTGTGAGGAGGAGGGGGAGGAGGTGTCCTTTTATAAGGGAGGAGAGGGGCACCTTAGGAATATCTCAAAATATTATTTTATATTAAAGTCAAAATCGGTTTATAATGGTTCCAAAGGGTCTTATTTCGAATCTAAAGTGGGTATGGGTCGAAATCCTATCAACCATTAGGATTTAGACAAGTTTAGGGTATTATTTTAACCTTATCAATTAGATTTAACTCTAAGTTAATTAATTTAACTTTACCGTGTCTTTTTGTTTTCTTTTACTATATGGTTAATACACTTACTATAACATGCCAAAAGAACCCCAAATTGTTTATTATTAATATATATATCCTTATCTAAGTCATTTGGCCGAACCTTAGATTTTTAGGAATAAAATAACAATTAATAATATAATATTTGATTTAAAAACTATTTTGTGTCAATTTTGACACTATTTGATATATGATTTTTGTGAAAGTCATAACAGAATTATATGTTCGAACCAAGTTGATTAAATCAATACTAATATATCATAGTAACCTAGAAAATTAGTGTAATTCATAAAAAGTCTCAAATTACATTTATTTTGGTATTTATATTATCAATTTTGTCAATATTTCATTAATAAGATAATTACTACATCATCTTTGTGTCATAAATAAATTAAATTATTTGATGTCTAAAAATTACAAATAAAATACCATCATGTAGGAAATCTTTTTAGCTTTCTAATGAATATTTACAATCGAATTTATCTTATGTATAACCCTATATTAAAAATGATTTACTTATTAAACTTTGATTTTAACTATTTTAACCCTTCTTTAAATAAATTAATAATAAATGTCCTAATCTAATCCAAGTGGGCCTAAATGGTCATATTTTATTCCTAAGTTTGTTTTTTGTCGAATTACACTTGTCCAATAGAATTAGGACATGTGTTAGGGTAATATTAATATCATATTTACCCTTAGTTACCCTATTTACTATTAACCGCGGTAAAAATAGTAAAAAGTTACTATTCACCAAAAAATTATTTTCATCTCATTGAACCACATTTTAGTCCTTGATATTAACCGTGTCTCTCGGATTTTTGAAATTCCATTCACAGAAGCGGTAAAATTAAGTTTTATGCAAAATTCAGTTTTTAACCTACCACTTAGTGGTTTCACTATTCATCAAAATTTGAAAGTTTTCAGAAAAATACCAAAATTTCACCCTAGGATAATTTCGATATTCTGAGTCCAAAAATGAAGTCCATTTTGAAAAATAAAATTTATAAAATTTCAAAAAGTGGTTATTACTATTCATAACGGCTAGTTTTAATAATATTTAAATAGCATATCGTTGTTTAGTGAAACTCGGTATTGCGTATTACACACGCTATTGAGGAAGGTCGTGATTGCGTGTAATGCAAGGCAAGTCAAGGATGCGTGTTGTGCAAGCTCCTTTTGGTGTAGCGTACAACACAAGACTTTAATAAAATTAAAAAGAATATTTTTTATAAAATCTTGGGCTGTTACATTCTACCCCCCTTAAAATGAATTTCGCCCTTGAAATTCGTCGGGGTTATAAATGGTTTACTATTCGAAAGTTTCTTTAATAGAAACCCCCATCGTAAAAAGGAATATCAAAATCAATCTTTAAAAACAAAAGTATGAAACGTAACGGTTACCCAAATAAACTAATCATTGGGTTTCCACATAGGTGAAAATATGGATATGGAAGAGAAATCTAACCATCATGTTCTGATGGAGAGTGGTAGAGAACATGGCTATGGAAAAGCCAGTAATCACAAATCCATAGATTTGTGATGATATAAGGTACCATCTGATTCATCAGGTATAAGATCACTAGGACAACATTTTTGGTTTTCAAGATCATTTCCCTAAAGTTGAAAATTTGAATTAGAATAAATACTTACTTTATTTTGGTACAATCTCACTGTTGTTCGTGCCTTGAACAATTTCCACTTCATATCTTAAATAAATGAAGTTGAATTTGTTATTCATGAAGTGTTAGCAGATCATGTGATAGAATGACGGGTCATTCCATTTGTCTCAAAAAAAGGTTAGCAAAAATTATATGCATAAGTCGATCTATAGTGAGATTAATCATATATGGTTCCTAAAATGGACTTATACTTCATATATCATACTGCTTAATATAATAAAACTAGTTTCTACTAAATAGGGACTTCCTGTAGGCCAGTGGTAGGCGATAAATGCCAGTCGCACTTCGGTTGTGTGTTCGATTCCCACAGCCTTGTCCGAAGCGATGGGCTGTCGCCCGTCCTGCAGGTTGTCCTTTTTCCAAAACTATATAACATCCCATCAATAATATTGAAAAAAAAACAATACTAACTTATGTCCAACATAATCCATTCCAATCTTTTAGGATTATCCATAATACTGCAGTCGACTCTCATAATATAGTGAAAATGATTACCAGAGATTTAACACCATCATCGATCCCCATATATCATAAGATATGTTTTGTTGGTCACATTCCAAACATTCAAAGTCCTTAATCGTGTATTCTCTTGAATACCTTAGTGAAAACATGAATGCAGTTAAAATTTAACACTTTTCACATACCAAAATCCTCAAAATTCTATATACTCAAACTTAGTCCTTATATCAATCATGAGCTCATGAATACAATCAAACATCTCATTATCTTCTTATCCTTTCATTATGCACTTATCATCTACTTTCCAAAAGTATCTGAATAACCTTTCATGGTTACTGGTACCATTCATCATACACTTTCAAAACTTAAGTAAATACAACAGTGTAACAATCCTTTGATGTCTCCTTATTCCATGAGATTACTTATACAACATTACACATGATAAACATGTAATCATTCCACTACATTCTTAGACCATTGATTGAGCTTCAACATTTCTTTCATCTCACATATCATTTGTAGTTTCTTCATCATCATCAACATAAATACTTCCCATACGACCATACTGATTCTCTTCATGAGACTTTCCCTTAGGGCATTGGTTTGCATAATGCCCGTACATTCCACATTTAAAGCATTTAACCATTGTTGATGTCGTATCAATACCATTATCCTCATCCATGGTGTTAACTGAACCTCTTCCTTTGCACTTACTTGCTTTGTGTCCTTCTTTTCCACACCCAAAGCATCTTCCAGTTCCTTTGAAACATTCTCCTTGATGCCTCTTCCCACATGAATTACATAGGGGAAATTGAACTTTCTTTCCTCTATGATCATCATGAAACTCCATCTTTCTCTTATTAGCCGAGTCAGGAAACTTACCAAATTTTACTTTATTGATCATATTATGAGATTGCTGATTCGACATAATAATGATGTTTGGACTTCCAAATCCCATTTCATTATGAAGAATATCATTCCATTTTCCATCATATCCTCCATTATTGTGAATCATCTTGTTTCCAGCCATTTTCTAAAACCCAAAAAGAATAGTGTGAGAGGCAAAAATCATGCTAGGGAAAACAACATAATAAAGGGGGAGTACCTTCAATATCTAACATCTTAGGTTTAATTCTAAGATCGTTACCATAGTTCTAGGACTATCCTATACGTATACGTATTCTTAGGGACATCCCTAGACATACCTTAGAAATATCTCTAGGGATCTCACTAACGTTTTCACATCCTAGTTTCCAAAGGTTGACTAAACCTTTCCTCTGATACCAATTGTAGAGACCCGTATCTTGACGTACATGGATACTACATTACTTTTGCGGAATACTTAGTACATAACAAAAACACACACACAAGGACCGTAATAGTTTAGTGTCTTTGGAAACTCGGAATATAATCTTCTAATCGTGGTGAAAGATCTTCAAAATCTCCCATAAAGATCTTCCTTTTTTTTACCTAAAACCTTTCTTTATATCCTGGGGAAAAGAAAACATAAAAGGGTGAGCTCAAATGCTCAGTAAGGGTATACAAAAGAAATAAAAATCATATCATATCTTTTTGAAAATCATAACCTGCAAAAGAGATCATAATATCTTAACATGGAACAAATCATAGAAGTGAAAATGAGATCACCATAATCATAACATGAAACTTGAAACTTTGTGGAATGCACACATAATCATGAAAAATCATTTCTTGTTAGTCATGACTCATTGCCAAGACTATATTAGTGGACAAAGTCCCTTTCTGAATTGAGTAACCCTCGTTTCAGTCCTGTTTCACTGAACCGGTATAACCTACCGTTCCAGACCTGTCTATCTCATGAGATATAAAATCTTTACCCAATGCATTGGAGGGAGATATAGGTCCCACCCATCTTATAATGAATCCTTTCTTATGTGTGCCACATAATCATAAATCATACATCATCTCATAACCCATGTAATAAAAATGGGATTCTTAAACAACATGACATCATAAAACAATTCATATAAGATAAAGTAATTCATAAAAATATTTCCATCACAACATAATCAAATCAATGTAATAATAGGGATAGAAACATAACCCTATATTATCTTAGATGGAAAATAATTTTGATAAAACACTTGAAATGAATTCTTGAGGAAAATATCCTTTCTTCTTCAAAATCAATTTCTTTCCACAAAATGTCATGAAATTTTAAAAGAAAGAGATTTTATTGAAAATAGTCATGAAATATTTTGGAGGAATCTTCATGAAAATAAGGCTTTATAAAACCGTAAAAATCCGTTCGTGCCGTTTAAGTTAAAAAAACATTCTTCTCGTACTTTTGTCGGAAAAGTCAAAAAGTACCTCGTACGAAAAATGACAAAAGATTCCTTTCATATCTTTTACTAAAAACTCACCGAAGGGTAAAATTGGATATAAACTATTGTATAAGGATATAAATATTACATATTGGGGAAACATGTATGTGGATGATAAAATACACCCCAGTAAATACCAAAGTATAAACAATCTCGGATAAAAATGAGATTGTGATATTTCCCTTACCTTAGGTCCGATTTGCTTCGTATGTGTCCGAACCTCCTGTATAATGATTTAAATAATGTCATTGACTTATTATAGAATCATATTCATTGTTATGATATCATATATGGTTCACTTATGACATTATATTACCCGTTCTTTTGTAAATTCCATGTTAAAGAAGCGTTTTGGGTAAAATCGTTTCATTTATCGTAGGTGTTTTGACTTGTTGTTCTTGACATTATTATTACTTATATCATGATTTACTTACTTCCAGAATATAAAATTTGATTTATATATCATATATATTCAGTATATATATATATATAATAGATAGATAAATAAAATGAAAAACACCGTTCATGGAGACGGTAGTCCGTACGTACGCATGAACGCTGTTTTCCATTCCTTATTGTCTTGAAATGGAAGTAGGTAGATGACATACATATATATATATACATAATACAGTAGCTTTATAATTTCATATATTTCATTATTATTTCTTATATATACTTTATAATCATTCTTAAATGGTTAACATGGAGAATGAATCTCATCGCGTCGTGGAGACGGTAGTCCGTACGTACGCACGAGCGATGATATCATTTTCATAAATATTGAATTGAATCGGAGTGGATTATATAATATATCAGAATCAATATGATGTTTTAATAACTATGTATAGTTATTCTTTACACCATTATACCCATCCATGTAAGGTGGTGGTGGAAAATAGATTACACCACGGCGTGGAGACGGTATTCCGTACGTACGCACGCGCAGTGATTTCTTTTTCCGTAGGATGGATAGATGGTGAAATAGGGTTATTTCATACTTATAATAACATATAAGTATATGAGTGATACTTATGTTATTACTTCATAATGAAACAACCTAAGAAGAAGAAGTGGAAGAAGAAATAAAGATGAAAGAATTGGTAACGGTAATTACCTCTTCTTTGAAGCGCCTCTTTGAGACCTCCTCTTAGGGCACTAAAATTGGTCTTTGAGGAAGACCAGAACCTCTAGGATGTTTCTAGGGAAGTGTATAAGAGATTTTGTCAGGGGTTGGCCGAGCTTGAGTGCTCAAATTGGTGTGAGGAGGAGGGGGAGGAGGTGTCCTTTTATAAGGGAGGAGAGGGGCACCTTAGGAATATCTCAAAATATTATTTTATATTAAAGTCAAAATCGGTTTATAATGGTTCCAAAGGGTCTTATTTCGAAGCTAAAGTGGGTATGGGTCGAAATCCTATCAACCAATAGGATTTTGACAAGTTTAGGGTATTATTTTAACCTTATCAATTAGATTTAACTCTAAGTTAATTAATTTAACTTTTACCGTGTCTTTTTGTTTTCTTTCACTATATGGTTAATACACTTACTATAACATGCCAAATGAACCCCAAATTGTTTATTATTAATATATATATCCTTATCTAAGTCATTTGGCCGAACCTTAGATTTTTAGGAATAAAATAACAATTAATAATAAAATATTTGATTTAAAAACTATTTTGTGTCAATTTTGACACTATTTGATATATGATTTTTGTGAAAGTCATAACAGAATTATATGTTCGAACCAAGTTGATTAAATCAATACTAATATATCATAGTAACCTAGAAAATTATTGGAATTCATAAAAAGTCTCAAATTACATTTATTTTGGTATTTATATTATCAATTTTGTCAATATTTCATTAATAAGATAATTACTGCATCATCTTTGTGTCATAAATAAATTAAATTATTTGATGTCTAAAAATTACAAATAAAATACCATCATGTAGGAAATATTTTTATATTTCTAATGAATATTTACAATTGAATTTATCTTATGTATAACCCTATATTAAAAATGATTTACTTATTAAACTTTGATTTTAACTATTTTAACCCTTCTTTAAATAAATTAATAATAAATGTCCTAATCTAATCCAAGTGGGCCTAAATGGTCATATTTTATTCCTAAGTTTGTTTTTGGTCGAATTACACTTGTCCAATAGAATTAGGACATGTGTTAGGGTAATATTAATATCATATTTACCCTTAGTTACCCTATTTACTATTAACCGCGGTAAAAATAGTAAAAAGTTACTATTCACCAAAAAATTATTTTCATCTCATTGAACCACATTTTAGTCCTTGATATTAACCGTGTCTCTCGGATTTTTGAAATTCCATTCACAGAAGCGGTAAAATTAAGTTTTATTCAAAATTCAGTTTTTAACCTACCACTTAGTGGTTTCACTATTCATCAAAATTTGAAAGTTTTCAGAAAAATACCAAAATTTCACCCTAGGCTAATTTCGATATTCTGAGTCCAAAAATGAAGTCCATTTTGAAAAATAAAATTTATAAAATTTCAAAAAGTGGTTATTACTATTCATAACGGTTAGTTTTAATAATATTTTAATAGCATATCGTTGTTTAGTGAAACTCGGTATTGCGTATTACACACGCTATCGAGGAAGGTCGTGATTGCGTGTAATGCAAGGCAAGTCAAGGATGTGTGTTGTGCAAGCTCCTTTTGGTGTAGCGTACAACACAAGACTTTAATAAAATTAAAAAGAATATTTTTTATAAAATCTTGGGCTGTTACAATATGACACTTGCACTGGTGGAAGGCCCAACATGACTTTCTTGGAATCCACCATCTTTTACAGGAGATACTTGAAAACAAAGTATTATTGGATGGAGTGTCATAGTATCTGGTGATACAGAAAACAATTTAAATGGTCGTTGAGACCCACTTCATCGGCTCTCTTTGGCTCTCACAGCTAGAGTAGAGTGCAATTCATGGCATCTATAAAATAGCCACAGACTTGGTCTTCTCAAAATGGATAAACTATATTTATTCATTTTTAGAACTTATTTATTTTTTAAACCTATCACTCATCTTGTCGAGGTGGGGGTGGATTTTGGCGTCCACGGTGTCCCACGTGGTTCAATGGGGGCCTCGAAACTAGGGCTGGTGCTTGGGGTGGCTTTTGTATGACATAAGTCACTTCATCTTTTTCTATTCTTTTCCTAGGGGCCGATGGGGACATTTGGGACTTTTGGTTAGTTCATTGCATAGAGACTTATATCCTTTGGGAAATGGAAGAGTTGTATCTAAACCCGTTTTTAGGTAACCAAGCTTGACATGCATGGACATTATATTAATTTTGTGAAATACTTAATACATAACAAAAATAGACACCCAAGGAATTTAATAGTTTAGTGTCTTTGGAAACTCAGGACAAAATCTTCTAATCATGGTGAAAGATCTTCAACATCTCCCATAATAACCATCAACATTTTTTTCATACATAAAAACTTTATTTATATCATGGGGAAAAGAAAACATAAAAATGGTGATCTCAAATGATCATTAAGGGTAATCATGGAGAAAATAAAGAAAACCATATATATTTGAACATGAAAACGTGAACATAATGTTTAAACATCAAAATCTTGAGCAATGAAATAACACATGGCAGTAAGGAATTGATCATAATGGAACATAAATCATAATAAAATAGCATGGTATTAAAACATGTAATTGTGGAAAACCATTAAGCACATGATATTATTTCCATAGTAGCTGAGGCATTTCTACCAAGACCATCATAGTGGGAAAATTCCATTACTAAACCAGGTTTACTTGTCGTTCCAGTCCTGTATTACTGAACAGGATTTAATTGTCGTTCCAGCCATGTTTATCTCATGAGATATAAATCTTTACCCAATTAATTGGAGGGAGATATAGGTCCCACCGATCTCATATTGAAATCATTCTTAAGTGTTCTACAAAACAATCATAAATCATTCATCATAACTCAAAGAATAAAATGGGTTTCATAAACATCATCCCATCTTAACATAATCCATATAAAACAAATGGATATCAAAAAATCAAACCATATAAATAATAGTGATATTATACTTGAAATATAATCATACTAAATAATGTCATCTTATATGGGATATAGTTTTGATAAAATACTTTAAATGAATTCTTGAGGAAAATATCCTTTCTTCTTCAAAATCATTTTCTTTTCTCAAAATGACATGAAATTTTAAAAGAAATAAATTTTGTTGAAAATAATAATGTATCATTATAGAGTATGATTCATGGAAATAAGGCGTTATGAAATCGTAAAAATGCATTCATGCCGTATAAGTTTAAAAAAACATTGTTATTGTACTTTTTCCGTAAAAGTCAAAAAGTACCTCGTATGGTAAACAAAAGAAAGATTCCTTCCATACTACATAGTAAAAGTCAAAATAGGGTAAACATGACTTTAAACATTAATAGATAAATAATAAACACTTTATTAAAACAATTTTATAAAACACAGATGTGGATGATAAATATAACCCCAGTAAATACTTACATATAAGCAATCTCGGATAAAATGAGATTTGAAAAATTATCCCTTACCTTATGTCCAATTTCTTCCATATATGTCCGAGAATCCATTATAGTGGGTTTAAACATATTATTAACTTGTAACAGAACCATAATAATATTTATGATATCATATAAGATTCACTTATGACTTTATATTACCCGTTCTTTTGTCAATTCCATGAAAAAGCAACGTTTTGGGTAAAATAATTTCATTTATCGTACGTGTTTGGACTTCTTTTTCTTGATATTATTACTTATAACCTGATTTATATAATTCCATAATGTAAAAAAATGATTTATATATAATATATATTCATAATATAAATATATATGGTAGATCAATAAATTAAATTAAATACACCGTTCATGGAGGCAGTAGGCCGTACGTACTAATGAACAGTGTTTTCATTTCCCTATTTAATTGAATAGAAGTATGTAAATGAAACATATATTTAAATAAGTCTAGTATAATTATTATGTCATATCTTTCATGATAATTTATTATATATACTTTATAATCATTCTTGATTGGTTAATGTAGAGAATGAATCTCATCGCGCTGGGGAGATGGTAATCCGTACGTACGCACGAGCAATGATATCGTTCTCTTAATTATTGAATGGTATTGGAGTAGATTATATAATATATCAGAATTAGTATCATTTTAAAATAATAATATATAGTTATTCCTTCCACCATTATACCCATTCAAGTAAGGTGGTGGTGGAAAATAGATTACACCACAGCATGGAGACAGTATTCCGTACGTACGCACGCGTGGTGATTTCTTTTTTCGTATGGTGGATAGAAGGTGAAATGGAATTGTTTTATATTTATAATAAAATATAATTATATGAGTGATACTTATGTTATTACTTTATAATGAAACAAATAAATAAGATAATTATAAGAATAAATAAATTTGAAAGAATCGGTAAAGGATATTACATCTTCTTCGACGCGCCTCTTCTAAACCTCCTCTTAGGGTACTAATGTTAGTATTTGAAGAATACCAA
This sequence comes from Viscum album, assembly GCA_963277665.1. NCBI lineage: Eukaryota > Viridiplantae > Streptophyta > Magnoliopsida > Santalales > Viscaceae > Viscum > Viscum album. Next base: position 1,345,802,405 of record OY728155.1, on the reverse strand, counting down.
TACCTATAGTATGTTTCCATAGAAGAGGAGAAGAGAAATTGTTAGGGGTTTTCCGATAATTAAGGATAAAAATGGTGTGAGGAGGAGAGGGTGGAGGTGCCCTTTTATAAGAGAGGAGAGGGGTACTTTTGGAAACCTCTAAAATATTAATTTATTATAAACCCAAAACCTACATAAAAACATCCAAGGTGAATCAAATTCAGATATTAGATAACATAGGGTTGTAATATCATAATAATATTAAATTTATACATTTTTTTATTTTATTTTAAACCTTATCATTTTGATTTATCCTTATTTAATCTATTTAAGATTATTTATGGTAATAATGTTATAAATTTTATATGATTATAAATACTTACTTATGTGTTATTAATTATACATAATTTTATAATTAATTACATGTTAGATCATAAAATTTTAATTTTTAAAATTATTTTTTATTTTTAAACTAATTAATAATATAATATATCAATAGTGTCAATTTTGACACAATTAATTTATTTGAATTTAAATAAAATCCACAGAGGATATGTTTTAGAAATAAATAACTATTTTATAGATTCCTAACAAGTAATATTATTCTATAAAATTCGTGGAGCACATTAATTAATTCATATTATATTTATTTTAATACTTTTAAAATCATTTATTTGATATTTATCTTAATAAAATAATTACTACAATATTTTTATATAATTATATAAAATACTTATTTTTTGAATAAAATTAAAAATAAAATAATATGATGTATATAAATATTATATATTCCATAAAAATACTTTTACTCTAATTTATCATCTTAAAATCACAACATTTAAATTGTTATATTTATTAAATTATGAAGGTGACAACATTGATATCATTTAATATAAAATAATATAAGTGTTATAATCTCTATTATAAGGCTCCAAATGGACAAATATTTAACCATTGGATGATTATAGATTACATGTACATTACCAATAAGTTTTGGTCAGGTTTTTGTGCCTTTTATGGTCTTTATTAGTTTAGTACAAATTGTATTATTGATTTTTCACTAAATAAACAATTTCTGCATTACTATTGTGTCACCATTAATGATAATTATATAATCCCTAAAAATTTTAAATAAATTAACATGATTTAGATAATTTTATTATCTTTTTGGTGAATATTTATGTTCTAATTATTATTAATTTTATCACTAAATTAAAATTATTACACTTATAAGATATAAGAGAGTGACATGTTGTCACTATCTTTGGTTTTAATAATAATTACATCATTTTAATGGTCAAAAGTCCATGAAATGAATCTATTTAGACCCTTAGGTGATATGAGTCGACTATTAATCATCCAGTATAATTTTTCCAGGTGTTAGGGTAATTTTATAATCTTATTTTTACCCTTAATTACCCGATTTACCTTTAACTATGGTAAATAAAATTTACCGTAGTTACTATTCATAATGCCTAAAAATAAAACTTAGCATATTAACATAATTTAGACCTACTGATTCCAAATATGGAATCTTTTTTTTTTTTGAAATTCAATACACAGAAGTGGTAGTATTTAATTTAAAATTAATCTCGCTGTTGAGAAAACGGGTTTTAAAAGATAAAACATTGCAAAAGATTGAGATGTTTTTACCTATGAATTCAATGTAAAATTAATGATAATAACTTAAATTATATTAAATGGTAAGAATATATTCTATTTATAATTTAAAACCATTCAAAATTATAATTTATCCATATAAATTATCTCGATGAAAAAAGTTGGTTTTAATTAAAATTTAGCGTATTTTTACTATTTATCAAAATATGAAGGTTATCAGAATCATCTCAAAAATTTATACAAAGTAAATTTTTATATCCTGATTCCAAGGAAGATGTTTTATTTGTAAAATTTAACTTATAAACATGTAAAAACATTATTTAATGTGGGTGTGCCATCAAATGGCGGCAAAACTGTATTTTTTTTAAAATACTTATTTTACCCGAAAAAATTATTTTGTTCTCATACAATGTTCTATAAAATGTGTAAGATGAATTATAATGTAATAAAATTAAAAATTTAGTTACTAATATTCATAACATCTTTTTCATAATAATATTATAACAATATATTGTTGTTTAGTAAAACTCAGTATTGCGTACAACACATGTTATCGGGGAAGGTCACTATTGTGTGTAATGCAAGCCACATCAGGGTTACGTGTAGTGAAAGCTTATTTTGGTGTAGCGTATAACATAATCAAAATATAGTTCATTTATACATTTATCAAAATCTATACCTGGTATTGTGTATAGCACAATCTAATTTTGTTGTAGCGTACAACACAATACAACAATGAAATTAAAAAGATTATTTCTCATAAAATCTCAGGGTGTTACATTCTACCGCCCTTAAAATGAATTTTTCCCTTGAAATTCATCAGGTTTATAAATCGTTTACACCATGAAAGTTTCTTTCATAGAATCCCACATCGTAAAAAAAGTAATACTAAAACATAATTTTAAAAGGGAAAGTTAGAAACATTACAGTCACCCAAAGTAACTCAACACTTGGTTTCCATATAGGAGAATATTGGTGAAAATATGGATATCGAAGAGAAATGTAACCATCATGTTTGGATGAAGAGTGGTAGAGAACATGGCTATGAAAAATCCAATATTCACAAAGCCATAAATTTGTGATTATCTAAGGTACCATCTGAGTCATCAAATATGAGGGCACTGAGACACCATTTTTGGTTTTCTTGTTCATTTCCCTAATGTTGAAGAATTTTTTAATTGAAAGAAATACATACTTTATTTTGGTACAATCTCACTATTGTTTGTGCATTGAACAATTTTAACTTCATCTCTTAAAGAAATAAAGTATAATTTGTCTTTCGTGAAGTGTTAGAAAATCATGTGATAGAATGATAGGTCATTCCATCTGTCTCAAACATAATGTTAGCAAATGTTATATTCATAAGTCCATTTTATGGTGAGATTAACCGTATATGGTTTCATAAATGGAAATATACTTCATCTATCATACCGTTTAACAAAATAAAACTAGTTTCTACTAACCAGGGACTTCATGTAGGCTAGTGGTAGGCAATAAAGGCCTGTCACACTTCAGTTGTGGGTTCGATTCTCACATCCTTGTTCAACGCGATGGGTTGTCACCCGTCCTAAGGGTTGTCCTTTTTCTAAAACTATACTATCATTATATCAAAAATTTCTAGCCTAAAACAATACTATCTGATGTCCAACTTAATCCATTCGAATCTTTAGGCTTATCCAAAATACTTATGTCCACTCTCATAGTATAAAGAAAAATATTACTAGAGAGGTTATATAAAAATAATGTGATTACCATCATTTATCCCTCGTATATCATAAGATATATCTTGTTGGTCATATTCCAAACATGTGAATACCTTAATCCTACATTTTCTGGAAACATGAATTACCATATAACCATAGTGAAAACATGAATTCTGTCAAAAGTTAACTCTTTCCACATACTAAAATCCCAAAATTTCTATATACTCAAACCATTATGTCACTTTGTCCTTATATCAGTCATGTGCTTGTTAATACAATTATTTTCTCTGTATCCCTTCATTATGAACATATCATCTTCTTTCCAAAAATATCAAAATACCCTTTCATGGTTGCTGGTACCTTTCAACATATACTTTCAAATACTTTAGGAAAAACAATAGTGTAACAATCCTTAGATGTGTATTTATTCCATTGTACCATTAAATTACCTATACATCATAACTCTTGATAAAAATACAATCATTCCACAACCTTCTTAAACCACTAACCGAGATTCAACAATTATTTCATCTCACATATCATTTGTAGTCTCTTCATCATCATCAATATAAATACTACCCATATGACCATGCTGATTCTCTTCGTGATACTTTCCCTTAGGGAATTGGTTTTCATAATGCCCGTACATTCCACATTTAAAACATTTAACAGTTATGGATGTCTTAGCAATACCATTATCCTTGTTAATGATGTTAACTGAACATTTTCCTTTGAAATTACTGGCTTTGTGTTCTTCTTTTCCAAACCGAAAGCATATACCATTTCCATTGAAACATTCTCCTTGATGCCTCATCGCACATGATTTACATGAGGGAAATTGAACCTTTTTTCCCCTATGATCATCATGAAACTTCGTATTTCTCTTATTAGATGAGTTAGGAAACATACCAAAGTTGAGATTATTGATCATATTATGAGAGTGAGGATTATGTCTAATAATGATTTTTTGCCTTCCAAATCCCATTTCATTTTGTTGCTCATGATGAATATCATTCCATTTTCCATCATATTATCCATTAACATGAATCTTCCTATTTCTAGCCATTTTATAAAACCCTAAAAGAATACTGTGAGAGGAAAAAATCATACTAGAAAAACAACATAATCAAGGGGAGTACATTCAATATCTAACATATTAGGTTTAATCCTAGGTTATTAATGATCGTTATCAAAATTCTAGGACTGTAAACTATACATATACCTAACCTTATGTACATCCCTAGACATACCTTAGATATATCTCTAGGATCCTCACTAAATTTTTCCATCCTAGTTTCCAAAGGTTAACTAAAATTCCCTCTGATACCAAATGTAGAGACCCAAGCATGACGTACATGGAAATTATGATACTTTTTCGGAATAATTAATACATAACAAAAACAGACACCCAAGGAATGTAATAGTTTAGTGTCTTTTAAAACTTGGGACAAAATCTTCTAATCATGGTGACAGATCTTCAACATCTCCAATAAAGATCATTCACTTTTTTTCTTACCTAAAACCTTTCTATTTATCCTGGGGAAAAGAAAACATATAAAGGGTGAGATCAAATGCTCAGTAATGGTAATCATGGATAAAATAAAGCAAACCATGTATATTTTAACTTAAAAATAGTAACATAATGTCTAAACATAAAAATCTTGACCAATGACATAACACATGGCAGTACATAATGCATAGATCATAATGGAACATCAATCATGATAAAATAGCATGGGAATAAAACATGTAATTGAGGAAAAACATTAATCACTTGATATGATTTCCATAGTAGTCGAGGCACTGCTTCCAAGACCATCATAGTGGACAAATTCCATTACTGAACTGGGTTTACTTGTCATTACAGCCCTGTATTACTGAACCTGATTTACTTGCCATTCCAGCCATGCTTATCTCATGAGATATAAATCTTTACCCAATTCAATGGTGGGAGATATAGGTCCCACCCATCTCATATTGAAATCATTCTTACGTGTGCCACAAAACAATCATAAATCCTTCATCATAACCCAAAGAATAAAATGGGTTTCATAAACATCATCCCATCTTAACATAATCCATATAAAACAAATGGATATAAAAAAACCAAACAATGTAAATAATAGAGATATTATACTTGAAATATAATCATACTAAATAATTTCATCTTATATGGGTAATAGTTTTGATAAAACACTTGAAATGAATTCTTGAGGAAAATATCCTTTCTTCTTCAAAATCATTTTCTTTTCTCAAAATTACATGCAATTTAAAAAGAAATAAATTTTGTTGAAATTAATCATGAAGCATTGTAGAGTAAGATTCATGTAAATAAGGCGTTATTAAACCATAAAAATATATTCATGCTATATATGTTAAAAACATTCTTCTTGTACTTTTGCTGGAAAAGTCAAAAAGTACCTCGTATGGTAATCAAAAGAAAGATTCCTTCCATACTACATAGTAAAAGTAAAAATGGGTAAAATGACTTTAAAAATACATGGAATAATAGTGAACACATTATTAAAACATTATTATAAAACACATACATGTATGAAAAAATATAACTATAAGGCCCCAGCCTTAAACCTTACTTAATCTTGAGTTATTACAAGATTACACATTGAGGATCTTTTCGGGTTTAGAGTTTTAGAGAATTAGATCATAAAACTTGCATTACATTCCACATATAAACCAAGTGGTTACATAAAGATAGTATTCTTCATTCCCATCAATGGAAACACATTTAAAATAAAACATGGATTATTTCTTGACACATCCTTGACTCTATCATCTTATCATGTACCTTTCCCTTGACCTGTGGAAAACATTTCAAAAACTTGGGATGAGCATAAAAACTCAATATGGGTTAAAAAAACATGGAAAGGAAACATGAGTCTATACATAAGAATGAAACCATACTTTACCCATAAAACATAGGCACTTTAACATACCTCATAAAATCATGAATAAATCATAGAAATCATAAGACATAAAGGTAACTTGAGGCATTCATAACATTCTTACGTAGGGAGTAACCCACTTGGTTACGTTTGGAATACCCATCACAGTATATTCCCTAAAATCTCTTCGGAGAAACCTTAATGTTTCACTCCTTCGCGTTACCCAATGCATTGGAGATCTATAACGGGCTCACCCGCCCTTAGTTTATCACGGAACCACCCGTCTTCATAATAATGCCCAAGAACCATAACATAATCATATCACATAAAACATGCATAAAGGAAACATAACATTTCCACATTTCAATCACGAGATATCAATAAAACATATTGATATAATAAAAACATTATGAAAACCATTTTCAATACTAAAATAAAAGAAAAGTAAAACATGGTATTTATTTTTCTTTTTAAAAGAAGGTATGGCTTGTAGAGGAAGCCGAAACTCAAATAACGGTCACGACGGCGGGGAAGTCGTTGTCGCCGCATACGTACGACAAAAACATTCCCTTTTTTCATTTAGTAAACGCTTCGTATAAAAAAGATTCCTTTTGAATAAACGTAAAAGTCAAAGGGGTTTATACACCGTATAAAAGAAAGTTGTGTATAAAATAAAATATGCCTCAACAAAAGGAGATTGAGACGAAGTCCCATACCTCGTATCCGACTTGACCCGACCGTTATTTAATCTCCTGAATAATAAACTTGAGTTAATCTCTACTTGCTTAAGAACCTTTTTCAATTTCATTATTCCTTTTATACCATGTTATGGACATCATGTAATCATTTAAGTTAATAATGTTCATTTTGTCGGTATTTGGTTCTTAAGTCAAAAATAGACTTCTTACACTTACATGTTGTTAATTTGGTCAAAGGTTCATTATATCCAGAATGGTATTCATGATGTAGATATCATATATGTCATATATATCCATTACATAAATGCATTTATAATATTACATCACATTTAGAGGTAAGAAATGAAATGCACCGTTCATGGAGACGGTAAGCCGTACGTACGCATGAACGCTACTTCCATTTCTATTTCATATTTTCTGGAATGGAATCATAATGATATAAGAGTATATTATAATTCCAGTATAATAACATATATAATATCATTAACTTTATCCTTTAAACATCCCACATATGGTATTAACGAATCAAATCACTTTTAGGGGGCGGTAGTCCGCACTTCCTAAAATGAAGATATCGTGTTTACCCATAATGGAAACCATAAAGGTATGCCCAAAATGAAAACACAGAAGCTTAAGGAAAACATAAACATATTATATATCATATATAAAAATAGTGACATCATAATGGCCACCTTTGAAGGTGTTAAATGAGTGTTGAACAATCATCATTTCGGGAGGCAGAATTTCTCCATCCACAGAAACCGTATGTTCTTTAACCATTTGATGTAGTTGTGTGAGAGTGTAGCTCAAATAAATATTATAACAACATCCTAGTATATTGAAGATACTGGTGTTGTTACAAAGGAAGTAAATAAAAAGATTTTAGGGGGTTGGAGAAGCAAAATAAAACAAATGAACATGAGAGAATGAATTACCTTTAAAAGTGTAACTCCTTTTGAGTTGAGCCTAAAGGCTTCCTTTGAAAGGATTCTGCCCAAAGTTAATCCTCTAGGATGAGTAGAGGGATGTGGAGAGAGTAAATGGTCAGGGTTTGTCCGAGCCAAAGGCTTGAGAAGTGTGTGAAATGAGGTAGAGGTGGGGGCCTTTTATAAGAGGAGAGGAGGGGCACTTTTGGAAAGTAAAGAAATATTACTTTATTTTGAAAATGTGTTTCGGTTTAAAAAGGTCCCACATTGATATAATTCGTGGATAAGGTGATAAGGGTTCGAAATACACTCATCCAATTGGTTTTTTCCATGTTTAGTTCATATATTTTACATTATCTTTCCATTTTATTTAAATCGTCAAATAATGATGTCATCGCTGCATCATTATTATGTCATAAATAATTTAATTTATTTAATGTCTAAAAATCATAAAAAAAATACTATGATGTAGGAAATCTTTTTATCTTTCCAATGACTGTTTATAATCAAAAATCTGATCTTTATAACCCCATGTAACAATTGTTTTCGTAAAACATCTCTTGTTTGTGTCATTTTTACTTTAACATTTAATAAAAGTTATTTATGTCATTTCCAAACCAAAGTGTCTCCATGGGGTCCCCAAGTTGACCCATGGCTTTTCTTGGTCGGCCATGACACAACCAATAAGGTTGGGACATGTGTCTAGGTCATTTCATATTATTAAAGCATTATTTATACCTTAAACTACCCTAATTACCACTAATCGCGATTAAGAACTTAATAAGTTACTATTCACCAAAAAATTATTATAATCTCATTGAACCACATTTTACTTCTTAATGATAACCATGTATGTCAGATTTTTGAAATTCAATACACATTAGTGGTAAACTTTCATTTAACTGAAAAAACAGTTTGCTTGATTACCACTTAGTGGTTTCACTATTCATCAAAAATTGAAGTTTTTCAGAAAATTACCAAAAATTCACCCTAAGCTATATTTGATATTCCGAATTCAAAAATGAAGTCTATTTTACAAAATTCAAATCATATAAGTCACATTAATTAATTTAATAATTAATTCCCGCTGCCAGAGCAAATAGCATGTTTTTACAAAACAATAAGTATCAAAAGATTGACACCAGTTTAAGTCTAATTTCAAGGTGAAATTGATTCCAATGACCACCATTGGATAAAATGGTAAAAATATATTCATATTACACGTTAAGACCAATTAAAAAGATAATCTAATCATATAAATAAATTAGATTAAAAAGCAGTTTTGATGTAAAATGCAGTATTTTTCACTATTCATTAAAAAATGAACATTGTCAGAAAAATGCCAAAAATTCATACAAAGTAAATTTTGATGTCCCAACCATAAAGAATAAGTTTATTTTGACAAAAATAGTTTATAAAATTGTCAAAATATAGATTCAAAAATGGTTTTCCATCAAAAGGCAGTAAAACAATCTTTTAAGAATATTGGTGTATTTCATGCATAAGATTGTATTTATTTTCATTTTAAGCCTCTATAACACTATCTTAACCATTAATAGACATAGATAAAAATATCTTTTATTCATTACTTACTTGGGATGTTACATCCTTCCCCCCTTTAGAAAATTGCGTCCCCGCAATTTATTTACTTATCGAATAAATGGGGGTACTTATCCCTCATTGCATTTTCAGATTCCCATGTTGCATCTTCAATCATGTGGTTTTTTCACAAAACCTTTACGTGATGAATCACCTTATTCCGTAACACTTGCTCCCTGTGGTCAAGAATCTGGACCGGTTGTTCCTCATAAGATAGGTTCTCTTCCTGCTGAACTACCTCTGGACTCAAAACATGAGATGAATCTGGCATATACTTTCTCAACATCGAAACATGAAAAACATTGTGTACCTGAGATAAACTCGGAGGTAAAGCCACTTGGTATGCAACTGATCCAACTCTCTCCAGAATTTCATATGGTCCAATGAACCTTGGACTCAACTTTCCTTTCTTACCAAATCTCATCACACTTTTCCAAGGAGAAACCTTGAGAAAAACATGATCACCTACCTCGAAAGATAGATCCTTCCTCCGGTTATCCGCATAACTCTTCTGCCTGCTCTGAGCTGTTCTCATGTGTTTCTGAATCAGCTGAACTTTTTCTGCCATCTCTTCTACCAATTCTGGTCCCATCAACTTCCTTTCACCCACTTCATCCCAGAAAGCTGGAGTTTGACACTGCTTCCCATATAATGCCTGAAATGGTGTCATCTGTATACTGGAATGAAAGCTGTTATTATAAGAAAACTCAACCAAAGAAAGATGTTGGTCCCAACTTCCCTGATAATCCATAGAACAAGCTCGTAGCATATCCTCCAATGTCTAAATTGTTCGTTCTGACTGCCCATCTGATTGAGGATGAAAAGATGTACAAAAATTTAATTCAGTACCCAACGACTTCTGAAGGCCTTTCCAAAAGTTAGAAGTAAACCTCGGATCACGATCCAATACAATGGAGAGAGGAACTCCATGTAACCTGACTATTTCTTTAAGATACAAATGGGAAAGTTGATCAAGAGAGAAAGTATCTCGTATAGCAAGGAAATGAGTAGATTTGGTCAAGCGATCAACAATAACCCAGATTGCATTATTACCTCGAGATGTCTTCGGTAATCCAACAACAAATTCCATGGATATATTCTCCCATTTCCACTCTGGCACTGGTAAAGGCTGAAGCATCCCTTTCGGTAACTGCCGCTCTGCTTTAACCTGCTGACAAGTCAAATACTTTACAGTAAAATCAGCAATGTCTCTTTTCATTCCATCCCACCAGTAATACTCCCGCAGATCTCTATACATCTTAGTACTGCCCGGATGAACTGAAAAAGGAGAACTATGAGCTTCACATAACAGCTCTCTCTTCAACTGTGAATCACAAGGCACACACAATCTCTTCCCAAATCTCAAAACACAATCATTATCAATGTTGAATTCGGGCAACTTACCTTTCTGAACCAGCTCTACCTTTTTCTGCAACTCACTATCTTTCTTCTGTGCTTGCTTGATTCTATCTGATAGAGATGATCTCACTGATACCTGAAACAAAACAGAAGGACTTCCTGCACCAACAACTTCTATGCCAAAGTTCATCAAATCCTTAACCAAAGGATCACGTTCCAAACGCAACATTGTTAATGAAGCATTACTTTTTCGACTCAAAGCATCAGCCACTTTATTTGCTTTTCCCAGATGGTAATGAATTGTACAATCATAATCCTTGATTAATTCTAGCCATCTCCTCTGTCTCATGTTTAACTCTTTTTGAGTGAATATATACTTTAAACTTTTGTGATCGGCATATATTTCACACTTTACTCCATACAAATGATGCCTCCAAATTTTTAAAGCAAAAACAACAGCAGCTAATTCCAAATCATGTGTAGGGTAATTTACCTCATGAGTTTTCAACTGTCGTGAAGCATAAGAAATTACCTGATCATTCTGCATTAGGACGCAACCCAGTCCTTTCAATGAAGCATCACTGTATATAACAAACTCACCATTCCTGGAAGGTAGTGCCAAAACTGGAGCATTAACCAATCTTCTTTTCAATTCCTGAAAACAATCATCACATTCTTTTGTCCAGATAAACTTAACACCCTTCCGAGTTATCTTAGTCATTGGACTAGATAACCGTGAAAAATTTCTAACAAACCTTCGGTAATATCCCGCCAAACCAAGGAAGCTACGAATCTCGGTTACATTTGTGGGTCTTGGCCATTCTTCCACAACTTTTTTTTTTGCAGGATCAACAGTTATTCCATCTTTAGAAACAATGTGACCAAGGAAAGAAATTTGTTGCAACCAAAACTCACACTTGCTGAATTTTCCATACAGTTTATTTTCTTTTAAGGTTTGCAAGATAACCCTTAAATGTCTTTCATGCTCCTCTTTACTTTTACAAAACACCAAAATATCATCAATGAAAACCACCACAAACTTATCCAAGAACTCATGGAAAATTCTATTCATTAAGTCCATGAATACAGCAGGTGCATTGGTTAGCCCAAAAGGCATTACTAAAAATTCATAATGGCCATATCTCGTACGGAACGCGGTCTTCGGAATATCTGCCTCCTTTACCTTCAGCTGATGGTACCCCAATCTCAGGTCAATCTTTGAAAAAAACTGAGCTCCCTGGATCTGATCAAACAAATCATCGATATGAGGCAAAGGATATTTGTTCTTAACAGTGATATTATTCAAGGCTCTATAATCAATGCAAAGTCTCATAGAACCATCTTTCTTTTTAACAAATAAAACAGGAGCACCCCATGGTGATGTGCTAGGTCTAATGAAACCTTTCTCTAATAAATCTTGCAATTGCTCCTTCAACTCTAAAAGTTCAATTTGTGCCATTCGATAAGGGGGTTTTGAAATTGGCTTAGCATCAGGAACTAAGTCAACAGTAAACTCAACTTCCCGATCTGGTATTATTCCAGGAAACTCATCAGGAAAAACATCAGGATACTCATTTACCACTGGCACATCATTAATCTGAACAGTTCCTTTATTTTCAACGACGTGTGCAAGGTAACATTCATTTCCATCTTTTATAAGTTTCTCATCCTCTTGATATGTTATCAAAAGTAAGGGTTCATTCTTGTAAACAAACTGAAAGTCTTTCTGAAAAGAAACTTCTTTAGCTCTACAGTCAATCTTAGAATGGTAAATAGAGAGCCAATCCATACCCAGGATAACATCAAACTCTACTAGAGGTAGAACAATAAGGTTTGCAAGTAGGTTCTTTCCACATATAAGGATAGGAAGATTCTTATAAATTCTTTTTGCCTCAACATTCCCCCCAGGTGTTTTTACCAAAAGTTCAGGAGTCATTTCTTGAGATGGTATTCCCATTTTACTAGAAAAGGTTTCAGAGATGAAAGAATGTGTAGACCCCGAATCAAACAACACACTGGCATAATCTGAGAAAACAAACAAAGTACCTGATACAACTTCATTTGATGGCCCGACATCTGCTGAAGTAGTTGCAAAGGATTTCACCACCCCTTTCTGCTTGTAGTCTAACTGCTTCCCATCACTCAAGCTCCTTGTCGGACACTCGTTTGCATAGTGACCCATCTCATTGCACTTATAACATTTCACTAACTGTAAATGAAATTTGTTCTTACCTTCACCTTGATCCTTTTCAGTGCAATCACGAGCCTTATGTCCCATCTTACCACATCGGTAGCACTTCCCAGAATTTAGAAGACATTCCCCAGCATGCCTTTTGCCACTTTTATCACAAACTGGAAACTTAGTTCTCTTACCATCAGACTTTTTTGAAGAATTCTTACCTTTCTCCTGCCACCTCGGCCTCTTCTTCTGCTGGTTGTTATAGAAAACTTGGTCATCAGCAAACTCCATTTCCACCTTCTCAGCACATCGAACAAGCTTTTCATAACTTTTAAACTCACGAGAAGCTAATGACCTTCGGTATTTTGTCTTTAATCCTGAGTAAAAACGATTGATTTTACTATCAAGGTCCCGGATAAAATTTGGAGCATACCTTGCCAATCGAGTGAACCTTTCTTCATAGGCAGCCACTGAGTCTTCTTCTTGCCTCAATTCCAAGAATTTCTTTTCCATCCTAAGTCGAACAGCCTTAGGAAAATACTTCTCAAGAAACATACCTTTGAATTCATCCCAGTCAAGAGCATCAATCTCCTCGGCGTCCCGGATATTTTTAACCATAGACCACCACTGATCTGCTTCACCCTCCAAACGGTAAATAGCAAGACTAACCTTTTTATTGTCTGAACACCCCATGACGTCAAAAATATTCTCCAGTGCTTTAATCTACCCTTCAGCTAGCACAGGGTCAGATGATCCTCTGAATGATGGTGGATGTTGCCTCATGAAATGTTCCACCACTGACATGTTCCTCTGCGGTTGGTCTGGCTGATCTCGTGTATGGATACCACCGCCATTTATCGCTTGAGTCAACTGCGCCATTACTGCAACAAACTGTTCAGTTCCAATTCCGACCATTTCTGGATGCTGATTTGGAAAGTTATTTCCTTCTGTATGCCTTCCTAGCACTGCTTCCCTGTTTCCTCTGCGGAAAACCATTCTGAACAAACATGTCTTAGATGAAGCAACATGGTAATCTTTAAATGCTATATCATTTCAAAAAAAAATATTTTTGGATAATCATTTAATAGAATTCTAACTCCTAAAGTTATCTAAACCGACCTTTGATACCAACTATAAGGCCCCAGCCTTAAACCTTACTTAATCTTGAGTTATTACAAGATTACACATTGAGGATCTTTTTGGGTTTAGAGTTTTAGAGAATTAGATCATAAAACTTGCATTACATTCCACATATAAACCAAGTGGTTACATAAAGATAGTATTCTTCATTCCCATAAATGGAAACACATTTAAAATAAAACATGGATTATTTCTTGACACATCCTTGACTCTATCATCTTATCATGTACCTTTCCCTTGACATGTGAAAAACATTTCAAAAACTTGGGATGAGCATAAAAACTCAGTATGGGTTAAAAAAAACATGGAAAGGAAACATGATTCTATACATAAGAATGAAATCATACTTTACCCATAAAACATAGGCACTTTAACATACCTCATAAAATCATGAATAAATCATAGAAATCATAAGACATAAAGGTAACTTGAGGCATTCATAACATTCTTACGTAGGGAGTAACCCTCTTGGTTACGTTTGGAATACCCATCACAGTATATTCCCTAAAATATCTTCTGAGAAACCTTAACGTTTCACTCCTTCGCGTTACCCAATGCATTGGAGAGCTATAACGGGCTCACCCGCCCTTAGTTTATCACGGAACCACCCGTCTTCATAATAATGCCCAAGAACCATAACATAATCATATCACATAAAACATGCATAAAGGAAACATAACATTTCCACATTTCAATCACGAGATATCAATAAAACACATTGATATAATAAAAACATTATGAAAACCATTTTCAATACTAAAATAAAAGAAAAGTAAAACATGGTATTTATTTTTCTTTTAAAAAGAAGGTATGGCTTGTAGAGGAAGCCGAAACTCAAATAACGGTCACGACGGCGGGAAAGTCGTTGTCGCCGCATACGTACGACAAAAACATTCCCTTTTGTCGCTTAGTAAATGCTTCATATAAAAAAGATTCCTTTTGAATAAACGTAAAAGTCAAAGGGGTTTATACACCGTATAAAAGAAAGTTGTGTATAAAATAAAATATGCCTCAACAAAAGGAGATTGAGACGAAGTCCCATACCTCGTATCCGACTTGACCCGACCGTTCTTTAATCTCCTGAATAATAAACTTGAGTTAATCTCTACTTGCTTAAGAACCTTTTTCAAGTTCATTATTCCTTTTATACCATTTTATGGACATCATGTAATCATTTAAGTTAATAATGTTCATTTTTTCGGTATTTGGTTCTTAAGTCAAAAATAGACTTCTTACACTTACATGTTGTTAATTTGGTCAAAGGTTCATTATATCAAGAATGGTATTCATGATTTAGATATCATATATGTCATATATATCCATTACATACATGCATTTATAATATTACATCACATTTAGAGGTAAGAAATGAAATGCACCGTTCATGGAGACGGTAAGCCGTACGTACGCATGAACGCTACTTCCATTTCTATTTCATATTTTCTGGAATGGAATCATAATTATATAAGAGTATATTATAATTCCAGTATAATAACATATATAATATCATTAACTTTATCCTTTAAACATCCCACATATGGTATTAACGAATCAAATCACTTTTAGGGGGCGGTAGTCCGCACTTCCTAAAATGAAGATATCGTGTTTACCCATAATGGAAACCATAAAGGTATGCCCAAAATGAAAAAACATAAGATTAATGAAATCATAAACATATTATATATCATATATAAAAATAGTGACATCATAATGGCCACCTTTTAAGGTGTTAAATAAGTGTTGAACAATCATCGTTTCGGGAGGTAGAATTTCGCCATCCACGGAAACCGTATGTTCTTTAACCATTTGATGTAGTTGTGTGAGAGTGTAGCTCAAATAAATCTTATAACAACATCCTAGTATATTTAAGATACTGGTGTTGTTACAAAGGAAGTAAATAAAAAGAGTTTAGGTGGTTGGAGAAGCAAAATAAAACAAATGAACATGAGAGAATGAATTACCTTTAAAAGTGTAACTCCTTTTGAGTTGAGCCTAAAGGCTTCCTTTGAAAGGATTCTGCCCAAAGGGAATCCTCTAGGATGAGGAGAGGGATGTGGAGAGAGTAAATGGGCAGAGTTTGGCCGAGCCAAAGGCTTGAGAAGTGTGTGAAATGAGGTAGAGGTGGGGGCCTTTTATAAGAGGAGAGGAGGGGCACTTTTGGAAAGTAAAGAAATATTACTTTATTTGAAAATGTGTTTCGGTTTCAAAAGGTCCCACATTGATATAATTCGTGGATAAGGTTATAAGGGTTCTAAATCCACTCATCCAATTGGTTTTGGCCATGTGTAGTTCATAGATTTTACATTATCTTTCCATTTTATTTAAATCGTCAAATAATGATGTCATCGCTGCATCATTATTATTTCATAAATAATTTAATTTATTTAATGTCTAAAAATCATAAAAAAAATACTATGATGTAGGAAATTTTTTTATCTTTCCAATTACTATTTATAATCAAAAATCTGATCTTTATAACCCCATGTAAAAATTGTTTTCGTAAAACATCTCTTGTTTGTGTCATTTTTACTTTAACATTTAATAAAAGTTATTTATGTCATTTCCAAATCAAAGTGTCTTCATGGGGTCCCCAAGTTGACCCATGGCTTGTCTTGGTCGGCCATGACACAACCAAAAATGTTGGGACATGTGTCTAGGTCATTTCATATTATTAAAGCATTATTTATACCTTAAACTACCCTAATTACCACTAATCGCGATTAAGAACTTAATAAGTTACTATTCACCAAAAAATTATTATAATCTCATTGAACCACATTTTACTTCTTAATGACAACCATGTATGTCGGATTTTTGAAATTCAATACACATTAGTGGTAAAATTTCATTTAACTGAAAAATCAGTTTGCTTGATTACCACTTAGTGGTTTCACTATTCATCAAAAATTGAAGTTTTTCAGAAAATTACCAAAAATTCACCCTAAGCTATATTTGATATTCCGAATTCAAAAATGAAGTCTATTTTACAAAATTCAAATCATATAAGTCACATTAATTAATTTAATAATTAATTCCCACTGCCAGAGCAAATAGCGTGTTTTTACAAAACAATAAGTATCAAAAGATTGACACCAGTTTAAGTCTAATTTCATGGTGAAATTGATTCCAATGACCACCATTGGATAAAATGGTAAAAATATATTCATATTACACGTTAATACCAATTAAAAATATAATCTAATCATATAAATAAATTAGATTAAAAAGCAGTTTTGATGTAAAATGCAGTATTTTTCACTATTCATTAAAAAATGAACATTGTCAGAAAAATGCCAAAAATTCATACAAAGTAAATTTTGATGTCCCAATCATAAAGAATAAGTTTATTTTGACAAACATAGTTTATAAAATTGTCAAAATATAGATTAAAAAATGGTTTTCCATCAAAAGGCAGTAAAACAATCTTTTAAGAATATTAGTGTATTCCATGCATAAGATTGTATTTATTTTCATTTTAAGCCTCTATAAAACTATATTAACCATTAATAGACATAGATAAAAATATCTTTTATTCATTACTTACTTGGGATGTTACAATAACCCCAGTAAATACTTACGTATAAGCAATCTCGGATAAAAATGAGATTTCAAAATTATCCCTAACCTTATGTCCAACATCTTCTGTATGTGTCTGAGTCTCATGTATAGTGGGTTTAAAAATATTATTAACTTGTAACGAAACCATAATAATATTTATGATATCATATATGATTCACTTATGACTTTATATTACCCATTCTTTTGTCTATTCCATGTTAAATCAATGTTTTGGGTAAAATCGTTTCATTTATCGTACATGTTTGGACTTCTTGTTCTTGATATTATTACTTATAACCTGATTTAAATAAATCCAGAATGTAAAATATGATTTATATATAATATATATTCAGCATGTAAATATATATGATAGATCAATAGATGGAATGAAATACACCATTCATGGAGATGGTAGGTCGTACGTACGCATGAATGCTGTTTTCATTTCCTTATTTAATTGAGTGGAATTGAGTAAATGAAAAATATATGTTCAAAAATCCACTATCATTATTATGCCATATCTTTCTTGATTATTTATTATATATTGTTAATAATCATTATTGAAAGGTTATCATAGAGAATGAATCTCATCGCGCCGTGGAGACGGTAATACGTACGTACGCACGAGCGATGATATCGTTCTCATAATTATTGAATGGTATTGGATTAGATTATATAATATCTCAGAATTATTATCATGTTATAATAATCATATATAGTTATTCTTTCAACCATTATACCTATGAAAGTAAGGTGGTGGTGGAAAACAGATTACACCACGGCGTGGAGACGGTATTTCGTACGTACGCACCCACGGTGATTTATTTTTCCATAGGAAGGGTAGAAGGTGAAATGGGGTTTTTTCATATTTATAATAAAATATCAGTATATGAGTGATAATGATGTTATTAATTTATAATGAAAAAAATAAAGAAGAGGTAGTAGAAAAAAAATTGAAAGAATCGGTATAGGATATTACCTCTTCTTCGACGCGCCTCTTCTAAACCTCCTTTTAGGGCACTAAAGTTGGTATTTGAAGAATACCAGGACCTCTTGTATGTTTCTAGGGAAATGGAGAAGATAAATTTGTAGGGTTTGGCCGAGATTGATGGCTAAAAATGGTGTGAGGATGAGGGGGAGGAGGTGCTCTTTATAAGAGAGAAGAGGGGCACTATTGGAAACCTCTAAAATATTAATTTATAATAAACCCAAACCCCAATTAAAAACTTTAAAAGTGACTCAAATTAGGATATTAGATAAGAGAGGGTTGTAATATATTAATCCAATTAAATTTAGACATGTTTTGATTTTATTTTTAACCTTATCATTTTGATTTATCCTTATTTAATCTATTTAATTTTATTTGTGGTAATAATGTTTTAAATTTTTTATGGTTATAAAAACATACTTATGTGTTGTTAATTATACATAATTTCTTACTTTATTACATTTTATATCATATAAATTTTATTTTTTAAATATTTTTGTTATTTTTAAACAATTTAATAATATAAAATATCAATAGTGTAAATTTTGACACAATTAATTTATTTGAATTTAAATAAAATCCACAGATAATATATTTTTGAAAAAAAAACTATTTAATAGATTCCTAAAAAGTCATATTCATCTAGAAAATTCATGGATTACATTAATTATTTTATATAATATTTATTTTAATACTTTTAAAATCATTTATTTGTTATCTCTTAATAAAATAATTACTACATCATTTTTGTATAATTATTTAATATAATTATTTATTGCATAAAAACTAAAAATAAAATACTATGATGTAGATAAATATAATATCTTTCATAAAAATACTTTTACTCGAATTTATCATCATAAAATCACTAAATTTAAATTGTTATATTTATTAAATTATGAAGGTGACAACTTTGACATCATTTAAAATAATATAATATAAGTGTCATAATCACTTTTATAAGGCTCAAAATGTTCAAATAATCGACCATTGGATTCTTATTGATTATATGTACAAGACCAATAAGTTTTATTCAGGTTTTTGTGGTTTTTATGGTATCTATTATTTTAATAAAAATTATATTATTGATTTTTCACTAAATAAACAATTTCTGCATTACTATTTTGTCACCATTAAGGATAATTATTTAATCCCTAAATATTATAAATAAATTTACATGTTATAGATAATTTTATTATATTTATAGTGACTACTAATGATCGATTTGTTATGAAGTTTATCACTAAATTAAAATTATTACACTTAGAAGATATAAGAGAGTGACATGTTGTCACTTTCATTGGTTTTAATAATAATTACATCATTTTCATTGTCAAAAGTCTATTAAATGAATCTATATTGACCCTTAGGTCATACGGGTCAACTTTTAATCATCCAATAGAATTTTGGTAGGTGTTATGGTAATTTTATAATCTTATTTTTACCCTTAATTACCTGATTTACCCTTAACTATGGTAGATGAAATTTACCGTAGTTACTATTCATAATGCCTAAAAATAAAAAATATCCTATTAAAATAATTTGTACATACTGATTCCAAATATTAAATCCATTTATTTCCAAATTTAATACATAGAAGTGGCAGTATTTATTTAAAATTAATCCCGTTGTTCAGAAAATGAGTTTTAAAAGTTAAAATGTTGCAAAAGATTGAAATGTTTTTACCTTTGAATTCAATGGAAAATTAATGATAATTACTTAAATTATATTACATGGTAAAAATATATTCTATTTATAATTTAAAACCATTAAATATTATAATTTAGCCATATAAATTATCTATATGAATTTTTTTTAATTAATATTTAGCGTATTTTTACTATTCATCAAAATATAATGGTTATCAGAATCACCTCAAAACATTATCAAAAGTAAATTTTTATATCATGATTCCAAGGAGGAAGTTTTATTTGTCAAAATAAACTTATAAACATATCAAAAACTAGATTTAATGTGGGTGTGCCATCAAAAGGTGGCAAATCTGCATTTTTTTAAAAATAATTATTTTACCTGAAAAAATTATTTTGTTCTCATACCATGTTATATAAAACGTGTAAGATGAATTATAATGTCATAAAATTCAAAATTTAGTTACTACAATTCATAATGACTAGTTTATAATCATATTATATCAATATATCATTGTTTAGTGAAACACATTATTGCGTACAACACACGCTATCGAGTAAGGTCGCTATTGCATGTAATGCAAGCCAAGTCATGGTTGTGTGTAGTGCAAGATTCCATTGGTGTTGCATATAATACACACTATCTCTCATTCTCTCGATTTTTGCAGTTCATGAGATCACTGACCATCCTCTTGGGTAGCATTGAACGGAACTGAAATAGATACTGTTGTTGGTGGTCCTCCCAGCCAGTAATTGAATTATCCAGAAGGCTAGTATACCATACAAACGTTGATCCCTTTAGGGTTCATATGAAACACCTGAGTTTTACAGCTTCTTGTTGCTCTAGAGTGCCCATCACGGGGTCACAGTAAGAGGCATAGTGCAACAAATGAAAATTTGGCTCCCTCGAGCCATTGAATAATAGGAATATGAGGTTCCCAATATTTGGCGGTGGCAGAACATTTCTCACCCACTCGGGGTAGGGTTTGTCCTCTGGTTGAATCATAGAGCACCTCCCCTCCGAGGCATCTAGTTGGGCCAGTTTCTACTCGGTGGTGTTCAATATCCCTTGATGCATATCATGTCGTTCTTGAGGATGAGATGGTGCAGAAGGGGCCATGATTGGTTGTGCCATCCAAAATTGAATTTGGGGTGGATACCCTATTGGGGAAATTATTTGTGGGTTTACATAGGTATATTCTGGTTTCCTTCCCAATAGGGGATATCATGATGTCCTTATATGGCCTGGTTGAACAGTCCTCTGGGCATGACTTCATTTACTGGAATGAGTGCAAGTGGTATGGGAACCACTTAGGGATGCACCTGCTGACATTCTGCAGAGGGAACACATCCGGTGAGATAACTCCCTCAACGTAGATCGACATTAATTTGTTTGACCTCTATCATTTCTTCATCCTTCATGGCAAACCATTTTTTCAATGGTGAGGGATGCACTCTCATGGGGAGGAGGAGGCGGGTTATAGATGACCATAGATTTATTTTTCTCTTTTTTGAAGTTTAACGAGGGAGGTAATGTCGGATTTACTGAGGGGGTACACATATTTAGGGAATCTCTTTGGTTCTGTGTATGCACAACATCAGGTTCGGGGTGGAACGCCTCTGGGAGGGAACTATCTTGCTTTGCGTCTTCTTCCCCTATGTCATTTCATATGAGATCCGTGGGATTTTCACTCACCATGATAACTGAGGCATACTGCATTATGGGGGGTGTACCCTATATCGAATGGTAAGAAGGATTTCTACACCATTTATTAGATTTTATCCTTCCATTCTGCAATATTCGTTAGGTTTCTTCTCGAATATTGACCTGATGGGAGCCCTGGTCTTACCTCGTAACATGCCTATTCCTCAAAGGGTGTGATCCATGACAAGGGGTGGAATGGGAAACTAATCTGTCCATCGTTCATCATAGACTGTGGAAGATAAAAATCTATTGTGCAGGGATTTGAGGTAAAAATGCCCCCAGCCCTGCAGGGTGGAGTTGTTACCATTCTACTGTTGATTCACTACAACCTATATTTGTTTTTCCTATGGGGGCATTTTGATTTATAGTTCCATGAGCCCTATGGGCTGGGTTTATTCCCGTATCGTGGCAGTTGAAACCACTATTGGCACTCTTTCAATTTCACGTGCTCTCGAGCTAGTGTATGCAGAGTGTGGCATTGGACCTGCATGAGATCTATGGTTATTCAATGAAATGAGAACTAGTTTCTAGTTGGATTTCCTTAGGCCGGAAGCATGTTGGATGTTCCTGGTCACCTGAATTATAAGGTTTTTTTGTCTTGATCTCTTCGGCCCTGACGCTATTGAGACATACTCTGGGTAGTTTTTGTTGAGTATCCCATATTTTCTATTTAGGGGTTTCTTTTAAAGAGATAAGTGGTCGTAGTCCAATACATCACTAGTATGATATCCCTAACTAGTTTTTTTCTCATAGGAAATACTCCATGTTGTATTTCTTTTAGAGGCACCTCCACTTGATATGCCCAACTCGGTTTCTTTTTGATGATTTTCTTCCAAGTGACCAGGATGGTTAGAGACGTATCGATTTGAGGATGTTGTGAGGGTGGCTTAGAGGATGAGTGTAGCCCAGGGCCATCCTCTGGTTGATAAAGAATATCTCTCATTATAAATGGAGTGACTGATGTGTCTGAATCATTTCCAAGTGCCTCAAAATAATAGGTATTTCTCATATTTATTCCAAAAAAACGGATGACCTTCATTCTAGGTTGTACATTGGAAGTGAGGAGGACATTATCAATTAGTGATCCGATCGCAAGGACAACCATGAAAACATGATGCCTGGCCGTGGGGATTTTCTTGATTGCATGTACCCTGGGCAGGACCTTCAAGGTGGGATATAGTAAGGGGAGGACCTTCTTTCTTCTTGAAATTACTATGGGGTTTTCCTTCACAGCAAATTTAATTGTGAGGAAGGCCTTCTCAATGACTATCATCATAGTGAGGACTACAATCATGAGTTGATATCTAGATGTAGGGATAATTTCCGTAGTGTACATCCTAGGGAGGACCTTTAGGGTGTACCGAAATGAGGGGAGGACCTTCTCATTACTTGGTGTTACTATGGGAAGGACCTTCACAAAAATTGTCATTTCAGGGAGGGCCTTTGAAATGACCTTTATCATGGAAAGGACTACCATTATGACTATATTTCTGACTACTGGAAGAAGCATATTTGCAGCACATGCCCTAGGGGGGCATCAAGGTGGATTACAACAAGGTGAGGACCTTCCTACTATCTGATCTATAGGTCGAGGGGTGGGCTACCCTGACGCACATCAAGAGATTGGCTATCGGGATAAATCATTCTTTATCCATGGAGTAAGACCATGTGGGTGATCTGTGGATGACCTTCAGAGCTGGTGGTAGTAACAATGCGAGGAGGACCTTTGTAACTGCTACTATCACATCCATAATTTTTTAAAGGGATGACTGGGTCTTGAGCCTTTTTTGATATATGTTTGAGGGCGTCAAGAACCTCGTCTTCCAGTAGAGAAGGGTCATGCATGTGCTCTTGATTTTGTAGTTTCCTTTGGAGATTTTTAGTTTTGGGCTCTCTCTTGTGGGTAACTGGGGCCATATTCTATTGGTAATGGCCTTCATATATGGGTTCCCATCTCGTTGGGTCATGTCATGTCATCAAGATACGCCGATGAGCATTAGGAATCTTGGTAGGGATATATGCCTTCCCTAGAGTGGCCACCACTTTGGACCAGCATCCCCCAGTTGGAACAAGTATTTTTTTCAAAACTATTTGTCTTTGTGTCACTATATATTGTCGTCGAACATTTTGGAGTAGATCAGGGATGCATAACTACTTCCGAGTGACTAACCCATTTTTCAAATGAGTCATTCAATTAAACATAATCGGGTCATGGTCCAGATTTCTCACTATTGTTGTCAATGTGATGATATCCTGACATGTTTAAAGGATATGGTTTTGGATTGGCATCTGATCTTCCATCATGTAAATCATGTGTTGAGATACATCTTTGGATGCAATGGGTATGAACTTCCACTCCGATGTTGGACCATGAGTTTGGTCCTGTTTCGATCCCCTGTGAGTTTCCACTAGATAATGGCAGTTCTCCTCTTCCAGGATAGGAGAACGACTATATTTTAAGTTATCTTCTCGGGTTTCCACCATATTTGACTGGTGGTATTCATATTTATGAGTAGGTATTTTCTCTCTTTACACTGTATTTGTCTAACGGGATTTGTATGCATCCACAATAATTTGACTCAACTTATATTTTCTTGCCGCCCAATTTGGATTTCGGGCTTGATATGCATTAATAGGTATTTATGAATTTGTATAGCCTATTACTTCTCCATTTTTATGGGAGGTTTGAAGTGCATTAGCAGGTGTTTGTGCCCATTTATAGCTTGTTGCTACCCTATTTAGATGGCAGGCTTGTTTTATGTTGGTAGATATTTTCATCTACATGTAGTTTTTCACTCTATCTGCACATCAAGATTGTAAAGCACTGGCATAAACATTCAAGCGATCATATTATTCCACCCTACTTCTATAGTGGGATTCAGTTGAAAAGTCATAGTTGTGTGCCTACCCATTGAACTCCATCGTGTTAGTATGAAGGAGATGATACTCAGAAAAAAGAGTGATATCATGTCCCTGGGAATATATTCATCTCCCTTAGAATGCAGCCCAATGTCCTCGGTTCTCGTGGACATTGATAGTTTCCCTCGGCCTAATATCCCTCTCAGTGGGAGGAGGTCTGGACATTCAGTGTCAACGGCGATGCTCTCTGGCTGGGGCTCATGGTTAGGTCCCTGTGCAACAGGGATGAAGTTGTCATTATTGACTACACCTGCCTTTTTAAGGTAAGGGAGGCAGTCATTGTCATGTTCTGGGGATTGGCTCTTGAAATAGTTTGAAATGGACATTGGGGATGCAGTGCGCTAAGGTACTAGTAGTGGCTGAAGAGGTGTCTAGAAGAGCTTCGTAGATTCCAGGGCCTATATTTTGGCCCCCAGCATGGGGAGTGTACCATTATGGTGGTACTCATTGATCAGTGTATTAGACACCCAGCGTTGAAGACACTGCGTAGGTGAAGGGGTCCTACTATTCGTTGAGGCACCGACAACCCACAATATCGTTGATGCATGCATCTTCATGGATTGTGCGGATTTGATTTGGATCTAATATCCCTCTAAGAGAACCTACAATACATTTATGACATATAGGCCACAAAATATCTTCAAAGTATAATTATTGTAAAAATATGCATATTTGGCGATTCAACTTGGCCCCTTTCCCCTTTTCTTTTGCTACGGGGTGAAAGGGCCAGAGTGGGGTGAGACTGCCATCTTGGACAAGGATTTACGTCAGGTTCACCATTTTTTTTGCCTCTAAGGTGGCACGTGTTGCACATAACATGGTGGACAAAATGTTCCAACATGTGGTGTCCTTTTGTCTTTTTTCATCTTGGGTAGAACTACTACCTTTTTTTAAAGATTCACGTCGGGTTCACTATTTTTGTTCCTCCTCCAAGGTGGTGCATGTTCGGGTGATGTGGATACAGCACGATGAGGACTATCACCTGTCTCATTTTGTATATGGACAAGCTCTCATCATATTTAACATTCATTTGTTTCGACTCATTCATCATCATTATACTTTAAAAAATGTTGAATTAATAATGTGGGGGAACCAGTGGTCCACAACAAGTGATTGCATTGGGGTCAAGCGCTCATGAAATAGGTAATTCTTTAATATAATTTTTTGTATGGCCTCCAATTGGTTTATTCGTGGATCTAAGAACACCCAAAGGCCCTAGTATCCATCATTCATGGACCTGCTTTCCAAATATAGGCACTTTTTGGCAGACAATTCGGCGAACAACACTTGAGGACTCCATTAGTCAAGTGTACGGGAGGTGCGGCTCCCCTCACCCTTCTGTGGGATGATTGTTTCATGTTCTGGGACTCTATTATATATTTCTTTTGTTTTTATATGTTCATGAATATTTAGTTCATTCTGGAAGAATTTTTCCATGGACTACCCTTGGTTTGAGTTATTTTCGTGATCATGCATATGTTTGATGCCATGAGGTGATGCTGATTTAGCCGTAATGTATGGCGCTCTAGGGTTTATTGTCATCCAGTGGGGATGGAAGATGACTGGATATTGGGATCATTACCACAAGGAGGGCTTCCTACATATCATCGGGAGAGGAATTAGAACCCACGTAGTTCGGATTATGTGGGGCTAAATCATGGAAGCTACCAATTTGAGAGACATGGTTGGGTGGACCCATATCGGATGGGCACATTTTTGAGATCAGGCCTTCTGGTATGAATCTTACGTGTACTATTTTGAGTAGTAATCAGAGTTATCTTAGTTCATAATTTGTTGGATTACACATGGAATCCTCCGATTTGTGAAAAATGATTGGGTGGACCCTTTTTAAATTGGCACCCTTTTGAGATCAGGACTTTTAGTAGGCATCTTACATATCCAGTTTTAATCAGGAATCAGAGTTCTCATAGTTCAGATCATGTTTTGATGTTGTAATCCTCACAAACCTCTAAGTCCACGTGAGTCATGTTCGGTGAGAGAAACAATAGGATTTTAATGATTTAACAATGCACAATCATCATCCAATCTTGGGGGGGGAGCATGTAGCAGAAGAGGCTGGGGCGATCGTGGGAGAGGGCGCGGTGCAATGAACCATTCAATGTGAAATGGAATTAAAGGTGACACGGACCTTCCTTGGAATTTTGGGGACGTAATAGAATGGGATAGCCCAAAATCATGTTCTGTGACGGGGAGGAATGTTGTGATCATCAAAGGGGGAAGAGAACATAACCCATTTGACTTATCATTGCTCCTCATTGAATGGAAAAGAAAGTGATCACCCCTAATCCCGAGAATGAGGATTATCACGTTGGCATCCCATGACTGGCCTCCGAGTCACCGTGGGAATGTATCCTTATAGGAATTCTCAAATCCCACACCATTATTGGGAGGGCCTTTGTGACACCACTTATCATGGGTATGTATACTTAATGGAGCATGATGATGCGCTCCAAGGCCTGATCATATGGGTCTGGTAGCTTTGGATGAGGCTTTGGCCTGGCCCCAGAGAAGTAGTTATTGGAGGGATTATGGAGGACTAGACAATAATGGATGTGTGAGGTTGGAACCAGATAGAATAATACCCAATAACACAACATTCTGTATATTGGTTTCTCATGAGGGATGGAGAAGGCTCTGCGTACTGTAGTGGTATGAGAGCGAGAGGGCCATCCACATACTGGTGTGGTACACGGGCATCGGTACCACCTACCACATACCAAAATGGTGTGCAGATTACCATGCCTCTTTGGGTTATATCCATGTACCGATATGGTACAAAACGCCTTGTTCATTTCATGTAGAGGTACACTACGCAGAGAGAAATATTGAAGGGGTCGGGGGAATTATCATTTGCAGGAAATTAATCCATGAGAAGTCACTGGTTCGTCTTTCACCAGCTGGATTCATAGTTATTATTATTATTATTATTCCATTCCCCATTTTTATGGTTCACTGCTTGCTGTGTCAGAATAGTATGTGGTTCGTGGTTCATGCTTTTCCAATGATACAATATGGAAGCCGGAAGTGGAAATTATGAGTTTTCCTCAAGCTTTATTCACCCATCCTCCTTCTACCCATCTCCTCTCTGCCTCCTTTTCCTTCTTCCTCTTCCTATTTATTGTGCTCTATTTATAGAACATCAGGGGGATCATATCTACTAGGCACATAGTACCATTTGTGGAGGCCCATTGATGAAATATTCTTACCCGCAGAACACTCGGTCAACCGGGGTTTCTAGAGACATTGGCATGCGATAATGGTTCGAAAAACCCTACTCATCTGCTTAATCCAAAAAATGAGGGGTTTGAGGAATGGTACTTGGATGTTCTTCGGCATAGAATTCCTCTGGTAGACACAGTTTGCGTTTTTCTGAGATCACTATCCATCATTTTTCGGATTAGCGGTTTGGGGACCATCCCACATACCTGGCGGTTCACGGTCCATATTCTTCGCATACCATTCTCAGTGATGGTACGCGGTCCATTTAAAAACTTTACTTCCTTAAAGTTCCTTCAATGAAATACAAATCGGTTTTATTACCTTCACCTTGATAGACTTCTAGATGTTCTTAATTCCTTCTTCAATGTGACCTTGGGGGTATTTCTTCCCCTTAGAATTATTTTTCAGACCCTACAGTAATAATCTAGACACATTATGATCAAGGAACTTTTCTATCCTATTTACCATGGGATAAAAATGTTCATTGTAGAATTTATATAATTACCCACCAAGATGACCATTATTTTATTGGATCTTCCCTTGAAAATATAAATGAATCCTTTATAATTTATTTGAAAGATGTCTTAAAAGTAATGATTTTTTGAGATGTGTTTAGAAATGAAAATAATTATTTCCTCAATATTATTTTTAATGATATTTTTTTTTGTATTTATATTAATCAACCATAAAAACCATTATATTTTATCCAATGAGTATATATTGTAATAATTTCATAATTAGTATCTATATTGGTGGATTATATTCAGTTTTACTAGGGATATTAAAATTATTAATCCATTCACTTTAAATTGGATTTTCTATTCTTATGTTTAGTGATTATAGAATGTATTTACATTTAGTAATATAGTTTTAATACAAATGATTATTTTGTTTCACCCATTTCATATGAGTAATATAATAGATTTTATATATGAAGGGTGTTGTCTTCTCTAGCCCCTAGATCCATCTGTAGGTTTCGTGATACAAACTCGATTTTGTCTTGTATAAGGCCTTCCATTTATTTGATTTACAGTATGAAGCCTTGATGATATATTTTTTTCACTAATATATTAAATTATTAGATGTCTTAGAGTGAATCCATGATGGTATATTTTAGATATCAATCATTGTTTATTAGATCATTATGAATTCATTTATTGATGCCCCATGTGATTATTTAATTAGTTATAATATTTGTGGTTATGTTTCATGATCATGTGATTACTCATATGTAATTATTTCATCATCATTTATTCCTTCCATATTATACTCATGATGATGATTCATAGAATGTGTTCTAGTTATTTATCTTTTCATATTCTTTATACTCCTTGATTCTGGTTTCTTCTACTATACTTAACCCTAACTGAGAATTTAAATTCACCTTTATTTTATTTACTTTCTATAAGATTACATGGTGTTTAGTATGAATATTATGTGGGTATTTCCATGATAGAATAAAGATATTCTTGAAATATAATTATGTTGTGATTTTTATTTTCAATTGTAATACAACACTCATTTATGTATCTATATTTCCAAGAGTAATGAACTATTTGGTACTTTGGGATATTATTTCCTTGTATCTTATTCCAATGTAGTGGTATTAGGCATCTCCATCAGGTTGTTTGGGTATGGGATACTATTGTTGGTATTAGTGTATGTTTAGTAGCAACCTTGGAAACTAGAATTTCGAAATCATGGATTAGGGAAGACAAATAAATGGTATTATTTGAGGATAAGTGTAGAATAACATCATAATGTTTTATTAATATAGAGATTATGTGTTTTTAATTTAATTTACACCCTCTTATTGATAAAAAAAGTCGATGTGAATCAAACACAGATGTACCTAGGGGAAAATCAATAATAGTTGTGTCGGGATTGAATTAAGCATCACCCAGTACCCAAAAATTGGCCTTACTATGCACTTAATTTTACACTTCTAGTGGATATTCTTATAATATCTTAAACATTCCTTACAAACCATTAATAAGGAGTTTAAAATAATTATATTTCAAAATAAATCATGTTTATGATTATGAGATTATCTATGGTAAGTATTTCACTAGTTTTGGGATTATAAATTTTGTATCATAAGGTTATGACCCAATCATGTGAATGAAATTATTTATAAATATAAGGAAATAGAAGGAATAAGAACCACATAAAAACATATAATATATGTAGGAATTTCTTCTAGGTTATGATAATTACAAAGGAATATGAGATATAGCTAGAACTGATCAAATTAAAATAGTATTAGGGATTCCGAATTAGGTTAGGTATAATAACCATCCACGTATGAAGAAAAATACCGATCCACCACATTTTTTAATAAATGTATACAACTCAATGCATCAACATAATCTATTCGTCATCAGGAATATAAATCCATTTTTATTTTAACAATTGATAAGTTCTTTAGAGATGATTTCTCTCACTCTAGGATGTAGAGAAATGTAGGAACATCGCATATAATTTTAACATCTCTAAGATGTTTTGGATCTATAGAGGTTGTTTATTAGAAACACTAAGGATGAAAAAAAATGAAATCATGGAGTTGAATGATGTTAAGGTAATTATATAAGAAAAATAAATTTCTCATGCACAAAGAGGTGATATGGAAGTACATATCATGATTTTATAGAAAGGATAAGAGAAAAATGATGATATGTATGCATACAACAATATATGGTTAGCATGGAATGTTATGAACTTTTTAAATAATCCATAGAGAAATATTAATAGTTTTTTAAATGCATTAACCAAATATGATAATGGGATATAGTCTCCAAAACATAGTAATCATAAGAGGACATAGTTACATGTGATATAAAGATAGAGAAATAATTTTCCAAGTCTTATGGTCTCAAAGTGAGGCAAAAGAATAATAGGATAGTAGTGAAAAGGATCGATACAAGGATATAGGTAATGGGAAAATATTTCATAACCAGACCCACCAGATATGACCTACAACTACCCCTAAACAATTTCTAATAGGTTAGGGGTTGATGAACAGTGATAAGTATGTTTATCCCACAAATTTGAGGCATTATCCATATGTACCTGTACACACACACACACACTAACACATCTCCAATACCACACAATGATAAAATGTGAAATAACTAAATCAAATGCATGAATAATTATAAAATTCCACAACTATAATACAATAATAAATATTAGAATAAAAAACCACCAAATAAAATCCAAACCATAATCTGTGAAGGGTACATCATTTTCTAAGGTAAAGTACTAATGTCATATTCATGCTCTAGAAAAAAATCATCGGTCTCAATATCTAAATATACACTCCACCAACTCAGTTTCCTCTAAGAAAACCATCAAATGGGTCATTTTTTTCTTAATACATGACATGTGTGGTAAATTTGCATGAAGGGGTGAGTATAAAAACACCTATAATGAAATCTCAAAACAAAAATCACTTAGTATTGTTAACTAAATAAAAATATATAATAATAAATATATAATAAAAACACATATAATTACTCACTAAAAAGATCATGCCACCATGTGGTCATAACAAACAACCAGTTATAGGATTATGCTCAGATAAATTCTCATTCTGGTAGAATCATCTTCATGAACCATTCTATAAATGGATAATCACATAGAGAAGTTATAGGTTATTGGGCACCACCCTAGATTCTCACTCACCTCATATGACCCTGATACTCAGATAGGAGGTCATGCCCAGAATTTCTAGTGGACACCATGAACCAATCTTTATCAAAAATCTACTTAGAGGATCATATGACAATGATACCATGAACCCAACCAATGCAGCCTGCTAGGTAAAGGATCAATTACGTTCTAAGGGACATCACATTGATGTCGTGAACCCCAACAAGGGTACAAAAACGATATAGGGCCTCACTCTACTAATGGAGAGGGTTCCACATAGTCTATCTAATACTCTTCCTCCCTAGGGGGTCAAAATCCAATGATGTGTATGTAATGTCCCAATGTACCCACAATTGAATGGACCAAGGTAACACACTCCACCAATACTTGACCAACCTATGGAAATTGAGGGCTACAACTACACTATGAAGGGGTATACGGTGTGTACCTTGGGGTACACAGTTTTTCCATCTATCCACAATACTTCTCATGTGGAAAATCCACAAACTAAATGTAAATATTTGAATACATGACAAGTTTTTAAGTTACACAACATGTAGAAATATCCCGACACTAAAAAGTGTGTCCCCGTCCTTGTTCACGTACCATTGGCCGTGTTTGTGTTTCATACCATGTACACATGGATATTTCCATGTAAACGTGCATGGTATTCCATTGGTTGTGTATTGATGGCTATTTCCATGTACATTATGAGGTACATGTTGAGATTCTGTGGGATTTTCACATTTTGTGTGACTAATTCACACTACAAGTGATACTTTAATATGAATGATCCCCTAGCATTGCATCAAGGGTTCCTGCATGGTCTGTAATTTCATATTACACACAATGTGAACCATAATATCTCATATACTTTTGATCTTCCCATGCATCATCCTCCACATTACCAGAGATGCCACCATCACTAGAAATAGTATTTTACAGTCGGCCAATCCTTACCATCACTGGAGACCAAAATCTCTTCCATTGATTTGATCAGAATACCATCCATTGATTCATTCATCCTTGTCAAAAAAACCAAGAATAATAGAACCATAAATCAATATAATCATCCATATATCAACCACAAAAATATTTTCACCATAATAACGACATCAATCATGAACTCCAGATATGGTATTGATATGTTTCACTGAATAATGGTCACAAAAATATAAAATACTGGGTATTCATTGAACCAAGTTCCAAGAAATAATTCCCATAAAGAACATGCATATAATGGACGAATAAAACCTTATTCTATAGGTTTTGAGGAAAATCCTTAGCCTTTGGTAATTTGGAATTAATCTATTTTTATATAGAAAAAAGAATGAAGAGTAATAAACATAATCAATAAGACCTAGTTCCATAGAATTAATCCTATCAACAGTATGCATATAAATTATATTTGTGGAATTGATCTATTTTTGTTCGACATTAAGAACAAGTGTGGATAACATAGAATAAAATTTCCTGCCTAGGGTTTAGATCGATCGTTGATGAAGAATAGTTTGTTTCGATCATTGATGAGATCCACGAACTCTATTGGTGCACTGATCCACAATTAATTCTTGATCCTTCATCATTTTATAATTAATCTCTCCAACTATTGTCTACATATATAATGGTTGAGTTGCCAAACCTGAAGAAATAGTTATAAACATACAATAAAAGGATAAATTGTCATTGAATTGGATAATTAAAAAAAATTCTTTATGAGTCTTTTTACTATACCATTACCCATGAATAGACCCTATCAATCATCCCATGCTGAAAATGATTATATCTCACCAATGTTAAAAATCACCTTCTGAAATAAAAGATACCATTGGATTTCTCATCCATGTCCCCATTCGGGTTTTATTACATTTTTTTAATATTTCATGTGAATTATATTTAATATATTTAATATATTTCAAAAAATTATTCTAGCCACACTGGGCCTTAGGATCGCATGTCGTCTCGTCTCCTGGTCACCAAAATATTTCAGATAACATCAAAAAATAATATACAAAAAATCCAATACATTACAGTTTCCCACCATGGGGATTTTCATCCTAAAAATAGAAAAACTTCAAAAAAAAATATGAGGTTATTGGGATCACATATGGGTCCCCCTCTCCCATGTGAAATCATGAATATTCTCATGATTCTACTAGACATGAACATGTTTAATTGATCACCCATGTAGGATCATCTCATATAGATCTGTGATATAAATTGTGCACTCTAGAATGGTTGATACGCACATAATGTCACACTCACCCCAGTCGACAACATGTGACGATTCATGCACATACCTACTTAGCTATGAAACATGGAAGATATTTTGTACCTGATAAAGTTGTGGTAGTACATGTAATAGGTAAACCGCCTCACTAACTCAATGAACCATCTTTAACGGACCAATTAATCCCATAGATAACTTGTCTTCCTGGACCAATATCCCAAATCCAAGTAGAGGTGATGTCATGAACCGTCCCCCGGGGCCCATGCTGTGACTAACCCAAGCCTTCCGTCCATAGGCCAGGGGTTGGTGACTAGCACCGAAAGGCGTATTCCTTAATACCGAGAATCCATTGCCTTTATATCTTGTAAACACATGCAACCATTCACACAGCTAGATAAGAACACTTGTAAACTGTATAGAAAAAATAGTGTTGAATGTAAGAGTGACTGGAATATAAGCCCAACAGTAATGGTACAAGTACAACTGAAATTAAATACCACTGAAGAAAGAGAAAGTGAGCTACTATGTCATCCTCCGAGGTTCCTACCTGAAGGTTTAGTACAGATCACTTCCTCAGCACTCCACGTCCTCCCATCTCCTCTATGTACCGACACGCCATATGGTTTACCTCCAGGCACCATGCAGTCCTGTTACCCTCATCCTTGATCAGCGTTGTCCGTCATCTGCACCAAACACAATAAGGTGCGGGCATATCCCGTGCAGGGGTGAGTATATCGTTACTCAGTAGGGACCCCGATACCCTCAAGGTCTCACAAAATACACATAGGATAAACCAAAAATCATTAAATCAACTGAAAACCCTACTTAGGTATATGCACATGCATATACCTAACTTATCATGTATACCCATCTCAATCAGGAGGGAACACTAGGTCCAACCCAAAATCCCAAAGCTCAAATGTTCCACAAAGGAAGGAATACCACAAAGGTAAGTACCACACAGGTACATCACATAGAATAATAACACCGAGGTATTACCATGAATGAAAGTACCACTCAGGTATGAACTCAGCTCACACCAGGTATAACTTAGGTAAAGTAGTAGAGACGATTTGATGAAATTATTAATTCATATTACTGTGTTAATACGTAGACACACAAAGTATCCTAAATCATCATCAGATCCACATAGGATCATAGTACAACATGATACTGACACAGAATCCTAGTACCTCATCAGACCCACACTGGATCCTAGTAAGTTTCCAGACCCACATAGTATCCTAGTACCTCATCAAAACATCGTCAGACCCACACTGGATCCTAGTACAACGTCGGTACATCATCAAACCCACACAGGATCCTAGTACATCCTCAGTAAATCATATGATCCACACAGGATCCTAGTAAATAGTCAATATGTCATCAAACCCACAAAAAATCCTAGTACATCATCAGTACGTCGTCAGACCCACATAGGATCCTAGTACATCGTCAATAGGTCGTAAAACTCACATTAGATCCTAGTACAACGTTAGTACTTCATCAGAACCACACATGATCCTATTACATTGTCATTACTTCTATAGACCCACACATGATCTTAGTATATCATTAGTACGTCATCATACCCACATAGGATCCTAGTACATCGTTACTACATCATCATACCCAGACAAGATCCTAGTACATCGTTACAAACAGCTATAGGGTACCCAAACTAAGCTTTCTCATCTTTAGGAGATTCTGCACCTGAAGCTACTGGTCGATCCTCCAACTACAAAAAATTCCCACAACAAAGTATCTCAGAGTTCCACCATTTCATAGGGGTCTCAATGCAATTGACGGGGCATCTAACGGACGACCACTCTGTAAGTAATTAGCATTTTATTCCCGAGGGCCCTATTGGATTCGTGATCGTTCCAACCCAAACGTACACTAAATTTATCGAAATAATTATTGGGGTATACCAAAAGGTCTGTATCGCTCCAAGGATTATGGAACCATAGACTATTCTTCAAATGGATTCTTGATGCCAATGTTACTTCAAAAAGAATGTATTGGGTCAAAAGTGGTTCGGGACTGGTCTGACCCGGTCGTCCCCACCTAACCCGACCCGGCTTGGGTCAACCCATTTTGGGTCTGCCTGGCCCGCTCTAGGCATCCCAACCAGCGCTGAGTGATCTGGCCCATGGGGATGGGTGGTCCGCGGAGCAGTGGGGCGCTGCGGGGTGGTGAGGCGGCCGCGATGCGGGGAGACGGCGAAGTGTCGTGGGGTGGCCGCGGTGCAGGATGGCGTCCGTGGTGTGGCAGTCTGCCGTGGCTTTCCATCCGTCCTCTATGTGTGGCATATTCATGAGTTGTTCCTTCATCGACGGCTGGCTCGGTTTCCGTCTTCCTCTGTCACAATGATTTCATCACTAACCACAAGGGATTATAGAGAGGTCGGGCCAGGTTCGTTTTTCTGCACCCTCCGCGTTAGATCGGTAGTAAGTGGTTTACAAATTTTGAATCATGAAGAACATCAAGAACGGTTAAGGGAGGTATTTAAAACATAAAACCCTACCTCAAAGGTTCACTGATGTGTCACGAGATGAAAATGATGAAGGTGAAGAGGGTGCCAATGATCGCTGCCTCCACAACACGCTTCCCATGTCGGGCTCATGTGTCATCCTCTTTAATGGTTTTGAAGAAAATTATTTGATATAGATGGAATTCTTTGTTTGGAGGATTAGTTCTTTGTTGGGGACGAGTTTATCCGGGCTCTTCCAAGCTTCTCCATTTGCATACAATTTTCTACCCGGAAAAATGAGAGGTGCCAACTTATTAAATTAATTATATCAATTTAATTTACATTTGAACAATTTATTTTTCCTACAATTAATTGTGCCACGTTGGCATAATAAATTTGGGGGAATTCCATGGGTTTACTCTTCATTAATGAGGGAGTTCAAGGGGTTACTCCCATTAAAAGGTTTCGGGTGGTCTCCACGTTTAGGAATTCAAAATGGGGGTCTTTGTTTAGGTGGTACCCACCTCTTTAACATTAACATGGGAGGATTCGACCAAAATAAAATAGAATTTTATTTTATTTTATTTTTCATTTCCATGAAAAACACAAAATCTATCGTTCACCATTAACTTACTACTATTGAGGTGAAGGTATCTTTAAGCAAATACCGGCACTACGAGTTAAAATGTGACCTCATATTTCAATTTAGAGATTTGGTTTAAAATTTACAAAAACCCGCTCATATTTTTACTGAACGTACCTCAAAAAATGTTAAAATTTTCATTCTGGGCACACCGAGCCTCGGAATCAGGCGCCGTAAATTTTCGCAAACTCATATAATTCCAATATAATTAAAAAAAATTACCTGGAATTTTCGAGTCTTTACATTCTCCCCATCGAAGGGCTTTGCGTCCCAGAAATTCACATAAAAAAACTAGGAAAACAATTGGGGGTACTGAGCACAAATACAAGCCTCCCACTCCCATATGCTCTCCTGAAGGTTCTCGTGATACTAGCCAACGCGAATCAGAGGTATCGACCACCCACAAAGGACCCGCTCCTATCGATCCTCAATCTCTACTGGAACCACCGTAAATGTCGCCCCATCATCAACGTCTAGGTCACCATGGAAAATGATGTGAGAATGGTATTGCATGTACCTCCTCAGCTAGGATATGTGGAAGTCCTCATGAACCCGGTGCAACTGAGGGGGAAGTTCTAGGTGGTAATCCACCTTTTCAACTCTGCTAAGGACCTGGAAGGGTCCAATGAACCTCGAAGATAACTTGCTGCCCATGCCAAATCTCCACAAACCTCGTCATGGTGAGACCTGTAGAATGGCGTCGTCTCCATACTAGAACTCCTGAGGTCTCCCTCTTATGTCAGCATAAGACTTCTTCCTGGTCGGTGCAGTCTTCATCTACTCCTATATGATATGCACATTCTCTATGGTAGCTCATACCATCTCTGGTCCCTCGAGTGCAGACTCCCCTTGTTCATTCCAGCACAAAGGTGATCTATAAGGTTTCCCATACAATGCCTCAAAAAGTTCTATCCCAATGGTGGATTGATATCTTTTATTGTATGAAAACTCCACCAAAGGCAAGTGATCATACCAGATGCGACCGAAGTCGAGGACGCAAGTACACAACATGTCCTTGAGGGTCTGATTGGTCTGCTCAGTCTGGCCATCCATCTAAGGATGGAAGGTGGTTCTCAAATGAATCTGCGTCTCAAAATCCTCCTACAACCCCTTACATAGCTAAAAAGTAAAACATGTATCACAATCAGAGACAATCTTCGAGGGTACACCCTGTAGCCACACAATCTTCTGCATAGAGAGGCATCCCATGCTCTCTTCTGAACCCTGCTCTCTGATATGTAGGAAGTGGGCCAACATGGTGAGTCAGTCGATTATCACTCATATAGAATCATGACCCCTGGATATACTTGGATGTCCCATCACAAAGTCCATGGATATCTTGTCCCACTTCCACTCTGGGACCTCTAGAGGATGAACCAAGCATGCAGGTACCTGATACTCCGCCTTCACTTGATGACATGTGAGGCACCAAGAGACAAAATCTTCTTCTTCATTCTTCATTCCCATCCACCAGTGATGTCGTCGGAGATCCTGGTACAACTTCACCACTTTTGAATGTACCTATAGAGGGGATGTGTGGAACTCCCTCAACACTTCCTCCTGAAGCAACACTGGTATCATGGTATGTCCTCTGAAAATAAGGATGTGCTCCCAACCTTCATAAAATCCATCAGGGTCCTATCCTCTAGATATATTTTCATGTTGATTCTCGTAGTTAGTGTCCCCATGTTGTGCCTCCCTGACTCACAGATGAAGTAGAGGAGTGTCTATAAGAGACTGAAGAAAAACTGCTCCATCTCGATCCACAATGTATATCTGCATAGAGGCCAACAACTCTATCACCTCACCTAGAAGTTGTATACCAGATCTCTGGCTGAGTGCATCCGCTAAAACGTTCCCATTCCCAGGATTATAGAACATATTGAATTCATTTTCCTAGAGGAACTCAATCCAACGTCAGTTTTTGAGGTTCAGGTCTTTATGAGAGAAGATATACCTGAAACTCTTGTGGTCCGAGTAGACTATAAAACGCTCACCCATCATGTAATGTCTCCACATCATTAAGGTGTAGAACACTACCACAATCTCCTAGTCATGGTTAGCATAGTTCTTCTCACGTTGCCTCATCTGTCAAGAACCATATACAATCACAACTCACTCTTGCATTAAAATGCATCTGAGCCTGGTCCCTGATGCGTTATAGTTGACTACATACCCTACACCCTCCTCCGGTTGCATCAAGATGGGGGCACTAGTCATCCTCTGCCTCATATTCTAAAAACTCTACTAGAATCTCTCTGACCACATGAAGGGTTTCCCCTTCCTTTTCAATGCTGATAAAGGTTTTTCAACTCTAGAGAAATCTGGCACAAACCACCTGTAGTATCCATCCAAACCTAGGAACCTTTGTACCTCCATCACACTCATAGGTGGATCCCAACCAAGTAAAACTTCAATCTTCACTGGATCTACTGCAACTCCAACCTTTGAGATGACGTGTCCCAAAAAGTGTACCTTTCAGGCCATGAACTGGAACTTCGAGAGCTTACCATAATGATGGTGCTCTCGGAGTGTGTCTAAAACTATCTTCAAATGATAGGCATGCTCCTCCTTTGTAGACGAGTAGATCAGAATGTCGTCAATGAAGAATAATAAAAAGCAATCAAGGTATGGAAAAAATCTCATGTTCATGAGTCACATGAACACTACTGGGGAATTGGTCACACTGAACGGCATAACAAAGAACTCATAATGGCCATACTAACATCTGAAAGTCATCTTCGGCACATCCTCATCTCGCCCTCTGAGCTTGTGATAGCCTGACATGAGGTTTATCTTTGAGAATCACCGTGCTACCTTAAGCTGGTCAAAGAGGTAATCAATCCTCCTAAGTGCATACATGTTCATAATGGTCACCTGGTTCTAGTGCCGATATTCAACTCAAATTCTCAAGCTCCAGTCTTCCCTCATGGTGATCAAAATCGAGGCTGCTCAAGGAGAAACACTAGGCAGAATGAATCCCTTCCCCTGTAAGTCCTCCAGCTGTACCCACAGCTCATGAAGCTCTGTGGGAGCCATCAAATATGCCAGTGTAAATATCGGTGTCGTTCCGGGGTAAATGTCAATTTAAAAGACCACCTTTATGTGAGAAGGTAGACCCAGAACTTCATCAGGGAAGACATCCGCATACTAGTCCACCACTACAGGATAGCTTAGACTCTCCTCATCAACTGCTCCGAGTGTATGGCTATCCAATTGATTAGTGATCGGTTTCACTCTCCTCCGTGTAAGTCTATCATATTCTACAAAGGCTCCTTTCTTGCTGGTGAAGTTAAACCTTGTCCGATCCATGCGGACACACCCCACTTAGCGCCTAATAAATTCAATCTATGCGTGGACAATAGATAACTAGTCCATACCCAAGATGATGTCGCATGGCCTTGATGCCACTACTAAGAGATCTCAGCTGAAGCTCTCGCCTCATAGAGTAAGATCACACTACTGGAACCAGTGTGTAATCGTCGAATCCTCTCTTGTAGGAGTCTCTATCCATAAGGATCGAGAAAATGACTCCTTCGGAATCTACGAACTCTAAACAAGGGTTGTGAAAATAAAATAATGACTGGAAACTGTGTCTATAAGAACTGCAGCTAAGGTGGAGTAGACATAGATTGTACCTCGTATAATATCTGGAGTGCCATGGTCATAGGCCTCAGCTACATGGATTTGAGATCTCCCCTATCCACTTGCTCCCTACGGTGGGGGTGGACCACCTAGTGGTGGTGTCAGCTCGAATCATCACCCACTACCATCTCCACGACCAACTTCTCTGCCACATTTGTCTGCTCCCTGAGGACACCCTCGGTCAAACCTATGCATTTACCTGGGTGGTCATTCGACTGTCTATTGATCATTTGTACGGCAGGTCATACAGTCATGAGCCATGTGACCCTTCCCACTGCATGTGAAAAACTACTTGTTCCTCGCATGACTGGCTCTGTCTTTAGTACCCCACACAACCAATCCTGAGTCACACGGTCGTCCACATGTAGGTCTGGTCCTCTTGAACCTCTATGACATCTATCTGCTGCTAGTAGTAGAATACTTTGTTATGTGATGACTAGTGGTGGGTCTAACTGCTAGTGACTGCTTATCATGAAAACAATCCACTAAGACGGCCCTCTCTAACACCCCCACCTGTGACAGAATGCTGAGTGAGATCATCGATGCCCTGATCTCCCACTTGAGTCCCTAATCGAACTTTCAGGCCCTAAAGAGTGGGTCTCATACCATATCTGTGGGGTAGTGTGAGAGGTCGGTGAACCTCGCTGAGTACTGAGCCACAGTCATGATTTCGTGCTACAGATGAAGAAAATAATGTAAAAGTACTATGTGAGGAGTCATCGGGACAAACTCTACCTGAAACAGGATCTCGAAGTCTTCCCAGAGAAGCATCACCTCATCATAAACCTAGAGCATCAAGCTCCACCATCTGCCTGTTTTTGCCTGTAGAAGACTGGCAGTAAGTATCACCATAAGATCAACTTGTGTCCCTACCAGTCAAAACACTATAACCATAGCCTCCAACCAATCATCAGTCGCTTGTGGGTCTGTCTCTCCCTTGAACCTTGGTGGCCTCTGGTGTTGAAACTCGTGCAACGCGCTCAAGTAGTGTACACCCTCTACTGCTGGGGCCAGTGGCATCAGTGGCCCAATGGGTAATGGTACTATTGGTGTCTCTACTAGTGCCTCTTCTGGAAGAGGGCCCTGCACCATGTCCTCGTAGCTTGGTGGGCTATTAAAGCATACTATACCCGGTACCCTATATGCCTGTCTGTGTGGAGGCATCCTGAAATGAAACAGGTGTGCCACATTCAATAAGTTATACCTAGTGATCTAACTCAAAGAGATAAAAAAGAAAACTATTTGAAAAACACACACGTAATCAGGGATTTCATGCACTGAGTCAGAAATCAAGAGTTAGAGTCCTGTTATGTGGATACGTCGGTCGTCGCACCAACACTGGGTTCCCTAAACTAATAACTGCACTTACTACACATAACACTATTACCGCTAAAATAAATATCATAGTCATATGTTCTATGGTAGAACTGACTCCTCTGATACCAATTTTTCATGACCCATCCCCTAGGGCCCGTGACGTGACTACCCCAAGCCAGCCTTCCATAGGCCATGGGATGGAGACTAGTACCGAAAGTAATATTCCCTAAAACATGGAAGGAATTTCCTTTATATCCTGTAAACACACGCAACCAAGCACACAACGTGATATGAACACAAGTTATGTGTATAAAAAAAAAGTGTGCTAAAAGTAAGAGGGGATGGAATACAAGCCCAATAGTAAAGTTTCAAGTAAAAATAAAATAAAATACAACTAGAGAAAGAGAAATTCATAAACTAGGTTGTTCTCTGAGGTTTCTACCTAAAGGGTAGGCACAGATCGCCTCCTCGGCACTCCATGTCCACCCATATCCTCTGCGTACCGACACGCCGTATAGTCTAACTCTAGGCACTATCGAGACCTGGTGCCTTTATCCACGATCAGCGTTTTATGTCTTCTACACCAAACACAACAAGGTGTGGGAATAGCCCGTTGAGGGGTGAGTATAACGTTACTCAGTAGGGAACCTATGTCCCTTAATGTCTCACAAAATCCAAAATGGATAAATCAAAAATAATTAAATCAACTGACAATCCTACTTAGGTATATTCCCATACATATACCTAAGTTATCAAGTATACCCATCTAAATCATGAGAAAACACTGGGTCCAACCCAAAATCTCATAGCTCAATTGTTCTGCAAAGGAAGGAATACCACAAAGGTAAGTTCCACATAGGTACGCCAAATGGAAGAATACCACAAATGTATTACCATTACAGAAAGTAATACACAGGTATCAATTCATCTCACACTAGGTATAACTTATGTAAAATAGTATAAATGATTAGATGTAAATACTAACTCATCATACTCTGTTAAGAGGCAGACCCACGAAGAATCAAAATTCATCATCATATCCACAGAGGATCGTAGTACATCATCAGACGCACACAGGATCCTAGTACCAAATCATACGCAAAAAGGATTTTAGTACGTCGTCAGACCCACACAAGATCCTAGTACATCGTCAGTACATCGTTAGACCCACACATGATCCTAGTACATCGTCAGTATATCGTCAGACCCACATAGGATCCTAGTACATCTTCAGTACGTCATCAGACCCAAACCGAATCCAAGTACATCTTTAGTACGTCATCATACCCACACATGATCCTAGAACATCGTTATTATGTCGTCAGACCCACAAAAGATCCTAGTACATCATCAGTACGTCTTCAGACCCACACAGGATCCTAGTACATCATCGATAAGTCTTCAAACCCACACACGATCCTAGTACATCGTTAGTACGTCGTCAATCCCAAAAAGGATCCCAGTACATCGTCACTATGCCTTCATACCCACACATGATCATAGTATATCTTTAGTACGTTGTCAGACCCACACAGGACCCAAGAACATTGCCACAGCCAGCTATAGGGTACCCGTACTAAGCTTGATCGTCTTCAGGAGAGTGCACTCCTCATGCAACAGGTCGATACTCCAACTTATTATATGTTTCACAAAAATTTATCTCAATGTTCTGCCACGTCATAGGGGTCTCAACGCAATAGATGGTGCATCAAACGGACTCCCGGTCTGTAAGTTATTAGCCTTTTAGTCCCAAGGGCCCAGTTGGATTTGTGCTCGATCGAACCCGACCATACCCCAAAATTATCCTAATCTCTAGTGGGGTATACCGAAATGTCTATCTCACTCCAAGGTTTCTGGTGCTGCAGACGGTTCTTCAAACGGACGCCTGATGCCAAAGTTACGGCTAAAAGAATGTATAGGGACAAAACTGGTCTAGGTCCAATCCGACCCGGATAGGTTCGACACAGTTTGGGTCGACCCAGCCCGACCCGTTGGGTCAGGACTGCACTGGGTGGCCCATGGTGTGAGTGGGGGGGGGACGGAAGAGCACCGTACTATGCGGCAAGGCGCCGCGTGGCTGCAGGGCGGCCACGGTGCAGTGCGGTGTTGTGGTACGATGGGGTGCCGCTGTACGCCGCAGTTGGCCAGATGGTCAGCCATCCTCTCTGCGTGGCACAGTCGCGTGTTGTGCATTCACCAGCGAGCAGATCAGTTTCCATCTTCCTCTATCACAAATATTTCATAAAAAACCATAAGGGATTGTGGAGAGTTTTGTCCATTTCATTTGTCCTGTACCCTCAACATTAGAGTGGTAAAAGGAGGTTCACAACTTTTGAATCATGAAGAACATCAATAATGGGTAAGGGAGGTATTAAAAACATCAAACCCTACCTCAGAGGTTCTTTGATGTGTCGCAAGATGAAAACGGTGTAGGAGAAGAGGGTGCCAACGATT
This sequence comes from Viscum album, assembly GCA_963277665.1. Taxonomy (NCBI): domain Eukaryota; kingdom Viridiplantae; phylum Streptophyta; class Magnoliopsida; order Santalales; family Viscaceae; genus Viscum; species Viscum album. Next base: position 1,345,757,827 of record OY728155.1, on the reverse strand, counting down.
GTCGCCTCCACAACACGCTTCCAATGTCGGGCTCATGTGTCGTCCTCTTTCTGGGCTCCAAAGAACATTTTTTGATGGATATTTCATTCTTATTTTGGAAGAGAAGTTCATCATTGGTGATGAGTTTCTCCAAGCACATAGTAGGAATCCGATGTTCTGGGGGTTTTGACAACTCATGTGGGAAGAGGCCCTCAGTTGTTTTGGAAAAAGATATTATTGGTTTGGGGTGATTTTTTTTAAATCCACGTGGATGGTGGGGATCCTTTAGATGACACTGATGAGGCTATTAGGTTGGGGGTGGAGGCTCGTCATAGTTGAGGCCATGGGCCAAGATATTTATTTGAGGATAGAAATTTTTTACCTCTGGTTGTCATGTAATGGTCCCATGTAAGATTACAATCATTGGTCTGTGGGACCAGTTAAAAATTCCATGGTCATGCCATCGGGATGTCAGGACTATGTGGGACCCATGGTGTCAGGAGGTACATGGTTTTTGGTTACATTAATAGTGGTGGAGTCTGAGGGTTCACCAAGATAGGGATACAAGAGGGGTACATTGGGCCAAGGGTTATGGACCCTCTCAACATCTAATATTCAGACATAGGAAAAAGAAAGTGACACTTCATGGTGCTTGGTGATCTCTCGAGTGGTTGTTTTGTTTATTTGTCACATAGTTTTACTACTAATTTGATTTTTTTGGTCACCTTATTAAACACATATTCATGGTATGTTCCAATGTGTGGTATCCTATTGAGAATCATCTCACACACTTCACGGGACCTTCTAGATTATTTTAGAATTTATGAATTTATGTTTTCGTAAAGGACCAGCCTCAGGAGATGATCATTGTAGTTGCTTACATGGAGTTGGCTTTGACCTTGAGGCCATTATTAGATTGAACTTCTATTTAGTTTCTTCTTTGTTTCAACATACTGTTTGGTATATAGTATGTAGCTAAAATTGTTATCCATGGGATCCCTTCTTATAATTGACATGTATAACCTATTATGCAATGCATTCATTACATGATTGTTTAGTAGTGGCGACTAGTGATTGGTGGAATGTAGATTTATCTGTTTACATTCAACTATTGATTATATTTATTCTTTTCTTTTAATATTTATTTTTTATTCACTGTGCTTCGGCCATTGGTTGGTCTGGTTCAACTCTGTTGAGTCATATATTTCCATTTCATATTATATATTATTACTCATATCAGTATTATTATAATTCCTAGAGGGTATAATCTTCCCACCATACCTATTACACCCTCAAATATATTCATAATCCATTGCAATTAGAGAAGGTGCACCAAAGGATAGTGGCACCTAGTTTGATAGCATAATTTGGGAGGTTATATGGGTTGGGGATACTAAAAGTGGTATTAAATGTGATTCTTATACATCTTTTTTATGGGTTTATTATTTGGGGTTATGATGAAAAAGAGATTATTCTATGGTTGGAACTATATTTCGAACACGTGCGTTGGTGCATGTATCCCCATGTTAGAGAGATATATTGAGTTACCCTGGGTTGGAATGTTGTTATACTTTTCTTAAATTACAGTTTATATGATTCTCACCTTATTGGATCACATGGAGTGTGATGGATATTGGTTTTGATATGTAGACCATGACCTGAGGAGGTATTAGATGAGAATATATCCCCATGGACTTGTATGAAAGGGGCGTTGATGCTTAATTGTTTGGATATTGAAAAAAACATCTTTGAATATTTCAAGTTTATAATTTCGTGCATTATTTGTAAAGTGTAAATACCCCATGATAAATATAAAATGCCATGTGAAAATGATAAATTATCTATTTTAAATTTTTCTGAAATGTGAAATGGGATATTTTATTGATATTATATTCCTTACATATATGTGTTGAAATTCATGAGGCTTGAGAAATGGGCCTGATAGTTGTAGGACTAGGAGGGTACTATGGTGCAGGTGATGTTGATCACTATAATTGGGTGACTTAGTCATCAGTTTGAGAAAGCATTGGTATTCGGGATATGAATGAACTATGGTAAATTTGATACATGGCTCTATTGAGGGTGCTTGTGATAGCCATGAGGCCAGGATTCTATGGTACATGGTTGTGGTAGGGGGAGTAAGGTTAGTGAGTCTACACTGCCTTTTTCTTGACTTCCCTATCTTGGATTATATATATATGGGATGTATGACCATTTATGGTATTCAATGGGTTCTTCCTAGATGGATTGGATGAAGCATCAGGAGGGTGTTGATAAAGTGCTGCATGAGCACGAACAACTTCATACACCAAAGGTTAAATCACAACATGTACTGCACGCACTGGTTTAGGTTTTGGATCTAGTGGAGGAATGGAAGATCCCATATTTTATAGTTGTTTGGTCATGGCTCAATGAGAGTCACTGATCAAGTCTAGTTAATGTATTGTAGGAGATTGGCTATGGTTCCAACGGAGTAGATCCCTCGATGTAGTATCTGAGATGTGAGTTCTAGTCACAACACCCAACACTTTTTCAAGGGATGTTGGTCTTCATGTGGCAGAGAATGGAACTGAGATAATGCAGATGGTCATTGAGAAACTTGAGAATATTCTAGGGAAGAGAGTCAATATGGTGACATATAATTTTAGGGGTCAATATAATAACAGGTTGGATGTGCAGTTTCAGGCTGGAAGGCATGATGGAATAGCCTGGAAGGATTTTGAGGCCAAGTTCTTCAAGCACATTTTCCGAAAGATATTAAGGGCAGAGAAGACATGGGAGTTCTTGAACCTTTATAATAATGACATTTCCATCATGAACTATGAATCTAGATTCACTGAATTGTATTGCTTTACACGTGGTATGGTTAGCGATGACACCTTGAGGGTGTGGTGTTTAAAATATGGTTTTGGGCATGCCATATGTTGTAGGTAAACATACATTGCATGGCCTCATTCTAATTGGTGGTGAATATTTCCCTCATTACCAAGAAAAACATAATGGATAAGTCCTTATAGATTTAGGAAGTAGCTTCATGTGATGTTTCAGATGGAAGGAAATGAATTTATGATGATTTCCATGGGAGTGGTTATGCCAAGGACACATCTCGACCACCTTGAAGTGGACCTTCTACAATTTTCTTATGGTGTGGGAATCCAGGACCTATCCATACTCAGTGTGATTAACCTATGATGTATTTTCAGACATTTGGAATGGTCGATAACCTTGAGAGGTTATATAGGAAGTGTATTCAGAAAACTGGTAAATATGGACTAGGGAAGACTCAAGCATCTATAGTTATTTTGGGATTAGTAGCGGGTGATGGTATCCAAGGATCAGCTATAAAAGGATGACATGGTAGGGCTATTGGAACATAGTCAAGGGTTTAGTGGATGGTTGATGAAGAAGCACCATATATGAGAGATGCCTATGGGTGACGATTTTTAGGCAGGGTGCATGTCGTGGAGAAATAAGGTGATGAGTGGGATGGTGAGTCACCAACGGTCAGTGGTATGCTAATGGTATGGCCACGATTCTTTTCTTTTCTTTTGGTATGGCCTGATGAGGAATGTTTGTTTAATTTTGAGGAGGTTAATGATCTATATATTGACTAACCAAATAGTAGTAAGTAGGTTGGATACATCTTGGGTGAATGAATATATATATATATATATATATATATAGTGATTGGAATCATAAGAATCATTGTATGGGAATTATGAGGTTATTAGGGATCAGGGAATCCGAGGGATGCAGGTTACATTAGGTACAATTTGTATCCGAGCATCAAGGATTCATGTTTGGTTGACTTGTGACAGATTGATTTTTTTTTTAGCATCAATGGGATGTAGGACACGTTGCGCTGTGAGTTCTATGGGCTTGAGGTAAGAACCAATGCAGTATGGGATGTGATTCAGTGTAGAGAGAAATATGAGAACACCAAATAAGGTACATATGTAACAATGTGTCACCAGAGGACCATGGGTCTGGAAATAGGTCCATAGACTTTTGATTAATTTGAGTTTTGAGTTGTAATGGATTGGGTTATGAAATTAGAAACATGCCCCCCTCTAAGGAATTAGGACATAATGGTTGACATCGGGGTAGTCCGAGATAAATTTTAACAGTGTGGTTATGTTCAATATCACCTTTATGTTTTGTATTATAGCTAAAGGATGAGATATGTTATGTTGGGTAGATTTTAACATCCTGGGATTTTGAGTCAGGTTAAAAACCACTAAAATTTTAAACTATTCAATTATTGGCAATGCTACATTTTTTTTGTTGATTGAATCTCAATTTTGAGAGTAATATTCTCTTTATATGATAGTTTTGGTTTATTCTATGGACATTGAGAGTGAATTGGAGGTTTGAGTTTGGTTTTGGTAGAATCAGAGGCCTATAGTCCTACATTGATATTACATACTAGGGAACATGGTTTAGGGAAAACCATGTGGCCCCTTCCAAGAAACCATTTAGCTCATTTGGAACTACCACATGATTTAGGGAATCCATGCGTAGGATTTTCATATCCATGTGATAACCTATATAGTTTTGATAGGGGGGATACCACACAGTTTTTGCATGGTTTGTTCATAGTTGGAAAACTGTGTGGGTAGCTTGTGTGGTCCTGGAGCCTTAGGCAGTGGATTCCATTTGATTTCTCAATGGTTTTCCAAATCAAGCAGGTAAACTGTGAAGATTATAAAAGATTCTATTTTTAGTTTTTATGTTATATTTTATTCCTTTTTCTTTCTTCTCTCCACCCATTCTTCTTCCTTTTCACACATAATAGGGGGGATCCACCCATTCTCCTCCTACTTTTGTTTTTATCCCTCTCATTCATTATTCATCCAATCATTGATCCATTATATGTTGTATATCCACCTTAGAATGTAAAACTATGTTCACTCTTCTCAGGATATTATTTTTCTCCTCATGAACTATTGTTTCCATCCAAGTTAATTTTATAGATTTTTATAGAAACACATATCTATGATGATTAGCTTCAATTTGAACCTTGATATCATATGTGCCTATATTTACGAGTCTATGACAAGTTCTGCATACCTGGATTTGTGTTTTTCCAGTCATTTTAGTGGACATACTTAACGTGTGACATTTTTGTATTTTGAGCGGCACCCGACTTTACCCCATGCATTATATCAAAATAACAGTGTGACCCTAAGGGATGTTTTTTTGGAATTCATGAACATAATTCAGATGATACATTCTTGGTTAGAGGTAGTTTCTCATTGGGGAATTTTTTTGGGGTGAAAAATCATAAAAATTAAATTGTTTTGATTTAAATTAATTCATTTAAATTTTTTATGTTTTCTCAAAATAATATGAGGAATTCAAGAACTCCATACTAAATTGATGTAATTGATACATTGTGAAGTTAAATATATTTAAATTTAATTTATTATTTAAGGTTATTTAATTTTTTATATATATATGTAATGCTTGATATTTCCTATGATGAGACCCATGGGGTTGTGATGAGCTCATCTTGAGGATGGGATGGAAAGGCTACCATTTCATAGTTATGTTGATAAATTTTGTTTCTTAGCCCTTATTTTCTTAAGTTGTTTTGAGATCATTATTGGGGATCACAAACATTAGATTGAGTTGGCGAGGTCATTAGGTTGGACATGTCCTACGATACATGGATGGAATGGTCATTAGATTTTAGAAACCTGGATTTTGGAGTATGTGGAACCGGTTGGTGAGGCCTTTGTTCAATATTTTTTGTCTTCTCCCCACCCATAATGGAAAAGGCACATATTGTCCTTGTGAACACATGGGGACTCGGTTTATGTGGGGTTTATGACCAGTCACATGGGTAGAAGACCCCTATATTTTTGGGTTAGTTATTATTTGTTTGGGGGTTCATTCCATAGAATTACACGTGGAAGATGAAGATCTATCAGTTGATAGTGATAAGGACATTAGTTTTGGGGGCTGAGGCACACTATGATTGAGGATGTGTGCATAGAATTTATTTGAGTGAAGACATCATTGTTTCCTCCAGTTTTCGTGTCATAGGCTGATGTGAGAATTTGAAAGGGGGTATGTGGGACCCAGATACTATTACTTGTTCATGCCCTCTAGATTTGGGAATTATGTGATACATGAGGTTCCAATATGTACATGGTGCCATGTTATATGAGTTGATGTAATACCTAAGGGTTTCACTTGGACCGTGCTACATGAAGGTTACCATGGGCCATGGGCTAAGAACCCTCTCAACCTCTCATATTTTGGCGTTATAGAAACCATGTGACACTTCTTGGAGACTGTTGAGCACTAAAGGGGTCATTATGTTTATTTTTTACTTTATGTTACATCTTATTAAATTTGGTTACATTCATACATAAACACATATGATTAGAAAAAACCATTAGGTGTCATCCTACTAAGATTCATCTCACACAATACACAGGTCCATTGGGACATGTGTAGAATTTATGAATTTATGTTCAGCTAAAGGACCAGACTCATGAGTTGGATCATAGTAGTTTCTTTCATAGAGTTGGCAAAGACTGTGAGTTTGTGTCAAGGTGGTGTATCTATTTATTTTCATCACTATTTCAGTATGATGTTTTATATATAGTATTTGGCTATAGTATTTATCTATGGGCTCACATTTTTAAGTTTTCATGTACGATTTTTTATAAAATTCATAGACTGATTATTTTTCTAGTTGTTGCTACTAGTGATTTCTAGAACAGTGATATATCTATTTACATTTTGTTGTTTCTTCTATTTATCCTTGTCTTCTTAGATATATTTGATATTGACTATGCTTCCCCCATTTTCATTTATAGTTAGAGTCTTTTGAGTAATTTAATTATACTACATGTTATATATTATTACATGAACCAATATTATTATAATTACCATAGGATATAGCTTCCCCACTATACCTATTAATCCTTTGTTGTTATTCAGAGACATTTTGAATTTTGGGAGGTGCTCTTAAGTCTAGTGAAACCAATTTTGATATCACTATTTAGGTGGTTATTCAGGTCAGGGGCACTATAGCCACCACCTGGAATCTGAGACCTTGATTTACTTAGAAAACAATGAATCTTGTTATTCATTCTTGTGGATCAAAATATGGAAAAAAAGTAAATTTAAATATGTATAATATACCTCCCATCATCCACCACCATCATCACACCATGATAACTCCATAAATCAAAAATTTCACCCATGGTATTGATTTATTTTCTTAAATAATGATCATTTAAGGATTGAATACTGGGTATTCATTGAACCATGTAATAAAAAGGAATTCCCCTGATGAAAGTGTATAGAATGTGGAAAGAAACCCATATTCCATATGTTGTGAGGAACGAACATCACCCTTTTCTCATTAGACATATATCCCCTATTGTAGAAAAATATTAATGTTGGGGAATATACACTATGAACAATATTTAATACCATCAAATTAATTCTACCAATGAAGAGAATATCAATTCTTTTTATGAAAGTAATCTGTATTTTCTTAGTATTAATAAAAAAATTTGTAAAAACATAATCAATTTAACTATAACGAGGTTGGATCGATCAATGATGATGAATGGTTATGTTTTAGTCATTATAGATATCCACATACTCCATCCGACAAATGATCCATGATATGGTCCCAATATGTCATCATTCTCCAAAAATGATCTCCAACTAAGGTTTAGATCTCCAGAATTTGAACATCCAACCCTGATTAAATCATCATAAACATACTCTTAAAGGAGAACCTTTCTCTACATCCGATAAAAATGAAATAAATTATTTATTTAATTTATTTCAATAAATTCACACCTGTGACTACTTTTTTAAAATTGTCTTACCCATATGATGATTATGCTTCACCTGGTATAAAACCCACTTTTTGAAATTAATTATGCCCTCAGAATTCTAATATGGATCCCCATTCAAGAGTTACTCAACATTTTCATGAAAATTGCAAGAGTTCGATATTTAATATATTTAATATATGAAAAATATTTATTCTGAAAACAACAGGATTTTTAATCTTATGTTGTCTCAGAGGCCGTTCTAAAAAATAAAACATTAATATTCCCAAATAATTCCTGGATAGTTTGATACATTACAGATTTTCCATCATCTAATAATTTTTGAAGGAAACATCATAGTACAAGATTAATTGGGAATGTATTTTTCATCACTTATAGTGTAAAAGGACACTATGACCAGGATTTCAAGGGAATGAAACGATTTTCCAAAGTTTAATCATTTAGCTACAAGGATATAGGGAACTATTCAAATTAATTAACCAAGAACCAAGGGAATATATATCCAAGAAAGATAATGAATCATAGTTAATCATATTGTATTACTATTAATGATGTGGACTAACTAATTTTCATTTTCTTGGATTCAAGAATTATGTTATAAGAGTATAATAATCAGTGATATTTTACTGGAAGAATTATTAATTGTATAAGTATTGTAAAACAAAAAATTTAATTTCGTATTTCTAAGATTATGTTGAATGGTAATGATGACAAATAAAAATGAATTAGTTTAAATTTAAACATCAAGGAATGTGAATGATTGAGAGAAATGTAATCCTTAACATATTAATAATGGTGATATGATTATGTTGGGATAAAGAAATGATTGATATGGATAAATTAAATTGGATTCCACAAATTACATTGGAACTATTTAAAGATAATTTAATATTGTAAATTTAATATCCTTTTTTATAAATTAATGGATGTTAATATTTTGGATGGTCTGTAAAGATAACTACTTATGAAATGGTATATATTGATCATTTGATGATGTTTTAAATATTATTTTATAATATTGGATATCTTTTACTAACTATATTTTTTGTGGAAAATAATTAGAGGCAAACAGAAAGATTTTTCACTCATTTATAGACATTATGATCTATTAAATGTGAATTTTAAAAATTTAGTCATAAAAAACATTTATAGATATTCATAATTATTGGAGTATGTGGTGAATTTGAAATTGATTAATTCATTACTAAAGGATGAAATTTCACTTATGAAATAGAAATGTGTCTTATTGGTTTATTTACATATATTATTTGATTGTAAAATAATTCTTTATATTTTGGAAAAGGATATTGAAAAAAATATTATCCTATTACCATAATAAATAATGAATAAGATTTTCTTTATGATCATCACAAATTTATCATTCTGCGGCCATTAACTTTCTATTTATTATTTAATTGTTTCTGATTAATTACCTCAATCACTCATAGTAGTTATTTACTATTTTCATCCATGTACATATATTTACATTCCACAAATTTTATCCCAATATAAAACCTTATTTTGTGTTATTAATTATGTACATGTAAATTCCATTTCTCTATTGTTAAGAGTAAGATATTTTTCCAAAAATTGTATTTCCAAATCTTAGAATGTTGATTTCCAAGGTCATGTTTTAATCATAAAGATGCAATTTATTTATAATAGGGAGAATTTAAATCCATGAAATTATAATAGAATAAAATTTTAATTAAATAATTTCTATGGAAGACACCATATATTTTATCTTTTAATGAACAAAAAAATAATTTAATCTTTTGTTACATATCGTATTGAGTCTCATCGGTAGCTTGAGTAAAATGTAAGATTGAGTTTTAATGAATATCATTAATATTATTATTTAAAATGAAAAATATAACCTAGACATTAAATTGGAGGTTATTAATATGATTAAATAGTTTATTGAAATACATGGCTGAATTCATTGGTTAAAAATTAATTATAAATAAATATAAAAATAATTGAATGCAAAGGAAATATTTTTATAAAAAAATTACGTTTATACACTAATAGAATTTTATCATAATAGTTTAAATTAGATAATTTTAGATGATGATTCAAATTTATTTATATATTATGTTATAAATTTATTTTACAATCATACTGTATATTTGATATGCATCAGATAAGACCAAATATAATTTTATGTAAAAAATGTTATATTTTTCTAAAGGCATTTTTTTTACTTTTAGTAGAAGACAGTGTATAAATCTAACTTTCACACCATTATAAGGTTTATTTTAAAAAATAAACATCATTATTTAGTGTTTAATGTTAAAATAATCTTAGGGTTAATATTTTGTAATTTTATCAGAAGTTCCATTTTTGATGAATTGTTAAGAATACTAAATTTTAATAGAAAATAACATTTCATCTAAATAATTTGTAATTTCAAATTATATTTTAAATTTGATTTAAAGTAAAATTTGATCAATTATATATATATTTATCAAATTATTTCAGTGGAATTATTTTTTGTTTAATTTAAATACAAAAATTTAGTAAACATTCGTACACATTAATATTAAACCCCTCTTTTTCTGTCTAAAAGATTAATTTAAAATAAATTCTTTCACCTATGTGAAATGAAATAAGCAAAATAGATTTAATATTTTGAAAAAAATAATTTCTAATTTATAATTGGATCATGTTAATTTTTACCAGAATCATTTGTGAAAAAAATTATAACTAATCGCCATGATTAAGATAAAAATTAGATTACTATGTAACTGAGTTTTAAACAAAAGTGAAAAATGACATAGAAATATATAAAAAATATATTATATAGACATATTTAGACATTATAAAAAATTGTATCATTATTGGTATTTTATGGGAGCCACATGAAATAAACAGAAAGTGGTATAACTCAATACTTTTCAAAAAAACCAAGTGTGTCCTCCCCCCAACATATAAAAGGCCATCACCTCTCATCCTCTCTTCACACCATCAAACCACTTTGTCTCATACAAGAATAGAAAAAATGAAATCCCAACATACCTTCCATAATCATATTATCGATATTCTCTGTATAAATAAATATTTTCATGTTTTAAGTGCAATTCAAACGAGGATACCAAAAGAAGAGGTAATGCTAGTTGAAAATTATTTTTATTTATTTCATACTCCACATTCCTCAATTCCTAGTATAATAGGATTATATAATAACCATAATATATTAAATATATTTATATGATTTAATGTTATGGTTATTAGCTAAAAATTCACTCAATTATATCAAATGTGTTATGAAATTATCACCTGTGTGTACGGAAGACTACTGCCACACAAACATGTGTTGTTTTTTTCCATTACCAACATTAAAGGATGGGAATAATGATGTTTTTGTATTTTATATATAATATAAATGATATTTATTATGTAATTATTATATCATGCAAAAAATTATTCTTTTTATTTTGTGTACATACAATAACATCGTTCTTATGTACGGCAGACTACAGTCTCACGAAACATTACGATTCAATCACACTTTACATAGAATGTTTTTTGGGTGATTTTAATAAGAATATCTAATATATATGACATAAAATGTTACTTTAATGAGTATATATATATCATCTAATTTTATTTCATTAAATACAAAAGGTAAATATAAATGACATTAGTGCATAATTATGGTTTACCGTCTCCATGAATGGTGTATTTCATTTCCTATGTCCCAATTTTATAGATCAATAAAAATAAATATATAATAAAAATGAATTATATTTACATCATAGTATAAATTCATAATTTTATTAAAACATAATTTATGTAAACTTAAAAAAAATAACAAGATGAATCATACTTGAAAATTAGGGCAATTAAAACTTGAAGAAACAAAAACAATGAATGATAATTAACAAACAGGTGATAAGTTGTTATTCGAGAATCATATATGATGTCATAAATATTAATATTTTAAATTTTATGAATTTTTTGAGTCTATAGTAGATTACGTTAATTAATTATTCATCAAAATAGTGTGAGGCTAGGGTTTCTGGACTCACATTTACTACTGTGATACATATTCCATATTCACCACTTAATTATATTGTGTGGTGTATATGCATCCCTATTTATATTATATGTCAAGAATTAATTTATCATAATTATTTTTAATGATTATTTTTAATTCATTTCTTCCATGGGGATTCCAATATAAGATTTACCAATGTGGTAATAGTTTAATTCAAAATCTCATCATTTTTTAGATGGTTTATGTTTAGGTCTCACTTGGTTGAATTGTATGATATTTCCTTCTTGAAATAAATATATTTTATTATAATGTGGGTATTCTTATATTTTCATGTAATATTATAATTTTTACACTCATTAGTAAGTAAAATAAATGAGGAAATGTTTTAATAAATTCAAACATCATTTCTCTCTTCAGTTAAAAATATATTTTCTTACAAAACCATGTTTGAAAAAATATTTTCAAGAAATTATTCGTTAACAATTTCATAATGATTTATTAAAAGTCATATATTCACAAATTTTGTATTTAATTAATGACTTAAATGGAATATTCTTATCACTTTCCACATAGGGAACTTTTCAATCCTTTTTAACATTGAATGATTACTATTTACAACATATAGAGACTTACCAACCAATATGACCCCAATTTTCATTACTTTAGATAGCCTATTATTTATTTTATTGGGTATTTTTTATCATTTCACATGATAATTTTAATATTTATGTTTATTATATACCACAACATTCATATGAGAAATCCATTGGATTTAGTTTGTGAATGGGGGGCTTTCTATATCTCATCAGTGCATCAATATGATTCATGAGATAAACTAGATATTGTTGTGGCTGATGCCTTCCCATTTATTAGATTCTTGGAATGATATGTGATATTATTATATTATTAGCGTAGAGCCTTGACAATCTATGATGTATTGGAAGCATGCATTGATGGTAAGTTTAAGATATCTATAGTTTTTCATTCTCTCGTTATGAGTTTAGTTGTTGATATTCAATGTGATTATTTGAATAGTAATAATATTCATTATTAAGTTTCATGCTCATGTTATTATTCATATAAAATTATTTGATCACTATTTATTCCTCCCATATTATGCTCAAGTATTTTATTAATGGAATGTGTTTCAATTATTTACCTTTCCATATTTATTACTCACTTTTATAAATTATTTCTTCCACTGTACTTAACCCATACAATATATATTATATCACCCTTATTTTTTTTCCATTACCTTGGATTCCATGAAGTATAAAATGTCTATCATACAGAGATATAATAGTTGGAATAATGATAATCTTGAAAAAAAATAATGTTGAATTTTATTTAATTAATTATAATATAAGATTCATGTATGTATCTAGTTTAATAATACAACTAAACTATTTTATAATGACCTAGCATTAAACCTTACATAATATTGAATTAAAAGAATAATTCACATTGAGGATCTTTTTAGGTTTAGAGTTTCAGATAATTAGGACATAACTATTACATCTCAAAATATTACAATGTATACACATCTACTCAGTTTCCACTTTTTTACATAAAACAAGAACTCTTCAAAAAAAGTGTCATGTCTAGTTCCATGATTAAGAAAAAATGACATGTCCTTAATCCCATCCTTGACCCTATTTCACATTATATTCTGTGAAAAACATTTCAAAAACTTGGGATGAGCATAAAAAGCTCAGTAAGGGATACACAAAGAAGGAAAACTGTTAGTTTTTCAAAACAACAAGTAAACGATGAATACCTTAACATAAGTAATACTTTTCACCTTTATGAAGTAGTATATATTCTTCACTGAATAAAAGATCATTTCATACCCTTTTTTAAACAAAAGATTACCATAAAATACATTTAAATAACTCATAACATATAAAAGTAACTTGGGACATAAACATACTTAAATGAAATAACCATACGGGCAACTTCCACACATATCACTAAATGGAATATCCATACGGCCAACTTCCATACCTAATTCATTGGAGGTTATAATGTAACCACATTTCCTAGTATTAACAGCACCACCCATCATTTGGTTTTTCACGTAACCACCCATCAAATGTCCAAGTACCATTATAAAATCATAAGACATAAAACAAATATAAAGGAAAGAAAACATTTCCACATTTCATTCACAATATATGACTTAAATATATTGACATAAAAATTCCATTATCAAAACCATTTTCAATACCAAAATACATTAAATAGTATATGGTATTTATTTTCTTTTAAAAACATTATGGCTTGTTGATGAAGCAAAAGATCAAATAATACTCACGGCGGCTGAAAATATCGTTGTCACCACTTACGTTAAAAGAAACATTCCTTTTTGGTCATTTAGTAAAATGATTCATAGAAAAATATTTCCTTTGAAAATTCAAGGGTTTTTATACAGCGTATACAAGAAAGTCATGTATTAAAACAATTTATGCCTCAATAAAAGGAGATCGAGAAGAAGTCCCTTACCTTGTGTCCAACTTGACCCGTTCGTTCATTAATATCCTGAATAGTAAACTAATGTTAATTTCTACTTCAATAAGAAATATTTTTAAGTTTATTATTCCTTTTATATCACTTATTACCATGTTATAAACATTATGTAATCATTTAAGTTAATAACGTTCATTTTGTCGATATTTGGTACTTGAGTCAAAAATGAACACCTTATATTTACAAGTTGTCCATGTGGTCAATAATCCATTATATCCAGAATATTATTGATTATTTAGATATCATATATATCATATATATATATATATAGTATATACATGTATTTATAATAGTACACAACATTTGGAGGTAAGAAATGAAATGCACCGTTCATGGAGACGGTAAGTCGTACGTACACATGAACACTAATTTCATTTCTATTTCTTATTATAATGGAATTATAATATAATTATACATAGGTATATTATAATTACTTTATAATATCATATATAATATCACTAACTCCATCCTTTATAAATCCCACATAAGGTATTAACGAATCACACCACTTTGAGGGGGCGGTAGTCCGCACTTCCTCAAATGAGATTACCGTATTTACCCAGTATGGAAACCATAAAGGCGTGCTATAAATGGGAAGTAAAGAAGAATAAGGAAATCATAAACATAATATATATCATATATAAATACAGTTCCATCATAATGGTCACCATTAGAGGTGGTTGGAGATATTTGAACAATCATCGTTTCGTGAGGTGTTTGTTTGCCATCCACAGAAACATTATGTTCTTCATCCATTAGATGGAGGTGTGTGTAAGTGTAGTTCGAATCCTTCTTATAATAACATTATATTATATTGATGATTATGGTGTTGTTACAAATGAAATTAATAAAAAAAATTATGGGTTGGAGAAGTAAAATAAAAGAAAACAATTTAAGAGAAATTGTTACCTTTAATTTTGGTAACTCCCTTTGGTTTTATCCAAAGGACTTCTTGAATTGCCTTCCGCCTAAGGTAAGGCTTCTAGGAGGAGTAGAGGTATGTAGGGAGCTTAATTGGGTAGAGTTTGGACCAGCCAAAATTCTTGAGTGGTGTGAGTAATTGTTTAGCAATGGTCTCCTTATATCAGGGGGGGAGGGGCTCTTTAGGAAAGTGTGAAAACATTATTTTATTATATAATTATATTCAATTTCTAATGGTCCAAAAATCATTATAGTCGAAGATAAGATGACTCAGGTCGAAATAAAATCATCCAATAGGATTTTGGACAGGTTTTGGATAATATTTTAATCATTATAATATTATTTATTTAAATCATTTATTAATGAGGTAAATACTACATCATTATTGTGTCATAAATAATTTAATTTATATGATGTATAAAAATTATAAAAAAAATACCATGATGTAGGAAATATTTTTATCCTTACAATGAATATTAATAGTCGAATCTATGACTTATATAACACCATATAAAAATTACTTTACTAAAAGATATTTTCTTTTGTCATTTTTGCCTTTACTTTAAGTTAATTAATAAAAATTGTCATTGTCACTCCCATGTGGCTCAATGGGGTCCCAAAATCAACCCAAAGATGCCCATGGTCTTAATGACTCAACCAATAAGGTTTTTAAAAGTTTTAAGGTAATTTTTAATTATTAAAATATTCTTTTAAACTTTAATTACCTTATTTACCTTTAATCGTGGTAAATGAAAGTCAACAGTTACTATTCACCAAAAATTATTTTCATCTTAATGAACCAAATATTACTTATTAATAAAAACCATGTATGATGGATTTTCTAAATTCAATTCAAAGAAGTGGTAACATTTCATTTAAATGAAAAAGTCAATTTTTTTTACTACCACTAAGTGGTTTCACTATTCATCAAAAATTGATGTTTTTCAAAAAAATACCAAAAATATAGCCTAAGCTATATTTGATATTATGAATTCGAAAATGATGTATATTTTTTAAGATTTAAAACATATAAGTGGAATTAATTAATTTTAAAATTAATTCCCGTTATCAAAACAAATAGCGTGTTTTTAAGAAACAATAACTATCAAAAGATTGATACTTGTTTATATCTAATTTCAAAGTGAAATTAATTCCAATGAACACCATTGGATTAAATGGTAAAAATATATTTTGATTTCACTTTAAAACCAATTATTAAGATAATTTAACCATATAAATAAATTTGATTAAAAGTTACATTGGAATTAAAATACTATATTTTTTACTATTCATTAAAAAATTAACTTTATCAGAAAAATAACAAAAAATTACCCAAAGTAAAATTTGATGTCCCCATTATAAAGAAGGATTTTATTTGGTCAATTAGAATGTATTAAAGTGAATAAAACTATATTTAATTAGGGTTCTCCATTAAAAAGTGGTATATCAGCCTTTTAATGTAAATTATACATAAAATTAGATTCATTCATATTTTAAGCCTCTATCTTTTAATTGGATAAATTCAAATAAATTTAACAAACATGTATAATCATATTGTAGTTAGTTTTTTTCATTCCTACCAATACAACGGTTATGAGTTAACTAACATTTAAAATAATAATATTATATTATTATTGTGCAACGTAAGAATTCAAAGAAACTCGTTGTTGTGTATCGGGTATGCTATCAAACATAGAAACCCTTTTAAAATAAAATTAATATTTAATTCACAAATATTAATAAATATGAAAATCTATTATTCTTCATTTACCTGGGATGTTACATCCTTCCCCCTTTTGGAAATTATGTCCTCGTAATTTTTATTTACTTATCAAAATAAGTTGGGGTATTTATCCCTCATAGAATTTTCAGATTCCCACGTTGCCTCTTCAACCATATGGTTTTTCCACAAGACATTTACCTGGTGAATTACCTTATTCCACAACACTTGATCTCTACGGTCAAGAATCTGGATTGGTTGTTCTTCATAAGAGATATTCTCTTGCAACTAAACTATCACTAGGCTCAAAACATGAGATGGATCTGGCATATACTTTCTCAGTATCAAAACATGAAAAACTTTGTGTACCTGGGACAAAATGGAGCTAATGCCACTCTATATGAAACTGATCCATCTTTATCCAAGATTTTATAAGGTCCAATGAACCTCAGACTCAACTTTCTTTTCTTTCCAAAACGCATCACACTTTTCCATGGAGAATCTTTGGGAAAAACATGATCACCTACATCAAAAGAAAGATCCTTCCTCCGGTTATCCACATAACTTTTCTATCTGCTCTGAGCTGTTCTCATGTGCTTCTGAATCAACTGAACTTTCTCTGCCATCTCTTCTACCAATTCTGGTCCCATCAGCTTCCTTTCACCTACTTCATCCCAAATAGCTGGAGTTCGACAACACTTCCCATATAATGCCTCAAATGGAGCCATCTGTATCCTTGAATGAAAATTGTAATTATATAAAAACTAATCCAAAGAAATATGTTGGTCCCAACTTCCCTGATAATCTATCGAGCAAGCACGTAACATATCCTCCAACATCTAAATGGTTTGTTCTGATTTCCCTTCTGATTGAGGGTGAAAATCTATACTAATATTTAATTCAGTACCCAATGACTTCTGAAGGCCATTCCAAAAGTTAGAAGTAAACCTGGGATCCCGATCAGATACAATGGAGAGGCGAACTCCATGCAACCTGACTATCTCATTAACATAAAACCAAGCAAGTTGATCTAGAGACAAAGTATCCCGAATAGGAAGGAAATTAGCAGATTTAGTCAATCGATCAATAATATCCCATATTGCATTATTACCTCGAGATGTCTTTGGTAATCCCACAACAAAGTACAATGATATATTTTCCCATTTCCACACTGGCACCGGTAGAGGTTGAAGAATCCCTTTCGGTTACTGCCACTCCACTGTAACCTGTAGAAAATTAAAACACTTCACAGTAAAATCAGAAATATCTCTTTTCATTCCATCCCACCAGTAATACTCTCGAAGATCTCTATACATCTTGGTAATACCAGGATGAACTGAAAATGGGGAACTATAAGCTTCACATAACAACTCATTCTTTAACTGTGAATCACAAGGCACACATAATCTCTTTCAAAATCTCAAAACACAATCTTTATCAACATTAAAATCATTTGAAGTGCACTGTGTTGCATTTTTTTTCAATGATACATGTTGTTGTCTTAGAATAAATGGATGTCAAGAATTGTCAAGATGTGAATGCCAAAGGTTGTGATGGTGTTGGTGGTGAAGGAGAATGGCCATGGTACTAAGATGCATGTCACTTAGGAGATTCACTAAGTGGTATTGGAATGAATGGATGTCAAGAATTGTCAAGATGTGAATGCCAAAGGTTGTGATGGTGTTGGTGGTGAAGGAGAATGGCCATGGTACTAAGATGCATGTCACTTAGGAGATTCACTAAGTGGTATTGGAAATTGTGGTTGAAACATTCTCCATGGATATCTGACGATTGTTGAGCTACTCTTTAAGTTCAAAGAACTTGTATCCTGATGATACAAAGTCACAATAATGTTTGAAGACCATGAATTGTCTTCACAATGCATGAGGAGATGAAAGGGATCCATCCACAACTTCTAAGTGGATGAAGTGGATTAATGAAGTCCATGCACTAACACTTAGTTCATGTGAATGTGAAGAAGATCCAATTGATCTCTGATTTGATCAATGAAGCTCATTGGAGCTTTGCTGTGATTCAAGAGCTCAGTTGATGAAGAACCTTCAAGAATTTCCATTCCTAAGTGATAAATAAATGTTGAGGATGAATGGAGGAATTCTTAAGAAGAAGAAGAAAAATGTAGAAGAAGAATGGCTTAGAGGAAGATGGCTTGGCATTTAGAATGGGCATTTTTCATATGGAGTACTTTGTTTTTGACAAAGTAACATTCTGTCCCTTTGCCAAAAATATGGCCAGCCAAGGCACCTTGAGGGTTCAACCCCAAGGCATGGGTGCTAGGGCACCACGCCCATGGGGGAACCCGTGGGGAGAGCCAGGGCGGCAAGGCGCACCCAACACACCACATGGGTGCCTGGGGAACGCCCGAAGGAGTGCGGCAGGGGCGTAGGAGCGCGCCCCCAAGAGTGTCACCGTGCATAGAGGGCGCATAGCGCGCGCCCGAGTGGCAGAGTGGGCGCAAGAGCGCGCCCGCAGAGAGAAACCGGTGCGGGGCGGCACCGGGAGGGGAGAAGTTCAACTGAAGTGAGGATGGGAGCGGAACTTTGATAAACCGCGGAAAAACTGGCCGCGGCTTCGATGTGGGATGCAGAATTTTTCCGCGGAGCGAATCCCAGCCGCACGATTGATCGCGCGCCAGATCTCGGCCGCACATCTCATCGCGCCGCTCCCGTTCAGATCCAGGCCGTCCAAAGTTTTCTGATCGCCTGATCCGACGGATCCCCATTGGTCTTCAACCTTGAGCTCGCTCGAATGCCACCCGCGTGCCTCCGTCGAACCAGGAGCAACCCGACGACGGATTTTGAGATTCCGGCCACCTCTGAAGAAGTTGAAGACACCAATGAGCTCGTCTGGACACACCGAACATGTCCATGCATTAAAATGACTCTGCATGCAACAAATGAAGATTTTCGAGTTTCGGCCGAAGGTAAACCGAAGGTGCCGAGGCCATGTGGTGTTCGTGTTTTGCATGGGATGGCCAAAACAGAGGCCGTGCATGCGTTCTAAGTCGCATGCATGAGGAGGAAAGAAAGAGGAAGATAAACCCGCGAAAAATAAAAGAACTTGCGTGCACCGAAGAGAAAACGCAAAAATTTGGAAAGATTTTGAAGATCCGAAATCTTCGGTGATTCAAGATTTATCACGCGGATTGAACCGCCTCTCCTCTGCCTATAAAAATGAGGCCTGTCCCTCGAGGATTTCTTGCTGATGTGCTGAAGTTTTGTTGAAAATCTGTCGTCCCGCGTGTGCTCTGCCTCGCGAAGTTGAATCCCCCGTGCAATTATATTTGCGCGGCTGAGTTCCTTGCGCGCAACTTCTTTGCGCGACAAGAAGGTTGGGTGAAGTCCCCTGCGCGTCTTTCTTTTGCGCGACAGGAAGTACCCGAGGCCGCAAGTACCTTGCGCGCCCTCGAGGTTTGTTGTGGCTTGCGCGGCAGTGTTGAAGAAGAGGAGGCCGCGGCTCATCAAGCACTTGTGCGCCTTCATATGGGCAGTAGGAGATTCGGGTGATGAGAATTACACACCAAATGTGTGTGTGCTAAAAGGAGAAAACACCCTCGCTGTGGACAGTGTGTGTGCATAGTGAACAAGAAGTTGGCCGTAGCCATTTATGTGCAAGAAGAAGAGGCCAATCTCACTTGTGTGCAAAAAGTGGAAGAAGTGTGTGCAAAGAGCAAAGAGGCCAAACCTTAGTGTGTGCCTAAGTGGTGTGTACACACTAAGAAGGAGAAGAAGAAGGATACCTCACACTAAAGTAGAACACACATTTAAGTGTGTAACCAATAAGAACAAAGTGTGTGAAGGAAGTGAGAAGGTGTGTGCTAAAAAGGATTACACCCTTTGTGGGTTTATCACACCAAGAAGAAGGAAAGGGAAGTGCATGCATGCATGAATGCACGCGCACACTGAACAAGCTTAAATCAGTGGTGTGCGTTTGAGTTGACCAAGACTGAAAGTTCTTGAAGAATATTTTGAGAAGGCCATGCAATCATTGCATGAAGAGACAGAGTTGCCATGCACTTAGTGCGTGAAGTTGTTCTGAAGTGAGACTGGACCAGACAGAAGTTAAAGATATCAGTTGTCTGAGTATTCAGTAGTTGGAGAGAAGCCAGGTCATCCTTAGAAGAAGGTGATAAATCTTGAGCAAGATGAGAAGACCTGTTCACCACAAGTGATCAGAAGAAGAGCAAGGCCAGTAGCCTTTATCCCAGGCTGCTGAGGATACTTGAAGAACTTAAAGTGAAGAAGAGCTACTCGTGTGACTTGAGGAGCCAGGAGAAGCCCCCAGTGAGACTCAGGGTGGAAGAAGTCTTCAGTGGGATTCTGGAGTAGGCCAGTGGGACTCTGGTAACACTGTGGGACGCAGTATAAAGACCCTCCTGTGGGACTCAGGAGAGATACAGTGGGACTCTGTATCGACCATTGTAATAATAACAGATTATAATGGGAGAATCCATGCTGGGAGAGCATGGCAAGGATGTAGGCCTTTAGTGCCGAACCTTTTAAATCCTTGTGTCTTGTGCCTTTTCATTACTGAATTATCCGGGAAAGGTTGAGAGACATAAGAAGAGTGGATCGAGGCCTTAACAAGCCATAGAGGTTTAATTGATTAAGAATCAATTAGTAAAAAGTTTTAAAGGATCACTGATTCACCCCCTCCCCCTCTCAGTGATTCACACTGATCTGGGCACTTCAATTGGTATCAGAGGGAGGTTGCCTCTAAAAGATCCAAGGGAGTCTTTATGAAGTGCAGATTTGAGGAAATGAAAGAACAGCCTCAAATGGAGATATCTGCCAAGACTCAAAAAAATAGAAAGAAGAAACAGGCTAAGAAAATGAAGAAAGCCTGTCCTAGCTGTGATGAAGTTGGAATAATGAAAGATCTTCAAAGTGCAATCGAATATCTTCAGAAGACAATCCCCAAGGAAGTGGCAATGTGTATAGCTACAGGCATCCTTGATCTTCAAGAAGAAAAATCACAGGTAGAAGAAGAAGCCAATGCAGTGGATGATCAATTGGCTAAAAGGGTTGGCATAACCAACACTCTCAGAAAGCTGGTGAAGGCTAAAGATGAAACAGTATCGCTTTGCAATGAAAGATATGAAGACACTATTGAAGAATTGCAAAGAAGCCTTTTTGAGAAATAATTCTTTAAGACTGTGGTTAAAGAAGTTTTCCATGCACTGGAAAAATTGCACAGAGTGTCAATGAATGTCAGAGATGCTCAACACAAATACAAAGTCAAAATGGTGAAGGAGCTGGACAATTCATTGCTTGAAATAAAAAGGGTGCATGAAGACCAGATAAAGCAGCTGGAAGAGAAATGGGAAGGAAGGCTAAGAACTATTGAGGATGTGAAGAACTCCCTCAATATGAAATGCATAGAACTGGAGGTGATATTGAAAAATCAGCAATCACCCAAAGCCAAAGCCTCCCAGTCAGCTGAAAGAAGAAATGTTTTTACTCAAGTGAGCTTTGAGAAGGATGATTCTAAAAGAAAGACATCCTCTAATAAAAGGGCAACAACTTCTAAAAAGAAGGTACCATCCATCCCATCTTGTACTGATGCTTCTAATTGTGTTTCCACAAAAAGTGCAGGATGGAAGAATAATTCCAAACAAATATGGATGAAGACAGTAAAGAAGCAGAGTTCTCCTGAAACAGCACAACAGGTCAAGAAAAGTACCCTACAATCAGAAGGACTGAAGAGGTCAAGATTCGTGGGACAATGCTGGTGTTGTAACAAGTATGGGCATTGTGCAAAGGATTGTTGGTACAATCCACTGAATGCCAAAGCAGAGAGGAAGCCCATGCCAAGTGGGAGCAAGCCAGAAGGAAGGAAGCAACATCCACAGGTCCAGAGACATCTGTTTACTGCAAATAGATTTCGATTACTTGAAAACATCTGGGATGGTTTCAAAAGTGGTCAAAGAGTTGATACATATCAATCTCCGAATGTATCCAAAGCTGGAATGAAGAGAAGATCACTGAACCTGGCTAAGAGAGATTCCTTGGGAAGCAAGCAGAAGAAAGTGGAAGATGCTCCCAAGAAGAGTTTGAAGAATGAAGAGAAGTCCTTGGAATTGAAATCCAAGAAGGGTGATGCATCCAGAAGGACCACCAAGAAAACATGCTTCTACTGTGGAAAGAAAGGACACATCATGGACCTTTGTAAAGAAGCCATGAAACTAAATAGAAGCAAACTGAACTCCAAAAGACAATCAATCCAGAAGAAGAAGGGATTGATTGAAAATAAGTTGCCGAAGAGAGGTAGCTTAGCAGCATCCAAAGAACCATGTGGAACTTCCAAAACTGAGGCCACTCTTCCAAATGATTTACTAGTCATATGGCCAAATCAGTTGCAACTTTCCAAAGATCTGCAAAAAGATGAAGATAAAGTTCTGGCAATTGCTAAGGCAAAAGGGAAGAAGAAGATTTCACATGAAGATGTGTTGAGATCCACACCAGCACAAACATCAAAGAAGATCAGATGTGCAAGTGTGAAGAATGGTGAAAATGGGACATCTCGGTTGAGAGAATCTTCTCAACCTTGTTGTTCACATTGATGAACCAAGGAGGTTCCATCTTATTCCCTTATACTATTGGTATTTACATGTGCTGACATTGAAGGGAATTGAAGATGATGATCATTCTCAACTGGAGGATGGTTTGGACAGAATGGAGTGCACCCCTTGAGGGGGAGCCAATCTGGAGAAGATGATGTTCTGAAATTAATATCATCTTGAAAAAGTAGATGAAAGGGGGAGCTTTATCTTTGCACTTGAACATTCTAATGTGTTTTGTGAAGTATGTGCAGGATTCAGCAATTCATTGTTATATCTGAAAAATTTCAAACCCCTAAGCATGATCTCACATGTGTAGAGAATTATGGACAGCTTTGAATTCCTTGGTCATATCACTCTTGTTTTCTACACCGGGTTAGCCCAAGTAGACTTAGAGCTGATTTACTAAAGGTTCTTTGCTAAAGAGAACATGTGACATCATCCCTCTCTCAGTGTTTTTCAAGAAAATGATTTTATAAGGGAGGAAGAGATTTTTGAAAGAGAACCACACCACACCTTTGCATTTGATTGCCAATAAGGGGGAGAAATATTGGCACACATATTGACCCATTCATATGTGATCGAGTGTATTGACAACAAATACAAAGGGGGAGATTGAAGTGCACTGTGTTGCGTTTGTTGTCAATGAGACATGTTGTTGTCTTAGAATGAATGGATGTCAAGAATTGTCAAGATGTGAATGCCAAAGGTTGTTATGGTGTTGGTGGTGAAGGAGAATGGCCATGGTACTAAGATGCATGTCACTTAGGAGATTCACTAAGTGGTATTGGAATTAATGGATGTCAAGAATTGTCAAGATGTGAATGCCAAAGGTTGTGATGGTGTTGGTGGTGAAGGAGAATGGCCATGGTACTAAGATGCATGTCACTTAGGAGATTCACTAAGTGGTATTGGAAATTGTGGTTGAAACATTCTCCATGGATATCTGAAGATTGTTGAGCTGCTCTTTAAGTTCAAAGAAATTGTATCCTGATGATACAAAGTCACAATAATGTTTGAAGACCATGCATTGTCTTCACAATGCATGAGGAGATGAAAGGGATCCATCCACAACTTCTAAGTGGATGAAGTGGATTAATGAAGTCCATGCACTAACACTTAGTGCATGTGAATGTGAAGAAGATCCAATTGATCTCTGATTTGATCAATGAATCTCATTGGAGCTTTGCTGTGATTCAAGAGCTCAGTTGATGAAGAACCTTCAAGAATTTCCATTCCTAAGTGATAAATAAATGTTGAGGATGAATGGAGGAATTCTTAAGAAGAAGAAGAAAAATGTAGAAGAAGAATGGCTTAGAGGAAGATGGATTGGCATTTAGAATGGGCATTTTTCATATGGAGTACTTTGTTTTTGACAAAGTAACATTTTGTCCCTTTGCCAAAAATATGGCCAGCCAAGGCACCTTGAGGGTTCAACCCCAAGGCATGGGCGCTAGGGCACCACGCCCATGGGGGAACCCGTGGGGCGAGCCAGGGCGGCAAGGCGCACCCAACACACCGCATGGGCGCCTGGGGAACGCCCGAAGGAGTGCGGCAGGGGCGTAGGAGCGCGCCCCCAAGAGTGTCACCGTGCATAGAGGGCGCATAGCGCGCGCCCGAGTGGCAGAGTGGGCACAAGAGCGCGCCCGCAGAGAGAACCCCGTGCGGGGCGGCACCAGGAGGGGAGAAGTTCAACTGAAGTGAGGATGGGAGCGGAACTTTGATAAACCGCGGAAAAACTGGCCGCGGCTTCGATGTGGGATGCGGAATTTTTCCGCGGAGCGAATCCCAGCCGCACGATTGATCGCGCGCCAGATCTCAGCCGCACATCTCATCGCGCCGCTCCTGTTCAGATCCAGGCCGTCCAAAGTTTTCTGATTGCCTGATCCGACGGCTCCCCATCGGTCTTCAACCTTGAGCTCGCTCGAATGCCACCCGCGTGCCTCCGTCGAACCAGGAGCAACCCGACGACGGATTTTGAGATTCCGGCCACCTCTGAAGAAGCTAAAGACACCAATGAGCTCGTCTGGACACACCGAACATTTCCATGCATTAAAATGACTCTGCATGCAACAAATGAAGATTTTCGAGTTTCGGACGAAGGCAAACCGAAGGTGCCGAGGCCATGTGGTGTTCGTGTTTTGCATGGGATGGCCAAAACAGAGGCCGTGCATGCGTTCTAAGTCGCATGCACGAGGAGGAAAGAAAGAGGAAGATAAACCCGTGAAAAATAAAAGAACTCGCGTGCACCGAAGAGAAAACGCAAAAATTTGGAAAGATTTTTAAGATCCGAAATCTTCGGTGATTCAAGATTTATCACGCGGATTGAACCGCCTCTCCTCTTCCTATAAAAATGAGGCCTGGCCCTTGAGGATTTCTTGCTGATGTGCTGAAGTTTTGTTGAAAATCTGTCGTCCTGCGTGTGCTCTGCCTCGCGAAGTTGAAGCCCCCGTGCAATTATATTTGCGCGGCTGAGTTCCTTGCGCGCAACTTCTTTGCGGGACAAGAAGGTTGGGTGAAGTCCCATGCGCGTCTTTCTTTTGCGCGACAGGAAGTACCCGAGGCCGCAAGTACCTTGCGCGCCCTCGAGGTTTGTTGTGGCTTGCGCGGCAGTGTTGAAGAAGAGGAGGCCGCGGCTCATCAAGCACTTGCGCGCCTTCATATGGGCAGTAGGAGATTCGGGTGATGAGAATTACACACCAAGTGTGTGTGTGCTAAAAGGAGAAAACACCCTCACCGTGGACAGTGTGTGTGCATAGTGAACAAGAAGTTGGCCGTAGCCATTTATGTGCAAGAAGAAGAGGCCAAGCTCACTTGTGTGCAAAAAGTGGAAGAAGTGTGTGCAAAGAGCAAAGAGGCCGAACCTTAGTGTGTGCCTAAGTGGTGTGTACACACTAAGAAGGAGAAGAAGAAGGATACCTCACACTAAAGTAGAACACACATTTAAGTGTGTAACCAATAAGAACAAAGTGTGTGAAGGAAGTGAGAAGGTGTGTGCTAAAAAGGATTACACCCTTTGTGGGTTTATCACACCAAGAAGAAGGAAAGGGAAGTGCATGCATGCATGCACGCGCACACTGAACAATCTTAAATCAGTGGTGTGCGTTTGAGTTGACCAAGACTGAAAGTTCTTGAAGAATATTTTGAGAAGGCCATGCAATCATTGCATGAAGAGACAGAGTTGCCATGCACTTAGTGCGTGAAGTTGTTCTGAAGTGAGATTGGACCAGACAGAAGTTAAAGATATCAGTTGTCTGAGTATTCAGTAGTTGGAGAGAAGCCAGGTCATCCTTAGAAGAAGGTGATAAATTTTGAGCAAGACGAGAAGACCTGTTCACCACAAGTGATCAGAAGAAGAGCAAGGCCAGCAGCCTTTATCCCAGGCTACTGAGGATACTTGAAGAACTTAAAGTGAAGAAGAGCTACTCGTGTGACTCGAGGAGCCAGGAGAAGCCCCCTGTGAGACTCAGGGTGGAAGAAGTCTTCAGTGGGATTCTGGAGCAGGCCAGTGGGACTCTGGTAACACTGTGGGACACAGTATAAAGACCCTCCTGTGGGACTCAGGAGAGATACAGTGGGACTCTGTATCGACCATTGTAATACTAACATATTATAATGGGAGAATCCATGCTGGGAGAGCATGGCAAGGATGTAGGCCTTTGGTGCCGAACCTTGTAAATCCTTGTGTCCTGTGCCTTTTCATTACTGCATTATCCGGGAAAGGTTGAGAGACATAAGAAGAGTGGATCGAGGCCTTAACAAGCCATAGAGGTTTAATTGATTAAGAATCAATTAGTAAAAAGTTTTAAAGGATCACTGATTCACCCCCTCCCCCTCTCAGTGATTCACACTGATCTGGGCACTTCATCATTCAACCTACCCTTCTGAACCAATACTACCTTTTTTTTTGCAACTCACTGTCTTCTTTCTGCGCTTGCTTTATTCTGTCTGATAGGGATTCTTTCACTAACACCTGAAAAAAATAGAATAATTTCCTGCACCAACAACTTCTATGCCAAATTTCATCAAATTAAAAATTAAAGGATCTCATTCCAAACATAACATGGTTAATGAAGTATTAATTTTTCGACACAAAGCATCGGCCACTTTATTTTCTTTTCCCAAATGATAAATGATCGTGCAATAATAATTTTTGATTAATTCCAACCATCTCCTATGTCTCAGGTTCAATTATTTTTGTGTGAATATATACTTAAAACTTTTGTGATCAGTATATATTTCACACTTCACTCCATACAAATGATGCCTTCATATTTTTAAAGAAAAAAAACGGAAGCTAATTCCAAATCATGTGTAGGGTAATTTAACTCATGTGGTTTCAACTGACATGAAGCGTAAGCAATTACCTGATCATTCTGCATTAGGACACAACCAAGTCCTTTCAAAGAAGCATCGTTGTTGATAACAAACTAACTATTTCTGGATGGCAGTGCCAAAACTGGAGCATTCACCAATCTTCTTTTCAATTCCTGAAAACAATCATTACACTCTTTTGTCCAAATAAACTTAAAACCTTTTCGAGTTAACTTAGTCATTGGACTAGATAACTGGGAAATATTTTCAACAAACCTCCGGTAATAACCTGCCAAACCATGAAAACTATGAATCTTGGTTATATTTTGTGGGTCTTGGCCATTCTTCAACAACTTTAGTTTTAGCAGGATCAACAATTATGCCATTTTTTAAAATAATGTGTCCAAGGAAAGAAATTTTTTGTAACCAATACTCACACATTGTGAATTTCCAAAATAGTTTCTTTTCATTTAAGGTTTGCAAGACAACTCTTTAATGAATTTCATGTTCATTCTTACTATTGGAATAAACCAAAATATCATCAATGAACACAACCAAAAACTTATCCAAGAACTCACGAAAAATTCTATTCATAAGATCCATGAATACAGCAGGTGCATTGGTTAAACCAAAAGGAATAAGTACAAATTCATAATAGCCGTATCTAGTATGAAATGCAGTCTATGGAACGTCTACTTCTTTTACTTTCAAGTGATAGTTCCCCGACCTAAAATCAATCTTCATAAAATACAGAACTCCCTGGAGTTGATCAAACAAATCATCAATATGAGGCAAAGGATACATATTCTTAACAGTGATGTTATTCAATTCTCTATAATCATTACAATGTCTAATTGAACCATATTTCTTTTTAACAAACAATACAGGTGCACCCCATGGTGATGTGCTCGGTCGAATGAATCCTTCATCAAATAACTCCTTCAATTGCATCGTTAACTCTAAAAGTTCAATTTGAGCCATGCGATAAGGGGTTTTTGAAATTGTCTTAGCATCAGGAACTAAGTCAATAGTAAATTCAACATCCTGATCCGGTATAATACCTGGAAACTCATCAAGAAAAACATCAAGGTACTCATTTACCACTGACACATCATTAATCGCAAAAATATCTTTCTTTTCAACAATATGTGAAAGGTAACATTCATTTCCTTCTTTTACTTGTTTCTCAACTTCCTAATATGTTATCAAAAGAAAGGGTTCATTCTTGTACATAAACTGTAAATATTACTGAAAAGAAATCTCTTTAGCTCTGCAGTCAATCTTAGCATGATAAACAGAAAGCCAATCCATACCCAAAATAACATCAAACTCTAATAGTGGAAAAAATAATAAGATTTGCAGGTATATTCTTTCCACACACAAGGACATGAAGGTTCTTATGTTTTCTTTTTGTCTCAACATTTCCTCAAGGTGTTTTTTCCACAAGTTCTGTATTCATATCTTGAGATGAAATTCCCAATATACTATAAAACTTCACAAAAATGAAAGAGTGTGTAGACCCTGAATCTAAAAACACATTGTCAAAATCTGAAAAAAAAAACAGTGTACCTGATACAACTTCATTTGATGGCCCAACTTCTGCTGAAGTAGTTGAAAAGTATTTCACCAACCCTTTTTGCTTGTAGTCTGGATGCTTTTCCTCAGTAGAGTTCTTTTCTGGATAATCATTTTTATAATGACCCATTTCATTACACTTAAAACATCTTACTGATGGTTTTTCATTGCCTGATTGATCATCTTCCTTACAGTTACAAGCAATATGACTTGACTTACCACACCGAAAGCACTTTCCAAACATCGATGAACATTCTCTAGGATTCTTTTTACCACACTTCTCACAAGTCGGATATTTAATTTTCTTACCTCCAGGCTTCTTTGATGAATTCTTTCCCTTTACCTACCAATTGGACCACTTATTCTGTTGTTTGTCAATGAACACCTTATCATCAGAAAACTCAATTTCCACCATCTCCGCACATCGAACATGTTTTTCATAACATTTGAAATCACGAGATGCTAATGCTCTTCAATATCGTCGCTTTAGTCCTAAGTAAAATTTATTTATCTTATTGTCAAGATCTCAGATGAAATTTGGTGCATACCTTGCCAGTAGAGTGAAATCTGCTTCATAAGCAGCCACTTATTCGTCCTCCTGCCTCAATTCTAGGAATTGTTTTTCCATCCTGAGACGAACCACCTTAGAAAAATATTTCTCAACAAAACATACCTTTGAATTCATCCCATTCATGAGAATCAATCTTCTCACTATCCCTGATATTTTTTACCATCGAGCACCACTGATCCGTTTCACCTTAAAAACTGTAAACAGCGAGACTAACCTTTTGATGTTCTGAACAACCCATGACATCAAAAATCTTTTTCAGTGCTTTAATCCACCCTTCTGCTAGCACAGGGTCTGATGATCCTCTGAATGATGGGGGGTGTTTCCTCATGAAATTATCCACTACTGACATGTTCCTCCATGGTTGATCTGACAGATCTCGTGCATGGATACCACCACCATTTATAGCTTGAGTCAATTGATCCATCACTGCAACAAACTATTTAGTTTCGATTCCGACCATCGCAGGTTGCTGATTTGGAAGGTTGTTTGCCTCCTGATGTTTTCCCAACATAGCTGCCCTATTTCTTCTATGGTAAAGCATTCTGAACACAAAAATATCTTGGGCGAAGCAACATAGTAATCTATAAATGCTATATCATTTCAATATTACCATAAATTAATTTATGGACATTAATTATCAATACCCTAACTCCTGAAGTTATCTAAACTAACCTATGATACCAACTGTAAGGACCCGGCCTTAAACCTTATACAATATTAAATTAAAAGAATAATTCATATTGAGAATCTTTTCAGGTTTAGAGTTTTATAGAAATAGGGCATAACTATTACATCTCAAAATGTTACAAAGTATACTCTTCTACTCATTTTCCACTTTTTTTCATAAAACAAGAACTCTTGAAAAAAAGAGCCATGTCTAGTTCCATGTTTAAGATAGCATGAATTTTACTTGATCCCATCCATGACCCTATTTCACATTATGTCCTAAGAAAAACATTTCAAAAATTTAGGATGAGCATAAAAACCTCAGTAAGGGATACTCAAAGAAGGAAAATAGTTAGTTTTTCAAAAAAACAAGTAAACGATGAATACCTTAACATAAGTAATACTTTTCACCTTTATGAATTAATAAATACTCTTCACTGAATAAAAGATCATTACTTACCCTTTTGTAACCAAAAGATTACCATAAAACCCATATAAAGAACACATAACATATAAAGGTAACTTGGGACATAAACATACTTAAATGGAATAACCATACGATCGACTTCCACACATATCACTAAATGGAATAGCCATACGGACAACATCCATACCCAATGCATTGGAGTTTATAATGAAACCACCCATCCTGGTATTCATGGAACCACCCTTAATTTGGTTTATCATGTAACCACCAATCAAATATCCAAGTACCATTATTAAATCATAAGACATTAAACAAATATAAAGGAATGAAAACATTTCCACATTTAAGTCACAATATATGACTTAAATATATTGACATAAAAAATCCATTATCAAAACCATTTTCAATACCAAAATACATAAAATAGTATATGGTATTTATTTTCTTTTAAATACATTATGGCTTGTTGAGGAAGGCAAAGATCAAATAATACTCACGGTGGCGGAAAATGTCTTTGTCACCACTTACGTTAAAAGAAACATTCATTTTTTCATTTAGTAAAATGATTAATAGAAAAAGATTCCCTATGAAAGGTCAAGGGTTTTATACAGAGTATAAAAGAAAGTTGTGTATTAAAACAAAATATGCCTCAATGAAAAGAGATTGAGACGAAGTCCCTTACCTCATGTCCAACTTGACCTGTTCGTTCTTTAATATCCTGAATAATAAACTAAAGTTAATTTATACTTTCTTAAGAACCTTTTTCATGTTTATTATTTATTTTATATCACTTATTACCATGTTATAAACATTATGTAATCATTTAAGTTAATAACATTCATTTTGTTGATATTTGGTACTTGAGTCAAAAATGAACACCTTATATTTAAAAGTTGTCAATGTGGTCAATAGTCCATTATATCCATAATGGTATTAATTATTTAGATATCATATATATCATATATATCCATTATATTCATGTATTTATAATAGTACATATCATTTAGAGGTAAGAAATGAAATGCACCGTTAATGGAGACGGTAAGTCATACGTACGCATGAACACTATTTTCATTTCTATTTCATATTTTAATGGAATTAAAACATAATGATACATAGGTATATTATAATTCATGTATTATATCATATATAATATCACTAAATCCATCCTTTATACATACCACATAAGGCATTAACGAATCACATAACTTTGAGGGGGTGGTAGTCCGCACTTTCTCAAATGAGATTATCGTATTTACCCACTATGGAAACCATAAAGGCGTTCTATAAATGGGAAGTAAAGAAGAATAAGGAAATAATAAACATAATATATATCATATATAAATACATTTACATCAGAATGGAAACCATGAGAAAC
Organism: Viscum album; assembly: GCA_963277665.1. NCBI lineage: Eukaryota > Viridiplantae > Streptophyta > Magnoliopsida > Santalales > Viscaceae > Viscum > Viscum album. The sequence goes on along the minus strand of OY728155.1, from coordinate 1,345,725,347 downwards.
GGTTGAAGATATTTGAACAATCATCATTTCGTGAGGTGTTAGTTTTCCATCCACAGAAACATTATGTTCTTCAACCATTAGATGGAGGTGTGTGTAAGTGTAGTTAGAATCTTTATTGTAACAACATACTAGTATATTGAGGATAATGGTGTTGTAACAAAAGAAAGGAATAAAAAGAGTTTAGGGGTTGGAGAAGTAAAATAAAAGAAAATAATTTAACAGAAATTGTTACCTTTAATTTGGGTAACTCCCTTTGGTTTTATCCAAAGGACTTCTTGAAGTGCCTTATTCCTAAGGTATGTCTTCTAAGAGGAGGATAGGGATGTGGGTAGCTTAACTGGATAGAGTTTGGACAAGCCAAAAGGTTTGAGAGGTGTGAGGAATTGGTTAGCAATGGTCTCCTTTTATAAGGGGGGTGAGGGGCTCTTAAGGAATGTGTGAAATAATTATTCTATTATATAATTATATTCGGTTTACAATGGTCCAAAAATAATTATAGTCTATTATAAGAAGACTCAAGGTCTAAATAAAATCATAAAATAGGAATTGGATAGGTTTTGGATAATATTTTAATCATTATAATCTAATTTATTTAAATCATTTTTTAATAAGGTAAATACTACATCATTATTGTGTCATAAATAATTTAATTAATATGATGTCTAAAATATATAAAAAAACTACCATGATGTAGGAAATACTTTTATTTTTACAATTAATGTTTATAGTCGAAAATATGTCTTATATAACACCATATAAAAATTAATTTACTAAAATATATATTCTTTTGTCATGTTTTCCTTTACTTTAATATAATTAATTTAAATTGTCATTATCACTCCCAAGTGGCACAATGGGGTCCCAAAATCGACCCAAAGATTCCCATGGTCATTAATGAATAAAACAATAAGGTTTGTACAAGTGTTAAGGTAATTATGAATTATTATAATATTCTTTTAACCTTGAATTACCTTATTTACCTTTAACCACGGTAAATAAAAGTCAAAAGTTACTATTCACCAAAAAAATTATTTTCTTTTTAATGAACCACATTTTACTTATTAATAACAACCATGTATGTTGGATTTTCGAAATTCAATTCACAGATGTGGTAAAAATTCATTTAAATGAAAAAGTCAGTTTTTTTAACTACCACTAAGTGGTTTCACTATTCATCAAAAATTGATGTTTTTCGGAAAAATACCAACACTTCAGCCTAAGATATATTTGATATTCAGAATTCAAAAATTATGTCTATTTTTCCAAAATAAAAACATAGAAGTGGAATTAATTAATTTTAAAATTAATTCCCGTTATCAAAACAAATAGCGTGTTTTTAAGAAACAATAACTATTAAAAGATTGATACTTGTTTATATCTAATTTCAAAGTGAAATTAATTCCAACGACCACCATTGGATTAAATGGTAAAAATATATTTTAATTTCACTTTAAAACTAATTAAAAAGATAATCAATAAATATAAATAAATTATATTAAAATGGACTTTTGAATTAAAATAAAATATTTTTTACTATTCATTAAAAATGAACTTTATCAAAAAAATACCAAAAATTTACCCAAAGTAAAATTTGATGTCCCCATTATAAAGAAGGATTTTATTTGGTCAATTATAATGTATTAAAGTGACCAAAACTATATTTAAAGAGGGTTCTCCATTAAAAGGTGGTAAATCGACCTTTTAATGCAAATTATGCTTAAAATTAGATTCATTCATATTTTAAGCCTCTAACTTTTTATTGGATAAATGGAAATACATTTATCAAACATGTATAATCATATTGTAGTTAGTTTTGTGCATTCCTGCCAATACAATGGCTTGGAGTTAACTACCATTTAAAATAATAATATTATATTATTAGTGAGCAACGTAAGATTTCAAAGAAACCTGTTGTTATGTATCGGGTACGCTATCGAACATAGAAACCCTTTTAAAGTAAAATTAATATTTAATTCACAAATATTAATAAATATTAAAATATATTATTCTTCATTTACTTGGGATGTTACATATTTAGTCTACGGAATATTTATTTTCCAACATGTTATTCCATTTTAATGGAAGTAGACACTATCAATATGCTTCTAGTTTTTGGTTTGCTAAAACACTACACTAAACTCTTTATGTATTCAATTAAAAATAATATTTATTAATTAAATAGAATATTTTAATAAGATATTCACCCTCTATTGTCTATGTTTCCATTTATCCTGAAAAAAAATAATTAAATTTATAATTTCATCTATATTCATAATATGATAACAAAATTGAAAAATAAATTTTTTTCCAATGGGATAAAGAAACATTTTAAAAAAATAACATTCAATCATGATAATTAAGAATATTCTATTTGTACCATATAGATAAATGTGTATACAATTAAGGCTATAATTTTCCTTGTGAATCAGTGTATATAATCTATGTGATCTCTGTTACATCAATAGAATTAAAAATTGTATATTCATAAAGGGAATGAATTTTCATAAGAAAAATTATAAACATTAAATGAATAAGAAAGAAAAATGAATTAATGGATCATTTCTATTATAGTAGGGAACAGTTTTAAAACATATGGGAAAAAATTTTGATGGTATCATTTTAATAATATTTTTGATCAATAATAAAATATATCAAATCATATTTACATAAATTAAAACCACTTAGAAATTCTTAATATTTAAATTGGAAGTAAGAAAAATTATTGATCATTTAGAAGTAATTAAAAATAATTTTGTTTAAAAATCTAGTAGAAAATATTTGTCTTAAAAATATATAGAGATTGTGTATAATAATAATGAAGAATATAGAAGGAAAAAAATAATATAATTTAAATAAAAATTATGTTATCTAAAAAATATAATGTTATAGGTCACATTCGAAAGTTATTTTTAAAAATGGTGACCTGAAAACAAAAACGAAATTTAATAATAAAATTAAACATCAATAATAGATCATTGGAAAGTTATAATTGTTATTAATGTAAATATTAGGTGGATTATAAAAAAATTATTTTCAAATGAGGGGAAATGATTATTAAAAATGTTTTGAAATACCTTTCCCTGAAAACCCATATTATAAAATGAGTATTAAATTTTTTTTATGAAAGGAAAATACAATTATTACAATACAAGAAAAAAAATCTTATTTACATTCCTAATAATATAAGATAATATCTTTTTAAAATAATATATGTACTTAAAATAAAGAGTTAATTAATAAATTTATGTTCATTCTTGATAATGTTATACTTTCATGTGACAGAACAATGAAGTAGAAATATTTGAATCTAAAGAGTAATTTTACACACATATATAGAATAAATAATCATAAAATTAAAATAATCATGATAAAAAATCATAATGGTGTATTATTTTCTCAATGTAAAAGAATAAAGGATGTATAATATAGACATGTCTCAAGGAATTTAAATTTGAGACAAATAACCCACATAAGATGTTTTCATTCATAATTGAGTGCACTATAATATCGATATAACAAACATAAATATCTTAATCACAAAATTATGAACCATTTTCATATACATATAAATTTATAACTATTATTTAAAATTATTCCATACATTTATATTAGTATGTTATTACTAATTTTTGGTATATTTTTTGGACAATCATATTTGTTTGAATATGTGTCATAATGGATGTGTTTTCATTCATACTTCTACTAAAGATAATAATTAAAATTCAAATATAGTTTCTATAAAGGATTAATTATAATGAATTATAATATTTATATTTTCTTTAATTGCTGTTTTTCTTAATCAATGAATATTAAATTGAAAACAAATATTTCGCAATGTTTTTTAAAGAATGATGGTTTTTTTGGTAATTATCTAGATTATTATGAATATATATTTTATAAAAAATAAATATAATATTATTATCTTTATATGAAATTATAATAGTAATTATTTTTTTCAATATTATTGATGATAAAATTATAAAACATTGTTCAAATAGGTGTTAAAAAACATAATCATGAACATTTCATGAATAATAGATGATTATGGGGTGACTATGTTACAATATAGTTATATAAATACAATAAGGATATCATTTAGTGTTTGTTAGTTTGATAAATAATAATTTTAGATAATTATGAGAATTAGTTATGGATATGAAAAATTGTTATGGTTTGGATAAATTGTTTTAGTCATAGTTCACCTATTTACCATAGTTATTTTTTAAAAGATTCGTTATCACATATATCATCAATTGGATATTAAAATTAAATTACCAAAATAATATTAATATTAATAAATTAATATTTATCATTTAATCCAATTATCAATATCATCAATGTATGTTATTTATGAAATAATAAATAGAAATCATTCATTCTATAGAAGTGGTGGCCCACACGTATGCATGGACAATGATTTCATTTTCAATAGAATGAGGGAAAATATTAATGTGGATTATAATTTAAGAATATAAAATATTTCATAAATATAAAAATAATATATCAATTTACATATTCATTCAATACATGTATGGTTGTGAATTAAAATGAAACACATTACTTCATCAAGGCAGTAGTCTGCACAATCCATGATTCACAATTTTGTTTTTTACAATGGAAAAGGGGGTGGTGGTTAATTATGGTAAGATCATTATAATTGAATAATTGTATAATAATTATTTTTATGTTATGATTATGTTAATGTGAATTGAAATTTTAAAGATAATAACGGATTGTAATAAAATTTATGAAATAAATAAAGTTTTGGAACATACACAACACTTCTAAGATTATCTCCATTACAAAAGAGGTAAAACTCTTGAGATATTTTATTTGAAGAGTAAATGATCATCATTCAAGGGTATTATAGTGTATTGGAGTTGGTAGGGAATATCATGGGACAATCTAATGGGTTTTTAGTGGATATGAAGAGAGGGGTGTTACTTTTATATACGAAAAGAAGATGTATTTTTTTAATAACCAAAACATCTAAATAATGGGATGTCCCTCTCAAGGAATGTGAATCTGAAATTTATAAATATTCTATTTGGGGAGATAAAATGTTTAGAAACACCTCATACAGTCAATTGAATATATTTTTTAACATGTTAGTCTTATTAAATTCCGGGTTACTCATTTTTACTATTTTGGTTTTCAGTAAAGTAATTAGTTTTCCCCAAGATAATTTATACATTATCTTAAAAAAAATTGGAGTTTAATATATAATTCATATATAATGTTACAAAATTATAAATCCATTTTTATTTAATTTTTTATAAAATATAATTTAAAATTTCAAAATAAAAAATGTATACTTTATCATAAAACTGTTTTTAAAAACTATAACATACATTCTAAAATATAAAATATGTTATTATAAATTAATACAAAAATTTTAATAATTATAAAATTACATATATAGTACTTTTTTTTCTTCGGAAATGGATTTATAAATTTCAAATTCATACTTTTCTTTGAGTAAAAGAGGGATTCATTAAAAACAGAGATCAGCGGAAGTACAAGCGCGAAGCCATGACAGACTGTGGTCCAGCCAGAGCTGGTCATCATCAAAAGGGCCAGAGGCCGCCAGCTAATGGGCAACATTTTTACCTTCCCTTCTGATGAAGGAGAAGGTGCAGGATGTGAAACAGTGATGGAGAGAGTGGATTTTCTAGATGATGAGGCCAATAGATTGAAGGTCGTCGTTGTTGTGGTTGATGGCATTGAAAATAGTTAGATAATCCGACACAATCTAGATTTTATCCCATCTACGATCATTGTAAAGCATCAGCCTAACAAGGATGGTAGTGGATTCGGCAACAACGGGCTCCCAAAGAGCATGATGGGATTCGTGTTTGGATGCAATGATTTGACCCAAATAATCCCTGGACAACAGACCATGGCCGACAGAACCATCCTTGGGGAGAGACGCATCCACAATAATCTTGAGGATCCCTTCCAGTGGCAGACACTAATGGGAAGAAGGGGAAAGGGAACCAAAGGGCTTCTGTTTTCCAGAGTGATGCTTCATGCCCTCAATACAGGATGATGCCCGTTCAATCCAGAAATTGGGAGGCTTGATGACATGGTTGAACACAACATCATTACGATGAAACCAAATGATCTAGACCATGATGAAAAGTGAGCCCGCAATGTTTGGTGAAGAGTAAGAGCACCAACGCCTCAGGAGTGTGGGGAGGTCAGAGGGAAAATCCAGAGAATTATCCGCGAATGAGCCCCATTTGTTCCAAATCTCCTTTTCTCCCGGATATTGGATGATAGCGTGGAGGTGAGATTCTGGGACGTCCGGGTAGAATGGGCAGAACATGTCACTAGAAAAATGTCAAAAGGCAAGGAGGCTCATGGTAGGGAGGATGTCCAACCACACCTGTCACCAGAAGTGGCAGATTTTTTGGGGGACATTGAGATTCCACAGCGAATCCCATGGCCCCACTTCCCTTTCATCTGACTAATTATAAAGAGAGAGCTGATAGCAGAAAATCACTATATAGGCTCCCGAGATGTCATTGATCTAGAAGAGGTGGTCGGGGCCTGCATCCCGAACATAGGGGACACTCTGTATAATCCTTCTGTCTCTTTCATTGAACCAATAGTGAAGCTTTTCCATGCACCACCCATTCCCAAGATCAGCAAAAATGCACCGGATGGTGGCACCTTTGAGACCTATTTGGGATGGGGATGATTCCCTCATGTTGTCCTTATCAATCAGTCAGGGATACGTCTAGATAAAAACAGATGACCCATTCCCAATCCTACAACCCAACCCTCTCTCCAGTAGGATTCGGGAACCCCAGATACTTCTCCAGAGGAAGCTGGGTCGGGTGCTAAGAGAGGAATCCTGGAAATACTTATGGGGAAAGTATTTAACATGGAGAACTCGCACACAGAGAGAGGACGAGTGGTTAATAAGGCTCTGTCCTTGCTTTGACAACAGTGCATCATTAAAGTAAAAGAGGTCCCAGAAACCCATTCCTCCCTCATATTTTGGTTGGTAGAGACTTTTCCAGGTGATCAAGTTGGTTTTATTCCTTCCATTGTTATGTATCCTCCAGAAGTTTGTTGTGCGTGAGTGGATCTAGTTGACAACAACCGCAGTGAGCTTAAACAGGGACATAAAGTAAATGGGAATAGATTGTAGGTCACCCTTTATGAGGATTTTCATGCCAGCTTTGGAGATTCTTTTTGGGGTCTATATTTGGATTTTTTTCTCTATCCTATCAAGCAAAGATGTGAAGATTTATTTTTTGGATTGGCCAATCATCGTTGGTAGCTCGTGGTACTTCTGATGATTCTCAACCATATGAATGCCTGCAATGGCACAAAGCTCTTCTCTTTTGGAATGTGGGACCCCTGAGCTGAAGGAGACTTCTGAATTGCCATGATTGATTATTTGCCCATTGGCCCTCTCATACAGTCGGATCACGTGGCCTGTAGCAAGGCACTCATTATGGGATTCTCTGGAGAAAAAAAGGTAATCATTGGCAAAAAAAGGTGTGAAACCGGTGGTCTTGCAAAACTAACCATTTCCCCATGAATTGAATGATAGGAAGCTGCCCTGGACATGAGGTTAGAAAAAACATTAACCACCAAGATAAAATGAAATGGGGAAAGAGGGTCTCCTTGGTGAAGGCCTCTGGTTGGGGAGAATCCACAGGTGAGCACCCCATTGACATTAATTCGGAAGGATACAGACGAGACACAATGCATGATCATCTCTGTCCATTTAGAGCAAAAGCCCATTTTCAGTATCATGAATCTGAGGAAATGTCATTCCACTTTATCGTAGGCCTTGGTCATATCCAGTTTCCATGCCATGGTTCCTCTTTTCATGATGGAGCGTGTTTTCATTGAGTGTAACACTTCATGGGCTACTATGGAATTATCAGTAATCAGTCTCTTAGACACCAAAGCACTTTGGTTTTCCGAGATGATATCAGGAAACCATGAGCACAGCCGATTAACAAGGATATTTGAGAAGATCCTGTAGGAGACATTGCAGAGGCTAATAGGTTTGAAGTCATGGACCACGAGGGGTTTCTTGATTTTGGGGATGAGGATGAGGGTAGTTTCGTTAATGTCGGAAAGGATTGTTTTCCCAGCCTCGATCTTCTTCATTAGATTGCAAATGTCAGGGCCAATAATGTGCCAATATTGTTTGTAGAAGAGGTCATGGAAGTTGTACGGGCTTGGGGCCTTAGTAGGGTGGATATGTTTCAGGGCCAGATGAATCTCTTCATCCGTCACATCTTTGGTAAGACTTCCTTACGAAAAGAGATTCTGGAAATAATTGGAGATAACGTCATGGATTCCATCATTTTCTAAGGCTTTGGTACCATCCGGATGCGAGATGCAAGCGATAAAATTTTTTCGGTGCCTAGCTGAGGCTTTCAGATGAAAATAGCGGGTGTTAGCGTCCCCTTCTTTGATGTGGGTATCATGCGACCACATAGCCCAGAAGCTTTCCTTGATTCGTAGGTCTACATCCAGATCCCGTTGAATGACACTGATTTTGGAAATAGTGCAATTGGATGGGGGTTGGCTGAGAAGTTTGCACAGTTTTCTTTAGAAGAAATCATGGTGCTTGTCAGGTTGACGGAATTTTTTATTTCTCCACGTCCTCAAATCGGATGCTATCTATTTAAGATTGGACCCAATGTTTGCATGTCCACTCTTCTAGCTTGGACGAATATCATCTTCGCATTCGCATTCTTTAGACCAAACACTTTCAAATCTGAAGGGTCTTCTGACTTTATTGTTCTGATCTCCTTGGGTGCATTCAATAACAATCGGACAGTGATCCGAGCAATTGAGCGACAGTTGCTCAATGTGAAACATTCTAAAAACATTCATCCAATCCGTTGTGCCCAGAAATTTGTCGAGGCGCTCTACAATACAGGTTCATTTGTGTCGCCTCAAAACCAAGTGATTGGATTACCCGCGAATCCCAGATCGACCAGATCCACCCTGGTAATTGCATCCTTAAAGTCAAACATCGACGAGGAGGGTCAAAGAACTCTGCCACTTTTTCCCTTTTGATACAAGGTCTCATTAAAGTCACCTCTAAAGAGAAAAGGTATTGGAATATCACGTCGCCGATTTCAAAGAAGATCCCACGACATCCACTTTTCAGTGTGGGATGGCATCCATATAAACCCACAAAGGTACACGGCGGGGTTTGGGCGTCATGAATGGTTGTCGCCACATGGTGCGAGGAGAAGGATAAGATCCTAACGTCAACATTCTACTTCAATAGGAGACAGAGACCCCTGAGTTGCCTTGTTGGGGAATCGGGAGGCAGCCCTGGAAGCTGCATTTCAGTGCAAGGCCAATGGTGTCCTTGTTTTCAAATATGGTTTTGGACAAGAAAACCATATCAGGGCGACCTTGAGCACAATGGCACTAGAGTATTCGAATCGTTCATGGGTTACCAAGCCCGAGGCAGTTCCAACATAAAATGATCATTGCTCTAGGTGGGGCTAAGACGTACCCGCCTCCTCCTTTGATTCCTTCAGGATCATTTTGTCACCCGCCGCTTTCCATCTTTTTGGGCTGTTTTTAGCTGACGTACTCATTTAAATTCATTGCTTGAGCTCCCTAGGTTTTGGATTGACTACATTTCCTTCTTTGTTATCACAATGTGCCATTTTCCAAATTCGATGAGTAACGGGGCTTGATGCCGTTAAACCTGTCATCCTAGAGTCACCTTGTATACAGATGTCTGACGTGGCCATTTTTGGATCAGGGTTGGGATCTGGTGGTTCGGTGCACAATTTCTTTGGGTTCGAGCTTTGTTTTGATGGGTTATTTGGTTTTCTGAACAACTTTGTTGATGTTGGGAAAGTTTCTTTCAGGGGGTAGAATCTGTTCCTGATTCGATGTCTTGCTTCTTCATTCGACTCTCCTAGAAAACCACATTATTGCATGTGGTGATTATGATCTGGGATGGTCTACTGGATTCCCTCGGGAAAATTGTGATGTCTTCAGGGAACACTGGAGGTCCAAGTATAATGAATTTAGTGTGTTCAGTTTCCTCTTGCCTCATGTGAGCCATCGTGAGACGATCTCGATCCTTTTGTTATTCCACCTTACGGATAAAAGAAATTTTTGTCGTTTTGGCTCGAAGCCAGGGACCATATTGTAAAATGATATTGCCTGATTCGTTCATTTTCTTTGCGTCACATGTTCTCTCTAGATGGACAATACGCCCACAGAAGAAGCTGAAAATTGGGAGTTTCTCAATCTCGAATGAGATCCAAATGTCGGCATCATTGATCTTCAAAAACATGCCCCTCATCAGAGGCTCTGACACTTTAACCTCAGCTTTAATCAAAACCTCAGGACCCCATTGGATTGGGTCCGAACAGTCCCACTCAATGAATTGGCCAATGTGATCACCAATTTCTATCAGAACCCATTTCATTCTCCCATGAAATGGGAATCCTTTAATGCATATCCAGAAGGGGGATCAGGTAAGATTAATGTGCTGGATATCATCCCCACCTTTAAATTCTTCCACGAGGAGGAGCTGGTTATCAAAGGACCATGACCTCCCTTTAAGGATTTTATCTCTATATTTTTCATTCATGAACTCAAATTCTACGAGACTGTTCCCCACTTCCCGAATGTCCTCTCCCACTTCCAGTTTCCATAAATTTTGATTAGTGTTTTTTAGCACCCCTAGTGGACTGTGATTTTTGCCACAAATATTCTAACAACCAGCGGTGACATTCATTTTTTCAACATCGTATATTCATTTCATCGAGCCTAAATCGACGATTTTTCTTTGTCCATCATGGAAAAATTCTTCCTTTGATACACTAGATCCGCTTCCATGGTGTCGGTCACGTTGAATCTGGTTTTCAGTTCCGATCCAAGGATCAGCGACTGGTATGTCCACACGCACCAAATGACAATGACACGCCGTCCAAGCCCATCCCAAGGTCCCTTTAGTCCAGGCACGGCCCAAAAGACCACTGGCCAGGCGTGGCCCGAGAGTCACCGCGTTGCAAACATCGACCGCGGCCCGACCACTCAGCAAGAGAACCCTGACCGGTCTTCGCGTCGAGCCTTCGCGAAAATCATCTCTCGCGGCCAGTCCTTTACGAAGCAGGAGGTGACAGCCTCTCGAGCAAGGGCTTTCGTGATCCTGCTTCCTCCCCTCACTGACTTCCTTCAAAAACTAACTCGCGAAGTAGGTTCACACCGTGCTGGTGGATCAGAACATGTGTCTTCGCAGATCTGGCCGGGAAACCACCGGTGTGCGCAAATTCAAGAGGCAAATTTGAACGATGGCAACCAGACCCAATGAGGTTTGAGGATCTGATTTCAGACTCCACTGTGCTAGATCTGTTTCGATGGATCAATTTCAGAATTGTGAATGGGTATTGGATCTGGTTACCGATGTGCCAGATCTGGTTTGTTGTAAACCAGGTCTTGACGAAATCGATTTCGTGATGCAGGAATGATGGACATCCGCTCTTTGAAGCTGTAACTCATATGTCATTTCTCTTTCCCCTCTGAATTTCAGGCACTGGGGGAACGAGTTTAAACTCAAGCTCGGACCCAAGGTGATGAAGCCAGGGGCCTCTGCGGCACCATGGATCTGGATTCTGATGAAGCCAGTTGATGATGGGTCCATGGTTGATGGATCGAAAGGTGGAAGAGGGGTCTGTATCCGAAGCATGGGATTCTGAGGAGGGCGAAGACCGTCGTTCCCACTTAGCCACACACCGTCGCGGTCCGAGTGGGAGGCTGAAATGCAAACCCTAGGAGTTCCCTTGAGAGAAAGCTCTCACAGCCGGAGAGACTTAAAAATTTCCAACTCATACTTATATATAAATTAATCATGTTATTTGTTAAAACTGTATCTATCATTATTCACATAGGAATTTTTTTTTTTTGAAAAATATAAAAAATATAACATTAGGATAATTTTTATACAATTAATCCATAATTAAATTTATTTTTATCAAATTCAAATTATAGGATTTAAATAATATTCTTTTTGGAAAAAAAATAAAAAACATAAAGAGAGACTTTTTTATTTATTGATTTATTCTCAAAAATGAATTTTAATTAATCACATTTCATATATACAGATAAATAATAGATTATTAAAATAATAGTTATAAAATATAAGTATTATATATTATAAAAAACATTTAAATGTGATCAATTCATATTTCTGTCATAATATACAATACCTTTTTTTAAAAATGGTTCTTCAAATGACATCCTTTTAAATATATTTATCCATGGGAATAATAACATATACTAATTTTAATTTATTATTATCATTTTATTTAATATTTAATATATTATCCTTGTAATTTAATGACCCGGAAATTTCAAGGAATATTTTTTCCATAATTTATTTGAAAATTTATGAGTCCGCAGTTTCTAATGGCGCATGATTTTGAGGCCCAGTGTGCCCGGAATCAATTTCTGATGTTTTGTTTTGGTACGTTCAGTAAATGAATGTGCGCTATTTTCTATCTTTTGAACCAGTGCATGGAATTGAAATATGAGGACACCGATAAACTCGAAGTGCTGATATTCTCTTAAGAGGACATTTACCGTTGTTTCGTTTTGTACAGGTTGAAAGTTAATTTTGGGGATTCTTTATAAATTTAGAAAAAATTATGTGTTAAATAATTTTTGTAAAGGGGTGGTTATTTTCTCCAAAGAGGATTTTGAGGTGGGGCCCACACCACACATAACCACCCATGAGAGGATAATGTGTGGTGGGGCCCACAAGAACTCAATCTTTTCACCTCCCCTCAACTCCCTTTAAACACCCCTTTAAATTTAATGAAGCCACCTCCCTTAATTTAAATTTTCAACCCTCTACCTTCCCACAATTAAATGCCAACACCTATTATTAATTAAATGCAATATTTAATTAATATTTTTGAATTCATTTCAATTTTCTTTGCCAATATTAAAAGAAGAGATGGCATTCTTTTACATTGGTTCGCATAATCTCGCTTTGGGTTGAACATGAGAGAATTTGGAGGATATCACCATTTCCACTAAAGAATGACGACATGTCTTCCTTCTTTCCAACTGGGGTAAGAATGTGAGGTGATACCCACGAGGAACACCCATCTTCCTTCCTCTTCTTCCGCATCATGGGAGAAGATGCCATATGCTAAGAGTACCGCCAACGACTATGTCATTCCCTCCGATGATGACTGAATGACATCAGTCTTCCGTGATGTCGTCTTCCGTGACTTCGACAACGTACCTTGAATTGAGGTAGGGAGGATTATAGATTATTTATTTTTATACATGTGATTTATAACTTCGTACCTGGGTGATTATTTGTTGGATTACTGTTTGAGCCTCTAACACGGAGATCACAGGCTAATGAACAGGCCCGGACCCTCTTCCATTTCGTTTTTGATGCGCAGTTTGATGGGCGACGAGTGAATGGAATGAAAACCCTAATTTGAGGATGTCATAGTGATGAACAGAACCTGTGGAGGCCGTAGGCGCAGACGGGAGGCAAAACGGACCTCTGAAACGACTCCAGTGGCCCACGAAGGAGCGCGACGGTGCGGGTCTCCGGTGCGGTGGCGCCGTCGACCAGAGGCTGCGGCCAGCACTGGCCGGCCACCTGTGGGCTGCAGTTCCCCATGCGCACCGCCGGTGGATGGCCTCCGTGGCACCAGCCTCTGCAGTGGAACGGAACCTGCATCCGTGTCTTCCGGGAAGGTCTGGCAGCGCCAGTTGGCGCCGTTGTTGCGAGACACTGTGGGGTTGCGCCCTCCCCGCAACGTGCCCTTGCATGTGACATGCTCGGCCAGCCAAGCTGAGCTGCGGTCGGGCCGCCTGCTGCGCGGGCCTGGCCGCTCCTATGCGGGCTAGGCCAATCCTCGCCCTACCAGGCCAGACCCGAATCCAGGTCAGGTCGACCAAGTTCGGGCCGACCCAGGGTGGGTAGGGCCGGGTCGGACAAGACCCAAACCACCCTCTTCGGACAATTTTTGGTTTTTCACCCATAACATGAGATACAGACCTATGATCGACGCACCTTCAGTTGAGTACGATTCCTTATATCGATACGGTAGTTTTTCTGTATCAAACTAAGGGTTTTGGAAAATTTTGGGTATGGTCTGGGGTAACGAACCAATGTTTCATTAATAGAAAACCCCTCTTGATCCAGTTAAATTTCTCTTTATAAAAAAATGTTTTTATAAGATGCCAACTTCTTTGGTTTTATGATAAGAGTTGTGACCGTTACTTTTATAGCCGTTGAACAGTGATCACATGAATAGTATAAATATAAGGCTTTAACGAACCCAATTTTACTCAGAAAAAGGAAGCGATGACCTCATCCAGTAGAATTGCCCCATACGAAGCCCATTTGTCGGAGCTCGGAAAAGAGGTGACATCTGTGGGCTTCACCCTTAACCAAGCCCAAGCTGAGCTTCATTATGTCAAGCTCGAACGTGACCGTCTACGGGAAAAGTGGAAGTTGATAGAGAATACCACTCGATCGATGTTATCCGAGCCACCCCAAGAGTCTGTCACCTTCACACACCTTACCCTTAGGTCTTATGCGGCTATTTTAAGGGGTTATGTAACAAATAAGTAGTACTATGTTCATGTACATTATTTTTTTGTATATAATAATGAATATAATTTCTATTCATTTTTGATACATTGTAAATAGTTTTTAAAGTACAAATGGTGTTTTTAGTTATTATTTAATTAAGAAATATATTTAATTAAATTATGGTATTTTTGAATTAAATAATATATTAATAAAATAATAATAATATTATTAAATTAATTTTTATTAAATATAAATGATCTTATAATTTTATGAATGCAATTAAAATTTTATATTAAGGTTTGAAAGCCATTTCTGTCAAAACCCTTGAATTTTTGATAAATGTTGGTTTTTATTTTAAAAGTGAAAATTAACATATTTATAAATTTTTTTAGATAAAATAAATGTCATTTCTGGAATCAGGATGTCGAAATTATCCAACGGTGAATTTTTCATAATTTTCTGAGACAGTCAAAATTTTGGGTAAAAATTAAATACTGTTTAAATATATAATGTGTTTTATGACATCATAATGACCCAATGGTGATGTAATAAAATACCATAATCCTTATGTTCCGAAAATATATGTTTTTTCATTAAAATAATGTGATTTTGGGTTTGTTTGACTTACTTTGCAAAGCTTTAATGGACCCCTCAAGACATATTCAACACTTTGCCTTTTTAAATTAATTTCCATGGGAGTGTGACTCACCTCCACATAAGCAACCTTATTATTTTAAGAAGTTCGGACTTGGGCATTATAAAATATTGTTTTCCTCTTCCCTTTTCCAAAACCATGGGCAAAATCCATGGGATGGTTTGTGGTTTGGATTAATATAATGTAAGGGGACCCAAACCTAAATAATAAAGAATTCCCTCACCTTTTCTATATAAACCCACCCAAACTCCCACTTCCTCCTCACTAAAATCCCTTGGAGTTCGTCCAACCTCTGCCCAAATCTCTCTAGAATCCTCCCAAGGTGCCCCAAGCTCCCAAGAATCCTCTCACAAGCCTCTCTCTAGCCTTTGGAAGCACACTTCCAAGTAATGGTTTTTTCTTCCTTTCTCATTTTCGTCAATTTTCTTTATGTTGTATTACCCTTTTATTTTCAATTATAAATGTTGGGGTATGGTTTCACACCTCCCCCATACTTCACTCTTATTTTTGGAATGATGGGAGACCCCTTTCTCTCTCATTAAATGCCTCCCATGTACACCCGTTACTATGCCGAAATTCCGAAAGGAACTTCTTGCTCCTCTTTTACATTCAAGCAATACATTTGTATCATTAATCTAAATTCCATTAAAATTGTTGGGACATGTATCTATTTGACCTCCTTACTGTCCATTACATGTAAATATGACGAGGAACCCCTTTCTCTCTCATCAACCTTTTTTATGAATTCTTATGTCACGCCGCTACGCTGCCGAAATCACACCGATTTTCTAAGCCAATGTCATTGTGTAGTGAATACCATGCCCATTTCTCCATCAAGGGTATTCACCTTTATGCACATTTACTTATTGATTGTAAAGTTTAATGTATGAATTCCACATTCCTTTATCGTGGAATAAATGATTATGTTTTATGAATCCATGTTTTATGATCTATGTGGCACACTTATGCATGAAATGAAATGTTTAAGAAGGGTGCGCCCTTATAACGCTCCAATGCATTGGGTAAAGTATAGTATCATGATACGTCATGTCCAATGAGTGTTGAATCATGCTAATTCAAGTGCAACGAGGATTTACTCGTGCTTCATGTGCAATGAGGGTTTACTCATGCTCCATGTGCAATGAGCCTTGGCTCATGCTAATTCAATGTTAAGTGTTGTTGCCACATTTCCATGTTATGATTATCATGATTTAGAATTCCTTTATGTTCATGTTTATCTTATGATTTATTTAAATGCCTATTTCCTAACATGTATTGTACTCCTCATGTTATTCCATGTGTACTCCCTTACTGGGCTTTATAGCTCACCCTTTTCTTATTCATGTCCTCAGGTTATCCCATGCAATGATAAGTACGAGGGAATGTAGTGGTCATGTAAAGGAAGTTTTCAATAAAGATGTTTTATTTCATGTTTTAAGTTTTTATGTAATGATCCTAAGCCCCAAAGACACTAAACCTCTCGATCTTCTTTGTTGTATCAAGTGAAGTTTTATGTAATAAAGCTTGTTTAAGTTGTAATAAAAAGCAGGTTTGTCATAGTTGGTATCAGAGGATAGGTTTAGTTATTTTTGGGATTAGGAAAACCCTAGTAAAGCCTTAGATACAAGACTAAGTATAATAAAAACATCCCTAAGTTTTGGTAAATACTAATTAAGTGGTTTATCAAAAAAATACATCCCTGTCTGGATATGAGTAGGTAGAGGCGGCTCTGGCACAGATGTATCCTAGGGGTAAAACCCGAAAACACCGCTTTGAGCTAGACTCGAATGGGAACTGCTGCACGACAACGGGCCTTGCTGCACTCTTAGTTACGACACTCTCGGGGGATATGTTTTGATAAATTCACAAACTTAGTATGAACCCTTATTAAGGGAAAAATTCCCCTAATAATATATGTTATAAAGTAGATCAGGAAAATCCTAGATTGAATCCTATAGACTCATGAGTTAAAGAAAGAAAAGTTTATTTATAAGTGATCAAATTTTGTATTTGGGTTACCCTTTATGTGTTACCCCTAACTTTCCTTTTATTCCAGCCAATGGTCGGTAATAGGAGGACTCGGGCTAACAACCGTTGTGAAGATCAGTGTGATGAATGTACTAATGAGATGCCAAATCCAATGGGAGCGAGAATCGCGAACTTTGTCACGATTCTCTCTCAGCTAACTCAAGTTTTGAATATAAACACGGGTCAAGAGGAACGTTCAACCCCCCCTAAGAAATAACATGTCGCTATCGAGAGCTTCATGTGACAAAGGACTCCTACTTTTAGTGGATCATCTGATCCCACGATCGCTGAACAATGGATCAACTCCATTGAAAAGATCTTCTCCATCCTCCAATGTTCTGAACAAGAGAAGGTTCTCCTGGATGCTTATCGTATGGAGGGTGAAGCTGATCAATGGTGGAAGTTGATCAAGAATACGAAGCCTGAGGAGGAGATCGAGGCTTTGGAATGGAAGGAATTCCGGAAGATGTTTTTCGATAAATATTTTCTGCGCACCCTCCGGCTTAAGATGGAAAGGGACTTCCTTTCCCTCAAGCAAAAAGATGAGGAATCCATTGGAGCGTATGAGGAAAACTTCACAAGGCTTGCACGATACGGTTCCGGCTTTGTCATTACCCCTGAATGCAAGGTTGACCACTTCTTTGGTAGGCTGAAGCCTAGCTTGCGGAAAGCATTAGCGATCCGTGACTTCGACAGCTATGAGGAAATTGTCCGATGTGCCCTCAAGGTCCAAATGGAGATCGGAGAATCACAGGGGTATCATGGGTATAAGAAGCATAAGGTGTACTTCAATGCTGGTGGGCCAATGGATAAATCCAACGACACTAAGAAGTTCCAACACCCCACTTTCCAAAAGTGCGGAAAGAAGTACCCTGGAAATTGCCTTAAGGGGACGAGAAAATGCTTCTGGTGTGGAAGAGAAGGGCACCTAGCTATTAACTGTCGGCAAGAAGGAACCGCGGCTGCGACAGAGGAGAGGAATGCTCCGTTCAAACCTGAACGCGTTGTTCAATGCTATAAATATAAAGAACCGGGTCATTTTGAAAATCAGTGCCCTATTCCAAGAGTTATCAGAGGCAACCAACAACCTCCAAGACAACAAGGAAGAGCTTTTTCCATCACTTCTACCGAAGTAAACCCCGACAACGAAGTGGTGACAGGTACACTAGTTATTCATTCAAGAATAGCGAACGTACTTTTTGATTCAGGTTCTACACATTATTTTATATCTCGAAAGTTTAGTAGAATAATCCCAGCACCACCACAAATCATGGAAGTAATGATGTCGATGAGTACGACAAATGGGGCAATCATTGCATCCCATGAGTATAAGTCCTCCCCTGTTATAATATGTGGATTGAATTTCCCGGCGAACCTCGTCATACTCCCCCTGGTGGAATTTGATGCAATTCTTGGCATGGATTGGCTTTCCTTATATAGAGCCAACATAAATTTTCGGGAGGGGGAAATCACACTCCATATAGAGAATCGACCCCCGATCATTTACAAGTGTCAGGAGGAAGATGAATCTCCTTTAGCTCCATCATCTCAAGAATGGATATTATTGCCTTATGAGAATGCGTATCTGGCTCAGAGGATAGAGTCCAAGGAAGAAAATATCCTTGAAGAAATGCCTATTGTGAGGGAATTCGCGGAAGTGTTTCCCAAGGAACTGCCTGGTCTTCCTCCTAGAAGAGATGTTGAGTTATCAATTGAACTTATACCTGGGGAGTTACCAATATCCAAGCCTCCATATAGAATGGCTATTGTTGAGCTTGAATAGCTGAAGAAACAACTACAACAGAATCTAGATAAAGGGTTTATACTCCCAAGAGCTTCACCATGTGGTGCACCAGTCCTCTTTGTCAAGAAGAAGGATGGGTCAATGCACCTTTGCATCGATTATCGTGAACTAAACAAAATCATGATAAAAAACAAGTATCCTCTCCCACGAATTGATAACTTGTTCGATCAGTTGTGTGGAGCACAATACTTCTCCAAGGAGGATTTGTGGTCCGGATATTATCAAGTAAGGGTGAAGAAGGAAGATATCCCCAAAACTGCTTTTCGTACAAGGTACGGGCACTATGAATTCATAGTAATGCCTTTCAGACTCACCAATGCTCCAGAAATATTCATGGACTTGATGAATAGAGTCTTTAGATATTACCTTGACAAATTTGTGGTAGTCTTTACAGATGATATTCTAATATACTCCAAAACCAAGGAGGATCATGAGGATAATTTAAGAACTGTACTGGAGAATTTGCGCAAGGAGAAGATCTATGCAAAGTACAAAAAGTGTGTGTTCTGGTTGAAGGAGGTCTCATTCATGGGCCATATCATCACAAGCAACGGGATATCTGTGGACCCCTCCAAAATAGATGCAATTGAGGGATGGCTGAGGCCAACATCGGTAACGGATATCCGTAGCTTCTTGGGGTTAGCTGGATATTATCGACGATTTGTGAGAAATTTCTCACGATTGTCCAACCCTCTTACCAAGCTAACTCGAAAGGGAGTAAATTTTTCTTGGAGTGATGAATGTGAAGAATGCTTCAAGGAGTTGAAAAGGAGGCTTATCACTGCGCCCGTGCTCACTTTACCCACAAGTGGGGAACTTTTTGTGGTATTCAGTGATGCTTCAAAGAAGGGATTAGGTTGCGTGCTGATGCAGAATGATAAATTGATATCCTATGCCTCAAGGCAGTTGAAAAACCATGAGAGAAACTATCCAACGCATGATCTGGAGTTGGCGGCGGTGATATTTTCCTTGAAAATCTGTCGGCATTATCTCTATGGAGAGAAATGTGAGATATATACTGACCACAAGAGTCTAAAATATATATTCACACAGAATGAGCTTAATATGCGCTAGAGAATATGGATAGAGCTCATCAAGGATTATGACTGTTCAATACATTCCTACCCTAGGAAAGTGAACAAGGTGGCAGATGCCCTAAGTAGAAAGGATCCAACGATTCTATCAATGATGATAATTGAGACGGATCCAATCTTCTTAGACTTGATGAAGATGGATGTGTGAATCATAAAGAAGGGAACATCATCAATCCTTTCACAAATGATTGCTCAATCATCTCTTTTGGAAAGGTTAAAGGATGCTCAAAAGGATGATGTGGGAATTCAAGAAAAAGTGGAAGCTATCAAAAATGGAAAGTCCTCAGAGTTTAATGTTAATGAAGAAGGAACTGTGCGGTTTGGGAAAAGACTATGTGTTCCATCAAGTCCAGAGCTGAAGAAGGAACTTTTAAATGATGCACATAGTTCAAATTTCTCTATTCACCCAGGGAGCACAAAGATGTATCGAGATTTCCGAGAAAACTTCTAGTGGGATAATATGAAGAAGGAGATCGCCAAATATACATCAAAGTGTGTGGTGTGTCAGCAAGTGAAGGTAGAGAGGTAGAAGTCTAAGGGGATGATGAAACCATTACCCATACCAGAATGGAAATGGGAGAACATCACTAGGACTTTGTCACCGGACTTCCACGGACATCCAAAGGCAATAATGCAATCTGGGTTGTTGTGGATCGTCTAACAATGACTGCACACTTCATTGCTATTCGAGAGGATTTCTCTTTGGATCAACTGGCACAGATATATATCAGAGAATTGGTAAGGTTGCATGGAGTACCACTATCTATTTTGTCTGACTGAGATTCAAGATACACTACAAAGTTTTGGAAGAGTCTTCAACATGCTCTGAATACTGAACTGAACTTCAGTACGGCCTATCATCCTCAAACTGATGGCCAATCCGAGAAAACTATCCAAACACTTGAGGATATGTTGAGAGCGTTCTCAATGGAATTTAAAGGAGGATGAGATCAACATCTTCCTCTAGTTGAGTTCTCTTATAATAACAGTTTCAACTCGAGCATCCAAATGGCACCATATGAATCCCTATATGGGAAAAGGTGCAGAACACCAGCTAGTTGGGATGAGGTCGGTGAACGTAATCTTCTTGGACTAGAAATGGTTGAGGAAATGGTGGAGAATGTGAAAACCATTCAGAAGCATATCAAGGCAGCCCAGAGTTGACAGAAGATTTATGCAGATAATCGTCGATGAGACCTTGAGTTTAAAGTTGGAGACATGGTGTTTCTACGCATATCTCTGTGGAAGAAGGTCACGAGGTTTGGAAAAAAAGGGAAGTTAAGTCCAAGGTACATCGGCCCCTTCGAGATTCTTGATCGTGTTGGGGTTGTGGCCTATCGACTAGCACTTCCACCTACTATGGCCAAGGTGCATGATGTCTTTCATGTATCCCTCTTAAGGAATTACATACCGGACCCTTCACATTTACTCTCATTCGAGGTGGTACAATTGGAAGATGATATTTCTTATGAGGAGCAACCAGTAAAGATTGTAGATCATAGAGAAAAAGTTCTACGAAATAAGACAACGCCCCTCATCAAGGTGTTGTGGAGAAACCACAAGTTTGAAGAAGAAACTTGGGAATCAGAGGATATGATGAAGCTGAGTTACCGACATTTGTTTTAGTGTGGGAAAAGGAAAATTTTGAGGGAGAAATTTCTTAAGGGGGGAATATTGTAACGACCCAAAGTTTTATTAATGGAAAATCCCTCTTGATCCAGTAAAATGTATCTTTATAAAAAAATGTTTTTATAAGATGTCAACTTCTTTGGTTTTATGATAAGAGCTGTGACCGTTAATTTTATAGCCATAGAATAGTGATCACATGAATAGTATAAATATAAGGCTTTAACGAATCCAATTTTACTCAGATAAAGGAAGCGATGACCTCATCCAGTAGAATTTCCCCATACGAATCCCATTTGTCGGAGCTCGGAAAAGAGGTGGCATACTTGGGCTTTTCCCTTGACCAAGACCAAGCTGAGCTTTATTATGTCAAGCTAAAACTTGACAGTCTACGGGAAAAATGGAGTTGATAGAGATTACCTCTCGAGCGATGTTATTCGAGCCACCCCAAGAGTTTGTCACCATCGCACACCTTACCCTTAGGTCTTATGCGGCTATTTTAAGGGGTTATGTAACAAATAAGTAGTACTATTTTCATGTACATTATATTTTTTGTATATAATAATGAATATAATTTCTAGTCATTTTTGATACATTGTAAATAGTTTTTAAAGTACAAATGGTGTTTTTAGTTATTATTTAATTAAGAAATATATTTTACTAAATTAAGGGATTTTTGAATTAAATAATATTTTAATAAAATAATAATAATATTATTAAATTAACTTTTATTAAATATAAATGATATTATAATTTTATGAATGCAATTAAAATTTTATATTAAGGTTTGAAAGCCATTTATGTCAAAACCCGTGAATTTTCGATAAATGTTGGTTTTTATTTTAAAAGTGAAAATTAACATATTTAGAAATTTTTTAGATAAAATAAATGTCATTTCTGGAATCAGGACGTCGAAATTATTCAACGGTGAATTTTTCATAATTTTCTGAGACAGTCAAATTTTTGGGTAAAAATTAAATACTGTTTAAATATATAATGTGTTTTATGACATAATAATGACCCAATGGTGATGTAATAAAATACCATAATCCTTATGTTCAGAAAATATATGTTTTTTCATTAAACTAATGTGATTTTGTGTTTGTTTGACTTACTTTTCATAGCATTAATGGACCCCTCAAGACATATTCAACACTTTGCCTTTTTAAATTAATTCCCATGGGAGTGTGACTCACCTCCACATAAGAAACCTTATTATTTTAAGAAGTTCAGACTTGGGCCTTATAAAATATTCTTTTCCTCTTCCCTTTTTCAGAAACCATGGGCAAAAACCATGTTATGGTTTGTGGTTTGGATTATTTTAATGTAAGGGGACTCAAACCTAAATAATAAAGAATCCCCTCACCTTTCCTATATAAACCCTCCCAAGCTCCCACTTCCTCCTCACTAAAATCCCTCGGAGTTCGTCCAACCTCTGCCCTAATCTCTATAGAATCCTCCCAAGGTTCCCCAAGCTCCCAAGAAGCCTCTCACAAGCCTCTCTCTAGCCTTTGGATGCACACTTCCAAGTAAGGGTTTTTTCTTCCTTTCTCATTTTTGTCAATTTTCTTTAAGTTTTATTGCCCTTTTAATTTCAATTATAAATGTTAGGGTATGGTTTCGCACCTCCCCCATACTTTCCTCTTATTGTTGGAATTATGGGAGACCCCTTTATCTCTCATTAAATGCCTCCCATGTACACCCGTTACTATGCCGAAATTCCGAAAGGAACATCTCTCTCCTCTTTTACATTCAAGAAATACATTTTTATCATTAATCTAAATTCCATCAAAATTGTTGGGACATGTATCTATTTGACCTATTTACTGTCCATTACATGTAAATATGATGACTAACCCCTTTCTCTCTCATCAACCTTTTTTATGAATTCTTATGTCACGCCGTTACGCTGCCGAAATCGCACCGATTTTCTAAGCCAATGTCATTGTGTAGTGAATACCATGCCCATTTCTCCATCAAGGGTATTAAACTTTATGCACATTTACTTATTGATTGTAAAGTTTCATGTATGAATTCCACATTCCTTTATCGTGTAATAAATGATTATGTTTTATGAATCCATGTTTTATGATCCATGTGGCACATTTATGCATGAAATGAAATGTTTAAGAAGGGTGCGCCCTTATAACGCTCCAATGAATTGGGTAAAGTATAGTATCATGATACGTCATGTGAAATGAGTCTTGACTCATGCTAATTCAAGTGAAACGAGGGTTTACTCATGCTTCATGTGCAATGAGGGTTTACTCATGCTCCATGTGCAATGAGCCTTAGCTCATGCTAATTCAATGTTAAGTGTTGTTGCCACATTTCCATGTTATGATTATCATGCTTTAACATGCCTTTATGTTCATGTTTATCTTATGCTCTATTGACAAGCCTATTGCCTAACTTGTATTGTACTCCTCATGTTATTCCATGTGTACTCCCTTAATGGGCTTTATAGCTCACCCTTTTCTTATGCATGTCCTCAGGTTATCCCATGCAATGATAAGTACGAGGGAATGTAGTGGTCATGTAAAGAAAGTTTTCATTAAAGATGTTGTATTTCATGTTTTAAGTTTTTATTTAATGATCCTAATCCCCAAAGACACTAAACCTCTCTATCTTCTTTGTTGTATCAAGTGAAGTTTTATGTAATAAAACATGTTTAGGTTGTAATAAAAAGAAGGGTTGTCATACCTGGTTGGTTCGAAACTGAAACCAACCGGGCCCTCGGAGTGGAAATTCATATAACTTAAGGACCGGACATCTGATTGATGTGACATCACCTAAATTGGATTCATTTTGATGAGACGGTTCTTTTGGAACAATCCAAATAGGATTCAGATGAGTTTTGGAGTACGGCTGGGTTGGATTATAACCAAAATCCAACCGGCCCCTTGGAACAAAAATGCAAGTAACTCACAGACCGTGCATCCGATTGATGCATTGTCTATTTCCGTGAGACCCCTATGACGTGGAGGTCCTTTGAGATACTTCCATGTGAGATCATGACACTTTGATTATCGACCAGTAGCTCCTGGAGTGGAACCTCCCGGAGATAAGAAGACGAAGTGCAGAGACCTAGTAGCTGTAGACCTAATGACTGCTTGACCGATTCGACTTGGAGTGTTTCGACTAGCCCAGTTGATGGAGTTCCCAGTTTGGCAGTAGAACCATGGCGGATGGAGCACCTGGTTTGGCAGCAGACCTGCAGTACTCGACAGGAGGAGTACCACTGGCGTCTATTAGGGGGAGCGCCTGGTTTGGTGGAAGACCGAAAATGGAGGAGCATCCAGTTTGGCAGCAGACCAGTGGTACTCGACAGGAGGAGTACCTCAGCAGTCTAAGGTTTGGGAGTAGTGCCTTAGAGTTGCGACATGGACATTGTTCTCAATAGAGAAGGAGTTACCCAGCAGTCGTGGTTTCGATAATGAAAAATTATGGTTGAGCTAAGTCAATGACCTTTGTGTTTTCCTCACGATTGAGATAGGTTAATGGATAAATTAGGTATATGTATGGAAATATACCTAAGTAATGGATATCCATTGAAATCATACTTTTTGGTTTATCCTTATTAGATTTTGTGAGACATTGAGGGTCTCAAGGTCCGTACTAAGTTTCGTTATACTCACCCCTGCACGGTCTATGCCCGCACCTCATTGTGTTGGATGTAGACGACAGACGGCGCTGACCGAGGCAGAGTGTACGAGGACTGGATGGTACCTGGAGGTGGACCTCACGACGTGACAACACCCGAAGGAGACGAATGGGCGTGGAGGATTGAGGAGGATTTCTGTACCTACCCTTTAGGTAGGATCTGTGGTGGATGATCCAGGAGCTTCTAGACACCTTCTATCTATTTTTCTTTTAGATGTACCTATTTTTCCTTTCCCTTTACTTTACTTTTGAGCTTGTATTTCTGGCCCCCTTTACTTTCAGCATAATTTTTGTTCAGTTTTTACTTAGTGTTTGCTTAGCCTTTTACTATAGTTGTGTGTGTTTATGATTTATATAGGTAATGTCTTCCCAATTTTAGGGAATTACACCTTTGGGGCTAGTCTCCATCCCCTGGCCTATAGAAGGAAGGCTTGGGGTATTCACGATGCGGGCCTTGAGGAATGGTTCATGACAAATTTGTATCAATGGATGTCAGTTCTACCACAGAACTTCAAACTATTATATTTTATTTTCTGTGAAGCAATAATGTTAAGGGTACTTAGTGTGGTTTTCAGTTCAGGGAGTCTAGTGTTGGTGCGGGCGGCCGATGTATCCATACACCAGGTTCCTGACTTCTGATTTCTGACTCAGTGCACGAAAACTCTGATTGTCTGTGTGTTTTCAAAAGTTTTCTTTATGTCAGCTCAAAGTAGGTCAGCTCACCAGGTATAGTATCTTGATCATGTCACATCTGTTTCATTCAGGATGCCTCCCCGTGGACGACTAGCTTGATCCCTGAGAGTTTTACGTACTGACAGCCCGCCGAGCGATGAGGCCTCAGTACATGGCCCTCTTCCATTTGAGGCACTCGTGTAGGAACTAACGGTACTATGTCCCATTGGGCCACCAATTCCTCCACCCTCAATAGTAGACGATGCAAGCAGCTTGAGCGCATTGCATGAGTTCCAACGACAGAGGTCACCCAAGTTCTGGGGAGAGACGGACCCACAGGCAGCTGAGGATTGGCTGGAGGCTATGGTGACAGTCTTCAGACTAGTAGGGACACCAGCCGACTTCATGGTGATCCTTGATTCCATCCTCCATCAGGCAGTAGTAGGAAGATGGTGGAGCTTAATTCTCTAGATGCATGATGAGGCATCACTTCTATGGGCTTACATTGAGATCCTGTTCTGGCTAGAGTTTGTTCTGGCCACCCTTCGAGAAGTGCGCATACAGGAGCTACTGCATCTACAATAGGGTATCATAACGGTGGCGCAGTACTCAGTGAGTTTCACTGACCTCTCGTGCTACTCGACTGATATGGTGCAGGACCCATTCTTCAGGACCCAGACCTTTGAGTAGCGACACAGGCGATAGATCATAGATTTAGTTATCTCTCACAGCATCCTGATGCCGATTGGAGTGTTGGAGCGAGCCCTACTAGTGGAGAGTTTACTTGATAAGAAGTCTCCAGCAGTGAGACCCACCACTATCCAACATGAAACGGAGTCTTCTGCAGCTGGAAGTAGATAGATGACACAGAGGTAAAAGAGGACTGGACCCACATGTGGACAACTGCACGACTCAGGATCGATTGTGCGGGGCACCCAGGGTGGAAACAAAGCGAGTAAAACCAGGTGAAGATAGTGTTACTCTTGCGGTGGGCTTGGTCACATGGGACGTGACTATCCAACCTGCCATACAGATGATCAGAAGATAGATGAAGGAACTCCTAGGTAGAGGTAGAAGTTTGATCATGGCGGACTGCAAGGAGTAAGCGACCGTGGTAGAGGAGCTGTCCGTACAACTGGTGGTGGACGACACTTTGAGGTGTTTCCAACACCACCACCAGGAGGTCCACCCTGACTGCATGGAACGTGTGGACTAGGGAGAGAAAAACATCAGGTAGATGAAGCATATGACCAAGGATCTCCGGAAGCAGGTGGATAAGAGTGGGACTAGTTCCAGGCATAGAGGATTTTGTTCACGATGCTTCTAGCTTCGTTGATATCATTGATTGTGGTTGATTTGTGTCTTTGTAATTTGAGCTAAAGTAATAGAAGACACTTGTACTTGTGACATTTTATTTCTTGACATTTTTATGGTTAATAATAAGAGGTTCTGGTTAAAACTATTGAATTGACCCTCACTTTTAAGATTTCTACTAGAGGAGACCCAGTGACCACACACTGATGCTGACATTGTGACTGAACCCTTGGAGGTGAGAGTAACAGTTGGATATCTTGGTAGTAGCGTTGAGTACTTACAACATCTTCCATGACATGAATTAGTACCATTCATGTCAGGATTGACTGTATTAGGAAAAGGATGTGGCTCATCCAGGGGATGAGATCAGATTTATCTTTTCGGAAAAGGATAAATATCAGCATCTTTGGTATAATGTAGACGAGGAAGGGTGTAGTTGGGTTCTTTACAATTGGCTAGTCTCACCAATAGTTCATTGAGTGAACGGTTTTTAGTTTTCTCTATTCTCATTATTCTCAGTTGTGTCATCTCATAGAAGAACCCGAACCTGAGATAGTGATGATGAAATGAGTTCCTCCGGGACTCTGACTTTGAGATAGTCTATACTCTTGTAAAGAAAACGTTGTAGCTGATGTTCTCAGTAAGAGATCAGGCATTCAGCTTCTAGGAGAGGCGACTAAGTAGCTGGCTGCGTTGCAAATATCCTTTATGGATCGGGATGGAGCATCCTTTCTATAGTCTCTCACAGTCACTTATCCACTACTTCAGTATGTTGGGGAGGCACAGTGTGGGGACGCTGACTGTGAGACATGACGTGCTCAGATATCCTCAGGGAAAGCACCCAAAGGATTTCCTAAAGGTTGAGAGCACGTCATAATCATCAGAGAACATACTATAGTACCAGTTTCACTTCAAGAGGAAGTGTTTAGGGAGTTCCACACATCCCCTTTAGTGGTACATCTAGGATACGAAGACTTATGGAGTTTGAGGATGGAGACCACATATTTATACAGGTCTCACCTTGATGAGGTATACAGATATTTGGCAGAGGCGGCATGTTATCTCCACGATTCATCAGACCGTTCCAAGTCCTCAGCAGGGTAGGCGAGGTGGCTTACCGCCTGGCCCTTCCACCTCAGTTGCACCGGGTGCATGACGTCTTCCACGTATCTCATCTAAGTAGATATGTGCACGACCCATCCCACATCATCGACCATGGGGAGCTGTATATCGATGACGATGCGAAATTCATAGAGGTCCCAGTGGAGATCAAGGATTGACAGGAGTGGGTTCTACGTGGACGGTCAATTCCTCCGGTGCGCATTCGCTAGCAGCACGAGAACCTCCAGGAGAGCACATGAGAGTGGGAGGCTCAGATTTGTGCTCAGTACCCTCACATGTTTCCCTAGTGTGTGTTGTAGAATTGCAGGGACATAAATCCCTGAGGTGGGGGTAATGTAAATACCGAGAAATTTCAAGGAATTTTTTTCTCTTAATTTCATTAGAATTTTATGAGTCACAGTTTCTGACGGCGCAAGATTCCGAGGCCCGGTGTGCCCCAAATAAATTTCTGATGTTTTGTTCAGGTACCTTCAGTAAGAATACGTGTGGGTTTTCGATCTTTTGAACCAGTTCTCGGAATTGAAATCTGAGGACACCGATGAACTTACAACGCCGGTATTTTCTTAAGAGGATCTTTACCATAGTTGTGTTTTGTACAGGTTGAAAGTTAATTTTGGGGATTCTTAATAAATTTAATAAAAATTATGTGTTACATAATTTTTGTTAAGGGGTGGTTATTTTCTCCAAAGAGGAGTTGGAGGTGGGGCCCACACCCCACATAACCACCCATGAGAGGATAATGTGTGGTGGTTCCCACACAAACTCAAACTTTTCATCTCCCCTCAACTCCCTTTAAACTCCCTTTTGAATTTAATGAAGCCACCTCCCTTCATTTACAATTTCAACCCTCCACCTTCTAACAATTAAATTCCAACACCTAAGATTAATTAAATGCCACAGTTAATTTGTCCTTTTGAATTTATTTGAATTTTATTTGCCAACATTAAAAGAAGAGATTGCATTCTTTTACATGGGTTGGCATAATATCACTTTGGGTTGAACTGGAGTGAATTTGGAGGATATCACCATTTCCACTAAAGAACGATGACGTGTCTTCCTTATTTTCGACCGGGGCAAGAATGTGAGGTGAAGCCCATGAGGAACGCCTGTCTTTCTTCCTCTTCATCTGCATCAAGGGAGAAGACACCATCCGCTAAGAGTTCCACCAACGACTACGTCATTCCCTCCGACGTTGACGGGATGACATCCATCTTCCGCGACGCCGTCTTCCGCGACTTTGACAATGTAAATTGAATTGAGGTAGGGGGATTATGGATTATTTATTATTATACATATGATTTATATCCTCGCAATTGGGTGATTATATGTTGGATTACTATTTCAGCCTCTAACGTGGAGGGCACGGGCGAACGAACAAGCCCATACCATATGCAATTTGTTTTTTGATGCGCGGTTTCAAGGGAGATGGGTGAATGGAATGCCAACCCTAATTTGAGGCCATTTTAGTGAAGAACAGGACCCGGGGAGGCTGTAGGCACTGAAGGGAGGAAAAACGGACCACTGGAACAACTCAGGTGGCCCACAGAGGAGCACAGCGCCGCGAGTTGCTGGCGCGGCGGAAGGCCGCCTCGGCTCCGCCCGTGGCAGTGGAGTGGAACCCGCATCTATGGGTTCTAGGAAGGCCAGCCGGCGCCAGCTTGCACTGTTGTTGCAAGACACCGGGGGTCACACCCTCCCCGCAGTGCGCCCTTGCGCTTGACACGCTCGGCCAGCCGGGCCGAGCCGCGGCAGGGCCGCTGCCGTCGGGCCGGGCCGGATCCATATCCAGGTCGGTTCGACCATGTTTGGGTCGACCCAGGGCGGGTTGGGCCGGGTCGGACCAGACCCAGACCCCCTCTTCGGACCACTTTTGATTTTTTTCCCATAACATGAGCTATATGCCTCCTATTGATGCAATTTTAGTTGCATAGGAATCCTTGGATCGAGTTGTTCGTTTCTTTATATCACACTGAAGGTTTTGGAGAATTTTCTTTCTGGCTGGGTTGGATCGAAACCGAAACCAACCGGGACCTTGGAGTGGAAACACCTATAACATAAGGACCGAATGTCCGATTGATGTTCCATCAACTATATTGGATTTATTTTGATGAGAATGTTTTTTGGAAAAATCCACATAGGATTTGAATGAGGTTGGAGTATGGCTGGATTGGATTGTACCCGAAATCCAACCGGCCCCTTGGAACAGAAATGCTAGTAACTCACCAACCGGGCACCCGATTGATGCGTCGTCTATTGCATTGAGACCCCTATGACATGGAGGTATGTTGAGATACTTCCAATTGAGATCAGGACACTTGGAGTATCGACCAGTAACTCGTGGAGACGAACCTCGTGTAGATGAGCAGACAGAGTGCGGAGACCTAGTAGCTGTAGACCTGACGACTGCTTGACCGATTCGACTCAGAGTGGTTCGACTAGCCCAGTGGACGGAGCACCTAGTTTTGTGGCAGACCCATGGGGGACAAAGCGACTAGTTTGGTAGCAGTCCCATGGTACTCGATAGGAGGAGTACCTTGGACGACTATTAGGGGGAGCACTCTATAAGGCCCCGACCTTAAACATTACTTAATCTTGAGTTACTTCAAGAATACACGTTGAGGATCTTTTCAGGTTTAGAGTTTTAGAGAATTAGATCATAAAGCATGCATTACATTCCACATTTAAACAAAGTGGTTACATAAAAGATAGAACTCATTTTTCCCATCAGTAGAAACATATTTAAAATAAAACATGGATTCTTTCTTGACACTTCCTTGACACTATCATCATATCATGTACCTTTCCCTTGACCTGTGAAAAACATTTCAAAAACATGGTATGAGCATAAAAAGCTCAGTAAGGGATATAAAAATATGTAAAGGAAACATGAGTACATATATACATAAGAATGAAATCATACTTTACCCATAAAACATAAGAACTTTAATATACCTTATCAAATCATGAATAAATCATATAAATCATAAGACATAAAGGTAACTTGAGGCATTCATAACATTCTTACGTAGGGAGTAACCCTCTTGGTTACGTTTGGAATACCCATCACAGTATATTCCCTAATTCTCTTCAGAGAAACCTCAATGTTTAACCCCTTCGCGTTGCCCAATGCATTGGAGAGCTATATCAGGCTCACCCTCCCTTAGTTTATCATGGAACCACCCGTCTTCATAATAATTCCCAAGAACCATAACATAATCGTATCACATAAAACATGCATAAAGGAAACATAACATTTCCACTTTTCAATCACAAGATATCAATACAACACATTTATATAAAAACATTATGAAAACTATTTTCAATACAAAAATAAAATAAAATTAAAACATGGTATTTATTTTTTATTTAAAAAAAGGTATGTCTTGTAGAGGAAGCCGAAAGTCAAATAATGGTCACGACGGCGGAGAATTCGTTGTCACCGCATACGTACGAAAAAAACATTCCCTTTTTTCATTTAGTAAAACGCTTTGTATAAAAATATTCCTTTTGGATAAACGTAAAATTCAAAGGGGTTTTTACACCGTATAAAAGAAGGTTGTGTATAAAACAAAATATGCCTCAATGAAAGGAGATTGAGACGAAGTCCCATACCTCGGGTCCGACTTGACTCGATCGTTATTTAATGTCCTGAATAATAAAAATGAGTTAATTTCTAATTGCTTAAGAACCTTTTTCAATTTCATTATTCCTTTTATATCACTTATTACCAGGTCATGAACACTATCTAATTATTTAAGTTAATATCGGTAGTTTTAACGATCATTGGTACTTGAGTAAAAAATATGCTCTTTATAATTACAAGTTGTTCATGTATCCATTATATCCAGAGTTATACTCATGATGTAGATATCATATATATCATATATATCCATTATAAACATGCATTTATAATATTACATAACATTTAGAGGCAAGAAATGAAATGCACCGTTCATGGAGACGGTATGCCGTACGTACGCATAAACGCTACATCCATTTATGATTCATATTTAATGGAATTAAAACATAATGACACATAATAGTATTATAATTCCAATATTTTATCATATATAATATCATTCAATCTATCCTTTATGCGTACCACATATGATATTAATGAATCAAATCACTTTGAGGAGGCGGTAGTCCGCACTTCCTAAAATGGAGATATCGCGTTTACCCATAATGGAAACCATAAAGGTATCCCATAAATGAAAAATACAGAAGCTTAAGTAAAACATAAACATATTATATATCATATATAAATATAGTGAAATCTTAATGGAAACCTTTTAAGGTGTTATATGAGTGTTGAACAATCATCGTTTCGTGAGGCAGAAATTCTCCATCCACAGAAACAGTATGTTCTTTAACCATTAGATGTAGGTGTGTGTAAGTGTAGCTCGAATACTTCTTATAAAAACATACTAGTATATTTAGGATATTGGTTTTGTTACAAAAGAAATGAATAAAAAGAGTTTAGGGGGTTGGAGAAGAAAAATAAAACATAAGAACACAAGAGAAAACACTACCTTTAAAACGGGAAACTCTTTTTGATTTGAGCTCAAAGGATTCCTTGGGAAGACTTATTCCCAAAGGGAGGCTTCAAGGAGTAATAAAGGGATGTGTAGAGACAAAATGGGCAGGGGTTGGCCTATCCAATGGCTTTAGAGGTGTGGTTAAGGTGGTAGAGGTGGGGGCCTTTTCTAAGAGGAGAGAAGGGGCACTCTTGGAAAGTTATAAAATGTTACATTATTATAAAATGATTTTCGAATTTAAAAGGTAAAAAAATTATATATTTCGAGTATAAGGTTATAAGAGTTCTGAATCCACCCATCCAATAGGTTTTTGACATGTGTAGGTCTTAGATTTTGCATTATCTTTTCATTTTATTTAAATCATTAAATAATTAGGTAATCGCTGCATCATCATGGTGTCATAAACAATTTTGTTTATTTAATGTCTAAAAATTATAAAACAAATATCATTATGTAGGAAATATTTTTATCTTTCTAATGAATATTTATAGTAAAAAATAAGACTTTTATAACTCAATTTAAAAATTGTTTTAGTAAAATAACCCATGTTTGTGACATTTTTATTTTAACTTTAAATATAAAGTTATTTATGTCATTTTACTACCGAAGTGGCTCCATGGGGTCCCCAAATTGACCCATAGATTGTCTTGGTCGGCCATGACACATCCATTAAGCTTAGGACATGTGTCTAGGTCATTTCATATTATTAAAACATTATTTTTACCTTAAATTACACTAATTACCTCTAATCGCAATTAAAAACATAAAAGTTACTATTCACCAAAAAATTATTTTAATCCCATTGAACCACATTTTACTTATTAATGACAACCATGCATGTTGTATTTTTGAAATTCAAAACACAGAGGTAGTAAAATTTCATTTAA
The DNA here is from genome assembly GCA_963277665.1 of Viscum album. Classification (NCBI taxonomy): domain Eukaryota; kingdom Viridiplantae; phylum Streptophyta; class Magnoliopsida; order Santalales; family Viscaceae; genus Viscum; species Viscum album. Next base: position 1,345,691,363 of record OY728155.1, on the reverse strand, counting down.
ACGAAAATCAGTTTTTATAAGTACCACTTAGTGGTTTCACTATTCATTAAAAATTGAAGTTTTTCAGAAAAATACCAAAACATCACCCTAAGCTATATTTAATATTCTGAATTCAAAAATGATGTCTATTTTAAAAAATTAAAAACATATAAGTTAAATTAATTAATTTAATAATTAATTCCCGCTGTTAGAGCAAATAGCGTGTTTTTATGAAACAATAAGTATCAAAAGATTGACACTAGTTTAAGTCAAATTTCAAAGTGAAATTAATTCGAACGACCACTATTGGATTAAATGGTAAAAATATATTCTAATTGCACATTAAATCCAATTAAAAAGATAATCTAATAATATAAATAAATTAGATTAAAAAGATGTTTTGAATTAAAATACAACATTTTTCACTATTCATTAAAAAAATGAACTTTATCGGAAAAATACCAAAAATTTACAAAAAGTAAATTTTGATGTCCTGATTCTAAAGAAGAATTTTATTTGGTCCAATAGAATGCATAATAGTGACCAAAACTATATTTATAGACGGTTTGCCATCAAAAGGCGATAAGTCGACCTTTAGTGAATGTTAGAGTATATATGCCTAAAATTGAATTATTTTCGTATTTTAAGCCTTTATCCTTTATTGGATAAATGTAAAAACATTTAACAACATATATAATCATATTTTAGTTATTTCTATTCATTCATGCCAATACAACGGCTACGTGTTAACTACCATTTAAAATAATATTATTTTATTACAAATGTGCAACGTAAGATTTCAAAGAAACTCTTTGTTGCGTATCAGGTACGCTATCGAACATAGAAACCCCTTTAAAGTAAAATTAATATTTAATTCATAAATATTAATAAAAATGAAAATGCTTTATTATTTATTTACCTAGGATGTTACATCCTTCCCCCCTTTTGAGAATTGTGTCCTCGCAATTTTATTCACTTGTCAAAATAAGTGGGGGTATTTATCCCTCATAGCATTTTCAGATTCCCATGTTGCCTCTTCAACCATCTGGTTTTTCCATAAAACCTTTACCTGGTGAATTACCTTATTCCGCAACACTTGCTCTCTATGATCAAGTATCTGGACTGTTTGTTCTTCATAAGAGATATTCTCTTCCAACTGAACTACCTATGGGCTCAAAACATGAGATGGATCTGGCATGTACTTTCTCAACATCGAAACATGAAAACAATTGTGTACCTGAGATAAACATGGAGGTAAAGCCACATGGTATGCAACCGATCTAACTTTCTCTAGAATTTCATATGGTCCAATGAACCTTGGACTCAGCTTTCCTTTCTTACCAAATCGCATCACACTTTTCCAAGGAGAAAATTTGAGAAAAACATGATCACCTACCTCGAAAGATAGATCCTTCCTCTGGTTATCCGCATAACTCTTCTGCCTGCTTTGAGCTGTTCTCATGTGTTTCTAAATCAACTGAAATTTTTCTGCCATCTCTTCTACCAATTCTGGTCCCATTAACTTCCTTTCACCCACTTCATCCAAAAAAGCTGGAGTTCAACACCGCTTCCCATATAATGCCTCAAATGGTGCCATCTGTATACTGGAATGAAAATTGTTATTATAAGAAAACTCAACCAAAGAAATATGTTGGTCCCAACTTCCCTAATAATCCATCAAACAAGCACGTAGCATATCCTCCAAAGTCTGAATTGTTCGTTCTGACTTCCCATCTGATTGAGGATGAAAAGATTTACTAAAATTTAATTCAGTACCCAACGACTTCTGAAGGCCCTTCCAAAAGTTAGAAGTAAACCTGTGATCACGATCAGATACAATGGATAGAGGAACTCCATGTAACCTGACTATCTCTTTAAGAAAAAAACGAGAAAGTTGATCTAGGGAAAAAGTATCTTGTATAGCAAGGAAATGATCAGATTTAACCCAGATTGCATTAATACCTCGAGGTGTCTTCGACAATCCCACAACAAAGTCCATGGATATATTCTCCCATTTCCACTCTGGTACTGGTAAAGGCTGAAGCATCCCTTTCGGTAACTTCCTCTCTGCATTAACCTATTGACAATTCAAACACTTCAGAGTAAAATCAGCAATATCCCTTTTCATTCCGTCCCACCAGTAATACTTCCTAAGATCTCTATACATCTTAGTACTGCCAGGATGGACTGAAAACGGAGAACTATGATCTTCACATAACAAATCTCCCTTCAGCTGTGAATCACACGGCACACACAATCTCTTCCCAAATCTCAAAACAAAATCATTATAAATATTGAATTCAGGAAACTTACCCTTCTGAACCAGCTCTACCTTTTTCTGCAACTCGTTGTCTTGCTCTTGTGCTTGCTTAATTCTGTCTGATAGAGAAGATTTCACTGATACCTGAAACAAAACATAAGGAAATCCTACACCAACAACTTCTATACCAAAGTTCATCAAATCCTTAACCAAAGGATCACGTTCCAAATGCAACATTTCTAATGAAGCATTACTTTTTTGACTCAAAGCATCATCCACTTTACTTGCTTTTCCCAGATGGTAATGAATTATATAATCATAATCCTTGATTAATTCTAACCATCTCCTCTGTCTCATGTTCAATTCTTTCTGAGTGAATATATACTTTAAACTTTTGTGATCAGTATATATTTCACACTTTACTCCATACAAATGATGCCTCCAAATTTTTAAAGCGAAAACAACAATAGCTAATTCCAAATCATGTGTAGGGTAATTTACCTCATGAGTTTTCAACTGTCGTGAAGCATAAGAAATTACCTGATCATTCTGCATTAAGACGCAACCAATTACTTTCAATGAAGCATCACTGTAGATAACAAACTCCCCATTCTTGGATGGTAGTGCCAAAACTGGAGCATTCACCAATCTTCTTTTCAGTTCCTGAAAACAATCATCACATTCTTTTGTCCAGATAAACTTAACACCCTTCTGAGTTAGCTTAGTCATTGGACTAGATAACAGTGAAAAATTTTCAACAAAACTTCGGTAATAACCTGCCAAACCAAGAAAACTACGGATCCCGGTTACATTTTTGGGTCTTGTCCATTCTTCAACAACCTTTGTTTTTCCAGGATCAACAATTATCCCATCTTTAGAAACAATTAATGTGACCAAGGAATGAAATTTGTTGCAACCAAAACTCACACTTGCTGAATTTCCCATAAAATTTCTTTTCTTTTAAGGTTTGCAAAATAACACTTAAATGTCTTTCATGCTCCTCTTTACTTTTAGAAAACACCAAAATATCATCAATGAAAACAACGACAAACTTATCCAAGATCTCATGGACAATTATATTCATTAAGTCCATGAATACAACAGGTACATTAGTTATCCCAAAAGGCATTACTACACATTCATAATGGCCATATCTTGTACGAAACGCGATCTTCGCAATATCTGTTTCCTTTACCTTCAACTGATGGTACCCCGATCTCAGGTCAATATTTGAAAAATACTGAGCTCCCTGGAGCTGATCAAACAAATCATCGATATGAGGAAAAGGGTATTTGTTCTTAACAATGATGTTATTCAAGGCTCTATAATCAATGAAATGTCTCATAGAACCATCTTTCTTTTTAACAAATAAAACAGAAGCACCCCATGGTGATGTGCTATGTCGAATGAAACCTCTCTCTAATAAATATTGCAATTGCTCCTTCAACTCTAAAAGTTCAATTTGAGACATTCGATAAGGGGGTTTTGAAATTGGCTTAGAATCAAGAACTAAGTCTACAGTAATCTCAACTTCCTGATCTGGTATTATTCCAAGCAACTCATCAGGAAAAACATCAGGATACTCATTTACCACTGGCACATCATTAATCTTAACAGTTCCCTTGTTTTCAACAATATGTTCAAGGTAACACTCATTTCCATCTTTTACAAGTTTCTCGAACTCTTTATACGTTATCAACATTAAGGGTTCATTATTGAACACAAACTAAAAGTCTTTTTTAAAAGAAACTTCTTTAGCTCTATAGTCAATCATAGCATGGTAAATAGAGAGCCAATCCATACCCAGGATAACATCAAACTCTACTAGAGGTAAAACAACAAGGTTTTCAAGTAGGTTCCTTCCACAGATAAGGATAGGAAGATTCTTATAAATTCTTTTTGCCTCAACATTTCCCCCAGGTGTTCTTACCAAAATTTCAGGAGTCATTTCTTGAGATGGTATTCCCATTTTACTAGAAACTTTTTTAGAGATCAAAGAATATGTAGACCCCGAATCAAACAACAGACTGGCATAATCTAAACAAACAAACAAAGTACCTGATACAACTTCATTTGATGGCCCGACATCTGCTGAAGTAGTTGCAAAGGATTTCACCACCCCTTTCTGCTTGTAGTCTAACTGCTTCCCATCACTTGAGCTCTTTGTCGGACACTCGTTTTCATAGTGACCCATCTCATTTCACTTAAAACATTTCACTAACTGCAAATCAAATTTGGTCTTACCATCACCCTGATCTTTTTCAGTGCAATCACGAGCCGTATGTCCCATCTTACCGCATCGGTAGCACTTTAAAGAATTCATAAGACATTCCCCAGCATGCCTTTTACCACATTTATCACAAACTGGAAACTTAGTTTTCTTATCGTCAGACCTTTTTGAATAATTCTTTCCTTTCTCCTGCCATTTCGGTCTCTTCTTCTACTAGTTGTTATAGAACACTTGATCATCAGAAAACTCAATTTCCACCTTCTCAGCACATCGAACAAGCTTTTCATAACTTTTGAACTCATGAGAAGCCAATGCCCTTAGATATTTTGGCTTTAATCCTGAGTAAAAACGATTGATTTTACTATCAAGGTCTCGGATAAAATTTAGAGCATACCTTGCCAATAGAGTGAACCTATCTTCATAGGCAGCCACTGAGTCTTACTCTTGCCTCAATTCCAAGATTTTTTTTCCATCCTAAGTCGAACAGCCTTAGGAAATTACTTCTCAAGAAACATACCTTTGAATTCATCCCAGTCGAGAGCATCAATCTCATCAGCGTCCCTGATCTTTTTGACCATCGACCACCACTGATCTGCTTCACCCTCCAAACGGTAAATAGCAAGACTAACATTTTGATTGTCTGAACACCCCATGACATCGAAAATCTTATCCAGTGCTTTAATCCACCCTTCATCTAGCACAGGGTTAGATGATCCTCTGAATTATGGGGGATGTTTACTCATGAAATGTTCCACCACTGACATGTTCCTCTGCGGTTGATCTGGGTGATCCCGTGCATGGATACCACCACCATTTATTTCTTGAGTCAACTGCGCCATTACTGCAACAAACTGTTCAGTTCCAATTCAGACCATCTCAGGATGCTGATTCGGAAATTTATTTCTTTCTGTATGCCTTCCTAGCACTGCTTCCCTGTTTCCTCTTCGGAAAACCATTCTGAACAAACATGTCTTAGATGAAGCAACATGGTAATCTTCAAATGCTATATCATTTCAAAAAAAATATTTTTGGATAATCATTTAATATAATTATAACTCCTAAAGTTATCTAAACCGACCTCTGATACCAACTATAAGGCCCCAACCTTAAAAATTACATAATCTTGAGTTACTTCAAGAATACACGTTGAGGATCTTTTCAGGTTTAGAGTTTTAGATAATTAGATCATAAAACATGCATTACATTCCACATTTAAACAAAGTGGTTACATAAAAGATAGCACTCATTTTTTCCATCAGCGGAAACATATTTAAAATAAAACATGGATTCTTTCTTGACACTTCCTTGACACTATCATCATATCATGTACCTTTCCTTGACCTGTGAAAAACATTTCAAAAACTTTGGATGAGCATAAAAAGCTCAGTAAGGGATATAAAAATATGGAAAGGAAACATGAGTACATATATACATAATAATGAAATCATACTTTACCCATAAAACATAAGCACTTTAACAAACCTCATCAAATCATGAATAAATCATAGAAATCATAAGACATAAAGGTAACTTGAGGCATTCATAACATTCTTACGTAGGGAGTAACCCTCTTGGTTACGTTTAGAATACCCATCACATTATATTCCCTAAATCTATTTGGAGAAACCTCAAAGTTTAACCCCTTCATGTTACCCAATTCCTTGGAGAGCTATATCGGGCTCACCCGCCCATATTTTATAACAGAACCACACGTCTTCATAAAAATTCCCAAGAACCATAACATAATCGTATCACATAAAACATGCATAAAGGAAACATAACATTTCCACTTTTCAATCACAAGATATCAATACAACACATTGATATAAAAACATTATGAAAACCATTTTCAATACCAAAATAAAATAAATGTAAAACATGGTATTTATTTTTCATTTAAAAAAAGGTGTGGCTTGTAGAGGAAGCCAAAACTCAAATAATGGTCACGACGGCGGAGAAGTCGTTGTCACCGCATACATACGACAAAGTCATGCCCTTTTTTTGTTTAGTAAAACGCTTCTTATAAAAATATTCCTTTTTGATAAACATAAAATTCAAAGGGGTTTATACCCCGTATAAAAGAAGGTTGTGTAGAAAACAAAATATGCCTCAATGAAAGGTGATTGAGACGAAGTCCCGTACCTCGGGTCCGACTTGACTCGATCGTTCTTTAATGTCCTGAATAATAAACTTTATTTAATTTATACTTTCTTAAGAACCTTTTTCAATTTCATTATTCCTTTTATATCACTTATTACCATTTCATTAACACTATGTAATTATTTAAGTTAATATCAGTCATTATAACGATCATTGGTACATGAGTCAAAAATATGGTCTTTATAATTACAAGTTGTTCATGTATCCATTATATCCAGAGTTAGACTCATGATTTAGATATCATATATATCATATATATCCAGTATATACATTCATTTATAATATTACATAACATTTAGAGGTAAGAAACGAAATGCACCGTTCATGGAGACGGTAAGCCGTACGTACGCATGAACACTACTTCCATTTCTATTTCATATTTAATGGAATTAAAACATAATGATACATAATAGTATTATAATTCCAATATTTTATCATATATAATATCATTCAATCTATCCTTTATATGTACCACATATGTTATTAACGAATCAAATCACTTTGAGAGGGCGGTAGTCCGCACTTCCTAAAATGAAGATATCGCGTTTACCCATAATGGAAACCATAAAGTTATGCCATAAATGAAAAATAAATAAGATTAAGTAAAACATAAACATATTATATATCATATATAAATATAGTGACATCTTAATGGCAACCTTTTAAGGTGTTATATGAGGGTTGAATAATCATCGTTTCGTGAGGCAAAAATTTGTCATCCACAGAAACAGTATGTTCTTTAACCATTTGATGTAGGTGTGTGTAAGTGTAGCTCGAATACTTCTTATAACAACATCCTAGTATATTGAGGATACTGGTTTTTTTACAAAAGAAATGAACAAAAAGAGTTTAGGGGGTTGGAGAAGAAAAATAAAACATAAGAACACAAGAGAAACCACTACCTTTAAAACGGGTAACTCTTTTTGATTTGAGCTCAAAGGCTTCCTTGGGAAGACTTCTGCCAAAAGTGAGGCTTCAAGGAGTAAGAGAGGGATGAAGAGAGACAAAATGGGCAGGGTTTGGCCGAGCCAAAGGCTTGAGAGGTGTGGTTAAGGTGGTAGAGGTGGGGGCCTTTTATAAGAGGAGAGGAGGGGCACTCTTGGAATATTATAAAAGGTTACTTTATTATAAAATGATTTTCGGATTTAAAAGGTCCCAAAATTATATATTTAGAGGATAAGGTGATAAGAGTTCGAAATACACCCATCCAATAGGGTTTTTACTTGTGTAGGTCATATATTTTGCATTATCTTTTCATTTTATTTAAATCATTAAATAATGAGTTAATCACCGCATCATCATGGTGTCATAAATAATTTAATTTATTTAATGTCTAAAAATTATAAAAAAAATATCATAATGTAGGAAATCGTTTTAAATTTCTAATGAATATTTATAGTAAAACATATGACTTCTATAACCCCATTTAAAAATTATTTTAGTAAAATAACTCATGTTTGTGACATTTTTATTTTAACTTTAAATATAAAGTTATTTATGTCAGTTTCCTACCAAAGTGGCTCCACGGGATCCTCATGTTGACCCATGGATTTTCATGGTTTGACATGACACATACAATAAGGGTAGGACATGTGTATAGGTCATTTCATATCATTAAAACAATATTTTTACCTTACATTACACTAATTACCTCTAATCGTGATTAAAAACTAAAAAGTTACTATTCACCAAAAAATTATTTTAATCCCATTGAACCACATTTTACTTCTTAATAACAACCATGTATGTCGGATTTTTGAAATTCAAAACTCAGAGGTGGTAAAATTTCATTTAAACGGAAAATCAGCTTTTATAAGTACCACTTAGTGGTTTCACTATTTATCAAAAGTTGAAGTTTTTCAAAAAAATACCAAAACTTCACCCTAAGCTATATTTGATATTCCAAATTCAAAAATTATGTCTATTTTACAAAATTCAAAACATATAAGTTACATTAATTAATTTAATAATTAATTCCCACTTTCAGAGCAAATATCGTGTTTTTATGAAACAATAAGTATCAAAAGATTGACACTAGTTTAATTCCAATTTCAAAGTGAAATTAATTCCAACGACCACTATTGGATTAAATGGTAAAAATATATTCTAATTTCACTTTAAATCCAATTAAAAAGATAATATAATCATATAAATAAATTAGATTAAAAAGTGGTTTTGAATTAAAATACAACAGTTTTCACTATTCATTAAAAAATGAACTTTATCGGAAAAATACCAAAAATTTACACAAAGTAAATTTTGATGTCCCAATTATAAAGAAGAATTTTATTTGGTCCAGTAGAATGTATAAGAGTGACCAAAACTATATTTATGGATGGTTCTCCATCAAAAGGCGATAAGTTGGCCTTTAGTGAATGTTAGAGTATATATGCCTAAAATTGAATTCTTTTCGTATTTTAAGCCTTTATCATTTATTGAATAAATGTAAAAACATTAAACAACATATATAATCATATTTTAGTTATTTCTATTCATTCCCACCAATACAACGGCTATGTGTTAACTACCATTTAAAATAATATTATTTTATTACTAGAGTGCAACGTAAGATTTCAAAGAAACTCTTTGTTGCGTATCGGGTACGCTGTCAAACATAGCAACCCCTTTAAAGTAAAATTAATATTTAATTAATAAATATTAATAAAAATGAAAATGCTTTATTCTTTATTTACCTGGGATGTTACACGCTCTGTTTGGTGGCAGACCCACAGTGGAGGAGCGCCCAGTTTCGTAGAAGACCTGCAGTACTCGACAGAAGGAGTTCCTCAGCAGTATAAGGCTAGTGAGTAGTGCCACAGAGATGCGACAGGGCCACTTTAATCAATAGAGAAGGAGTTCTCCAATAGGTGTGGTTTCGATAATGAAAAATCCTGGTTGAGCTGAGTCAATGACCTTTGTGTTTTCCTCATGATTGAGATGGGTTACTGGATAACATAGGTATATGTATGGGTTTATACCTAAGTAATGGTTATCCATAAAAATCATACTTTATGGTTTATCATTGTTGGATTTTGTGAGACAATGACGGTGTCAGTGTCCCTACTGTGTTTTGTTATACTCAGCCCTAAACGGGCTATGCTCGCACCTCATTGTGTTGGATGCAGACGACAGACATCACTAACCGAGGTAGAGTGTATGAGAACTGGACGGTACTCGGAGGTGGACCTCACGACGTTATGACACCCGGAGGAGATGGACAGGTGTTGAGCACTAAGGAGACTTTTTGTACCTACCCTTTAGGTAGGATCCATGGTGGATGATCCAGGAGCTTCTAGACACCTTCTAGTTATTTTTCCTTTAGATGTAACTGTTTTTCCATTCCTTGTACTTTACTTTTGGGCTTGTATTTCAAGCCCCCTTTACTTTCAGCATACTTGTTGTTCAGTTTTTACTTAGTTTTTGCTTCCACATGTACTCTGGTTGTGTGTGTTTACGATTTATAAAGGTAATTCCTTCCCAATTTTAGGGAATTACGCCTCTGGTGCTAGTCTCCATCCCCTGACCTATAGAAGGTGGGCTTGGGGTAGTCACGATATGGGTCCCGGGGGATGGGTCATGACAAATTGGTATCAATGGACGTTGGTTTTATCACAGAACATTGGACTCTGATATTTTCTTTTCTGTGAAGAAATAGTGTTAAGGGTAATTAGTGTGGTTTTCAGTTCAGGTAGTCTAGTGTTGGTGCGGGCGTCCGATGTATCCATACACCAGGAACCTGACATCTGATTTCGAACTTAGTGCATGAAAACATTGATTGTGTGTGTGTTTTCAATTGTTTTCTTTAAGTCAACTCAAAATAGGTCAGGTCACCATGTATTGTCTTTTGACCGTATCACATCTGTTTCTATCAGGATGCCTCCCCGCGGACGACCAGCTAGAGCCACAAGAGTTTTATGTACTGACAGCCCTCTAAGTGACGTGGCCTCAGTACAAGGCCCTCTTCTAGTTAAGGCACCAACGATACTACTTCCCATTGGGCCACCAATGCCACCAGCCCCAGCAGTAGACGATGCACACCGCTTGAGCGCGGTGCATGAGTTCCAGTGCCAGAGGCCACCCAGGTTCCTAGGAGAGATGGATCCACATGTGGCTGAGGATTGGCTGGAGGCTATGGTGAGATTCTTCAGACTGGTAGGGACACCAGCCGACTTCATGGTGGTCCGTGCTGCCAGCCTCCTTCAGGTAGCTGCATACCGATGGTGGATCCTGATTCTCTAGATGCATGAAGAGGCACCACTTCTATGGGTAGACTTCGAGAGCCTGTTCTGGGCAGAGTTTGTTCCTTCCACCCTTCAAGAAGTGTGGATACAAGAGATACTGCATCTACAGCAGGGTAGCAAGACTGTGGCGCATTACTCAGCGAAGTTCACCGACCTCTCATGCTACTCCACTGATATGGTGTGGGACCCATTCTTCAGGGCCCAGACCATTGAGTAATGTCTCCAGAAATAGATTAGAGCTTCAGTTATCCCTCACAGAATCTGGATGCAGACGGGGGTGTTGGAGTGATTGCTCCAAGTGGAGAGTTTTTTTGTTGAGTAGTCTCCAGTAGTGAGACCCACCACTAGCCGACATGCAGCAGAGATTTCTGCAACTGGAAGTAGACAGATGAAGCAGTGGTCCAAGAGGACCAGACCCACAGGTGGACAACTGCACGACTTAGGATCGATTGTGCGGAGCACCTAGGGTGGAAACAGAGTGAGTCAAACTAGGAGTGGACAGTGTTACTCCTGCGACGGGCTTGGTCACATGGCACATGACATTCCTACCCACCATACATACAGTCAACAGATAGATGAAGGACCTCCAAGGCAGAGGTAGAGGTTCGATCATGGCAGACCACAAGGAGTTGGTGACCATGGAAGAGGAACTGGTCGTGCAGCTGGTGGTGGATGCCGCTTCGAGGTGTTTCCACCACCACCACCAGGAGGTCCACCCCGACCACAGGGAACGGGTGGACAGGGGAGTGTACAACTTCAAGCAGTTGAAGCATGCGACCATGGAGCTCCGGAAATAGGTGTACAGAAGTGGGACTAGTCCCAAGAATAGTGGAATTTGTTCATCATGCTTCTAGCTTCGTTGATGTCGTTGATTGTGGTTTCTTTGTGTCTTTGTACATTGAGCTGTAGTAATAGAAGACACATGTCCTTGTGACATTTTATTTCTTTCCTTTTGTGTGGTTAATAATAAGAGGTTCTGGTTAAAACTGTTGACTTGACCCTCACTTTTTTGATTTCTACTCGATGAGACATAGTGAGCACACACTGATCCCGACTGTGTGACTCAACACTTGTAGGCAAGAGTAACAGTTGGATCTCTTGGTAGTAGCATTGAGGCCTTACGATGTCTTCCATGGCATTAATTAGTACCGTTCATGTCAGGATTGACTGTATTAGGAAAAGGACTTGGTTCATCCAGGGGATGAGACCAGATTTCTCTTTTCGGAAAAGGAGAAATCTCAGCAGCTTCGGTAGAACATAGGCGAATAATGGTGTAGTTGAGTTATTTACAATTGGCTAGTCTCACCCATAATTCGTTGAGTGAATGGTTTTCGATTTACTCTAATATCATTAGTCTCAGGTGAATCTTCTAGCAGAAGAACCCGAACTTGAGACATCGACAATGACTTGAGTTCCTCCAGGACTATGACTTTGATATAGTCAATACTACTGGAAAGAAAACATTATAGCCAATTTTCTCAGTAAGAGATTAGGCATTCAACTGCTAGGAGAGGCGATGAAGCAGCTGGCCACGTTACAGTTCTCCTTTGTGGATCGGGACGGGGCAACCATTCTAGAGTCTCCCACAGTCACTTCTGCACTCCTTCAGTAAGTTGGGGAGGCGCAGCGTGGGGACGCTGACTGCGATACACGACGTGATCAGATATCCTCAGGGCAAGCACCCAAAGGAGTTTTTGAAGGTGGGGGCACGTCATACTCTTCAGAGAACGTACTATAGTACCAGTTTCACATAAAGTGGAATTGTTGAGGGAGTTTCACACTTCCCCTTTAGCGGTAAATCCAGGAGATAGAGACCTCTGGAGTTTGAGAATGGTGACCACATCTTCATATGGGTCTCACCTCAATGAGGACTACAAATATTTTTCCAAGGCGTCAAGTTATCTCCATGATTCATCAGACTGTTCTAGTTCTTAAACAGGGTAGGCGAGGTGGCTTACAGCATGGACCTTCCACCTTAGTTGCACCGGGTGCACGACGTCTTCCACGTATCTCAGATGAGGAGATATGTGCACGACCCATCCCACATCATCAAACATGGACATCTGGACATATACGATGAGGAAACATTCACAAAGGTCCCAGTGGAGATCGAGGATCGATAGGATTGGGTACTATATGGGCAGTAAATTCCTCTAGTGCGCATTCATTGGAAGCATGGGAACATCCAGGAGAGAACCTGGGAGTGGGAGGCTCAGATGCATGGTCAGTACCCTCATTTGTTTCCCTAGTGTGTGTTGTAGCATTACGGGGTCGTAAATCCCTGAGGTGGGGGTAATGTGAAGACCTGTAAATTTCAAGGAAATTTTTATTTTCTTAATTTCTTTGGAATTTTACGAGTCTTCAGTTTCTTGACGGTGCCTGATTCCGAAGCCCGATGTGCCCGGAATCAATTTCTGAAGTTTTCTTCGGGTACGTTTAGTAAAGGTGCGTGCGGGTTTTTCTACCTTTTGAACCAGTGCTATGAATTGAAATCCGAGGACACCAATGGATTCGCAAAACTGGTATTCAGTTTTGAGGACCTTTACCACAGTTGCGTTTTTCAAAACTTGGAAGTTAATTTTGGGGATTCTTTATAAATTTAAAAAAATATGTGTAAAATAATTTTTGTTAAGTGGTGGTTATTTTCTCCAAAGAGGATTTGGAGGTGGGTCCCACACCCAACATAACCACCCATGAGAGGATAATGTGTTGTGGGGCCCACACAAACTCAAACATTTTACCCCCCATCAACTCCCTTTAAAAATCACATTGAATTTAATAATGCCACCTCCCTTCTTTTAAATTTTCAACCCTCCACCATCTGACAATTAAATGCCAACACCTAAGATTAATTAAATGCCAAGTTTGATTAATCTTTTTTAATTCATTTTAATTTTATTTTCCAAAATTAAAAGAAGAGATGTGATTATTTTACTAAGGTTGGCATAATATCGCATTGGGTTGAGCTTGAGAGAATTTGGAGGATATCACCATTTCCACCGAAAAACAACGACATGTCTTCCTTCTTTCCAACCGGGGAAAGAATATTAGGAGACGCCCATGAGGAACACTAGTCTTCCTTCATCTTCCTCTATGTCAAGGGAGAATACACCATCCACTAAGAGCGCCACCAACGACTATGTCATACCCTCCGACGTTGATGGGACGACATTCGTCTTCCGTGACTCCGTATTTCATGACTTCGACAACGTACCTTAAATAGAGGTAGGGAGGATTATGGATTATTTATTTTTATACATGTGATTTATACCCTTCTACTTGGGCGATTATATGTTGGATTACTGTTTGAGCCTCTAATGCGGAGGGCACGGTCTAACGAACAAGCTCAGACCCTCCACCATTTTGTTTTTGATGCGAGGTTCGATGGGAAATGGGTGAACAGAATGGAAACCCTGATTTGAGGATGTCATAGTGAAGAACATGACTCGGGGAGGCCGTAGACGCAGACGGGAGGCAAAACGGACCACCGGAAAGACTCCGGCGTCCCACGGCGGAGCACGACGACGCCAGTGACTGAAGGCGACAGCGCCCGACACGCGCCGCCGGCATAATGCTACCATGGAACCGGCCATGGCGGTGGAGCGGAACCAGCATTCGCGGGTTCCAGGAAGGCTGGGCGGCGCCAGCTGGCACCGCTGTTTCGAGACCCCCCCACCCTGCGCCCATGCGTGTGACACACCCCGCCAGCTGGGATAAGCCGTGACCATGCCGCCTTCCGCGCGGGCTAGGATGCCCCTACATAGGCCAAGCTGTAGCTGCCAGGCCAGGTCACCCCCGCCGGGCCGGGCCACGCCCACCAGGCCGGGCCAAGCCGCGACCGGGCCGCCTGCCGTGCGGGACCAACTGCCCCCGCGCCGGCCAGGCCATAGTCGTCGGGCTGCGCCCACCAGGCCAGGCTGCACCCTACAGGGCCGGACCTGAATCAGGGTCCAGTCAACCCAGTTCTAGCCAACCCAGGGTGGCTTGGGCCGGGTCAGACCAGACCTCGACCCCCCACTTCAGACCACTTTTGGTTTTTCGCCCATAACATGAGATACGAACCTCCGATCGATGAAACGTCAGTTGCGTAGGATTCCGTGGATCGTCGCGGTCGTTTCAGTATATCAAACTCATGGTTTTCGTTAGGTTTGGGTATGTCCGGGTTGGTTCTAATCTGAAACCAACCAGGCCCTCAGAGCAGAAATGCCTATAACTTAAGGACCAGACGTCCGATTGACATTCCGTCAACTACGTTGGATTCCTGTTGATTAGAAGCTTCTTTGGGAATACTCCACATAGGATTAGGATAAGGTTGGAGTGTGGCCAAGTTGGATTTTACCCTAAATCTGACCGGCCCCTTGGAACAGAAATGCTAGTAACTCACAGACCGAGCGTCTGATTGATGCGCCATCTATTGCGTTGAGACCCCTATGAAGTGGAAATTCATTGAGATACATCTAGATGAGATATTGACACTTGTAATATTGACCAGTACCTTGTGGAATAGAACCTCCCAGAGATGAGCAGACATAGTGCAGAGACCTAGTAACTGTAGACCTGCCGACAACTTCAACGATTCGATTCGGAGTGATTCAACTAGCCCAGTGGCCAGAGAGCCCGGTTTAGAAGAAGACCCATGGTGGAAGGAGTGCCTGGTTTGGTAGCATACCAGATGTACTCGACAAGAGTAGTACCTCTGACGGCTATTAGGGGGAGCGCCTGGTTTGGTGGCAGACCCACAACAGAGGAGCGCCCGGTTTGGGAGCAGACCTGCGATACTCGACAGGAGGAGTACCTCATCACTCTAAGGATAGTGAGTAGCGCCTCAGAGTCACGACATGGCCACTGTACTCAATAGAGTAGGAGTTCTATTACAGTTTTGGTTTCAATAATGAAAAATCCTGGTTGAGCTGAGTCAATGACCTTTGTGTTTTCCTCATGATTGAGATGGGTTACTCAATAACTTAGGTATATGTATGGTCATATACCTATGTAATGGTTATCTGTTGAAATCATACATTGTGGTTTATCCTTGTTGGATTTTGTGAGACATTGAGGGTCTCTGGGTCCCTACTCAGTTTCGTTATACTAACCCCTACACGGGCTATGCCCGCACATCGTTGTGTTGGATGCAGATGAAAGACTGGTCTGACCGTGATAGAGTGTACGAGGACTGGACAGTACCCAGAGGTGGACCTCATGACGTGACAATACCCGGAGGAGACGGACGAGCATGGAGCACTGAGGAGGATTTATGTACCCATGCTTCAAGTTTGATCCATGGTGGATAATTCAAGAGGTTCTAGACACCTTACAACTATTTGTCTTTTAGATGTACCTATTTTTCCTTTCCTTGTACTTTACTATTGGGAATGTATTTCTGTCCCACTTTACATTTAGAAAACATTTTGTTCAGTTTTTACTTAATGTTTGATTCTTCTTTTACTCTGGTTGTGTGTGATTATGATTTATAAAGTTAATAACTTCCATGTTGTAGGGAATTACGCCTTTGGTGCTAGTCTCCAGCCCGTAGCCTATGGATGAAGGGCTTGGTTTAGTCACGATGCGGGCCTCGAGGACAGGTCATGACATGTAATGTTAATTTTTTCTGTTCTTTTTAGTCATGGATTGCATGTAGATCATGGAATCAAATAAATTTATTTTATAAAGAAAATATATAGCACAATATCATGTTGTCATATTATCCACCCCTTAAATTAATTACACCCTCGTTATTTTAATTATTAATTATATGATAAAGTAGGTGATGTTATTTTTAAAATATTTATTAGTTTGAATATAACATCCCATATTACATCAACCTATATTTCCTTGGATATACACTGTTAATTATTATTCCTCAAATAAAATTTATCATTCATACGATCATGTATGACTCTAAGTATATAAATGAATCTTATATTCTCTATAAAAACTCTTTTACAAAACAATTTTAGTCTATCGAACATTTAAAAATTAAAAAATAAAATGTTACTGCAAAATTTAACTGTACCTTTATCCCACATGTTGTATTAACCACTAGTTAATAATGTGAAATAGTTGAAAATATATATCATAATTCCAATGATGAGATAATATTTAGAAAATATACGATGGATAAATTTTTCAATAATTCCACTATTAATTTCAATACTATCTAACAAGATTTTTTCAAAATCAATCATCCCACAATAACTTGAGCATCATTTATAAATTAATCCCAAGAGTTATCAATACCTCAATCACGTGTTATCCAATAGTTATTCTAAAAAATATAATATTTTCATATATTAAAATTTCAAGGATTTGATACCATTTAATATATGAATCTTTGTATTTAAATAAGGAATACTTAAGAAATATAATTAGAATATTCAAATAATCCTTATAACTTTAAGAATATATCATAATACCATCACTAAATATTGGATACTAAATAAAATAACTATGATTATTAGAAATTCATTTCCATTATGATAGAAATATCACTACCTTTGGTAATAATAAGAAACTCACCTTTTCTATAGTATGTGGAATATTATAAGAGTCTCAACCATTTATGTATTCTCTTTATTTAGTAAGTTATCATAGTAGTCTTTATGTACATACATTTCTGATTTTAATATCATGATATTGATTATAAAAAATAATAAACACAAAAAAGATTATAATATATTATATAATTACAGTTAATGGATATTAAAGAACAATACTAATGTTTATTCTACATTGACACATTCATTTCAAACTATGATATATTATTTTCAAATATTTCATTCTTGGATAGATGTATAATACAACCAGATTTACATTGTTTATATTAACTTGTGTTCTATCACACATATTAACCTAATTAATATATATTATTATGAAATAAAAACATCATAATGGTTGTAAATAGAATGTTATTAACCAAATTATATCTCATATGAGTGTCTATCTAGGTGACCGTTTAGGAATATTTTTTGTAAACCAAGAAAGGGTTTAGTTAATAAAAATACACCATCTTTACTATTAAAACCCCTATGTACAATAGTTACAAATCCTACATCCACTTTCCAATGTCTTGATAGGGATTTATTTTATTTTAAATGAACATAGTCTCTAAATTATAAAAAAATGGATGTTATCATACATATATAAACAATACTTATGATTTTCTAATCAGTTTTTTCTATTGTTATCTTACCATAATCCCTAAAATATTTCACATTAAATCAAATATCCTAAAGGGTTATCTATACTATTTAAATTATAATAAAACACCTTTTATAATCATTGTAATACATTTCCAACAACCATGTCTACCTCAACTAATATCATCCTAATATCGAAAGTAATATAAAATATGCTCTGATACTAATAACAGAACATAATATTCTAGTAATTACATGACCTAAAAGAAAATATATCATTTCAACACCTTATAATGTCCTTTTAGATTATTATTTCTTTTGAATTAGTTTAAAAATATTACTTAAATATCTCATACCAATTTTACTGGATGATATTTTTTCACTATGAGGTGAAATGATTAGTCCATAAAAACTCATTATCAACTCCCCCATATTATCCATAAAAGGAAGTCTTTAAAATATTTTATAATTTTCCTATCTTCATAACCTATGGAAATGAAAAACCAATAAATTTTTAAGATTTGATTATTAATAAGGGTAAAAATAATTGATAACTATTAGATATCATAAGTGTTAATACTATATGAATATGTATATAATTAAGATACGTATGATACTTTTACCCAATAATGTTTTTTTTCACAATCAATCTCATAAATATTGAAATAACATTAGACATGAACCCAAAATGACATTAAATATCATGATGAATGAGTGAATAGAATAGTCAATATAAGAATCATAAACTAGGGAAACATCATTCAAATACTTCACATACTTTTTGGGAGGGAACATACCATTCATTAGCCACAACATCAGTGCCCATGATTATGAGAAACTAAAATATACTCATGATTAAAAATCACATTATGTATAATTTCCTATCAAATTAATAGGAAGGACAAATAGTACCCCTCTAATCCTAATACATACATATATGTTCCATTTAAAAGCAATCATGATCCAATTTTAATGAGAATATGTAAAAATAATGGGTTTCACTCAACACATCATAACAAACCCCTATAATGAATTTTTTTTTTGTATACTTATCAAATGGATTCACATAAGTGATATATTCATAATCCATTAAATAATAAAAATATGACAAAAGAATGTAAATTAAATGGGTATTCATTGAAATAAAGAATCAATATAAGTAAATACCATTCGGTCAGGAATTTATTTAAAATATAAAGATAAATAGGTATACGACTATAATAAAAATATCCCCAATAAAAAATATATGCAATATATGTGAACACCCTTCAATAATTGTAATAAAAAATAAGTTATTCAAAGGGGGACTCAATAGAATAATGATTTTTTTAAACCATCAATGACTTGTTAAGAAAAGGATGTACTGTACCATTAAATATATATTAGATACCATTAATAATCCATCTATAGAAATATAGTTAATTGAATCATTTAATTAAGATCATTAAAAAATAAAAATGTATCCAATGGAAACAGAATAGGTGAAAATCACATTTCATTTTATAAAAAATCGATCAATAGAAATAAAAGATAATCACTACAGTTTGAATTAATTTTAAAATAAAATTAATCCATAAAAATATGTGAAAATTATATAATTCTACAAAAAATGTTGTTAGGAAGATTTATATAGTTGAAAATATATATTAGAAAATATAAAAATATATTTTATAGAACATTTTAAAAATTATTGTATAATGTTGAAATTATGGGCCACTTTCGAAAGTTATTTTAAAAAAGTTGAAATAAGTTCATTGAAAACATTTACATTTGAAAATAAAAAATAAAAAATTATATATTTTAAACTAAAAAATTTTGATCAAAACTAATGTCTGCGGAAAGTTAAAAAATTTTATCCAGAAAGGATAGAACTTTTTTTAATATTTTTAAATTCCACATAATTACACCCCAAATCATAAAAATAGTATTAAGATATACATATTAAAAGGGAATAAGGGAATTATTATAATAATAAATAATAATAATTTTTATCGTTACCAAAAAGATAGCGGATTATTTTTCAGAAGGAAAATTTTAACATTAAATAATGATCCCACAATGAGATGTAGGTTTGTTTTTATAATGTTTTACATTTAGGTGAGTGAAAACCCAATTAATATGTTTTGAATAAAAAAATATATTTTATCCATAATGTTAAATGATAAATCCATAAAATATAATTAAATTCTGAAGAATTTTTTTAATAAGTCTGTATTATCCCCATGAAAAATAAAACATTTTTTATTTTGTAAACATGTCTCAAGGAATTAAAATATGAGGGAATTAACCCATACCTTATATTCCAACATAGTCAAATGCAATTTAATATTCTATATAAAATACCTAAATATCATAATAAAATATTTTTTTAAAATTTTATATAAATATTGTTTTATTAAAATCATTAATATTTATTTTCTATTTTTATAATAGTTATTTTTACCAATTTTTTTATGTTTGGTGATGTCAGGTGTGGATAATCAACATAGTTTTGAACTGGTTTCACTGTAATGATGTTTTTATTCTTTATTCTCTAATTAATCATCATTACATGTTAATTATAAAGACTATAATGGAATAAAAATATCAATTTACAGAAAATTTATTTTTATTTTGGAGTACTTTAGACTTTACCCCTCAATTTTAAATTTGAAAATAATATTTTTTGGTGATTTTTAGCACACAGTGGGTGTTTTCATAGTTTTATAGATAATTTATTAATATATCCCTTACCATAGAGAAATAATTATTATTATTTACAAATATATATTATAAAATTATAGTAACAAAATATTATGAATAATCCATTATATAATTTCAAAACATTGATAACCTATGTGGTCAACTCGACCCAATCATGAACACAACACTATTAATTGATGATTATGTGTTTATGAAGTTACAAAAGCAACATAGTAGAACAATACTGATATCATTTTGTGTTTATATTCATAATATAAAAAAATTATAATGATGTTGGAGAAGAATATATTTATGAAAAATAATTTAATTGATTGTATAAATTTTTACCACTTAGTTCTCTTGATTAAGATTTTCAATTTTATAAGGATTATTTACCATTCATATTAAGAAATTGATATTAAATGTTTATTAAATAATTTATTAATATCATAAAAATAATATTTATATTTTATAATAAATTTCATTAATATCTATATAATGTATTGATTAAATGAAAAAATAGAAATTGATCATTTCATGGATACGGTAGTCCATAGGTATACATATATAATGATATCATTCTCTATATAATGGGGAAAATGTGTAGTAAATGATATCATTTTAGAATAAAAAATACAAAATTCATATCAAATTATAGAGTATTTTCAATATTATTTCCATCAATATACAGTGGTGATGGAAATCACAACATTTTGTGTTGTGGACACAGCTGTCCATACAATGCAAGATTCATGTTTTTATTTTCCATAATGGAAAAGGGGAGAGTGGTTAATATCTATACCAAAATTGTAATAACATAATTTCATAATAATGATACTTATTTTATCAAAATAATATATTCCAAATGATTGTTAGTAATAGTAATGGACTATAAAAAAATTGAAAAAAGAAAGAGACATTAGTAATTATTCCAAATTTTTTTAATTATCTCCATTGTGAAAGGGATTGAACCTTTCTGAGATCATCTATTGAGAATACTTGAACATAATTATGATGTATAAGAAATTATAGGATATTTTTTGGAATATTAAGGGCTAAACTAAGCGATTTTTTAGTTTAATGTTTTTTTGAGAAGAGGTGTACCCTTTTATGTGAGAAGGAATGTTGTATTTTTTTTAAATATAAATAAAAATTTAGTAATTTGAAGTAAAAATTAAGGAAAGTGATAAATAAATAGAGAAAAATTGTTTTTGGGAATAATTAATTATAATTTCATGAAACACCAATCAATTAATATATTATTTATTCATGTTAGTCAGATAAACTCTTAGGTTACTCATTTTTATCATATTTGTTTCCTCCACGGTGATTAATTACTTCCAAGGTAAATTTTAAATAATATA
Source organism: Viscum album (assembly GCA_963277665.1). NCBI lineage: Eukaryota > Viridiplantae > Streptophyta > Magnoliopsida > Santalales > Viscaceae > Viscum > Viscum album. The sequence goes on along the minus strand of OY728155.1, from coordinate 1,345,669,311 downwards.
AATAATTATAGTGGAATATATTATATAATATATACCTAATTATTCAATATTAGTGATAACTTATTTTATTTTATTTTTAATAGATATAAATAATAATTTTTAAATGATATATATATAATGATTTAAAAAAAATTAAAACATGAATTCTGAAATTTTAAATTTGGGTTTACAAATTAAAATAAATATATTTATATTTATAAATATACATATGAAAGAAATATTTTTTCTTAGAATTTTTTTTAAAAGTATAATTCATACTTATATAGTAATAATTTCAATAACGTCATGTTATTTGTAAAAATAGTATTTTGTACCATTCATCAAGAAATAATTTTTTTTATAAAAACATCAAATAATAACCCAATGAATATTATAAAATTATATATTAGAAAATGATTTTATTTTTATAAAATATAAAATATAAAATATATATAATTATATATCAAAATAAAATTAAAAGATATAAATAAAAAACATTTTATTGAAAAATAAATTTTTAAACATCAAGTATCTTTAAACATACTGCATAACAATTATTAAATAATTAAATAATGATATAATAGTTTAAAAATTTAATATTACGTAATATAATAAACTTTTAAATTTGGTCAGGTTAATTTATTAAGGTAGTATAATATTACTTTTTTGAAAATGGTTATTTAAAAGAAATCATCTTTTAAATATTATTCAAATTGAATAATAATATATACATATGTAATTTATTAATAACAATTTATATACCAATTATTATATAATTCATTTAGTTTTAATATTTTAGGGTTCTATTTTTTATTTATGTGTTGTTCATTGTATCAGATAAATTATTTATTTAAGAAAAATGAATAGTGGATTCTCGGGTTGTTATAATTCTATGACCACATACTTTATTACAACATAACTACAACTGCATTGTAAATATCATCATCGTCTAACCAACACCCAAAATATGATGATATGGTAATGTAAACCTGATGAAAGTTAACCCACTTCCCTCCTCCTTCCATGTAAATCCCCTCCTACTCACTATCCATGCAAGATTCCACTAGAAGCATGTACCACTACCACTATCATGTAAATCATCATATCCCTCATAGTTGGGTATAATAAAAATATATAACCTCAACCCCATACCCTCCCCCTAATACACATGACATACTCCTTGTATTTTAAAAATTTCCACATAACAGAGTAGACCGACATATTACATTCTTATAAAAATAGGATATGACAACAAATAAAAGTCTCTTTTCAATACTCCCCACTATCCAAATATTTTTTCCTCAAACACCCCACATTTTAGTTAAGGACTCATAACAATAAAACATTAAAAAAATAAAAATATACATAAACATCAACAGGGAAACCATTTCATTAAGAAAAGAATACATATAATATAAAATTACATATTTTTTTATTATTACCATTCCTATAAATTTCTATTTCACAAGACTAATTATATATAGTAAGACATTCATTTACCCAAATTAAATGTCAATCCAATTACAGACCAACAATTACTTACCTTTTTTCGTTCACCAATTCATTTATTATCAATCATTTCATTAAAGAGTTAACACTTACATAAATCCAATACACTATCCATTTATATGTTTATTATTTTACATTTATCCTAAATATTAAACATTATAGTTATGTTATAATCAACATAAAATAGATCATTAACAATTCACTCCAACAATCAATTTACTTTATATTTTTTTGTTCAATCAAAAATCATTCATGTCCACCAAAATATTAAGATTCTTAAAAAACAATATGTTACAAAATTTATATGATATAAGTAATTATGAAGGAGGGGAATGAGGTGCCATTATCATTACATAAATAAATATTAAATCATTTTAAATAAATATTCAACACATTACACAATAATACAGGATATTGAACAGTAATGGGTTGTTATCATAGAAATTTGGATACATAATCAACATATTTTAGAAAATATATTTAACATATTCTATAATTTTATTCCCTCATAGTAACCTTAATAGACATATCCTACTTACAAAAATAATAACCTAGGAAAAATGAAAACATACGAAAATTTTATCGCAGATTCTCGGTAAGGGTATATATGTGATATATCAATCGACATTCATATACAAGCATATGATAAGTATATTTGTATAAGAGCATGAATATAACCTATGAAGCCTATAAATAATCTATCATATATAATAACTCATGAATTATAGAAGAAATCAAAAAATTTTCATAATGAATATGTTATAAGTGTGAGGAATCATGATTCATGAAAATGTATCATTATCATAATATCTTTTCATTAGAATTTGTGAAAATTAATAAAAATTTACAATCATTTAATTAGTCAAGGGAGAATTCCATGACCATCATCTTGCAATGGAAAATGAATGATAATATATTGTGTTCACTACACAACCTTTGTTTATCTGGGAATGTGTTAATTCCCCATCTAGTTTTCATTCATTGAATGGGTTCACACCCCATCATCATTCATATTATCACATGAGATATCAATTGATACCAAATTAATTATAGGGATATATAATTATGGTCACACGAGTCACATAATAAGAACCACAAATAATTATTCCACAAGATCAAAATAATAAAATTCATTCCATTATAACAAAAAATGTGAAAATGATATGGGTTTCAACAATATTTCATTATCAAATAATAATAATCAATCTTCACAATGGACATGGATTATATTATAAAAAACATTCATTATTCGATTATATCTTCATTCAACCATGGAAATAAACATGTTTCTTTAAAAAAATCACATATTATAACAATACGTCTTACTAAGAAATAACATGTATTGAATAAATTTAACATATTAATATTATATAATAAGAAATATCATGTTATGTTGACATATATAAAAAAAGTTTAAAATAGAAATAAAACATTTCATTAAAAAAGGGGAATGTATTATTTTAAATTGATATATTTTAAAAAATTAATGAATTTGCAATATTTTAAAAATCAATTTCATTGAAAATATCCATGAAAACTTCTAAATAATGCCTCAAATCAAATAATTTTATAATAGAAGTAATTTCATTCATTCAAAAAATATTAAAAAAATGATTATTTTCAGACATTGGTAACAAATGTATAAAAATTGATAATATAAAAAACATTTAAAAATATTACACTTAATTTTTTTTAATAAATTAAAATTTATTAAAAATAAAATTACTGAAAATATATATTATAGAAATTGTATTCTAAAATCATTTTTAATAACATAGTCATGGGGGAAAAATTATTCAATCATAGTGTAAATTTGGATTATTTCCTTTAAAATCATTTTTTGTATCATTTTAAAAACAACAGATAGAATAATGGAATGAAATTAATATATATATATATATATAAACCATGTAATAGAAAATATATGAATCTTAATAGGTAATGATTTTATAATTTCCCCAATTTATATTTAAGCATAAATAATCATGGTTAAAAATCGACATTTCCACAAAATATATTAACCCTATCTATGATTTTTATCACAAAATGTCTTCTATTCTTGTATAAATACTTATATACAAGTAACATATTAAAACATATAATGTAATACAACATTCCCTTATAATTTATAATTACCAAATTTTTATTAATTCCTCTTCAAAATCAACAATTGGTTGTTAACTATTTCGTTCCCCATTCATATCTGAGCTTGATGGATCTAGTACATGCAATTTTTTCATTTCTCCATAATCTTACAAATAATAATCATATTAAAATTATTATACCAAATATTTATATACAATTTTATAACCATTCATATAATCTGGTGATGATAAATAAATTAAAAAACTTTGTGGAGTCGGTGGTACATACGTACACACGAGAAATGTTTTAATATTCCACCGAATTAAAATAATGAAATTTAAATCATATTATATATTTAAAGATTCATACTAATATCATATATATCACATATATTTATTTAATACATCCATATGAATATCTATTTATGTAAGACATAAAAAACATATAACATCTATTTGTGGATGTTCTAGGCCACACATACACATGAATGAAGTTGTCATTCAACATAGGATTAAATAGAGGTACAAAAGCTAGGTGAAATTAAAATAGCTACAATTTATTATATTATTTATTCTTATTTTATAATTTTATTATTTTCAAAGGATATTTATCTGTGTTTAATGAAAAAATAAACCCAAAAAATATATATAAATACAATTACCACTTCATGGGGAATCCTCCTTTGGATTACACCTCAAGCCTTTAATGATTGGTCGTTTTAAAATACCATAAGATATAGGATAAATATAAATATTTTATAAAGATATTTGATCTCTTCATGGATGAGATATACTACTAATATGTTTTCAATAACATAATAGTGGTGGTTTCCTTTTAAAAGTGGGTAGGTTGGCACACGTTCAAACATATAAAAAATTTAAAATATAATAAATTCATATTCATGTACCGGTGGGACAAAAAACCCATATAAAAAGATAAGAACATTTTGGGTTTATATTTTCTTATCTAATATAATTTATCCATGTTTTGGTTATGTTTTCTTCCTTATATCAATGTTTATTTATTGTTAATAATTTTATCTCTTAGCGTAGTGACACTAGTTTTACAAGGTAACTATTCATTATCTTATAAAATTAAATTGAATAAATTAAAAATTGTTTACCTCAATGTTATAAAAATTAAAACTATTTGACCACAATTAAGTTTCATTATTTATGGGAATTAATTTCAAAATAATCTTTCAAAACACAAAGGAAAATATTTTTTTTAATGGATTAATTTTTAAGCACAACAATTCATTTATTCAAATTCAATACCTAGGAACAACCATTAAATTTATATTAAAATATTTAATTGAATATATTTTATATTTATTTTATTAAAATTAAAAATAATGAGCTATTAGTTAAATTTTTATGATTCAATCACATTGCACACATAAAATTTGTTTTTTCTTGAAAAACATATCCTTTAACATTAATAGGTTATAATTTTATTTATATCAAATTCATAACCAACGAATTCATTTTATAAGAGTGTAAACAGAATTTAATAATTTTAATAGTTTGAATTAATTTTAAAATTAAATAGATAAAAAATATCATCTTATAAAAAATTTCAAAACAGGTCATTAGTATCTATAATATTTTTTCAGTGAATTCAAAAAAAAATTTGACAATAATATTTCTTTTAAATAAAATATAATTTATTGATTTTAAATTTTAAATCATTATTCACATAATTTTAGTGTTTGATTCTTCACATTCCCTAGATCGAAATATATATATTCCAAAACCATGCGGTGTTATATTATACCTCCAAAAAACAATTTCCATATCCAAATTATAATACATTGATATAAATAAAACACGACACCATTACCTCATTACATCATATCATGTTCTGATATAGAATCATCAAATTTATGGTTCCACCAAAATACATATAGCAATTGAGTGGTCTTACATCACATCAATTTTTCTCTTCAATCATTAATATCCATTGGTTGGTCATTGAAAGAAAGATATGGATCTAATAGTAAAAACTCTGAGTTTAGAAAATAATAATTATTGAGTATATAGTTTTTCAAAATAATTATGTAGAATACATCATGATTTTTTCATAGGTTTAGAGGATGTTTAGAAGAATAGTTACCAAACCAATAAAATCAAGTATTTCATGGGGACCAAAATATCTGGGGATTATAAGTACTTTCATTCCAAATCGTATGTCCTTATTTAACTGATATATTCAAACTAATACCTTATCACTAACCTTGATGTATAGATCTCGATATCAATTTTCAATATAACATTGCTATCAACTCTGAATTTCCGTGATGTTTTTCTTAATGGATTTAATCTTCCCTATAATTTTATCAGCAAGCTCAGGTTTTGATAGAATTATTTCCTCAACAATGTCACAATATTTGGGAGTTTTTACTTATTCTCATTGAGGGATTCACAAATATAATTTTACTTATTAAATGAATGTCATTTTATTATTAAAATTCCAAATGACCTTGGTATTGATCCAAGCCTCTTATAAAATCCATATAGAAAAATGTTATCATATTTTATAGGTCATCATTTTTCTTCTCGGAATAACCATATGTATAAGGATAATATACGGTCATAATTATTAACCCTATATTTAAACAATGCGAAAAAATTCCTAGAACATTGAGGTAAATCTAGAATCTTGATCTTATATAATTGAATGTTGTACAATACAAAACATTACATATTCCTTAATATACAAAATGGAGAGATGATTAAGATATATATATATTATCTAATGGAAATGAATTATGGAAATTTTATAATGTGATAAAAAAATTGAATTATTCCATTTAGATATATTGGGGAGTTCAATTATTAAATCATTGGTGATATTTTCAAATTTCCACTCATGTCTTGGTAAATGTTTTAACATACACATAAACATCTATCTCTTATCCTTAACATTTTTCCATACCATGAAATGGGATATATACAATGAAATATCTCACTTCATGTTCTCCCATAATAAATCTTCTCTAAAATATATAAAAATCTTCATACATTCCATGATGAAAAGAGAATAATTAATGTCATGATTCATCTCATTACTCCTTCAAAATTATTATATTTTTGAAACACAATATCTATTCTCGAACCTTATCATTTGATCACAATCAGGGATAAACTAAGGAGAATTAAATTCCTTCATTTTTAAATAAACACCTTCCATATAAACATCTTTAATCAACACATGAATATATGGATAAACATTCATACAGAAAAGACAGGATATTTGTCCTTTCATTTTTTCAAATTCCATCCACTTTAAATCCATAGTCATTGGATATTTATTGTCGAAAAAATATGATGTACCATCTAACTCAAATAATCATACACTTTATCTGTCTTCCCTATTGGGGGTATTTAATTGAGAATACATAATAATTAATAAATTCAAAAAATAATTTTTGTTCCTTATTCAGATATTTTTTGGGGGAATATATTTACCAGAAGCTATTAAAAAACTGTTTCTATAGGAAAATATTTACCAGATAGATAATGGATTCATAGATTCAATGAAAAAATTACAACTACATATTCAAAACAATGTGTTGGGTATTTTCCTAATGGACTAGAAGGAGGTAGAATATACTACCAGGTAATTCATCATGAGAAAACATCAAATCCCCGTTATTTGTTGTATCGATATATCTAAATACCCCTTGTGCAATAAGAGGATGTTTTAGAATAAGTGTGTTAACTAATATTTTCCTCACTTTTCTGAAATTGTAATAACATTATTCATTGTAATGGAACCTCAATCCCGTTTTGGAATTCTTGGATAATGAACATCATTACCCTATGAAATTTATCAGAATTATTCTATAGTATCTATCAAATTGAAGATAATTGAAGATTTTAGTCATCGTGGTCAGTCTTAGTTAATGTTTAATAACATCCATTACTAATGGATCTACTGATATCCCATTTCTATTTATTACATGAACATATAATGATACTTTCTATATCCAAAAATTACATTTTTGAAATTTGGATGAAAATATTCCTTCTTCGAGGTTTTCAACACAAACCTCAAATGATCTTCATGATGTTCCATGATATTAGAATATATAAGAACTTATTCTATAAATAATACCACAAATAGATCAATGTATTATATAATGATTTTAATATTTTTATCATTGAATATAGTTGTGGTATTTTAAAATCTATATAGAATAACTATTAAACAAAATGAACATACATCATATTCAACAATATCATAAATATTTCCTTTTGAATGTTAAGTGACGATAACTTGATCAAAGGTAAATATTTTAAAAATATATAACTAAGTGTATTTTATAAATAAAGTCATCAATATTGGATATAAATACATATTCTTTATAGTAATAATTTTATTTTCATTATATTCAATTAAAATTATCATCAATCTATCAAACATAATAATAAAAAGAATATGCACACAATAATGTGACACATATGATCAAACGAACACCTTGTTTAGAATCTCCTAGATATATTACATCAATTAAAATAACCTAATAATGTACATTAAATAGAGAATATTTGAAATTTTTATTGCATTAGGTTGGAGTTTTATTGAAAACAAAAAATTATTATTTGTTTGATAATATTGAATTCATAGTGAAAAACGTCATCATATCCCCACACAGTAGTCATATTTTCAATGTTGAGTTTTTATTGAACCATATGAGATAGGAACCCCTTTTGAATAGGTAATATGACCAATTAAATGGAACTAAATTTTATTAGAAGTTCATGTTCATACTCTAACCCAGATGTAATTACTAGATTATTCAGAATAGGATATTTGAATAACATTCCTTGACATTTAATATGTACAAAATATAAGAAAAATCAATCCATAAATAAAATAAAATAAAATAAAAATATCGGGAGAATCAAAAAATTTAAATGATGAAAATTTCCACAATGAACTACTAGAGTGGATATATATTAGGGATATCCAATCATTTTACCATTAATTTTTTTTATCGATAATGTAAAATCTAATAATTGGGGTGGGGATGTGATACACTTATTGAATTCATTTGATATAAAGGATTTAGAAAATCCAATTTATTGTAAGGAATTAATGGTTTTAATATGGATAATAATTGTACCTTTTACCACATCATTTTGATGACCAACTTCAATAGTCGTGATTTCAAGATCTTTCCATTTATCACTTGGATTAAAAGGTTGTTAATGCCTATTTTCATCATTAACCATTGGAGTTTTGAAATAATTATCCAAATTCCCAAACTCATGGTAGTTATTGAATTGGTGTTTTGGTGGTGTAATCAGTTTATATCACTCCACATTAATTTCATTGATATCAATTTTTATATATCTTAAAAAATTAGAAGCTATATAGACATCTTTTATACATAAGAAACTCTTACCAAACCCTTAAGATTATTTCCTATATTCAAAATTCAACAATTATAGCATAAAGTGAGGTGCATTTTATTTCATTCATGGGTATTATTATTATAATATTTTTAAAGAACCATATTTACCTTCTTATCTGAACCATGATAATGATAGTAGTACCCATTAACCATTTCAACCATAAAATCATATCAAAGGGTTTATTTATTACAATTAATTCCTCTTCTAGATAACACCTTTTAGAGACATGTTTTTCATCCACTGAAGAACATAAAATTTTTTCATATAGGTTTTATTATAGAACCAAAATAATACATTTCATATCCTATTATGTTTTCTTTTTATATATCATTAAATTCATTATCATTTTTCATAAGATCGAATAATTTTGTTTTCATTTTCATGTAATGATATTTGTGAAACTTCATACTAAAAAATATTCTCTTAATATCATCCCATTACATGGAGTCATTTTATTTATATTAATTTTATTATTAATTAGATCCCACCTTTGATCTGTGTATCTATAAAAATAATATTCTAGAAGGATACTTTTTCATGCCCTGGGAACTAATGAATTTGAAATATATTTTAACTTTTACTGATCCATTACTTGGAATTTATTGGATTAGAGGACCCACTAAAATAAGCTATATTAATTCCCATGAATGAATAAATGGTTAATTTCACCCTTATTTTCTCATTTGGAATCATAATATGATTCATGGATTTATATTTTTTCAAGAATAATTACAATATTTTTCATTCTAGTTTTTTAATAAATTCAATATCTTGAGAGGAAAATCCTTATAATGTATTCCAGCTTCATTTTTATTAGAATAAGAATTTTTTTATCCATTTAATTAATACCAAAAGAACAATTTATAAATCATTCAACAATATTCATAGTGGGATATTATATAATATTAAAAATAATTCCAAAGATATCTTAAATTTTGACAACAACTTCACATCGAATGACACTTTTAAGGTTCAACATATATAAAATTATGTTCTTATTAGGATTTCTTATGGTATACCACGTTTTAATATATTACCCAATATTTAAAAATAACTATACCCTAATCTGACACCAAATGATAAGAATTGATTATTAAAGACATATGTATTCTATTGTTTTAATGATTACTCAATACATTTCTCTACAAATGAACACCCCTAAAGCGTAATGGTTTTGTGTCGTTTTATACTATAAACATTATCAATACATTTCATGAATAAAATTTATCATATATCAAATGTTATTCTCTTATTTCTGCATTTCTAAACATATCCTTCAAAATCTTTTCATTATAAAATTTGGAATGCTGAAACAATATAAAGGGTGAGATCATATGTTCAATATGGTATACATGAGTGATATCAATTGATGATGATATGAAATAATAATATAATCATATTGGTGTGATATAATAATAATAATTTATAAATTCCATACCTAATCAATCATATACCTAAAATCATAAGTCTCATCATATTGATTTAGAAGTTCAAAATACATGAGTCGTAAGAGTTAGAAGTCATAATTAATGAATCATGAGAAAAAAAGTATATTCTAAGAATAAGAAAATTTCATTGAAATTTTTTATTAATAATTAGTAGATAAAATCATTTCATAATTCAAGAACCATTGGATATGCAATCATGAACTAGTGTAAAAGATCTCAAAATGGATCGGGTTCACTCCCAAACCACTTAATTCATAAAATTTATTAACTCTACATCCTATATTAATTTTTATAATGAATATACACCAAAAATATTTCATATTATCTCATGTTATATAAATAACTAAAAAACAGACTATATAAATTTGATTCTAGGACGACCCATCACATTATGATAATTATATATTTGTGTTTTGAAATATCATAAAAACATTCTAAATTTCGTTATAAAAATAACATGTGAAAAAGAAATAGGTTAAATAATTGTTTTTTCATTATATAATCATAATTAATATAGAAAAATTAAGTCTATAGTGTCATTATAACATTAATAAGTCATTATTTAATAATTAATATGTGAAATGAATGATGTTTCAGTAAAAATTCATAACACATTATCAACGAAATCCATTTATTGAAATAAAATCGATTGTATTATTATAAAATATCTCTATTAGACCCAATGAATCATAATTTTATATTAAAACATATAAAAAATACCATGAAAATAATTTTGGAATATTTCATTGAAAACATGACAAAATATTCATTTCATTATGTATATTATGAAAACAAATAAATTATAAAATATTGAGATAATGATTTTATTTAAAAATAACCATGGAAACATGTAAAGAAATCTTCTATTAAATTAATTTTTGGGAAATTGGGAACATTATTTAATTCTTTAAAGGTTAAATTAAGGATTTATTTCGCACATTGTTAAAGAAAGTCAAAAACCAATCGTATAGAAAACATTTGAAAATATTTATTTTAATCAACTGTAAATATATTCAAATATTTTATAAATAATATTTCAAAAATAATTAATTGTAGGTAAAAACTTCCAAAATATGTTTTTATGAACATCTACATTTATGAAAAAATATCGACCAATGTGTAATAAGGGCTGGATTTTTGTAAAAAAATATTCTCAATAATTTAAAGAAACTGATAGAGGAGAATGAATGGAAACATGAAATACTAAAACAAAAATAATAATATATGTAAATAGATGTTTATTAATATATAAATATCATATAATTCCCTTAAAGTATATTCAAACATAAACAATTCTAATTAAAAATGGTATTGCAATATAAAACCATAACTCTTGTCCAAAAGTATTATGTGCACACCCTTATATTCTGATATAATAAATTAATATTTATTATATATCCTTAACATGAATATATTAACTTTTATATTATAATATATCATTGTTTTATAATTTATAATTACTATATTATTAACAATTCCTCATTAAAACCAACATTTTGTTGTTAATTGATCTATTTCCGATGCATGTTCTAGTTCAAATGTTCTGTTCCTTGAAATTTTTCCATTGATTAATCATATATAGAAATTTAATTAGGTGAAAATGAACATATTTATTCATTATATAACTTTTATTTACATTAATATAAGGTGGTTATGAAAAATTAATGACAACACATTGTTGAGATGGTAGTAGATATATACACGAGTAATGGTTTTTTCTAAATTATTAAAATAAAGAATGTTAAAAATAAAATATATTTATTGATCAATAATAATATCATAAATATCATATATTTTAATTAAATTAATCCATATGGATATCCTTATATTAATGACATGAAAAAAATTCATTTTTCTTTGTAGAGGTAGTATTCAAGAATTACATTTGAACAACATTTTCGTTTCTCATTAGATATAAATGAGACATAAACTAGATATACAATTAAAATAAACAATTTTTAGTATAGAAATATTATCTATTACATAGGTTATATATATATATACAATATTTTTAGGAGTTTGAGGAATAAATAAATGTAAACTATATTGTAAAAGACAGTTACCTATTATTTGGAAAACCTCCATTATCTTTCACCTTACCCCTTCAGTCGATGGTATTTTTGGAAGGCCATAATATCTATGAGGTGGGAAAGGTATGTAAGAATATATTTTGGCATTAATTAGATAATATAGGGTGCTATGTGTTTTTTTGAATAGGTTAAGAGTTTATAATCCCTGCCATATGTGAGGTTAGTGGAAAAAATATAAATACATAAAACATTAAAGTATAATAAATTAATTTTCAAGGTAAAAATAAACCAAAGGAAAATTAGTAAAATATAAGATAATGTTGGATTTTAATCCACTAAACCAATAACAATTTTTCAATTTTAATAGATATTTTATTCCTTCTCTCTATGACTAAATCATCGTTAATACATTTAAACCTAAATGTACTAAAAATGTTTTCACATTAATAAATATTCATTAAGAAAAAAGTATATTTAAATCATTACCAAACATGAAACCCTTTTTACAATTTATTAAAATATGTTAAAATATTTTATTTAAATTAGTGGTAGAAATTAATTATAATATACGGACACAAAAAGATACAAATATTGTTTTTATAAATATTCATTTTTAAGGAAAATACTGAATTTATTCTTTTTTCCATTCTAGGTAACATAAAATTTATAAATGTTACAATATATTACTGACTATATTATCTATATAATTCATTATAATAATAAATTTATTATAATTAAATAAATTTATAAGGATAAAAACATATTACATGCATAAAATAAGTTTTTCAGAAAAATACATTTTTTTAGCATGAAATTGTTTTTTCATTATTAAAAAAATGATATCAAATGAATTTTTTTTATAAATGTGTAAAAAAAATCTGAATGGATTAATAAATTAAATTAATTTATATTTGAATCATAAATCATAAAAAATATCATAATAAAAATATTTCACAATAGTTATTTACGGTTAACAATATTTTCCAATTAAATTTTAAATTTTTTATGAATATGGTATTTTATTAAAATAACATAAAATGTGATTTTTCTTATAATTATTATGAACTATAAAAATATTTTCCCTTTTATATAATTCCAAAAACACAATGTATAAAAATATATATCCTAAAATATATAGTTGTTAAAGGGAGAATATCAACACATGACTCTAATATTATCACATCAACTCAACATAATCAATCCACCTATTAAACTGAAATAATAATAATAGAGGAGCCCACTTAGAAGTCACCATTCCATTATAAAATCCACATAAATTAATTTCATTCTGTACAATAACTATTTCAATATCCACATATTACCAATAGTATATTCATTTTCATCTTTACAGGAGGTGCTTTTATGAGTGGATATTCATAAACAATGTCAGAAAAATTGAAAATGTGTGTTGTTGCATTAGATAAGAACATAGTAGTGATAAAAATCAAATAGTCAATCAATTATTCTAGATAATAAATCATAAAATAATAGAGGTCAAATAAAAATATAAGATACGTTCTTCAAATCAATTTGGATTTAATATCAATGAAAATATTAAAATTTAAACCCCACTATATCAACCCAAAATTATTTTTACCCCTTTAATATCATTTTACTAAGTAGAAATTAATATTATTTATAAATCATGTAAATATAATTAATAACCTCATATAAAATAAGATATATACATTATTGAATATATATGTGTAATATATACCCTTTTTATACTGTTATTATCCTTGATTATTTTATCGTTCTTAGGAGATATCACAACATACTAATATGGCATGTATTAATCAAGGAAATGAAAAAATATGTCCCCTATATAATGAGAATCATCATCATTTTATAATTATAATAGATTGATTCAATGGATGAAAATGATGTGGGAATAAAGGAATAAAGACTCAATTCAATCATAGATACTAATTGAACATGATATGAATGACTCTGGTCACCCATGATTGAGAACCATGATGTTTAAATTGAAAGTAGAACTTCTTAGTTTTAATATAATATTATAATTTCCTCATTCAATCACCAAATAATTATCCAATTTATCATTTTTAGTTCATTTAAAATTAATTGTGGTTATTTTTCATTCGTACTTATCATTCAAATATTCAAAAAAAATTAGTTTTGAAATAAAGAAGTAAAATATTACATCTATCTTATTTGTAACAGATATTAGATCCCTCATTTTAAATTATTATTTCCAATTCATTCATAAAATATGTTATACAAATAATCTGCTAGAAAATATTTCTTTCCATTATAATAACAATTACATTTAGGTTTCATGTTGGTCTATACATAATTGTATGTCAGAATTATCATCACATAGATAAGAGGATAACACAGAAATTAAATTCACGATTAAATGTTCATATGTAGGATACAAGTAGAGTTATCATAGTTTTCCATTATCTATTCATGGATTCACCTTTATATAGAATATCAATATTGGTCAATATTTACACAAGATAAATATTACAATTACACAATACTCATAGGAATTTTTTGTGAGTCAAGATAAGACCATTACATGATTGAGGAATCAAATGTACGTAGAATACCCAAACCAATTATAACACTGAACGCACTCATAATTTTATTACGTGAGATATGGATTACTTTTACAAGAAATTCATATCAAATTTATGTGATTCTGTAAAAGAACCGTACATGAATTGTGATTCACCTCCACACAGTGGTTCAAATTCATATATACCATTACAAAAACAAAGTATAATATTATGGGTGGTTGGGTAACCATTTCATGATACTAAATAACTATCACATACAAAAAAGGGTGTTTTGGTTAAGGGTAAACTAGATGAAGAATCACGATCCTTATGTAAATTGAATTACCAATATGCATCAAAAATCTCAAAAAAATAAAAAAATAAAGTTATTCTTTTGAAAGCAATTAATTAGTTACAAAATTATAAATTCACATTTAAAATAGTTAAATCACATTTAAATTTTCCAAACTCTCCTATATTTCTTTTAAAAACCCAAAATCAATTTTTAAAATTGTTAAACAATTGAAACAACATTTAAATTGAAAAAATACCCAAACCCTATAATTTAATAAGAGGAATACACAAACAATCCAATACACCTAAATCAAAAAGGGATTTGGATTGGGAAAAAGTGGTCTGTATATATAATAAAAATTAATATCCATAATTTCCATGGAATGTAACAAGAATTTAAATAAAATATATAAATTAAAACTATTAATTAAAACTATCAAATAAATAATACTCTAATTTATTTAATAACATAATTAAAATATAAGTTAATTGGGTTTCGAGGTAGAATTATAGGTTGCTTATTCACACCTCTAATTTACCATATTATTAATTTACATTTTAATATCCACTAATTTATTAATTATTCTTGTTAAAATTATAGCATATTAGGCTTTCTTTCATTTCATGTTTGTTGGATTGGGTGGGTCCCCAGACTTATGTAAAGGTCTTCTCACATACATTCCTTATAATGGGTAGTTAAATGTTCACAATTTTGTATTTAAATGATTATATTTATTAATATTTATATGTCTATATATATACTAATATCTGTATATTTATTTATATATTAATATATATTTATGTATATCTTTGTGTTCATATATATATATACACACATAACTATACTTAAAAATATATATAATTATATTTCATTATATATAAATTTACTTTATATATTTATATGAATATTAAGATATAGATATATGTGTATTTATATATGTATATAGTTCTTAGTATTTATTTATATTTTGCATATATTTATATATATTATGTGGGTATATATATATGTGTGTATGTGTATATAGATTTATATTTATATATATTTATACCCAATTATATATATAAATGTATGTGTATATATATATATTTATATATTTATAAATTTACCTATATATAAATATATATATTTATATATTTATACGTATTTATGTCTATTTGTTTATATTTATATATATTGATACATTTTCATATATATTATGTTGGTATATATACATATAAATATATGTGTATATATATTCATATTTTGGTATATTTATATGTTCCATATATATATTTTATAACATGTATGTATTAGTATATATTTTTATATAAATAAATTTCAAATATATATAGTCATAGTTATTTATATGTAATTATTTATAGTTATATATTTTTATAATTAGTTATGTGTAATTATTTATAAAAATATATTTATATTTATTATGTGGATATATATATATACATATGTTTATGTTTGATTATATATGTATATTTACATTTAATTATATTTAATTTATATGTATGTATTTTTATATATATATTTATGTGTATATATACATTTCTATGTATTTATAGATATTTTTATGTATTTATGTATGATAAAATATATATATATATATGTATTTATATATATTATAGGTGTATATATATTGAATTTTTATTTTTATGTTCTTATATGTATATATTTATCTTTATATACGTCATATTAAAATGGATATATAGAAGAATTTGTTGATATGTTTAATTAATTCAATATTTTTAGTTATATTTTGGTAATTAGTAATACTTATTTTATTATAGTTTCTGATTTATTTTATTTTATTCCTTTTATTCCCACTAACATAAATAGGATAATATCTATAAAAATTAATATTTTGGTTTATTATATTAATGGTCATGCTTGTAATGTATTTCACATATTTTTTTGAATAAAAATTCTTATTTAATTTGGGTTAATGTCAGTTCAACTATAGGTTTTCTAATACTGTTGTCTCATTTTCTTTTGGAAATTTTGGCTAAGACATGGATCGATTGTGATGTTAAGTATCCATGAGAGAAAAAACTGTTTGAAAAACTGCATAAACTATAAGATAGAGAGCCCGATTTTTTATAATTATTGAAGATACCAAATGAATTGACTAGATCAACTATGAGGTATTAAATTTACAATCAATTTTATATTGTATAATTATTAACCACATCACTGAAATGTTTAGAAAATTAATGGTTGACTACATGAATAAAATAATGACATTATGGGATCAATCATACGACTAATGAATTGACATAACATTCATTCCAATCAACCACATGTTCATTATAACATATGGTACAATATGACAGGGTTTGATAATTTATCTATCATAAGGATAAATAAAACATATGAACTAGACATCCATGAGAAATCAACCAAACCTATATGGTGTTCTTTTTTCGATGCTCTATTTTCGATTTGTATCATATATTTATTCTTTTTGAATTACTGCATGATTTTTATAATTTTTTACATTGATATAATGTTTTTTTAAATAAAAAATACATATTTTAATGAAATTTATTTTTTTTAAAATAATTCTATATTGGCTTAAATATTCATTTCATTGGTTGAGAAATGTGTTTCATTCTTATAAGAAATTTTTTCTAAATTTATATTTTTTTTAATTTGAATTTTTTATCTCAAAAACTATTTGGGAGTGTCCCATAATATTTTAATGTTATTTATTATGGATTTTTAGTGGTCTATTACTTATTATAACATGTTACACTATGAAAACCCATATATTTAATTCACATTCATTAACAACACAATGCAGAAGGACACAAATAATACAATATAATAAAGATTGATAATACTGATTTCATTATATAATTTGATACATAACATGATAATATGATATATGTGTAAAATAAAATAATTAAAATACCTCGTAACATTCCAATAACATTCATTTAATCCTCTATAACTGTGTAAGAGAACTGTGGGGCGTAGATTAGAAAGGGGTGAGCTATAATTATTAGTAACAGAATAATAAAAACATAACATGTTTAAAGTAATACATATTATTCAATACTCATATCATGTGAAATAAAATGGGGAGAATCATAAACATGAAAAATCAAAGAATGATATAAGATGATCACATCATGGAAACATTGGAATGGGGAAACAATATATATCATGAATCATATGAACTAGACAAGGATCATGATCGAGACACCAATACATAGTGATATTTGGATAAACACACATTCACCATACTTGGTATCTCATTGATATAAACATTATATAATGTATTGTTTGGATATATAATGCTTTTCTCATCCATAACAATCATACCGTGCACACTATCATATGTGATAGATAGATAATACAACACAATAATTTAATTCATCATTTTATTACCATGAATAAGGAGTATAGGGTACATACAAGTAAGTAACAAAAAATGAATGATGGATATATCTTTTTGAATAAATATGAGTGTAAATGGTGATGTGTATTCGAAACAAAAATTTTATACATAGAAAAATCACATGATAATTTTGGAACCATATTGGGTGTAGATAATGATTCATGGAATGGTTTAATTAGAGTGAAATTGGACTCCCATTACGTAAACATCATTAATAAAATAAATGATTTTGTAAAAAAACAAACCATAATATGTGGAATTATATATAAAAAGGCATAATAGAAAGAATGTTCTTCAATAAATTGTTGTAGTATTGAATACCTTACCCTAAAAAATGATTTAAATGAATTTGAATGGCTTATAAAGATATTTAAGATACCATGTGAGGGATATAGAGAATGATTGGGAGTTAAAATTGAATATCTATGTGTTTTTATTAAATTTATGTTAGAGGTTAGGGTGGGGGTATTTATAAAAACTAATAGGGGAAATATTTATTAATTTCCAGACCTATGTTTTGGAATCAATCTGATAAAACAATGAAAACCAAAAACCACAACATTATTTCCCCTAGTTTCTATCAAATTCGTTGGGTTTAAAATAATTATATGATGATACCCAAGATATTAATATAACAATATTGTGTATATGGAAGTCATTCTTCTTCATAATGAATTGATTTTAAAACATTGAAATATTATATAGTTTTTTAATGACTCATTAATAAATTATTAAAATTATTGAATAACATCAAACACGTTGTTTATAATTGTAGATAAATATTTTCCATTCAATTAATTTAAATTATTACATCATAGTGGTGAAAATATAGATTTCATTATATATATTATAATTTTAAACAGTATATATATTTTTTAAAAAAATAACCAAAAATCTATGACTATTATGTAAAATCCACCACTAGCTAATATCTATATTTTGATTTTGAAACTAATATTTATTTTAGAAAAAAAAAAATTCGAAATAATATAATTTTAAAATTTAAATAAAATTTTTTATTTTCTGAAAAATACTAGTTCATGTGTCCCTAAAAATATTTTGACATATAAAAAAATTAAATTGGGAATTATTAATTAATAATATCATTTATTTAAATAGGTTTTATTTAATATAAAATGTTATTTAAATACATGTATTTAAAAAATTAATGAATTTATCAAAAGGGATTCTTAATTGTGACTCTATATTTCAAAAAAAAAACATAATTTTCCTTTAGGCATATAAAAATATAATTTTTATCAAATTTATTATTTAATCATCTATATAAAATTATATTAATAATGGGTAATCATAGAAAAAATTTTATTACAAAGAAAACATATATATACATTCAACTAGGGTCTAGAAAATACCCCTTTTACATTAGTGTAATCTCTAAGGGTAATGTATGTAATGATGGTACATTGATAATGTGGGTCAATGAACATGGTATGATTTGTGATATCGATAATATTAAACATATTCCATAAAAAAAATTCAATATTTTAGACGTTGAATTAAGCTTGGAAATGGTTAAGGGAAAATCCCAGTGATTCGATGTCCCTCAGAAGATAAAATAAATGAGATTTAAAGATTATGATCCTAATTGTAGAGGTAATTTATTCTTTTATTCAAGTCAATTATACTTTATCACAACTATTAATATATACTATTATTAATAAAAAATTAACAATTGAAATTTTATCAATGGTTAATCTTCTAAATGGTTTTTTAAATCCAATTAAATGTTTTTTAAAATGTTATAATATTACCAAAGTAGTTCATTTTTATTCTATGAATAAATAAATTAATAATGAACTTATTCATTGAAAAAATTAATTTCATATAAAAAAGTTCTTGTCATTACATTAATCTCCCATTTCAAAATTTAACACTTGAAATTTTATTTCAAAAAATAAAATAGATGTGGTTACTTCTTTTTCATCACCACACATGGTTCTGTGTTTCATATTTATACGTAAGGTTATTAGAAAAACATTTAATAATATAGTTTTCTTTTTTTAACAAAACATTTTCTCTCCCATCTATGATCTTCACCTTACACTCAACTTAGTATTGATCATTCTCCAAGGGTACTATGTTTTGATTTAGTACATGTAAGGGGTCTAATGTGTACTTACTTGAAAGGGATATATAGAACAAATAATGTACATTGAAAATGTTAGATGGGAGTGCATGTCTATAGGCCAACTCTCTGATCAGATCTGGATCTGAAAGGGGATGATGTATCTAGAACTATGCTTTCCCTTATTAATAAATCTCTTGACATTCTTCCACAGGGACTTAAGAAGGAAGACTATGTCTCCAAATATAAACTATAGGTATCATCAATTATTAACCACATATATTTTATATTTATATGTTATAGGTTTAATATGAAGTTTAATGGTTTGAAAATTCTATGTAATATCAGGGATAAGATTAGGCCCCATAATCTTCCATTATCCAACATCATTCTTTCATTTTAGTGTCTGGCGCCTCTTCCCATGAAAAAACACATAATGTTTCATTTCCGTTTTGTAATGAAAAATATTGTTATATGATAAATCTTATAGAAGAAGGTTCTTATTCGAAAATCCTTGATGATCCATTGAAAATGATCTCAACAAATCCTCATGATTTTAAATTGTTATTCAGACTGAACATTTATACGAGGGTGATAATAAATAATAAATAATAAAAAACTGATCTATTTTACGTTCTTTCTAAAATCTTTTTTATAAACTATATGTAAACCATGGTTTTCAATGATATAAAATATATAGTGGTACTCCATATAGTTTTACCAATTACATTTTTTTTCTTGGAGAGTTGGTCAAGATAGAAAATATTCCTTTATTGAAAAGATATGTTGTGATTTTATAAGATGAAAAACTACACCATTGATGATATTATCTCCATTAGATATCCTTTTGAGTCCAATAAAGTTATCTAAGGTTATGTTTTCTCATTTTCATACTACAATTGTGAATGGTTTCATTAAACCCTTACACTTCTATCGTTCAAGCATAATTTGTTTTCATACCGATAATTGTTATACATGTTCTGTAATCTCCCTATTATTCTTATCCCACAAGATGTTTTACATCTGGTATCTGTACTTATTAGTGCTTCCTTGATGAATATAACATAATAATCTATTGACATCTTCCAAATGTTCCCTCTTCGATTTTAGTTTTTTATGGGAAATATAATATTGTTTCAAATAATCTTACTCCATATATATTAATGATGAAATCTTGAATATTCAACACATTTTTAAGAAAATCCACATTATATTTTTGGGCCTCCATGATTCTCTCAATAATAGATGGCTGTGAAGTTATTTTAGAATTGTAGGATGTAATTCCTTTTTTGAATCTCATATTGATCCATTTCATGTCCATAAAAACTGTTTCTCTTTTAATCATCATCATGTATAAGGTAGTATGATTCATTTTTCTATAAGAATATTCCATTGTTTTCTTCTTCCATGGATGGTTATGGAATTAAAAATATTAATCCCTATGTCAAAAAAACCTAGTTCAACAAAAAAAGAACCCAAACCAACCTATCACATAATATAGGTTACAATATTATATAAACTAGTCTTGAATCTAGGAAAAATCATAACTAATAATATAGTACAAAGAGTAAGAAATCAAGATAACAATAAATCCATAAAAACATGGTTTAAATTAACTAAAACATAATATCATTCCAATTTCTATGCAAGAAAAAGTTATCTATAGGAAATCTTGAACCAAAGGTAGAAATAACAAGTGATTATGTCATGATACAAGATCCACTTCCCTTTAGTTGAATCCTTCAATAAATAATTAAAAATTCCAAAATTCAAAAGATGAGTTTGATGAAAATACAGTATTAAAATTTTAGAAAACAATTTTAAATCCAATGTGATATACTTTTGATTTTGAAAAACCATTTCCAAGTTAAGAAAATCCAATTTCAAATCCAAATACATTTTTGAAAACATTTTTAATTCAATAAATCATTTTAATCGACTTATAATATAAATTCAATAGAAAAATTAACGTAATTTATAAAGAATTTTATGAAATTCCATTAATTAGCCAATTTTATAGAAACACCTACCTCAACATGGTTTAAACCTGTACACCTTAAAAAATTATGTATGCAAACCAATTAAATGGGCATGAAAAGACAAGGCATGCTAGGAAACTAAAAATGATCGATAAAAACACTATCCTACAAAACCGTAGTGGTAAAAAATGATAAAGTAGAACTATATTTTTTCAAAAACCTAGATAGAATCCATCCTACAGTAATAATGATCAATCTCCGAATGAAGGGATCTGTAATGGAGGTAATCCTTCAAAATCTCTATGGGAGAGCCCCTAGGTCTAGAAAAAAAATGCCTCCAACCAATGAAATGTGAAACCACTCATGCAGTACCCTAAAATTAATACTCATGACTATTATACAATGTGTAATCCCATTACATGTTGTGTAATACATGAGCTCAAATACAAAAAAAACCCTTCACCTTTTTATTAAAAACCTAATATTTTTCAATACATCACCTAAAACTGTTCCATATTGTGTTAATCATTCATACCCTATATTAGTGCATGATATATAACATACAATATTAAAAAAAATTCAACCTCCTTACATGGACAATAATTCTCTGACAGGCAATAAAAACTATAGGTATATATAAAAAAAATCAAAGATCCTATTCTAAGCTTTCTCCGAACATGGTAAGAACACTATTATGTCTAGAGAACATTAATACAAAGACTCCATTTATTCAAAAAAATAATAATTTCTAAAATTTGGGTCATTTTCTAAAATAAATGGCATTCAATCCCTAGAAATACTGTAAATGCACCCAAATGGGGTTAATAAACCATTTATGAACATGTGAGTACCTGAAAAGTGTATTCGGTTGTCATGATATCCCCATGATAAATGCATTGATCCACTTGGAATCCATTAAGATCCTAGATCTAAAAACAAAGAAGGTCATTAATGATCCAAAAATGAAACCTACAAAAATGTCTCATGGATACCCTATACACACTTCCACAATACCAAGACCATTGGAATTTTCTTAATGCGTTGTATCCTAGTGATCCATAATCCGTAGTGGAATTTCAACTGAAGTTGTATCAGTATCAAGATCGAAATCCTCCCATATGATCACATTGGAAAGATCTATTATATGCCCCCATCAGCTAGAAAACATGAAACATGTCAAGGATTAATGTAAAACAATACTATAATTCCAATCATTAGGAAACCATGCCTAGACAACCAACATTCTCAATAGACCCCACCAACCTCAGTCCCAACATACCCTACGTAACCAACCAATGATGTCCTGTGTGTGGTGAAACTCACAAAAATAACTGAACACCCACCTCAAACACATGTGAATAATAGATTAAGTATAAATCATATATCATATAATTTTGTGATATGATAAATCTCGTTCAGATCTACTACACCATCTCCATCATCATCTAAATATGACTCTGCCCAACTATAGACATGTACCCCAACTCTTCCTTGAATAAGAAAGATATACATGGATTCCCATAAAAGAATTCAATTATTGTTATCATTAATGAATATTGATATATATTTTTATTTTAAAAATCACCTAGAGGAATATTAAATTCAAAAAATACTTAAAAATCAGGCACACATATCTGGAAAATAATCTTAAGAACCTAGACATCCCCCTCTGTCATCCATCTATCTACTAATTATTAAATTTCTCAATTTAATTTTAAAACACATAACCTTCTTCAAAACATTTAATATCATATAAATTAACCTCAAATTACTTTTATAAAAAACTTCTTAATAAACCCCATAATGTATCACAATATCATGGACAAACAACTCTTCAAGATGTTCTAATTTTTTTATTTCCCAGATTGGATAGAAATGCACTAATTTCACGATTCAATCAATGATCACCCAGATACCATCCATTCAAATAGGACTCTATGGTAAATCAACGATGAAATCCTTTTAAATATAATAAAACATCCAAAAAATATTGGGTATGTGATAAAAAATCATATAGGTCTCTGGTGTTCCAACTTAATTCTCTAAAATGTTAGACACCACAATACAAAATCCAGAAATGAAATTCTATTCCTTTTCCACCAATACTAGCATCTCAAATACTGACACATCACAATAAAAACACAGTTCAGAGACCAAAAAGATCGGGTTACACTATCAAACAACTCTTATCTCAGGAATATATAACAACAAACCTACTATGGAATCACAACGCTACAATGTGAGACTCAGACCACTCACCCAAGGTCTTCCCACCTTGTAGTCTTTTACCCATGAATTGGAAATCGTTGTATATCACCTACTCAATACTAACTTACTCATAAAAATATGATTCATATTTCATTGATTATACAAAAACATGTACCAAAACAACTTCTTTTCCCAAGAACATCTTCCCAAACAAACTCATCAGTGACTACAATTCCACTTCTTCCATCACAAACAATGTTGGAAATTTCATGTTCAATGCATCGAAAAAAATCTATTTCCTAGGTGAATAAGAAACAAAAAAATACAATGATTTAAGATACTCAAACCATCTTCTCTATCTCAATTTTTATATCCCTCTATCTAAAAATAAATTTCAAGATACCATAATAATAATACATATTACACAGCTCCCAAAGAGATAATGGTGCCATGTTTTGAGTGAATGCATAACAACTGCAAATTCAAGTCCATGGTTAGGGTAGTTCTTATAATGATATAATAACTATCATGATCCATATGTTACATCTTGTTTCCCCTACATTGAGAAATACATTATCCCATAGTAGTAAAATATCAGTAAACGACATAAACTGATCTAGGTTCTAGAATATTCAAAACATATACTAATTTCATCCTCACATTTATCTCCCAAAATTACCACTAAAAATTGCCATTCAATTAAAACATTACATCCTTTTGGGATAAATTCATCATCAATGTTGTGATCTTGGAGAAATTTTATATAAGTAATATGATGATCGTCCAATACAAATGATTCTCCAATAAGTATATAAAATGATATCCAGATAGTATATATAATCATATCAAACATAGATTACACCAAAATAATATCCATTAATAGTACATCAAAAGATTCTAATAACTAGTGAATTATACATCTCACAAAATACATAAACACTATATCAGTATTAGTGAGACTGAATGGAATATCCAGAAACATGAAATTCTAATATCAACTTTTAAACACTATCTTTGGAATATCCTATTCTGAAAAAAATCAAATGATGGTACCATGAACAGATGACAATATTGCAAAACGAACAAGTCCCACTATGTAGATAATAGAGATCACCAATCCTTGTAAAATTATATATTTTCATAAAATTATATGGTTTCATATTTTGATAATCAATAAAATTCAAGTGGATGTCATCTTCTTTCATAAAATCTTTGACATGTGATGCCCATTGTGAAAAACTAGGAAAAATAAATCATTTATCCACAATATCCATAAATTGGAACATACGTTCCACCTATATAAGAGGTTTCATATGATATGATTTCATTGAAATGGGGATCATACTAGGGAGTAGCTGTAAATAAATTTTACCTCTATATTGGGAGGTAAAACATAAAAAATACTCCAAATGGAAGTCGGTGTATAACCACACCAATACATGAAGTTGAGCACCCAAACAAGGGTCTATTATGTCAGGAAACAACTTTGAAAATAGCTAGAGATTACCCAATCATGATGCACTACAATCACCCACCATCCATAACTAGAAACCCACTCATCATGAATAACATGAGAGACCACATTAAAAGATAATAACTGATCCCAATGATGATAAAATTCTATTTGATTCTTAACACAAATCATCCAATTCATGTTAATAGTAAAATTAGATATGTCAATAAAACTCACTAAAAAGATCCAATCCACCTAAAAGTCATCTATAATCACCTGACACATGGTAAATTTGATACCATGTCTGGACCTATTTTTCTAATGTTGTGGAAAGATCCTAAAAAATTGAATTGGATCCAATAAAAAAAATTAATTAAAATTGATGATATAAAAAATGAGTTGAACTTGTATCAATATGTTCTAAAACAATAGAATATCAAATAAACATAGTACCTATAATAGTATATGGCCCTACATTAGATTATTATGGAACATACATCACCATATAGAGCCATAAGAGCTTAGCCACATGAATATCTCCATTAGCCTAAGGATTTCACCATCCACCCATGGAAGAATCTTCACTAAACTTGAAACCCTTTTCGGAATATGATCACACCCTAATTCCCTGATCATTAATTTCACAAAAACAAAAAGATGAAAATATAGTCCCGAATAATGAAAATTCATGAGACTCTCCACATAGTTAGGCATTATATAACCTCATTGTCCACATGGGTAGAAGACAACATATTGTTACCCTATAAATGCACCTAGAATCATTCCACATGAAATCTGACCACCCTTGTGCTTCCTCTTATAGTCAGAAGATACACCCTAGGTAATAACTAAACCAATTGAAGCACCACCCAAATTTGTATTCATAGTTATTTCTGTATCAGCCAAAGAAGCCTTATAAACTACCCCACAATGGTTATAAGGCATATGTGAATCAACTTTGATAGAATATCAAGTCTTATTTCAAACTAAATCTGAAGATACTTTATGTAATTATTAGTAAAAAGATCTAACACTATATACACTAGCTCATAAAATGTGTTGAATACTTCAAAATATTATGATCACATTTATCTATTGATAAAAACTCTCAGGACATCACTTCACCCAATGTACTATGCTAAAACTTCTGATTAAATTTTTTCATAAGAAATCCCATATAATATACTTTAGAAACTTATCTTTCACAATAGAGTCCCAAAATATCCTTCTCAGTCCCTCAAGAATGTATATGGTAAATACCGCCTTAGAGTCTTTAGGATTCTTTAAGAAGTTGTAGATCCTCTCTATACACTAATGAAATTCCTAGAACTTCTAGGCTCTATTATCACAATGGTGAAAATGTGAATGGTTCTTAGTAAAATTAAATCCATGATCCTCCGTAAATCCAAGGTTCTCGAAACCCATGTGACTTAGAGTATGAAAAGAGTGGATAACAACTTATACTAAATAATGATATACTCAAGGTTTCCCCCTGTGGAACTTGTCTCACAGCTTCCTCTCTTTGAAATAAAAGAGTCGTTCAAAGAGGAATTTTATAACAAATAAAACAAATTATCCATGATAATATTTCGAAATCATAGGACCAATGTAATGTATTGATATCAAATCATGAAAACATAAAGTATGTATAGAAACAAATAACCTACCAATGAATAAATTAAATTAATAATAAATAGGTCTATTTAAATAGACATCCCATATTGTTGATTCTAATAACATAAAAATATATGTCTCAAGTCTATTAATATTCCGTGGCCATATAGTAACTCAGTATCAGTCACAGAAGTCTGCTGGACATACCCATTTTCATTAATTACTCTCTAAATTCACAATACCCAAACTCTTGTCTACCCATGAGTCAGAACTAAATTAATATAGTGTTAACACACTTCAGGAAATGAATCCCTAAAATACCAAATTATAATAGACCATCATGTGTAAACAGAACAACCCACCCAATCCTTCATTTCATGAATTGTAGGTAAAACAAGATAACCAAAAACTACCCTTGAATATAATCAAAATAATACAAACTAAAGTAAAAAAATAGAAACCCACAAGATATCAAAAATTTCATAAAATCAAATCCAAAATAGGATAACACAAAAATGTATTTATAATCCTCATGTGACCAACTATAACCTTCAGACTA
Organism: Viscum album; assembly: GCA_963277665.1. Classification (NCBI taxonomy): domain Eukaryota; kingdom Viridiplantae; phylum Streptophyta; class Magnoliopsida; order Santalales; family Viscaceae; genus Viscum; species Viscum album. The sequence goes on along the minus strand of OY728155.1, from coordinate 1,345,640,727 downwards.
ACCCAATTCAAAGGCAGTAATAGCCATAGAAACCAGTATATTATAAGAATCTCTTCCCCTTATGTTATTCTTGAAATACAATATCTATAAATTCAATAAGGAATAATTAGGGTGTGATCCAAAGCCTAGAAGGATAAAACAATAGTTTCTATACAATTTCAAATATAAATAATGTAATAATTTTATTTTTGAATATGAAATAGTGTTTTAAATCATTTTTATAAACCAAACAAAACTATAAATCATTTTTTTTAGTTTCCAAACAAATACACATTATAAAAAAATATGATTCTAGATGTGATAACAGAGGAAATCATATCTATAAAAAAAATTAAACAAGTAAACAATATCAATGAAATATTCTATCTTGAAAATCTATGTGATATAACCTTGGTTAAAAACACGTGAGAAACATTCCCTATTAAAAACAATCATATATAGATAAAAATAAATGAAAAAAACTTATCATTAGGATCTTGATTATGGTACATTACCTACTAGACACTAAAAAAACTAAAAATTCACAACATTACATCGGAAAGATAATTGAAAAAACCAAAATAATTTGTTGATAAAGACATGAAATTTAAATAATTATCCCATTTTATTGAAAACCCAACCTCAACGTGGTAGAATCTTATCTTCCTTTAATAATGGCGGCCAAAATCCAAGAGAATAGGCATCAAAACACAATGAAATATATGAAACTAAAAAGGATCAAAATAAAAAATATCTCACCAAAAATCAGAATGAAAACATAGCATCAGTAAAATATAAAGAAGAAAAATATGAATTACATCCCCAGAGAGAATAAATACAATAGAAAGAGTGATCAATTGCTGAATAAATCTATTCTGAAGGGAGGTAATCACATTAAAATCTCATAGGTATATCCTCTATATCAAAAAAAATTAATTCTTAAAATATGAAATAAGAAAAAACTCACAGATCACCCTAAAATTCCATATAGAGACTATAACACCATGTGTAATCCCATTACATGTTATGTAATCCACCAAGTTCCAGTACACCAAAAAACCACTTTCCTATTTATTAAAAATATTATATTTTTCCATAACAGATGTTAACCTATTATACGTCCAATAAATTCTTCATCCCATTTATTATTTCAATACATATGTTAGGTGGTGATTATTTAGCATCCAACCTCTTTAAATAGTGTTTAATGATCCCATATACTACAGAAACTTAATGTATAAGCAGAAAAACTGAATGAGCATATTTTATTTGTTCACAGAACATGGTAAGAACCATGATAGGTATTTGACACATTTTTACTCAATATAAGTTAATTCAAAAAAATAAACATCCCAGAACATTGGTTTATTTTACAGAATCAAGGGGCTCTCCATCCATGATAATCACTCAAATTCCTACAAATCTATATTATTAAAAAAGAACAAAGAAGGGAGTACCTGAAAAGAATAATGGGTTGTTAGAATCCATAATCATCTCTAAACAAATTCATGTGAACATATTAATTTCACTTTTTGTTAATATAAACATATGTCTTTTATGGGCCATACTAATGTCACGCCATTCCCTATAGAGATAATTCCTCAAAATACTTAATTAAATGATAACTACATCCAATTACAAATTGTTTTTTTAACTTATACTCATGGATCATTTATTAGTGGTTTGAATAAGATATAAATTATCATATGTCTTGATTTGTGAGACCAATCCATTTTTTGAATCATTTCCCACTGGTGGGTAATGTAAGCACATGTTCACTGAATATCTTCTTCATTATCCTTTTGAAGTCATCCTCATATTCATGAATCCAAAAAAATCACCCTATTTAATGTTTCTTTGGTTGGACTTATTAAAATCAATGATAATTATACCAAAAATATATTATTGTACTCATATAGTAAAAGGAAAGTACTAATCTTCTCCGTAGATTTGGTTTTTGGTCTGCCCTTCATTTTACTCTATATTTAAAGTGTCTAATGATACCCTTTTAACTGTGATGACATAACCAAAAAATGGTACATTCTCCTCCAAAAAAAATTTATTTTTCATTATTTTTATTTAATTTTTTTACATTCATAAGTTCATTAGTACACGTTTCAAATGATTGTTAGGTTATTACATTATTTTTAAGTAGATATAAAAATCCAATTTATAAATACTACCAACAAATTATCAATGTTTTCTATAATGACTCTATTCATTATTCCCATGAAGATATAAATATATTCTTTTGAGTCGAAATGTCATAACTTTGAACACCATATTCTTATACCTTATATTAAAAATAATCTCATGGATATTATATTTATTCACTGTTACATGATAGTATCTGAATGGGATAACCATATTTGATTTGTACAAGTCAACAACTAGTTAATCCAATAAGACATAAATATATGGTAGATAATTCATTTTATTTATCATGATCTTGTTGAGCTAATGATAATCATTTTAGAGGTGTATTAACAAATCATTCTTTGTGGTGAAGTGGGACGAGACACCCTATGGTGAAGAAGTAGGGAATATAAACTCTTTAAATAGAGTATCAATAAGTATTTTTTTGGAATGTCATGTTAAAAATTATCCATTCTTTATGGAATCTATGGTATTCGGAGGGAAATGTGAAAAAATATTTTGACCAATCATACTCATATATTTGAGTAAGACCAATAAATTATTCAGGAAACACCAAATAATATTAACATATAATGGGCATGTTATCCATAATGATTTTTCCAGATACTAAATAATTTTATCAACATATGTATTCTAACAAATAATAAATATACATGCCTGAGATGATATTACCAATGGATATTCATCCTCTTCTATGAACATGTATTTAATTGGATGTCGATTCGGGGTATAGAGGGTGATTTCCTTCTCCCAAAATTTTATATAGGCTTCATAAAATTCAATCCATTCCAAACCTATAAATGCATCAAATATAGAGGAAGGAAGTATCAAAATATTTGATGTGATGTTCAAAATAGATATATAATTGAGGGATATGTTAGATATGTTGGAAAACATAATCACCCCACTTTTCATTTTCAATGATTGCTCCACTTCTATATTTTGAGGTGTTTTTTATTTAGTTATAATAAGAATTCATGACATGCATAAATGTGGAGAATCTTAATCAAATAATATATACTCTATATTTAAATGAATTACTAGAATACTTTTCACCACATTATTTTAAATATCATCCTTAGTAATTTGGAAATTATAATTATATTATTATTTTATAGGTCTTGGATTTTTTTGACATTGTTTCTCTTTTAAAAATATTTAATTATTACATTTATTCCCATAAATTAATTATTCATAAAAATTTAAACAATGTAAAATATAATGATGGTTGGCAATAGAATTTCACTTCCAACACATTGATGTTTTTCTCCCGTCATCATTATCTATATTTGTTCACCTCATCCCACACATAAATTATATCCTTGTCTACTTTTAGAATCTTATAGGATTATTTTTCCCACATAATTCACAAAGGGGATGTTCGAATGTTTTTCCATTGTTAGAATTATCCATCAACATCCTAGAATTAATCTCTATATTCAGCTTCACATTTCATGATCTCTAAGAACCTTAAGATTAACATATCTTTATTTATACTTTTAAGAAATATAAAATAATTTCCTTATATATTTCAAAGACTTGAACCACCAAAACAATTTATTAACATATCACACCAAAGAATTGGTCAATTTTACATAGGGTCAATTTCAATGATATAATAATATTGTGATAGTCTTGTGAAGATTATCTATTACACTCGAATGGATTTTCATCTTTTTATTTTGGAACATTAAATCCCTATACATTTTATATTATATTTTATCTCGAACAATATTTATTAAAAATCCTTTTCTAGAAATCATTACAATCCCTCACGTTGACCACTTTCATGGCATCAATATTCTTAACCAATGTCCACCATTAATATGTTTATCCCTCCATATGATAAATATCCATCATGGGCTTCTCATTCCCAGAACATTGAATGTTAGTATGTTAATGTTAATTGAATTAATCCATTTTTTCATGATTAAGATATTATAGGATCCACTGAAATTCATAAATGTTCGTCTCATAAATGTATCAACTGAAACATTTTATTTATTACTAATATCATAGGTTTCCAAATAATAAAGGTGTATATTAAAAATAATAGTCAATTGAGTAAATATTTTCATAATATTTATGATTAATATCCCATTAGTCTTGGGCATCCCATTTGGGTGGTTATCTCATTTCCAATAACATTGGTTGTTTAATCGGTTCCTCATATTTTCATCTATTCAATAAAATAATGGGAAACATTGCGATGATAATTTCTAATATTATAATCCCATAAATGTCATAAAATTTACATTGAAGGGATAAATATTAAATTACATATATTAATTTAACTATTAATTTCTAGTTTCTAATCTATGTTGTCCATGGTATAGTTCCAAATACAATCTTTTATAATCATTTTCATTCCCTTCATGAATGTTTCAGGGATCTATTGAATTTACCAATGAATTTACCATGTGAGTATGAAACTCATTGTATAGTAATGATTATTTTTCATACATTAGGTGAAAATTGTTTCAAATACCAATATTCCCTTTTTTGGGGGATATTACCCCAAGTTAATATAGTTCTAGAGTTAAATCCACTTGCCATATGCAGACATGGATTTTTTCCTTATAACCTAATCAACATATATTATAAAATAATTTATTGATGTTTTACAATGTTTATTATTATCTGTATTCCTTTCTCTAAAGTTTTTAATCCAAATCTCTAAAAATAACTTCTCATTAATTTGATTCCAATATATCATTATTACACCATAATTCATGACTTTTTAAATAATTTCATAAATAATAAAATATGAAGATATAAAAAAACCATGTATATTTGTGTAATTATATATAGAATCCAATAAATGGAAATTGAAATTCAGTAATATAATTTAAATATCCCAAAAATACGGTTACAATTTCAATGATCTTCCAAAACTGTATGAAATAAACTAAGGATATATATAACAAATGGGTTATCTATAAATCCATGTATGGAAATTATAAAATAATTACATTTTGAATGTAATACATTATATTAAAGAGTAATAAAAATTAAAATAAATGTGGTGTGAATCATAATAATGATCATAAATTCTTGATATAAGATTATAACATCAAATGAATATAATAATTTCACAACAACATAAAATTAATTATTATAAGAATATGTCACGGATAGAAATATGGACATCAAAAAATATTGTACATTGGATAACCTAACATGCACAATACATGGTATCTAATCGGAGAAAATCAAAACATAATTTATTAGAGGGTTATATAATTCATAGACTATTCATCACATTCATATCATGTACATGCATTTGTTTTCCACATTGATCATTATAAAAAAGAATACATTACATTATTATTAGTCATATCATAAAGTTGTATTGGTGAATAAACATTAGTGGAACTATGGATGGTTATTCACAACACAAAATTTTTTCATGGAAAAATCATGGGATAATATCTCTTTTATGAAAGGTGTAAATGAAGGATTAGGGAAGTGATTAAGGAAAGTTAAAAGTTTTCTTTAATTACATATAAATGAAAAGTGTAGTAAAAATATTCTTAAGAATACTAAAACTATATAAATTCGATATCAAAAGGTAATAATACAAATATATTTCTTGAGTTATGAGTAAGAAGAGATAATCCCTTACCTTGAGAGGGATCTTTATATAACATGGGAGTACCATTATTGGTATTTAGAGATAAATGAGAATATAATTTTTTCTACATTTATTTTAACTAAATTGAACTTGGAGTTTGGTGGGTATTTATGGAAGAAAATGGATAATTTCTTATTAATTTATATTCTTAATTTTGAAACACTATAGGATAAAATAATCAATACCGTAGACCTTATCGTAGTTTTTCCCATATATTCCAAAAAATAGATGTGATTTTAAATACTTTATATCCTTATGAACTAACCATATTAAAATAATTCAATTGGGTTTGTTTATGTTTTCTATTCTAATAAAGAATTAATTTTAAAACCTTCAAATATAATATTGGTTGTGTGTAATTCATCAAAATATTATAAATATACTTAAATAAATTTAAAAACACTTTAAGTTAATGGGTGTATCTTTATTTGTAATTTATCCCGTTTATTAAATTTAATACAAAACATATAGCCTATTATGAAGTCATTATACAAATAAAATATGTATAATGTATTTAAATTTTTCCCAAAATTATGACTATCTCAAAAAATTATAAAAAATTCACCATTGGATTATATGTTTATTTCTATTTAGGAAACTTATTTTATCAAAATAGTTTCATTAATATGAGAGTTTTTATGTTGGAAAGGTTTATATTAGAGTGAAAATACTAATTCTTACATGACTAAAAACATTCATAACCATAAAAAAATATGTAATTCTTCATTAAATTATATACTAATTTTTGTTTATATAGATATTATTTACAATAATATTCTATAAAAATAACATTTATTTCAAAAATAGTTGAATTTATCAGAATAATTTTAAATTGAGATTATATATTACCCAAAAATATAATTTTATATTCTATGTGTCAAAATATAATATTCCTCACACTCAATATTTAGTAATATATTTAAATTAATGATAATAAATAATAAACACAATATTTATTTAATTACAATTAAAGGATATAAATTCACAATACTAAGTTATAGACACATATCCCTTTACTACACTTGCATTTTCACTCAGATTAATGTGTGTGACAGTGTTTCTTTCTCAGCGTGTTTCAATAAACATGGTTTGGGTATTGATCTTAAAAATATTGAAAATTACTTGTTAAAAGTTTCATTCACGTTTTTTATATTTAATTTTTATTCATCTAATTCTGGATAAAATAATAGAGATATCACCCCCTCATATTTTCTAATAAATGGTTTTTATAGGGTATGGTCCTACTGGTCAAGGTAATATATTCTATTATCAATCTTAATTAGAATAAATCGAAACCCCTAATACATACTAATATTTATGATCACTATACAATATCAATGTTATCAACCATTAATATGATTAATGATATTTTAAATATGACATGATACCTTTTTTAATGGTTCAAAATATATAAATTATTTATTCTATTTATTCTAGCTACCTTAAATTATAAGGAATTTGTTCATCAAAAAGTGAAATATCATTTATAAATATGTGGGTAATAAAATAAACAATGAAAATATTTTAATTTTATATATTATTTATGTGATCCCTGCTGGAATATTTGTCATGAATAATACATTAAAAAAATCACATTATTTTTTTCCGAAAAGATGAAATGAAACATACATCATTTTTAAATATAATGGACATAAAGGAACTATATATATCTTGTTATTTGAATATCATTCTATATGAAGGATTTAGATGATTTCAAGAATTATATGAAATAAATAATGCTGATAATCCACTACTGTTGGTTTAACATCATTCATTTGATTCTGTTCCACTAAAGAGAATATTACTGCTTTAACACTCAGGTACTTTGTTCATCATAATGTTTTATAGTTCATACATATTATATATTCCATGTTCTAAATCTTGTATAAATTATAATACCCCTATTTGGTTTATTTGGGCACATTACACCATAAAAAGAAATATATTGTTTGTTCTTGACTATTAAAAGGAATGGGTCAGTTTTTCCTTGGTATAATGAAAGGTAGTTTAGTTTTTTCCACCACCATAAAAAGAATCTTGTGGGTTGTAAAATTAGAAGAGAAATGTTCAGTGTAATTTTGGAAATAAATTGTTTAAAAATAATGTTATAAAGGGGTTTTCACCCAATTCAAAATAAATATATTTTATTGTATATGGGTATATTTCATCTCTGAGTTTCTATATAAGTGATGATTAGAGTATGATACATTATATTGATACAACTATTAAATTAATTTTTTTAATATTATTTATATTTCTACTATATTAATATTTAACGTTGATAATAATTTATAAATATTGGTCCACTTGTTATATAATACCCCTCTTAACCTTTTGAACAATCACACATTGGGACCAAACAATTGAAATTATATCAAGACCCATAGAGTTACCATATAAATATTTATCCAATAAAATTAATTCAGGACATACAAATCTAGGGTATATTATTTAATTTTATATATTAATAAAAATTAAAATTATTGATTTAAACCATAAAGACCATCATTATTTCAAGGAAATAATTATGTTTATTGGAAGTCTCACATGGAATCCTTCCTTACCAACCCCATCATTGAAAATTTGACAATCAACATGATATTATACAACCTTCCAGATGTTTTACCTTAATCACTATCTTAAAATTATTATATTATATTTTTTTATTATAGTGTAATGAATCATTTATTTTTATCAATTAGAGACAATATATACATCATTTTATTTTCTTATAAAACAACTCATGAGATGTGGTTCATTCTAAAATATATTAATTTAGATATAGATTATCCTATAATAACAATTCTCGTGATGTTAAGCGATTAGTATCTATAGTTTTAAAAAGGATACGATCATCCAATCAATCAAATATTTCCATGATTTATAATTATTCTGAGTTTTTGGAGTGGAATATGATTTATTATGACAAATTAATCTTTATTTAATTATATTTATGAGAATTATGTAATAAATTACATGAAAAAATGTTTATATTGATTAAAGAAAAATTTTCAAAGAATATACACTAGATGACCATATATGATACCTATTAAAATGTGATTTAAAATGGGAAAATATTCCTCATTTGAAAAATTTAAAAGTAAAATAATTTGTATTAAACAAAAATTTACTACATAAAAATCATACTATGATCTATTTCCAAGTAAATGATATGGATCTTATCATGTAAAAAAAGTACTATATATTAAGAAGAAAAACTATTCTAATATATTGATAAAGTATTATCTCATACATCATTAAATGGGGAAGAGAAAAGGTATTAATATTTCCAGTGATGATTAGAAGTAATATTTTACAAGTGAAGAATAAGAGGGAACATGATGTCTATTTTATCATGAATCAAAAAATAAAATAATTGGACATAACAACACAAAAATTAATGAAATGAAATGGTGGATTGTGAGAATTACACATTACACTCAGATTCTAATGATGAAATAGTTTTTCAAAAAGATTATGAAACCCCATTATTATTTTATTCATAAATATAGTTCTGTAAACTATATTCTTTATCATGTATGAAATATATTTTTGACATAATATTATGTAATATGAAGTGTTTGATATACTCAACCACAAAATTAACTATATAATCAGGTTTTTAATGAATATTAAGAATACACACAAAGATGTTATTACTAGAAATGATAATTAATGAAATAATCCATCATGTTAAAATGATAAATAACATACTATTATGAAATGTGTTGAATGAAAATGTTTAAAATTAAATGATTATCAATTTAATTGTAATGAATCTCTAAGAATATAATTAGACTCTATTTTTGGAAGAAAATGATAATTATATAAATGAAATTTAAAGGATAAAAATATATCTATCATCATTTTTGGTTAAATAAATTTATTAAAAAATGATGAGTTTGAGAAAAATGAATAAAATGAAATTTTATATGATACTATTTAGAAAAATATGAATTCGAACTTCTTTAGTAATTGTAAAAAGTGGAATTACTTCAAATTTTACATGATATATATTACACGTTTTCGGCCATTATGTAAAATATTATACATTTTTGTTATAATAAATTTTTAGTGTTACTAAATAATTCATTTCTAAATCATTTTCCTCTAGAATTCATACAAACATGAGTTTTAATTCAGTATTGGTCCTCAAAATTTTTATTTCTAATCTCATATGTTAAAAAAAATTTAGTACCAAAATATTCTAAAATATTTATTTCTAGGAAGTGTGTCATATATGTATAGATAATGAATCATGGTAGATGGATGGTAAATCTTCACAAAATATTACATGGGATATCTCAACACTTCTATATTTTGATAAATTTTTTGTTTGTAGTGTTTCATTTAGTGATAACTCAATGGTTAAAAGAAAAGGTTTCAGAATGGTGGAATATAAATGTTTTATCATTTCAAATCCATATTTTTTTAAGGAATAATGAATAATCTATTAATTATTTCATTTTTATGATGATAGGAATTTGGAATTTTTAATTCCAAAATGTATTGTTTTTTGAAGAATCAATCATGTTTTAAGAAAGTATAAAAGATAAAATACATTATATTGTTTTTTTTGTGAATTAATATAAAACCATATAATTTGAAAATGATTTAAAATATGAAATAATTTTATATAATTTGTAATTAATTCATGAAAAAAATTCAATCTTTGGTCTATTAGAATCAACGTGAATTATATTGGTATATGCATCTAGTTATGGTGTTGAATTTTTTCATATTGATATCAACAATTCATTTTTAAAGGCTGTATTTATTATCAGAATCATTTAACAAAATTAATGGGTTTTGAAATGGAATATATACCAAACAATGTTTCCAGTAATTTTATATATCATTATGTTATGATATAATCCCCTCAATTAGGGTGTGAGTGGTAATAAATTTTCCTTTTAAATAATAATATGCAAATTTAAAAGATAATCCAACCTTGTTTATGATTATATAAAATATGATAAAATTTAAATCATCAGGTGAAATATATTTTTGTTAATTTACAAAATTAATATCCCCATTTATCTATATGAGTTTTATTGTTTACATTAAATTATTTTCTAGAATGAAAATATTTTAAAGAAAATATTTTATTATTCAATATAAAAAAATTATTAAATAATTTTTGAAAAGGTTTGGTTATTATTATATTTTAAATCCCATAAATTTCAATGATATATTATATTATGTTACATTATGTTTTAGATATATAACATGTTGATAATATGTTATACAGAGAAATGATTTTATATTTCATTTTTGTAATGAATTTAGATTACAGTGAATTTTTTCAGTACATAAATGGGTTCTATTCCAATATTATCCCATAGAATGTAATTTAAAAGAGATTAAAATAATATTTAATTATATTAAAGGTTCATTGAAAATTTGATTGTCATATCCTACACATAGTTCATTTGATCTAACTAGTATCATAGATTTTGATTTCAAATTTTGAATAATATTTAGAAAAATGACAACCCATATATGATTTTATTTTATATATGTTTAGATTCATCATGTTATAACAAAACAATTCATTATATTTATCATAAAGTTAGAGGGACCCCATTTTTAGAGCATATTATTCTTTGAAAATCCTTATGGTTTAAGGATACTTATGATTTAGGTTTTATTTTTTAAAAGATCCTAATATATTTTGATTAAACTTATAAAATTTTAATCTATAGAAATAATTTTTAGCAATATAAGAATAATCAAATTGATATATCCTATCTCTTTGTTGGATATCTTGTTCAAAAAATGTAGATATATTTATAAAAACTTTCAAAATAAACTTGTCTTATTTAAATATTTACTAAATATCATCATTTTTCGATGTCAGATAAAATAAAAAAAATAAGCATAAAATGATGAAAATTTAATATATATTCACGGGAGTAGACTTATCTTTCAATTTCTATTCATTAATTCAATTTATTTATCATATAATTTTAATTTAAACCTATTATATGGTTCACTAGAATTTTCATTATCATTTCGTATCTAATAAATTTAACAAATATCATTATGTATTATTTCAGGAAAACATTGACATGTTTTCATTCCAACATGATGCCTAAAAATATTTTTATAAATGAGTTTAAAATAAAATTTATATGAAAAAGAAAATTTTAGAGACTTATTATATTCTTAAATTAATGATATTAGAGGATTTATAGTTATCATAGTATGAATTTTAGGTTTCATTCGTTCCAAATAATCATTTAGAGGAAGCTTTCTATCTATGATATTAACATTTTATGATCCCTTTTCTGAGTAATAATTTATTATCTTATGGGTGATATTAATCATAAACTATCTAAGAATTTAAAATAGGGTAATTTTTTAATAATTTTTATCAATTCCAAATTTTAGAGAATTTTGTGAATTTATTCTTATTTTATAATTATCAAAAAAGATGAGAATATTGATTTTCATCTTTGATCCACAATGTTTTTATTATTATTTTATAACTAAAGATAATTATTTTAATATAAATCATCATATATTTATTTTTACCCTATATTATCGATAATATAGGTTGAACTATTTTAAAAAATTAATATTCTTAATTACATATTTGATGGTCATGTTACTTATGTATTTTCTAACCTATTTTCATAAAAACATTTATCTCTATTGGGGGAAATTTCATATTTATTTTCTATATTCTTTTATTGTGGTGTTAGTCACCTTTGTATAATTTGAAAATGCTTCCATATAACCATGAATTTCATATAACCCAGAGATAATTGATTCCATTACTCAAATCACTAACTATATTACAAACATTTTTAATTTTTGTAACTATTTAACTGACCACGTAAAGATATGTTATCGACCATATGTTTTTAAATTGACCATGAGAAAATTCCTCAATGAAAAAAACATTGTGTATTGAATTATCCTATACCAGCAAATTTCAAAAATTAATTGGTTGAAATATGGAGTAAAATATAAACCACTGGAGATCGACTATGGAAAAAATGAATCAACCACACATTCATCCCAATCTATCACACATTAATTCTAACATATCATGACAATATGAGGATAAATATTCCACAAGTAATGACCTATCATAAAGATTCAACCATAACTAAAAGGTGTGATTTTTAATGTTTCATAATTAATAAATATTTTCATATATTTATCATTTTTTATTTTTTAGATATTTTGGATAATTATTTTAGTGATAGAATGATTTTATAAATTCTTATTATTAATTTCAAAGATATTCAGTTTTATTTAGAAAAATTTTGACCCTAATTTATCTTTTCTTTCATGGAATGAAGATTCATTATAATTTTATGAAAAATACATAATATTTCAATTTATATTAATGTTGATTTTAAAATCCCTCCATGAATTCATTTTTCGATTGTTTCAAAGGAAATTAATGTCGTTTATTTTAGATTTTTACATCTATGTTAATTAATATAACCTGTTCAATATTGAAACTTTTTTCATTTTTCAAATTATCAATGTGAACATTGTGAGAATATATTACATGAACAATTATATGAGGAAATCAAATGTTTCTTCTTGATGGATTAAATATAATGTGATTTATATTTTAATCTATTGTACCTGAATAAACTATATACATTGAGATTATCATAAATAGATCCATAAAAAAGAAAATAATATTTAAATATTTTATTTAACACACCAATATGATTATCCACTACTCTCAGATAAATATCTTTCATTTGAAAGATTTTTTGGAAGAGAACATTGTTACATCAACACAAAGATAATCTTTCATCCATCTAAATTTTCTATTTTTTGCTTCAATTTACCTCACATGTTATAAATCATGACTCATTTATAAAATCCATATATAGTACAATTTGGGTTATAAATATCCATATAAAATGAATTTCAAGGGTTTTACTAAACAATAAAATGAAGGTGGATCTGGTGAGCCTTGGTTTGGTGAAAGGTATATTTTTTTCTTCTATCACCATAACATGTTTCTATTTGGATGTGACTCTAGGTGAGAAAATGTGAGTTTGGAATTGTTTATTTATGGTTTCAAATGTATATTATAATGTCTTGGGACTCCATTTAAAATCACATATTCCATAGTTAGTTGAAATCATTTGTATTGATTTTGTAGAGATGTGAATAGTCAATTCATATTATTTATAACCAACCACCAATAAATATCTTAATTAATATTATTTATAACTCTACTACCTTAATATTTAACATGGTTAATAGTTCAAAATTATTTCCAAACAAATTAATATAACCCCCTATTTTTCTGAAAATATCACATTGTGACATAACAAACTCACCCCTCCCCCATTTTTTAGACAAGATATTGTTTAGGAATTATTTCATAAAATTAAAAATTATTCATAAAAAATATGATACAATATATAAAGAATATAAATATTAAATAGAAATTAATTAATTATATATATATATTTCGTTGGTTTTTTTAATTAAGATGTATTTTCAAGTGATGTTTGAAAACATATAGTCCAAAACCTCAATATATTAAAGGCTATTTAGTCATTATTTTCTATCATTGTTTTCATCAATGTAAATTCGAAATTGAAATTTCTTGGAATCTCTTTATATGTTAATGTTCTAGGTTTGAAATAAGTGATGAAGCCAAATAATTTAGGAATAATTTATTTATAAATAACATGTTGTAGATCTCTATAAAATTAATATATTAAAGAAATTATGAGGAACGATACAATATTGAATGCTAATTTTTAAAGAATTACAAAATATTTCATACAGATAAATACCAATGTATTTAATTAGTAAAAACTCTATAATGCATAGAATAATCCACTATGAAATAGAATTATATATATAATTTGAGAAACATAAAATATTACTGTAAATATTATATATCAAATTGATATATAATAATTAATGGATAAATCAAAAAATAAATTAATATACTCATTGTGGTTAAGGAACACAACATCAAAATTATATGAAACAAAAGGCATGTTAAAATTTTCATAACTGTGATAATATATGATAATTAAACATCACAAAATTATAAATATCATTAAATTATGTTGGGAAGAAATAAATCAAAAAAATATAAGTTTTAGGTAACATTAATTACATTGATATTTATTCAAAGTGTTGAATCAAATAGACGTATTTTGAAAATTGTTTTATAGAATTAATGAATATTTTTACTTTTTTCTTCAGTGTAATATTTATTGGATGGAGTATAATTCTTCTAAAACTAAAAACCAACTGCAGTTTTTTCATTTTAGAGGTATTCTATCAAAACTAAAATTCATGGCCACCAAAATTAGTGATTTAAAATATGAAGTTTCATGCATAAAATAATAAAATTCATATAGAATTGAATTATGAATTTTTTTATTGAAATAAAGTTCAATAGTGTTCATGGATGGTCTTAAACATATCATTAAAATTCGCATTGAAATAATAGATATTTCATGTTACTAGAATTTCATTAGAAATCAACTAAATAACTAATGGTGTATGTACTGAGTATAATTATATTCTTGGTAGATATAAAAGTCAAAAAAAAATTATTTTCTATGTAAATGGGTAGAAAATAGTACATACGCCTGAATAAATGATTTTATAATAATTCATTCCTGAATGAAAATGAAATTTTCCTTTTTTTCTTATAGTACATGGCTCTAAAAAATTTATGGTAATCTAAATTTTCTTATCATTTTGGAATATAGTGCATGATTGAAAATACTATTAAATTATTATACTAAAAATTATAATTTTTAAAAATTATTAAAAAAAACTAGGCATTCTAATAAATTATAATTGACCATAACATGAAATAGTTTCAATAAGAAATTTTCATTTATTCTATTAAAATATTAAAAGTACATACTTTATATGAAAACCATTTATAATAAATAAATTTCTTTCACATCATAATATTTATAGATTAACCCTTAATTATTATTGAGTGGGGTATAACATATTGGAAATACAAATATAGAAAAAAAATCTATTTAATCAAATTATTGAGAGACAAAAATAATCTACCGATAGAAATTTATGATTAACACTACAAATTCAAATATTTTTTAGATGGATTATAGAAGAATTTTATAAATTCATAATCTGAAATAACTAATAATTTATAAATTATCTCATATGATATTTTTAGTAAATGAACTAATCATCAATGTTCAAATATTGAGATTCCAGTGTGACATTGGTGGTGGTTCCATTCATCATGTAATTGTAATTTATTATAAATATGAAAATAAAACACAATAAAATATTAGTGATTCTAAATAAAATGTGAACTATTTGTGAATTAAGGGAAAAAATTACATAACAATGATAATTTTCATCCATAGTGTTTCACAGGTGATATTACACCGGGAATATCTACAACTTTAGAGGAACATAATATGAAATATTTATATTGTACATCCTCATGTGAAGTTAATTTCATGTGTGATATATGAATCTCTTACAAATAACCATATAGTGATCAATAGATTTCACTAGCAGCATACCCCTTGAGTATATGTTCACATATGATTCCCTATGCAGTGTGATACAAACCTGATGGAAATAAAGTTTCATAGTAATCCAATTTTTTTAAAATTAATACTCTTCGGTCAAATTAGAGTCGTTAAATGAACACAATAACTATTTGAAAAATATCAAAGTTTTTAAAAACAAATACATTCTTGATTCCATAATATATGAATTATGATAATTATGATACTATAAATACATGAATTTTAATGCTCACCAGATGTAGAAAATATATAAAAAAATATTTTTCAACAATTAATAAGATAACAATAAAGAAGGTAAATGTTTGACATTTGAATATGTTTAGCATAAGGGATTCATGATTTGATTGAAATAAAAACTGAAAAAAATATAAATTAAATTTATAAATTAAATTATATTAATGTATTGATAGAAAAAAATTAAAAATTTAGAAAAATATTATACAAGTTAAATCCCCAAAAAATTATTTAAAGTATATATTTCTTTAAAAAAATCTCCCTTAAATTGTCCCTAACTCTATCAATGATCTATAAAATATTAGAAAAATAAATCATATATTGTTTATAAATAATAAATATCAATGTAATAAACATATAAATAATCAGTTTTTATAAAATAAAAATCAAAAGGTATATAATTTTTTTCAAATTCATGAGTGTAAATAATATTGAAAACGAAAAATATTTATAACAAAAATTGTATATAATAGAAGAATGTGAATGACTAATCTAATATTTAGAGAAATATATCATAAATACAAAACTATTTAATTTATTTATCCTGTAAAATAAAATAATTATGCCAAAAAAAAATAATTAATATATCCAGTTACGAATATTGATATAAATATATTATTATTTGAAACCCCCATGTGTATTGATTATATAGATTAAAAAACAATATTATGGGTATATAAATTATTTTGTATTTATGTAAAATTATAAAAATTTATATAGAATTATATTAATTTTTATTATTTCAGTGTCTATATATATTTATGTATACATTTATATATATTTTGTGTGTTTAAACATATATAATTATATTTCATTGTATATATATATATGCAATTATATTTATTTTTTATGTTTATTTCTATCTATATTTTTTAATAGCTAATTTTTTGTATATGTGTGTCACGACCCATCCTCGAGGCCCGTGCCCTGATTACCCCAAGCCCACCTTCCATAGGCCAGGGGCTGGCGACTAGCACCAAAGGCATAAAACCTGATAACTAGGAAGGCATTTCCTTTATAAAAGTAAACAAAACACCACAAAATACAAGAGGAAGTAAAACACTAAGTACAAAAGAAGGTGGTGAAAAGTAAAAAGGGCCAGAATAAAAACCCAACTGAAAAGTACCGCTACAACTGAAAGGAAGTACAACAGAAAAGGCAAACAACTAGAAAAATAGAAGCGGCTCCTAGGTCGTCCCCCTCGGATCCTACCTGAAGGGTAGGTATAAGGCCCCAGCCTTAAACCTTACTTAATCTTGAGTTATTACAAGATTACACATTGAGGATCTTTTCATGTTTAGAGTTTTAGAGAATTAGATCATGAAACTTGCATTACATTCCACATTTAAACAAAGTGGTTACATAAAAGATAGTATTCATTCTTCCCATCAACAGAAACATATTTAAAATAAAACACAGATTCTTTCTTGACACTCCCTTGACACTATCATCATATCATGTACCTTTCCCTTGACCTGTGAAAAACATTTCAAAAACTTGGGATGAGCATAAAAAGCTCAGTAAAGGTTATAAAAATATGGAAAGGAAACATGAGTTCATATATACATAAGAATGAAATCATACTTTACCCATAAAACATAGGCACATTAACATACCTCATCAAATCATGAATAAATCATCGAAATCATAAGACATAAAATGTAACTTGAGGCATTCATAACATTCTTACGTAGGGAGTAACCCTCTTGGTTACGTTTGGAATACCCATCACAGTATATTCCCTAAATCTCTTTGGAGAAACCTTAACGTTTCACTCCTTCACGTTACCCAATGCATTGGAGAGCTATATCGGGCTCACCCGCCCTTAGTCTATCACGGAACCACCTGTCTTCATAATAATGCCCAAGAACCTCAACATAATCGTATCACATAAAACATGCATAAAGGAAACATAACATTTCCACCTTTCAATAACAAGATATAAATACAACACATTGATATAAAAAAATTATGAAAACCATTTTCAATACCAAAATAAAAGAAAATTAAAACATGGTATTTATTTTTCTTTTAAAAAGAAGGTATGGCTTGTAGAGGAAGCCGAAACTCAAATAACGGTCACGGCGGCGGAGAAGTCATTGTTGCCGCATATGTACGACAAAAATATTCCCTTTTTTCGTTTAGTAAAACGCTTCTTATAAAAAAGATTCCTTTTGGATAAACGTAAAATTCAAAGGGGTTTATACACCGTATAAAAGAAGGTTGTGTATAAAACAAAATATGCCTCAATGAAAGTAGATTGAGACGAATTCCCTTACAAAGACGGTATCCTTGGTTTAAGGATAAATCAACTGAATAATTATGTGTGAAAAAATAATACACCAAATATAAGTGGTTATTAAGTGTAAAATAATCAAAGGTCATTCACACATATTCAAAAGATGACATATTCAATAACTACATGTTGAACCCAAAGAAATCGAAATTGGGTTAAGAAGTTCCCTTGACAGCCTAACAACGTCACATCAAAATCAGTTGATGAGAGATAAAAAAAGGGTATCTCATCACATGGACATAAAATTTACATCAATAAGGATATATGAGAACATATCCCAACATAACAATATGTAATTTAAAATACCCAACAAAATAAGTCTTTTAAAAAGAGGAGGGTGAAAGGTTCCCTTACCGACATGGGTATCTTTCGAAACATACACCTCGTGAAAGAAGGACAATACAACATTGATGTAAATACACATAAAAGAAAGTATATTACACAATGAATAAAATAATTGGCAGTACATACACCACTCAAAGGAAATTGTGGCAAATGTAGCATAAATCTCATGATAATAAATACTTTACGAAAACTCGGCAGCCTAACGGCGCCACATAAAACTTCCAAAATGGATTGATGAGAGAGAATAGGGTATCTCATCACATGAACATAAAAATTACAGTAAGATTAATATAAAATAACATCCCAATAACAAGAAAGATGAGCTTTAAAAGGAATGACATAAAAGAGTGTACTTAAAACGAAAGAGTGGAGTAGGATCCCTTACTTCGAGTCCGACTTGAATCGATCGTTCTTTAACGTCCTGAATAATAAACTTGAGTTAATTTATATTTTCTTAAGAACCTTTTTAAAGCTCATTATTCTTTTTATAACACTTATTTCCATTTTATAAACATTATGTAATCATTTAAGTTAATAATGTTTGTTTTGTCGATATTTGGTTCTTAAGTCGAAAGTGAACTTCTTACAATTACATGTTGTTCGTGTGGTCAAAAGTTCATTATATCCAGAATTATATTCATGATTTGGATATCATATATATCATATATATCCAGAATATACATGTATTTATAATATTACATAATCATTTAGAGGTAAGAAATGAAATGCACCGTTCATGGAGACGGTAAGCCGTACGTACGCATGAACGCTACTTTCATTTCCATCTCATACATTAATAGAAAGAAATAATAAATATATAGAGGTATATTATTATAAAATAATATATAATAACTTTAAATCCATCCTTTATACGTCTCACATATGGAATTAACGAATCACATCACTTTGAGGGGGCGGTAGTCCGCACTTCCTTAAATGAAGATATCGCGTTTACCCATAATGGAAACCATAAAGGTATGAAATAAATGAAAAATACAGAAGCTTAAGTAAAACATAAAAAATATTATATATCATATATAAATATAGTGACATATTAATGTCCACCTTTTAAGGTGTTAAAAGAATGTTGAACAATCATCATTTCGGGAGGCCGAAATTCGCCATCCACGGAAACAATATGTTCTTTAAACATTAGATGTAGGTGTGTGAAAGTGTAGCTCGAATACTTCTTATAACAATATACTAGTATATTGATGATACTGGAGTTGGTACAAAAGAAATGAATAAAAAGAGTTTAGGGGGTTGGAGAAGCAATATAAAACAAAAGGACTCAAGTGAAGACATTACCTTAAAATCGGGTAACTCCCTTTGGTTTTAGCTCAAAGGATTAATTGGGAAGACTTCTTCCCAAAGTGAGGCTTCAAGGAGTAAGAGAGGGAAGTGGAGAGAAAAAATGGGCAGAGTTTGGCCGAGCCAAAGGCTTTAGGAGTGTGGGTAAGGAGGTAGAGGTGGGGGCCTTTTATAAGAGGAGAGGAGGGGCACTCTTGTAAAGTTACAAAATGATACTTTATTTTCAAAAGAGTTTCGGATTTTAAAGGTCCCACATTGATGTATTTCGAGTATAAGGTGATAAGGGTTCTAAATACACTCATCCAATAGGTTTTAGACATGTTTAGGTCTTAGATATTACATTATCTTTCCATTTTATTTAAATCGTTAAATAATGAGGTCATCGCTGCATCATCATGATGTCATAAATATTTTAATTTATTTAATGTATAAAAATTATAAAAAAAATTACTATGATGTAGGAAATATTTTTATCTTTCAAATGAATATTTATAGTCAAAAATCTGATTTGTATAACC
Organism: Viscum album; assembly: GCA_963277665.1. Classification (NCBI taxonomy): domain Eukaryota; kingdom Viridiplantae; phylum Streptophyta; class Magnoliopsida; order Santalales; family Viscaceae; genus Viscum; species Viscum album. The sequence continues at coordinate 1,345,619,721 of OY728155.1, read as the reverse complement.
CCATGTAATTTTTTTTTAGTAAAACATTTCATGTTTGTCTCATTTTTACTTTAACTTTAAATAAAAAGATATTAATGTCATTTTCCAACCAAAGTGGCTTCATGGGGTCCGCAAGTTGACCCATGGGTTTTCTAGGTTGGTCATGACACATAAAATGAGGTTAGGACATGTGTAAAGTTCATTTCATATTATTAAATCATTATTTTTACCTTAAACTACACTAAGTACCTCTAATCGCGATTAAAAACTTAATAAGTTACTATTCACCAAAAAATTATTTTTATCCCATTGAACCACATTTTACTTCGTAATGACAACCATGTATGTCAGATTTTTGAAATTCAAAACACAATGATGGAAAAATTTCATTTAAACGGAAAAATCAGTTTTTATAAGTACCACTTAGTGGTTTCACTATTCATCAAAAATTGAAGTTTTTCAGAAAATTCCCAAAAATTCACCCTAATCTATATTTGATATTCCGAATTCAAAAATTAAGTCCATTTTACAAAATTCAAAACATATAAGTCACATTAATTAATTTAATAATTAATTCCCGCTGTCAGAGAAAATAGCATGTTTTTATGAAACAATAAGTATCAAAAGATTGACAATAGTTTAAGTCTGATTTCAAAGTGAAATTAATTATAATGACCACTATTGGATTTAATGGTAAAAATATATTATAATTTCACTTTAAAAACAATTCAAAAGATAATATAATCATATAAATAAATTAGATTAAAAAGAGGTTTTGAATTAAAATACAACATTTTACACTATTCATTAAAAAATGAACTTTATCGGAAAGATACCAAAAATTTACACAAAGTAAATTTTGATGTACCAATTTTTAAGAAGAGTTTTATTTGGTCCAATAGAATGTATAAGAGTGAACAAAACTATATTTAATGACGGTTCTCCATCAAAAGGCGATAGGTGAACCTTTAGTGAAAAACTAGGGCATATACGCCTAAAATTGAATTCTTTCCGTATTTTATGCCTTTATCTTTTATTGGATAAATGTAAAAATATTTAAAAACATATATAATCATATTTTAGTTATTTCTATCCATTCCCTCCAATACAACGACTACATGTTAACTACCATTTAAAATAATATTATTTTATTATTAGAGTGCAACGTAAGATTCCGAAGAAACTCGTTGTTGCGTGTTGGGTACGCCATCGAGCATAGCGTCCCCTTTAAAGTCATATTAATATTTTGTTCACAAATATGGATAAATATGAAAATGTCATATTCTATATTTACCTGGGGTGTTACATCCTTCCCCCCTTTTGGGAATTGCGTCCTCGCAATTTTTAAAATTGAGCTTGGAAACATCCTTGAAAGTCCCACATCGGAGCAAGAGTCGGTAAAACAATCACTTTAAAATAAATAAAATAAGTACAAAGGTCACCCTAGTTAACCCATACTAGGATTCCATGTAGAAAAATATGGATATGGAGGAGAAAACATAAGGTCATGTTCTGATGGAGAGTGATAGAAAACATGTTTAGGAGAAAGTTAACCACAAGAAAATCACAAACTTGTGATGAGTTAAACGGTATTCGATTCCCTAGTAGGAAAAGTTAATAGAATTTTTTTTTGTTTTAAGTTACTTTTTTTGAGTAATTTATTCATAGGGAAACATAATCACTTATCATGTTGACTTTCAACTTTTACACAAACTCATATTTTCTCCAAAAGACTAGTATTTAGGAAGACTTGTTCACATTAAGAGTACTATAATCAACTTATAGAGAATCACATAATCCACCAAAGAGAACTATATACATCCCATGTCTTTAGGATTTAACCAAAACCAAAACCAAAAAATGTTAGTACAAGATTAGATAATCCAGAAAAGGATAACCCATTAAAAATAAAATCTATGCTTAATCTCCAAAATTTGTCCAACAAAACCTAAAGTTCAACGAGGACCATCCGATAAACAATTTGTCCATAAAATTCTTCAATGTAAACCAAACAAAGATTGAAAACCAAATATTTGAAGGATTTAGTCACATAGTCTTCCTAGTTAAATTGTAACATTTATCTCCAAACAACATCAGTTGCTCTTAATGTCTCGTATTGAAAAGTAATTAACCTAATCACATATCCTCCATGATTGGTTAATAATTTTCATAAATAACCCAAAATCAACGTACTCTTAATTCATAAAATCATATAACTAAAAAGAATTAGTCAAACTAACTAGGGACTTCACGTAGTCCAGTGGTAGGTGATAAATACCAGTCGCACATTGGTTGTGGGTTCGATTCCTGCAGCTTTGTCCGACGCGACGGGTTGTCACACGGTCTACGTGTTGTCCTTTTTAAAAAACTCCAAAAATAACCCTAACATGTTTTAAACTCAATAGTTTCCTTATACCTTTAATTTTCATCCGAATTCATTACGATCTCAACATCTTAATTCTTGAAGTCTTATTTCACCACCATAAGATAAAATAAAACGATTCCCAAAATGAATAACATCATACCTTGATCATGGCGTCCACTCGGTTTCATCGTCATCTTGCTCACGTAGGTAGAAGTTCCATGAATTACAACAATGATTTAGAGATCCTTCAAAATCATTTGCTTCCTCCATCCAAATACACCTCTTACAACATGGGTCATATGGGTGTTCACAGAAAAACAGTTTTGGAAAATAATCATGTATGACATATAATTCCAAAACATCTGATAAAACCCGATTTCTATAAAATAGTCGGACCGAGATTGAGTTGAAACTTTCTATTATTGGTCCTTTTAAAATACCGTAAGTATGTGATGTGAGACTATATTTTAAAAGAAAATATAAATAGGTTGCACAAGGGTCTCCTTCCTCAGCACCATTTCTAAAATCATAATATGCTTCAAATTCTTGTGATAAGGTAAAATATTTGAAAATACCTTGATAATATTTACCTTTCTTGAAAATATGAGAATATTGTGAAAATAATATTTTTCTAAAAACAACCCATGATCCACGATGATAACGAGGTATAGTGGAGGTGTTTGATATCTCAAACAACTGCTTGCAAGTGAGTTGTATGCTAGAAAAAGATTCACAATCATCCGAAGATGACTTTGCAATAATTATTGCAAGAATGTCATCAGGAAGAGATAGGAATGTCGTTTGAGATCCTTCTCCTTCCATTCGTAACCGACTTTACTTGACCTGAAAAAAAAGTTATAAAACAAGGATTTAACTGAAATAATAGATATAGGGACTAATCATGTGTCTCACAAGAACTCCTAATCCCTAAAGTTGTCTAAACCGACCTCTGATACCAACTATAAGGCCCCAACCTTAAACCTTACTTAATCTTGAGTTATTACAAGATTACACATTGAAGATATTTTTAGGTTTAGAGTTTTAGAGAATTAGATCATGAAACTTTCATTACATTATACATTTAAACAAAGTGGTTACATAAAAGATAGTATTCATTCTTCCCATCAACGGAAACATATTTAAAATAAAACACAGATTCTTTCTTGACACTCCCTTGACACTATCATAATATCATGTACCTTTCCCTTGACCTGTGAAAAATATTTCAAAAACTTGGGATGAGCATAAAAAGCTCAGTAAGGGTTATAAAAATATGGAAAGGAAACATGAGTTCATATATACATAAGAATGAAATCATACTTTACCCATAAAACATATTCACATTAACATACCTCATCAAATCATGAATAAATCATCGAAATCATAAGACATAAAAGGTAACTTGAGGCATTCATAACATTCTTACGTAGGGAGTAACCCTCTTGGTTACGTTTGGAATACCCATCACAGTATATTCCCTAAATCTCTTCGGAGAAACCTTAACGTTTCACTCCTTCGCGTTACCCAATGCATTGGAGAGCTATATCGGGCCCACCCGCCCTTAGTCTATCACGGAACCACCCGTCTTCATAATAATGCCCAAGAACCTCAACATAATCGTATCACATAAAACATGAATAAAGGAAACATAACATTTCCACCTTTCAATCACAAGATATCAATACAACACATTGATATAAAAACATTATGAAAACCATTTTCAATAAAATTAAAACATGGTATTTATTTTTCTTTTAAAAAGAAGGTATGGCTTGTAGAGGAAGCCGAAACTCAAATAATGGTCACGGCGGAGGAGAAGTCATTGTCACCGCATACGTACGACAAAAACATTCCCTTTTGTCGTTTAGTAAAACTCTTCGTATAAAAAAGATTCCTTTTGGATAAATGTAAAAGTAAAAGGGGTTTATACACCGTATAAAAGAAGGTTGTGTATAAAACAAAATATGCCTCAATGAAAGGAGATTGAGACGAATTCCCTTACAAAGACGGTATCCTTGGTTTAAGGATAAATCAATTGAATAATTATGTGTGACAAAAGAATACAACAAATATAAGTTGATATTAAGTGTAAAATAATCAAAGGTCATTCACACATATTCAAAAGATGACATATTCAATAACTACATGTTGAACCCAAAGAAATCAAAATTTGGTTAAGAAGTTCCCTTGACAGCCTAACAGAGTCACATCAAAATGAGTTGATGAGAGATAAAAAAAGGGTATCTCATCACATGGACATATAATTTACATCAATAAGGATATATGAGAACATATCCCAACATAACAATATGTAATTTAAAAGACCCAACAAAAGAAGTCTTTTAAAAAGAGGAGGGTGAAAGGTTCCCTTACCGATATGGGTATCTTTCGAAACATACACCTCGTGAAAGAAGGAAAATACAACATTGATGTAAATACACATAAAAGAAAGTATATTACACAATTAATAAAATAATGGGCAGTACATACACCACTCAAAGGAAATTATGGCAAATGTAGCATAAATCTCACGGGAATAAAAGTGAGATGAAAAATCCTTTATGAAAACTCGGCATCCTAACGGCGCAACATAAAACTTCCAAAATGGATTGATGAGAGAGAATAGGGTCTCTCATCACATGAACATAAAAATTACAGTAAGATTAATATAAAATAACATCCCAATAACAAGAAAGATGAGCTTTAAAAGGAATGACATAAAAGAGTGTACTTAAAAAGAAAGAGTGGAGTAGGATCCCTTACTTCGGGTCTGACTTGACTCGATCGTTCTTTAACGTCCTGAATAGTAAACTTGAGTTAATTTCTATTTGCTTAAGAACCTTTTTAAAGTTCATCATTCTTTTATATCACTTATTTCCATTTTATAAACATTATGTAATCATTTATGTTATTAATGTTTGTTTTGTCGATATTTGGTTCTTAAGTCGAAAGTGAACTTCTTACAATTACATGTTGTTTTTTGGTCAAAGGTTCATTATATCCAGAATTATATTCATGATTTGGATATCATATATATCATATATATCCAGAATATATATGTATTTATAATATTACATAATCATTTAGAGGTAAGAAATGAAATGCACCGTTCATGGAGACGGTAAGCCGTACGTACGCATGAACACTACTTTCATTTCTATCTCATACATTAATAGAAAGAAATAATAATTATATAGAGGTATATTATAATAAAATCATATATAATAACTTTAAATCCATCCTTTATACGTCCCAAATATGGCATTAACGAATCACATCACTTTGAGGGGGCGGTAGTCCGCACTTCCTTAAATGAAGATATCGCGTTTACCCATAATGGAAACCATAAACATATGACATAAATGAAAAATACAGAAGATTAAGTAAAACCTAAACATATTATATATCATATATAAATATAGTGACATCTTAATGTCCACATTTTAAGGTGTTAAAAGAATGTTGAACAATCATCGTTTCGGAAGGCCGAAATTCGCCATCCACAGAAACAATATGTTCTTTAACCATTAGATGTAGGTGTGTGAAAGTGTATCTCGAATCCTTCTTATAAAAACATCCTAGTATGTTGATGATACTGGAGTTGTTACAAAAGAAATTAATAAAAAGAGTTTATGGGGTTGGAGAAGTAAAATAAAACAAAAGGACTCAAGTGAAAACATTACCTTAAAATCAGGTAACTCCCTTTGGTTTTAGCTCAAAGGCTTCCTTGGGAAGACTTCTACCCAAAGTGAGGCTTCAAGGAGTAAGAGAGGGAAGTGGAGAGACAAAATGGCCAGAGTTTGGCTGAGCCAAAGGCTTTGGGAGTGTGGGTAAGGAGGTATAGGTGGGGGCCTTTTATAAGAGGAGAGGAGGGGCACTCTTGTAAAGTTACAAAATGTTACTTTATTTTCAAAAGAGATTCGAATTTTAAAGGTCCCACATTGATTTATTTCTAGGATAAGGTGATAAGGGTTCTAAATCCAATCATTAAATAGGTTTTGGACATGTGTAGGTCTTAGATATTACATTATCTTTCCATTTTATTTAAATCGTTAAATAATGAGGTCATCACTGCATCATCATGATGTCATACATATTTTAATTTATTTAATATCTAAAAATTATAAAAAAATTTCTATGATGTAGGAAATCTTTTTATATTTCCAATTAATATTTATAGTCAAAAATCGGATTTGTATAACCCCATGTAAAATATTTTTTAGTAAAACATTTCATGTTTGTCTCATTTTTACTTTAACTTTAAATAAAAAGACATTAATGTCATTTTCCAACCAAAGTGGCTTCATGGGGTCCCCAAGTTGACCCATGAGTTTTCTTGGTCGTCCATGACACATCCAATGAGGTTAGGACATGTGTCAAGTTCATTTCATATTATTAAATCATTATTTTTACCTTAAACTACACTAATTACCTCTAATCGCGATTAAAAACTTAATAAGTTACTATTCACCAAAAAATTATTTTTATCCCATTAAACCAAATTTTACATCGTAATGACAACCATGTATGTCGGATTTTTGAAATTAAAAACACAATTATGGCAAAATTTCATTTAAACGGAAAAATTAGTTTTTATAAGTACCACTTAGTGGTTTCACTATTCCTCAAAAATTGAAGTTTTTCAGAAAACTCCCAAAAATTCACCCTAAGCTATATTTGATATTCCGAATTCAAAAATGAATTCCATTTTAAAAAAATCAACACATATCAGTCACATTAATTAATTTAATAATTAATTCCCGCTGTCAGAGCAAATAGAATGTTTTTATAAAACAATAAGTATCAAAAGATTGACAATAGTTTAAGTCTGATTTCAAAGTGAAATTAATTCCAATGACCACTATTGGATTTAATGGTAAAAATATATTATAATTTCAATTTAAAACCAATTAAAAATATAATCTAATCATATAAATAAATTATATTAAAATGAGGTTTTGAATTAAAATACAACATTTTACACTATTCATTAAAAAAAATGAACTTTATCCGAAAGATACCAAAAATTTACACAAAGTAAATTTTGATGTACCAATTCTTAAGAAGAGTTTTATTTGGTCCAATATAATGTATAAGGGTGAACAAAACTATATTTAATGACGGTTCTCCATCAAAAGGTGATAGGTGAACCTTTAGTGAAAAACTAGGGCATATACGCCTAAAATTGAATTCTTTCCTTATTTTATGCCTTTATCTTTTATTGGATAAATGTAAAAACATTTAAAAACATATATAATCATATTTTAGTTATTTCTATCCATTCCCGCCAATACAACGACTACATGTTAACTACCATTTAAAATAATATTATTTTATTATTAGAGTGCAACGTAAGATTCCCATGAAACTCGTTGTTGCGTGTTGGGTACGCCATCGAGCATAGAGTCCCCTTTAAAGTCATATTAATATTTTATTCACAAATATGGATAAATATGAAAATTTCATATTCTTTATTTACTTGGGGTGTTACAGTAGGTACAGATAGCGCAGCTCCGGGATCGTCCACCACGGATCCTACTTGAAGGGTAGGTACAGATAACCTCCACAATGCTATCACCCGTCAACCTTCTCCGAGTATCGTCTCGTTGTGAAATACACCAACAGGTACCGTCCAGTCCTCGAACACTCGGCCTCCGTCAGCACTGCCCGTCGTCTGCAACCAACACAACGAGGTGCAGACATAGCCCGTGTAGGGGTGAGTATACGATACTCAGTAGGGACCCCGAGACCCTCAAGGTCTCACTAAATCCAACAAGGATAACTACAAAGAAGGATCTCAATAGATAACCCTTACTTAGGTATAAGCCCATTCTTATACCTAAGTTATCAAGTAACCCATCTCAATAATGAGGAAACACAAAGGTTATGAAATCAATGGATAACCACTACCTAGGTATATGCCCATACATATACCTAAGTTATCAAGTGACCCATATCATTCATGAGGTAAACACAAAGGTCATTGACTCAGCTCAAACTAGGTTTTTCATTATCGAAACCATAACTGCTGAAGAGTCCCGTCTCTGATGAGTATAGTGATCCTGTCATGACTCCGAGCTAATGCTCACTAACCTAAGATTGTTGAGGTACTCCTCCTGTCGAGTACCGCAGGTCACCCCCCCAAACACAGTAGTTCTTCCCGCCGAGGTATGCCACCCAAACATAGTAGTGCACCCCCCCTAATAGCCTACAGATGTACTCCTTCTGTTGAGTACCGCAGGTCTGATGCCTGCTACCAGGCGCTCCATTCGCCGTGGGTCTGCACCCAGACATAGTAGTGCTCCGTCCACTGGGCTAGTCGACTCACTCCAAGTTGAGTCGGTCAAGAATTCGTCAGGTCTCAGCCAGCTACACGGTCTCCGTACACCGTACGCTCGTCTCTGGGAGGGTCTTCTCCATGAGCTACAGGTCGATACTCCAAGTATCACAATGTCCCACGAATAATTATCTCAAATGACCAACTCATCATAGGGGTCTCAATGCAACAGACGATGCATCAATCTGACGTCAGTACATGAGTTATTAGACTTTTCGTCCTAGGGGTCCGGTTGGTTTTGTGTACGAACCAACTTGACCGCATATCAATTGTACCCCAAACTCTCATAGGGTATAATCATAGGGACTGTTTCTCAACGTGATCACCAACGCCGCTGATGGTTCATCAAACGGACGTTCGGTCTGAAAGTTACCGGCTTTTCCGTTCCATGGGCCCGGTTGGATTTCGAGTTCAATCCAACCCGGACACTATCCAACTATGTCCAAACCTCAGGCTAAGTATTCCAAAAGTTCCGTCTCATCAAGAGGGATCCAACAAAGTCAACGGCACGTCTATCGGACGCCCGGAGCTCAAGTTATAAGTGTTTCCGCTTCGAGGTCCCAATTGGTTTCGGGTACGAACCAACCCGGCTGTACCCAAATTTCTCCAAAACCTTGAGTGTAATACATCAAAACGACTGTCTCGATCCAAGGATCACATCACAACTGACGGTGCATCGATCGAAGGTCCGTAGCACAAGTTATGGGTGTTTGAACAAAAACTGCCTGAAAATAGGGGGTTCGAACCCGGTCCGACCCAGCCCGAGACCCCCTGGGTTGGCCCGAACTGGGTCGACGCGAACCGGGTCCGGGTCCGGCCAACTAGGGAACGGCCCGACCCAGCCTGGGCGTCCGGTTGGCCCAGCGCGAGCGCGCCCCGCACAGCCAGCTTGGTCGTGCCATTGCGAAAGGGGGGGGGGGGGCAGCTGCCCCCCCTTAATTGATCCGCGACCCCCATGTGGGGGGGGGGCTCCCTTTGACAGTCGGGGGTTATGAGCCCCATTCTCCCCCAGGTGATGCGCGGCCGCGTGACCGGTCGCCTGCCGCCACAGCTTCAATCGCGGCGGTCCCTCCTGGCGGCGCGCCGGACGCCGCCGCCTCCTGGCGGCCGGCCGGTGTCGGCCACCGTCTCCGGCTGCCGGTAGGGCGCACCGGTAGGGTCCTCCGTGGACCATCGGACGCGCTCCGGTGGTCCGTTTTGCTTTCCGTCTTTGCCAGTGGTCCTCTCGGGACCTTCCATTCACTGCAAAGTCTTCAAAACCCCATTGCGGCCTGCTTCATTGTCGCCCGTTGATCCGTATGTCAAATAAACAAACTGCGGAGTCTTCAAATCACCTCTTTGGCCCCGACTCCAGCCGCGGTTTCGTTCGGCCTCAACGGCGCAGCGCGACGGTGCCACGCATCTTTGTCACATTTCTCCATGATGTCGCGTAGTGTCGTTGCACCGCGCCGCCTTCTTTTGAACCACAACAACACAACAACAAAAGGGGGGGAGAGTCGGCCGTGTTGGTGCGATCCGACCTCCTCCCGATAAATTGATATCAAGCGGCCCAAAAATAAAGACAAAGAATGACAAAGGACATTTCACGAAAAAAAAAGTAATCAACCCCTACCTTAAGGTGTCGTCAAATGAAGGTTCTTCGTGGTAATTAATCGTGGCGAAAGACGGCATCACGGAACAAGGTTGCATAGGCGTCGTCGGCGTCACAGAGAAGAGAATCGTCAGTGTCGCGGTACACGGCGTCGCATCGTCAATCTCCGAGGATTCGGCGTTATTCATCAGCGACGGTGCATTCTTCACGTTCTTCAAGGAGGAAGAAGAGGATTCCAAGGTTTGAGCAATTCCTCTCCAATCCCTCTCGTACAACGAACCAACCCTTAATTAAATAAGACTTGTCTTATTTAATTAACACACAAGCCAACACCTCAATTTGAAATTCAAAATAATTCATTCTATTAATTGAATTAATTGAAGAGTTTTTAACCATCCAATTAATGTGAGTTTTGACTCGGCATTTAATAGGGGGTGCGGGAGTGTTATAAAATTAATGGGGGGTTTGGAGGGTTAGAGAATTTGAATAGGTGGGGACTTGTGTGGGACCCACCTCACTAATATCCTACTGAGAGTTAGGGTTTTAGTGGGTCCCACCCCAACTCCCTCACATGGAAGTTAAACAACAAAGATCTAAAAATAAATTTGGTTGCACAAATTTTATTTTTATTCATTACTTAACCCATTACTTTAATAACCACACCCGAGAAAACACAACTCCGGAAATGGTCTTCCTAAACAAAAATCAGCACTGCGATTTCATCGGTGCCCTCAGATTTCGATTCCAAACATCAGATTAAATGTTAGAAAAACCCGCTCGTTCATTCACTGAACGTACCCGAGCCTAACTTCGAAAATTGATTCCGGGCACACCGGGCCTCAGAATCAGGCACCGTCAGAAACTGCGTACTCGCAAAATTAAAAATAAAATAAGAAAAAAATATTTCCTTGAAATTTCCAGGTCTTTACATTATTCCCACCTCAGGGATTTACGTCCCCGTAATTATTTAACACAAACTAGGGATATAAAAGTGGTACTGATCACACATCTGAGCCTTCCGCTCCCATGTGATCACCTGGAGGTTTCCATGTTGCCAACGAATGCACACAAGAGGAATCGACCGTCCTCGTAGGTCCCGCTCCATTCGATCCTCAACCTCTACTAGAACCCTGAAAAAGTCACCCCATCGCCAATGTCTATCTCCCCATGTTCGGTGATATGCGTCGGGTCAAGCATGTATCTTCCCAGTTGAGATATGTGGAAGTCGTCGTGCACCTGATGCAATTGAGGTGGATGGGTCAAATGGTAAGCCACCTTGCCTACCCTGTTGAGGACCTAAAAAGGTCAGCTGAACCTCGAATATTACTTTCCGCCTCGGCCACATCTCCATAGACCTCGTCGAGGTGAGACCCGTAAGAAAACGTGGTCGCCATCCTCAAATTCCAGTGGTCCTGTATCCTATTAACATAGGAATTCTGTCTGCACTGTGCAGTCTTCATCCGATCATGGATGATATTCCCCTTCTCCATCGTAGCCTGGACCATCTCTTGTCCCACAAGAGTTGTTAAGATTTTTTCTTTGCCGATAAAAGAAATCCGGTCTCATCCCCTCGATGAACCAAGTTCTTCTCCTAATACAGTCAATCCTGTCATGAATGATACTAATCCATGCCATGGATGACATCGTAAGGCCTCAACGCTACTACCAAGAGATCCAACCGTTACTCTCGCCTCCAAGGGTTGAGTCACACTGTCGGCATTAGTGTGTGGTCACTGGGTCTCCTCCAGTAGGAATCTCAAAAGTGATGGTCAATTCAATAGTTTTTAACCGGGTCCTCTCAGTACACAAAAAAGAAAGGAAGAAAAACACTACATAGTACAAGCGGAAGTAAAACACTAAGTACAAAAGAAGGTGCTAAAAAGTAAAAAGGGCCAAAATACAAACCCAACTGAAAAGTACAGCTACAAATGAAAGGAAGTACAACAGAAAAGACAAACAGATGGAAGAATATAAGCAGCTCCTGGGTCATCCACCTCGGATCCTACGTGAAGGGTAGGTACAGATAGCGCAACTCCTGAATCATCCACCACAGATCCTACCAGAAGGGTAGGTACAGATAAACTCTACAACACTCTCTCCCGTCAAACTTCTCCGAGTATCGTCTCGTCGTGAAGTCCACAACCGAGTACCGTCCATTCCTCAAACACTCGGCCTCCGTCAGCGCTAACCGTCTTCTGCAACCAACACAACGAGGTGCGGGCATATCCCGTGCAGGGGTGAGTATAAGATACTCAGTAGGGACCCCGAGACCCTCAGGTTCTCACTAAATACAACAAGGATAACCACAAATAAGGATCTCAACAGATAACCCTTACTTAGATATAATCCCATAATTATACCAAAGTTATCAAGTAACCCATCTCAATCATGAGGAAACACAAAGGTTATGAAATCAACGGATAACCACTACCTAGGTATATTCCCATACATATACCTAAGTTATCAAGCAACCCATCTCATTCATGAGGTAAACACAAAGGTCATTGACTCAGCTCAAACTAGGATTTTCATTATCGAAACCGTAACTGCTGAAGACCCTCATCTCTGATGAGTACAGTGATCCTGTCACGACTCCGAGGTAATTCTCACTAACCTAAGACTGCTGAGGTACTCTTCCGGTCGAGTACCGGGGGTCAGCCACCCAAACACAGTAGTGCTTCCCGCCGAGGTCTTCCACCCAAACACAGTAGTGGACCCCCCCTAATAGCCTGTAGAGGTACTCCTTCTATTGAGTACCGAGGGTCTGCTACCTGCTACCAGGTGATCCGTCCGCAGTGGGTCTGCACCCAAACATAGTAGTGCTCCATCCACTAGGCTAGTCGACTCACTCTAAGTCGATTCGGTCAAGAAGTCACCAGGTCTCAGCCAGCTACAGGGTCTCCGTACTTCGTAAGCTCGTCTCCGGGAGGGTCCGCTCCATGAGATACAGGTCAATACTCTAATTATCACAAAGTCCCATTAATAAGTATCTCAAGGGACCGCCTCGTCATAGGGGTCTCAATGAAACAGACATCGCGTCAATCGGACGCCCGGTACGTGAGTTATTATAATTTTCATCCCAGGGACCCGGTTGGTTACATGTACGAACCAACCCGCCCACATCTCAACTGTACCCCGAACTCTAATAGGGTATACTCATAGGGACTGTTTCTCAACGTGATCACTAACACCGCTGACGGTTCGTCAAACGGACGTCTAGTCTGAATGTTTCCGGCTTTTCCGTTCCAGGGGCCCTGTTGGATTTCGGGTTCAATCCAACCCGACCACTATACAACTACATCCAAAACTCATGAGAAGTATTCCAAAAGTTATGTCACATCAATAGGGATCCAACAAAGTTGACGGAACGTCTATCGGACGTCCGAAGCTCATGTTATAAGCGTTTCCGCTCTGAGGGCCCAGTTGGTTTCGGGTTCGAACCAACCTGGATGTACCCAAAGTTCTCCGAAACCTTAAGTGTAATATACCGAAACGACCATATCGATCAAAGGATCGCATCGCAACAGACGGTGTATCGATCGGAGGTCTGTAGCTTATGTTATGGGCGTTTGAACAAAAACTACCCGAAAATAGGGGGTTCGGGCCCGGCCCGAGACCCCCTGGGTCGGCCCGAACCGGGTCGACCTGACCCGAGCCCGGGTCCGGCCCACTCGGGCGCGGCCCGGAGCGGCCCGGGCGGCCAGTTGGCCCAGCGCGAGCGCGCCCCGCACGGCCTTCTTGGCCGTGCCGTTGCGAAAGGGGGGGGGGGGGGGGGGCTGCCCCCCCTTAATTGATCTGCGGCCCCCACGTGGGCTGCGGGGGGGGGGGGGGGGGGACTCCCTTTGACAGTCGGGGGTTACGTCCCCTGGTCTCCCCCAGGTCCCGCGTGGCCATGGGACCTTTCTCCTGCCGCCGCGGCTTCAGCCGCAGTGGTCCCTCCTGGCGGCGCGCCGGATGTCGCCGCCTCCTTGCAGTCGGCTGGTGCCGGCTACCGCCTCCGGCCGCTGGTGCCTCCGTGCCGGCGTGGCGAGCCAATAGTGTCTTCCATGGACCACCAGACGCGCTCTGGTGGTCCGTTTTTCTTTCTGTCTTCTCCAGCGGTCCTCCCAGGACCTGCCCTTCACTGCGAAGTCTTCAAAACGCCAATGTGGCCCGCTTCGTCATCGCCTGTCGATCCGTACGTCAAATAAACATACTGTGGAGTCTTCAAATCGCCTCTACGGCCCCGACTACGGCTGCAGTTTCGTTCGGCCTCAACGGCGTGGCGCGACGACGCCGCGCATCTGTGCCTCATTTCTTTATGATTCCGCGCGGTGTCGTTGCACCGCGCCACCTTCTTTCGAACCGCAACTGCACAACAACAAAAGGGGGAGGAGAGTCGGTCGTGTTCATGCGATCCGACCTCCTCCCGATAAGTTGATATCAAGCGGCCCAAAAATAAAGACAAAGAACGACAAAGGATATTTCACGAACAAAAATTAATAAACCCCTAGCTCAAGGTGTCTTCGAACGAATGTTCATTGCGGGAATTAATCATCGTGGAAGATGGCGTCGCGGAAGAAGGTTCTGTAAGCGTTGTTGCCGTCACGGAGAAGAGAATCGTCGGTGTCGCGGTACAGTACACGACGTCACGTCGTCGATCTCTGAGGATTCAATGTTCTTCGTCAGCGACGGTGCGTTCTTCGCATTTTTCAAGGAGGAAGAAGACGATTCCAAGGTTTGAGCAATTTCTCTTCAATCCCTCTCGTACAACGAACCAACCATTAATTAAATAAGACTTGTCTTATTTAATTAACACACAAGCCAACACCTCAATTTGAAATTCAAATTAATTCATTCAATTAATTTATTTAATTGAATATTTTTAACCATCCAATTAATGTGAGTGTTGACTCGACATTTAATAGGGGGTGCGGGTGTGTTACAAAATTAATGGGGGGGGTTTGGAGGGTTAGAGAATTTGAATAGGTGGGGACCGTGTGGGCCCCATATCACTAATATCCTACCGAGAGTTATGATTTATTGGGTCCCACCCCAACTCCCTCACATGGATGTTTAACCAAAAAGATATAAAATTTAAATTGGTTGCACAAATTTTATTTTTATTCATTACTTAACCCATTATTTTAATAACCACACCCGAGAAAACACAACTCCAGAAATGGTATTCCTAAGAAAAAACCAGTGCTATGATTTTATCGGTGCCCTCAGATTTCTATTCCAAGCACCGGATTAAAAGTTAGAAAAACCCGATCGTTCGTTCACTGAACGTACCCGAGCCTAACTTCAGAAATTGATTTCGGGGACACTGGGCCTCGAAATCAGGCGCCGTCAGAAACTACGTACTCGCAAAATTACAAAGAAAATAAGAAAAAACAATTCCTTGAAATTTTTAGGTCTTTACAATGTGTGTGTGTGTGTATTTATTTAAATAATTTTGCATAAACTTACATGTATTTATATGTATATATATGGGTGTGAGTATATATCTATATATATTAAGGGATTATATATCTATATATATTGAATAATGTTTGGATTACTGACATCATTTTTTTTAAAAACCGAAATAAAAGGAGATGTGAATGAAATTAAATAAGGTGATCCTTCCGATTTTAAAACAAGGAGACAAATTTATTAATGTAATAATGATAAAAATATAATGAAAAAAACATTAAAAAAAACATAAAAAACAAATCTTACAATACATTAGTTGGGATATTAATTATATCTTATCCAATGTGTCTCTATATACTCTGTCTAAGAATGAGGGACCATTTTATTTTGAGCCACATACATCCCCGAACCATGGGGGTGAAATCCTCATCTCTAAGTCTCCATTTCAAAATACATATCCTTACTATCCCAATTAGTGTTAACATCCATGACTGGATGTTTGACATCTTTTGTAATAAAAATATTTTCATTTTCCAATTTAACATTGTTTTTTCAAAATCAATCGAATAAAATGAGTTCTTAATAATCAGTTGTGAGGGTCCCTGCTCACTTTTCCTAGCCTTAACTTTATCATAAATTTTTCAAAAGACAAATTAGTTCCAAAAATATCTATGAGTATCTCTTTGAGAACTATAATGGTATCCACTAGTGGTTCTAGATTACCACAACCCTATTGATTTAGAGTAGAAATGGTCATAACCTATTAAGAGATCCTCAAATGTTCATGTTCTCTAATTCCACTACTGCTCATATCATTTAGAGTGGTCATACTAGAAGAATATAGTAATGATTCAACAAAAATATTTATAATTTTTACATATTTATTTTTCATTGTATATATTTATATATAATGATAGGTATACATATGTATTTTATTATCCTACCCCATCCAATTGTCTTGAGAGAGATGAGGAATGCTACTTGACCTTAAGCGACGTTCCCTGGGTGCCAATGTATGGAAATAAATTCCACAAGATTCAATAATCATTTGGGAATGATTTCCCTTAAGATAATATCAACCAACCAAATAGTCCATTACAAAAAATGCAACAAGATGAATGTCATCAAAACTATCCAACCCAAATATTTCTAAAAAAACCAAACTAATCCATAATAATTCCCAAATTCTAACTTAGGTCAATAAATATACCATTTATTGAAGTCACCCCTTAACCAACATCCCAAGAACAACCGCATTTCTATAAAAAAGTATTAATTTTAAACCACCTTTCAGAAAACATTTTTCATAATCAAACACTAACGATTTTAAAATCAATATATTCTAATCACACAAAGAGCCCCTTATTTCGACAATAACTCATTTCCCCCAGAATCTCCCTAATCATCACAAAATAGGTTTCCAACATGATTTACACATCATTGTATCAATTAATTTCAAGAAACACAACATTATTGCAACCAAGGACACTAATTCTAACCATCTGGAGTGGAGAGGGAAGCCACCAACATTTTGGGTTTTGGATAAATCGACCCACAATCAACAACACCTCAAATATAGACAAATGCTATGCTAAACTAACTCTAGATATCATTCCCAAATATTAACTAGCCTTATTATCAATTTCCAAGGAAACACATCTATATTTCTACATTCAACAAATGTACATGTAGAAAAACTAGAGATAGGGAAGAGTAGATATAGAGATTACCCAAGAGAAACCAAGATGAGAGAATTTATGAATACAAACCACCATCAAACTGCTTTGATACCCCTTTGAATCTCATCAAAAATTAGTGGGATAGAACCCCTAGAATTTAATAACCAATGATACCAAGTGATGATTGAGTGGGATAGAGTTTTGGTGTTTTTAGGGAAATCCCGAACAATATAATATTTTAAAACCATATTTTGAGAGGGTGTCACGGTTAGCGCGCATAGTTAGACAAATTGTAAGCTGGACATGAGCATGTTTATTCTTTTAAGGGGATCCTCGGATGGAACACCCTGCACGACTAAGCAAATAGGGTGAGAACCATGTGTATCCCACTGCCTGCATGGTTCATCTCTCATTGTTTCCCCAAAACATGCTGAAATATTGCAATATTAAAAAAGCCTCCAATCATATTCAAAACCATTACAAACTCTCCCAAACTCTTTCGAAATGACCCAAATCACTTTAAAAACATACAAATGCACGATCGAAGGCAACATACCTCAAACTGGTGGTGCAACATTCTCCCCACAATTGGACTTTATATCCTCGGAAATAAGAGAACCATATTGTTTCTGAAAGAGCATGGTTTATTTCTCGACCATCTCTTTCTCCCACTCCCATGTCTTTTCCTGAATATGACTATTCTATCACCTATCCTGAACTAATCTAATTATTTTACCACACACGAAATTATCCTGCCTATCCATAATTTGAACTAGCACATTCACCAAGGAAGCATCTAGTTCTAGCTCAAAATTCTCCCAACGAATCACATGGTCACAATCCAGATAAATGTTTTTCAACTACGACTCATGAAACATATTTTTCATGATGCTAAACTGTGGTGGGAAATCCATCTGATGATCCAAAAATCCAATACGCTCAAGTATCTCAAAATTCCCAATTTACCTTGGATATATCTTACGAGATTCTTAAACCGATGATGTCCCAACCTAAGAGAGATTCTAAAAACCACATGATCACTAACCTCGAATGACAAAAGTCGTCGATGATGGTCAAAATAAGATTTTTGAAAACATTGAGCCATCTCCATAGTCTTTTTAATCAACCTCATTTTCTTGATAGTTTCATAGACAAGGCTCGGTCCAAACATAAATGTCTCACCCATTTCAACCAAACATACTAGAGAATTGAATTAATACCCATAAAATGTCACAAATTTTTTTCTTGTATTTAATTTTGATAATATTTATTATTAGAGAATTACCCCAATATTATGTGATACTCCTATGATCCTCCAAAATCCATCACACAATCCCTTTACATACACTCAAAATTTTTTTATCATCCCCTCAGATTGGCCATCCGTCTGAGGAAGATACGCTATGTTCATCGTCAAATGTGTCCCCAGGGCATGCTACCAGGATATCCAAAAAACGAGATGTGAAACTCGAATCTCTATTTAAAACAATAAAAAATGGAACACCATGTGTCTTTACCACTTCAAAGATATAGATTTTATAGTGATCTTCCACTATATGAGATTCAAAAATTGGGATGAAATGGGATGAATTTTTGAGACGATCCACAATCACGGAAATGGAAACATGTTTACGATCTATTTTTAGAGGACCTATCAAAAAATACATGGTTATCTTCTACATTTTCCATACTGGGATAGGTAAGTGTTTCAACATGCTTGCTGGCAATAAATTCTCAACCTTGACATGCTGACATTTCAAGCATCTCGTAATGAACTCCAACAAATTTCGTTTCATACACTCCCACCAAAACTGGGCTTTCAATTCCTAGTATATTTACTAAGTTACATGATGAAATGATCACATGGAGTGATTATATGCCAAGATATTTCATCCAGACAAGCCACTAGTACCACCATCTTATTATGAAAACACAAGACTTAATTCCCATTCAGTCCCTAGGCCTAAATGGTCTCCCCACCATGGGTTTTCAACTTCATCTCTATACACTCGGAACCAATGGCATGTGCCTCATTAAGTAAACTATCCAAGTCAAGAACCGGTGATACTAGAATGAAGACCACTATGTTTCCCTAGTATTGACATTCCAACTTCATGTCATCTATGATTGACATCAACATCCACTGATCTAATGCTTGTTCATGAACTAATCAAAAACAAGCATCTAGAAATATTCTTTCCATCTCCTTTTCTTCAAATTTGAATCTATCTATGAGAAAATATGAATTATGCTCGTGTAATCGGTAAACACCATGAATTTCTAACTAAAGAGATAATTAGAACACGTTTTTAATTCATGAAACAATAATGCCAACTCTAAATCATGTGATGTGTAGTTCTTCTCATGCAACCTCATATAAGGTGAGCCATAAAAAACCACATGATCCCCTTACACGAGAACACACCCAAACCCTAATCCTGATGTGTCACAGTACACCACATACCCTTTCCATGGCTCAAGAAATACTTAGATTGGTTTTTAGGAATGGTGATCATTTATCTCTTCAAAGTATTCCTAACACTCCTCATCCCATTAAAATAGGATATTTATCCTTGTCAATGCTATCATTGGAGAAGAAAATCCTGAGAAATCATGAAACAAATGCTGATAATATCCTTCTTGACCAAGGAAGTTCTATATCTCGAAAATGTTCTTTGGTAGTTTCCATGAGATAATAGCCTCTATGTTTTCTAGAGTAACTGAAACAACACTCTCGAGAATAACATGTCCATGGAAATGAACCCCTTATATCCAAAAATCACACATTGTGAATTTTGCATACAAACAATGATCCCTCAATATCCCCAACACTATCTCTATGTTCAACTCATGCTCCAACCATGTCTGTGAATACACCAATATATCATAAAAAATACCATCACAAAAGAATCAAGATGTTATTGAAATATATGATTTATCAATTCCATGAACACTACTACTGCAATCATTAGTGAAATGGGAATAACCACATACTCCTAATGGTAATATCAGCTTCTGAAAGCTATTTTTGGAATATTCCCTCCCCCATCTAAAATTTTTGTTACCTCGACATCATATAAAACATGGGGAACAGCCGAGCACCTCTAAACTAGTCAAACAAATAGTCAATGCATGAAATTGGATATTGTTTCATTATAGTAACCGGGTTAAGTCTATGATAATCAACACATACCCGTAGAGTTTCATCCTCCTTTTTAACAAAAAAATGCAGCATTTCCCATAGAGACGTGCAAGAAAAAATGATCCCTTTTCTTTTTAAATATTCTGAATGAATATTTAATTCCTGCAATTCTCTTGGTTACATACTATAAGATATTTGTGAGATAGGACTGGTCCTCAAGAGGAGTTCAATCATAATCTCCAATTCTATAACGGGTGGTAACCCTGAGAATTTTCCAGGAAGGACATCCATAAACTGATTGAAAACCGTTGGAAGAACACTCTACTCAACACATTCCACCTATTACAATGAAAATGTTACGAACTCATACGAGATCATTCTAATAGCTGGTGGAAACAAATTTTTACACCCATCTTTTCATTCTTCTATCCCTCTAAAGAGATGTTCAATGAAATCCTCTATCATAAAACTAAATTTTTGCACATATAAATATTTTTGGGCCTTAAAAATATATAACCAATCCATTCCCTAGATTTTATCATAAGATTTCATCTCAGGAAATTAGAAATCCCACATCAATTCAATACCATCCAAAACTAAGCAATATTATATACAGAGGAATGGTTGACACACTCTTTTACCCAGAAGAGTTTTTATTTTCAAAATATAAGGAATCATTCCAATATGTAATCCAAAAAAATAAACAATTCGAGATGTAATAAAATAATTTGAAACAAAAGAATCAAACAAACAATACTGGAAACTTATCCTTTACCAACGATTGTATACACTGTTGGTTGTGGAGCTGTTGGGATAGTCATATCCCAACAGTTATATGAGAACTGTTGGGATATGGAATTTAAAGTATTATATACAAATGGTTTCATGTAACTATTGGTATAAATCATTAAAAATGATTTGAAACCATTGTAAATATCAAACATCATGTCCAAAAAAAGTTTTTCAAAATGTTGGTATAGACTTTTACTAATGGTTCCCCACAAAAACAATGGTAAAATTCATGTAAAAGTTTCAATAGCAATAGTAAGTAAATTGTTGGTATATATTTTGGACAATGTATTACATGAAACTCTTTTCATTTGTTTAGTATAGAAATATATGCTAATGGTTTACAACCGTTGTCATAGTCTTCATACACCTTCAGCAAGCCTACCTCCCCCCTGTCCACCTACAACACTTCCACCAGTAGGTATGCCTCCCCCTATACATAATTCATAAAAAATTATCAATAACTATAGAATATAATCATAATTATGTATGAATTCATACAGAATTCATACAAAAAATAATTCTCAATAACTAAAATTATGTATTTAATTACACACATAAAAATTAATATTTCATCACTCATAAGTTAATTAACAATTAACACACACAGAAATCAATTCAGAATTCATGAGTCAATTACCCTATGTAGTCTAGAATTCTGAATGGAATACATAAAATATTGAATTATCTATGACACATAAATAATTGAATATATAATTCAAAATGTAATAACCCACATATAAGAAAATCATGTTTTAGGTTTTCAACATGGAATTGTTGTTCATAGGCATGGGTGAATTCTGAAGTGATTTGAACTTCTTGGATAATGTGGTATTGATGTTTTAGTAAGGGGTAATGTGAAGTGGGGGGGGGGGGGGGTGGGGGATGTACAGGGTATTGGGGGGGGGGGGGGGGTTGTACAAAGTGGTAGGGGTGTCTATGGGTGGGGTAATCTAGGGGGTGTGGTGAGTGTCTGGGGGTGTAGTGTCTAGCGGAATGGGGTTGTCCAACGAGGCTATCCAGGGTGGTGGGGGCACTGTCTGTGGGGATGGGGGGTGTCTAGTGGTTGGGGGGTGTCTAGGGTGGTGGAGGGGAATTTCCATTAGGGTGGGCGTGTCTAGGTGTGGGATGGTTTCTTGGGGGTTTGAGGTTGTTCGGGTGGGATGTGGGGCTGTTAAAGGGGTATGTGGAGTCCAGGGGGTGTCCAGGGGGTGGGGATGTCACAAAGTTCTGGGGGTGTCCAGGGGGTGGGGTGGTGTTCAGGAGGGATGTAGGGCCTATTTATGGGGTTGGGGTCTGTCCAAGGGGTTTGGGGTGTTGGGGGGCTATCTAGGGGTTGGGGTTGTATAGGGGTGGTGTGGGTGTCCTGAGGTGGGGGTGCTCTAGGGGGTGGGTTGGTGTCTAGGGGTTGGGTGGGATGTCCTGGGGGTTTGGGGGATATCGAAGGGGTTAGGGGGTTTCCGAGGGGGGGGGGGGTGTCCAGGGGTGGGGTGGTGCCCGGGGGGGGGGGGGGGGGCTCTCAAGGGGTTTAGTTGGGGGGGGGGTGTTTACAAGTTGTGGGGGTGTCCGGGGGTCGGGGTGTCTGGGGGTGGGGGCCATCTAGGGGGTGGAATTGTCCAGGGGGTGGTGGTCTTTAGCGGTGGGGGTGTCCTGGGGGTGGGGTGGTGTCAAGAGGGTGGGGGTTGCCCAGGTTGGTTGGGGGATTTCAAGGGGGTTCAGGGGTGTGCAGGGGGTGGGGGTGTCTGAGTGGGGTGGGCAGGCTGTCCACAGGGGCGTGGGGATTTTGAATGGGGTAGGGGTGTATAGGGGGTGGCGGTGTCGAGGGGGTGGAGGCTATCTAGTGGGGTGGTGTGGGGTTAGGGTTTGTCCATTAGGGTGGGGATATCCAAGGGTGTGGTGTATATGGGTGGGGTGGTGTCTAGGGGATGGGTTGTTATCCAAGGGTGTGGGGGTGTCCCAGGATAATGGTGGAGTCCATGGGGGAGGGGGATTTCCATGGGATTAGGGGGATTTCTGAGGGGGAGGGGGTTGTCCAGGGGTTGGCGGATTTCTAGGGGTGTCTTGTAGGTGGGGTTGAGTACATGGGGAATGGTGGGGCTTCCTAGGGGGTTGAGGGGTTGTCCTAGGGGTTAGGGGGAATCCATGTGCTG
This sequence comes from Viscum album, assembly GCA_963277665.1. Classification (NCBI taxonomy): domain Eukaryota; kingdom Viridiplantae; phylum Streptophyta; class Magnoliopsida; order Santalales; family Viscaceae; genus Viscum; species Viscum album. Next base: position 1,345,596,292 of record OY728155.1, on the reverse strand, counting down.
GGGTGCATTCCAAGGTTGGGGGATTTCCAGGGTGGTGGATTCCTAGGGTGGTGGTGGTGTTCGGGGGGGGGGGGGGGTGGATGGCTTCCAATGGGTGGGGGGTGGGGGGGTCGTCCAGGGGGTTTGGGGATTGTACAAAGGGAAGTTCGTGTCTGGGGGGGTCCGTGGGTGGGGGTTGTCCAGGGGGGTGGCAGTGTTTGGGGGGGGGGGGGTTCTAGGGGCGGGTGGTTTTTAGTGGGGTGGTGGGGCTGTCGAGGGGGTTTGGGGGCTATCCAAGGGGGCCGAGGGAGTCTGGGGTGGGGGCACTGTCTAGTGGGGGGTGTCCATTGGGATGTGGTGTCTAGGGGGTGGGGAGGATTCCAGGGGGTGGAGGGGCTATCTATGGGGTTGGAGGTGTCTACAGGGATGGGGTGTTTGGGGGTGGGGGTTGTTTAGGGGGTGGGGGATGTCTTGGGGTTGGGCGTGTCTTGGGGGTGGGGGTGTCCAGGGGGTGGGGTGGTGTCCAAGGGGAGGGGCTATCCAGGGTGTGGGATGGGGGATGTCCAGTGGGTGGGGGGGAGTGTCCAAAGGGGTAGGGGTGTTTAGGGAGTGGGGTGGTGTCCAAGGGGTGGGTTTGTATGTGGGGGGGGGGGGAGGATATTTAAGGGGGAAGGGGATGACTAGTGGGGATTTCTAGGGCTGGATGTTTTCCATGGGGGTGGGTGTGTCAGGTGGTTGTGGGGTGTGTCTAGGGGGTGGACTCGTATCTAGGGGTGGAGGGGCTATCCATGGGTGGGGGTGTCCAAGGGGGTATGGGTGTCTGGTGGGGGGGGGGGGGTATCAAAGGGGGTGGGGGTAATTCAGGGGTGCTGGGGGTGTCCATAGGGTGGGGGGTCCTGTGGGTGGGGTGGTGTCTAGGGGGTGGTGGTTGTCAAGGGGGTTTGAGGCTATCTAGGGGGTGTCCGACGGGGGGGGGGGGTGGTTGCCCATGGGGTGGGTGCTTTCCCATGGTGGTGGGGTGTCTAGGTGGTGGTGGGGTGTTCTGGGGTTGGGGTGGTTCCTAGGGGGGTGGATGGGTTGTTCAGTGGGTTGGGGGTTTTCCAAGGGGATAGGGGTTTTGGGGGTGGTGGTGGGGGGGGGGGGCTCTCTAGGTGGTGGGGGTGTCCTGAGGGTGGGGGTGTCCGGGGGTGGGGGGGTGTATAGGGGGTTGGGGACCTATAAAGGGGGTTTGGAGTGTCCAGGGAGATGGGGTGTCCAGGTGGGGTGGGTGGGTTGTCCACGGGGGTGTGGGGATTTTGAAGGGTATAAGGGTGTTTGGGGAGGGGGGATGTCCATGGGGTTGGGGGTTTCTAGGGGGTGGGGGTGTCTAGAGGGTGGGGAGGTGTTAAGGGGGTGGGGTTTGTCCATGGGGGTGGGGGTGTCTAGGGGTGGGTGGTGTCCAGGAGGTAGGGGCTCTCTAGGGGGATTGGTGTGTTCAAGGGGGAAGGGTTCTCAGGGGGTGGGGGCTGTCTAGGGGGAGGGAGAGGGGGGTTGTACATGGGGATGGGGGTGCCCTGGGGTGGGGTGGAATCTAGTGGGGGCAGTAGGGGTTGTCCTACCGGTTGGGGATGTCGAAGGGGGTAGGGTTGTCTTGGGGTTGGTGGGGTGTCTAGGGGGAGGTGGGCTCTTCAGGGGGGAGGTGGGTTTCTCGAGGGGTTGGTGGTGTCTGGGGGGGGTGTTGGGGTTGTTGGGGGGCTATCCAAGGGGGAAGGGTGTGTCTGGTGGTGTGTTTGTCGGTGGGGGTTCAGAGGGGTTGGGTGATGTCTAGGGGGGATGGAGGGGATCTCTAGGGGTTAGGGTTAACCAAGGGGGTATGGGGTGTCCGCTGGGGGGGGGGGGTGTCCAAGGGTTGGGGTGTCTATGGGTGGGTTGGTGTCCAAGGGGGGATATCCAAGGGGTTAGGCAGTATCAAAGGGGGAAGGGGGGTGTTGGGGGGTGGGGTGTTTTCCATTAGGGTGGGGTGTCCAAGGGGTGGGGTGGACTGGGGGTTTTTGGTGTCCAGGGGGTGTGATGTTGAGGGGTTTGTGGCCTATCCAAGGGGGTAAGGGGTGTCCCTGGAGTGGGCGTGTCTAGGGGGGAAGGGGGTTTGTCTAGGGGGTGTTGGGGGGGAGGGGGTTGAATCAGTCACAACAAATTATCATGTCATGTTTTATTATTTGTAGGTAAATAAATAAAGATAATGTGACCTATATAATCAAACATACATTCAGTCACTACAAATCATCAGTCATCAAATGTCAGTAATATCAGTCAAAAATGAAATGGATCAATTTTTCCCTCATCACCATCAATATCATCATCATCATAATTAGCCTAATCCATGTCCTCATCTTCATCCCCATCATCATCCCTGCCAACCAAAATGGAGTCCTCCTCACCCTCATAATCCGCCTTCGCCTCCTCCTCCTCCTCCCCCTCCTCCTCTGTTCCCTCATCCTCCGCCTCAACCTCATTTTACTCAGCCTCACCCTCCTCCTCCTCCAACGTTCCCTCCCCCTCATCATTAGTCTTCATTCTCACTATATCATTCCAATACATTTTTATTGATATTTAATCATATATAAATGTATTCTGGAGTCTGATTATCAATGGAAAGTTCCACATTAATTTATGTGGCACACAGGATGGTGTTCCCCCAGCTTTTGGCTTCTAGCTGGATGTAACACATTTTATAAAATATTTTTTTTTTCAGTTTCTTCCCATAATAAACTGAAATGTTTTGGGAAAGCAAGATTTTTTTTCTTGAATATCTATTTTCCTCAACTAAATTCCATGCCATATAGTGGTTAGAGGGAATATATGCATAATATGAAGGTATTTCAATCAAGAATGTAAGGTTTTAATCGCTATAAGTATTAGAACTCCCATACATAGATTTCCCATGAAACAATCCATTTTTATATTCTAGAATTTACATTTAACCGCATTGTTGTTATATTGGAGTCATGTAAGTATCACTCCATTTTTTCACCTAGACAACGTAAACATATTTATTAGATGCATCATGTGTGCTCATATCGAAGTCTTCAGGAGTCAGAATCCATTATTTTTTATGATGATAAATAAAAAGAAATATCTCATATTATAAATTATCCAATCTACTCATATCATTTAGATCATCAGTAATTTTAGATTTAATTTTCCTTCCATTGTGTTACCACATAGAGCAGTTTTCTAGGAATCCATATTTGGTTCTGTGGTAGCTGACTTCATCATGGCTCAACCAAGGTCTTCCAACACATTTTTAACATGGGTAGTGTATGTGACTACTACCTAAAGCATTTTGAAATGAAAATTTTAAAAAGATACCCCAATTGTATTGAAAATCTCATGATATCTGATTGGTTTCATACATCCAACTTCAATCCATTCGGAAAAAATGTTATTATAAGTCATTTTGTAAAACAATTCATTAAGATTTATGTTTCATCAAAAATATTTTTAATTAAATGTTATTTTTTCACATTATATGAAAACATAACTCACACACTATTCTATATGAAAATCATAATATAAGAGACAATGATAATATATTTATAACAAAATATCATTGAATAAATATATATGAGTGTACAAGAACATGTACACTTATGGAGGAGAATTATTCATGAGTTGAGTAAATTTTAGATCGAAGAAATTTTATATTTTACTATATTATTTGAGTGATCATATACACTACCAAAAGGGGTGGGGAGCTATCCTGGGGGTAGGAGCTGTCCTGGGGGTGGGGGTATTCAGGGAGTGGGGGTGTCCAGGTGGTGGATTGGTTTCTAGGGGGGATATCCAAGGGGGTGGGGGTGTCCAGGGGGTTGGGGCTATCTAAGTGGTGGGGGTCTGTCCAAGGGGGTGGGGCTATCCAAGGGTGTGGGGCCTTCCAAACAGAGGTGTGGGTGTCCAGGGGGTAAGGGTTTCCAGTGGGGGTGGTGCCGAGGGGGTGGGGTGGTGTCTCTGGGGGTTATCCAAGGGAGTGGGTGGGGGTGTCTAGGGAATATGAGTGTTTTTTAGGGGGATGAGGTGTTTTCCTTTGGGTGGTGGGGTGTCCAGGGGTGTGGTGGTGTTCGGGGTGTGGGGGGGGGGGGTGTCCACGGGGGTGGGGGTGTCCACCCTCAAAAATAGGGTTGTTTAATCCTATTTTTATCCAATTGTAGATTGATTTCAAGCCTATTAAAGATGACATAAAAGATTGTTGGTGTAAACAATGAATATCATAAATATAAATCACAACACATCTAATTGTAAACACACCTCCAAATATCATACATGGATTGGATGTTATCATCCACTCTAAATATTGTATATGAATTATCTAAAAATCACCTAATTGAAAACACACATCCAAATGTTGAGCTAGGTATACGACATATTGATGCCTTGATAGGCAAGATGAGTGCTAATTCCATGTTGTGATACAATGTGTATGTTTACAAAAATTTTAGTGTGTGTCAAATATGATCCTATGTATGTTTTTTGGGAATATGAGCCATGTTTATATGGGACACTACTCATGGGATTATGAGCCTTATTATATAATTATGTTATATGGAGTTATATAAATGTAAAATTTTCATGCGATCCGTATGGATAGTGGATAATATCCTGAGTGAGATTTCTTTATAGAGATCACTTCTTCCTGGAAGGTTAATGGTGAGTGTTGGTATGGATCTTCCAGAAATGTCTTAATGTGTGAAAGAAATTATACATTGGTTATATGGGATTCCAATTGTTTTTATAGTATCCGAGTAGAAACCCCCCAGACATCCCCATAACCATGCTTCCCATACCCTTTCAACCCACACGCGGATATCCCACCCCCTCCTCCCTGGAAAACCCACAACCATTCTTCCACCTGGACAGCCCACCACCACCCCCCTTGACAGACCAAACCTCTCCCTCACCTAGATAGTCCACCCCACTAGATAGCCCACGCCCTCCTTAGAGAGCCCACACCCCCTCCCCTACAGACCCCTACCCTATACGGCCCCCTTGACAGCTCCACACCCCATCTGGATAGCCCCCCCATGGAAAGCACATACTGTCACTCATCCATTTGGTTATCCCACCCACCCACCACCCCTTGGACATCCCCCAAACCCTCTCTTACAGCCCCTAACAACCCCTAAAACCCTTTTAGACACCCCCACACCTGGACAGTCCCCCACCTATAAAGCCTCCCACCCCTAACTAGACAACCCACCCTACCCACAACCACCACCACTTGGACACCCCACCCAAGACCCCCCTCAATCCCCTATCTGGATAGCCCACTCCCCCTGGGCAACCCAATGCCCTAGACATCACACTCCCCCTCCCCCACCTGGACAGCCCACCCCCACCCACCATGACAGTCCACACACCAGGATAGCTCACACCCCTTCCCCCACCTATACACCCCACCCTGACCCCTAGACAATCCACACCCCTCCTTGGGAAGACAATACCCCCTCCCCCACACCAATGTAACCCCACCTGTAGTTCCTATACCCCTGGAAAACCCACCCTTCCACCCTAGGCAACCCCCACACATAGAAATCCCCCTAACCCCCCTGCAGCCCCCCTCATGGTAATTTTAATTAAAACGATTTTTTTTATTAAAAAAGGAAAACTATCATGCATTATCCATTTCATTCCAAACAACCCATTCAATTTATCAAAACATGATAAATTAAATTTATAAAAACATGAAAAATTCATTGTATAAGGAACTATGGGTCACTTAGGAAATTTCATTGGGGAATGGGGAAATAAAGTACATTATTAATTCTAATTTAAAAACTGGGCTAAGCACTTAGGAGGATTGCTGGTGTCTCAAATGTGTTGTGGTGTTCAGGGGGGATATCTAAGAGGGTGGGGGCTATCTAAGGGGGTGGAGTGTGTCTTGTGGGTGGTGTTTGTTGGGGTGGGGGTGTCCAGGGTGTGGGGGTGTCCAGGGGCGGGGGTGTCCAGGGGGTGGGGGGTGTCCCGGGGGTGGGGCTGTCCATGGGGGGTGGGGGTGTTCAGGGGGGTGTGGTGGGGGTTTCTAGGGGGTGGTGTGTCCAAGGGTTGGGGGTGTTCAGGGGTGGAAATAAAAATATAATACCTTATAAATTACCTATTCCTAATCCAACCAACATTATAATTTCAATCAGTCACCCAACCAATATCCAATTCATCGTCAATATCAGTACCCTTCCAATTATTCCTTAAACAAAAACTATAAATACAAAATTCAAATACAATTTTCAACAATACTATAGTCCAAAAAAACTACCATATCACCCCCACTAAAAAATGGAAAACCACCTACACCACTTCCCCAAACGTCTCTATTCTCATCACATGGACCATCCTTATATCAATTACACACCTTTAGTTTATATGACCTAACAAACTGTTTACAATCATTGAAGTGTAGAGCAAAAAACAAAAAACAAGTCAAAGTGTTTGGTAATCCAAAAATCACATGAAATCTTATTTAGCCCAAATCAAAACAAGAAAATAGAAAACAAAAATATATTCAGAACATTAAAACTAAGGTAACAAATACTGATTTTATGTGTAGAAATAAAAAATGGCTTTATTGAAGATAGATATATGGGTGAAAGTATTTTTGTGGCCTAGGGTAAAGAGTGACCATTTGGAGGAGCTTCTGATTAGGCTGTGCAAAAGGGCGGAGTGGGAGGTGGGATATTGTGTATTTGGGGTAAACCTTTCCCAACGATTTTTAAAAACATTTTTAAAATATTCTCCTTACAAATAGTTTTAATAAACCATTGGTATATATTAGAAAAATTGTTGATTTCCCAATGGTTTGAGTAAACCATTGAGAGAATTTGATTATAATAACACATTGCCAAGGGTTAGAACAAATCATTGGGAAATGATGCATTTTTTATAGTATACCAATGGTTTAATCAAACCATAGGTATAAAACTATTCGGAAAACCACTATTTCTAGTAGTGACTGATTTTATCAATGTGGAATTTAAATGAACCAGATCTTATACTATGGATAGTTCTGATAAATCATCCACAACAGACTATTCATCTCTAAAAATATACTTTCATTCCACAATCTACACTTTATTACCATGTTGTGGCATCGTGATATTTCGACAATCACCAAAAACCACTTTTCTCTGCTGAATAGTGGTATACTACTACCCCTATCCCTTCGAGGAAAAAGACCCCTACGACCCTGTAAGAGTGTCACATACACCCTACCTCAAGGAATTTCAGAAACAATGATGGAGATGCCCCATATACTTTTATTTAAGACATGCTTGAGGTTGTGTTTTGAAATCCTGCATGATGTTCCCCATAGAGCCACATTGAAAATAACTAGGCTTAGCATAAGGCTTTTGAGAAAGATTCACTAATAATTAAATCATATTATGTGTCGTACTCTCACCCAAAAAATTAGTGCCCCTCTTCAACATGAATTCAGTGTTTGAGTTCCCACTATTCCCCTGGGGTACCAACATACGTCCCCCACATGTATCCCCCAAATGATACCGATCATCCACTGTATCCCTACTCACCATATCTATGTAATATTTTATAAACAACATCATTATCTTGGTTCGAATATCCTGGTTCAACCGAGCATAAAATATTTGTGCCTATAGTGATGTACTACCTGCCACCTTGGGTGAAAACTACACTATGTTCATAAACATAGTTACATATTCTATTACCTTCATGTTCTCATTCTTAAAAATAATGAAATCCATTGTCTATTGAATTATGAACGCATGAGGGTACAATTTTTTTTATAAAAAACTACTCAAAACCCTCCCATGTCACCCATTGATCTGTCCTAGCTTAGATCGTCGGATCACACCACTGAAGGGAAATATCATCCATCATATATGTGGCTAGTGTCACTTTCATATCTTTTAGTGTTCCCATGAATTCAAATATTCTATTCATTTTGATCATCCATGCTTCTGCCCGTTTTGGCTATGACTCAACCCTAATGGTGGGTGGATTCGTTCATTGAAACTAAACTGCATGATCAATATGATTTGGTTCATCTACATTATTCCCACATTACAAAACTTGGAAATATTTCATTGTACACTACACTAGTAGCTGGTTCACCTGAGGCTCTTGTGCAACCATATTTTCAGCATCTTTTTTTCATTTGGTCACTACGACGCATACCATATGCCAGTTCTATCAATAAAAACATCCATAAGTCCCACTCACTTAATAGAAAAGGAATAAAATATTAAAATTCATTTACACAACAACTATACCAAATAGGATTTCCCCATGTACATCTTTCCAATGTTGTGTTATTCTGAAAAAGAAACCACCCTATTTTAAAAATCAACCCACTTTCAAATTACCATAATTTTCCATGATTCAAATCCTTCTATTTTGAATCCCAAGTCATTTTTTTCAAAATCCACACATTCCTATCACACCATAAATAATTATACCCTTAATGAAACATTCATCATTGTGGGAAGTCATTTCTACCATGCATGTCATGCTCATCTCATTAGATACCCGCATGACAATGAATCTTCCAATGCCTATATGTTTCTCTATCTTCTTATGTACCCAACACTAGGGTAACATGAAGTTCAGCATAACAAGTTTAGATATATCCTTTTTTGGTATACATTCCACATTTATAATATACTACACTTTCCTACCCACATGACTTAAAGAATATACCAAGAATGAATTTCATCACCAAGACCAATAGTCAACACAGAAATACTAAATTTCATTACATATTTATTACAAAAAACCACATGTTATTAGTGAAACTAAGGTCTTGTTGTGTCAATAGCCATTACTCATTGTCAACCCCCTATCAATATCATCACACCGTGTTTCTCCATTACATAATTTAATCTCACTGATTCTTCTAAATTCATAAATTCATGTAGTTAGAGAGCCAGTTGACATGTTTCTATACACCCATTTCCCTTTCGATCCAACCACATGGTGAACCATTCATGCATTCACATTACACAATCTATCAGTCATTCCATGTCTTCCTTTATGTTACATAGTTATTAGTGTAAATTTTATACATACCAAACTACTTTCTAAAAATAGCCAATATTATCCTAGCCTTATATTATACTTTGTATGTGTACCCGTCTATTGCACATTAATAAAATGAGTGGGTGTAGTTTAGATGAAAAGATTTAAAAAAGAAATAAATTATTCTTGGCACCGAATCTCTGAATAATTTCTTTTTTTATTCATGAAACACCTCATCCTTGGTCGTATTGATATACATAACTATCTTATACTATATATCACTATGTTTTTCAAAAGCCCTTGTGTCTCAATGGCCTACGATGGCCTGAAATCCATACCAAGTGGATCAAAGGTTGTCTTTACTTAAGGACAAAATATATTTCCCAAAATACAATTTCAGTTGAATTTAACTTGGTACTATAGTACCCCCAATGTAGTGCTTTCAATAGTAATCACACTATTATGTTTATATAGTACTGAAACAGTACAATAATAATCATTGCCCTCCTGAATTTGAACATGGATTTCATATTGGTTTACATGATGAAATTACCACTCACATGAGTGTATATTTATATATATATAATGAATCTTATATAAATATGTATGTTGTTATATTTCTATGAATATATATTTATAAAATTAAGAATGAATATATATAAACATATATATATGTATTTATATGTATTTAAATGTTTTTTGATACTATTTTTAAAGTGTTCTATGAAATCTATTGAATGGATTGATAGAGCAGTAAAAAATTAACATAATAAATAATAAGAAATTAATTCAAATATCATTCTATAGTTATATGTTTAATTATTTCAATAATACATATTTAATAATAATATATTAATGATAATTTTTTTTAAAAAAAAATAAATTGTTCTAACATAACTAAATAAAATAACTTATTTTGTAAAATATTTTCCTTAATGATTCAAATAAATTAAAAATGTAAAATGGTAACAATAAATATAAAACAATCAGTTAAAACACATCATTAAATGGTTGATTTTTTTTAAAAATCTTAAAAAAATAATTTCTCATACCGAATTCAATTTATTTAATCCATCACTAAATATCAATAAATTATGAATAAATGCTGTTTCGAAACGTTGTTATTATTAAACAAAAATTTGATATTGGTAATAATATTTTAGTCTCTTAATATTATTTATAGAATTCATGATGTAACAACTCAATTTGATATACACTTCAATTTTATTATTTATTTTAATGTTATATAATGTTTTTGTTGTGTTCTCAATGTTTTTGGTTAGTTTTGTAGTGATTCCTAAGTATTCATAAGGATCCAGGGTTTGAAAATGGTCAGTGTAAACTATAAATATCCTCCTTGAAATAATGAAATATTTTTTCATTAATTTTAAAATGAAATATAGTAGCCTCATATTTTGGCCAAATTCTACTACAAATTGTGAAATTTGGAATTTTTTGGGATATATGAATTTTATATGGTTGATTCACTATTTTCCAACCCATTTGGGCACCATGGAATGATTTGTATTACCTAAATGATTGGTGTATATATTTTTTAATTATATATCCAATCTATGAGTACAAAATTATTACATTATAAAAAATGATATCAACTCCATTTCATGCAAGATAATTATTATTTTTCTCCATTACACCTATGTAATATAACTCAAGGTTTCTTTATGAAGATTTTATAATATTCTTATCTATTGCAACAAATTTTCAATGGATCGATGTGTGTTGGATCTAATATATTTAACATAAGATACCATTTAATTTCCCTTATTTATATTTATTCGAAATCCACCTATTATTCTTTGAACCAAAACTAATATTTTTTCTTATATTAATTGAAATATGAGAAATAATGTGTTTATTATGGTATATTAACATGATCTATTGTTTTAGATTAATTTTGAGCCGGAATATGAAAGTTTTTTTTGTTTATTGATTTCATCAATTGATTTAAGGAACGTTCCATCTCTCTATTATCCACATGATCTACTATATGATGTCTTCGATATCTAATTTATTTTATTTTATTATAAATGGAAACTAATTTTGATTTATTATTATTATTTATTTTTCATTATAATATTGAAATCGTTGATTTGAATATTTTTTGGGAAACCACCTTTTGTTCTAAGATTTAATTTTTTATTTTATAATGATGTGTGAATGGCGATTTATTAAATATTTTAAAAATATATGGTTTTTTAATAAATAATTTTGTTTGAGAACATGGAATATTATGGTAGTGTTAGTTCATCATTTCATTGGACATGACCTTTCCATTATAGACATGGGATGTGTTTCCAAATTTGAGTCACATGGAGAATGATTATCTTGTGATGACTAGGTGAATCGACAAGTAACCTATCTGTATTATCATACTATCACATAGAATGAATTATTGCGTGAGAAATATTCTGTGGTTTTTTTATTCCACGTGGAAATAATCTATTTAAATTGTTTCTACTTATATAATCATTTTTTCTAAATTAATAATGTACCTTTATGTTCCATTTTGAAAATATGTTATTAAAAGTCAGATAATGTTTTGTTTTACTAGTTTTATGAGTTGTGATTTTCCTTGGGGAAATTTTACATGGTATGATTACTCACCCACTGAATATGAACATTGGTGTATATAAATAGGTTTTTCATCATGACATAACTAAGGGAAATGTATCTTATATCTCTATTAGAGAATTATAACGACACATTCCAAGGAAGAATATTGGTTAATAGAAAGAATGTATTGTGTGGTAACTATGATTGCATATAAGCTTTGTTTTTTTGATATGTTAACTGTTTTTCCTGACCTTATTTACTCTAATTTTTTGGTCTCTACTCTGATATTTTAATTTTGATGGTATTTCATTGAGTTATATTTTTATACCCAATAAATCATATATTTTGGTTTGGTTGATCCCATTTTTTCTATAAAACATCTGTTTTTAAATGTAATAAAATTAAAAAATGTTTATATAATCCATTTTAATTTATTTTCTAACATTTTTGTATTTGGGACATCACCTAAGTATATTTGTAACACCCAGAGTTTTTATGAATTCTATTTTTTTAAATAAATAAACTATATTTTATTTCATGTATTGAATTATACACCACTTTAAACATTATTTATATTATAAACAAATTAAATATTGTGCTACATGCAACATCATTTTATATTGGGTTACAATAAATATTGAGTTTCTACGAAATAGATTTTTATAATAATAATAATAATAATTTAATCATGCCAATTATAACATAATCGTTAAACCTAGTAATACTAATAATAAATATTAATTTATATATATTTTTTATAATGGTTTCATATTAATAAAACATTACGACAATAATATATATATATAATTTTGAAATATATATTCTTTGTAAAATACTATTTTCTCAAAAAGACATTTTTATATAGCCTTCTATAAAGAATGTATAAATTTATTTCATAAAATTTTAAAAATTTAAATAGAAAAAAAAATTATTTTTAAATTCATAGTGACAATATTATGTTATGGGTTTTTTTGATTTTTTGGGAAATATTTCATTTTTGGATGAATAGTTAAAATATTGAATTGTAATTGAAAACTGTATTTCTATCTAATTTATATATATATTTAAATTATATTTTCATCTAGTGTTAAATGATAATTAGTTATATTATAAATAAATCAATACAATATAGAATAATTTTTTCAATTTCACATTGAATATGGAAATAAAATTATTTCAATCATTTGAAATTTTCTCTTTAATATATGTTATCTCACAGCATTGGCGGGATTGATTTTAAATTCATTTCTTCCACTTCTATGAATTAAATTTGGAAAATTTGATATACGTATTTGGAATAAGTATGAAATTTTTGGTACCAAAAGATCAAAATAATTTTATGACCAGAAAGATTAGTTAAAATAGTTACAATTAATTATAGAGATTAAGGTATAAACTAACTTACATAATGGTTATATATAGAATATAAGGTGTATAAATGTACCAAAACCATTAAAAACCATTTTATTGACATATATTGACCTTAAAAACCATAGGATGTAATTTTATTCATTATAGGAATATTATTCAATGAAATTGACCTATATGATATGTTATTTAAGGAAAAGAAAAAAAAAAGAACTTTTCATTACCTTAATAGTTATAAAACATTTGTGTAGGGAAGAAGTTATATATGTTTGGTTATAAATAATTTTTTGGAATAAAAATTAGTTATTTTTATCATCAAAATTCATATTTTATATTTAGAGATGATATAATTATAATAAATTCTGAATTAATGCCAATGCATGGAATATTTAGTTAATAATTAAAATAAATTAATGATATGTTATTAAATAATATAAAGTTACAAATAATATTATCTTAATAAAAGTGATTTTTAAGTTTAAATAAATATAAAATATAGTCCCTTAATGGACCAATTTATCTTTTATAACAAATATTGTGAACCATAAATAGAAAAAACATTGATAGTGTCGTTAGGGTTAAAGTAGTGTTTTGCGCGTTACATGCATTTCTATTCAAATTATTTTCTAACACATATGGATTTATTGATTTATAGTTTAGATGTAATATTTTATATTTATAATTTCTAAATTATATATTATTTATCACTTCAATTCAGTCTTAATTGAGGAATTACGTAGGTTAGAAAACCATCTACCAAAATGAAAAACCAAAATAAATAAAATAAGAAAACATAATGACTAAAAAAATGATGCAAATAGATTTATTCTTATGTAGTGTATGTTTGTATAGAATATAATTCTCATTTAATAATTTATTTGTAATTTTTAATTTACATTATGTATGGGATACATACCAATAGTGTTTACCTTTTTTTATTTACAAGAACGCAACTCCTTCTCAACTATAAAAAAGCATACACCCTCACCACAAATTCACATATCTCAAGAACTTAAGATCAAACAAAATCATGATATAATATCCTCCAAACATACATATTCTCAAATTATAATCATAAACATTGGTAGGAATAAATCCAAGTATTTCCTTTTGTGAAAACCAAACGGAGTTACTTGAAAATTTAGGAAACATTCATACACTAACACTTTTTCTGTCTTCTTTTCTCAAACCACATAATTTTTTATTATTGAATTATTTTATAAAAAAATCATTATAATAAATATAATTAGATGTTTTTTTAAATTTTTTCTTACTAATAATCAAATTTTCATCAAATTGGATACACAATCATTGTTTATGTGTACAATAGACAACCACCGCACGAACCAATTTCATTCATTCCTTCATTTCCAAATTTCATGGTTGGGAAAATGATTTAAATTATATTATTAGATGATATATATTATATTTTGTATTTATTTATTATTATATAATTATTATATACCACATACCTTCATAATATCAATTTTTTGTAAACACAATATCTTCGTTTTTTGATGTGTGGAAAACCACCTCCTCATAGTGATGCAACTCATTTACACATTACATTGACTGTATTAAGGGTGATTTTGGTTAACTTATATAATATATATGAAATAAGAGTGATACTATAACGATAATATATTTATATATATTTCATTGATATTCATTCTTTCAACTGGACATGAAAACAAAAACATCATTCATGCGTATGTTTGATGTACTGTCTCCATTAATGGTGAATTAAATTTAATATTTATATATTTTATATATTATTATAAATACATATATAATTGATATATATGATACTAATATCATTATTTAAATTTTTTAAATAATTAAATCATGATTTAAGTAAGTGGATAAAGAATAACAAGTCAAAACATATACGAAAAAAAGTGATTATTAACAAAAACATAACATTAACAATTAATTGTTAATAAATGGGTAAAATAGAGTCCTAATAAAATAATATATGGTATGATATTTAATTATAAATTTCTATCATAGATTTATTATAATATTATATTTTTTAAAGGTGATTTTAATGTGTTCAATGCATGCCAAAACATAAGGTAAGGATTTTTTTGTCTCAATTTTATTTTCATGAGATTTATGAAATATTCACCACATATTATTTTGTATGGGGTATATAATTCTTATGAATGAATTATATTATAATAATCCTTAAATATATTTGTATTTAAATATCAATTTTATGATCTCTATTATGAGTGGTCTGTAACTCAAAAGTTACCAAACTAGAATGGTATTTTTTTCTCAATTTTCACAAGTGTTTTTTATGAACCTATTTTATTTTACTATGTTTATATATTAAGATTTTAAATTTTTTTATGAATCAACATACTTTAATGATATTTTAATACTCATGTAATTTTATTCTTTCCTGGGGATTAGGATTCAATGTTTCAAAGGTAGTAAGAGTTTATTTCTATAAACTTATTATTTGTTAGAATTATTTATGATTATGCTTCCATTAATGGAATATTTTGATCTATCTTCCAATAATTGTCCTGATTTGTATTATCCAATTTCCATTACTTATATATAAATTTATTGGTACAATTTTTCCACTCTTTTGTAATTAAGATAATTATGAATGTTATTATTAGAAAATTTTACCTTAGATATATATTATACAAAAAAATTGTTTTATTAAAAGATAATGATTTGTAAAAGTTATTTTATAAAATTTTTTAAGAGATATTTTCATCTAATTTTATATGAAATGGATTGAGAAAATGTTTTATGATTTAAAAAAAATTAAATGGTTTCCAAAATCTCATTTAAAAATTTTCATGGTAATTTAAGAAAAAAAATATTTTCAAAATGATTTATTATTTAATAAATATTTTTTATAGAAGAAAATATATTTTAATCATAAAATGTTTTACAATATGTTAAAATTTTATTTTATAAATTTTAAATATGATTTTCATGTAAAATAATTTTAAATATATTATTCCCTAAGATATGGGTTACAATTACTAGTTATTTTCTTAATGAAAGGGTCTATGTCATGTGTAACACCTCAAGCTTCCACGGTACGCATCTCTTTGAATAATAGAGTAGCATGTGTTGTACGCATCTTCGAGTTCTAACACACACCACAACCAATCAAACTAGTCATTATGAATACGTTTATCACTTTTTGAAATTTTATACATTTTATCTTTAAAAATTGACTTCATTTTTGGATTTATAATTTTGAAATTATCCTAGGGTGAAATTTTTGTATTTTTCTGAAAAATTTCAATTTTTGATGAATAGTGAAAAACACAGAGTTATAGTTTAAAACAAAATTTTTATTTAAATAATTATTTATTTTATTTAAATTTATTTTATCTCAAAATAGTAACATAATACCTATATAAGTTCAACGTAATTCGTGGGAGTCAATTTATAATAATTTTAGATATATAAAAATTTTATTGAACTTTTCACCGTCTTTTACCCATCTCCTAGGAGAATTTGGAAATTCAAATAAAACAGAATTTAACTGCTTTGGTGAGTGGAATTTTGAAAATCAAGAGACACGGTTAATATCAAGGAGTAAAATATGGTTCAATAAGATAAAAATATTTTTTTTGAGAATAGTAGCTTTTTACTTTTATTTACCACGGTTAAAAGTAAAAAGGGTAATTAAGTGTAAAAATGATATTATTATTACCCAAACACATGAAATAATTCTATTGGATAAGTATAATTAGACCAAAAACAATATTTGGAATAAAAAATGAACCTCTTTGGTCCATTTGGATTAGAATAGGACATTTATTATTATTTTATTTAAAGAAGAGTTAAAAGAGCTAAAATCAATGTTTAAAAAATAAACCATTTTTATTATAAAGTTATACAAAAGATGAATTAGACTATAAATATTAATTAGAAATCTAAAAGTATTTCCTACATAATGGTACTTTATCTATATTTTTTAGACTTTATGTAATTTAATTTATTTATGACACAATGATAATGCAGTAATTACATTATTGATAAAATATTAAAATAATTGATATTATAAATATCCAAATAAATGTAATTTGAGACTTTTTAGGAATTACACTAATTTTATAGGTTACTATGACGTGTCATTATTGATTTAATGAAATTTATTGAAAGTAATCATGCTGTTATGATTTTCAAAAAAATCAATTACCAAATAGTATTAAAATCGACATAAAAGAGTATTTAAAACAAATATTATATTATTAATTGTAATTCTTTTCTAAAAATATAAGGTCCGGCCAAATGACTTATATAAGATTATTTATATTAATAATGAACTACTTGGTGTTCTCTTTTCTAGTTATAGTATGTTTATTAACCATATAATATAAAAATGCAAAGAGACATGGTAAATTTTAAACTATTTAACTAAGAGTTATATATAAATGATAAGGTTAATATAGTGACACAAACCTGTATAAAATCTATTGGTTAATTTTTTTTAGACCCATCCCAACCATATACTTTTAATAAGTCACATTGAAGAAATTATAACCCGAATATGAATTTATTAAAAAATAATATTTTATGTTTTTCCTAAGGTGCCCCTCAGCCTTCTAATAAAAGGAGACTCCCCCTTCTCTCAAATTAATACCTTCAAATCCTTTTGGTTCGGTAAACCCCTGAAAAAATATCTTCTAAACTTCCCTAAATTCATTTTATAGGCCTTATTTTGATCCTAAAGCCAACCTATGGAGCCCTTTTGATCAAATCAAAAGGAAGAACCCGAAAAAGAGGTAATGTTTCCACCACCCTCATTCATGTTCCTTTCTTCTTCCACATATTATTTCTTTGTTATTAACTTTATAAAATAATATCTCCAGTATCTTAAATATACCATGATTTTATTACAAATATGGTACAACAATATTTAGTATTATATCCATCCTTTGAATTACATGTCACCATACCTGCGTACGTACGGCTTACCGTGTCCACGTCTTGGTGTAATTGTTATTCAATACATTATTATTTGGATGGGTAAGATAATGATGTGTAAATGATGTAAATAATAAATATAACATAATAATGATTCTGTATATATGATATAAAATCCAATTATATATTATTTGAACACCAAAATAATGATATTGTCGCTCGTGCGTACGTACGGACTACCGTCTCCATGAACGCGATGAGATTCATTACCCATCATATCCATTCAAGTATAATTATCATTTGATGATTAAAAATAATGTTTATGGACTTGTTATCATTCTGGATATAATTAATATACATCCCATCCATAAAAAACATGGCTTTTGTATCAAAACAGATAAAAGAAAATGAGTATGTTAACACCCGAAATGACAATAATACTAATATATTATTAACAAAGCAACGTTAAAAGATCGTATATGATATCATATTAATGTATATTATTCTTTTATAATTTAATTAAAATTATTTCACCATTATACAAGATATTAACCTACCCTTGACCAAGGAAACGTACAAGGTAAGGGTTAATTTTAGAATCTCATTATTAATCAAGGTTGTTTATACGTAATAATCTATTGGGACCTCTTTATCATCAACATCCATGTTTCTTAAATTTTTTTTCCAAATCATTCATACTATTTTACAGAATATGGGTTAAATTCATTTATACCCTTGTTTGAATTTTTATAAGATGTTTACAAAGGAATCTTTCCGTCATTTTCCAAATGAGGTTCTTTTAAACCATTTCGACAGAATTAAGTTAAGAATGTCTTTTTAACTTATACTATGTGTGTGGCTATTTTACACCATTATGAAATCATTTAAGCTTCCCTTGAAAGCTTACAATAATATTTTCAAAGTAAATGTTTTATTTTATAATTATGTGACTTTTAATGGAATTCAAAAAAATAGATATTTCGGTCAAACAATTTTGATTTCATCTATGTCAACATCCTTTGATGGATTTTAAGATTATTGGAAGCTGATTTTTTATGATACAACACTTTCATATTTTATTGAAGGTATTGTGATATTTTTTACTGTGGATGTGTTATTTTTATACCATTCATGGCTTATGGAGAAAGTTTTTACATTTCGTATGCTAGTTTTAATATGAATTTTTATGTTATGTTTAAAACTGTTCATATGAGGAATGCATTGGACTTAATAAGTGATTGGTGGATCTTTCTATATCTCCTCAATTCATAAGTAGGTATCATGAGAAAAACCTATGTCTTGGCACAAGGCCTTGAAAAAATCATATTTGTAGTCTTGGAATAAGGCCTTCACTATGTGGTTATGATAGTCTGGCATTATGCATTCCATCATTATGAAAGTGGTTATTGATATTGCATGTGATTATTCGACTAGTATAATATACATGTGAATAAGAAAATTTCATTATTTCAAATTATTTTTTCCATATTATTCTTAATTTCAAGTTTAAAAAACTATTGTTTTAGTTATACATTGACTTAAAAGTTTATTCTTATCTATGAAAGTTTCCACTATATTGTAATCCTTACTCAGCATCTGAGCTCACACCTTTCTATGTTTTATTTTTCCCAGGATGTGAAGAAGTATTTTATGAATGACTAGCAGGGATAGTATGAGGGGATATGATTGTGGTATATAGAGACAAGATGTTGTTGTAGTTGTTCGTTTTATTATGTAATGTAAACATTATGAATGTATCTAGTGATACCAAGGAAAATAAACTGATCAATCATTCGAGACTTGATCATTTGTGATCATGCCAATGTTATGTAATAATGCACCGACTCTGGGTAACTGGGGTCGGGGCGTTATAGTTGTTATTAGATGAAATTTATTACAAACCTTGGAAGCTAGATTTAGATAAAATCCGATTAGAGAACATAGACCTAAGATGGACTTTTAGGATTAGTATAGAAGAACTTCATAGAATTTTGGTATTGTAGAGATTTTGTGAGTTTTCAGAGAAATACATCCCTATATGGATACGAACAGGTAGAGGTAGCTCTCGCACAAATGTATGTAAGGGTAAAACCTGAATACACCGCTTTGAGCTAGACTCGAACAGGAACTAGTGCATGACAATGGTCCTTGCTGCACTCTTGGTTATAAAACTCCTAGGGAATATTCTTAGGATAATTCCCATTTTCATTTAAAACCATTATGAAAGGTTTATAAGTATATACTTCCTAAAAAACATTTTTTTATGATTATGGATTTTATCCATAAACTGTTCAATTTATTTTAAGTGTTTTAAAAATTTGGATTTATGTATTGTGATTCATAAACAAATCTAGTGTATGCCATTGTTTAGAAATGGTGCCTTGTGGAAGGAATTGAAACTGTATCAATGAACACACTCCATGTATGGATTTACCTCATGCTTATGATATTTATAGTGGTGATGGTGATGCAACTGGTGCTGATCAGCTAATCACCGTATTGGGAAAACTCACTCAGGTTATGAATAATAACCTTACTCGTATGGAGCACACTGATCCATAGCGTGGAGGATCAATGTTAGATTGATTCATGAGGAAAAAAACACCAACATTCAATGGGAGTACAAATCCACTAGTAGCTGAGCAATGGATAAATTCCTTACAGAAAATATTCGATGCTTTGGGGAGTAGTAAAAGGGAAAAATTTATCATGGAAGTTTACCGCCTCACTGGAGATGCTGACCAATGGTGGTTATTGATATAAAAAAAGGAGGATCATGAAGTATCAAATATGTAATGGAGGGAGTTAAAATATCTTTTCTTAGAAAAATACTTTCCTTGTGACCATCGACCATATATGGAAAGAAAATTTCTAAGTCAGAGACAAAAGGAGGATGAGAATGTCGCAAAGTATGAGGCTATCTTTACAAGGATAGCAAGGCATGAAGTAGATTATATATGTAACCCAATGTGTATTATTGATCATTTGTTTTATGGGTTAAAAACATTTCCCCATCGATGATTAGTCTCACAATCCTTCTCGTCATACGATGATATTGTCTTATGTGCTATCAAGACAGAAAAGGAATTCTTCAAGTCTTTCGCCTTTAAAGAAATGAAAGAGAAAAGATATCTGTTGATCACTCTGGGAATGGAAATAAGCAAAGAATGGAAAATTTGAATATCCATCTTGTAGTAAATGTGGGATGAAACACCCTAGTACTTGCTTGAAGGGAATGAGAGTCTATTACAAGTGTGGTGAAAAAGGACACCAAGCTCATGATTGCAAGGGGAATAAAGAAGCTACTGATATTCAATGCTATATTAACAGGGAGATGGGACCTTATGAAAATGAATGTCTTAAGCGTCAGGGGAACATACCTTATAAAAGGCCAAGGTATCAAGACCAAGCTTATGCTATCACTACTACTAAGGTAGAAGCTCGGAATGATGTGGTGGCAGGTAATTTAATGGTATCATAAAGTTTGAAAAATGCTTTATTTGATTTTGGATCATCTCATTGTTTCATATCATTCCAGTTTACTAATAAAATTAGATATTTCCAATTTTATTTAACAAGGGAGTTGTCAGTCAAAACACCTAAGGGATGTATCATTTCCAAAATGTTCTGTGAATTAGTTCCCATTAGGTCATATATATGTTCTTTATCTCCATATCTCATCATCATACCCATGATTGAATTTGATATAATCCTTGGAATGGATTGGAATTCGGACCATGATAGAAAAATTTATTGTAAGAAGAAGGAGGTTACTATTTTTGATGATGATGATAAAGAACACCTTATATTTAGAGTAGAATCATCACCACTAGATTCTTATCTAGATCCACCCCCAATAGCTCAACTAAATTAAATTATCAGGGAGGAAGATAATGAAACAACTGTGGGTGAGGAATGTAATGTTCAAATAGAGGATTCACCTACTATGAATGAATATGTAGATTTGTTTCCGGAAGATTTACCTAGACATCCTCACGAATGAGAAATTCAGTTTTCCATTAATTTAATTCCTAGTTCAAAGCTTATATCGAAGACCCCTATCGAATTTCCACTGTGGAATTAGTTGAAATAAAGAATCAAATAGAGAAATTGTGTAATAAGGGATTTATTCACCGTAGTTTTTTTCTATGGGGAGACCATGTCCTTTTTGTTAAGAAGAAAGATAGATCTATGAGGTTATGTATCGACTACAGGGAAATCAACACTATAACAATAAAGAAAAAGTATCCCATACCTCACATTGATGATTTATTTGACCAACTACATGGATCTCAATAATTTTTGAATATTGACCTTCAATCTGGATACCATTAGTTGTGTGTGAAGAAAGAAGACATTTCAAAGACCGCATTTCAAACCAGGTACGGGCACTACGAGTTTACAAAAAATCCTTTTGGGCTTACTAATTCACCCTCTGTATTTATGGATATAATGAATAGAGTTTTCAAGGAATTTATTTATGATTTTTTGGAGGTATTTATTGATGATATCTTGGTATACTCCAAAAGCTACGAAGATCATGAAAATAACTTGCGCATTATCCTAAAGACTCATAGAAGACATGAACTATATGGGAAGTTTATCAAGTGTGAATTCTGGCTTCACGATATTTATTTTCGTGGCCATATTGTCTCTATGGATGGAATCTCTGATGATCCTTCTATGATAAGTGAAATCCAATAATGGACATCACCAATGAGTATAAACGAGGTATGCAGTTTTATTGGTTTAGCAGGTTATTATCGGCGTTTCGTCCAGAATTTTTCCCGATTGGATAACCCATTAACGAAGCTCACACGTAAAGGGGTTAAATTTATTTGGAGAAAAGAGTGTGAATAACTTTTTGAAGAAATGAAGATAAGGTTATTCAATGATCCTATATTGACTCTACCATCAAGGAATGATGGGTTTGTTATTTATAGTGATGCATCGAAGAAAGGACTTGGTTGTGTCCTTATGTAGAATGATAGGGTTATTTCCTATGCATCACTACAGCTAAAAATTCATGAGAAAAACTATCCTACTCATGATCTTGAGTTATTTGTTGTAATCAATGATTTGAAGATACAGAGACGCTATCTCTATGGTGAAAAAATGTGAGATTTATACTGATCATAAGAGTTTGAAGTATATTTTCTCATAGAAAGAACTCAACATGAGGCAAGTGAGATGGCTTGAACTACTCAAGGACCATGATTGCATGATACACTACCACCCGGGGAAGGGAAATAATGTGGCAGATGATTTGACCAGAAACAATCATGGTGTTTTTAACAAAATGAGAGTTTAAAGGGATCCAATTTTCATGGATCTAGTAATGTTGGATATGGTAATTACCATGGAAGGTGAAACATCGATACATTTTCAAATGGTTTCCAAACCATCTTTACTAGAAAGGATTAAGAGTTCTCAGACCGATGATGAATAATATCAAAAGAAGATTAAAGAGGTGAATAGTGGGAGATTGATTGACTTTGTGTATGAAGAATGAATTTTGAAATTTGGGAAGACACATTGTGTTCCCGATACACCTAATCTAAAAAGGGATTTGTTGGATGATGCTCATAGTTTATATTTCTCTATACACCCTAGGAGCAACAAAATGTATAGAGATTTGAAGGAACATTTTTGGTGGGACAACATAAAGAGGGAGATTTCTGATTTTGTGTCAAGATGTATGGTTTTTCAACAAGTGAAAGCTAGAAGACAAAATCCTGGAGGAGTCATGCAACCACTCCCCATACCTGAGTGGAAATGGGATAATATCACGATGGACTTTTTCATGGGACTGCCAAAGACTCCTAGAAGGAACGATGCAATATGGGTCATTGTTGATCGTCTTTCCAAGTCAGCACATTTTTATGCTATAAGAGAAGATCTACCACTTAAACATTTACAAAGACTATATATTAATGATGTTGTGAGACTTCATGGAGTACCCATATCGATTGTTTCTGATCATGATCCCCGTTTTACTTCAATATTCTGGAAGAGTCTTCAGAAGGCCTTGGATAATGAACTTTGTTTGAGCACTTCCTACCACCCTCAAACAGATGGACAATCAGAACAGACTATTAAAACCTTAGAAGACATGTTGAGATCTTTCTCACTATAATTTCAGGGTATGTGGGATAAGTATTTACCTCTGGTAGAATTTTCCTATAACAATAGATTCCATTCAAGTATCCGAATGATACCATATGAAGTGTCATACAAAAAGAGATGTCACACACCAACCTATTGAGATGATGTTGGTGAAAGAAAACTCGTAGGCCCAGAACTAGTGGAGGAAAAGATGGAAAAGGTGAAGGTAATCCAAAGCCACATCAAAGTAGCTCAAAGTAGGCAGAAAAGATATGCTGACATCCGAAGGAAGGATTTGGAATTTCAGGTTGTAGATCATGTTTTCATGAAGGTATCTCCATGGAAGGGAGTTATATGTTTTGTCCAGAAAGGTAAATTGAGTCCCAGTTATATAGGAACTTTTGAAATTCTAGAATGAATTGAGGTTGTAGCTTCTCGTTTGGCAATACCACTAAATCTCTCCAAAGTTCACGATGTGTTCCACATATCGCTGTAGATAAAATACATGCCTGACACAATGCATGTACTCACTTATGAGGAAGTAGAACTGGAACCTGATCTATCTTATTGTGAAGAGCCCGTCTAGATTCTTGATATAAGAGAACAAGTGCTGAGAAACCGGATGACTCGTCTGGTAGAAGTTCTATGGCGAAACCATAAGATGGGAGAGGCAACGTGGGAACCTGAGGAACATATGATGAAGAAACACCTGAGACTTTTTATCCAGTAATATTCTATAAATTTTCAAGGATGAAATTAGTTGAAGGAGGGGAGAATGTAACACACCAAGAT
The DNA here is from genome assembly GCA_963277665.1 of Viscum album. Classification (NCBI taxonomy): domain Eukaryota; kingdom Viridiplantae; phylum Streptophyta; class Magnoliopsida; order Santalales; family Viscaceae; genus Viscum; species Viscum album. The sequence goes on along the minus strand of OY728155.1, from coordinate 1,345,571,545 downwards.
TCTACAGTACACTTCTCTTTGAATAATACAGTAGCATGTGTTGTACGCAAATTCGAGTTCTATCACACCCCAAAACCAATCAAACTTGCTGTTATGAATAGTAATACCCACTTTTTGAAATTTTATACATTTTATCATTCAAAATGGACTTCATTTTTGGATTTGGAATATCGAAATTGGCCTAGGGTGAAATGTTGGTATTTTTGAGAAAACTTTCAATTTTTGATGAATAATGAAAAACACTAACTTATAGTATAAAACCTAATTTTTATTTAAATAATTATTTAATTTAATTAAATTTATTTTAGGTAAAAATAGATACATAATACCTATATAGGTTCAATTTAATTCATTGGAGTTAGTTTATAATAATTTTAGATATATAAAAATTTCATTGAACTTTTCACCGTCTTTTACCCATCTCCTATGAAAATTTTCAAATTCACATAAAACATTATTTTACCACTTATTTGAGGGGAATTTCGAAAATCCTAGAGGCATGGTAAATATCAAGTAGTAAAATGTGGATCCATAAGATAAAAATAAAATTTAGTTAATTGTAACCTTTTACTTTTATTTAACAGGGTTATAAATAAATAGGGTAATTAAGGGTAAAATTGATATTATTATTACCCTAACACATGTCCTAATTCTATTTTATAAGTATAATTCGACCAAAAACCACCTGAGGAATAAAATATGAACCATTCTTGTCCACTTCAATTATAATTGTACATTTATTAATATTTTATTTAAAGAAGTGTTAAAACTGCTAAAATCAATGTTTAAAAACTAAACCATTTATATCATTGGTTTATACATAAGATAAATTAGACTATAAATATTCATTAGAAAATCAAAAATATTTCCTAAATTATTTTAGTTTATTTATATTTTCTAAAAATTTAATAATTTAATTCATTTATGACACAATGATGATGTTGTAATTACCTAATTAATGAAATATTAAATTAATTGATATTATAAATATCCAAATTAATGTAATTTGAGACTTTTTATGAATTACACTAATTTTCTAGGTTAATATGACTTTTTAGGATTGATTTAATTAAATTTTTTCTAAGTAATCATGCTTTCATGATTTTTGAAAAATTCAATTACCAATAGTGTCAAAATTGACAAAAAGGAGTATTTAAAACAAATATTATATTATTAATTGATATTGTATTCCTAAAAACATAAGGTTAGGTAAAATGACTTAGATAAGGTCATATATATTAATAATGAACCAATTGGGGTTCACATGGCTTTTTATAGTTTGTTTATTAACCATATAATATAAAAATACATTGATACATGGTAAATGTTAAACTATTTACCTAAGAGTTAAATATAAATGATAAGGTTAATATAGTGACCCCAACCTGTCTAAAATCTATTGGTTGAAAGGATATCGACCCATACCCACCTTATACTTGAAATAAGTCACTTTGGAGGCATTATAAACCGAATATAAATTTATTATAAAATAATATTTAAAGTTATTCCTAAGGTTCCCCTCACCCCTCTTATAAAAGGGCCCTACCCCTTCTCTCAAAGTCATACCTTCAAATCCTTTTGGTTCGTCCAAACCCTACCAAAATATCCTCTACACATCCCTCACTTGATCCTAGAGGCCTTATTTTGAACATAATACCAACCTAAGGAGCCCTTTTGATCAAATCAAAATGAAGAACCCGAAGAAGAGGTAATGTTTTCAACACCATCTTTCAAGTTCCTTTCTTCTTCCACTTATTATTTCTTTGTTATTTACATTATAAAATAATAACTCAAGTATCTTATATATACTATGATGTTATTAAAAATATGGTACAACCATATTCAGTATTCTACCCATCCTTTGAATGACATGTCACCATATATGCGTACGTATGGCTTACCGTCTCCACATCGTGGTGTAATTGTTATTCAATATGTTATTATTTGGATGGGTATGATAATGATGTGTAATTGATTTAATTAATAAATATAACATTATAATTATTCTTTATATATTATATACCTTACAATTATAAATTATTTTAATATCAAAAGTATGATATTGTCACTCGTGCATATGTACGGACTACCGTCTCCATGAACGCGATGAGATTCATTCCCCATCATATCCATTCAATTATAATTATCATTTGATGATTAAAAATAATTTTTAAGGACTTTATATCATTCTGGATATGAATTAGATATGACCTATCCATAACAAACATGTCTTATGTAACAAAACATATAAAATAAAATGAGTAAGTTAACACAAGAAACGACAATAATACTAAGATATTATTAACAAAGCAATGTTAAAAGATCATATATGATATCATAATATTGTAAATGATTCTTGTATAATTTAATAACAATTATTTCAACATTAAATAAGATGTAAAACTACCCTCATCCAAGGAAAAGTACAAGGTAAGGGTTAATTTCACAATCTTTTTATTATCCGAGGTTGTTTATACGTAATTATCTATTGGGACCTCTTTATCATACACATCCATGTTTCTTAAAAAATGTATTTCAAATTATTATTACTATTAAACAGACTATGGTTTAATGTCATCTATACCCTTTTTTGACTTTTTATATGATGTTTATAAAGGAATCTTTCCGTTGTTTTCCAAACAAGGTCTTTTTTAACCTTTTCGACAGAATTACGGTAAGAATGTCTTTTTAACTTAAACAGCGTGTGAGGCTATTTTACGCCTTTATAAAATCATTTAAGCTTCCCTTACAATCTGAAAATAAAATTTTCAATGTAAATGTTTTATTTTATAATTATTTGACTTTTAAAGGATTTTAGAAAATGAGATATTTCTCTCAAATAGTTTTGATTTAATCTTTGTCAACATCCTTTGATGGATTTTATGATTATTTGAAGTTGATTTTTTATGATAAAAAACATTCATATTGTATTGATGGTATTGTGATATGTTTGACTATGGATGTATTATTTTTATACCATTCATGGTGTATGTAGAAATTATTGACATTTCGTATTCTAGTTTTAATATGAATTTTTATGTTATGTTTTAACATGTTCATATGAGGAATGCATTGGACTTAATAAGTGACAGGTCGAGCCCACTATAGCTCCTCGATGCATCAGTAGGTCTCATGTGACAAACTAGTATCTTGTCAAAAGGCCTTAACAAAATCTTATTTGTAGTCTTAGCACAATGCCTTGACTATATGGTTATGATAGTCTGACATTATGCATTCCATAATTATGAAAGTGGTTATTGATATTTCCTGCGATTATTAGACTAATAGAATATCCATGTGAATAAGTAAAGGGAATTATATCATATTATTTTTTCCATATTATGCTGAAGTTCAAGCTTAAAAGGATTTTGTTTTAGTTATAAATTTCCTCAAATGTTTATGCTTATTTATGAAAGTTTCTGTTATATTTTTATCCTTACTGAGCGTATGATCTCACCCCTTTCTACGTTTTATTTTTTCCAAGATGTGAAGAAGTATTTTATGAATGATCTTCAGGGATAGTATGAGGAGATATGAGTGTCATATATGGAGACAAGATGTTGTTGTATTTGTTCATTTTATGATGTAATGTAAACATTATGAATGTATCTAGTGATTCCAAGGCTACTAAACCAATCGGTCCTTCGAGACATGATCTTTTGTGATCATGCCAATGTTATGTAATAATGCACCGACTCTGGGTAACTGTGGTCGGGGTGTTACATCATGACTCAAAATTTTTCTACTGCTAAGATGGAATTCATCGATATAGTTTATGATTTATTGTGGATATAATATAAAGACACTATTTTCATTTTTTCTCTGAGTGGTTTTTTTTAATATCACATTTTATTTATGAATCCTATTTCTTTTCGACATTTTATACCATTCAAAAAATATTATGAAACTTTCTTCCTATCATGGGTTATTCATTGATTAAATGATTATGAAACACGTATCTATTACATAGGATATTATAAAAAGAAATAGTTATGATTCCCATTTCTTTTCCTGGGTTATGATATGATGAATTTTTATGATCTCTTGGAACAATTATGTATGATTTCATTTTCTGATGAGAGTGAAAAATATCTCCATACAATGCATTGGGTAAAGAATTTTATATCCTGAGATAATTATGGGAAACAAGTAGATGGGATTGATCCAAAATGTGAATCATGTGTGTCCAAATCCAAAAAGGGAAATATGTGTCTCCTGATCCATAGTGGGAAATAGGTGGGTCCTGATCCACAATGGGAATCATGTGCATCCTGATCAACTATGGGAAATAGGTGTGTCATGATCCACTATATTTATTGTCCTGGTATTTAACCATGAAAAATGAAATGGTGATATTTATTTATGATGGTGACACACATATATGACCTGATCTTACTGTTAATGGTTGATTTTTGATGATTTTTCTTCCTAATGATTCAGGTCTTATGAACTGATAATTTTTTCTAGGACACATTGTTTTTTAGTTCCTTGAAATTTGTGTTCTAGTTTTAAGAATCACTGCTTCCCAGAGGTTTCCATTAGATTTATTCATGGAACCGGGAACTTTTTATAGTTTTTTATCCATATGGGACATGCTTTCAAAAGACAGGTGTTTGTTATGTATGAACATTACGATACTTAAGAACGTACATTGGTCAAGAGGATGAGAGGTCAGACTCATCACACACTTTTGGGGTGAATTAGTGTCAACTATGTTAGAATCATTCTAAATTTAAGATATATTCATTAATCCTTATTAATTCACCCAGCATATCATATGTTTCCTTTGAAATTTTCTAATAACTCATTAACATTTGTAAAATTTATAATCATCACTATGAATTCGTGGTTATTCACTAATGGAGATATTGTATGTATTAGAGGTTCTCCATCAATGATATCCTCTAATATACTATTTCAAAATTCTCTTAATCATCATTATGTTGATAGTTGTATTTTAATCCACTCAGCGGGGAACTATGGAATTTATTGTCTTCCACGGAGACAAAGACTTGTTTTGATATTAAGATCATACCCATGAAATGATTTACGTACCTATCCTAGTCAATGGAATTAGAACCCTCATAGTTTGTTTCCTCTTAATGGGACACATCATACCTTTTATGATCATGTGATAAAGACCTGACCATAATGTTTAATGACATGTTGTAAGGACAACTAAACAAAACTTGCTTCATCAATGTTTGGTGTAGGGATTATGTAGAAAAAAAAACAGTGAAATTTTAATGGATATGGGTTTACAAGTTATATTAGACCCTTTTGGGAATATGGATCAAGGAAAACTAGATTTATTTTGAATCAATGGGTTTGAACCTCAACGAGGATTTGTACATATCCCTTCTGGATAGGAATCAAAGACCACGTAGTTTTATAAGTCGGATAGAAGAGTATAGTCCTTTGAGAGAAATGAGTTTGGGATAACTTCTAGATAATGATTTATTGATGACATAGGGGTTTAATTTGGGGCTTATTTATAAGGAGGATTCCCATATTAAGGGAATTCAGGTTAGATTCCTGAAGAAGATATGCATGGAGATTGGGACCTAAAATGGATTCCTACATATACTAGACTGAACAAGAATCAGAGTTATTATAGTTCCTTCATTAGGTAATTTTGGTGAATGTCATAATCATCATGAATCTCTAATCCCATGTGATTCATGCTCGATGTGAGAAATAAGAGGATGAGAAAATTCAACAATGGAAGTTCACACATCTCCACCTCTTTTGGTGGAAAAGGGTGTGTCAGCCATGGAAATGATGATCAGCTGACCCAAGAAGAGGGTAAGGTGATGAGCCATCCCTAAATACACTTTACATTGGATAAGGTTCCGATGAATGGACGAACAGATGAAGGATTATAGGCTTATACCAGGATGACTGCCAATGGTGACAAAGCTCAACGGGAGAGGGAATGGTTAATGAGAGTCCTTATGTCCATCTATCCTCTATTACATGGAACCATATAATAGAGGAGGAGCATTGATTCTATCTCCTTCAAGAAAATCTAGGTGCTTACGTCGGCATCATTGGTCTAAATTGATCCTGGTTGGGGAGGGAGACTTCTTCTATGATTGTATAGAAATGAAAATGGGAAAAATACCTCCCCTACCAGAGAAATGATGTTCTGGGTCATCTCTTTGAGAAGGGAGAGGCCGTGACCCATCCCTCCTCCAATCCTAGAACATCCCAACATTGTCCCTGGGATATAGGTGAATATGACTGTGGAAATACAAACCCCCAGACACTCTATGAATCCAAACTCTATTATAAACAAATTTGGGAAACCTCTGATTATGCATATACAAACCCAAATAGGAGACGTGTTAATGTACCCATTCCAATGGTTTGATAAGTCAGTAGGTTTTGGTTGAGGCTTAAACAAAGTCCCTTTGAGATAAGGTATCCAAGGAAGAAGATATACTGCCATGAGGGGCATGAAAGAGGGTATGTGGGTTGGAATTTTAGGTTTTATATGAAGCTCTACCGCATATGTACCTCTTCCAAATGTTCCATGTATGTACCCCTACATTGATGCACCGAGAATGTTGGCCATAGAGGTTTTGTGCACAGGTATGTCATGCCGGTGTGACATGTAGTTATGCCGCGTAAGTGTGGAGCGCGTGTATATCGTAAAGCTTTGTATAATGACTAAAAGATGTATTTCATATAGGATAACCAATAATATGTAAAAATTTTGAAAATACATTAAAATAAATGATTATCCCATTTAATTATATCTCCTCTCGTATATTTTAGAGCAACCTGAGACAATTTTAGGTATCTTGGTGAAATAACTACAGAATGGGATATTCTTGGAATCTTTCAAAATTTTCAGTCCTTGAAATGGGGATTCCAAGGGTTTTATTTATAGGAATGGACGAGATATGTAAAATGAACGTGGTCCACATAGATCCTTAGTGAAACTTCTCCGTGTAGCACTATCGTGTAGGGGTGTAGAAATTATTCTGCTGCGTTGCTCTGTCATGCAGCTTTTCCGCGCAGGTCTGTCGTGCAGCTCTATCGGGAATATCTATCTTGCGGATTTTTCCGCGCTGCCCATTGGAGGTTTGGGATTTCAATTGAATTATTCTAACTTTTCCTTTTTATTTTAAAATATCTAGGGGTATCTTCATAGTCTTTTTGTATTCATAAGTGATGTCAACAAAATCCACTCATCAGGATTGGATAAGACTAGAAAGATGGTCGAGTCCTGAGGTAAAATAATGGGGAAAAACTAATGGATAATTACATGAAAGACTAATTTTTCAGTGAAGAAATGTCGTGTATGTATGTTCTATTGTGTTTTCATGAGGTTAGGTCATGCAAGTAGGTTGTTCAGGTTCATAACTGGAAATAAATAATTTCGATCTTTTACGATGTTCTTCACCCATTCTTTCAATTTTTCCAGCTCTCATTGTGTAGCCCTTTTCATCTAACCTTAACATGTTTTGTTCTCGTGTTGTGATCTAGTGTTGTCTCCTTGAGATTTTAACATAGAGAAATTACATTGGTGATGGAGTTACATGGATGGACTTTGTAGAAGGAGTTGCATGAGGATCCTTGTCGAAGGACATATGCGATAGACCTCGTTGAATAAACTACGCGAACATCTTCGTTTTCAAAATATTTTTGATTTTATTTTCCATTGAGTTGAATTTTATGTAAAAATATATTCCTAAAAGAGAATGTTTGGTAATACTTTTTCAGGAAAATGCCTCATTAATTAACCTCTATTGAAGAAGCTAAAGCTCATCAAAATTAAATGATGATGATCGTCAGACCAGAATATTATAACATTGTTGAAAGTACTCTTCCTAGGCTATGGAAGGGTTTAATTATGTATCAATGTGAATAACCAAAAATTACATACCTACACCTATATTGTCATGCGATTTTACAAGATTCACATGTTTTATCTATCAAGAATTATTTTCCAAATAATTGTTTTCTTCAATACTCCAACTATAAATGCATGAGTATTAGTGAAAGGGGGGTTCTAGTACCTAAATGAATAGTCCTTATTGGTTTCACCTTGCATCACTGTGGTTTTAATATGGATATAATGGATCATGTTGTGGAGAAAAGGACACATTTATATGATTAAAGTATTTCGGCTTCTCAGATAGATCAGTCTAATGGTTGGAAGGAATATTGGGATCTATATTCTGGAGGTGATGTAAAACCTGAATTGATGTGGGCGTTTTGGGTGTGCCAAACTTGTTCAAAATTAAAGAAACACTTATCAGATGTTCATATCTATGAAGCAGCATGGATAGGAAAAACAGATGTTTATAAATATGATCTCATCTATGAATTACTGAGCGGATGGAGTCCAAAAATTAATTCCTTCCATTTGACACATAGTGATGTTGGAATTAGTCTTTGGAACATCTACCAAATAATTGGAATTCCCATTCTCTAGGAAATGTGTGACGAGTTTATTCTATTAGATAAAATATGGGGTAATGTTACCAAAACACCTCCATTATCCTATGAATTATTTAAAATAGGAACTAATTTACCCAAAGACAATAAAGATATTCATTCTAGGGTGTGTATGGAAGCCTTTTTAAAACTAACAATAGAGAAAGGTCCCACCTATGGACATCCTACTATTTTTCCTTCTACAGATAATAGGGGTAGTTCAGGAACATATTGGCCTATGTTGGAGATAGATTACTATAAGCACTAGGGATTCAAAGTAAAATCTGATATTGAATCCAATGTATGATTAGTTGTCTTCCTTTCCCTGTGGGTTAGTGTTTACATGCTTCTAGTTAATGATTCTAGAGGCACTGTAAGGCCAGAGACCGTTGATATCATGGAAAAATTAGAATATGGGAAGTATATTGGATTAAATACTATTGTATTATCCAGAATATAAAATCATCTACTGCATCTATACAATGTTAAGGCTCCATTTAGAATTTCTGGGTCATATCAAGTGTTGTGGGGATGGATTGAAGCACTATTTTCTTCATACTCAATTTGAATTTAGTTAGAGTAACCAATGGAAAATTTGGCCCCTTTTTTATAGAACGTATCTGGTATTCAGCCTCAAAATTTGAGACCTGATGCAGTACAAAAGGTGTTGCATATCTTGAGAGATTTTAGATTCATTCATTTTTGTAACCCACCAACTGGAACATTTATTAATGACGGTAAAGAAACAAATTATGAGTTAAGGTCTTATATGATGGAATTTAGAAATGGTGTATTATCGACAAGGTTTGATTGTGAAAAAATCTGTGAGGATTATGTCCCTTATAGGTTTTCTTGTCAGTTCATATTTCTTCAACAATCCAACACTTTTACACCCACATATGTTAGACATGAGAAAATCCAAATGGAAAAAAGATAATTATGGATTCTAATGGATTTAAATGAATCCAAATGGTCGAATACATTACCTCCGCTAGATGAATCAATCGGATTGGCAGCTGGATATTCCAAAACATGGGCTTCTTTGTATTCTATATGGGATTTGACGAAAGGAATATATAATTTTATAGTTATAGCGACTTTTTAAAGAGGTAATCGTGGTATGATGTCCAAGTCCAGATATGGTGTTTATGTTTCAAAGCATTCAGATCCATCAAAACATCTTTACAAAAGGTATACTAGGAAGACCAGAGCTAAAGAAGCAATACCGCTAATGCCATGGTGATCTAGCAGCTGCCATCAAACAGTGGTTTCTTTTCCATCTATTGAACTATTTGAAGAATAAAGGATGCCTGATCTGATCACCAGTCAGAAGGTGTTGAATCCCCTCCATAATCCACAAATCCCATATTGAATTATGTGCAACTTTATCCATTCATCATTTGTAGAATGTGACCCGTGTTCTTAGGGAGGTGTGGGAATTCCTCTAGCATGACATTCAAATACTAGATGTCAATGAAATTATGTAACCTTCTGATTTCAATACATATAACAACATTTCTGAAGTACAAGAGTATATTATAGAGTTGGAGGCTTTTATATATGAAATAGATGAAAAAATACCAGCCTCTAAATGAGTATCTCATATAATGGACATAGGAGTACATGAAGGGTTAATTATTGACCCTAATGTAGAGTGGGATATTTATGTTAATATTGATAATGTATTTTCCTATTCTTTTGTCTCATATCTTTTTTACCATTTGTCATCATTAATCATGATGAAAATGTATTATTACAGCTCGAATGTTGGGAAGGAATATCTGCACCAGTTCTTTAATCACTAATGTATGGGCCTATAGGCTCTCCCATTGATGCAATGAATGATTCTATTAGGTCACAAGAACATTCTACAGGAACTAGAATTATGATTGGGGTAATGTAGATGGATAATCCTCAACCATTACCTCAAGTTTCTCCTTCCAATATTAGTATTTCAATTTCTCCCCTTTCTTTTGAAATGAAAATCAAGAGAGGAATGAGATTTATATGAAGTGTTTTCCGAAGGAGTATGTATTTATAATATCCTTAGGGCATGTAAATTTTTCAATAAACTCTAGTAATCATGTATCCTATTACATTATATGTGTCTCTCTCTTCTATTAAGGGACTAATAGTTGATTCATCAAGATAATAGAAGGAAATCCTAGGAGAAACGCAAGATCATGTTGAAAAATATGATATCTTATCAGATAAATCATCAAAAGATTCATCTATACCCATTCAAAACTCCACTAAGATAGAGGAAAGTCATGGTACGATCAAATACATTTCTCTTGAATATTAAAATCTTAAAAATATTCTTTTTTTTTCATCATATTTTAGATCAGTTTCCTTTGACAATGGGTCCTGTAGTAACTAGTACTGAGATTCCTATTTCTCTTGAAGAAAAGAATGAAGAACCTAGACAACCTGACATAAATCCTAATGTTGGTCCAAACATAGCAAGATCTTATGATGCTAGACCGATTGAACAATCGATGGAACAAAATTTCAGCAAATCCAATTTGGGAATCATACAACATTTTTTAGATACCTTAAATGGTGAGTATGATATTAAAATCCATGCGGCATACACTGAAATAATGGAAACCCATAATCAAAATATTGATATTCAAGGTTCTATCAAAGGTATTGAGGAAATTCATGAGAAATTTAAAGGATGTAAGTCCTTATTCGTTCATTTTCCATACACATTTGTTATTCATTAATTGATTATTTATATCAAAATTCACCTTATGTAGCGTTATTTATAGATAATGTTCCAAAGGCTCTTCAAAAATGGGGCATTCCACACTATCCTTCTTTTACTAGAGTTGAAGAAATATTTATAGATATCCCTCCATCATGAAATTCTCTAAAATCCTTCAATTATGAAAACTGGGAAAACTCTGGTGAGTGCCCCTACTCAAGAAACATCTACTCAACATATTGAAGCTCAAAATACCTGGGATGAATCCAATCATATAGCTGGATTATTATTAGGTAAATATCATTAGTTTTTTTTGTATCATACTCAAATCCTGCTATTTTATTAAACTGATAGTGACCTCTATTTATCATTTAGTGTTATAAACATTTATAGTTATATCAGAAGGTTAAATTTCCATGTTGTCTTAGGAATCAATAGAAGTCTAATAATTTACTATTTCGAGAGAAACTGAACATGGTAGCACGTTATGTGATCTGTTTATAGGGTAAATTTTACATCCTGGTAGTGACTCAGATTCAAAATCCGAGATGAAATATCTTTTAGGTATGTCACATAAGAAGACATGGCGACATATCTGAAGAATAATTGCTGGGGACCCATTAGATGAACTACTTTCCCATTTATCAAAACTCCCAGCATTATTTTTTATATTGGGATTTGGTAGATTCAATTATAGACCAGTCTATTATGCAATGAAAGAGACCAATCATTAATGGGAGTATGAGCATAAGTTATGGAAATATTTTGAAAAGGCTAAAAGGATTATCAATATTGAGGGCTTTTAAGCTGCCGTAGCTAAGATAGTCAGATCATAACAAGAAATATATCAAAATTAGCTATCAAATCAATTAATCCATGATGGAGTCATTATATATTAAATATAAACTTTATGTTGTTCATAATATACTCGATCAATTGAATCAGTCCTTGGGAAAAAACAAATTAGAGAGGATAACTACAATTTCAACCTCCATGGAAGCACTTCATCAGGCCAAGGAGGATGGATTTGATCAGTTATCTCAACTTAAAAAGGCATATAATAGGGCTTATGAATCTATTCAACAAATACAGTGTCATTTTGAGATATTGTTTTGATGCATGATAAAGAGGCTTTGTTATCTGGATGTCCCTCTGATTCTATATAAATGAAATGGATTTCTTTTCTCCAATCAAATGTGCCTTCATTACTATTTTCCATGATATCAATATTATAGGTAATGATGATGACAACTATTTTTAATCAACACTACTTCAGGTTTTACAACCATGATTATCATGATAAATATGGGGGTCCTCATAATTTTCATATTATGATAATGGGACTAATGGGAATTGATTGATTTTTTGGGGGTTGTGTGGACAATCCCAAAAAAATCATATCGTTTGAAATTTATTTACTACTCAATATTACCTAAATCAAACAAAAATGTATGTATAGTGAGATGGGACTCAACTTTTGTTCGTATTTCCCTTTATGTGTTCTCAATCTGGTGAGTACCAATTCATTGGTTTTTTGCAGTTTTAGAATCAGGCATGTTGGACTATAAAGGAAAAATGTTAAAGGTTGAAATATATTTGACCATAAAATGTAAAATTAAATCCCAAACAGGAGTCAATGACTAAGAATTACTTTAATATTATTCAAATATTTCTAAGGGGAATCCTAAGCCATGATTTTTATGGTCAACAAATTTAAAACATGTATAATTAAATGGGGGAGTCACATCTAAGAATGAAGTTACCATTATTTGTCAAACATTTTATGGGTGTTACAATATGCAAGGCCAACTAGGGAATGCGCTACATAGCCAAATAATGGAATCTTTTTTATAGATGGTACATTATATAGGCAACTTATGCAAGGCCACCTAAGGTCACATACTGCTTATTCAAGCAATAATTTTCTTAAGAATTTAACATTAAACTTCTGATACTCAAGGGGATATATAGTTTGGGTGACTCAAGACCATAGTGGGTGTTTTTTCCAAGGAAAATGGGTTTTAAGAATACAATTATATTTTTATACCGACATATAACATGAATAAAAACCCACTTCTATACGAATTTGGTGAATGAAGAATGGTTGAAATATATCAGAAAGGTGAATTTATGATATACATCTGTGTTGTTTTTTGTTATGAAGTGGGGACATTATATTGTGAAGTTTTAAGAAACGCAGTGAGGATATTATACTATGTAGTTTTAATCCATGTAGTGAGGGAATTGTATTGGGCAATTTTGTGTCATGTAGTGAGGAATCTATGCGGCTTTAATTTAGGGTACTTAGCTATGACTAGAGTAATGAGACTCTATCAATTTCTTGTTAATTTGATTGGAAACATATTACCATATTTAGGTATGGAAGGTAAAATTGTTAACTATGACATAGGAATTTCTATATTTGGGGAATGATATTGAAAAATGGATAATGACATTAGAAGAAGTATTTTCCAAGAACGAAGTTACCATTATTTGAAAAACCCTTTATGGGGGCTATATTATATAGGGTCAACTAGGGAATATGATGTATATCCAAATAGTGGAATATTTTTACTGAAAGACCTATTATGTAGGAAAGTTATGCAAGGCCACCTAAGGGAATGTACTGTATAGTTAGGCAAAATTGCATTCAGTTTTGTGACATTTTACTATTGCGAAAATCCAAAGGAAGACTATGGAGATTCAGATTTTCTGAAGCACGATATTTGGTTTATAGAGAAAATAAACTAAATATAGAGTGGGTATTTCAACCAATATTTCCAAAGAATCAGAGTAATGAGACTTTTACGAAGGTCTAACCCATACCTAAGAGTTGTGCTATCTGTAGTTTTAGGTCCTACAAGTAGGACTAGAAATGGAAACTGTATATGATTTATGTCTTATTGATTCAAAGGTTATTTTATATATATTTGAACACATGGAGTAGGAAATCTGTAAACCATTGACTTGAAGTCATTCATATTGAGATAATGATAATGGGACAAATATAAAATAATCTGTATTAAAATTCATATTCTCTTATATTGTCATCAATGTTATAAGGGGACAAAAATACCATAACAAAGAATGAAATTACCAATATTTGACTAACTTGTTATGGGATTTGTGTTATGCATGTCCAACTGGGGAATATGCTAATAGAAAAATAGTGGCATCTTTTGACTGACAGGCCTGTTATGTAGGAAAATTATGCAAGGCCACCTAAGGTCACATATTGCATAGTCAGGAAAATGTGTTCTTCGGTATTAGAAACACTATCACAAGATATAATAAGAATGTTTATAATGATCTGTAAATATTCAATATTAAGATCGTGAAATATATAAGGGTTTTATTCTGAATGTACATAAAAAATATTATAATTAATATTGGTTATGAGCTCGTTGTCCTTTACATTGATCCGAATCATATTTTAAATGGATACATTCTTTGTTTCTCTTTTGAATTGATATTCTATTATGTAGTTTAAAGTCATGCTGTGAGGAAATAATATAGTGTATTTTTATGTCATGTAGTGAAGAAATGGATAAACCCCTAAGAAATTGAGACACCTCATTTATAAAAAGAATCCTTTTCCCAATTCCTATGCCCACATGAGCTATTTTCACTGTAATAAACAAAGAGAAGTAAGTGTTTCTTTTATAACCTAATGGTGACAGAAATGAAAAATATTGGTGTTAGATTTCCATGTCGTTTAATGTCATGCGGTAAGGACGAATTTGAACCGATGTGAAAAGAAAGACTTGTAGTAGTTGAAATAAGATATAAACCCCACGTGTCACTATGGGTCTTGCTGAGGGAAATAATAAAGCCATACATAGTTCTTTAAACATTCCCTAAACAGGTTTGATTCTTATATAAGGAATAAGGGGTTTGTTTTTTTATTATATATGTTCCCATGATTGAAAATCAAGGCCTCTCTACGTATCTCATATAAATGAAAATCAAGACATACATAGTTCTTCTAACAATAAATTCCCACACCACTCAAGTTTGACATGGGAGATAAATGACTTCTAATAGAGTGATTAAATTGAAGATAAATGATAGTATGAAAATCAAATCACATATCTTAAAAAATTACTCTATATAGATCTAGATCATATACAAGAGAAGAAATAGGAAAATAAAAATATTTTCATTATGACTAGGACCAATATTGGAGATCCAGGCATCTATACATCTCTCAAATAGATGAGATTCATGAAACACATTGTTCTTGAAATAAGGTCCCTATGCAGATCTAACATAGAGATAGAGAAGAGAGGGACTCATGGGCCACTAAGGAAAAGAAATTATTTCCATGACTCTTTCTTATAGAAGCTCCTAACTTCAGGTACAAAAGATGTTATCTGTAAAGTTTAATGTCGTGTAATGAAGATTAATGGTGTCATGTAGTTTATCATTGTGCAACAAGGATAGAGATGCTATGCATTTTAACATCATCTAGCATGGATTCTTATGGTAGTTACACAATTTAATATCTTGAAACTAGGACTTTCTACTATCCAGTAATATGTATTAATGTATTGACATTGGGGGAAGTGTAGTTTTCAGTCCTTTATTGAGGAATATGGTGTGAAACAACAAAAAGTATTTTTTTAATTAATACATCATTGGTTGGAGTTGTAATAATATCTCCATCCATTGAGATCAAGTCATAAGCTCCATATGATTATACCTTATGTATAGAATACAATCCTTCCCACTTTGGTTCAATCATTGGAGGTTACGTTCTTGGTATCATTAGTGTCCCAAGAACCAATAACAATTCTCCTGGAATAAATGAACTGAGGAAAACATTCTTGTTGAAATCTCATGCTATTCTATTCTGGTAGACTACCACGTGATGCAAAGATTGAAATATTTATTTATCTAACCACTCCATCTCATCAAATCGTTTCAAAGTCCTATCATCTATAGAAAAGTGATCACATATTGCAAATTTTAGTGAAGGAAATTTCATTTTAATCTGAGAAAACTACTTCTGTTCACTATACCAATAAATAGGGATTTTCTTGTGTGGAATTACATGTAGTAGTCTGATAATGCATTCATAAGTTTATCAAGCTATGATTTCTTATTTTTGTCAACCATTTTTGGAGTATATTTTATAGGGTCTTATTGAAAGCCTATATATGTCCATTGGTAGATGCATGATATCATGATGAATGGTTGGATTTTATATTATGTTCCAGATATAACTTTTTTAACTCAGCTGAATAAAAGTTGTTGTCATTATCCATCAAAATAGTATGAGGGTCACTAAATATGGTAATGATGTTAATTATGAAGAAACTAACAATGATTTTGTCTCCAACTTCATTGTGAGGTATTGCCTCAACATAATTAGAGAAGAAGTCGGTATCAGTAAGGATATACATGAATTTAATAGTTGTAGCTGGAGGACAAGGTCCTAATAAATCCATTCCCCATGTGGAAAAAAGAAAGGAGTATTTATCTTTATGTAGAAACTCTGGGGGTTGATGAATGAATTTGGAATGCACATTGCAGCGATGACATTTCCTAGTAAAATTTTTGCAATCCCTAGTCATTGAAGGCCAAAAGTATCCATGCATTTAGATCTGATCAGAGAGTATATGCCAAGACTGATGGGTAACAAAATTTCTTGAATGTAATTTATTTTGGATAGCTGCAGTATTTTCTCCATCAATACACATAGGGAGGATTCCATCGAAGCCTCATTTTTAGTGGATTTTTTTTATTGTCAGGACAATCTTAAAGTGTAAAATTAGCCACTCATCATCAGATCTGTTCTTTTTCAGCCATATCTTGTAGAAATATTATATTTCGATGATATTCCATGATAGGTGTTATCAATTCCATTGAATTATCATATAGCTCAGAAATAGGGAAAATCTCATAAATATCCTTCTTTCGAGGTTGAAAAAAATGTGAGACCACACAATGATGGATTTTGTTAATGATTGTCTCATCCCAATTTTGATCTTCTAGGGAAGTATCTACATTATCCAGTGAATCAGATTGGAAATTTTGTGATTGAGGGACGTAAGATATGGTTGCATCTGAGGTAAATTCATCCATTTACCCTCTAACATAATCACACAAAGTTATTAACTCCTCTTTTTGGATAGAATATTCCCCATTGATTTGATTGATTACAAATTATTAATCACCTTTATTTTTAAGTGATTCACTTGCACCTGAAGGGCCAATTCCAAACCTCCGATGAGAGCTTGATATTATTCCACAATGTTGGTACCACCTTTTGAAAATTGGAAGGCATTAAGCAACACTACCTTTTCAGGGGAAATAAATAAAATTCGTATCCCAACATTGTTGTGTTTAGGATTTTTCATTCCATTCTCTATTAGAATTCTGGAAGCACCATCAATGTAAATTTACCATGTTTGGGAGTTATCTTGAATTGAGAAGACCTTTTCCTCTAGAAATTCAGTATTTAATGATGTATCTGTTGGACTCCTCATGTATCAATCATTTTTTAATAATCACAAATCATATATACTCTGTAATGCCTGGTAATCTTTTAATATGTCTCAAATCATATACAGATGATTAGTATCCTATTCTCTATGTAATGATATCCATGATCATAGTTTCTATACATTTAGTCTAATTAATGTACACTATATTTGATTTACAATACAACAATTTCTTTGATTATTCAATAAGTATAATCCATTCTATGAATATAACTAGTTAAGAATGATATAGATATTTGGCTAAGACTGAGGCACTGTGAGTCTGCCACCGATTATGTTTTTCTGGAAAATGATCCAGACATTGTGACCAGACACACCAGGAATCAGACAATTCGTGAATCAGACACACCGTGATCCTGACTATGTGAATCAGACACACTGTGAATCAGACACACCACGAAACATACACCGTAAATCAGACAAACTATGAACCAAACACCGTGACCAGACACACCGTGAATAGAGACACCATGAACCAGACAATGTGAATTAGACACACCGTGAACCATACACCGTGAATTAGACACAATGTGAAATAGACACCTTGAACCAAACACCGTGACTAGACACCATGACCAGACACATTGCCACTAGACACACCATGACCATGAGACATCATTTCAAGAAGACGCTAGTTCATGGAGACACAATTTAAAAATAAATCATGACACTATTTCTTAATTTGTTTTGTAATCTACCTATTTAATATCTAATATTCATATTTTAAATTTTAAAATTCACTATCATAATTAATGATTATTTTTAGATATGTCACCTAACATTATGAGGAATTAGTTAATGAATACATTCAACCTGTCATATTCAACCCAAGCACTCCAAAATAAAAAAGAAGTGTGGCCCAGATATAAAACATGCATTGAAGCGGGTGTGAGAACCCAAAATGATAAAACAATTAGATATTTCTTGAGAAAAGATCCAACACACGAAACATGACACTTCTGAAGAAAACATGAAGCATACTAAAATACCAGAGTTGATGAAATCTTCACATTATCAACACCATGAAGAACAGAATCCAGATCTAGATAACATGTGACTTTATGTTTTCTATATGAGGACTCTATTTCTACATTTTTTCATCTCAGATTTCTGGAGTTTCATAGAAAAACACTCAGAGCACTTCTAACCCTATCTCACCATATTTTGTCTATTGTGTGTCATTTTTCGTGTCTTTCGAGCAATGTCTGTATCTCTATAATAGTATAAACAATCTCTTATGTTAAATTTAAGGACATAGGATATCCTTTCTCAATAATTTTTTACGCATTTTTATACCCACATATAAGAGTGGAAGAGGTCCTTATGTGGCCTGGTAGGTGGTACCCACGATGAAGTGTGGAAGAGGTTGTGTGACCTGGATAGTTTTTGTGACTATTGTAAATCCTGATATAGGTTGTTTATCTAGTTTATTTATATAAACTTCTCGGTGGCTGGTGATCACCAAGTGGAGTGGATTATCTCTCGGTTTTAGACTGGACCACTTGTTTTATATCCTATGTGTTACATAATTTAGTATTCTCTATTTTTCTAATTTATTGTATAATTCAAAAATCACAAAAAATGCATTGGTAGTTAATCATTGAAATAAGTTATAATTGTATTTCTTTATTAGAATATCTTCAAAAGTAATTTTAATAACCAGTATTATGATTACTAGTAATTAATCAATATTCTAAGAAGTTATTTAAACAGTCAAACATTCATAATAGTATAACCATGATTAACAAGGGGTGTATTAGACTTTATTGGGGAAACTGTTCATGAATATTTCTTAAATAGAAGTTTTAAATAAATACCCAATTAACCACCCCCCCTCTTGAGTTCTCTACATTGACCAACATTTGGTGTAAAAGGATTGTTTGTTAATCATATTAAGACTCTATTTTGAACCTTATTCAACAGTGATTGTAGTTTTACTTTAAAGATCTATAAATTTCTATTAATTCTAAATTTATAGATATTTTAAGTTAATTCTATATTATAAATAATAGATTGGAAGGTGCTTCAACCAACAGACTGCCATTCATTAATGGAACCAATTATGCTCAATGGAAAATCCAAATGAAAATTCATTTAGAAAGTATGTATTTTCAAATTTTTTATTATATTATAGATGAATATATGATTCATGCAACTGATAGAATCGCTTGGGATGAACCTACCATAACTTCCTACAATAACAATTGCAGATCTATGAATGATTTGTACCACTCTTTAGGAGATGAGTAATTAATAGAATCTCTTCTTGTAAAAATGCTCATGAAATTTGGGATACCATATATGTTTCAAATGAAATAAAATATACTGTGAAAGAAAATGAGGGTTAATACCTATACTATTTAATATGATAACTATAAAATGATTCCTGATTAGCCTATTTCTGATATGTAGCTCTGGTTCAATGAAATTTTCTACCCAATGATTTCTCTTGGAAAAGAAGTAACTGCTAAAGTACAATTCATGATAATTCTCAAATGCCTACCAGACTGATGGAGAGGAACCTATTTCTCTACTAGAGAATCATGCAACATCATAAATCTACCTATAAAAGAACTCACAAGAAAACTGATGATGTATGAAGAGAATCTAAAAGTCAACAAGGGGGATGAGGTTGAACCCAAAAGAAAATATATTTTCTTCAAAACCGCCACCTCTAAACACATAGACAAAGGTAAATTAGTAGTTTCTGTAGAGAGTTCCATAAGTTAGAAGCCATCGGCTGATAGTGATTAGGATATGGCTCAATTAGACTGATGATTCGAGAGATTTTACAAGAAGAATAATTTTATTAGAAATCCTAACATTAAGGGAAAATATGATCAAAAAGGAATTTTGAAGTGGGATTGGAAAATAAGTGACAAGACTAATGAGATTTCCTGCTATGGATGTTAGTGAAAAGGACATATCCAGGCTGACTTTCCAAAGATCATGTACAAAAATAAATTTTAGGGAAAAGACTGAATGTATAAAAAGGTAATGAAACCAACATGGAGTGCTTCTGAGGATAGTTCAGGTGACTCAAAGTTTTCACATGATAAAAATGCTAACAAATCCCATATGTGTTTTATGACAAACACATATATGGTATCTCTAGATTCTCCTATTCATAATGCATACTATTCTAGAGATGAGAGTGACTCTAAAATTATGTCTAATGAAGATATGTTTGAATATTTTAATATTCTTGAAGAGATATACTGTGAACGAAAAGATAAATATATGTCTTTATAGAAACCACATTCTCTTACTATGATTGATCAATATAAACTCACAACTGAAAAAGAGAAAAATTCTCAACTGCTCAATGAGAACAATTAATTAAAAATGTCTAATGGGAAATTGGAGAAAGACATAGAAAAGATCACCTATGGTAAAAATACACTAAATCAGATGCTGGGTAAATATATTGCACCTAAATATACTACTGTAATTGGCTATCAACCTGGAATAAGAAATTTTGGAAGAACAAAATTCATTTCTAAATATAGTGCATAAAACTTTACTATAAGTTATGGAAACAAATCAACCAGTTCATGTTATGATACACTCTCTACTATTTTAAGTTTTTCAGGACCAAATAGAGTTTATTTTTCAAATATATTACATAATTATTATAGGAAACCTATGATGAAGATATGGGTTCCCAAAGAACTTATCCCTAATATTACCAGACCTAAACAAGTATGGGTTCCAAAATAAGTTTTTAATTGATCATTGTGTAGGAAAGATCCTTAAATAGTTCATGTAAGAGGTTACGGTACTTGGATTGTGGTTTTTCAAGACAAATGAAATGAAACTACTTGTGCTTCAAGAATTTGGTAAAAAATTGATGGAGGACGTGTCATTTTTTGTGACAATTCCAAAGGAAATATTATTGTCCTTGGCCATATCAATAACTCTAACTTAGTTTTTATTTTTAAAGTATTGTTTTTTGATGTATTGAAATAAAATCTGCTTTGTATTTCACAATTATTTGATGATGTATTTCATGTCAAATTTTAAAATGATGGCTGCAATGTTTTTTATTATAATTATGAATTAGTGATTCTGCATTAAGAAATGAAAATGTTTATTCTTTTAACATAGGTTCTTCAGCTTCTTAAAATGCTTCATGTTTAAGTGTGTTTCACAAAGAGTCTTGTTTTTGGCATATGAGACTAAGACACTGTAACACTCACTCCCTTAGAAATATTACTAGAAAATATTTGTTCAATGACATACCCAAACATGAGTTTCCAAATGATAAAGAGTGTAATTCCTATTAAATGGGATAACAATAAAAAATATTGTTCCAATCAATGAAATAAGTTTCAATATCTCAACATCTCGAACTGGTTCGTATGGATTTTTTTGGACCATCTGGAGTTTCCAGTTTAAAAGGAAAGCACTATGTTTATATTCTTGTAGATGAAATTTTTAGATACACTTTCATAAACTATATAGTTAAGGAAAATCATGCACAATCATACTTTATTAAATACTCCATGCCTATAGAAAATCTTAGTGGACTTAAAATTAAGACCTTGAGAAGTGATCATGACTGTATGTTTGAAAACCAAGAGTTTGAATCCTTTTTCATACAAAATAGAAGTAGTCATAATTTCAATGAAAATAGAAAACTTCAACATAATAGAGTTGTAGAAATAATAAATAAAACCTTGCAATTGATTTCTAGAACCATTCATAGTGAGTATGACCTACCTATTTAATGTTGGGAAGAAGCTATAAATACATCATGTTATATAATCAAGAGAGTGTTGATTAGACATATTCATATGAAAACCCTTTAAGAGTTATGGAACAACAGAAAACCCAATGTTTTCTACTTCAATGTTTTTGGTTGCAAAGTCTATATCCTTAATACAACGAAAAATCTTGACAAACTTTCATCCAATAGTGATGAAGGAATATTTTTAGGATTTTTCATCTCTAATAATGCCTATAGAGTGTTTAATAAAAGAACAAAATGTCTGGATGAATTTGTCTATGAAAATTCAATGAAATAGATCAATAAGAGCCTTTGATAACTCTTGAGAATCTAGAGAATGATGTTTCATATAAGGAAATTAATTCAAAATCAACAAACCATTATGTTAAAGAATCTGGGAAAACAACCAGTTCTTGAAATTTCTTAGACTCAAGTCACAATGAGCCTGAACCTATTGATGAACCTAAAATCACTAGTCCTTCATTTTCTAGAACTATTAGAAGTCGTAAAAACCATCCCTTAGATTTTTTAGGAGACATAGACAATGGAACTCAAACTATAGCTTCTCTTATAAATCGGGTTGAGTGTCAAGTCTTTTTGTCTCAACTTGAACCTAAAAACATTATTGATTCAATCAATGATGAATTTTGGGTGACGACTATTTAAGAAGAACATAATAATTTTTAAAGGAACAATGTTTGGAAACTTGTTGAAAGACCCAAAGAAACATTCACCATTGAGACTAAATGGGTGTTTAGAAATATGAATGATGATGTTGGTGACATAGTTAGAAACAAGGATTGGTTTTTTCAAAATGCTATAGTCATGAAGAAGTAATTGACTATGAACATACCTTTTGCACCAATAGCTAGACATGAATCCATCAAAATTCTTCTTGCTTATGCAGCACATTGTAATTTCAAACTATAACAAATGGATGTTAAGAGTGAATTCTTAAACGAGTATATAGATGATGAAGTATTTTTTGAACAAACACCTGGTTTTATAAACCAACATTTTCAAAATCATATTTTTATGTTATCAAAAACCTTATATGGTTTAAAACAAGCTCCAAGAGCTTGGTATGATAGATTAAGTAACATTCTTATTTCCAAAGGTTTAACAAATGGAATATCTAATCATACAGTTTTTGCAAACTGAATTTCCAATGATGTTTTAGTTATTCAAATCATTGTAAATGAAATTATATTTGGATCATCAGAAATAATTTGTGTATTGATTTTTAAAAAATGATGCAAAATGAAAATGAAATGAGTTTAGTGGGGGAACTAAAATTCTTCCTTGGATTTCAAATCATTCAAAATAATGATTTTATTATTTTAAATAAATGAAAAAATACTGGAGATATTATAAAATGTTATGGTTTGGATAGAACTAAAAGTAGTGAAAATCCGAT
Organism: Viscum album; assembly: GCA_963277665.1. Lineage (NCBI taxonomy): Eukaryota > Viridiplantae > Streptophyta > Magnoliopsida > Santalales > Viscaceae > Viscum > Viscum album. Next base: position 1,345,547,735 of record OY728155.1, on the reverse strand, counting down.
GAGTACCACATGTATGTTAGATCTTGATGAAGATGGAAAATCAGTTGATCAAACCACTTATCGATGACTGATTGAAACCTTACTCTACTTAACTACTAGTTGATCCGATATTTTTTTTAGTGCTCTTATGTGTGATCATTTTCATGAAAATCCTAATTAATATAATTTAATTTTTTTAATAGAATTATCAAACACCTCAAGCATACACCCAATATAGGATTGTTTTATCCTAGATGAAAATAATTGGAATTAGATAGTTATTCTGATGTTGACTTTGGTAGCTATAAGTTAGAAAGAATAATCACCTCTAGAACATGACAATTTTTAGGCATGTCACTAATATCATGGTGTAGTATGAAACAAAACTCTGTTGCATTATCTACTACATAAGATGAATACGTAGTTTCTGGTAGTTGATGTGCATAAATTTTGTGGATGAAACACACATTACTATATTAAAGATATCAATTCAGGCATGTAATTATAAATTTTGATAATACAAGTGATATTAACATCTCAAAAAATCATGTTCCACACTCTACGACAAAGTATATTTATGTAGGACATCAATTTTTGAGAGATCATTATAAAAAATGTGATATCACTTTGGAATTCATTGAAACTAAATATCTTCTAGCTGATATATTCAACAAACCATTAAATGCTAAAAGAATAAATTACATCATATATGAATTTGGAATGATAAACCATAAGTTCATATCTTTCTGATTCATATCATACATATATATATCTTACTATTTCATATCTTACTATTTCTTATCATACTGTCCTAAGACTTACTGTTTCATGTTTACTATCTCAAAACTACTCTTTATTACTTACAGTCAAACACTTACTATCTCAAACAATATGATCGCATAGTCTAGAAATCACACTATTACAAAACCACCATGAAAATTGATTATGATGTAACCGTAAATTCCTGCTACTGTCTCACCATGATAGTTAGTTACATTCTCACCATAAATATTACATATTTTTTTATTTATAAATTAGAATATATATCAGTATTTCATTATTTTACCCTTTTAGATTCCCATGTTTTTGTTTTTGCGATGATTGGTATTCACAAATGATAATATAAAAGAAGTTTCACTCATTCTTCACTCAAGATATCTTCTATTCTCTCATATTGCAACCCCATTTCAACCCTTATCTCTCTCCAACATTTGGTGAATGCCCAGGATGAAACGTTTTTCACCATCGACTCCAGAGAAATGCAGTTCAAAGAAGAGGAGGAAGATCATGCCTAAGATAGCACCTGAGGGTCCTTTGAATCCAATTTTGGTAAACCGAATTTTAGTACCCGAGAAAGACATATTACCTATGTGGGTTTTGATGATTAAGTCTTTGGTGCTGAATTTGCTAACAGAGCAAGGTTTCCTATATTTCTTTACCAATGAGGATAGGCCTATATTCCCGAATCTAATTGCACAATTTTATCAGTATGTGCAATTTTCATTTGATTCTGATGTTGGTCATTTTTAATGAAGTAGGATAAATGTCCAGAGATTAACTTTTTCATTGAGATTATGGGTTTCATGCCTTAGGTTACCTCATGAAGGTATTTGTGAGGAATTCCAAAGAGGCCTTCCACCTCTATATGAATTCATTGTTTTGGAAAATTCTTTTAAGTGTTTAACTGGAAATGGAACCAAGAGGAAGGCCATCACTACCAAGCTAGATGGAGAATCTAGACTTTCATTCAAGTTTATTCAGAATTTGATTAGCCCCAAAAATGGTGACATTGATGTACTCAAATATTAGGATGTATTTTTAATTCTTCTCATGAATAATGGACATAATATCAATATTTACAATTATTTTATACACTATATGTGTGATTTGATCAAAACTACCTCTAAGTCAACATCCTTATTTTATTCTTGGATTATCTCAGCCATGCTTCATGCCAGCGGATTAGTTGGACCAAAATAAGAATCTATCAAGAATTATGAGTTCTCTCTTTCTAAAGATATTATAAAGAGAATGAATATCTATTGGAATCCTTGAAAAAATGAATGGTTTGAATATAATGATATAGTATATGAAAAGTTTTATCTAGTGGAACATTCTACTAGACCTAAATGTATTTTTGATCCTGGTTTGGAACCCAATTGTGTTATTGAGTATTCTGGAGATGAAGAAGAAGAAGTAGAAGAGGTTTTTTCTCCTATAACAGAAACTGTCATGAATTAGTAAGACATTGAACATGTTCTTTAAGGCAGAACTGTGAAAGAAGTGCATGATCCTTAATAAGGTTTTTGATTTTTAATAACAACCCACTACTGAAGAAGAATATGTTGACATTGACAGGGAAAAGAAAGTTGTAGAAGAACATATATATGAAAATCTATCTCTTGTGAATGAAACTGATGGTGATGAACTTTTAGAGGAATACTCTATTGCTAAGGTAACAAAAAATGGATTTTGTTGAAGAAAATATAGAAGAATATCTCCCTGTTATGCAAGAAGCTACACATGATGAACTCCAAGAGGAACAAGATGTTCTTGAAGTCATTCTTTTTCTGAAGAGAGAATGGATCAAGACTTTCAATTGGCTCAAAAATAAAATGGTTGATGAAATCAGGGATGCCATTGTGCACATAGATCAATGATATAAAGCTCTCAATCATGAGGAAGATGCACCTATAGAGGGGAAGAAACCCCTTGTCTAGAATTTGTTGATGCGCCAAATATGATTGATCCAAGCTCAGTGGACTCTTGGTATATGTATCCCACTTATTATGATGTGAATGACTCAAACAAAGTCTCAGTATTAGGTCTTGACCTTTCTACTGTGTTTTAGTTGTAAATGGCATCTTCTCTTGAAGAAAATTCTGCCAAAGAGCCTAACCCTGTCTCAACATCTATCTCTAAGCCTTCACAAGAACCTCCAACCTTGGTGAATAAGGATGACCTGAAATAATTTTGAGCTACCCTTTTTCCTAGGGTTGAAAATCTCTTAAATACCCAACCAACTCCTATAATAAATTTGATTGAAAGAGATGCTTCACTGTTTTAGAAGAAAATCATAAGGAATATTCAACCCAAGATGCATCATGAGATATAGGAAGCCAAAGATAAGAATAAATAGCTTAGTGAGGAAGTACACTCTATTAGAGTTATGACTGACAACATGAAAATATTGATGAACTGAAGACCATAAACTGCTTCTTATCCTGTTGAGGATATTTTTACTCAATCCCCATAATATGTAGCCCAACTAATTAAACCTCATTTTACTTCATTAGTAAAGAAGTTATCTGAATGGAATAAGAAAATTGTTCATGATATGAGTGATCTTGTTATTGGACATAACAAGTTAAATGATGAGTATAATGGGTGCCTTTAGAAATTTCTAAATCAAAAAAAATATATTACTTCGGCAGTCACTGCTTCTAATTCCTATGTAAAATATTCTCAACCTTCTTTAAGTAGTGATATACTTAGAACCATTATCAATGAAAATCTTTAGCCTATGAATAGTGGTTTTAATTATGAATATCTATCTGATGTCATCATGAATAGTGATAGAGTTCATGATTTTGTAAGAATCTATTCCAAGATTTCTAATGATGCTCAACCATAAATTGAAAAGAAAGTGGACTTCAATATTAATTGTATCTTCTCTATGAATGAAATGACAAATCACTTCATGTATCTTTTAGAAAATCAGAGGATTCCTCCTGTTACTAAACCTTTTATGACTCAAGTCCAAAAGCTCATAGAGTGTAATAGATTGTTGGACAAGTTTATGGAAAACAATGATGAATTTGAAAAATCCATACAGTATGGTGGTTAATTCATTTTTATCTTTAACAATATTCAATGGCCTTATCTTCATGTCCATAGTGCAGCTACACCTCTGATATATGGTTTTCCTACCATCACCTCTGCCCTAGCCTACACATCAATGTCTTCCAGTTAGGCCCTAAGTTGGATCCAGTCTGTAAGCCTTGATCCAATGTTTCCTCAATATTCAACAACTCCTACATTGGCCCCTTCTATCCTGGAAGGTCTTCATTTACCTTCTCTGTCAACCAGTTCACTCCGTTCTTCTACTTCAACCTATACTCATATGGATTCTTCTTCTGAAGCATCTATTAAGGGAAATGAAAAGAACAACCAGTGATGAATAATAGTGGCTACTATCTTTTCATGGGAATGTTTTGGAATTATTTTTGGTTTAATATTTGTAATGAAACTCTTTTTATCTTATGAATTGTGCCCTCTTATTTCCCATTTCTTACTTCACAGATTTTGAAAATTCCAAAATGGGTAGAAATATGCACACTAATGAAAATGTTGAGAAATATGAACCCCCAAAGTAAGGTTAGTAAAATAAATAGTTTATATTAGAGAAAAATACACTCTAAATACACATGATATGTGATCATGAAAAGGGGGCGATTGTTGGTCTCCACATGTTTCAATCATGTTTTAATAATCACAAATCATATATATTTTTGTAAATCCTGGTAATCCAGTAATTTGCCTCAAATCATATACAAATGATTAGTATTCTATGCTTTATGTATTTCTATCAATGATCTTAATAGCAATAAATTCAGTCTGATTACTGTACACTATATTTGATTTACATTATAGAAATTTATTTGATGAATTGTTAATTAAAATCTATTTTATGAATATCACTGCTTACGTTAGAATAAATATATTTGGAAATGTTTGTGACACTATGATTCTTCCACCGGTTATGATTTTCTGGAAAAGGAACTACACACCGTGAAAAGGCACACCATGAATTAGACGCTATGTGAATCTTACACACCATGAATCAGACACACTGTGAACGAGACACCGTGAATCAGATACATCGTGAATCAGAAACTCCATGAACTAGACACAATGAATCTGATACACCATGAACCAGACACCATGAATAGACACACAGTGAATCAGAAACACCATGATCCAGACACCATGACTAGACACACAGTGAACCAGAAACACCATGATCCAGACACCATGAATCAGACACACCATGAACCAGACACACCATGAACCAGACACCATGAACCAAACAGTGTGAACAGATATCATGACCAAACACACCACAACTAGAAACACTGTGACCATGCGACACCGCTTCAAGAAGACACCGGTTCATAGAGACACTATTTAAAATAAATTGTGACACCATTTTTAATATGTTTTTGTCCTCTCTCAATTTAATTTCTAACGGTCACATTTGAAGTTTTAAATGAACTCACATAATTAATGATTCTTTGTAGACATATCACTTGACAGTACGGTGTACGAGGTGCATAATACATGAAACCTATCAGCTTTTACACATGCACTCTAAAATATAAAATAAGTGTGGCCCAAATACAAAACATGCATGCAAACAGGTTTGAGTACCCAAAACAAATCAAAACATACCGTTTTCTTGATAAATGAACCAACACATGCAACTTGACAATGCTGAAGAACTCATGAAGCATACTCAAATCCTTGAGATAAGGACATCTTCACACTGTCAATACCACGATGTACATGAGTTAGATCTAGATGACATGCGACACTCTATTTTCCATATGAGGACTTTATTTTTGCATCTGTTTCAACTCAGATGTCCAGATATGCATAGAAGAACACTCAGATCACTTATAACCCTATCTCATTTTCTTTTCTCTATTGTGTATCATTTTTATTATCTTTCAAGCATTGTGTGTATCTTTATAATAACACACATTTTCTCCTATATTAAATTGAAGGATATAAGATACCCTTTCTTAAACATTTCTTTACACTTGTGTATACCCATAGATAATTGTGCAAGAGGTCCATGTGTGGCCTGGTTGTTTGTACCCATGAAGAACTATGGAAGATGTCGTGTGACCTGGACAGTCTTGTGCACTATTGTAAAGCCTGATATAGGCTGTGTATCTAGTTTTTTATATAAATTTATTGGTGTCAGGTGATCACCATGTGTAGTGGATTAAGTATTGGCTTGAGACTGAACCACTTGTTTTATATCCACTATATTACTTAATTTAGTCTTCTCTATTTTACTAAATTATTGTATAATTCAGAAATCACTAATTTTACTTTGATAGTTAATCTTGGAAATAAGTTATAATTGTATTGGCTTATTATAATAGCTTCAAAAGTAACGTTAATAACCCAAATTATGATTAATGAGAATTAATAAATCTTCTATGAAGTTATTTAAACAATAAATCTTTCATAACATTTTAACATTGATTAACTAGGGTTGTATTTATCTTTATTGGGGAATACTTTTAGGAATATTTTTTTAAATATAAATTTGAAATATATACTGAATCACCCCCTCGCTTGAGTAATCTACTCCGACCAAAAGTATCTTCCACAAATGGATGTTTATCTAGGAAGTCAGAAAAATCTTGACCTTTTATTTCCTTCTGAGGGAATAACTAGATATCAAACTGTTCTAGAATAACCACCCACTAATCCATACATCTTTTAAGAATATGATTACTGACGATAAAGTTGAGGAGGATACTACGAGACACCAATTGGACTTAATGATGTTTTAGGTAGTTCCTCAATTTTTTAATTTCAAAAATTAATTCTAGGTAGCACTTTTCAATACATGAATATCTACTTTCCATATCAAGCACAGTTCGATTGAGATAGTAAAAGCTATTTTCATTCCCAGCAACATTCTTTTGGGCATGGAAGGAACCATTTGATCTCTCTAAAGCTGCCACATAGGGAATAAGTGGTTTTCCATCAATATGTTGCATTTATACTGGTGGAATCAAGAGATATTTCTAAGGGGTATCAAATTATTCTTGGAAGTATTCATTATTTTAATAGGTGACTCCCTTCTTCATTAATTTGGTGAAGGGAAAACACTTGTCTGCCAAATTGGCAATAGAACGCCGAATATAGCCCAAGTGTCCTTGATGTCCTATTAATTCATTAAAATTTCAAGGAGGTGACATAGGAAGGTTTTTTTAGTTCTCATAATCAACTTTGATTAAATGATGGTGTACAACAAAGCCATGAATCATTCCTATGTTTACCCAGAAAGCACATTTCAAGGGGTTTATCTTCAAACTATGTTATTGAATATTATTTAATATGATCTCTATATCAGCCATGTGATTTTAACATTATCTAGATTTGACCACAAAATAATCCACATAACATTCAACAAATTTCCTTAAGATGGGTTTAATGATATGGTGCATGGCACGTTGATACATTGTACCTGCATTCTTAATTCCAAAGGGCATTACCAGATAGAAGAATGCACTATATGGGGATCTGATGGATATAGTTTCTTCATACTCTAGGGACATATATGTTTTATTACTCCTAGAGTATCCATTCATGAAATAAATAGCTTCATATTCAGATGTTGCATAAACTTAAATCACTGTAATCAGAACTGAAAAATCATCTTTAGGACAATTCTTGGTAAGGTCTCTAAATTCAATGAAAACTATTATTTTCCCATTTTTCTTTTTCACTGGACAATATTGTCCATCCATTTGGGCTATTGAACCTCATTTAAAAAATTATCCATTATTATCTTATCAACTTTAGTTACAATTTTAGGGGCATGAGTTGGGTGTGTTCTTCTTTCTTCCTTCTAAAATCCATGATGTTCTTCTAGAAAACCCAAATGACGGGTTGCTACATCAGGATTATGTCCTATAATTTATATATAATTCCACGAATAAATATATCGATGTTGTATTAGAAATAAATTGTACACCTCTTTCTATTCATATACCATGGTCGCGCTAATTATAGTGGGGTGTGGATATTCCTATTTACTGAGTTTTATTTCTCTATGATCATCCACAGTGTTAGAGAAACCTTCCTCAAATGCTAGAGGGGCATCCTTGAGATCTTCCTCCTCATCTTCATTAATTTTTATCTCTTCTATTTCTACTTGCATAGTAGATGATTTTGAAAAACTTCCATTGTTAAGGAATGAGCCAGTATTTGAATATCCTAAAGATGTGGCCAAAATTTCCAAGCATACTAATGATGAAGGGTCTTTTCATAGTAGTAAACAATATATGATGGATTGGGAGTCAACATATTTTTCTTCCTCTAACATTTCAATAAGTTATTCTAATCTAATTAACAAAATAGAGGTTTGTTGAAGTTCAGTGGATGAAATGAAGATATCTCCATTAAATCATTCATCACTACTTGGTGAATCAATAGTTTATACAATCTTTTCTAGATCATTCGACACAATAGACATTATGAAAGTCACTGGATGAGAGCTTAGATTTGGTTTTCACTTTTAAATTTGATTGATGGGTAGCACATAATCTGTACTAATATGTATGAATGCATTTACTGGAATCTTTTCCAAAACCTTTGGAAAATTAACTATGGTTATATCCTTTGTCATGAATATCGATCCTTTTAAGTGATGAAACTTTGCCTAAATATATGGAGAATCACAGATTTTGAACATATCCTTGCCACCATACAACGTCCCGATTTGACCATTGAAACAATATTTATGACATAGGTTGTATAATGAATGTATGGATGTATGTTGATTCATATAAAGCCATCCATGATAAATGTTGACGGATGTGTGTTGAGAAACAAACATGAAATATCAATTAGAAACAAGATCTCCAAATTGAGTTCTGAGTGTAATCTCATCCAGCGGTTCTTTCTCATTATTTTCATTTCCTCACACCATTAAAATTGAATGAGATAAATCAGATTCAGTCAGGCCCAATCGATGAAGTGTACAAACAAGAATGATGTTTACTCCAGATCCATTATCAATCAATGCTCATCGGGAAGCCCATATCATTGACCTTTCTAGACAAATACAATGGACTGATATGTCCATGTACAACATCATCTTCATCTTCTTATATTAAACAAATGACTGCATGTCATTCTACAGGATCATTATCTAAACTGTAAACCTCACCAGTAGAAAACTCTGTTTCAAACTCTTGAGGTCATGACATAGTTTCAAGAAGTACTTCTTGAAGATATTCTGATAGAATCAAGGAATATAAAATTGACATCTTGGTTGGTACTTGGTCCAATTGTTTCTGGACATCATACATTTAGTCAAAAGATCTATATTTCCCATCATGGAGATGCAGCTGTCTAGGTGACTTGGATGTTGATACTTTTGATGTAGATGTGACCATTATCAGAGGAGAATCTGAAAATACTCACAACATTGGTAGAATATACTGACTAGGTCTATGTACTTTCTATGTGTATATTGGTGTAACTTTTAATCGGCCCTCCAAAAAAATCATATCAGAACAAAAAATGTTTGTGTGGAAGAAACACTTTATTCTTGTTATACCTGCTAAATGGATCTTCCATGAGTTTCTACCGCTTATATGGTTCAAGCAGTGATTGAGTTAAAATGGTGGTTTCTATAATCCCCATTCTTCCCCTGTATCATCGACCTTTTCCTCTTCCTCTAGTTCTCTAATTAGTTACATGTAACTTAGGCTCATTATAATCAGAATCATCATTGGAAAAAGGCTCTATTACATGAATAAAATTGACAAAACCAAAGATCTATTCTTCATCTAATGAATATTCTGCCTGAGAGGTTAGTTCTAGTTGTAACATTTGGCAGGGCGGGGCCCGTGGTTTAGAAGCGGATGGCATTAAATCTTCCAGGTTTAAGGACAAATTTGGCCTTGACATGAGACCGTCTTCTTCTAACTACTCCTTTTCCTTCTGATAACCTCTCTTATTTGGGGATTGTCCTTCTAAAGAATGTGGTTTTACTGTGGCCGAAGTGGTGGAAGACACAATCAGTTGTTTCAACTGTGTTCATAAAAATGCATGAGTTCGGTTGATTGTTTTCTTGATCATCAATTCATCATATTTTTTTTTCACTTTATTACATTTTACTTCCTTCTATTCACCTACTTCCTCTGGGTCAGTAGTAGTGACACATGCTACTTGACTATTCATTCTCACTTTTCCAATGTCTAACTTTTTTTGTAGGAAGTCCTTGAAAACAAAAAAATCCTGAATGGGATTCCCCAACATCTGGTGAAGGTGAAAATAATTCAGAAGATCTTCATTTTATTATTTATTTTGTTTCTTCGTCCTTGGAAAAAAGACCAAATTATTTTCTAGAGTTGAGAGGAAGTTACCATGAACATGTTGGTTCCGGAAAAAAATTGATTTATTAAATCCCCAAATAGTTTCCTCGATTGGTCTATTTGGTTAGAATGACGAGGCAGTCATTACAGCTAATGATCTGTAGGTGTATCCCTTAAATATGATGATGGGTTTGATGTGGAAGCATGTACATGTTTTTTCTTGAGTGTAATGGTATCTTCCTTTTCTATCCCTTTTCTCCTTCCTAGATATTATGGAATTACATGAGATTTAGCCTTAATTTCAATAATATAATATTCTATATATTGATAAATTAATGTATGGTCTCAAAACCCTATTGTGTATTTCATAGGGATCCGTGGTGTGTTTAAATCATCACACATATTTTCAAAACAAATTGGAAGTAACTCTTCATATGGGAGTTCCATACTTAAGGAATATGTTAATCCTTCCAATTTCTCAATGAAATATGAAACTCTTTCATTCTCTCTTTTATTACAATTTGTAAGATCAAAAAAATCATCTTCAGTAGCATTTATCTAAATTAAATAAGGAATTTCTACTGGAGATCTTCCCATTCAGTAAATGATTGAGATTGTAAACTTGTATACCAAACAAAATATAATCCCTGTAGTGACTGCACAAGACACCTAAAATATACTACTTCTTGTTGTTGAGGAGTTACCGTCATTGGATCACAATGAGAAATGAAATGTGTTAAGCATTGTTATAGATCTCCTGAACCATTAATGATTGAAATCATAATATTCAAAAAAATTGGTTTGGGTGGAATCAGATCTACCCATTCGGGGTAACCATACATTTCTATTTCAAATGGTGCACGTCTTTACTCCATAGTTTTTAATCGAGTCATTAATGCCAAAATTGTGTTCAAAAAAATTTGGGTAATATAAAGATGAGCTGGCACCTATGTAGGTACATCAACTAGAGAATGAGCTGGGGTAATGACCCGAAAAACCATTGGTGATGGTGTTGGTATTTTCGTTGGATAACCCACGAGAACAGGATTCTCAAGATATGATTCATCCTGCCTTGGTTGTGTACACAATGGAGGGAATTCATTGTCCACATATGTAGTTACTACAAATCCACTTAGCTGAGGAGATCTTACAGGATGTGAAAGTTGAGGACATTCTTGGGGAGTGCATTTAGCAGAAATACTACTTCAAAGTAACTCTATATTGAGTCTTCGTAACTCCTTCATTTCATATTATTGATGAGAAAATATTTCCTCAAGAGAAATAGATTGGCATTCTCTAGTGGAAAAGTAAGATGCAATATGACTTTAACATGTTCCCTTGTTAGATGCCTTTCAGAGGGGTGGGAGTGGGTTATTTGAAGGTGTACCTAGATTCTGGGTAAGCCTCTTATTTTGGGTACGAACACCTTATTCAATTTCCTTAGTGTGTAAGTTATTATGTATAAGAATGTAATCTTCTAATTCACCTAAACTATGCTCAATTTCTATAGGATTTTTTTCAATTTTGATAATGAAATTTACTGACGCATATTGAAAGTAGGTCATTCTATCAGTATCTTTGTATGATCTTCACTCTTTGTATATTCCATGAGACATTGTTCACCTAAATGATAAATTATTGGGAACTGTTTGGCGAAGCATAACCCAAATTTATTCCTCAGATAATTCAGTTTTACACATTCTTTTTGGTTTCTTACCTAATCAGGAGAAAAATGACTACCATTAATGAGGGGATTGTAGATTTGATAAGGCCCCCAGCCCTATAGGCTGGGTCTATTCCTATTCTTCTTCTTCATACATCTAAAATATTATTGATGAATTTGATGGTTGAATTAACTAATCCCCCATCATTGAATACTGTGGTGATTCTTGAACTCCTATGGATGAAATTTGTGCTACATCCTTCTTGATTTTTGGGAATTTTAGTTTGGAAATTAGCTGGGTGGATCATTCAACAAAAACTCAAATCACTTGTTTCAGAGGATCACTATGCTACTTCAGACAGTTTCATTGTATGATGGCTGAAATTATCTTAGTAGGATGCCTACTATTGATTCTCAGATGATTGATGTAAATGTAACTCAATAACTTTTTTTTTCTTTGGGCTTGACTTTGATGAGAGTTGGTTGAGGAATGTTCTTTAGAGAACAGTAGATTACATACAAAATCTTTTCATTTTAGCCAAATGTGGGAAATAAGATTTCATGACACAACATTTTGAAGAATTTTCTAATTTTGGAGTGCAGTGAAATGAAATTATTCATGTGTAACCCATCATTTGATACGAACACAAGATGGGGAATCAAAAATTAACCAATGATGCCTCATTAGAGAAATGAGTCTTGTGTGCTAAATGGTTCTCTACTGTTTTTCAGTCTTTTGATATCAGTAAAATTATAGAGATTCCATTTCAACTTGGCATTACATCCCTTATATTACCTTCAAATGATTTTGATATTCATCATATGGTAATACATTGATTTTCAAATTACGAAGAGTCTTAAATAAATTTAGGCAGATATCATGAATATAATATTTTTCCATCATTTCTAGAATGTTATACTAAGAATCTGGAAAAGGCCAGAACATGATTGGTATTTCTTCAATAGCCAATTGTTTTCTCATGTTTAACATATCTCATTTTATTTTACTATATATTTCTCCACATGGTCTCACCAAATTAGACTCTGTGTATTAGAAGAAAAATGATCCAAGGGAGGTTTGGAGAACGATTTTTCCCATAATATATCTTCTGGTTGAGAATGTGCTTCACCTATCAATGATAAGGCATCAAATATGACATCCCATTTGTTTGAAAGTGCCTCAAGATATGAGGGATTTCTCATTTCTACATTATCAATTATATAATTATCATTATAATGAGAAATAATACCATAGATTGGACAACCTCGGCGAATTCCATAATGGGGAGGACCACTATAGTGGATTGTAGAAAGGGGTTAATCCTATTGCTCCTTAGACTTTTAGACACACTGAGGGTTTTCATGGATCTCATTCAAAGATAAGTGCTCTATAGATACATAATTTTTATGATTCAAGCCTTTATGATGAAGTGTATGGTGATGAACCTCATAATTATTGCTACCACTCCTATAACATTGTAATGAGAGGATATGATCTTGATTTGAAATAGATAAATGTATGAGGGATTAAAAAACTCAATCATTAAGAGGATCCTGATTTCAACATGAATATTGATTTTCCAACCGTGTTTGATGATATTTCTTCTTTTATATTCTCTTACACTTAGTTCGGAACACATTCTGGTAGAATTCATTATCATGGGAAGGTGTATGTGCTTGCTTTGGATTGGTTAGCAGAATGGACCAATTTCCTCCAATTGGAAAGGGTGTATGTTACCGATCTTGTTATCCATATGATATAGGGGATGTATTCCCCATGACCCTCTTGGACTGGATTATAGGTGTGTATCTCTTTTGGGATGGCATACCGATGTGTCATCCCATGTGTGGGGAAGGAGTTATGTGTCTGTTCTCCGGGTAATATTGAAGTAGTTGTTCTAATAACCTGGAATTATTCTATAATATGTGTAGGGATTTGAGTCTTCCCTTTCACCATTGATGAGGTATTTTTGGGGACATCAGTGGCCAGAATAGGGATATATGCATATTTCATATCAAGAGTAGGTGTATGTGCCTGCTCTTGTCTTCCTTTCCCTATCAAGGGGTATTGATAGTACTAATGTATGAGGGAAGAGAGTTGGGTCTTCCCCAGACTTTTCGTTGGAGCTTTCCGACTGACTTCTTCCGGTGCAACCAAATGAGATAGTTGGTAGGATTGATGAATGCAGGTAGGTGTATGTGACTGCTGGATGTTTCCCATCAAATATAGTTGACAGGCATCCTTCAATACTGGAAAGCAAGACTATTGGAAGAATTGGTGATTGTAGGCAAGTGTATGTGCCTGTTCACAGTACTAATCCGGATTTATCAGGTAGAGTTGGTGGGTTTCTGACAAACGAGTATACTAGACATAAAAATTAGGAAGAATGGGTGTACATGCCGGCATATTGCTTGACATCGTGTTATGATGAGGGAATTTTATGAATGGGGAAGAGGTATGAAGCAGCTCCTTGTTAGCCAGGAGTTGTCCCTGATAGTTCATCTTGAGTGCCCAGGTCTGAAAGCCTTGGTCCAAACATCCAAAGGAAAAAACCCCATAATGTTATGGGTTCAATACTACACGATATTGCGGGTGGAGATTATTAGTGGGATCCATTAGAAAAGATCTCAAAATTATTGAATTGAAGACCTAAGTGACCTCTTGATCTTCCACCATATAGTATGTGAGGGACTGATTATTGTGTTTCGGGGATAAGGACCTGAAACAGTTGAAGACGATGGTTGTCACCGTCTACTTATTTATTATCAGTCATCGTTGGCTAGATGATCGGGGATTTTTATTGACATGGAAGTCTTCTTAGGTGGCCTCTAAAGTAAAAATTTTACTTTGATGATGATATTATTTTACAAGTGCGTTGGATACACATCTTGGAAGTTTATGGGTGGGAGATAACATATTTCCCATGGATGATGATTTAACTTGAGAATCAGTTGTGATGTTCATTGATTTTGACATGAAGAAATCCATTTTGGAGTGAAGAGAGTTCTGAAAAAAATTGAGACACATTAATAAACTCTAGAAAAGTAACATATTTTAGATGGATACAGGCATGACTGATTATTTTTTTGTCCCTAAATTATCTATTGATTGGAGCCTTACTTTTGTGTAACATTATTAACATGGTTAAGGATTCACGTTGGGCTCATGATTTTTATTTCATAGTTCCTTGAAACATGTGTTCTAGTTTTAAGAATCGCTACATCATTGAGTTTTCCATGGATTTATTTATGGAAACAAAAAATTCCAATAGTTGTTTATCAAATGTGGACCGTCCTTCTAAAGGAATTTGTTCTTTAATATTGATCTTTACGATATATAGTAACATACACATATCAAGTGGATGGGATGGAAGACTCATCACACCCTTTTGGAGGGTATTATTGATTACTCTGAGAAAATCTTAGTAAATTTAAGATATTTTAATGAATAATTATTAATTCACCTAGCATAGAATAACATCCCTTGGAATTTTTCAATAACTTTTTAACATGTGTAAAATCTAGAATCATTAGTATGCATTCATGGTTCTATATTAATGGAGATATCCATTTGTATTCGAGGTTCTCCACCAATGGTATCTTCTAATATAGTATTTCAAGATTCTATTAATCATCCTTAGGATAATACATGTTTTTTAACACACCCATCGGGACATTCAAGAAATTATTATCCTCTAGGGTGATGAAGGATTGTTTTTATATTGGGATCGTACATAGGAAATGGTTTACTTATGTATCCTTATGAAAGGAATCAAAACCATCATAGTTTGGTGCCTCTTAATGGGACACATCATACCTTTTAAGTTCATATGATAAGGACCTAACCATACAGTTTAATTTTATGTGGTAAAGATATATAAGAAAATCATGCTTAATCAAAGTTTGGTGTGAGAAATATATAGAAAACAACCCAATTAACGTGTAAAAATTATGGATTTCTAAGTTATATTAGACCTTGTTAGTAATATGGCTCAAGGAGAAAATGCTTGATTTTGCAATGTTGGGTTCGAACCTTAAGGAGGCATCCTACGTATCTCACGTGGACAGGAATCAAAAACCACATAGATCGACATGTCTCGTAGGAGTGTATAGTCCTTTGAGGGAAATGAATTTGGGCTGACTTACTGAAAATGATTCCATGATGACATATAAATTTAATATGGGGCTTATTTATATGAAGGATTCCCAGATTAAGGGAATTAGGGTTATATTCCTGAAGATGATATCTAGTGAGCCTATGCACTAATAGGGATTCCTACATATCCTCTTTTGAAAATGAATCATAGTTCTCGTAGTTATTCCGTTAGGGTGTTTGTGTGAATGTTATAATCATCACAAATCTCTCAGCCCACGCGATCCATGCTCAGTGTGAGAAACAAGAAGATGTGAATGATTCAACAATGATACTTCACACTCTTCCTCCTACGCTAGTGGAAAAGGGCGCATCATCCATTGAAACAATGTCCAAATGACCCGAGAATAGGGTAAGGCGATGATCCCTTTCTCTATTCACATTACATTAGACGAGGGTCCAACAAAAGGAGGAAGGGGTGAAGGTTTAAGGGATTTCACTAGGATGGCTTCCCATGGTTACAATACTCAACGAGAGAGGGAAAGGGTAATGAGAGTCTCTGTACCTATATCTCATATGGTCTTTGGCATTGAATAAGAGAGGAGGAATAATGATTATACCTCTTGCAAGAAAAGTTAGGGGCTTACGCCAGGGTGGTTGACTTAAATTGATCCTGGTAGGGGAGGGACACTATTTCTATGCTTGTGTGAAAAAAAATGTGAATATTACCATCCCTACCAGAGACCTAAGGTTCCGAGTCATCACCTTAAGAAAGGAGAGGCTAGGACCCAACCCTCTTTCAAACAAGGAACTTACCTGCACTATTCGTAGGAGAATGGTCCATGTGACAATGGATATAAAAACCCACAGACAATCGATGAATCCTAACTCCCGTATAAAAAAATGGTGGAATACACTAACTGTGGATATGCAAACCCAAATAGGTGACATATTAATGTTACTTTCCTAATTTTTTTATATGTTAGGAGGTTTTTGTGGAGGGTTCAACATATTCCCTTTCATATAAGGGAAACAAAGAAGGTGATACCTTTCCATGATGGGATTTAAAGAGGGTACTTGAGTTGGTATTTTAGGATTCATACAATGCTTTGTTGTGGAGGTACCCCACACAAGTGTTCTGTGTAGGTATCCTGCATTGCTGCAACATATAGGTATACCGCACAGGTATGGCGCGCTGGAATGTCATGCATGTGAGGCGTGTAGGTATGTCACCCAAGTGTGGCACACACATATGCTGCGTAGGTGTGTATGATGACTAAATATTTTATTACACATAGGATAACCAAACAATTGTAAATATTATAAAAAAACATTCAATGCATTCTTATCTCAATTAATTATATCATCTCTCATACTTTATAGAGCTACCTCAAACAATTTGAGGGATCAAGGCGAAAAAACTACTCAATGGAAGCTTCTGGTAATCTTCCATCTTTTTCAGTCAAAGAAATGATGAGACCAAGGGTCTTATTTGAGACATAGATTGTCCTGGTTGAAGGAAAGTGGTCCACATAGATCCTCTGCGTAGCTTCTCTGTGTAGCATTGTGCATAGGGGAGAAAAAATTATTCACTCATGCAACTCTGTCATGCAGCTTTGCCACATAATTCTATCATGTACCACTATCGCGTAGATCTATCCTGAAGCTTTTTCAGCACATAACTTTGGAGGTTTTGGCATTCCTTTTAATTCTTCAAACATTTCCTTGGGATTTTTAAATCTACAAGGCTATCTTGATAGTCTTTTTGTATTCTTAAGTTGTGTCAACACTCATGTATATGATCTTTGATATATAGGGTATGATCTTCAAATGTTTTTCTAATATTCTCTAACCCTTATTCTTATCTTATAATTACGAATATACATTGTTTACCCTTACCGAGTATCTATGCTCATCATTTCTTGTGATTCACTTCCACATGTTATGAATAAATGTTATAAGTAGTAATAATAATTGTTATGATCATTGTAGGAAAAATTTATGACCATTCACTGAGATAAATGATTATGATTCCATGTTTCTAAAGATAATAATCCACTATGGTTCTTATTAATTTATTTTTATAATGTGAAAACTATTTATAAAAATGATGAAATATACATATATGGTAAACTAGGGCCATAGTGATAGTGAAACCTTGGCTCGTTCTATGGCAATGGTTAGGGTCCATATATTACACATTATATTGAATATGTAATAATTATTTTAAAGTTTTCATAGTTTAAAAGTCCTGATAATTATCATTTAAACATATACTAAATACTATCATGACATGAGTACCTAATAATATATAAAAAGTTTGAGGGAAGACTATTGAGATGTGAGTATTAAAATAGAGATAAACTTTAGTTGAAAACATTATTTGTGTGTTTTTTAGTATTAATAAAATATTATGATTGAATATCTATCAATGTAAGATTTAGGGGTTAAGAGATGAGAATACATAACTATATATGGGGATGAATATGAAAAATATTGGATTCATTCATAATGATTTTATAATGATATAATATTTTCTTAACCTATATTACTATTTTATTGTGCTATGTTAAATAAAAATTAATTGTCCTTTAATGTTTCAAAACAAGAGAGAATAAGAGTTGATTATATGAAAATATAAATATCGTGAAATATTTTTAATGTAGTGAATTTATTCTATTGTTCATTTCAATAATGCACTTTTCAATTTTCATGAATGTATCCTTATCATTGATCATGAACCTAGAAAGTATTCTTGACTCATTAATCTTATTCATAGTATAATATTAATAACAAAACAAATGAATATATATTTTCATATTCATATTTATTTATACAATACAGGAAAACAGAATATTTGCGACGGGGCTCCGTCGTAAAAATAGTATTTGCGATGGTATTTTTCCCCCATCGCAAATTGGTTTTCGTTTATATATAAAAAATGTATTTGTGATGGGTCGTCACAGATATATTAGTTGCAACGGGTTTCTGACCCGTCACAAATGGGAAATTTAAAAAATATTTGCGACGTAGTTATTTGAGATGGACCGTCGCAGAAATAGTTTTTACGACGGGTATTCTTCTCGTCGCAAACGGGACGGTAAAAAAAAATTTACGACGGGACACCCCGTCACAAATACTCCCATCGCAAATACTAAAAAAAATAAATAATAATAATTAATACAAATCGTATAATATTATATAAAAATAATAATATTATTAATAATATAAAAAAATACTATTATTATAATATAAATAAAAAAATATATAAAATATATAAAATTTAATTATGAAAATTTAATATAAAATAATAATATTATGAATATAAATAATATAATATTATATAATAATACTAATATTAATAATATAAAAAATTAATATAATATTATTATTATTAAATTAAGTAAATAAAAATAATATTAATATTAATAATATAAAAAAATTATATTATTATAATATTAATAATAAAAAACCTATATATAATATAATTATGAAATATTAATATCAAAAAATAATAATAATATGAATATAAATAATATTATATAATATAATAATGATAATAATATTAATAATATAAAAAATTAATATAATATTATTATTTTTAAAATAAACATACATATTTATTAAAAAATAATATTAATATTATTAATATTAATAAAATTATTAACTTCTCAATATTAGAAATAATTATAAAATATTAAAAGTAATATTACTAAAATAAACAGACAGTAAAAATAATACTAATAAGTAATAAAATATTACAAAAAATAAAAACAAATTAAATCATGAAATATTCATACCAATATGAAAGGGGAGTTGTAATTAGTTAATATGACAATAAAATACAAACTTAAATGTTTATTACATGTAAAAAAATTAGTGGGGGGTGGATAATCTGGAGGACTTGGAGGAGGTGGTGGAGGAAACTCCATCCTTGAACTATGAGTCAGACGATACATATACTCCATATGCTCCTGATGTTGCTCCTCATATTGACGCCTCTCCTCATCCTGCTGCTGACGCATCTGCTCCGTCCATCGACGCATCTCCTCATCGTGCTGCTGACGCATCTGCTCCTACCCCTGACACAAATCCTCTATAAGCTGACTCTAAGCACGCAACTGCTCCTGATACTGTGAGGCAGAAGATGATGTATCTCCATGAGCACCTCTCAAGCCAGACGCCGACATCGCAGCAGTACCATAATAAGCTGTAGGAGTCAAATTAGAGCCGATACCAACTACTCGACCCTTTTCGAAGCCATACTAGGTCGCCTGCATCCATGTCGTCTCATCAAAATGGTGGGCACTAGTCTAATCACCCATCTCGTCTTGACTCTCAGCATGTGTCTGAGAGGTCGCGGACTCATATAACTCCTTATGTTTCAATTTTAAATTAAAATAATGGAAATATTATATGCATTTAATTTGAAAACTGAAATGAAAATAATACTGACCACAATCTGACAATGGTGGTCACCTCTAATCTATCGAGTAGCCAGATCAGTGTACAACCTCCGATAAACGCCGTACGCCGTAATACCGGGCTGCTCAGGTTACTATATGAATATAAAATAAACTTTTTATATTTAAAGTTGTATAAAATATTAAAAAAAACTTACTAGAAGCTCTCTATGCACACTGAATGTACGACTACTGGCTCGATGCGTCACCTCTTGTCTCCCCCGATTCTGTCGACCCAATGCAAATCTCCTCTGAAACCCACCACCCAATCAGTGTGTACATAATCCATCCCAAATGTGAGATGCAATGTACTCTGGTCGGTGGGCTCTACATGACTCATTAAATTCTGTCACTCCGGCTTTCCTCATAGCTGCCTTTCTCAAATTATGCCAAAACTGACGGAAACGGTCACGCATAGACACCACCCGTGACACGTGGATAGTGGCATGCCTGCTCTCATCGATGGGATACCATAAACCCTAATATAAAGTTATTAATGAATTAAATTTCAAAATAAATAATATTTAATTACATACCAGCCGATGATCGAACATGGCGGCCTGCACATCAGTGGGAATCTGATCCCATGTGAGCCAGGGCTGAGAAAAATAATTGCGCAAGATAGTGCTCCCCTGTCCAATAGCTATATTCATAAAATTGTGGAAAAATAACAACTAATCAAACAATTAGAATATAAATAAATTATAATGAAAGATAACTAAAATACATAGGATACCATACCACCGCATGTGCGCATCGAATCCAAGAGGTGGACGTCGCTCCGGGATAGGATCTGGAATCATCAGTCTGGCAAGACCACGCCGCCTTCGAGTTCTCCCTGTAGTGCCAATAGCCTGAGGGTCAGATGAATCAAGAACCTCATCATCCATAGGTAGATCATCCTCCAGCAACTGACGATATGTTTCTGAGTCCATCTGAAACATGAAATGATTGTTATTAGAAAATAGTTGAAAATAACTACTATGTATATATATATTTGTTATGATTCTAACCATCATTTTACTGTGTCAATGATCATCTTCATCATCATCTTCATAGTTGTCAATGTCAATGTCTTCATCTTCTTCATCAATATCATCAATTTCCATATTAGTTTCACTTTCATCATCTCTTGTCATTTCAAATTCAGTTGTAACATCATTGACAACATCGTCACCATCGACCCTTAACTGTGGGGTGTCATCCTTGATATTCATGTCTCTCTGTGAAAAAGATGTGTTTTGAGGAGTGTCCTGAAAAATTTCATTTCCTTGAACTTCAGTGGCACCACATTCAGTTTTAGTAAACTGATTTTCTTGAGATTTAAATTTTACTATACTCCACCAATCATCCAACTCTTTTGCAGTAGCATAATATTTTTCATAATAAATTTGATGTGCCTAATGAGCCAATAAAAAGGGTTCATTTACTGCAAGAAGACTTTTATGTTTAATATCAACAATTCCATGAGTCGGATGAATATGAAAGCCTCTCTCAGTATCCAACCATCAACATTTAAACATTGTTATATAATTCTGTCCCAAATAACACAGTTCAATAATTTCTTCATGCATGCCATAAAATTCAACTTCAATATCTCTATGATGTGATCCCTTCAAACAAACACCACTATTCATTGTTTTATTTGATTCCCCATATGCACGTGTATGAAAGCGATAACTATTCACCGCATATGCATTATAAGATTTAACCATTTTGGATGGTGGGCTACTCAATATACACATTTGAATATCAATCTTATCAGCATGTACAGATAACTGAAAATTTGTAAAACATTTATCACTAATACAAGTAATAAATTTATTTTATATGGTAAACCAAAAAAGAATGTACGTTACCAGTTTTTGAAACCAGTAGGCAATTTTTTTTTCTGACGTTCTTCTAAGCCAACTTCTGTAATTTTTGGAAATTTTTTCTTGATATGATCATCATATAACCTACAAATACAATACGATTAATTTACTTTAACAGAATCTATAGAATAACGGATAGGATCACTCACTGTACAATTGGTGACATTTATTCACAGTTGAGTATAACATATGTATGAACTCTATGATGTTCATCATCTGAAAGCCATCTATCATGAACTCCACCAAAGCCAAGATCAGGCTGATTGACAACTGATAATTTATTTTTTATATCATCATCAACATTCCCCTCGTTCCAGCCTATGTGGATAAATTTTGAGGGATATTCAGATTCAATATAATGAGAGTAGAATAAAGTAATTTCTTTTTGCAAATAAGCTTCAGAAATTGACCCTTCAATAGATGCTTTGTTACGTACTTGTTTCTTCAAATTCTGCATTCATATCTCAAATGGGTACATCCATCGAAACTGAACCGGACCTCCAAAATTTTATTCATGTGGAAAATTAAATATCAAATGTTCCATTGTGTCAAAGAAAGCCGACGGAAAGATTTTTTCCAGTTTGCATTTAATTAAAACAATAGCTTCTTCCAGTTTTCTTAGTGTATCTTAGTCTGTTGTCACCGCATACATGTCTTGGAAAAAATATTATATATCTGTTATCGAATCCCAAGTATTATAATTCAACAAAACTCTTAATCTAATATAAATAAGTCTTTCCATTATAACATGACAGTCATGACTTTTTAATCTGGTAATTTGACCATTTTTAACACATCTGCCCAAGTTGGAAGCATAACCATATGGAAGTCTCAAATCTTCAATCCACTGACAAAATAATAAGTGACTCTCTTTGGTCAGTGTATAAGCTTCCTTTGGCTTCATTAATCTTTGTGATCTGACATTTTCAAACAATTCAAGTTCTGGTCGCCTTCAAATTTGGGCAAGATCAAATCGTGCCTTTACATTATCTTTGGTTTTACCTGATGTATCCAAAAATGTATGAAATAAATTATCAAAATAGTTCTTCTCAATATGCATGACATCCAACATGTGTCGGACCAACAAATCAGACCAATATGACAGATTCCAAAAAATGCTCTGTTTTGTCCAATTGTGTTCTTTCTCAAATCCATGAATTTTCTGTTGGTTTATTGTCAGTCCAAAAGTGATGGAAGGTAATGAAAATACAACTGATTGTAACTATGTACCTGATATCATTTTTGGAGGTTCATCTCTTTCAATTATGGCTTTTCTAAAATGAGATTTATTCCTCCAAAAAGGATGATCGATTGGAAGAAATCTGCGATGACAGTCAAAATAGCAAGGTTTTTTTCCATTCACGAGCATAAATGCTTTGTTGTCACCCATACAGTAAAAACATGATTTTGGACCATGTTCACTCTATCCAGATAAAATGCCATATGCGGGGAAGTCACTCATTTCCACATCAAAGCAGCTTTCATTACAAAATTCTGTTTCGCAGCAGCATCATATGTACCAACACCGGGACTCCAAAAGAAATTTAACTCATCAATCAATGGTTTCAAATAAAAATCAATATTCTTTTTCGGATGTCATATGATTAATAATGTCAGAAAGATATAAGGATCTTTCATTGACATCCATGGAGGTAAATTGTACATAGTTATAAAGACAGACCAATAGGAATACTGACGACCAAAAGATCTAAATGGACAAAAACCTTTAGTAGAAAGACCCAATCGCATGTTCTGGGATTCTCAAGAAAAAGACGGATGCTATTGATCAAAATGTTTCCATGAATCACCATCAGATGGATGAATCAATCTTTTAACATTTGAAATATTGGTTTTGTTCCATGACATCATTGTCGCTGTGTTTTGAGACATAAATAAACGCTGCAACCTGGGTGTACGCAGGAAATATCTCAACTATTTTACAGGAATGAATCCAGACTTCCCTGATCGAGCTTATTTATACCTCGATTGTCCACATGTGGTACAACTATCCAATGACTCATTTTCACTAGAATATAATATGCAATCGTTTGAACATGCATGGATCTTCTGATAATTATGGCCCAAATTACGAACCAGTCTCTCACTCTCATAATAATTAGCAGGAAACACATTTCATTCAGGTAACAGTAGTTTAACCAAATAAAATATCTGTTGAAAACTAATATTTGACATTCCATTATCTGATTTAATAGCCATAAATTTTTCAACTGCTTCTAATTTTCTTATCTTGCAACTAGGATATAATGCATCCTTCACAAATACCCCGTCACAATAATAGGTTTTTCCCGCAGTGATAGATTTAAGCCAGATGGGTTAAAATATTTGAAGATAATGTATGTAAAAAATTATGTTACATAGTATCCCATATTATGTTTGGCTTTTTGGTGTTAAATAGGATTAATGAATAATAATCTAAGAGCTGTCGGGTTGGGACAAGATGGACATGATCATAAAAACATTATTCTAGAAAATTATTTTTATAAAGATTCAGGCTCACACAAAAGAAGACATAGCTCAGTCAGGGACAAAAATACCTCCATGAATAGTTTCTTTGATCATACTAGGACCAAAATCAATGTTCCCTAATTCATTAAGTCGGTTTTGGCTTGTTGGTTAGGCCATAGGCCCGGACGATTGGGTAATTAATATCAAAATAATGATATAAATTTTTAAAAATGGTATCCAAATATTTTAATAAAAAACATATATAACTATAGATATATTATAAATATATATGAAACACTACATCAACTATTTTTTTCCAATACAACATTGGAAGATGATGGTAGGGGGATTCAATCTCCCATAATGCACGTTTTTGTAGATATTTTTTTAATTTTCCTAGATGGATTAGGGAATACTTGGAAGGCCTTTATGATGGTATTTTGATCCATCCCAATGATTCAATCAATAGTACTAAACATGGAATAAATATATTGGACTTTTCCTAGTTGACCTAGAACTCAACTCAATCCTATTCCAGCATAGGTCATGATTTTTTGGCAGGGCCTAGTCGATGATCATATAGGATTTCTATCCTATCTTCCAAATTTAAACCCCATGAGGTTTCTAGAACAACCACCATATTCTATCTATATTTCAACATTGGAGCTCCTGGATGGGTTATTCTATCCACTTTTCAATATAAATATTTTCTCCAATGGTTTAGATTTCTGTGGTCACCACCAAAAGATCACATTCCCTGATCGTTTTCATATACAGTGGAAACCACATCTGAGGGAACCTCAGATTTAGTTGTCCAGATTATGGTGATTTTACTTTTGGTGTATATTTAGGTGATTTTAAACTAATTTATTTTTTGTACCCCAACCTAAAAGAATTATCCTTTTTGATATTCTAGTGTATTTTGTTGCTTTGAGGATTCCCATTTCATTACCTATTGGGTCTCCAAAGTGGTCCTAAGACTAGAAAGCATTGATCTATTCATGTGTATGTTTTAGAGAAATCATTCCTTCCACAATGTATTTCCTTCTATAATAATATGTTAATTGTGATTTATGTTTGATTGAACATATAATCCCGAAATATTTTCATATTGGTGAAACTTTTGTTTATGTCATTCTTTTCCAACTTCTACAACAATCATCTTGTGCTTTAGACAACAGGTTTTCACTATATATTCAGTTCTATTTGGAAATATAATTGTTTCCTTGTTATTATTTATATATTACTATAATTTCTATTTTACCTTTTTCATTTCATGGGCTATATATTTTCGTTTTCACTGTTTGAAGAATATAAGACACACTTTCATAACTATCCCTTCGAAGTTCTAGTACAGCGACATTCCATCTTTAGTGGTATATAATTCTATTTTATAATATCCTTAATTTAGACTAGGTTTCTACAGGAAAATGTTTTTTCCTTTAGGATCTATAAGGAAACAACTGATTTCCAGGTCACCAAATGTATTTAAGACACATTAAAGGATAAATTTTGTGATAAATTATTTTGTTTCTATTCTTGTTTATGGATTTTTTAGAGAATCCAAAAATAAAAAACCCATGAATGAGACTTAAAATATATATTATGATCAATGTTTATGTTTCTAGAAATAATTTAATGGTTTTCTCAATCCCCTTAATTGTTAACTTATAAAAAATAGTCAAAATATTATTAAATAAAAAATATTCCTGATCAATATTTTATATTATACTACTGAAAAATTATTTGTTATTATTTTTTCTTGAAAATTATTTATATGATTTTTCATATGATTATTCCATTAAATAATTTAATATAAATATAAAAATATTATTATTGGAGATTGTATTTTCCCTAATTGGTGGGTATAGTGACTCTATATAGTTTTTATTGTGTATGGATTTATTTTTATATTCATGGTTATCCTTTTTTTGTTTATTAATAATATTATGATTTATTGTTTTTTATGATACAATTAGTTGTGTTGTTTGTATCTCATGCATTAAATAGTTTTTTTAGTTTTTTTCGTTTTTTTCTTTCATATCTTTTTTTTTCTAAAAATATTATATTCGTAAACTTTTTATGTAATCCCTTGGTATTTATTTACACCCTTTAGTGTCTTTGGAATGTCACCGAAAGCTAGTATCACATCCTCTCATTTAATGATAATAGTTAAGGATGAGATGTAACAATTGAGATTGAAAATTAAATAATACTATATTTTTCATATTAAACAACTAATAATATTTTTCATTTAAACATATACGAACTACCAACATGACATGAGCGACTATAAATTTAAAACAAGTACTATGGGAACCAATTGTCATATAAATATAAATAAGAATAAAACATTTAGTTGAGTATTATAATTTATTTTTTTATTAGTGTATATAATTTACATTGGTTTATTATCAATGATTTTGAGATTCATTGGTGAAGGGATGATCATATATAACTATATTCGGGAACGAAAATGATCAATTTTTTATTATTTCATAAACCATATAAGATGATGTAATTTTTTCTTATCATTAATAATTTTTTTAGTGAAATATTAAATATTATTTTATGGACCTTTGGTTTCATAATGGTAGAGATATTAAGAATTTATGATGAACAAATTATAAATCATTTTATATTTATAACACTGTGAATTTATTTTCTTTTTGTGCCAACAGTTAGAAATTCACATTATTTTAATATAACTAACACCTTGATAGTTAACCCAGTAAGGGTTCATGATTCATACTTCCTAGTCATTTTTTAAAATTCATAATTAAATGAATGAATTTTTATTTTCAAGTTATTAATAAATTTAACAGTAAAACTGGAATGGTTAAAATATTAATAGAAAATTGTAGTAAAATTTTATCTTACTTTGACCCCACCCCCTCATGCCTTGCTTTGTAAGGTGTAAATGAGGCATGGATATGGCCGGCTTGGGACTAATGGATGGATTCAAGATGGCTTGGTTGGGCTCAAATAGCATCACAACATGCCCCCGTCATGACCAAGATATTTCTCAATTCATCTGGATGAGTCAGGCATTCTAGGCTAGACCACATGGTTGGGCACTCAAACAATTAATATCAAAGAAAAACAATAATATTGATTATAAATTTATATTTAAAATAATTTTTTTTATATATATATATAATTATAAATATCATATATGTAACAACTAGGATCCACAAACAGTATCACCAGCCCACTGTAACATGGTCATCGGGTCTTGGCCCGCGAGGTGCATCTAGTTTCCTAGTAGACAAGTGGTCCCCATCATAGTACCCACCCACATTCCTGAATTAGTAATTTATGAAATAACTATGCCTAAATGCCCACACTAGTTCATTCCATTGTGTTTTGTCTACACATACGCCCACCATGGGAAACCTTCTTATAGTTCACCCATCCTGACCACACCTAGAGGCCTATCATGCAAAATTGTGCAGTTCTAATTAGGTGGGATGCTGAAAAAAAATGTGAGACTTTATGAAATGGGTCATATAATTTAGTCATTTATCCCTGAATTATTATGGGTTGTTACATTAACCCCCACCCAATAACACAATGACTTTTTTTGTGGGCCCTACATATTAACCCTGGAAGTGCACCAAATTTAAGACTGAGGTTCTTCCTTTAATAACCAATATAAGAACTAGGCCTCGCTGACAGCACAACCACTATTCCTTATCATGGTCGTAGGGTCATGGACTTCCAGGAGCCACCAATTTAGATACAAACATGTGGTCTCCACCATAGGGTTGACCCACATTCCTCAACTGGTCATTATAGGGTGTTACAGTCACCTCCCCCTTATTGAACAAAGTCCTTGTTGTGGGTCCTGTATCTCAACCTAGTCAGTGGACTGCACATAAGGATCAGTTCCTCCTATGATACCGAATATAACAAATAGAACCTATTGATAGTACAACCACCCTGCCTTAATGGGGTTGTTGGGTCTTAGCCTTCCATGTGCCACTAGTTTCCTTGTAGACACATGGTCCCCACCCTAGGGCCCACCAATATTCATAAATTGGTCATCTAACTAATAACTATTCCCATAATGCAATACTAGTTATTTATAATATGCATTTTCCTTACTCACACACATCCTGGGAAACATACCAGAAGTTCACTCATCCCGGTCACCACTCCCGGAGAAGCACAGTAAACTGTGGAGTTCTAATTAGGTAGGATACATAAATTAATGATGAACCATGTTGAGATAAGTCATATCTTTCATAAATTTAACCTTTTATAATTATGGGGTGTTATATTATAAATATATAATTCACACTTCCAAGACATTTTCATCTAGGAACATCCATATGGGACAATGTTAGATTCTCCAAATCTCCACTACATCATGTTTTTCAATGAGTTTTCGGATTTTTTCAGACAAGAATTGGGCTTATTTGGCAATCGGTCTGAGCATTTGTGAATGCCCTCTCTGATGGTCATTTAGGTATGGCTAGGTCAAAATATAGTCACACAATCCTATATCGACCATACTCTCAAAATATTCTCTTCACATCACATGGATAGTATTTTTTGGGTTGGGATTTGTTGGAATTCATGTCGGGTTGGTCCGTCTTTTGGCCTTCCATGATCAATTTCGACCATATATTTTTCTATTGCAAACAGTATTTTCATATGAGTGTTATTTTAGGGATAATATAGTGGGATCCCTAAATGTACTTCTCACTATATGTATTTCAATTTTATATTAATTTATATGAATATCATTTGATGATCAACATCTCTGATCAAATTCATCTATAATGAAAACAATATCATTGGGAACTGCTGATCCACTCATCTAGACGATGGTGATTTTCCCATGGGGTTTAGATTGGGTTCTTTCCCACTTGTTTTTCTAACAAATAAACTTCACCTAGTTTGATCATTAAGGGGTTTTATTATTTGGAGGTTTATTATTTCATAATTGAGATTTTATCATGTGTGGTCCTAAGACTCAAATTGATCGATCCTCTCATTGGTATATTATGGGTGCTTAATTATATATCTAGTGGATTTTCCTCTAGTAAAATAAATTTTTTCATGAATTATTTTCAAAAATATATCTCATCCAAGACCATTAAACTATTAGCGGTGCCTCTATTTCTTATGTACATTTCCTTTTTTTATATCTTTCAACTTGTGATTTAGTATTAAGGATTTTAATGACTATTCAATTATGTTCGAGCGTTGAATTTTGTTATTTTTAGTTTTTATTTCCTAATTCAATTATTCATAAACCAAATCATTTCTCAAGATTATTATTTTTGATGATCTATAGTAAAAAACCCATGGAACTCTTCCATAATTACCTCTTTATAAATGATTTCCCATGAAATTCCTTCTGGTGGTGGGTTTCATTTAACTTATTAATGTCCCTATTGGTTACAATGTTTCTGTAAAATCATATTTTCCATAGAGGTTTTCTGATTAAATGACAAGTATATGTGTCCCTTATTGTGTTAATTTCTCATTGAATAATAAATTTTTGGATTTTCTTTCACATATACTTATTTACATGTGATGGACTATCTCAAAAACCCATGACCATGACATACAATGTGCATATTTATCAATATTTTAATTTCTCATAATATTGAAATGGGTTTCTGAATCCCCTTAATAGTCACCATTTACAAAATAATAAAATGGTTTATAATTATATATTACTTATAATCTATCATTAACATATATAAAACTAAATGTGGTTCTTTTAGTATTTGATATTGTGAAATAATTATAGAAAGGACGAATATGTATTTTATAAACAAAATTATTATTCATATATATATATTATGATCTGAGTGTGGAGTAACTGTATCTAGTGTTTGTAGTGATTGCACATAAGTTTTGTTGTATTATAATGTCATTGTGTTTTAATGTGTTCCCATATTATACATTTTTCAGCTTCTTAGATGATTTGATTTTTGGTATTTCAGTGTGTTTTATTGTAAATATCACATGCATCATAAATTATTAATTCTTAGATATTTTTTTTTGAAAACTTGTATTTTTTAAAGAAAACATAGTTCCTCAATGATTATGTAATCATTTGACATTTAATTACAACCTTCAATGTATTTGTGACATTACCTAAGGATAGTGGAACCTTTGATATTTCCACGAAAAAGGTTAGGGCAAGGATGTTATAAATTTTATAAAAAAATATATAATTTTAATAGCTTTTATAGTTACCAACTAAAAAATAATTCATCCTTAAAAATTTTGGATGTATTGACATGACAAAAATTCCCAAAAAAAAATAAAAATTTTGATTAAAAATTTTCTTATATAAATATAAAAAAGGATATAATTTTGTGATTAATAATATTATATGATAGTTTTTAGCCTTCACAAATTACTATGATTAATTATATGGGAATTCAATATTGATTGGTGAAAATATAAAAATACAAAACTATATACAAGGATTAAAATTAATAATCTTTTATTATTTCATGTACATTTTATGATGATGTAATCATTTCTTATATTTTATATTTTTTTAAGATATTAAATATTAATCAATGGACCTTTGGTGTCTCAAATTCAGCGAGAGTATAAATTGATGATGAACAAATTATAAATCATGTAACATATATAAAACTATTAATATATTGTATTTTTTTTGTAAATAATGATAAATTAACTTTACTAAACTATTTCATACTCATTTAATGTGAACAATATAAGTGTTCTTGATTCCTTTTTTCTGGTCACTTTTTATGATTTATAAGTAAATAAATGAATTTATATTTTTATGTTGATATAAAATATTAGGGTATAGAAATATGGTTTATAATATACAAAATAATTTTAGAAATATATTTATGTTACATTAAACTCCAAATCATCTAAGGTTTTTGGGTATAAAAGAAGTCAGGGAATGGATGAGATTCATAATAAAATCTATATGAAAAATGGCACAAATGAGGTTGGTTCAGGATGGACGAATCAATGGTGTATCTTGGAGAAGACTGACCTCCGGCAGCCTCATACTTCAAGTTATGATGGTGTTTTTGGGAGGTTCCATGGGGCTAGATGTTATATCAATTAATATCTATGTAAAACATAACAT
The DNA here is from genome assembly GCA_963277665.1 of Viscum album. Classification (NCBI taxonomy): domain Eukaryota; kingdom Viridiplantae; phylum Streptophyta; class Magnoliopsida; order Santalales; family Viscaceae; genus Viscum; species Viscum album. The sequence goes on along the minus strand of OY728155.1, from coordinate 1,345,515,965 downwards.
TTGTTTCCAAAATTACTATTAAAATATATTTATATTATTGATATATATTGAAATATGTCATTTAAATATATGTGGTGAACATCCTGGACTGGTTAGTGTAAGTGAAACCATGCAGGAAAATATTATGGGGATTGAATCCCCCATACCACAAGTTTTGAAGTTAATTATAGGATTATATAGGGCCATTTTTGGGCCTATAGGGTGGGAAAATGGGTCGTGATTCTATGCCAGCCTTATTTTAGTAATGATGTCTTAAAATAAGGATACTTGTACCTCATATTTTTCCAATAAAATAGTTAAGGTTGTAAGGTTACACCTGCAATTGAAATGTAATTTTTTTTCTTATTTTCCCTATTTCAATGTCAAAATATTTATCATTTATAAATACACAAAATACTACATTATTTGAAAAGTTATAAATATCTTAAAATTTTAATCAAATCCTACTTATATATAAAAACCAAAAGGGGATGAATTTTAGAGGAAAAATTTTATTTGAATTCTTTATAGAATTAAAATACTACTATGATACATTATCTATGAAGGTAAGATTCATGGGTAATGATATGAACATATATAACAACATTTGAGGAAGAAGATAATCAATAATTGATTCTCTCTTGATCCACCAATAATGATATAATTATTTCTCATAGTTTATAATGATTTTTTGTAAAATAATAAATAGTAAAAAATTGAACATTGGTGCTTCAAATTTATTGTGATAAGGAATTAATGATAAGAATAATATATATCCTAAAAATTCAATATAATATATAATGTATTTTTTTATATTAGTAGTGATATATATACATTCCATGAATTTAATTGTCTCATGTATACTGATCATGGTATGATCACTAGATTCATTATTCTTAGTCATTATTTATGATTCATAAGAAAATATCAGTTTTTTTTTGTTTTATGTTCTCGTTAAATTTAAGAGTTAAACCGAAAAGGATTAAATATTAAAATATAATATCATTAAAAAATTATAATTCTTTCCCCCAATCCCCCTTTCAACTAGGTTGTTTGTTGTAAAATCCCCTCAGACCAGCGTGAACTGATTCTTCATGTCAGTTCATTCCATGGTGAAGGGTGATTAGGCCTTTAACATTCACGTACAAAATAATAGGTTTTTTAAAAAATATACATAATTTTTTAAAATAGATATATAATTATAGATATCATACCTATATATATTAAAGGTGAATAACCTGGTCTTGTTGGTTAAGGAATTTTCTTTGGATGGAAAGGGTATGGTGATCAAATATACTATAAAAAATTTTTTAGAATGATTTTCTTAACATTTCCTTCCCACATTTGGTCCTATATGGTGGGACATCAGATGAGATTCAAGGAAATAACTTAGGTCTATGAATTTGGGATGAGACATGTCAAAATTTTCTTTAATATGCCCAACATGACAAACCCATAGGCCTGAACCCCAACCATCCTAGGGGAAAAAATTGTAGGCCATATATATTTGGGATTCAAACGAGGTTGGGTGGCCTTTTGGGTAGACCAGACAAAATTACACCACTAAGTTTGCCTAGTGCAGTAAGCCATTTCGATCTAGAATTAATCAAGGAAGTAATTTATTAATCCTTCCTTATACTTCTTAATGGGTAGTTTTTCACCTTTGAAATAAATATAATAGGCCTCATTCAATGATTACCCTCTCAAATTGGTTTTATAAGAAGTGTAATACCATTTCTAGGGAATATTATTTCCACCCATCCAGATCTTGATGATTTTCCATTGTGTGTAAGATTGGGTGATTTTTCAATGGTTGGTTTATTTATTTTATTCCAGAACCATCAAATGTTACTTATTAATATTTTACATTTGTTTTGTTTTTGGAGATTTCATATTTCCTTATAGATTTTATTACATTAGTTATCTTGGGGCTCTCAAGGATTGATCTACACATCACTGTGTTTCAATAGTTTATTTCCTTCACAAATGAATTCACAAATGGGAAAATGTTTTACATCAAGATTGATGTTTAATGAAAAATGTAATCTAATTCCATATGGATATTTTTATTTCATTATAATTTTAGGAGATTTTATATCTCCAAATTATTTCCACATGTTCTTTATACTTCTAGTTTCCTCTATCAATTTGAGAATGTTTGATCATTAGATGATTTGTTTTTTATTTTTACTTTCCTTTTAGACATTCTCTTAGACCAACACATTTCTTGGTGTAAGTATGTTCATTATCCTAGTTTCAAGAATCCATGTCACTCTTCCAGAATTATCCCTTATATATTTTAGTCCAACAACATTACTTCAGGGGAATTTGTTTCAATCTATTTTTTTAATTTGTCGAATTGATACTATACATCTACAAGTCTATATTTTTCCAAATTATATCTGTGGAAAAAACTAATTTATGGGTCCCTAATTTTATTTATTTCACATGGAATTATGAATTTCATGATTACTGTTTTTTTACTTCAAATATTCTTATTTGAAGGAGATTACCCAATATAGAAAACACATGGCCATGGTTTACAATGTACATCATGATTGATGTTATTATTATTTTAGTATTGTATTGGGTTACTCAATCACTATAATAGTGACAATCTATAAAAAAGATCTATAATGAGAAAATATTTGTGATCTTTATATTATATATATCATAATGAATGAGGTTCCTTATGAGATTGTTATTTTAAAATCTTTATTTGATATTTGGATACAATTTTTCCAAAATATAATTAAATAGTCATATTTAAATTTGATGTTTGGTTCCTCGAAACCATATATAGAGTGGTTTGTGTGAATAAACCTTAATATTGTTCGGTTGGTATGTCATTTTGATTTTGGGGGTGTATTACTAAATTTTCACTACTATATTGATATAGTTGATCATTTTAATTTCATTGTATTTTATTGTTTATAACCTATGTGACATAATTTTTTTTGTTTGGTAGTTTCTATTTTTTTCTTTACAGATTATATTTATTAATTCATATATAAAACCCTAATGTTTATGTTAAACCATATAATTTATTTCCAAACATTATTGTGTTGGGGATATTATATAATTTTAATGACACCATGGCTCTTTCCAAGTTACGAGTTTGGTTTCTGATATTACCCAAGAGATCAAAAAGTCAATAATTTTCATAGTTTACTTTGATACTAAATATAAATATTTCATAAATTAAACATATAGAATATATTAATATTATACGAGTGCCTATAAATATATAACAGTTTTATTGAATCATATAGAGAGATTTATATAAAAATTATACAATTTTCATAAAAACAATATTATTTGAGAGTTTTTATAGTTTAAGAAAACTAATAATATTTATTATTTGTATATTTATGACTCATGAGTGAGTAGTTGAAAAAATATAACTACATTTGAGAAATAATATGGTCAGTATTTATTTATTTAAAGAACCATTTATGATAATGTAATCTTCTATCAAATTTAACAACTAGTTTTTATATAATCATATATGGAAATTGATGACCCATTGGTTTTTCAAAGGATTTGAGACTCAAAATTGATGATTAGAAGATTCAAAATCAAGTGTTTTTTATCAAATGGATAATTTATTGAATTTATTTGTCAATAGTGAGCTATTGAAATTACTTGAATGTACCCTACTCATTAATAGTTAACTTATTAAGGGTTCTTAAATAACGATTCTTAGTCATGGATAAAAATTCGTAATAAAATAAAAAATATATATTTTCATGATAATATTTAAATTTAGAGTATATAAGAATGTTAAAATAATCATAGAAAATGTCAATATATTATTTATTTAATTTTTACCCACTATTATCTATACATTGTGGTTTTAAAAGAGGGACATTAGTCTAAATGACACTATTATTTCTAGTTCGGGTAATTTCATATGAAATATTAGATTATACAATGATTTACATTTGGCATTACCATTTCCTCAGGTCGAGTTGAGAATTCCTGGGCAGACTATGGGCTGGGTGGTTGATCCGTTAATATTAAAGTAATAAAATATTATAATTTTTAAAAAATAAAATTGTAATATTTGTTATGAAATTGATACATTATTATGGATATCATAATAATTTATTATGTACAACTCCTCAACTTGTTTCTCAACATGATGAACTTTAATACTAGGGTAGGTAATCAAATCTCTTATACAACTTGTTTTCATGGGATTTTTCTAGCTAGATTAGGTCCAAATGTGTAGGTCATGATGTCAACATTCCAGGTCATCCCAACATTTCTATCATTTGGGTCTAGACAAACCGAAATATAATGTTCTAGAACATGTCTAAAAACCCCTCATCATGATCCTATCATTGTCCGGTAGGGAAATATTATATTTTGACTTATCAGGAATCGAAATATATAAGGCTGGATTTTGGGTAGCCTGAATGAATTCACACTTCATTGTTTTTCTAGATTTTCCATCCTTTTCAACTGATATTTCTTCAATGGTGATATTATCATGGTCCTTTTATCAATATCTATAAAGATAAAATTTCTCTATTGCTATATATTTCCATGGTTATCATTAAATGATTACCTTCTCAGATAGGTTCTATCTATAGTGGAAAACCTATCTATGGGTACCTTAGATCCACACATCTAGATGATAGTGATTTTATTTGGGAATATCATTTGTGGTTTTCCACTCATTAGTTTGTTTATTTTATCCACGTCATATAAATTTTTATAATTTATATCTTTCAAATGTATTTATTTATTTTCGGTTTCTAATTTGCTTGTATATATTTTGTCCAAAAAAATCTTGTGACTTGCAACGATTGATATTTTACTCATTATGTTCTATTTTTTTTAATTCTATCATCAATAGGTTTGCCTCTTGGAAATGATTTTCCTCCATTATTGGAATTTGATGGATCATTTAATCCTATCCCATTTTTAAATTAGTGTTTCCTTTGTTTGTGACTTCCCTTATCAAATACAACTACTTTACAACATTTCATTTCTAATTTTGGGTTTCTCAATTAGTTCAGTTTTGTTTGATCAATGTGTCATATTCTTTCTATTTTATCTTTTCTACTATATCATCTCCTTATATTATTAATTTTATAGGAATAATTTTTTTGTTGTCCTAGTGTTATGTGTGTCTAACATTATTCCACAATTATCCCTTAAACATTATAATCCCATGTCAATCCTTCTGTTGGCATGTTTCATTTTATTTTTCTAATTCCCTTAATGGATATAGTGAATCCATAAGAACATATTTTTCTCATGGTGGATCATCAAAATAAAAACTAATGCCCTATCCCAAGATTTTTTTACTTCTCAATGAAAGATAATTTTTTGATAAATTATTATGATTTTCATCACCTATTATTGTTTTCATGAGAATCCATATCTCAGAAATTGGTGAAAAATAATTAAAGAGAACACCATGATCGATGAATGTGCTTTTAATAATATTTTAATTGGTTTCTCAATCCCCATAATAGTTACCATCTATAAAATTATAACAATTTAAGGAGAAAATATTTTTTATTTACTATTTACATAATAACTACTAAATGATTTACTTTTAATATTTGTTATTGTAAAATATATATTTTATGGATGAAAATTAAATTTTAAGTAAATAATTCAATGAAAAATTTATAATTTTTATGATTGGATTTGGGAGTTATCTTATGAATTGGTTGGAGTAATTCCGTATAATTGCTGTTGTTTCAAGATTTATGTTTTTTTTTCATGGTTATCCTTTTTCTAATTTTTCTTTTTACAATAATTTATTATTTAAATATTTCATTTATTTGTGTTATTTATAACCCATGCATCATATAGTCTGGTTTGAGTTTTTCAATATTTTCCTGACATTTTGTGTTATATTTAAGGAGAATATAATCCCCCATGGTTTATGGAATCCCTTGGTATTTATTTATGACAAAATTTATCATTTTTTACTTCACTTAATGTTAGTGGTGCCTATATATTTCCCACCAATTATAATGTTCGGGTTGTTACACATCAGATTTAAAATTTTATAATTTCTAAATTTTTATTCATTAAAAATTAAAAATAATTATCATTTATACATATTAGAAAACCTGAAATACACAAGTTCATGTAAATATATATCATGTATGATAGAATCCTACTGAGATATAAATATAAAATATCCATCATTTTTAGATGAAAACATTTAATTGAGATTATTTGTCCTATATTAACAAATGGTGTTGATTATATGTTAATGTAAAATTCAAGGGTGAAATAACAAACATATATAACAACTATCCAGGTATAATAGAACATATATTTGATTCTTTTATGATCCATATTCAATTATGTAATATTTTATCATCTTTTATTACTATTTTTAGTGTAACCCATACAATAATAAATGGATATTTTTTCTTTTAATGGTATCAAGAAATAGAATTTATGATAAAATAAATTCTAAATAATGTAATATGTAAAAAGTAGTGAATTTAGTGTATTTTATGTCTAAATAGTGATTTATTCACATATCTAAAATGCAACATAATCATTTATAGTGAAATTATTAGGTAATATTTATTTATGTTTTTTTAATCACATTTAATGTTTAGTAATAACTTAAATCAATTTATATTTTCATCTTATTATTTAATTTTAAAACAAAACCAAAAGGGTAAAAATACAAAATTTATAATCTTAGTATAAAATTTAAGTTACCTTGAGCCCATGTCATCTAGGGTTTAGAGGTGTAAAATGAGATAGAAATGGTCAAGACTGAGCCTGATCGGGCTGGGCCGAGCTCAGGTTGTTAATAAAAAATTATTCTAGAAGGAACTATTTTGGTTGGGCTACACCAACTTGATTAATTAGTTTTATATGGGATTTTAATTCCGATCAGTGGGATATAGTGATGAGGCCATTAATATAAAAGAGAAAATAAATTTCTTTAATTTTAAATTTATATTATATATTATAATAGAGATATATAATTAATGATATATTTTTAATATATTGTCTGTACCAGATGGATTGGTTGTTTTAGTTAGAGCCATGATAGAAAAAAGGTAGTGGGATTAAATCTCCCATAAGTGTCTCCTTTTTGGGTCAAAATTCTATATAATATAGTGGTCTAAGACTGACCCGACCAATCCCTTTCCCCACTATAGTTGGTATTATTTGGGTTTTGTCCACTCAGGAATGAGATGGGTTGGAGGGAATTCATGCCATCATCCTGGATTTACACCCAAAACCTTTTCCATTGTGTCATCACTTTTCAACATAAAATTCTTCTAGGGAGATCATGATCAATTCATTCCTTCGATTTCTCATTGGTCATTTTTTCTCCTTTGGTTGCGATTACTACAATTTTCATTTATTGATCACTATATAAGATTAGCCCCATTTTTAGTGGAAATACTATCTAAGAGAACATCATATCCACTCATATAGATGATACTGAGTTTTCTTTTGGGTGTATATTTGGGTGCTTCTCAACTAGTTGGTTTTTTATTTGTTTTAGAACATCCAAAATTTACTAAGAAAATTCTTCTAGTGGTTTTTCTATTTCTATATATCACATTTCATTACATATTTGGTTGCTCAATTTTTCCTAAGACTAATAAGGATTTATCTACTTGTTAGTATCTTTTCTTTGATTTATTCACTCCATAGTTTATTCAAATCTAAGAGAATATTAAATTTCATGATTAATATATTACATTTGTTGTGATGAAATCCCTTCGGGATATTTGAGATGGGTATATTTTGTTGTTCTTTTCCATTATTGACTGCATGAAACAAGTTCTTTAGACATAAATATTTCTCAATATAATTGGGTATGTTCGATCATTGTGTTGTGTTCTTGCTATTTTTATTTCTAACAATACCAAATCATATAACACTTACATAATGGGTTAATGCTTTTTGTTGTCCCTTTGTTAAGAATCCAATCCACTATTCAAAAATTATTTTTATGACAATGCAGTCCCATGTATTTTCTTCAGGAATAATGTTTCATTCTATTATTGGAGGTTCCCTGATGGATACTATGTTTCTTCAAGAACATTATCATTCTTAGGGGGGTTGGAAAGAAAAAAATGGATGTTTGTGTCCTTGATTGTTTTTTCTACTCCTTGAATATAGAATTTTGGAATTAATTTTTAGGTTTTCATCCCATATTATTATTTACATAATAATCCATGACACAAAATCCAATGACCATTCTTTAAAATATACATCACGATCATTGTTTTTTTCTCATATTATTGTAGTGGGGTTCTCAATTACCACAATAATTACTATCTATGAAATAATAAAATGTTTTTTAGAGTGTTTAGATGTGATTTCTCAATAACTCAGGGTGTGGTGGGGACATTCATTTATATATGAAAAAAAGGATTACAATGTGGAGTAATCAGATGTGGGACATGGAAATACCCCTTACACGAAATTACAACTAATTGGGATCAACACTCCCCACCAAGCATGTACAGATATCTCAGACCAAGAGTCCCCAAAATATAATTAAGACACCACACAATACCATACAAAGTCTCCCTAAAGCTGGGTCACTAATGTTATGGATTCCCAACATGGTACTGAGAGAGTCCAAACTAGTTCCCAAGAGGCCTTTGGTGAAGTTGTTGGCCCAATGATCTATTGCTAGTATGTGGATGAAACTAATAGCATTGCTACGTGAGGTGACGAAAAATAATATAGGAGGGCACTGTGATATACTTCGTTTTTTCTTGTAATATGGGATCATAAGATATCTTTGTAACTTCCTAATTTTTACAACAAATATGAGAAGTCTCATATTAAGAGAAACTAATCTCAAAGACGGGATTATGAAGTAAATGGATCTCAGTAGTGAATTTGAACATAACATAATATTTATATTTAGGGTTGAACTAGTTGATGATATTCTGTTTTTTTCTTCGGGTTGATATGAGGTTACCTTCAAGGAAAATAGAAAACACAAAATTAGAATTTATGGTACCAAGACACCGAATATTGTTAGCATCACATTATTCCTCAATATTTAGATGATTGTGATGTGAACACTAAAGAACACAAGAAGGGTATTTATTGATGTATTTGGAAATTCAATGGATAAGACCCCACCGAGATTTTTTCAGATGTTCCATGAATTAGATATCATTTCCAAAAAAGAGACAACGTATGGAGGAGTCATGGTAAAATAATTGTGTTTTATCACTAGATGATGGTACTTATCCTGATGATAATATGGTTTTTCCTAGAGAGATTGTTCCCCAGTATTAGGATGAGGGTCAAAAATAGTTCCTTGAGTCAAACCTGCTTCCTTCAACAATCAATGGAATATTTCGGTAGGCTAAGAATGATGGTTTTTGGAGAAAAAGAGACCTCAGTACCATATAACTATGTCAAATGAACGAGATATTTTTTTTTGAAAGTGTTATTGAAGATTCCAAATTAGTTTTTTGATTTCATTTGAGTTTCTCTCACTGATTATGATATCATCAAAATGAAAAATCAATAGGATAAAGTTGGAGGATGTCGTGTAGTAGAATACAGTGTGGTTCCTCATAATCTGAGATAGGAAAATTTTGAGAAGACAGTTCTTAATCTACCAATCAAAGAAAAAGGTGACTTCTGGAGTATATATATAGAGAGAAGAAATTAACAGACATGACGGTAGACTCTTAAGGAATTAAATACATGAGGTGGTTTCAGATATACATATTTTTCAAGAAATCCATAGAGAAATTCATTTTTGGAATCATGTTGATGAAGAGGCTAATGATTATGAACATCGAGAGAGATAGACAATTGAAAAGATTCTATCCCATTAATCAGAGATAAATTAATAAAACAGTCGACATTTTACATCTATGAAAATACATTTTCTATAAGTCTAGTATTATGGTGATGAAAGCTGCCATCTGTATTATGGTAGACCGTATGAATAAATTTTCCGCCAACCACATGTTTGAATTCCATAATGGGGACCAGATCCCATGTATGATTGTCTCATAGTGACATAAATACATCCAGCATCACTAGATGCATCACAGGGTGAGATTTCTCATCTCCAACTGTGTGAGGAATTGATATTGTCTCTAGAGTAGAGAAACCTCTCTATAAGAATGTGTAAAAAGGGATATTTTGAAATAAAGAGTATATTTTCTCAATTTAGTTGGATATATATTCATTGCCGAATTAGGCCCGTAGGGAAAATCAATAGATATGGTTCCCTACAACTAGATGGGGGCGGGGCATCTTGTGTGTGATGAGAGTATAATGTTCCAAATCATTGATTAGTAGACAAAGACATTAGAGGATGAGTGCGGTAGACTATAAGAGGAAAAATAAATCATCGATGGTCATTTCTGGAAGGTAAAAGGGCTAAGATAAAGAAGAGATCTCAAAAAATGATACATCACTAGAGATTATATAAAGCCGTAAGACTCGATAGAAACATTTGTAATCCTACTGAGTGACGGAATATATGTTTAATATGCTACAGATGGATTTGGGAGAAATCTTGTGGTGTTGGGTATGAGTGTCACATACATAAATCAGACACACATAAACAGAGAGATAGAGTGGATGTCGTGGGAGAGAAGAGAACAGATCTCAAAAGTAATATCCATGTAAAGGAGAGAAGAAGGTAGGTGATTTATATGGTATGTTGTAGTAAGGATGACATCCCCCAAAAAAAGAAGAGGCACCTACATAAGAAATAGGAGGGAAGGAGTAGTCTTAATAATATGACTGTGTTTATGCTTGACCACTCAATTCTACTGAGGTGTATCACGGCTTCAGGTCTGATTAATGATGCCTTTATCCTTGAGATACTTCTAAAAGGGATTGGATATTTATTCTCATCCATTATTGGAGTGGTTACATTCATTGGAGAGGGAGAATTGAGTTTGTATTTCATGATAAATTGTCTAGAAAAGTATAATACTCTTTAGACCAATCATAAAAAAGGTAAATCAATTCCATACATGAGTAGTCATCCATAAAAAACATAATAACTATATCATGACTAGTTAGGGACCCTACAAGGACCAAATACATAATATAAATAATGTCTAAAGGATTCATTGCATGGGTTTCCAGTCAAGGAACATATGTCACCCAATGATGTTTAGAAAACATCCACGATTCACAATGGACTGAAAGGTGTGGGACAAATTTGGGGAAAATATTATGTAAGAGGGAAGCCGACAAATGACCAAGGTAAAAATAAAGATTGAGGGAATGAGTAGACGTGAATGAGAAAAAAGGTATGGTGGCGGTATTGAACATGTACACCCCATCCCTAAGATGACCTCAAATATGTTCCATATTCATCGACTTCTAAAAAGACATCCTAGGTAGTAAAAAATGAATGAAAAATTTATTCTGTGGTGATTTTTCTGATGGATATAATATTAAATAGAATGTGAGTAACATGATCTAATGAATCCAGATGAATATACAGGTTCAAGGGGCATGTTCCAAATCCCACAACGTGGATTTTAAATCCCTTATAAATAGTAATTTAATAGAAAAAAATATACAAATGATAAGTATTGATCATACTATAATCCCCTGTATGATTTTCAGACGTACCAGAGTCAAGAATCCAAGATTTTGATTGATGTGATATTCTAGAGATTAGGCCACATATTTTAGCAATGGTTGATGAAGAATATAATGTTGAAAAATTAGTCTGATAAAAGTGTATAAATGCAATCTCTTCCATGGAGAGTGACCATTTATAACTGGTACTAGATGATCTTGAGGATACTGGAATATCTGGGTATGTTGTGTCTTCCAGGGAAGGGTGTCTACATTGCCGTAGGACCGATGAAGGATAATGGGATAGTGACTCAGTTGGGCACACAGATGAATGGATGAATTAGGTGACATCCATGGGGGGTGAACTACACCTGGGGTGAGGGGAAGATTTGAAGGTTAGATATTGATGTGATGCGGTGCTTTATTTATGTGGTAAAAAGATCCAACCATTGGTGGAACTTCAGGAAATATTCTAAGGAAGTGATGAGGCAGAAAAAGGGTCATTGTGGGGGGATGTAAGATAGTAGACCGTGGGATACGGTGGGAGGTGTTAGTAAAGATAAAAGCACATGAAACACTTTATGGGAGAGTAATGAAAGAGGTTTTAGTAATAATTATGCTCATACGGTGGTGCCATGAAGAGGAAGGATTCATGCACATCAGGGGAAATGGGTTTGGAAGGGGGTGAAGCATTGGGAAATACATTGGGATGCAGGGAGGTAGGTCCATGAAACCACATGGGAAGCGAGGTCTGGGAGTCACCGAGGGAGGTGAGGTCAAGAGATGCTGAGGAGGGAGGGTCAAGAAACACTAAGGGGGGATGGTTGGGAGTCACTGAGGGGAATGTAGGGAAATGATTCTGTGAGGGAGGGCAGGCTGGGAAGCACAAAAGAGGGTGTGCTGGGAGATTGGTGTAGGAGGTGGGGCCAGAGAGACTATAACGGAGGTGCACCAGGAAGCACCAAAGTGGTCAGGAGCAAGGATACCATGAGGTAAGGAGGCCTGTGAAGCATCTAAGAGGGTGGGAGCTGAGAGAATGTGAGGTTGGACAGCCCGAGAAGCTTAGAGGAAGGAGGGAGCCAGAAGACAATGTGGTAGGATGGGCTAGGAAGTGTCGAGGAGGGTAGGGATTGGAGAACATGATGGATGCAGGGTTGGTAGATCACCATAAAAGGATGCATGGCTTGAAAACCATGAGGGTTGCATTGGTTGGGAAATGCCAAGGATGGTGTGTAAAGGAAACTGTTCTAGAGGTAGGAGAGGGAGCACCGAGGATGATGGGGCCAGGAGATGCGTGGGGGGCGGGCTTGGATGCTGCGATGGAGGATGTTTCGAGAGATACAAGGGAGGAAGATAGAGGAATAATTATTTGAATTTTTCATCCAATTTCTTGTAGATGTGTATTCTTTTAACACCCAAAAACATTATAGTACATTATCTCATTAATTTAATTCAACAGCTTGCGCTATGCACAACACTGAGTTCGAGCGCACCACAACTTACAAAACTTTCAGTTCAAAAAGTGGGTTAGAATAGTATTAACTTCATTTTAAATCTTATATATTCTATAAAATTTTAACATCCATATTATTTGTTTTATATACGTAATATAAAAACATGTTAATTTTTTTCAGATAAAAGAAGTATTTTTCAAAAACGCAATCTTACAACCATTTAATAGAGAACCCTTTTAAGGCCAATATGTACACACATATATATATATATATATATATATTAAATTTAATTTAATTAAATTATTTTTTAGAATCGGGACCTAAAAATTCGGTTTTGATAAATTTTTGGTACTTTTTTGATAACATTCGTGTTTTAAAGAAGACTGAAAAATAATATGTTTTAATTGAAATGAACTTTTTAATCGAAATATTATATAGTGTTTAATTATGAATTTGAATGGTTTTGAGGTATAATTAGATTATATTTTTATCATTTAATACAATGATTTTCATTATATGTAATTTCACATTTAAATTTGAGATAAACACATGTCAATCTTTTGATAGTTTTTATTATTTTTAAAACCCATTTTTTGGTTTTGACAATGATAATCAATTTTAAATAAATTAATGCAACTTCAATGTTTTGATTTTGGTAAAATAGTTTTCATTTTTTAATTTGGAATGTTCCTATAATCTTAGGGTGATTTTTTTGTATTTTTTCTAAAAACTCTCAATTTTTAATGAATAGTGAAAACACTACGTTATATTTTAAAACTGACTTTTTATTTACATATTTATTAATATTATTTAAATTTATTTTAAATAAAAATAGATATATAATACCTATATTAGTTAAATGTCATTCATATGAGTTATTTTTTTATTAAAATTAGATGTATAAAATTTTATTGAACTTTTTATCCTCTTTTACCCACCTTTTAGTCACGTTAGAAAATTTGCATAAAACCCAATTTGACCACTTATGTAAGTTGAATTTAAAAAATACAAGAAACATGAAGGACCTAAATATCTAAAATTTAATTCAATAAGATGAAAATAATATTTAGTGAATAGATACTTTTGACTTTTATTTAACAGGGTTAAAAGTAAATAGGGTAATTAATGGTAAATATGATATTATAATTAACCTAAGACATGTCCTAATTCTGTTGGATATGTTTAATTCGACAAAAAAATACTTTGGAGTAAAATATTACCCATTAGTTCCACTTGGATTAGATTAGGACATTTATTATTATTTTATTTAAAGAAGAGTTAAAGGAGTAAAATACCGTGTTTATTAATTAAAAAATATTTAATATAGGGTTGTAGATAAGATTAATTTTACTATAAATATTCATTAGAAAGATAAAAATAGTTAATAAATAATGGTATTTTATTTATAATTTTTAGAGATTTAATATTTAAATTTATTTATGACACAATGATGATGCAATAATTACCTACTTAATTAAATATTAAAATAGTTTGTATTATAAATATTAAAATAATTATGAATTGAATTTTTTGAGGCCATATTTGAATTTTATATATTAATATAACATTTTAGGGTTGATTAGATAAATTTATTTCTATGTGATAATGTTTTTATGAATTTCACAGAAACAAAATACCAAATAGTGTCCTAACTAACATATATTATTTTTTAAAACAAAAACTATATTATTGGTAGTTATAATATTCATAAAAATATAATGTTCGTCCAAAATGATTTAATAATATAATATTTATCATTAATCAACCACTTTATGTTATCTTAGAAGTTCAGAGTATTTTTATTAACCATATATTGTAAGAATACAAGAAGACATGGTAAAATTTAAACTATTTAACTAAGAGTTAAATCTAAAAGATAAGGTTAAAATGGTAAGCTAAACTTGTATAAAAACTATTGGTATATAGGATTTCGACCCATAACCACATAAGGCTTAAAATAAATTCATTTTGATCCATTAAAAACCGTATATGATTGTATAATAAATTAATATATTAATCTTTTTCTAAAGTGAATCTCACCCCTCTTATAAAAGGGAACTTCCAATTATCTCAAAATCACACCTCCATAGCCATTTTACATAACCAAACCCTACCCATATATCCTCCCAACATCCCTCAAATCAACATAGAGTCCATAATTTGATCATAATTCCATCCTATGGAGCCCATTTTGATCAAATCATAATGAAACACCCTGAGAATAGTTAATAATTTACCATCCTCTTTTAAGTTCTTTTCATATTCACTTACTCTTTATTTGTTGTTTCCATAAAAAATTAATAACTACATTACCTAAAACATAATTTGAGGTTAAAATAAATATGATAAAACCATATTTTCTATTCTATCCATCCTCTAGATGACCAAGTCACCATACGTGCGTACGTACGGCTTATCTTGTCCACGTCGTGGTGTAGTTTGTTATTCAAACACATCGTTATTATAATGGGTATAATAACAAGTATAAATGATGTAAATAATAAATATAAAAAGTTAATTATTATTTATATATGATATAACATAAAATTACATATGATTTCAGCATCAATATATTGATACAATAGCTCGTGCGTACGAACAGATTACCGTCTCCATGATGCGATGAGATTCATTCCCACGTTCCCCATTCAATGATGATTATAAAAATAAATATTATTAATAAATATTTAATATATGAAATAATAATTCTACTGGAGATATATATATCTCTCTCTCTGTGTGTGTGTGTGTTTGTGTACATATCTATATATTTTATTCACGTACTTCTGTTCAATACGATATGAAAACGGAAACATCGTTTATGCGTATGTAAGACCTACCGTCTCCATAAACAGTGCCTTCCATTTCATATATCTAACTATTGTAAATATTTATATTATAAATATTTATTATATATAAATCATGTTTGATATTTATTATGTATTTAAATCATTATCTAAATGATACGATCAATAATGGCACGTTAAAGCCTGTACGATAAAGAAAGTGGTTATTACCCAAAATGTTAATTTAACATGGAAAATCATTATTAAATGGGTAGTATATAGTCATTAATGAATCATGTATGATATAATAAATAGTAATATGGTTCTGTTATAATTTAATAACATACTATGGTCATTATAAAGGAGGTTAAACATACCATTGTCCAATGGAAAGTGTAAGGTAAGGGTTAATTTCACAATCTCTTTATTATGCGAGGTTGTTTTTACGTAAGTATATACTGGGAAATATTTATTATCCATTTCCATATTTCAAAAAAGTGTTTTCAAAGGGAATATTTTAAGGGGATTTTTACTAAAACATCATTTTAAATGTTTTATGGATTTCTTCTTCAAAACCATTCTCATTAATGTCCATGTTTTCAAAATGTTTTTAAGGATTTATTTATATGAAATGAATGTTTTATAATGTTAATTCCATTAAAAAGTTTCAAATTGGTATGGGGAAATTTTATTAAAAACAATCTTTTAATTGAATTCCTTTATAAATTATATGACATTTAAATGATTTCAAAGAAAGAGATATTTCTCTCTACGATTTTTACTGATCAATTTCAACTATGTCAACATATTTTACAGGATATTGTTTTTGATTGAGGTTGATTTATTATGATACAAATTTTCTATATTGTATTGAAGGTTTTGTAATATGTTTGATTGTGGATGTGTTATTTTTATACCATTCATGGTCTATGGATACTGTATTGAGATTTCTTATGCTATTTTAAATATGAATGTTTATGTTATGTTTAAACCTATTCATATGAGGAAAGCATTGGACTTAGTAAGTGATGGGTTGAGCCCGCTATAGATCCTCGATGCATTGGTAGGTTTCATGAGACAAACTATTATCTTGGAATAAGGCCTCGAAAAATATTTTTTGTAGTGTCGGCACAAGGCCCTGACTATGTGGTTATGAAGTCTGGTATTACACATTCTATCATTATGAATTTAGCTATTGATAATACTTGTTATTATTCAACTAGTATAATATCCATGTGCATAAGTAAATGGAATTATTTGATTCAAATTTTCCATATTATGCCTAATTTTATGTTTAAAAGGATTTTTTTTAGTTTTATACATCACCTTAAATATTTATTCTTATTTATGAATGTTTTCACTATATTTTTATCCTTACTAAGCATCCGAGCTCACCCCTTTCTATATTTTATTTTTCACAAGATGCGAAGAAGGATATTAGGATTGACCTGTAGGTATATTCTAAGAGATATGAATGTGGTCAATGGAGACAATTTTGTTGTTTTTTTACATTTTAAAATCTAATTTAATGTTCTAGAATGTAATATATTTTCCAAGACTACTAAAGTGATCGTTCTTTCAGGACATGATTCCTTGTAATAATGCCAATGTATTAAAATAATGCACTGACTCTGGGTAACTGGGGTCGAGGAAATATAGTTGGTATCATATGAATTTTAGCAAAAAACTTGTAAATAGATTAATATATACTCTGATTAGTTAACATTACCCTAATATAGACTTTGAGGATTAATATAGAAGAACATCCAAGAATTTTGGTAATGTAGTGATTTTTTGTATTTTCCAAGAAAGACATCCCTCTATGGATACGAGCAGGTAGAGGCAGCTCTGGCACAAATGTACCTAGGAGTCAAAACTCTGACAAGGAGTTTTGGGATTGACCCAGGGTATCCTATTACACAAAAACGGGCCTTGCTTCAGTCTTGGTTAAGAAACTACAAGGGGATATTCTTAGGATAATTAAAATATTCATTATAAGCCATTTTGAAATATTTAGGAGTAAATACTTCCTCAAAGAGAACATTTTATTATTATAGATTATATGCCTAATATTTTCAATTTGCATTAGCAATTTTACAATATTGGAAATATGAATTGGGATTCATAAACTAACCTAGAGTATGAAATTGTTTTGAAATGGCGCCTAGTTGATGGAATGAGAATTCCAGAAATACACATGATCAAAAGATTAAAAATGATCATATCATTTATGGTATTAATCCATCATTTAAACAGGAAATGATCTCCCACATATTCTTATCATATGAAGAAATAGTATCATGAATTGATCAAATAGGTAAAGAATTATTTGAGTCCTATGGGTTTGAAGGGATGAAAGAGAAGAAAATGATGGAAGTGAGAAATATGTATAAAGGGAATAGGGAAAATAATGATTTTCCCATATGTGATAAATTTGGAAAGAATCACCTTGATAAATGATTAAGGGGAATGTTATTTTTTTATATGTATAGAGAAAAAGGATACAAAGTATGTGATTGAAAGGTTAAGAAAAATGATTCAAATGTACAGTGATTCATCTTTATGGAGATGGGGCAATACACAAATCAATGTCCAAATCAAAAATGTATACCCCAAATGCTACTAATGGATAAAAATCAGGTTATGGAACTACCGAAGATTAAGAGGAATGATTAGATTTATTATTATTTTTGTTAGAGTATTTTTTCATTTGAGTATTTTCTTAATGATGTACATGTTATAAGAATTATAGAGTATATAATGATTGTAATACAGTACTATTAAATTAAGGATTTGAGATTGTGTAGAACTAAGAAAAGCTACTCAATAACAAGTTAAATTTTTGGGAAAATATATGGTTGACCTAAAGATTAACCATAATATGGTTTTGATACTAGGGAAGTGATTTTTCAATAATATATGACTGATTTGGATAAATTATATTGGATATTCCTAACTACCTTAAAACTGATTAATGATTTGTATATTCCATCATTGTTGGAGTTTGCAACATTTTTAGATAAAAGTATTATATCCAGTTTTCTATCAGGAATAAGGGAGAATGAATGTAATCAACAATGTTTTAGGGTAATTCAGAGTGTTGAAGTGTTTTAAAAGAATAAATGATGAAGGTATTCACATGTTATTACGTAGAAAAAAGAATCATCATTGTGTTTAACTTCCTTATAAATATTAGACGGCGAGTCTCTACAGAATTATTTTGGATAAGTATAAATTTTGGAATCAATTAGGTATTACATTGGATACTATTGATGAGGTTAAATCTTTTTTTGATATTATTTTTGGATTGTCATTAAAGGGACAACATAGAGGTCGAGTTATAACCCATCACGTCCGGAAAGGCTTCCAGACTTGAACCACCAACTGAAGGGTGAAAGCAGTGGATCACCTACCACTGGCATACGTGATGTCTTAGTTTGTATAATGTAGTTTTTATAAATATTATAACAAATGATTTATCAATTAATTATTCTTTAATGCTATATGATTAGGATAAATAAAATATTTTGGAATTATAATGTCTTTTGGAGTGAAAGATGAGTTTGTGGTTGCAATTAGTTGAAGGATGAAACTCTACCTGTCAAGTATATTTTTTTCATATTATTATAAGAATAAATTAATTCATAAACATTATGGAAGGGATCTTAAAACCAAAAATGTGTTATCCTAATACCTTATGTGTTTTTGAACCAACGATATATTAAATCATCATCGATTGATAGCTTTAAGGCCCTCAATTTTACACTTGTTTGTGGTTGATAACCTCAATTACTCCACATAAATATTTACTTTTTCCCTCTAATTATGAGTCTCTAATTACCACAAATTTGTTCTAAATAGATATCGTAATTTGGTGGTGACTTTTTCATTTCTCTATCTATCATATTAAGACTACTTTTCATTAACCAAATTTATGATGTTGGTTTTCCACAAAGGAATTTTTATATTTTTAAACATTTATTTTTGAAGAACAATATAAAATTGTGATGAAACAATTTATTCAAGGAGGGATAATGTAACACCCCACTATTTCATAGTATGTTATCTCATTAATGTAATTAAACAACTTGTGCTACACGCAACCCCGAGTTTCAGCACACCACAACTTAACAAACTAGTCGTGCAAAAAGAAGTTATGAATATTATTAACTGCATTTTTAATCTTATATAATATATGTAATTTTAAAATCCATATTATGTGTTTCTTAGTCATAATATAACAATAAATTATTTTTTTCATATAAAAGATGTACTTTCCAAAAAGTGCAATTTTATCAACTTTTAATGGAAAACCTTTTTTAAAATTAATATTTGACACTTTTATATGTTTAATTTAATGAAATTAAATTCTTAATTATATTTGGGACATAAAAATTCAGTTTGGATAAATTTTCGGTACTGTTTTTATAACTTTCATATTTTGACCAATAGAGAAAAATACTATGTTAAAATTTAAAACAAATTTTTAATCGAAATAATTTTTAGTGTTAAATTTTTAATTTGAAAGTATTAGAAGTATAATAATAATATATTATTATCAATTAATAAATTTTAGGTCATTATATGTAATTTCACATTTAAATTTGACATAAAAACATGTCATTCTTTTGATAGTTTTTACTTTTTAAAAATTGGCTTTTTGGTTTTGTCAGTGGGAATTAATTTTAAATTAATAAATTCAATTTATATGGTTTTAATTTGGTAAAATAGACTTCATTTTTTGAATTCTGAATATCAAAATTATATTAGGGATAATGTTTTGTGTTTTTCTAAAAACATTCAATTTTTTATGAATAGTGAAAAACATAGCTTTATTATTTAAAACTGACATTATATAAATAATCATATTTTTATATAATTTTTAAACAAAAAGTAGATATATATTACCTTTATAAGTTCAATTTAATTAATTGGAGTCAATTTTTAATAAATTTATATGTATAAAATTTTATTGAACTTTTTATCCTCTTTTACCCACCTTCTAGGCATGTTAAATTTTTTTCAAAAAAGTTAATTTTACCGCTTCTGTGAGTTGAATTTCAAAAGCCGAGAGACACGGTTGACATCATTATGTAATATTTGATTCAATAAGATAAAAATATTTTTTTTGTTGAATAGTTTCTTTTGAATTTTATTTACCTAGGTTAAAAATAAAAAAAGAGATTTAAGGTAAAAATGATATTATAATTACCCTAAAACATTTCCTAATTATATTGGATAAGTTTAATTCGACCAATAAAATCCTTATTAATAATATACAATCTTTTAGGTCCACTTGGATTAGATTAGGACTTTTAATATTAATTTATTTAAAGAAAAGTTAAAAGTGTTAAATTCCACGTTTATTAACTAAACCAGTTATAATATAGGGTTATACATATGATAAATTATACTATAAATATTAAAAAAAAGTTAAAAATATTTCCTAAAAAATTTTATTTTATTTATTATTTTTAGACATTAAATAATTAAATTTAGTTATGGAACAATGATGATGCAGTAATTACCTTCTTAATGAAATATTAATATAGTTTATATTATAAATATTAAAATAAATAGATTTTAAAAGTTCTGAGGCCATCCACGAAATTTCTTGGTTAATATAAAATTATAGGGTTTATTACAAAATTTTTATTCGAATTGATATTGTTTTTATGACTTTCACAAAAACAAAATACCAAATACTGTCAAAATTGTCATAAATTAAATTTTAAAACAAATACTATATTATTGGTTGATATAATATTAATAAAAATATATGGATCTGCCAATGTGAATAAATATTAGTATATATATCATTAATAAATTACACGAGGTTCTCTTGGATGATTAGAGTACGTCTATTAACAATATAGTGTAAGAAAACAAGAAGACACGGTAAAAGTTAAACTATTTAACTGAGTGAAATGTAAATGATAATTTTAAAATTGTAATATAAACATGTATAAAATCTATTGGTTGATGTTATTTCAACCCATAACCACCTAATGATTTAAATAAATTCATTTGGATCCATTATAAACCGAATATAATTATAGAATAAATTAATAGTTTAATTTTTTCCTAAATTGACCATCACCCCTCTAATAAAAGGTCACTTCCCCTAATCTCCAAATCACACCTCCAAAGCCATTTTTCTCAGAGAAACCCTGACCAAATATCCTCCAAAATATTTTAAAATCTACCTATATTCCTTAAATTTATCATAAATCAAACTTATGGAGACATTTAGATATACTCAAAAGTAAACACTTGGAGAAGAGGGAATAATTTCACCGCCCTCTTTGATGTTCATTTCATCTTCCAATTCCACTTTATTTGTTGTTTCCAAACCAAAAAAATAACTCCAGTACCTCTTACATACTATGATGTTATTATAAATATGGTAAAACCATATTTGTTATTCTATCCATAATCTAAATGACAAATTCACCATACATGCGTACAAACAGCTTTTCGTCTCCATGTCGTGGTGTAGTTTGTTATTCAAAAACATTATTATTTGGATGAGTATAATAATGCATATAACTAATGTAAATAATAAATTTAACATGTTAATGATTATTTATATATGATATAACATCCAATTATATATGATTTAACCATCAATAAAATTATATTGTCACTCGTGCGTACATACAGATTATTGTCTCCACGACGCGATGAGATTCATTCCCACATTCAACATTAAATGATGATTATAAAAATATATATTATTAATAAGTATGTAATATATTAAATTATAATTCTACTAGATATATTTATATATATTCATTCTTGTACATACATATATCTTATTCACCTAATTCTATTCAATACGATATCAAAATGTAAACAACGTTTATGCGTACGTACGGCCTACCATCTCCATAAATGGTGCCTCACATTTTATATAACTATCTATTGTAAATATTTATATTCTAAATATATATGATATATAAATCAATTATTATATTAAAGAATTATTTAAAAATGATCTAATCAATATTATCAAAAATAAAAAAGTTAAAACACGTAAGATAAAGAAAGCAATTATTACACAAAATGTTAATTTAACACGGAAATCATTATTAAGTGGGTTCTATAAAGTCATAAACGAATCATATATGATATAATAAATATGAATATGGTTTTGGAAAAATTTAAAAACATATTATGGTCTTTATACAATAGGTTAAACGTACCCTCGACCAAAAGAATGTTCGAGGTAAGGGTTAAATTAACAATCTCTTTATTATATGAGGTTGTTTGTACGTAAGTATATACTGGGAAATATTTTTTATCCATGTCCATGTTTCATAAATTTTATTTCAAAGAGATTATTTTTTCGGTATTTTTTACTAAAAAATCATTTTAAATGTTTTTATTATTTATTCTTCTAAACTATTTTCATTAATTTCCATGTTTTCAAAATGATTTTAAGGATTTATTTATATGAACATGAATGTATTAAAATGTTAATTCCTTTAAAAAGTTTCAAATTGGTATGGGAAACATTTTTTCAAAACTATATTTAAAATTAATTCCTTTATAAATTATGTGACTTTTAAATGATTTAATAAAAAAGGGATACTTCTCTTAAAGATTTATACTGTTCATTATCAACTATATCAACAAACATTAAAGGATATTATTTTTTATCATGGTTGATTTATTATGATACAAATCATACATATTGTATTTATTATTTTGTGATATGTTTGACTGCTTATGTGTTATTTTCATACCATTCATGATTTATGGTTAATGTTTTGGAATTTCCTATGCTAGTTTTAATACGAATGTTTATGTTATGTTTAAACCTTTTCATTTGAGGAATGATTTGGACTTAGTAAGTGATGGGTTGAGCCCGCTATACCTCCTCATTGGATCGGTGGGTCTCATAAGATAAACTAGTGTATTGGAACAATGACTTAACACAATATTATTTTTAGTCTTGGTACAAGGCCTTGAATATGTGGTTATGAAGTCTAGCACTATGCATTCCATCATTATGAAATTATCTTTTGAAATTTCATTTGATTATTTCACTGGTATAATATCCATGTGAATAATTAAATGGAATTATTTGATTTATCTTTATCAAATTATGATGATGTTTAATTTTAAAAGGATTTTGTTTTAGTTTTATACATTGCCTTAAATATTTTTTCTTATTTATGGATGTTTTCTCTATATTGTTATCCTTACTGATCATCTGAGCTCACCCTTTTCTATGTTTTATTTTTTCCATGAGGCAATGAAGTATATTATGAATGACCTACAGGGATAGTCTACAGGAAATGAATGTGGTCAATGGAGACAATGTTTTTGTTGTTTTTCATTTTATAATGTAATTTAATGTTTATGTATGTAATCTATTTTCCAAGGCTGCAAAACTGATCGGTCCTTTAGGACATGATTCATTATAGTCATTCCAATGTATTAAAATAATTCATTGACTCTGGGTTACTAGGTTTGGGGAGTTACAATTCCCCTTACATCATATTGAGGAATATACATTAATTTATATATGGATAAAATGGATTACAAGGTGTAATAATCCGATGTGAGACTCAGAAAAACCATTTATCCAAAAATAAAATAAACTAGGTTAAATAAAATGAAAATATTCATGACTTTTGTTTTACATATATGTTTCTATATGATGCACTATTGTATTATCCATGTAAAATATTTATTTTTTGGATAGAGACAAATTTTCTAGAAAATAATTTAATATATATTTGTATATGAATTTTATGACCAGAACATGGAGTTCCCTTATTCAGTAGTTGTAGTGTTTCCACATTAGTGTTTTTATATTGGGATGTAATTTGATTTTCATTGGTATTCCATTGGTTTTTATGGGTTTCTCTATTCTATTTTTTAATACTACTTGGAATTTTTTGTTAGTATGACATTGGGTTTTATTATTTACAATCCATTCGTAATATTGTTTTTTTGTTTGTATCATGTTTTTATAAACCACATGTTTTTTCTTGAAAGGAATATAACCCCAAATGATTATGTAATCTGTTATCATTTTATATATAACCATTATAATCTACGATAAATAACATGTAATTAGTGTAACCTAATCTCATTCAAAGAAAAGGACTCAGTCATGGCTGTTACACATGAGATGAAATTTTTTAATTATTTTTTCATTACAAAGACAACATATTTCTCATTTAAGCATATAAGAAATGCTAAAATGGAAATATCAGCTAAAAATATATATCATGATTAAGGGAATCCTATTGAGATTTAAATATTATAAAATGTCATTTTAATTTGAACTATATCATTTTTGAGTATTTTATCCTCAATAAATTGTTATGATTGATAATCTATTAATTTAATTTTCATGGATGAAGACATGATCATATATAACAAAATCCAAGGAAGAAGATGTTCAATATTTTATTCGTTCAAGATACTTCTATGATGATGTTATATTTTCTTACCATTAATATGAAGGTTTTAATTATAATCATATGTAGTAATTAATAGACCATTGGTGTTTCAAAGGTAGTGAGACCTAGAATTGATGATGATAAAATAATAACACATGTAATATTAATTAACTAGTAAATTATAGTATTTTTTATGTGAATATTTATCTTTTTCACTTTGATTGATTATAATTGACACAAATATAGAGAACCATGTAATTGATATTGATTAATAATTCTTAGTAATTGTTTATGATTAATAATAAAATATATTAATTGATTCTTTTATTTTTTTAATAAATTTTAGATTTGAAGTAGATTAGTTAAAATATTCAAAGGAAATGACAGAATAAAATATCTTTACCTTGACACCCATCTTATCTGTGTTTTTTGGGTAAAAGAGGCTTTTCCCAGCATGATTCTTATTGGGGTCATCTATAACAAATAGTGGCATTGATCAGTTTGTGCCCAACCACTTATAATATTTATTCATCTGGTAAGGATATGATTTTCAGAATTGGGATATACTTCTTTCAAAATAAATGTAATAGAATATTATTTTCCATGGAATTTATTTTTTTGTATTTTTTAAATATAAATATATTATTCACATCACCTAGACCAGGTGGTCCAGGAATAGCCTTTAATTACATGGTTAGTGAGATATAATCAGCCATTTCTCATGTTTTTTATTTTTTGGATTTTTCTGTGTTACATTTGTTCTTACCATTTGATCGAGAATATGGGATATCCCTATAGAACATGATTTAAATATGGACCACGGAAAAATATATTGGCTCTAGCCTAGAATAGAAAGCTCTATGGCTTGACCTTGTCTAATCCTAGGTTGGGATTATCGGGGTTGTTCCCGTTCGGGCATCGAGTCCGGCTGGGAAGGTTTTCAGGTATATAGTACAAATTTACACATATAGGTTTATTCAGTGTTGTTTCCCACTTTTACCCAAAGTAATTCAAGGGAGATTCTGGATACAAACTTATACATTTCACATTGTAGTGCTAAGGTCCCAACCCCAGTTACCCCAATCTGGATCCTTATTTGATACATTGGAATACAAACAAGGAATAAGCATCCCAACGGACCGAGTAGTTTAGTATTAATGGAAATAAGATACATTCATAAGTTCATCTTTACAACGTGAAATGAAAAACAACATAGACACTCATTAGACAACATCCATAACTCCTAGGTTATTTCAGCATGTCATTCATAAAACAATTCTTATTTCCCTGAGAAAATGAAACATAATAAAGGGGTGAGCTCAAACACTCAGTAAGGGTAAGAAATAAAGTGGAAGATAACATAAACATTAGACATGGAGAATAATTGAAAACACGTGCCATTAGAAATATACTTGACCATATTATGGCAGAAATATGATCTGAGTAAATATTTCCATAAAAAATCATAATCATGGGTATTCTATTAGTCGAATAACCACATGAACAATCAATATTATGTTCATAGTGAGGGAATGCATAATGAGGGATAACATATATGTACCATCAAGGCCTCGTGCCAAGAAAAAAAATAATCATTTTGTCAAGGCCTAGTCCCAAGACCATAGTTTGTCTCATGAGACATTCTGATGCACCGAGGAGCTATAGTAGGCCTCACCCGACACTTACTATGTCCAATTAATTCCTCATATTAATGAGGATAAACATAAACAACATACACATTAATATCATAAATGTATATAGATTTCCCCAAACATTAAGACAAAACACTAACCATTCAAAGTAAACTGATGAATGGTTTAAAGGTAGCATATCAATAGCCAAAATAATCATAAAAAATTAAATTGAATATGGTAGATTATAATATGGAATAATAATCCCAATATTACATAAGAATCAACATGTGTGTTGAAATAGAGGAAGACACTCTTATAAAATCGTCATGTAATTCTTGAAATAAATACTCTTTTACATTGAAAAAAAGAGTTCTTTTGAAAAAATCATTGTATAAAACCAGAAGTTAATTAAGTTATTATTTTCATATCAAAATGAGTGATTTATAGATATTATGGTTTCCAAAAAACATATTATATATTCCCCTTGAAAATAGGTAAGAAATTGAGCTATTCCCCTGAATCGGGATTGTATTTCTGAAACAATTTGAAAGATCCTTTTAAAGAATGTAACTAAACATAAAATAAATAGGGATTATGGTTTGTGTACATATATATAAGACTCACATAATTGATAATAATACATAATAATTTGATTGAGGTAATTTAGACAATGAAAATAACCCTAATAGAAATGGATGTTCAGGTTAAAAAAACTTACATTACCTCTGAATGTGTTACGATCTTGAACTTAAGGTCCTGGAATATGAAATTATACACTCAATAACATATTTCAAAACCTAATAGACATGTATTTAGTTAATCATAATATTCATTAGTTTATTTATCTAATTATTAATAAGTTATTATATTGAATTCTATCTTTACAGAGTGTTTGTTTTCTTGATTTTCATAATTGGTTCACTTGTTATTAAGCAGTGAAGTTCATGTAGAATGGGTGTAAATCACCAGAATTGAAATTACATATTATTTATGAACATCCATAATTTTTATTTGAAATTTCTATCATTTGGTTACATTGAATCATTAGATGACAATCACTTTGATTATTTGGCAGCATTTGGATTATTATGAACTAGTTTGGTCAGATAAATTATAATATGTACATGTTCTAGTTCCTGAATATTAATTAGGTTTTAATTCATATTTTATAGTCTGGGTCAACCATAATTAAGGTGTCATGACCACTAGTGAAGGAAATATTTATGAATGAAACTTCTTTATCCACTAAGGTTATAAATTGGAACCTCATGGACGTTGATTTCGTTTATAAAAATTAAAGTGAGGGAGTAAGAATATTGATGATGGTTATTCCATTAATATGAAATAAATCTGGTGTGTGGATGATACTAGAGTTATCATGGTCATTTGTTAAGAGGAGGTGAGGAGAGGACAACAAGAGATGATAAATTCAAATGAAACTCAAAGAACAAGAATGGCTCCATACCTCTTGAAATAACTTCCTCGATAACCTCCTTTTGGGAAGGGATTTGGGTCTTTTGGAAAGATCAAGAGATTTCTGGTCGTGGGGAGTGACTAGGGAAGGGTATTTGTGCAGAACTATGAGGAGATTCAAGGCCTAGAAGAGTGAATAGAAGACGGAGTGGTGAGGAGTTTTTATAGTGGAGGAGAGTGGTAAATTTTGAATATTTAATTCATTATTTTATTATATCCCTCTAGACAACCAATGGTGTTGTTTCATGTGAACCCTAATTGTAATAAGTGCATGTAAGTTTGAACAAAGTGTCCTTGAATCACTTGTGATGTCATGAATTTTGTATTTAACTGATAATTTTTATAAATAGTATTTTATCGTATTTCGCTATTTTTCAAAAATTATAGAATTTTAGAAAAATCCCAAAAATTAACCCCTGTAATTTTTCGACATGTAGAATTAAAAAATGAAATCCATTTTTCAAAATTAATTTTTAAATAATGTCATAATTAATTTGAAAAATAACAATTTTAAGGTGAAATTAGTTTTATTTCACATTGAAAAATTAATTAAGATATCATTATCTTATTGCCTTAAGAATAATAATATAATATTATTATTTACAATTCCTAAGGGTCATATTACTATTCAAATTACTATTCATAAGGGTATGTTAATATTCATAAAAAAACAGGTTTGTTCTATTAGACTTTAAATGACTTACTGGTCACAACTCTAGATGAACGTTATTTGAAATTCCAATCAAAGTAGATGAAAAGGTGTGTTTAATAGATAGATTATAAAATGCATTAAATATTTATTTTAGAAATCATGGGTTGTTACATTCTCCCCTCCTTACAAAAATTTCATCCTAGAAATTTAATTTTACAATCAAGGCCAAAAAGAGGTGGGGGTACTTTTCATCCATTGCTTCCTCCAGTTCTCATGTAGCATCTCCGTACTTATGGTTTCTCCATAGTACCTTAACTAGACGAGTAGACTTGTTTTGTAGAACTTTGTCTCTACGATCCAAGATTCTCACTGGCTGCCCCTTATAGGAAACATCATCCTCGAACTATACCACCTCTGAAGAGAGTACATGTGAAGGGTCTCGTATTTACTTCCTTAAGAGGGATACATGAAAGGCATCATATACTTTCAACATGGTAGGTTGAATTTCTAGTCGATAGGCCATAGCTCCAAACATCAGTAAAAAGAACATAGTAAAAAAATTAAATTATTTAATAAAATTTAAAATAATAATCTTCAAATAATATTAAATTTTACTAATTAAAGTATAATTTAGAACTATACATTAATGATGTATATGAAAAATGAATCAAATCATAGTATGGTGGTGGTGATCCCCACATATGCATGAACAACGTTATAATATTCCAATGGATTGTAGGTTATATAAATATATGTTATAACATCTTTTAAGAAATATTATTATCATATTAATATTATATATAAATATATATATTAAATCTAAAATATAAATATATATGACTGGTGGTGGTTGAAAATGAAACACCACAATTCATGGATGTGATCATCCACATATACAGAAAAATGTTGATTTAGTAATAAATTTGATGGAAAATGAGATGAGAAAACGGTTTATCCATAGTAAGAATAATATTTATGTTTATTTTAGATGTTATTATATTTTTATATCATGTTTAAGAATATTTTATAGAGGTATATGAAGAAAAAAAATGAAAAATGTAATTAATAGTTATACTTATTCATTAGAACATCGATGTTTGATTTCACCATTATCCTTCTAGGATGGCCTTTTTATGAGTCCAAGGCATCTAAGACATGAAAGGGATTATTTTAGAGAGACAAGGGTAGTTATTAGATATACCAAAGTGATAACAATTTCTATGGAAGCGGGGAGAGGAGGATACATTTTATAAGTTATGGCACGGGCACACAAGTTATTAATTATAGTTTTATAGTAATATAAATTAACATTCATTTAAAAGTGGAACTAATATGTAATATTTAGAAAACTGGATGAGAATGAATCAAAAATCCTTTCAAAAATATAATTTTGAAATTTTTAGGATTTTTTAGTCTTAATATCTTATTTTTAATCCATAATTATCCCTTTTAATGATTACCATGATGTAAATGATTTATACACTCTAGGGGTCTAATAATTTAATATAAAGGAAAATTTGAACAATAAATATATATTTATTAAATGATTGAACATAACTCGTTCGCATGGGTGAGAATCAAATTTTTCAGAATTTTTAGTCATTAAATAGTATTTTATTTTTTAGAATATATCATTATTGTCAATATCTAAACTATTTATATTGATTTATATTAATGACATCATTATAATAATGGAATTAGATTACAAACTTTAAAAAAAAAAATATGTTATATTATCTTGAAAATATTAATGGGACACTAAAATGAAGCAATGAAATACCATTTTTTTAGTTTTAAAAATCAATTACAAAATTGTTGTACTCCATACACATACACAATGTCGGCATTGTCGAGGAATTTAAAAAAAATAATGCATCACTGTTTTTTTAAAATTTCAAGATCAATTAATTTTTTAATAATCTAATTATAATTTTAAGAATAAACGTAAAACATTTTTCTCTATGAAGAAATATGAATAATAATAAATAAATGAATGTGGTATTTTGTTTTTATTCGTTATTAAAAATCATATTTAAGACAATAATAAAAATAGTTGAATTAAAATTCCCAAAAAATTTACCATGGATTGTTATGAATGAATAATAGTTCAAAAATTTGATATATAAAATTATTAGTGTCATTTTTAGGCCTTATAACATTATTTTTAACCTTAATGAGTTTATTTATCATTACTAATATGGCCAATATTTACCATAGTTGCTTCATGTGATGAAAAAAATAACCCATTTACCATACATGAATCTCCATATAGAAAATATGAATTCAATTTTTTATGATTTAATTCTTCTAAATAGATGAACCATTTTTAATATAAATATGTAAGAAGAAATGAAAAATTGTTTTTAGAGAAATGTGTTCTTTTAACAAAAAATCAAATTATACAAAAATCAGGTATAATACGGATTCAAATTTAGGTAATTAGATTATATAAATTTAATGAAATAATAATTTAATTTATAGTAAAATTCACCGAATTTCGATACTATTTAATGAATAGAAATGACAGTTTTAAAAAATTCATTATTTTCATTATTCATTAAAAATTAAATCTTTTAGAAAAACTAAAAAATATTACAATAGTAATGATTTGATTTATTGATTAAAAAATTATATTGTATTTATAAAATAAAACTTTTAAAAGTTTCTATAATTAAATAATGTATTTACTCACAAAAAAATTCAAATTTATTTTAAATAAAACATATTTTTGAAGAATAAAATCTTCATATAGAAAAATGAGTTATTTTTTACAAATAATTAGTATAAAAATTTAATTTATTTGAAAATTTTATATATATTTCATAACTAGGTTTCTAATACTCATATCAACGAATTTAATGACTATTTCATAACATTCAAATCTAAATAATAATATTCCACATTTTGTTTTCTCTCATTGTTTCATGTTGAATATTATATCAAACATAGATCATCTTAAATTACATTGTATTATAGGTTGAATACCTACCTCTATCTATCAAACAACGACTTCATGTGTGTTTTATAAAAGATGAGTAAATTTAATTCAATATAATTTATTGATATAAAATTTCATTGAACTCATTTTTTTATATATTATAAAATGAGTTATGCATTACATATAAATTAATTTAATATTTATATTTGGATAAGATCAAGGATTCCTTGGATAATAATGGAGAAGAATAATATGAACATACAACATCTATTTTCCTTTTTAACTTTAAAAAATAAATCAATATCAATGATAACCACATTGAAGGAAAATTTTAATATATTTATTAATATTTTTAATAAAATTTATATTGTTGATATCATTGATTTTAACTTTAATGTGATTTTAGAAACTAAAATCATGGAGGTTTCCTATGTATTATTAGTGGGTGTAATGGTTTGGACATCCATAGTCCATTACATTATCAAAATTCAGTTTTTTGGGTTGTAACAGTATCTGATTTAAAGAGTTTTCCAAAATTCAAGTTTTTCCATCATTAGGTCATGTTGGTGACTCAACATCAGTAGGTTTCATCATTCTATGATATTGGTATCTCAGATCAGTAGATCAACATCGGTAGGTTGCGTCAGTATGTGTTATCAGTAGCTCAGTTTTAGTGGCTCACTATTAGTGGCTCATCATCGGTAGGTCGGGCGTGTGCTGGTTGGGCGTCGGTAGGTTAGGCGTCAATAGGTTGGGAATTGGTGGATCATATCGGTGGGTCAGGTATCAGTGGGTCATGTCGGTGACTTGCTATTGTTGTGTTGCATCGGTCACTCATTGGTGGGGAATCATGTCGGTGACTCACCCATCAATGAGTCATTTCCAGCTTTTTCCAGTATTTCCAGTATCACCCTTCATTCATTTTATTTGGTGTAAATTGGTTTAAAACCTTGTTTGAGAGTTTAAATATTTGTTTCAAAGGATTTTCATTATATCATTAATATCCTAACACCCCAATGACTTTGAAACAACCATGATGTGTGGTGTTGACCATGATCTGACTTTAATGAATCATGAAACTGTTTCTCATCCACTTATATAGAATCCACCACTTCAATGCCAAGATATCCTCGTCCCTATGTGTTTAAAATTTTATGTTATTGTTTCTAGATACTTTCTTACATAAAAATTCATGTTTTGTTTTATGGCCTTCAGATTTGATTTCCCTTGGAGTCCCCTATAGCTTGTGCGACCCCCATATTTTCGGCACTCAGAAGAGTTATTTATCATTTATTTTTGAGGTAGGAATTCCTTCATCTCTCTTTTAATTATGTATCTTGCAGGTTAGGTAAAATCACATATATTTAAGAATACATTCGAATCCAAATCATAATTAAATGGTTTTATGATGATTAATAGACTATTTATGATTACTGGTTTGGATAGCATATTAATAAATTAGGGGCTAAAGAAATGTTGATGATATTGGTTTTATGTTATCTATTATCTTTGATTCTCAGTTTGTATTCTATTCACAATATTAATTCTTAAAATAACGGCCCTTTGTGGTCTTTCCTTTCACACCATACTAAGGATTTCTCATTGTTAATCTTCTATCGAATGACATTGAAAATGAAAACATGATTAATCATGTAAATATGATCATTTAAATAGATGTCCCAAGATAAATCTTTTTCTATGATAACATATAAAACAAATTTTTTTTAATATTTAATTCATAATTAGTTTAATAATTACTTCACATTGTTCTAAAAATATTTATTTATATTGTATTTTTTATGAGACCCATAATTTGAAAATTTGAGGAAATAGTCTAACCATTTTACAATTCATTGTTGTATTTCAGAAAATATATTTTAATATGTATTATTTAAACATAAAATTTTGTAAATGTGTTTCTAACATAATGGGATATGACTTTCATATATAAAATACGAGAAAAATCATGTATTTTTCTGGAAATAAGGGGCATTATAGTCAAAGTTAGACTAGACTCTCTTTATTGGAGATAACATCAGTATTGCAGTCATAACATCTTTATCATTGCGTAGATTTGGCCCAAATTTGGAGAGGATATATAGAACCAAATTTATCATGATTCATCATTCTATAAGGACAGATGCATTTTATGTGCACGTATCATTTCTTAATTTCACATTGAGAACGGTGCAATGTTTTCTGTGTGGGTGTGGGGACAACATTTGGGGTAGATATTTAGGATTTTAAATTGTGTTTTTTGTTTGTATTTTGATTTCAGATAAATTTTATAAAAATATCCGTAAAAAACAAAAATATTATATAATGTTCTCATGAGGAACATATATAAAATAAATGTTTCGAAATTTGTTGGTAGAATGATGTGAATGAGTAATATTTCATCATAAATGGTAGTTTTTATAAAAATTGATTTATACTAAGATATGATTTCATGTATCATTATAAATCTTTAAATATTTTGACATAATTTATTTATATTTTTTTGTGGAAAAAAATTTCATTGATTTATCCACACAAATTTTCACTCAACCATGACATCTCTAAATTTTCCTACACTATTGAATGTATTGTCATGTTAGGTAAATATATCATTGGTGGAACCATATTTTTTTTCTGTTCTGATTGGTTTCATTACTATTCCAAATTGACCTTTTCATGTGTACCTATTATCTAACTATTGTAGACAATAAAAAATAAAAAAATAACAAAAACATGCGTCATATATTAGGCCAGTAAAAAACAACTTTTCGTCGACCATTGATCTTATTAGAACTATTCCTTTTAGAGGAGTGAGGAGACAAAACATGGGTTGAGATAAAATTGTGTTATTAGTGTCAAGTTAAAATTTTAAAAAACTAATTAATAATAATAATAAATTATGTGAATGATAAAATGTACAACACATGGGATATTTAGGTCGGGGGATTATTGTTTGACTTTCGGGAATGCTTAAGTGAGTGGGTCATGAAATATGATTGTAATGGAATGTAGAATAGGTTCAGTAAATTAAACATGTTATGAAGAATTGTTATATTTGATCTCAATATATTGAATAAAGGGTGCATATTTGATCATGAAATGGTTGGCACATCCACATAAGGGTAATTAGTCGCACGTTATACCCATGACTTGTTTCTCTATGATTAATGTTATGAATCACATAGAATTTTTAAGACACAATTTATGAGAAAATGAATTTAAAATTTATTGATAATGAATCATTATGGAATTCTCATATTACCTATATTTCTACTGTGTATAGAAAAATATTAACATTCATATCTTGTCACATTTTTTCGAATAAATGATATACAATTTTGCAAAGTGGTGAAAAATGTTATATGTGGGGAAGTTGATTAAAAAAATTATATAATATTTTATTGATAATAAATGAAGTAATTTCCTCATATTATTTTAAATATGTTTATTTTTAGAATATTTTTTATTAGATCACTCATTTAAAAATTGGGTGAAAATTCCAGTTTTACCCTTTTAAAGTTCACTGTAGTATTTCAGATATAAATATATTTCTACTAATTATTTAAATATAAAATTTTGTTACTATGTTCATGAAATAATGGGATACATATTTGATTCAGGACATTTGAGCTAAATCATGAATATGTTTGGACATAATGGGACATGAAATCAAATCGGGTATAAACTCTCTAGATTAAATGTCACATCAGAATTTGGGCCATTACATCCTCGCCATTAAATGGATTGGGAAAAAATATTGAGTGAAGATAGAGAACCGAATTTAGAATGAATAATACATCATTAAGGATAGATCAATCACATGTTTTTTGGTCAATAATTCAATGAAATTTAGATTAATTAATTGGGATCAATTTCCCCATTCACACTTCAATCCTCTTTAAACCTAGCCTCCCCTCCACTAAATAAATAATTTTTCCCTTTAGATGAGTTTGGATGAGAATTTTTATATTTATGGAAGATTATAATTGGTTTCACTCCATTTATATAGGAATTTCAAGGGGGATATATTTTGAACCTAAGACCCCTTCATCGAAGCCTCAGTATTCTTATTCACTTTGTAATATTGTTGTTGTTTTAAATATCTCATAATTCATATTCAATTTATTAATTTATTTTATATATTATTATTTTATTTATCTTCCTTTTTGGTCTGGAAATCTATATTATAAATGTGATTTTGTTATACCCTTTCAATGACATTTTGCAACATCAAAATATTTCTACTATGACTTCACTACCCATGGAAGAGTAATTATTCTTAGTGATCAATATAAATCTATAAATATTGTATTAATTATTTTGATTAAATGAGATAATATAATTCAAATATTATGATATATGAAGTGTGTTTTTAATTAAAATATATCAATCAATCAATTTAATGATTCGCACAAAATCATGTGTAGTCGAGAATTATGTGAATTGTTAGATCATGACCGTAATATGTGATACAAAACCCCATGAGATTTATTTTTAGAGTTAAAATATAATATCTTAAAAAAATTCATCCTTATTTCCATAAATTATTTATACCTTAATTTACCACAGATCATAAACTAGTCTTAAATTGACAGTCAAAGTAGGGTGCTACAATTTCAGGTTCTGAAGCTAGCCTAGGGTTTTACTATTTTCTTTTTTATGGTAATGTTAATTCTCATCAAGTAAAAATATTATCAAATTAAGGGATCATAATTTAGATGATGTCAATTTAAATTATAATGATAAATAATTTACTAAAGTGTTATAGTCAGATCAATTATGCCTTCTAAAAATATTTTCTAAAATACATCTTCTTGTTGTGTCTTAATAATCGAATTTAATTTCACAAATAAATACAAAAAATGCATTATTCTTATATAATAATTATTATTAATTTATAAAGTATAAAAAACCCACCCCCATCCTTTTATTTTGTATGCCTATACTGTTTTATTTTATTTTGAAAATAAAATTTATAATTTATTTGAATTACTACCACTTTGAGAGACGGCCTTGGTCTGCCTCTATGTTGATCCTAAATAACATGAAATTGAACACCATTTGAGAGATCCCACGACAGTGAATTTCAATTGGTGCTATTTCCATTAAGGCTCAAATATTATTCAAATAATTAAAGGTATTTGTTTAATTTTGATTTATCCTTTTTTTTCTCTTTTTTCTTCATAATTGTTTCACCTTCCCCACCATTTATTTTATTTCTTTTTCTTCTTCCCCTCTCTTTTCTTCTCTGTTTGACCATATATTGAAACATATTCTAATGGTATTATGGTTTAATTTTATCCTTTATTACATGATACCTTTCTATGGATCTCTTTGATCGAGACCCTAATATTGAATGCAGCCTTAGGCTTCAAATCAAACAATCACAATCTATGGTAAGTGTCAACATTTACCCAACTACAAAATTTATACTTTCTAAGAACATTAAAATTTAAAAAATGTTTGATTCAAACATAATATATGAAACAATGGATGAGTATAATAATAATTAAATTAATATAATCATTCAATAATTCGATGTACTAGATATTAACTATCAAACAAATTATATCCCATACCAAAATCTTGAATCTGACTTTGAATTGAAATTGATGATAATTCATCTTAATACCAAATTTCTGGAATTACCAAGTGAGGATCCAAAAGAACATTAAAAATAATTTAATGTTGTTATCTCAATCCTAAACTCATGAAATTCATCAGAATATCATATCATACTAAGAGCATTCCCATTTTCACATGATAGAGTATCCATTGATTGGGTGCCTTATTTACAACCTAAATATGTAACATGTTCAAATGATTGGAAACAATGTTTCATTAAATGATTATTTAAAACATTAAGGACCACTTCCATTCGTAAAGATATCTCAGAGACTGAGCATGCCTAAAGGGATTCAATGTATGAGTAATGGGGGTGATTAATGAATTTTTTTGAAATATTACCACAACACAAAATCACTGAGAAACTACCCATAATGTACTTATATTAAGCAATAAAACCTAGAAATATAATAATGGTGGGTGATGAGGATAGATGGGAATTTGTCAACAAAACAGTAGTAGTTGAACATGTGTTGATTGACATGATGGCACAAAACTCCAAAAAACGTTGGAGATCGAAGAATTCCATATGTTACAAAAGTAAACTAGGTAGTACCATAATCTTCTGAAGGTCATTAAATTGATACCAAATTGGATAAGTTAAACGCTATGGGGAGGCGGATTTATTTTTTCACAAAAGACATCCCAATAGGGTCCTATGAGACCTTGTGGAATTTTCACTAAAACATACCACCAACTTATTATTTCCCTCAACTACAAGAGATATAGGATTTGATAGTGGTATTCCATATTAGACCAAAACTACAGAAACAATAGACATATCCCAAAAAAGAAGTAATAATCCATTTTTACCAACATACAACTAAGGGTGGAAGGATCAATCAAACATGAGGTATTTATCAATACAACAACAAATTCCCCCTTTCCAGCAAAATTTTCAGCAGCCTATTCTTTACCAATAGGGATTCCAAAAACCAAAAAAGAGATTTGAAGACAAATCATTAGAAAGACAACAACAATGGACTTCTCAATAAAGGTAGAATCTAATACGAATGATCTTTTGAAAGAAATTATTCTTAATCCAAAAAATGAACTGAGGAGTCGAGGTTTGGAGATGATTGATTTAAAATAAAAAATTAGTCAAATATCAACTAACCTACATGAACTATTAAATAAATAACTATGGAAATATTCTTTCCCACCCTACTCAAAATCCCAATGGGCATGTTAGTTCAATCACATTGACAAGTGGGAATCAAACAATTAATACATCTAAACCTATCATTCCACTAGGATTCACCTCAACTCTGTAGAAGCCTCATTCCAGATCAACTTATGGGAATTCTAATTCATTTGGAAATGGTAAGGAAATGATTGATGATGTTCCTAATAAACCGAATCCATATCCAAATAGATTGGCACAATCCAATGATATGGATAATGAGTCAATGCAAAAAAGCGGCTTTGGACACACTCAACCATGTGGAGATAAACTACCCCATTATTAAATCCATTAAAAATACCAATGTATGCCAAATTATTATAGGAACATTGAACCAATCAAATATGGGTCACGAGAAATGAGAGGAACAAGCATGGAAGCAATCTGTCAGTACTCATCACACCAAATCTGGAAATTCAAACAATGTGCAATGATCTAAGGACATTCACCATCCCATGAACCGTTGGGGAGTTACACTATTATAATGAATTATGTGATTTGGGAGCTTCAAAAAAAGTGACTCCTCACTCCATATTCTCTTCTATACATGTTGGTGGGTAGATGATGATGAGATCAGGGGTGCAATATTTGAATACAACAATAATATATCCAGCTGGAGTCCTGGAGAGTGTACATATTCGGGTAAGAGAAACAATATTTTTATATATTTTTACTTTCTTAACATGGAAGATGATTACTATTGTTCTCATGAACCAATTATAGTCGGTAGGTATTTCCACAAAATAAAAAATAACTATCATAACTGTTCATGAGGGTACACATTCGATGGAGTTTGGAGATGATGTTGTGATATTTAATGTTATAAACTCCTTGAAGTAGCATTGATAGGATCATTATTATATTTTTAAATCCTATGAGGAACAACCAAAAAACCCCATAGAATATGATTGTATAATGTGTAGGAATATTATGATTATTTGGTATAATTTAACGTATATGAGAAGTCAAACACCTATTGATTATGCACAACCCTATCTTATATTTTATTTTGAAATAGATTCATATTTTTACTTTGATCATGTGAACACAGATTATGAAATGGATATTTAGTATGATGATGGTTCTAAAGCTTTATTATCTGATGATTATGATTAATATTCTGATATTCATGTTAATTGTGAACATATTTGAGTTCCTTAAATTTCTCCATCCTTACAACCCGCCCAAAATTAGAACTCAATCCATTTCCACCGAATCTAAAATACTCATACTTTTTGAGTGGAAAAACATTACTTGTTATAATTAATAACAATCACCCTCTGGAATGGGTATAAAAAATTCTCAATCAATTGAGGGATACAATTATGGAAATTGGGTGGATCTTGGATGACATATCAGGTATTAGATGCCCCATTTTTATGTATAGGATTATTTTTGAAGATATGGATAAACTAGTGAGGCAACCACAAGGGAGACTGAATCCTACTCTTTTGAACTATATAAAAAAAATAAGTTGAAAATTTTCAGGAAGAACATATAATTTATCCCATTTCAGATTACCAGTGGGTAATTCCTATTTAGGTTGTGCCAAAGAAAATTGGTTTAATGTTGTTAAAAATGATAGAGAGGAGTTAGTTCCAATGGGTGTGAAAAATAGTTGTTGAGTGTGTTTTTATTGTAGGAACCTAAATCAATCAATTCACAAGGACCATTTCCCCCTCACATTTATTAATAAAATTCTAGAGAGACTAGCTGGGAAGACATATTATTGTTTCTTGGATGGATTTTCTAGATATTTTCAGGTATCTATAGTTGTGGTGGATCATGACAAAACAACATTCACTTGCTCATTCAGTACAATTTCTTATGAGAGGATTATATTTGGACTTTTCAATCCCCTGGGTACCTTTGAGGGATTCATGGTGAGTAATTTTTATTATTATCTTGAGACCATAATGGAGGTATATATTAATGATTTTCCAGTATTTGGGTCTTTATTTGATGATTTTATATCTAGTTTGTTAAGGTTTTTGAATTGTTTTATTGAAAACAATATAGTATTGAACTTTGAAAAGTGAAATTTTAGGGTAGTTCATGGGATTGTCTTATAAATTGTAGGGTCAAAACATCCGATAGTGGTTAATAAATATGTGGTAGATATTATTTCTTCCATACCCTATCCCTCATGTGTGTGTGATGTTAGGACTTTCCTGGGGCATGTTGGATTTTATCAATCATTATCAAATATTTTATTATGATTTATCTTCCTATATTGTTCTTACTTCAAAAGGACTCTAATTTTCATTTTGATGATTTTTAGAAGACTTCCTATGATGAGATAAAGAAGTTTCTAACCTCTCCACTGATCTTATAACCTCCATGATGGGAGCTTTATTTTGAGATTATGTGTAATTCCTACAACTTCGCAGTTGGAGTGGTCTAGCCTCAAAGTGTGGAGGGACATTCACATTTTATTTCTTATTCATCGAGGATACTGGATTCAACCCAATAAAACAATACAACCATGAAAAAAATAGCGTCTTTACATAATATTTCTGTAAGATATATTATATTCATATTTATTGGGAACTAAATTTGTTGTTTTTTTGCTATCATAAAGCTTTGAGGTGCCTCTTGGAGAAGCCAAAAAGAAGTCCCTAACTTATCTGATGGATTCTCCTTTTTCATGAATTCAATATTGAGATAAAGGATAAGAAGGGGTCATAAAACACAGTGGTGGACCATAATAGTAGGCTTACTCACAAATTATTGCCTAACACCTTGGACTAGGTACCAATTTGGGACACTTTTCCTAATAAAAACATTTATTCCACCACAGGTACACATCCTTGGAATGATTTTGTAGTTAACTACCTTGTTCCCTATGATATTAATTCATATTTAAAGAATCATCAAGTCCAAATCTTAATGAGTGAGTCAATGTTTTATTTTTGGGATGATCCATACCACAATCACATGTGTAGTGATCATGTTATTTGGATGTGTGATCCTGATCATGGGTTTGAGTCTGTTCATTATTTATTCTATATAAATTCATGTGTAGTACACTTTGGACCCCCAAAAATAGAAAGTAAAGTCTTAGAATCTATATTATATTGTCCAAGCTTATTCCATGATTCTCATGTGTTATTTAGTTGTTCTCACATTTCTATCACACTAGGATCAATCCTAGGAGACACGAGGTGCCTCGAAAACTCATATAATTATGTGACATTTTGATGTATGGGACATAAATTTTATGGTTAATTTTCTTGGTACATTTGGAATCTTGTATATTTTGGTTTCTGTTGATTATGATAGTAAATGTGTGGAAGAGAAGGCCGCCAGGGGTGATGATTCTCATATTGTAGAGGAATTTTTCAAGGCACAAATTTTTTGTAGGTTTGGAGTACGAAATCCAATCATTATTGACAAAGGGACACAATTCTGTAATTGTAATATGGCTTCCTTCCATTGAAAGTATTGGACGACACACAAAATATCAACATTATACCACCACCAAACAAATGGCCAGGTTGAGTTTTCAAATAATGATATGAAAACAATTTTGGAAAAAACCACGCAGCCGAATAGGATGGATTGGAGAAAGCACATGGATGATGAACATCAGAATTATAAGTCAATATACAATCCACCCATTGGTATATATCCATTTTGGATTGTTTTTGGGATGACAAGTCATTACCTAGAAGAAGTCGATCATCAGGTATATTAGTCTATAAATTAATGAAACATGGATTTGTAAAAATATGGAATTCAAA
Source organism: Viscum album (assembly GCA_963277665.1). Classification (NCBI taxonomy): domain Eukaryota; kingdom Viridiplantae; phylum Streptophyta; class Magnoliopsida; order Santalales; family Viscaceae; genus Viscum; species Viscum album. The sequence goes on along the minus strand of OY728155.1, from coordinate 1,345,473,541 downwards.
GGAAGATGTAAATTCAAGAGCATGAGTAGATTCAATTTTCATCAAATGAGAACTCAATACACTATATAAAATGAACAAAATTATCCTATGAAAAAACAATCCATCAAAGGGAGTTTAATTTTGGATAGAAAGTCCTACTCTATAGTTCTCAACTTTATGTGATGACTGGTAAGTTGAGTTATGTATGGTTAGGTTATTATATTGAATCTAATGTTTTTCCTTATGGTGTAGTAGATATCACACAAAAGGATACTTGAATAATCATTACAATCAATGAAAAATGTTTTATGATATATTGAGGGACTTCTTACAGATTCATTTGATTTCATCACATTTCACGATCCCATCATCAATTGAGAATATCTACCTACACCTAACCCTTTCACTTTTATATTATTCGGGCTATTTAAAATTCTACATTTTATGTGAATGTATTATTTTTTATATTCACATTTAAGACAATGAATTATTTTATGTGTTGGTGAGGGAACAACATTTGGGGTAGATATTTAGTATTTTCATTTGTTTATTTTTTGTGAGTTATTTTTTCTGTAAAATTTTAAAAATAATCAATAAAAAACAAAGAATATCATGTAACATTCTCTTGTAGAACATATAGAAAATTCAGGTTTTCAAAATTATTTTGTATAATGATAATAATGAGTAATTTTTCATTATGAGGGGTTGATTTTTATAAAAATTGAACTCTTCAATGATAGTATTGGTTGTGTCATTATAAATAATTTTATATTTTTACATCGTTATTTGTTATATTTGTTTATTGATAAATATTGTCATTGATTTGTCCCCACAAATATTCACTCAACCATGAATTGTGAATGTTTTCCTACTCAATTAAATGTATGCATAGGTTAGGTAAAAAAATCATAGATGGATCCATATATTTGTTTCTATCCTGATTTCTTTTATTGCGGTACTAAATTAACCAATGTGTGTGTACCTTTTATCCAATAATTGTACACCCTAAAAAACAAGGGTTTTATCTTGGGCCAGTCAAAAACGACTTTTCCTCTACCTTTGATATTGGTATAATTATTACAATTATTGGTGTGGGGGGATCAAACATGGGTTGAGATATGAGTGTGTGATTAGCTTCATGTGGAAATTTAATTATACAAAATAATAATAATAATTAAAAATGAGGTGGTAGATAAAATATACCATACAAGGGCATATCTAGGTCAGGAGCTTAAGGATTGACATTCGGGAATGATTAAGTAAGTGGGTCCTAAAATTTGATAGCATGGGAATGTAGAAATGGTTTGGTGAATTAAAATGGGTATGGAGAATTGTTTTACATTGTCTGAATATACCGAATAAAGGGTGCATATAAGAGTTTGTAATGGTTGGAACACACCCATGCGGGGAATTAGTGGCATTGTATACCCAAAACCTGTTTCTCTATGATTGATTTTATAAATCCCCCTGTATTTTTTGACACAATTAATGAGAAATTGATCTTAAATTTTATTGATATTGACTCTTTATAGAATTATTATTTTTTCTATATTTCCACTATGTATTAAGAAATATGAACATGGATATCTTGTCACAATTTTCTCGAATACATGATATGAGATATTACCCAGGAGTGAAAAAGTGTAAGAGTGGGGAAGTTGATAAAACAAAATTTTATTGAATATTTTATTTAAAATAAATGAAATTATTTCCTAAAATTTTGGAAAATATTATTATTTATTGAATATTTGGGATTATATCACACATTTAATAATTTGGTGGAAATTATAGTTTTACATTTTACAATTTTCTGCAGTGATTCTGATAGAAATACTTTTATATGTATTATTTAAAAATAAAATTTCTAAAAGTGTTCCTAACATAATGAGAGTCATATTTCATTTATGAAATATAAGTTACATCATTAATATGTTTGGACATAATGGACTATGAAATCAAATCGGGTCAGGACTCGATATGTTGGACATCACATCAGTTTTTGGGCCATAATGCCTTCATCATTAAATGTATGCAGTTCAAATTTGGAGAGAATATAGAGAAGAAAATTTTGAACGAATAATATTTCTGTAAGGACTAATGGTTGACTTGTTTTAAGGAAAAATAGTCTGTGCATGTTGGATTAATTTATTTGGCTGAATTTTTTCACTCACGCTTGAAACCTCCTTAAACCTATCCTCCCCTTCTCTCTATAAATATATTTTTTATCTTTTGGAGAGGTTAGTATAAAAATTTGTAGATTTAAGGCACAATAAAATTGGTTTCACTCCATTTCCCTAGGTATATTAAGGTAGCGATATTTTGAATATAAGATCCCTTCATCGAAGCATTATTCTTATTCATCACATTGTAATATTATTGTGCCTTTAATAATCTGTTAGTTTATAATTAATTTATTGATTTATTTTAAATTTTATTATTATATAAATATTACTATTTGGGAAAAAATCAATAGTATAAATTTTATTGTGTTATACCCTTTCAACGATCTTTTCCAAATGCAAAATGTTTCTATGATGACTACAAAACCCATGAAAGAGTAATTCTTCTTAGTGATCAATATAAATCTAACCATATTCACATTAGTATTTTAAATAAATGAGCTACTATAGAACACATATTATGATTTATGATGTTTATTTTTGAATTAAAAGTAACTAATCAATCAATTTAACAATTCACGCAAAATCATGTGAGGTCGAGAATTATGTGAATTGTGAGAGCACAACCAAAATTTTTAGTACAAAACCACATGAGATTAATTTTTTGAGATAAAAATAATATATAAAAAAATTAATCCTTATTAATATAATGTATTTATATATTAATTTACCATTTACCATAAACTAGTATTATAATTATAATAAAGGCATTGTGTTTCGATTGCATGTTCGGAAGGTGGCCTAGGGTTTACCTATTTTCATCTTTGTGGTAATGTTAATTATAATAGGGTATAAATATTTAAAAATTATGTGATAATTATTTTGTGGATGTTAATTTAAATGATAATTATCAATTTTTATTTGAAGATTCATATGTAGAGAAATTGCACCTTCTAAAAATATTTTCTAAAAAACATCATTTTATTTTGTCTTTTAATCAAATTTTATTTCAAAAACTAAAAAAATTAAATCATCTTTCATTATAATTATTCATCATATATAAATAATAAAAACCATCCCCCGTCCTTTTATGCAGTGTTCTTATAATAATTTTTTTTATTTTCAAAATAACTTTAATAAGTTGTTTGAATTACTACCTCTTTTAAGGAAGAACTTGGTAAGCTACTATGTTGAAACTAATATAAAATTAAACTAAACATCATTTGAGATCCCCCATGATTGTGCTTTTAAAATAGGTGTTATTTCTAGGGAGGCATGTATTTTATTCAACTAATTATTGGTATTTTTTTAATTTAATTTTATTATATTTTTCTCTTCTTTCATCCTTATTACTTCTCCTTTCTCCTTTTCATTTTTTTATATTTCTATTTATTTTTACTCTCTATTTTATTCCTTGTTTTACAATCTATTGAAACATATTCTCCTTATATTATGGTTTAATATTCTCATTTATGACATGATACCTTCCTAAGTATCACTTTGATGTTGACCCTAAGATTGAATGCAGCATTAGATCTCGAATCAGACAATCTCAGTCTACGAGAAGTGTATAAATTTACCCAAGTACCATCTTTATACACTCTAAGAACATTTAAATTAGAAAAAATATGAATCCTAAATAAAAAAGAACCATTGTAAGAAAATAATAATAATAAACATAAAATAACTATTCATTAATTGGATGAACTGGATATTAACTACCAAAAAAATTGCATTACATAATCAAATATTGATTCACACATTTAATTGAAATCAATGATAATTTAACATCATCCAAATTTTCAGAGATTATCTTCTATGGATACAATAAAAAAATTAAAAGAATTTATTGTGGTTTTCTAAACCATAAAACCAAGAAATGTATCTGAAGATAAAATCATACTAAGATGATTCCCATTTTCACAAGATGGAGCATCATAGTATTTGGTTAATTATTTAAAACATAAATATGTAACATGTTCTAATGATTTTAAATGTATTTTCTTGTAGTGATTTTTTCCAGCATCAAGAACAACTTCCATTTGAATAGATATCTCATGGATCAACACAACATAAAGGGAATCAATGTATTTGTATAGGTAGTGATTAAAGAAGTTGTGTTCAATCTTCTAACATCACCAAATCAGTGATAAAATACTCATATTGAACATCATTGAAGGAATCACTTATGTGGAGAGAATCATAGTGGATGTCATGGCTAGAGGGGAACTGGGTGACAAAACTCAAGCAGCTGGACGTGTATTGATATACATTATGGCACAAAAAATCCATCAATTTGCAGATTGAGGTACCCCAACTATTATAGGAGTACACTAGGCAAGACACTCATCACTTGAAGGTAATTTAATTGACACTATGTTGAAAGATTTAACCAATATTCTGAGGAAGATATATTTGGATCAAAAGAAATTCCAACACAATTGTATGAGACCTTGTATAATTTTCATAGATATAGACCACAAAACTAATTCTTTCCCTCTACTACAAGAGACAGAGGGTTTCACAGAAGTATTCCCCAGGATACCACATCCACAATAATAATAGACACCACCCAAAAATAAGTATTATTTCATTACACATACATACAATCAAGGGTGATTGGATCAACTATCCATGAGCTATGTTTTTGGACAACTACAATGGCCCCCTTTTCAGCAAAATTTCAACCAGACTCTTCCTTAAAAACAGGGTGTCCAACTACCCAAAATGTTATTTGAAGCTCACAAATCATCAAGTAAACAACAAGGTACAACTTAAACAATGGTATATTCTAATACTGATGATATTTTGAATCAAATAATTCTTATTCAATAGACTGGGTTGAATATTTGAGGTTCGGTGTTGATGGAGTTAATGACACAAATGTGTCAAATTTCCACTGCCCTCCATGAACTGGTAAGAAAAAACTATGGTAATATTCCTTCCCATCCTACTCCAAATCCCAAGGTGTATGTCAGCGCCATCACAGTGAGAAGTGAGAAGAAAACAACTGATATATCTAAACCTTTTTTTCCACCAAGATTCACCTCAACTCTAGAGAATCTCCATTCATGAACAACTAATTGGAATTCCAATGATATTGAAAAAGGATATGAAGAAGATTGATGATCTTCTTCTTAAACAAAATCCATTTTTAAATAAAGTGGTATAATACAATTATATGTCTAAAGAGGAAATTCAAAAAAGAGGCTTAGGACACATTAAAGCATGTGGAGATAAACATCCCCCTTATTGAATCCATTAAACAAATACCAATGTATGCCATGTTTTCATAAGAACTATGTACCAATCAAAGAGGGATCATAGGAAATGTGAGGATCAATCTTGAGAGGAATATGTCAGCACTAATTACACCAAATCTAGCAATGCCAGCAATGCAAAAGGATCTATGGAAATTTACCATCCAATGAACCATAAGAGTGTTACACTTTTCTGATTCATTATGTTATTTTGGAGCATCAATAAATATTATGCCTCAATCTATATTCTCTTCCTTATAGGTTGGTGTGTTGAATCAGATGAGATTAGTAGTGAAATTAGTGAACATTGCTACAGTATATCCATCCAGAGTCTTTGAGGATGCGCTTTTTCGGGTAAGAGAGACAATCATTAGAGAATATATCAATGTTCTTAACATGGAGTATAATTAGGAATGTTCTCATGATCCCATTATCTTAGGAATTTCATTCATGAAAATTGAAAAAACTATCATTAGTATTCCTCACTGTACGCATTCTATTGAGTTTGGAGTTGAAGTTGTGATATTTAATTCTATGTACTCCATGAAGGACTAATCATAGGACTATTATTCTATTGTTATCTCCTATGTTGAGCCACTAAAAATCCCCATAGAATTTTATTGTACAATGCATCGGGATATTATAAGTATTGGTTCTTGTTTGATTTCAAAGAGTGCTTACACACCTATTCTTAATACAGAAACCTATCTTATATTTGATTTTGAAATGGATTCATTTGTTTATTTTGATCATGTGAACTCTGATTATGACATGGCTATTTTGTGTGATGGTGGGCTTAATTCTTTGGTCTCTGATTTTGATGATGTATATTATGATACATATGTTCATTGTGCACATATTTATGTTCCTTAAATTTCTCCATCCTTAAATCAGCCCCTACATAGGAACTCAATCCATTTTCACCAAATATAAAATACTAATACATGTTTATTGGTAAGATATTAAAAGTTATAATTAATAATAATCACTCTTTTGAACAAGAGGAATTTTTTTTTGAGTATTTTGATAGAGAACATTAGGTAAATTGGGTGGAACTTGGATAATATATAAGGTATTAGAAACTCCATTTTAATGCATAGGATTCTTTTGGAAGATTTGGATAAACCAGTGAGGCAACCACAAATGTTACTGAATCCAACTCTTCTGGAACTTATAAATATGATGATAAAAAATTTCTCAAGGAAGATATAATACATCACATTTCAGATTCATAGTGAGTAAGTCCTATTCATGTTGTGCCGATGAAAAGTGGTGTTATAGTTGTCAAAATAAATAGAGTAAATTTATTTCCAAGGGGGGTCTAAAATAGTGGGCGAGTGTGTATTGGTTATAGGAAATAAAATCAATCAAGTTGCGAGGACCCTTTCCCCCTCCCATTTATTGAAAAAATAATTTTGAGACTATCTTGGAAGACAAATTATTATTTTGTGGATAGATTTTATGGATATTTTCATATTCATATAGCATTGTATGATCTTGAGATATCAAGATTAATTTTATCATTCGGTATATTAGACTACCGGAGGATGCAATTTAGACTTTTCAATACCCCGGGTAACTTCCAGATATGCATGTTGAGAAGGTTTTTATGACTTTATTGAGACTATCAGGGAGGTATTAATGGATCACTTAACTGTATTTGGGACTTCATTTAATTATTTTTAATCGAGTCAGGAATGGTTTTGAATACCATTATTTGATAGGAATGAATGTATGTCCCTAAAAACCGGCCCCAAGCACCCAAGGAGATTCAAATGTTTTGATAGTTTCCATCTTTATGGAGGCATTATCTACTGTAGTGACCCCTGTTTTGGCTCCTACCCCTACGGATGATAGTCCTACATCCCAATGGGGCTCCCCTACAGGAATTAGGTCTCATGGACCAATGTTATTTTTCAAAGAGGCTCTTTGCGGACCTTCCGACGACAACTGTCATACTTGCTTCCCGGAGATCCGACCAGTCTACCATTCAGTGTCGTAGGATAGCTTGAGGGTTTTATTGTTGGGTTGTGGTTAGAACATTTTGGAGGTTATGGAAAAACTCATTTGGATGCTGGTATCTCGCTTTACCTATATGTCCCCATTCCTTCTTGCCTTCAAGAGGTTTGTTGACACCTGGGGTATCCATGCTTCGGACCACATGTCCACCATTCAAGGAATCTCGATTTTGTGGGTACTCACATAAGTAGTGGACCTCATCATGGTGTGTTGTGAATCCCCCTAGAGTTGTGGTATCTTGCACTACAACTTGACCCAATTGTCCAAGGAGGTGCACAAGGGGAAAGATAGATCACATGTTATTGTTTGGATATGTCTACCAGGACTACCGCTGCCTTCCCAGAATGACCCCTTCCTCAATGATATTATCGACTCACCTGGTGTCTTTCACTATATGGATTAACGCATAAGAAAGTGAGAGGGACTCTCGGTGTCCATGATCTGCTTCGAGTTGGATATATCGCTTCCCATTACAGAGAAATTGCCCCTAAAAGTGCATGATTCATTCATCTTGAACCCGTATGTCATCTACCTTGTGTTACCCAAGTACTATTCTGTCTATCAACTCCATGGTCACTCATTAATAATCAGTTGGAAGAGTCTTAAAGGAACTTGGTGACATTTTTCTAGAGATCCTTTAGGATGTGACCCTCCCCCGACCATAGGGACAAGCCCTGGATCTGCACCTATAGTTCCATGGTCTGACTCCTCCTCTTTAATAGGTAATGTTCTATAACCACTGATCATAGAGGGGTCCCCTACTTCCTCCATTAACAGAGACCAACACCACATCATAGCACAAGTCCCTTACAACAAGAATGTTTCCCACCCTTTGGTCCCTAGATGCCTCAATCGTTTATGAAACCCCTCTGAGTGGATTATTAAATGAGCCCTCTTAGATCAGGTACTATGTTCTCCAATTTGCTGTAGGATGATTCCCACCATCATGTTTTTGGTTTATGTACGCAATCATTGCACTCCCGATGGAATACTGACCCTGGCCAAAATAGCCCAAGAGACTTATGCCCCCACAGTTCAGAAATAATATTGGGTCATTGGGCTTCCCAAAAAAATTAAGATGCAATGTTAGGGAAACCACATGACAATTTGATAAAAAAATGGGCCTTGGCTATATCCCTGCCGAGTAGGGTGAGGGGGAAATCCTTCAAACCCTCTCAGAACCATCAATGTGGGACCACTGATCTAGCTTCTTATAGATCAAGGATATGTATAATGCTCCAATTGAAACAAAAAAAAATACCAAGAGTGCTCTATATCCCACTGAAATGATACCAAGATCCCTAGGGAAAAATCCTTTCATTACTCTTCAAAATGATACCCATTTTCATATGGTACTCCCATGTCATTAGTGCATGGGTTAAAATTGAATTCATCACCATGAAATCCATGATGCAGAAGAACCATATTTTCACCATTATGGAAGACAAATAGAAACCCAAAATGATTAAGGTGGTAACTTTTAGAACCAATATGCATTCATCCATGAATGCAGACTCTATCAACAAACACATATATATTTTCTGGAATAGTGATACTTCAGATACACTAATCCAGATAGAAGAGAAACACATTAGTACAAGCATCATAAAGGGAACGAGGACTATCCGGTTGACCTTCATCTATGGAAAATTTGATGCATAGAGGAGGGAGGGACTCTGGAAAGAACTCAGAGTGTCCCCCCTAGGGGACCTACCACGGATCACCAGGGTGAATTCATGATTGTAAACATATTATAGGAGATGAAAGGGAGAGTAGGCTTTCCCAGGAAATCGAATATGGAAATCAACCAGTTCGTGGCTGGGAAAGGCTTACTGGACATTGGGTATGTGGGTGACCATTTAACATGGTGCTGCAATCAACATGGGACCAACCATTGTCGAATCCAACTATGTAGATGCCTTTCCAACATCCACGATCTTTCCATGTTTCCAAATGAAAATGATAGACACCTTGTTCATGGTATCTCTGATCACTCACCGGTAATACTCTCTATGTCTCCAAAATGGAAACTAATAAATGGTTCATGTTCAGTAGTCGATTGAGTGATGAATCAGGTTATCAAAAAGTGTTCAGGGAGTTATAGGGAGAAACGACCCCGGGACACACACATATGGACATTTATAACAAGTTTAAGAGACTGTAATAGAGGATGTAGTTGTGGGTGATGGATGTTCTTCCAGTCGATCAGAACATGAAGGAAATAAGAAGGGATGTGGAGCACCTGGAAACCACCCTAGAGGAGGACTAGGATGATGTTGTTTTTGCAGATCTTCTCAATACAAATAATTTTTTGGCCTATCTTGTTCTATCTCTAGAATGTCGAGAATGAGAGGACATGAATATTAAATGGAACTACAAGGGTGAAAAATACAGTTCTTTGATCAATGTGTGCATCAATGAGAGGTGAAGGAAAATAAAACCCAACATAGCACTGAGTGATAGTACGTACAATGATTATGCTAATGTGGTAGGGGATATGGATCATATTTACTTTAGAAACCACCTGGAAGGCCCCAGTATGACAATACCTAATGGATATCTAGAAGGGGTGAGGTGTTTTGGAGAGTTCCCCTAGCCTCATCTCTATCCATGGGATTGAATCAATTGAATAGATCACTGTGGAGAAAACGATTGATAATTACATGATGTGGCTCCGCCCTAAGAGGACACATGGCATAGATAACTTCCCAAGATTATTCTATATCAGTTCTTGGGAAGTTGTTAAAGGGGAAATTTTGGATGCAATTCCTAAATTCTTCTTAGGTGGTGTCCTTCCACGTAGGGCTAGTACTACTCACTCAAAATCATCCCAAAGATCATTGATCCCTTCTTCCTTCTCCACTATAGACCAGTGTGTGTGAAACTTCTCATATAGTATTCAGGATAGCATCTTCAATTCTTTTTTGTCCCCTCTTCTCCTGTGGTGGATATCACATGGTCAACAAAGCTTTATTAAGGGCTGCTCAGTTCAAGTGGCGATAACCTTTTCACAAGAGATGCTCAGGGATCAAAATATCAAACCCATGGTTCCAACATACCTAAAAAGGTAAATATGAATAAAGCATATCATCTAATGGAATGTGAGTACATCAACATGGTGTTGGCATGATTGGGTTTCCTGCCTTGGTCATACGACCTACTTTTCATGTGTTACAGTTCCTCTTGGTTGGTCGTCACATAAAATGGGATAAACAACAGCTTCTTCAAGGCGACCTATGGTGGTCAACAAGGACACCACATCTCACGTATTATATTCATCATTGATCATGGATCTCTCAGTGGTATGATGAACAAAGATATATTCAATGGAGTCATCCGACCTTATTGAAGGAAACGAAACCTTCCCTCGGTATCCCATCAGATGTTTGTTGATGACACAATATTCTACAAAAATGATGGTAAAAAATATATGTGGGGGATTATTTTGATCCTCAAGGCATAAAACCACTATAGTAGATAGACTATTAATGTGGAAACAATTCACTTCTATATCTGAAAAAGTTTAACAATAGGAGATCTATGCATTTGAGTAGGAGGCTTGGCATGCAGTGTGGATCCATTCACAAGGATTATCTAACACCCCAAGATTTTATGAAAAATATTCTTTTTAATTTCATTAATGTCTTGTGTCGTACGCTACACTAAAAGGAGCTTTCACAACACACATCCCTGACTTGGCTTGCATTACACGCAATAAATACCTTCCTCGATAGCATGTGTAGTACGCAATACCGAGTTTTACTAAACGAGAAATTATTATAATATTATTATGAACTAGTCGTTATGAATAGTAATACCGACTTTTTGAAATTTTATAAATTTTATCGTTCAAAATGGACTTCATTTTTGGATTCGGAATATCGAAATTAGCTTAGGGTGAAATTTTGGTACTTTTTGGATAACTTTCATATTATGGTGAATAGTGAAAATTACTAAATTTTAATTAAAAACGAATTTTTTAATCGAAATAATTAATAGTGATAAATTAATAATTTGATTAGTTTTAAAGTATATTTAGAATATATTTTTACAGTTTAATAAAATTTTGGTCATTGGATGTAATTTCACATTTAAACCAGAAAGAAACAATTCTGAATCTTTTGATAGTTATTATCTCTTAAAAACACGCTATTTGTTTTGACGACGGGAATTAATTTTTAAATTAGTTAATGCAAATAATATGTTTTGAATTAGGTAAAATAGAAATCATTTTTTTATTCATAATATCAAATATACCTTATCCCTAATTTTTGTATTTTTCTGAAAACTTTCATTTTTTGATGAATAGTGAAACCACTAAGTGGTAGTTAAAAAACTGAATTTTTCATAAAACTTAATTTTACCGCTTCTGTGAATTGAATTTCAAATATCTGAGAGACATGGTTAATATCAAGGACTAAAATGTGGTTCAATTAGATGAAAATAATTTTTGGGGAATAGTAACTTTTTACTTTTTTTTACCACGGTTAAAAGTAAATAGGGTAATTATGGGTAAAATTGATATTATTATTACCATAAAACATGTCCTAATTCTATTGGATATGATTAATTAGACCACAAACAACATTAGTAATAAAATATTATCATTTAGGCCCACTTGGATTAGATTAGGACATTTATTATTAATTTATTTAAAGAAGGGTTAAAATAGTTAAAATCAATGTTTAATAAATAAATAATTTTTAATATAGGGATATACATAAGATAAATTCTACTATAAATATTAATTAGAGAACTAAAAAGCTTTCCTACATAATGGTATTTTATTTTTAATTTTTAGACTTAATATAATTTAATTTATTTATGAAACAATGATGATGCAGTAATTATCTTATTAATGAAATATTGACATAATTGATGTTATAAGTACCCAAATAAATGTAATTTGAGACTTTTTATGAATTAAAATAATTTTTTATGTTAATATGACATGTTAGTATTGATTTAATTAACTTTTTTTGAACTAATAATTCTGTTATGATTTTAACAAAAATTAATTACCAAATATTGTCAAAATTGACATAAAATAGTTTTTAAAACAAATATTATATTATTATTTGTTATTATATTCCTAAAAATCTAAGGATCGGCCAAGATACTTATATCATGATAGGTATGTCATTAATGGACCACTTGGTGGTCTCTTGGATGTATATGGTAAGCTTATTAACTATATAATATAAAAATACAAAGTGACATGGTAAATTTCAGTCTAATTAACTAAGAGTTAAAACTAAAAGATAAGGTTAATATAATGACCTAAACTTGTCTAAATTCTATTGTATGAGAGGATTTCGACCCATCCCCACCTTAGCTTTTAAATATATCAATTTTGAGCTATTAAAAACCGAATATGACTTTATAATAAAATAATAGTTTTTGTTATTCCAAAGGTGCCCCTCTCCTCCCTTATAAAAGGGAACCTCCTCCCTCTCTTCCTCACACCACTTTGAGCCTTCAAGATCGGAAAACCCCTAACAAATTTTCTTCTACACTTCCCTAGAAGCATCCTATAGGTCCTGGTCTTCTTCAAATACCAATTTTAGTGCCCTAAGAGGAGGTCTCAAAGAGGCGCTTCAAAGAAGAGGTAATGTCCGTTACCGATTCTTTCAACTTTATTTCTTCTTCCACTTATTCTTATTAGGTTGTTTCATTATGAATTAATAATATCAGAATCACTCATATACTTATATGTTATTATAAGTATGAAACAACCCTATTTCACCATCTATCCATCCTACAGAAAAAGAAATCACCCCGCGTGCGTACATACGGAATACCGTCTCCACGCCGTGGTGTAATCTATTTTCCACCACCACCTTAATTGGATGTGTATAATGGTGTATATAATAACTATATATGATTATTGTAAAGTTATATTGATTCTGTAATAGTATACATACACTCCAATAAAATTCCATGATCATGGGAACGATATCATCTCTCATGCGTACGTACGGAATACCGTCTCCACGACGCGATGAGATTCATTCTCAATGATTAACCATTCATGAATGATTATAAAGTACATATAATAAGTAATCATGAAATATATGACATAATAATGATACTGTATTTGTGTATATATATAGGTATTTCAGCCAATTAATTCCATTCAATTCAATGAGGAAACAAAAACAACGTTCATGTGTACGTGCGGCCTACCGTCTCCATGAACGGTGTATTTCTTTCCATTTATCGACCTATTATATATATGTATATTCTGAATATATATTATATATAAATCATGTTTTATATTATGTAATTATGTAATCATGATCTAAGTAATCATATGAATAATTACAAGTCAAAACACGGACGACAAATGAAAAGATTTTACCCAAAACGCTCTTTAACATGGAATTTACAAAAGAACGGGTAATATAAAGTCATAAGTGAACCATATATGATATCATAACAATGAATATGATTCTGTAATAAGTAAATGACATTATTTAAATCATTATACTGGATTTTCGTATATGTACGAAGCATATCAGACCTAAGGTAAGGGATAATTTTTCAAATCTCATTTTTATCCGAGATTGCTTATACGTAAGTATTTACTGGGGTTATTGTTATCTTCCATGTATATGTTTTATAAAAGTGTTTTTATGTATGTTTAATTTCCTTTTTACCCCTTTTTACTTTTACTACATGGTATTTAAGGAATCTTTCTTTTTTTACGTTATGAGGTACTTTTTGAATTTTCCGACAAAAGTACGAGGAAAATGTTTTTTATAACTTATACAGCTCGAACGGATTTTTACGGTTTTATAAAGCCTTATTTTCATGAAGATTCCTCAAAAATATTTCATGACTATTTTCAACAAAATCCTTTTCTTTTAAAATTGCATGAAATTTTGTGAAAAGAGAATGATTTTGAAGAAGAAAGGATATTTTCCTCAAGAATTCATTTCAAGACTTTTATCAAAACCATTTTTCATCTAAGATGACATTATTTCATATGTGTATGTTTCAAGTATCATGTCTCTGTGATTTACATGGTTTCACATTTCTTATTATGAAATGATATCCATTTCTTTAATAAGGATTATGTGATTATGGGATGATGTTTATGAAACCCAGTTTATTTATTGGGTTATTATGAATGATGTATGTTTATTTTGTGGCACAAGTAAGAATGATATCATTATGAGATGGGTGGGACCTATATCTCCCTCCAATGCATTGGGTAATGATTTATATCTCATGAGATAAACATGGATGGAATGGTAAGTTAATCCGGTTCAGTGTTACAGGACTGAAATGAGGAGTGAACTCGATTCAGAAAGGGACTTTGTCCACTGAGATGGTCTTGGAAGCAATGCCTTGGATACTATAGAAATCATGACATGTGCTGAATGGTTTCCACAATTACATGTTTTATTCCCATTATATTTTATTGTGATTGATGTTCCATTATGATATATTCCTTACGTACTTCCATGATTTATGTCTTTCCTCAAGGTTTTAATGTTTAGATTTCATGTTCAAGTTTTTGCTTTCAAATGATTATGGATTGTTTTGTGTTCTCTATGTTTACCCTTACTGGGCATTTGAGCTCACCCCTTTTATGATTTATTTTCCCCAGGATATAAAGAAAGGTTTTAGGTAAGAAAAAAAGGGGAAGATCTTTATTGGGAGATGTTGAAGATCTTTCACCACAATTAGAATATTTTATTCCAAGTTTCCAAAGACACTAAACTATTACGATCCTTATGTGTTTGTTTTTGTTATGTATTAAGTATTCCGCAAAAGTAATGTAATATCTATGTACGTCACGCTTCAGGTCTCTACAGATTATCTAGGAATGCTAGTATCCTCAAGAAGTTCATGGATTCGGGAATTCAAACATATGGTTAGTATGAGTGTAGGATGTGTTCTCAACTGGAAAACTCACATTCTCTCCTTTGGAGGATGGATTTTGCTGGCTAACAACATCTTATCAGCGATCACTGTCCAGGCATTGGAGGCGTACAATGTACTTAATGGGGTCATCAAGTCCATAGATAATATTCTATCTACAATTATCTGGGACACTGATTCGGTGAGAAAAAGACAATGGGTTGATTGGGAGATTATGTAAAGACATGTCCCAAATGGAGGAATCAGTGTGAATAGCTTGGTGGACACCATCCAAAGCATGAATGCGAACTAGCATGGGAAGTGATAGAAGAGTGAAAATTGTTGGGAAAGACTATATCACATATCATGGGA
Organism: Viscum album; assembly: GCA_963277665.1. Classification (NCBI taxonomy): domain Eukaryota; kingdom Viridiplantae; phylum Streptophyta; class Magnoliopsida; order Santalales; family Viscaceae; genus Viscum; species Viscum album. Next base: position 1,345,457,922 of record OY728155.1, on the reverse strand, counting down.
GGAAACATAGGTAGTGAAACCATGCATGGATCCCCCTCTGGTTCTCAATTGGTTTCCTCATATCGACCCTCTTCTAGAACACACAGTTGGTCATGGGAGAGGGGAACATCCAGTTTGGAATGATAATTGGGATGACGACATGATGAGCAACCTAGGATACCACTCTCATAACACCAGCTTCAAAGAGTTGAGCCTCCACCCTTAGTTCATTCGGCTGGTTCTAGATAAAAAACAACAACAACTATTTGACCACATTATCATCAACTAGGAGGTAAATATGTATGTTTTCACCCTTTCAACTTTGAAAAGATTCACTATAAAATACTTCTGATAGATCGTCACCTCCAGACCCAAAGAGATAGGTTGAATTAATTTTTGTGGTTCACCAAAATCCCCACATGTTACATATTCTTAACAAGGAGATCAAAAGATCATTCCATCATGAAGAATTACAATATAAAAAGTTATGAATCAATAAGGCCTCAAGATTCCGTTTCTTTGGGAATAATCACGGGGAGATGATGAAACACCTCTTCTTCAAATGTGGACAGGAACATGAACTGTGGAGATTATTTTGTACTTTTATTTCATATAAAGACTAGTACCTTCATGATGATCCCTTCATTGTGCATTTGTAAAAGAGGAGAGATAACGCAGGACCATAAAGAATAGTGAGAACCATCATCCTCAATGTAGGGTGCTAAAGATTATTGAATTCTAAGATCTGGGTGTGGTACAAGGGGATTATGTTAATCGGGAGATCCCTCATTGTATGCAAAAGGATCTTGATGGATGATAGGGTGATCCATATTAGAAACTAGAGAGACACACCCTCGCTTATGATTTTTCAAGGTCTACCATAGTGACTCATACCACATCTCAAGGCCATTAGGTACGATGGATACCCCCCGAAGGAAAGATTCAAGTTCAATACAGATGGATCCTTCTCTTCGAGTGTCATATGAGAAGGTAGTATAACGAGGGACTATATGTGATGTATTTTCTGGGATTTCATGGCTCACTTCAAGAGTGGAAAAATATTACAAAAAGAGGCCAATGCAGTCATGATCAGGATCACCATTTACATGCATAAGAAGTTAAGCCTCTCCTAGTTGGATACTGACTCAATGATCATACATGACTCCAAGAATGAGAGATGGTCCACAACCTATTTAATCATGCACTTCATCAAGACGTGTAAGTCTCTCATCACCAACAATATTAAAGTCACCCATACCCATTGAGAGGGGAATAAAGCATCATATCACCTTGCTTCAAATGAAGTTCATACTTATGTGGTCACCTATCTCCACAACATCACTTTCTTTATACCTGATGGGGTGAATCTGATTAGAGGGGATTCCCTCATCCTGTACTACATCTAGCCTCCTTAGGTCATAGAGGCCCTATATCTTATAAGAATTCTTGAATAAAAAAGATACAGTGATTATGATGATGATGGGAATGTTGTTGAATGGTTTTATTGAGGAGAATCCAGCATTGAACTATGAAACATGTCATTTTATGGTAGAGCATGGAATTGTCTTCAATAATGTAGTGTCAAAACATCATATAAAAGTTTATAAATATATGGTAGATATTATTTCATCCTTACCTTATCCCTCATGTGTGTGTGATGTTATATTTTTCCTAGGGCGTGTTGGATTGTATAGAAGCTTCATCAAATATTTTAGTATGATTTATCTTCATATATCATTATAACATCAAAAGGATTATGATTATTTGATTGATGATTCTTGAAATACTTCCTTTTATGAGATAAATAAGTGTCTATCAAATTCACAGATCGTACAGCCACCCATGGTGGGATCTTCATTTTGAGATTAGGTGTGAGGCCTCCAAATTTGTACTTGGATCTATCTTATCACAAAGGGTGTATCGACATTCCCATGTAATTGAATATGTATCTAGGACACTGAATTCAGACTAATCAAACTACACAACCTCGAAAAAGGATTTTATTTCAATCATATTTTTTTAATATAAATTCTATTCATCTTTATTGGGCACTAAAGTAGTAGTTTTTTCTAACCATGAAGCATTTAGGTATCTCTTGGAGTGCCTAGATGTAAATACCAAACTAATCTGATGGATTCTAATTATTTAGATATTCAATATTTATATTAATGAAAATAAGGGGTTATAGATAATAGTGGCATACAACATGAGTAGGCTTAATCACACATTAGAGGATAACAACTTTGACCAGTTACCACTTTTGGACACTTTCCCTAATGAATATCTTTATCCAATCTTAGATACACATCCATGGTATGTTGATTTAGTTAATCAATTCTTTACTTATGTTATTCCTTCGGATTTAAAGAAACATAAAGTACAATATTTAGTGTTGGGATGATCCATACCTTAGGAATCTATGTAGAGATCCAATTATTAGATGGTGGGATCATAATCATTATTATGAGTCTGTTATTCAATTACTCCATACACATTCACATGGAGGAAACTTTGGACCCCAAAAAATATCTGGTAATTTTTTAGGTTCCAGATTATATTGGACTAGATTATTCCATGATTTTGATGTGTTTTTTATGTTATTCTCACATTTCCAACACACTGGTAAAATTTATAGGAGACACGAGGTGCCCTGAGAACCGATATTATTTTGTGATATATTTTATGTTTGGGTCATCAATTTTATTGACAATTTTTCCAATTTGTTTGGTTTTATGTATATTTTGGCTTCTGTTGATTATGTTACTAAATGGGAGGAGGATAAGGCCACCAGAAGTGAGGATTCTAATATTGTAGTGAACTTTGTCAAGGAATATATTTTTTGTATATTTAGAGTTCCAAATCCCATCATCAATGACCCAACGACACACATCAATAATCATAACTTGTCTTCCTTCTATCGGAAGTGTTGGGTCACACACGAAACATCAACACCATACCACCACCATGAAAATTCTTTTATTGAGGTTTCACATATTAAGTTGAAACAAATTTTAGAGAAAAAATTGAAACTGAATAGGAAGGATTGTAGAATGGTTTTGGATGATGTAGTTCAGGATTATAAGACAACATTCAAGACACCCATTAGTATGTCCCCATTTTGAATTGTTTTTTGGAAGGCATGTCATCACCCAACGGTAGTTGAGAATCAGGTGAATTGGGATATAAAAAAATGAAAAATGTATTTTTCACAATATAGAATTCAAAAGAAGATGTAAATTTATGAGCATGGGAATATTTGATTGTCATCATTTGATAAATCAAGGATCTAAATTGAAATATCTTTAGAATATAAAAAAAGGGAGTTTCATGTTGGACATAATGTCAAATTATATAGTTCAAAACTAAATATAATTTCTGGTAAGTTGTGTTCCATATGGTTTGGTCATTATATTGTATCAAATTTTTTTCCTTATGGTGCTTTGGAAAACACAGAATATGACACTTGATGAAGACTTACAATCAAGGAGAAATTTTTTATGAAATATTTTAAGGGACTTCCTGCTGATTCATTTGATTTCATCACACTGGATGACCCCATCATCACATGAGAATATCATGTTATTCCTAAACATATCACTTTTATATTATTTTTCTATTTAAAATTTTGAATTTTATGTTCATGTATATTTTCTTAAGATCACATTGAGGACAATGAAATATATTTTGTGTGGGTGAGGGGACATCATTTGGGGGTTCATATTTAGGATTTTCATTTATGTTTTTTGTGTGTGGTATGTTTTAAGTTATATTTTACATAATAAATAAGTAACAAAAATTTTATGTAATATTCTCATGTGAAACATATAAAAAATGCATGTTTTCAAAATTCATTGACAGAATGATTAGAATGAGTAAGATTTCATCATCAATGGTTTATTTTAATAAAAATTTATGTCTTCAATGATATGATTTGTTGTTTTATTATAATTTCATTTAAATTTTGTCATCATTATTGTGATATTTTATTATGTAAAATTGTTTCATTGATTTATCCAAAAAAAAGTCACTCAACCATGAATTGTTATCATTTTCTTACTCTATTGAATTTATATTCAAGTTATGTATAAAATCATTTGTGGATCTACATGATAGATTCATTTCTGATTAGTTTCATTACATTACCAAATGGACCTATGCGTGTGTACTTATTATCCAACTATATTAAACCCTAAAAACAAAAAAAACTAAAATAAAGTTTTATCTTGGTCCAGTCAAAAACTAATCTTCATCGACCTTTTATCGTGTTATAACTGTGAAAATTAGTGGCATGACGATATCAAACAAAGCTTAATATATGAATTTGTGATTCGTTTGAAGTAAAAATCTATAATAATAATAATAATAATAATAATAATAATAAATGAGGTGAATGATAAAATGTAAAACACATGGGGATATCTTGGTTGGGAGCTTAACGATTGACTTTTTGGAATGCTTAAGTGAGTGGGTGTTCAAATTTTATTATGAAGGAATATATATTAGGTTAGATGATTTAAACCAAGTAAGATGAATTTATTTACATTCTATGAATATACTAAATAAAGGGTGAAAATATGAGATTTTAATGATTGGCACACACACATGTGGGGGATTTGTGGCATGGTATACCCTTGACTTGTTTCTCTATGATTAATGTTATGAATCACAAAGATTTTTTCTGAAATAATATATGAGATAATTAATATAAAATGTATTGATATTTAATATTGATATAATTCTATGTTTACTTATATTTACATTATTTATTGAGTTATATAAACATGCATTTCTTGTCACAATTCTGTCAAATACAAGATATGAGAATTTTCCCGGAGTGAAAAAGGGTACGTGTGGGGTAGTTGATAAAAAAAATTATTAAATGTTTTATTTATAAAAAATGAAATAAATTCATCCCATTCTGCTAAATATATATATTTATTTAATATTTGTGATTATATCATGCATTTGAAAATTTGGTAAAAATTCTAGTTTTACCCTTTTATGTTCACTATAATATTTTTGACGTAAATATTTTTATATGTATTATGAAATCATAAAATATTGTAAAAGTGTAACTAAAAAAATGGGATATATATTTATTTCATTACATATGAACTAAATAATGAATATTTTTGGACTTAGTGGGACATGAAAACGAATCAGGTCTGGACTCGCCAGATTGGAAATCACATTAGTATTTGGGTCATAACGTAATAATACTTGAATAGATTGGGCCCAAATTTTAAGAGATGGTAGAGAACCTGGATTCAAATGAATAATAATTCTGGATAGACATATGGATCCCATTTTTTAGGTCAAACTGTTGGTTATTTTTTGATTAATTTATTTGGAAAAATTTCCCCATTTACACTTGAAACATCATTAAACCTAGCCTCCCCTCCAGTCTATAAATACATATTATTTCATTAGGAGGGATTATGACAATAATTGGTAAATTGAAGGAATAGGATAATTGGTATCACTATCATTAATCAGGTATTTCAAGAGGCATATATTTTGAACCTATGATCCTTTCATCGAAGATTTTATCTTATTCTTCAAGATGTAATATTATTTTTCTTTTAATAATATCTTATTTTATCTTCCATTTCATCATTTATTTTAAATTTTATTTTTCTATTAATCTTTATTTTTGGGAAGGAAATAAATAGTAAAAATTATATTCGGTTATACCCTTTCAATGGCCTTTTGAAAATGAAAAATGTTTCTATGATGACTACACCTCCCATGGAAGAATAAATTTTCTTAGTGATCGATATAACTCTTACCATATTCTTATAATTATTTTTGATCTATCACCTACTGTAATTAAAATATTATTATTAATAAAGTGTGTTTTTGAATTAAATGTAACTAATCAATCAATTTAATGATCACGCAAAATCACATGTGGTCTTTAATTTTATGAATTGTGAGAGAACATCTGTAATATATTATACAAAACCACATGATATTAAATTGTAGAGTTAAAATAAAATTTATAAAATCAATTCATCCTTATTTATAGAATGAATTTATACCTGAATTTACCACTGACCATAAGCTAGTCATAGAATTATAATCAAAGAAGGGTGTTGTGATTTCAAGTTATGAAGCATCCCTAGGGTTTACCCCGTTTCATTTTGTGGTAATGTTAATTATCATAGAGTCAGAAGATTTATAATTTAATGGATCATATTTATGTGTATGTTAATTTAAATTAAAATATTCAATATGTAATTTAATATGTACAGTTAGATTGATTAAACCTTCTAAAAATAGTTTCTAAAAAACATCATGTCGTTATGTCTCAATAATCAAATTTCAATTCAAAAAATAAAACAAAAAATGAAATATTCTTCCAACTTACTTTGTCTTTTTTATAAATGAAAAAAACCACCCCATTCTTTTAAGTTGGGTGTTTATAATGCTTTATTTTATTTTAAAATACCTTTATAATTTTTTTTAATTACAAAATCATTCACAGAGTCCTTGGTCATCCACTCTAGTTCATCTAAATAGCCCAAAACTACACATAATTTTAGAGTTCCCACGATAGCATCATTCAAAAACTATTGATTTATCGATGTGCAAATAAATAATGATTGTTTGAAAAATGAATATAGTTTTCCATGTTTGGGGTGGTTGTGTGATATGTTTGTATTTTTTTCTATGTTTTTCTTCGTACATGTTGTTTGTATATGTTGTTGAGAGAACAACGACGTGTGCGGATGGTTTAAGGGAAAATTGTATATTAGGTTGTTTTATTGATTTATTATGGAATGGATAAACATATTATATTATGTGTATGTATCTGGGTTGTGTTATGGTTATTGGAAATGTACTTTTTTCTGTAGGACGTCAACCTGGTGGTGTTTTGTCGTTATTGTGGTATGTGGTACATTTCATACAATGAGGATACTGAAGATGATTTTTTAGGGATAATTTTGAATATGGAAGGTGTTTCCTTGAATGGGTGTTTCTCTATTGTTTCTAGAGACATATAAAGTTGGAATGAGAGTTAGTGTGGATTCATTTACTATATACCTTCATTTTCTTTTTTAATTTGTAAGTGGTTAGTATGGTTACATTACCCTTATTATGTGTGTGGTGTTTTTTAGTTTACTAGATAGGGATGGAATCAATAACTGTGGATTGATTAAATAAGGAATGAAAACTGATTAAATGAATTAGCTGTGGCTATGAATTACGTCTATGGATGGCTGTGTTTATGCAGTAAATGTGACATTAAGGGATTTTTTTAGTGTCTTGGTTATTTTTTTGGATACCCATAGGTTGGACTAAGCATTTTATACCTATATGTATATACTTTTAGTTCCCTTAAATTTGTATATGCACCCCAATGTAGTTCAGTACTAAGTGTCAAACACCCCCATTTCATGGGGGATGTTGTTTTTTCCAACTTCTTTATGGGAGTCTAGATGGAACATTGTTTTCTATTATTCTCTCCCTCTGCTAAGAATTGTTTGTCCATGACACTATAGGAATGTTGTGGTATAGTTTTTATCCCGAGGTGTCTACAGGTGAGGTGTGTTATCCATGTGTCTTTGGGATGAGATGTGTTGTGCTTTACCAGGTATCATTGGAATGAACTTGTGGTTTTTCCCCTAGTTGTCTACAGGTATGATGTGGTTGGGTTGTAGCCCAGGTGTTTGGAGGCATCATGTGGTACGTGGCCCAGGTGTGTGGGGGAAGGTTGGGGAAATGGGACTTGTGGAAGAGAATGGTAGCTTCAGGACATTCTCTATTAGGGATGAGAATTTAATAAGTTGAAATTGGTGTTGGGTACCCTATCATATATTAGATTATTTATTTTCATTACTTGACATGTAGAAATTAGTGAGTATTCCTTTCTGAGTTTGGGGTGGATAATATACCTTGTTAGGAGCTCTTGAGTTTCAGTTGATTTTCTCAAAGGGGAATTATTATGCCTCTCATATTTTTGAAGGAGTGACTTTATATTTTCCTATTAATAATGTCTTTATGCTAAACCTACATATATAAAATTGTTTTCAAGTTTCCTTGGGGATTACGCGGACTTAGCTTGATCCTACTAGATCGAGCATCAGGATAGTTTATATATCACTGCAAAGAATTTTTCTTTTGGTATTTAATTTCAATTTCTTTATTTAATTATATTTGTTTTAGTTTAAACATGTATGTGGGATATATTTTGGATTCCTTTATATATATATTGGGTCAATTTAGAGGTTTATACATCCTATCTCCTAAACTTGGTTACTATAAAAAGGTTAATGCCTCCAATTTTGTGATATTTGTGTACCCTTGGTGCCGGTCACCACCCCAGGGCATACTAGGGGATGGAATCAATGATCATTATCTATTTTTCATATTGAATAAAAATGTTCATGACACTTTTTCCATCCTTTATGTCATTTTGACGAAGGTGGGTCATGAAAAAATTCCATCTAAGGTGATGGATGATAAAAGAGAAGAATTTTAGAGTTATTCATAGTGATAATTTCATTAGATGGTATGGAAATTGTGTTAGTTTATCATTGTGTGTGACATATTCAAGGGAAGATCGGCTAAGACATTGGATTTTAAGTCCCCTAATGATCTAATGAAAGGTATCTGAGCTTTTAGAACATCCAAATGAGGCTAAAATGTTTGTGGTGTAGAGACCCTAAGAATGTTACATGCATCATGATAACTTGTGTTCATGATTTTTTAAAATTATTAGGAAATAAAAATAATCAATGAGTTAAAATAAATACTAAAAAATTTACATGCTACTCATTCTTAGGAGTTCTCTATTTATGTTTTCATCTGTGGAACTAATTTATTGTCTACATGTGGTATGAGCTGTGGATGATCAATAGTTACTCTTAGTCGACTGATGAAGGGTAGTTACTTTTGGGGAGGATGATTTGAGGTAGAATATTCTATGTGCCTTTTAGTGGTAGACTCTGGGAATGTACTAAGGCCGCATTTTAGATACAGAGATAGAGAGTTGGAGTGGGGAGATATTAATCACTTTCAGCATGATCATGGATCTTACGATGTACTGGGGTCCTCTGGAAGTGATCCATATGCTAAGTTGTGTGCGTTAGTGGTGGAAGCTATACCTGAGAGAGAGGAAGGAGAACAATCTTTTGTGGTTCCATTTTGAGAAGGTGTTTTGGGTGGAATTATTTTCTTCAACAATGCTATTCGGGAAGAGGAAAGAGTTACTCTTCCTCCAGTACGAGAGTATTTTAGTGTGTGAGATGGGGATCTATTTCATGTATCATCTTCAAATTTCTATGAATATAGTTCTAATTGCGGATTCTTGGGAGAGTCTATTAGAGTACAAACATCGTCCTTCCCTCTGGTACACAATTACTCCATTCATGTTAATGACAAAACTAGAACTTCATAAGAAGTAATAAGTGGTTGATATAATGAAATTGTGATGATTTATCCCATGATAGGGTAGAAAAAAAAGTTTTATAAAGGGAATGGATTCCAGAATATGGTCATTGGAACTAGTTCCATTGAGGTTTCATCTAGTGGAGAGTCGATATCAGCAATTTTAGTTTCAAAATACCGGTACCCATGCTTTTCTCATAGGATTGGGTTCAAGGTATTTCTATTTTAGAGACCACAATATCCTTTAGATTTATTTCTCACTTGGAGATATGTTTGGTTGAGGTGGGAAGGTTCAGTTCCCACCTTAGTAGTAGTATCGGGCCAAGCTATTTTAGTAGCAGGATAGAAGGCTCCTACTCCACCAAGGGGAGACAGATCAGGTGGAGGAAAACTAAAGGTTTCCCTCCAGGAAAACAACTCATATATGATCAATAGAAGAGGGGAAGATAATCTAGGTGTGGTAAGTTTCATGTAACATAGAGAGTAATACTGACATGGAGAGAGGCCATTCGAGGTATGATTAGCTTGTTTAGTACACTTGTTTTTACCTTGTTTGGTTCCATAGCTTTACACTTCTTCATTGCACTCGGTCTAGCCAATTCTATGGGATTATACATAGAGAGTATTTCAATTCCTTACATGTTTAGTAAACTAGTGAGAGGTCTGACCAGCTTTCTTGATATTTGATGGGGATGTAGAATGATGTTAAGGTTATATCAGTCTAGTGTGGATATTTTCTTATTTGAGATGATACAATTTGATTTCATCCATGGAATCTACTTTCTGTACTATTTTCTTGATGTTATCAAATTCTTCTAGAGAGGATTCATGTTTTCAAATGTGGATGGACAATGTAGGGAATTCATTAATGGGTAGAGTTTTTTAATTGGCAGTCAACATGTGAATCCTCTTATTTTTTTATTGGTGGAGTTGTTAGTGGAATCAGTGGATGTTGAGATGAAGGAGGTTCCCATAATTGTTTGGGAAATTTTGGATGCCTTCCCCAATTATTTTTTGAATCTATCCCATTAACGTAATGTTTATTTCATAATAGACTTTCAGCCCAGTGCATCATGGAATTTTTATGGATCCTTATCAGATGACACCTTCTGAGTTAGAGGATCAGTAGATTCAGATTGATGAATTATTGAAGAAGGGATTTATCTAGCCCTGTGTGTCACCATGGTGTTCTCTGGTCTTGTTTGAAATGAAGGAAGATGGTGGTAAAAGAATGTGAATATACTAACTGGGGTTAAATACATAGAAGATCAAGTGTTGTTACCGTCTTTGGGGGAGAGACGATATTTTCAAAAAGCTGAGGGGATAAATTTTGTTTTTATGATCAACTCATGGCCTGATCACCACCAGTTGAGGGTAAAGTATGTTGATATCATTAATATTACATTCAGATGCAGGAATGGGATCTTCGTGTTCATGGTTATGCTGTTTGGTTTTACAAACCCACAATCCATGTTCATGGGACTTATGAACTCCATATTTCCTAAATTCTTGGACCGGTTCAATTTATTATTCATCGATGAAATTCAGATCTATCTAATGTCGTATTTGGAAAAAATATATCATCTTAAGAATATCATGGAGGTCCTTCAATTCTAGAAGGTCTAGAAATCATTTTCCATTTGCTGGTTTTGGACACATGAGGTCCACATCCTTAGACACGTGGTGTCTCTGAATGGCATAGAATTTGACTCTTCAAAGCTCAGGGTAGTTCTATAATGGAAAGAACCCAATAATGTGGTATAGTTTCATAGTTTTCTCAGTATGTCATGCTATTACTATTAAATTGTTACCAATTTATCTTGAGTAGCATCTCGGTTGTTGGATCCGACCAGAAAAGACTAGAAATTTTTGTGGAGTGAGAAGTGTTAGGTTGTATTCAGCAATGTGAAGGATAATTTGGTTAGTTATCTAGTTATCCAATTTCTATAGGAAGGGTGATGTTTGAGGTTTTTTTATGATTCGTGTATAGGATTGGTGTGTGAGCTGATATAGTAATGGGGAGTGATCTACTATTAGTCTTGTGAGTTACATCCTTATGAGACTAGCTATGGCACCCATGATCTGATGCTAGTAGTGATCATGTACATTATGATATTTTTGAAATATTACCTCATTAGTGAATACATTGTGGTCTTCACAGATCACACGATCTTGATTTATATCTTTTCCTAGTGAGATCTAAACTTGCAACATCGATGGTGGATGGGGTTTCACTAGGATTATGATTTTGAGATCACATAAACCATAGAAAAGTTGAATGTGGTTAGAGATGATCTTGTTGTACCCCACACTCTTTGATTTTCATGATCACAATCACTTTAATATGTGTTTAACATTGTGTTTAAGTGTTGTGGATGATAGGCACAAGGTTTCCAAGAAGTTGGCCCAAGAATGGACTTCAAGTGGACTGAAATTCAGTCCACCGGCCAACCGGTGTGATAGCACCGGCCAGCCGGTGGACCTGGCAGAGGCAGTGCCCACTGCCAGGCTCCACCGGTCAGCCGGTGGCTTGACCACCGGCCAGCCGGTGGCACCTGCACTAAAGAGGGAGCCTCTGACTCCCCACCGGCCAGCCGGTGGCCTCAGCACCGGCCAGCCGGTGGCACCCTCTCCAAATAGTGTCAGCTACTGCCTCACCACCGGCCAGCCGGTGGCTCTGGCACCGGTCGACCGGTGGCCCCTGGAAAAGAATCCTATGCCATTTTGCAAACACCGGCCAGCCGGTGGGACTGTACCGGCCAGCCGGTGGAGCCAGTCAAACTAGCCGTTGCAGTTTGACCAGGCTGGCCCACTTGGCTCCCAACGGCTCTTTAAGCCTCTCCAACGGCTCCGAAGCCTCCCCAAGGGTTCCATGCCTATAAATAAAGGCCAAGGAAGCCCCGGACACCAACCGGAACAATACGGAAGCCCACGGACATATTTTGCATCAATTGGCCAACCTCCGGCGACTTCCTCCAAGGGAACCCCAATAGCTCCAACAACTTCCACATCCAAGGAGCCCCCTCAAGAAGCTTGGGAGAGCACGCTACATCAACTCCATCATCCAATTGGCGCCCAAGTCTTCCTCCATTACGGTTTTTCATTCTTTATTTATTTTGAGCTTAAAATTGGGTTTGTGCCTACAAACCCCAAACTTTTCTCATCCCCTCTTTCTTTTGGGTTTCACATCACCACTAAGGTGTGAAGAGGTTGCCAAGCTTTCCTTTAAATAGCTTGAGACATAGGTGAGCTATCCTTCACCTGTAAGAAGGCTAGTGGGTTCTTACTTAACCATTAAAAGTAAGTGGGTTCTTGCTTAACCAATAAAAGCAAGCTGTAATAGGTCCTAGTGCTACCTCAAAGCCTAGTGGGTTTCTTGCTAAAACCATTGAAAAGCAAGCGGTAGGAATCTCTCAACGGTTGAGTTGGGAGCGGAGACGTAGGCCGGGTTTTGGCCGAACTCCGTTATCAATTTCTTGTGTGATTGCCTCTTTATTTCCGCTGCATTCTTTACCTTGATTTTTAAATTGTTAATTAATTTTAAAAGGCAATTCACCCCCCCTCTTGCCATCATCTTCCTTGTTTTCTTCCGACCCAACAATTGGTATCAAAGGGACCTTTGAGTAATTCCTTAACCCGGTTTCAAAGTTAAGATCTTTTTTTTTGATGGCATCTACCTCTTTCGCCCCCGAGGGCTACTCTTTGGGTCGGGCTCCATTTTTTGATGGGTCCGACTATAATTATTGGAAAACCCGCATGACTACTTTTCTTAGAAGTATAGGGTATCCCATTTATAAAATTGTCATGCAAGGTTACACTTTGTCTACCCCCGACGAATCCAAATGGACCCAAGCCGACATTAGAAATTTTGAGCTAGATGGCAAAGCCATGAATGCTCTTCATTGCGGCCTTGACCGAAATGAGTTCAACCGAGTTTCCACTTGCACCACTTCACATGAGATTTGGAAACTATTGGAAGTGACCCATGAGGGCACTAATAAAGTGAAGGATACTCGGTTAGACATGTATAGACAAGATTTTGAATCTTTTTCCATGCACCCAAATGAATCAATTTCTGAAATGTTTACTCGATTTACTGACGTGTGCAATGGTAGAAAGTCTCTTGGAGATAATATTTCTGCAGAAACTATGGTGAAGAAGATCCTATGGGTCCTTCCGAGCTCATGGGCACCAAAGGTGACGGCGATCCAAGAAGCCAAGGACATCAAAAATATGCCGGTAGAGGAGCTCATCGGATCCCTTATGACGTACGAGATCACAATGAGGAGGCAAGCACAAAAGGAGGGCACCCCTATCAAGACACCAAAGAACATTGCCCTCAAGGTTCAAAAGGAAGTAAGCTCCTCCTCATCTTCTTCCTCATCTCCTTCCTCATCTTCCTCATCATCAAGCGGCGACTCGGAAATGGAGAATCTCGCCCGCCAAATGCACAAGTTTATAAAGAAGCACAAGAAGAAGAAGAAATCTCGCAAGGCGCGAAAGCAAGAACCCACCGCAAGATCCGAGCCCAAGGTAAAATGCTACGGGTGCGGCGAAAAGGGCCATTACAAGCCCGATTGCCCACTCAACAAGAAACGGGCCACGCCAAAGGAGAAAGGAAAGAAAAAGGTCCTCAAGGCCACATGGAGTGACACCTCATCCTCCTCCTCCTCCTCCTCGAGCGACCAAGGTACAAAATGCCTAATGGCATTCCATGAGGTAACATCTTCCGACTCCTCCTCCTCTTGCTCTTCAAATTCCAATTCTTTAAATCATTTGTCATATGAAGAACTCTCACATGCTAGAGACCAACTAGAAAATGGTTTTCATGCTTTATCTTCAAAATTTGTCGCTTTAAAAAAGTCTTTCAAAAAACTCTCTTCCGAAAAAGAACAACTTCTCAAAGAGAAGGAAGAGTTGACCCTTAAAATCCAAAATTTTCCAAATGTTGATTCTATGGAATCAACCATCAAAGACCTAAGGGAGACCCTAGTTAAGTTCACCCAAGGGGAACAAAATCTTTCAAATTTGCTGGGTTCTCAAAGGGTTTCTAGGACCACTCATGGACTTGGCTATACCAATAAAGCCTCCTCCTCCCATGCACCCACTGTTTTTGTAAGGGGGAGCTCCGAATTTAAATTTTGTAATTATTGCAAAAAACCCGGGCACCTCATTTATGAGTGTGATTGCAAAAATGCCCGGTACGGCCAACCCAAGTCTATTTTCTATTCCGACGAATTTTATAGGAGAAGACCCGCTATGAGACAAGTTTGGATTGAAAAATCCCTTCTTGCAAGTCTCACCGGGCCAAAATTTGTCTCTTTTCAAAATCCCTCTCCCCGGTGATTTATTGTCTTTATTTAGGGGGAGTTAGGATATTTTAAGTTTTTTTGTAATTTCAATATTTTCGATTCCAACTTTCAATTTCAACACTTGGTATCAAAATTTTCATTTCAAAAATTTCATTTGGTTTCAAATTTCAAATTTCAAATTGGTTTTTGATTCAAAACTTTCAATTCAAATTTTTCATCTCAATTTTGATTCAAAACTTTCAATTCAAACTGTTATTCAATTTTCATTTCAAAATTTTCAACAATTGGTTTAAAATCTTGATTTTCAATTTTTCCCTCAATCAAGTTTTATGCCCCACGCTATTTTGATAATCACAAAGGGGGAGAAATTTCTTGATTGATTGGGGGAGAATCTTTTCTCTCATGCTTAGTATTTATTTTCAATTTATCATTTAAAGCATGCCTTTCATTTAAGTTTTTACATTGCTTAGATAAGTGATTGTGATCATCAAAATAGGGGGAGATTGTTGTACCCCACACTCTTTGATTTTCATGATCACAATCACTTTAATATGTGTTTAACATTGTGTTTAAGTGTTGTGGATGATAGGCACAAGGTTTCCAAGAAGTTGGCCCAAGAATGGACTTCAAGTGGACTGAAATTCAGTCCACCGGCCAACCGGTGTGATAGCACCGGCCAGCCGGTGGACCTGGCAGAGGCAGTGCCCACTGCCAGGCTCCACCGGTCAGCCGGTGGCTTGACCACCGGCCAGCCGGTGGCACCTGCACTAAAGAGGGAGCCTCTGACTCCCCACCGGCCAGCCGGTGGCCTCAGCACCGGCCAGCCGGTGGCTCTGGCACCGGTCGACCGGTGGCCCCTGGAAAAGAATCCTATGCCATTTTGCAAACACCGGCCAGCCGGTGGGACTGTACCGGCCAGCCGGTGGAGCCAGTCAAACTAGCCGTTGCAGTTTGACCAGGCTGGCCCACTTGGCTCCCAACGGCTCTTTAAGCCTCTCCAACGGCTCCGAAGCCTCCCCAAGGGTTCCATGCCTATAAATAAAGGCCAAGGAAGCCCCAGACACCAACCGGAACAATACGGAAGCCCACGGACATATTTTGCATCAATTGGCCAACCTCCGGCGACTTCCTCCAAGGGAACCCCAATAGCTCCAACAACTTCCACATCCAAGGAGCCCCCTCAAGAAGCTTGGGAGAGCACGCTACATCAACTCCATCATCCAATTGGCGCCCAAGTCTTCCTCCATTACAGTTTTTCATTCTTTATTTATTTTGAGCTTAAAATTGGGTTTGTGCCTACAAACCCCAAACTTTTCTCATCCCCTCTTTCTTTTGGGTTTCACATCACCACTAAGGTGTGAAGAGGTTGCCAAGCTTTCCTTTAAATAGCTTGAGACATAGGTGAGCTATCCTTCACCTGTAAGAAGGCTAGTGGGTTCTTACTTAACCATTAAAAGTAAGTGGGTTCTTGCTTAACCAATAAAAGCAAGCTGTAATAGGTCCTAGTGCTACCTCAAAGCCTAGTGGGTTTCTTGCTAAAACCATTGAAAAGCAAGCGGTAGGAATCTCTCAACGGTTGAGTTGGGAGCGGAGACGTAGGCCGGGTTTTGGCCGAACTCCATTATCAATTTCTTGTGTGATTGCCTCTTTATTTCCGCTGCATTCTTTACCTTGATTTTTAAATTGTTAATTAATTTTAAAAGGCAATTCACCCCCCTCTTGCCATCATCTTCCTTGTTTTCTTCCGACCCAACAGATCTTAGCATGATTTCATATAAAGATATTGTTCATGAATCTATAGATTCATGGATGGGGTTTGATGAGTTCTCTTCCTTGGACATAGATTCATGAATGAAAGGTATAATAAGATTTATGCTTCAGATGATTGCTCAATCATGTATGAGGTAGTTGGTAGAAATGTCTTATTGGAGAGACTCTGAGGTGGAGGTGATGTGTGATTGCATTTACGATGGTGATGCTCTAGAGGGATGGTTAGAGTATGGTAATGTTAAGATTCTATTATATGATAGGTTATTTTTATGAGTGGTGATGCGTGAGGGAGTTAACCATTGATATTAATAGTACATCAATAAACAGTATACCCAAGAGTTTCTAAGATTTATCACATAATGGGAGATTAGTTCTGTTTTCCTAGGATGAAATGGGAAGTAGTAGAGTTTGTGGAAACGTGATGATTTTTCTAGTAGCAGAATGATGAGAACCATGTTCCTATCTATTTTTTAAGCCCTTAAAAGCCCCCATGTTGATGTTGGTTGACACCTCAATAGATTTTATCACTAGGTTTCCCAAAGATTAGGGAGGATGTGATGAAATCTATGTAGTAGTGGATCGACTGATGAAATCTTCTCACATCACAGTGATTAAGGAGTTGATTGAAGTGGATTCCTTGGAAAGATAGTATCTGGATGAGGTGGTTCACATGCATGGGGTTCCGAGATACATAATCTGTTATTAAGACATGCATTATACCTCGTGATTCTAGAAGGTATTGAAGTATACATTTTTCACTCTGTTATTCCCCAGCACTGCTTTCCACCCTTGGACATATGGGCAAATAGAGAGGACCATCTAGACATTGGAGGACATGATGCAAGCATGATTCTTGGAATTTGGTGGATCTTGGGTGGGAAAAATTACACTGGTAGAATTTCCTAATGATAATATATATCACTTTCCTATTGGTATGGTTCTATTTGGAGCTTCGTATGGGAGATCGTGTTATTCACCATTGTGAAAGACATACGTTGGGGAGGCATTAATTTCTGTTCTGGACATAGTACAGAGTACGATCAAGAAATTTCATCATGTTTTTGAGAGGGTGAAGTTAAAATATGACTAGAAGAAGTTTAATGTTGATCATATGAGGATGCCCTTGGATTTCGAGGTTGGAGACCACGCGTTCTTGAAGGATTCCCCTTATCATGGGTAGGAATGAATTAGATAGGGGAGAAAGCCTTCTCATAGGTTAATCGGATCCATTGAGATGTTGGGATGATTTGGGGAGGTGTCAAATAATTTGGCATTTCCACGACAGTTGTACATGATCCACAAAGTCTTTCATGTCTCCTAGCTTTATCTATATCTTAACTATGATTCCCTTGTCATTGAATATGAGAGATGGATATAGAGGATGACATGAAATTCGTGGAGCATCCATTAAAGGTCTATATTAATGTGGATAACGTACTACATGGATGGAACCTTCTATTTTTTCATTTGTTGTGGAGGAATGGGGTCCTAGAACGTACTACTTGTGAGTGGGAACACATATGTGTGCCCTGTACCTAATGTTGGTTGGATTTTTGGTTGTGTTTTTTGATTTGTGATGTATTTCTTGAATCATGTTTTCTATAATATGAGTTGTTTCATTATTCTATAAAGTATGATAAGGTCCTATCATGTGAAAATGTGGAGACCAAATTCCTAATCAAGAGACATTAATTTAGAAGTGATTGAACTCGTGCAGGTGAGTTAGTGTCGCCAGGCAGAGATAATATCTTGATGTGGATGAAGGAATTACCTATTTCATGTCTCCAGATAGTTTGTTCTTTTTTGGTTTATCTTGTGTTTGTTTGTGTTTATGGATGTGGGATTAGGTTTTTTTGGATTTTGAGGTCTCAATACAACTTTCAGAAAACACATGATAGTTTTTCCTTGAGAGGTATCGTACGAGGTGGTTGTTCATATCCCTTTTTCTTATAGGATTAGTTTAGAATTATCAAGAGAGAGAATAGTTTGTTAGGTATCTGATCTAATGAACCATAACTCCCCATTCCATTACATTGTAAAAAAACAGTTTTTGGGGTGTTCTTGGATGTAATGATAGCTCATGTCATGTGTTTTCCAAAATTCTAGTTTTTCATCAGTAGGTCACATCGGTGAATTAGTGTTGGTGGGTTGCATATATAGGTGGATTCGGTAGCTCATATTTTTTTCTCATGGTTGATGGCTCGTCATTGGTGACTCAGAATTGGTAGGTCATGTCTGTAGTTTGTATCAGTGGCTTAACATCGATGGTCAACATTGTTTGGTTAGTTTCAGTATGCCGGGTGCTGGTAGGTCAGGCATCGATATACAAGGTGTTTGTGGCTCATGACGGTGAGGCAGGTGTTGGAGTGTCACATTAGTGACTCACTGTCAGTGGGTTGTGTCAGTGACTTGGTGTTAGTAATTTTCTATCAGTGACTCACATCAGCGATTCATTTCCATCTTTTTCCCATTTTTCTTATTTTCCCCTATTATTTTACATTTGATATAAATATCATTTAAAAAAATGTATGATCATTTCAAAATGAGTTTAAAAGGAGATTAATTATATCTTTAATATCCTCACACCCTGGTTACATTGAAATGGACATGCCATGTGTTCTTGGCGACAATCTGGTTTTAATGGCCATTGAAACCATTGCCCTTCCATTGATATAGATTCTGGATTTTTTATGCTGATATCTTTTCTTACATTTGTTTTTCTATGTTTTTATTGGTGTTACTAGAGCCTTTATTCTACATATATTAGTGTATTGTGTTGTGGACTTCAAATTATGAATTCTTTGGTGTCTCTTTCTTCTTGTGTGAACCTCTATTTTTCATGAAAGGAGGAGTTGCTGATCACTTATTTTTCATGGCAGTAATTTCTTCTCCCCTCGTTTAATTTGGAATCATCCAGTGTGGGTAAAGTATTGTATCTTTGGTAATGATGTATAGTCTAAATAATAGTTAAGGGTGTTTTGAAGATTAACAAACATGTTACGATAACAGGTTTGGATACATTAGTAAAAAACAGGGGCTTGAAAGAATGAGGATGATGTTTTTTATATAATATGATATCATTGATCTACACTGTGGATTGTGTTGGCCAAGTACATTTAAAAAATAATGGTATTGGTTCTCCATTTTTGTGCACCAGACTCATGAATTATTGTTGTTAATCTTCAGTTTAATGGTTTTGATCATGATAACATGATTAATTAGGTATATCTAATTAATTAAATAGTTTCATAGTGATCAAAATTTTTCTATAACAACTCAATATTTATCAAAGATGAATTAAATAATTATTGTGTTAAATCTTAATAAAATTTTCCTTGTTTTGTGTATTTGTTTGTTGTGTGTGGATTTTGTTTTTTTGATTTATTCATTGTATGGGTTGTGTGGTGATACTATTGAGAGAAAAAAGATGTGTTCAGATGGATTGAGTGATAAATAGAATCAAAGGTTGAGATATTGATTGATTATGGAATGGATGAACGTTTTGAATAGTGGTCCTGCCACTATGTTGTGTTATGGTTGTTTGGAATGGTATGTTGGTGTAGTGGGACTAAAACCTGGTTGATTTTTGTTGATATTGTTGGATGTGGTTCACTTTTGTGCATTAGATCAGATGAGGATGGTTTGGGATAGATAATTTTGAAAAAGTAAGTAGTAACCTTTAATGGGATTTTCACTCACCATTTTTAGTGGCCAGAATATTAGGAATTGGTATTAGAGTAGATTCTATTCCCTGGTCCATATATCTCAGTTTTGCTTTGGTAGTGGTTGGTATGGGTACTTATACCTCAAAATTTGTGTAGTGTTTGTTAGTTTCTATGGTATGTATTTAATCAACAATTTTGGTATGGTTAAATAAAAAATGAAAATTTGTTTAATCAATTGGATGGGATTATGAGTTAAGTGTGTGTCAAGCTATGGTAATGCATTAGAGGTGGTATCAATGGATATTTTTTGTGGGCCGATTGGTTTTTTTCAGACCCTTTTCAAATTAGTTTTCGATACCAGTATTTATATAAATTTATTTCGTTGTGATTTCTTTTTGAACCCCACCCTCGTTGAGTAGTATGTGTTAAGCACAACATCCCGGTGGGAGGATTGATGGCCAATTATTAGTACTCCGTTTATCCCTCATGTAGTAATTGGTAGACCAAGAATCGTTATGTTGGTTTTTGTGTATTTTTAGGCCCAGGTTTCTATGGGTGATGTGTCTTTCTTAGTTTTCTTCGGGATGAGATGTGGTGTGCTTTCCAAAGTGTCTTCGGGAAAAGGTTGTGATTTGGTGGTCTAGGTGTTGTAGTCCTGATGTGATGTGGTGTTGTCCTAGGTGTTTGCAGGCAGGATTTGATATTTGGGCTGGGTGTGTTTGGAAAGGTTGTGGAAGTGGGTCCTGTGAAAGATCATGGTAGTGTTAGGACGTTCATCATTAGGGATGACAAGTTAACAGGTGGGAACTGGTGTGGGGTACCCTATCATTGAGGTTCATACTACTTTAATTTACATGAATTGCGTAATTTTTTGAGAATTCCTTGAGGAGGTAAGTTTGGATAATATACCATATTAATTTCTTTGTAGTTTTTATGGTTTTTCTCAAAGGGCCATTAGTATGATTATACCAATTGTGTATGAGTGAATTCAGATTTTCCTAACATGTATACATGTATTCTCATCATACTTACATAAAATTGTTTTTTGTTTTCCAGGAAAATTACATAGAGAGTTCTATAACCTAATAACTTGGACATTAGTATTGTTTCGGTTTCTATGATTATCATTGTTCCTTTGGTATTAACATTGGGGTTTTTCATTGTATTTCAAAAAAATCTACATAAATCATGCATATGTGGAAGATTTTGGACTCTTATATATATATATATATATGTATTGGAGTTGTTTTGTGGTTGATATGGTTTATCTTCTGATCCATGTTAAAATAAAAAAGGTAATTCCTCCCATTTTGTGATATTTGTATACCGTTGGTGTTGGTCACCACACCGGGGCCTATTGGATGTGGGAATCGGGTGTCATTATCTCTTTTACTTCTTGAAGAAGGAATTTTAGGCCACAATTCCACCCCTTCCCTCGTAGTGATGAAGGAGGGTCATGATATAATGGTATGAGGGATGATGGTTGAGAGATAAGATGGAGTTTGGAGTTAGGAACAATGAGGAATGCATGGGATGGTATGGAAACAATGTTAGGTGATCGTAGTGTGTGACATAGACTATGGAATACTATCTAAGACACTAGATTTTCGGTCCCCATGTGATTCAATGAAAGGACAATGAGCTTACCAAATGAGCAAGAGAGGCTACATCATTTTTAGTGTAAAGACATTATGGAAGGTACAGGCACCATGATGACATGTGTAGTTTTTTTAGAATATTTGGGAAATTAAAATAAAAAATGACTTAAAATGAATACTAAATAAATTACATACTACTCGAGCAATGGAGTTCCCTATTTTCATTTTCAACTATGGAACATATTTATTTTCCACATGTGGTACGAGCAATAGAGGATCAGTTGTAGGACTCAGTCAACTGATGAAGGGTTGAACTAATGTGGGAATAAGTTCCGTGGTATAAGACACTTCATGCTTTGCAGAGGCAGAATATTGGAATTAAAAATGGTAGAATTTCAGATACATATATAGAGAGTTGGTTTCTGGATGTGGAAATCGCATTCAACATGGTATGGGCTCTGATGGAGTATTGGGTTACTTTTGTGGTGAGCTAGATGTGGGGTTATGCATGTCAGTGATGGACTCTCTACAAAGGGGATAGGAAAGAGACATATTTTCTATTGGTTGACTTTTAGTAACTGTTCTGGGCAGAATGAAATTCAAATACCATTAAGGATAAGAAGATACAAGAGTTAGTCTCCCTCAAGCAAGGGAGTATGTCATTTCAAAATCTGGGGATCATGTTCAAGGTTCTCCATCACTATGCTTCAGATAACATTCCGAATATTGTGTCTTGGAAAAAATGCATAGAGGATACACTACATTCTTTACTCCAGTACACAGTTACTCACTTCACCTTTCTGACATGACAAATTATCCAGAAAAAGGAAGAAGTGTTTAAGATGATGCACATATGATGAGTTATAACATGATATGGGATTTAACATGGTTGTAAAAATGAAAAGGCTACTAATAGAATGTCTTAGGCACCAGGGGCCATTCAAGATTCTCCCTGTTGGGAGTCGACATCAGTAGTTTCAGTTTCAATCTTATGCTCCTCATGCATTTCCCATAGGCATGAGATTTAGGTTATTTTCTGGTAGAGGATTTGGAAACCATCAATGTCAGTGCCGAATTCTTGTTCAATATGGTAGAAGTGGGCATGTTCTAAAAACTCCTTAGAATCTATTGATGTCTAGTCCATTTTAGCCGAACAGATAGTAGGCTTCTGGTCCTCCTAGAAGAGATATAGTAGGTGGAGGATGAATTCATGGTGCACATTAGTTGGATCGACATAGATTTGGTCAATGAGGTATTCGATATAAGGAGGATAGTGGATATTTTTAGGGTCAATTTCACGTTATAGAGGAAGCAATTCTAGTGGGACCAGTGGTCGTTCGATGTACAAACAACTTATTTAGTACTCTTATTTGTTCCATGTTAGATTCATGATCTTCTCACTCCTTTATTTCAATCAGTCTAGCCCATGTTATGGTACTGAACATAATAAGGATTACCATTCCCCAAGTGTTGAGTACAATAGTTAAATGTAAGACCATCTTTTATTTTTTCATCCTCGGATGTAGAATGATGTTGGGGACACTTCAGTCTCGTAGTTATCTTTTCCTATTAAAGAGGTAACTTTACGATATCATATTTTTCATAAAATTTTTGTACTATATTCATACTGTTATATACATAGTGAAAATAATATTTATGTTTTTAGATGTGGATAGACAATGTGCGACTTTCATTGGGGGCGCAGTCTTTCGATGGGTAGTCAGCATGTGGAGCCTATTTTTTCCATGTTCGTCGAGCTGTTAGTAGAATTAGTGAATGTTGAGATGGAGGAGGTTCCAATACATTTTTGGCAGAATACATGGAATTCTTCACTATGTATGTTATGAATCTATCCCTCGATATAATGTTGGGTTTGAAATAGACTTGAATCATGGTGCTTCTCTGATTTTGATGGCCCCTTATCAGATGACACATTCCAAGTCGTGGGTGTTATGGAATCAGATTTAGGACATGATGAAGAATCTATTTAATTGGACTATCTTGTCCCTATGGGGTGCTTTTTTCTTGTTCGAATGTAAGAAATATGGTGGTCTGGGGTTTTGCATAGACTACATGAGGTTGAAACAGGAGACAATCAAGAACTCTTTCCCTCTCTCAAGGATTGAATACATTTTCAAACAAATAATGTGAAAAGTTAGTTTTCTAAGATGAATCTATGCTCTATGTTTCACCAGTTGAGGGTGAAGGAGGGTAAAATCTCTAAGAATTCTTTCCAATGTAGATATGGGCACTTCAGTTTAATTGTTTTGACGTTCAGTGTTTTGAACTCACTGTCTATGTTCATAGGACTTGTGATATACATCATTCATGATTTCTTGGACCGGTTCTTCATTATATTCATCAATGAAATTTTGGTCTACTTGATTCGAGATTTGGATCATATCGAGCATTTCAAGACTATCCCTAAAGTCTTTAGACACAAAAATCTATATTGAATTTTTTGAAAGTGCATATTTTAGACACTCGAGATCCACTACCTTTGACATGTGGCATATTAGTAAGACATAAAAGTGGAATCATCAATGATCAAGGATTTTTTTTCATGGGAAGCACCCTATAATGTCACTAAGGATTATAGATTTCTCATTCTTGAAGGCTATTACTAGAGATTTGGACATGATTTCTCTTGATTAGTAGCCCCATTAATGACTCTTTCAAAAAAGGAAACAATATTTTAATGGATTGAGAAGTTTCAGGAAGATTTCAACAACCTGAAGGTGAATTTGGTGAGTGATATGATTGAAAGAGGAAGGGTTTTTGTTCAGGGTGTTTTGTGATACTTCTTATCTAGGCTTGGGGTGTGTGCTGATGAAATAATTACGAGTGATCTCTAATGGTTCTTGCAGGTTATGTCCCTATGTATGTAACTAGGCCTCCCATGATCTGGATCTTGCAACAATCATTTTTTCACTGATTTTTTGGTTAAATTACATCATTGGGGAGCGCTTTGTGGTCTTTACATATCACAAGATCTTTATGTATATATTCTCCCATTGATATTTAAACATGCTACAAAGAAAGTGGATGAATTTTCTCTATGATTATGGTATTGACATCACATACACCTCACGTAAGTTGAATGTTGTGGCCAATTCATTCAGTAGGATGTCATAATAGGAGGCTTTTAGAGAACATGCAGATGCAAGGGGGAATATGGGGGAGTTGGGTTCCTTGATATTAAATGTGGGAATGCATGGTGGTAGAGGTCGCATGTTCATGATGACAGTTTAGTCATATATGATGCATATTGTGGGGGAGTCTATAGGGGGATACTTGTAGATGGAGGTGATGTGTTATTGTGTTGGCTTGGATGGTGATCTAGAGGGATGGTCAGAGGATGGTCAAAGTTGGATGTATTTCCATTGGAAGCTATTTGTCCCAGTGGTGATAAATGTAGGAGTTCTCATTTATTTTCATAGATCACCCTTAATGGTACACCTAGATGTTTCCAATATGTACAATTGATTGAGAGAGAAGTTTTTGTGTTCTAGGAGGAAGTCAGTAGTGGTGGAATTTTTTTGCAATGTTCCTAGTGTGACAGCAGGTGATGTTTGATCACTTTGTTCCTGGTAGTTTTTTGTAGCCCTTAGATATACCTGAGTGTAAGTCAGATGAAATGAAAATGGATTCATAATATGATTTATTTGGACTTCGGAAGGATTTGATGCAATCTGGGTAGTAGTGGATCAGCTGAATAAATCATCTTAGTTATTAACAAATAAGGAGTCGAGCTTTGTTGATGCCTTGGGAGAATGTAATTGGATGTGTTGGTGTGGCATCAATGGGTTATGAGGTCCATCATAATATATCAAGACACATGTTTTACCTCACGATACTCTAAGAGATTTAAGAATTATTTTCTAAATTAGTTATGACTCAACACTTCTTTACACTATCAGACATATGGGAAGATAACCAAGACTATCCAGATGTTCGAGGACATTCTGCGAGCATGAATCATGGAATTTGGGTTTTCTTGGGTGTGACATATTCCGTTGTTATAGTATTCTTAAAATAATTGATATCAATATTTTATGAGTATTACTCCATTTAGAGTGTTTTACAAGAGACTGTGTCATTAAAATTTTTGATGGAGATAAGTTGGGGATGCAGTTGTTCTTACTCTGTATGTGTTGCAGAGTACGATATAAAAGGTGTAGTTTTCCTGCGATAGGATAAAGGTCACACATGACTAGAATATTTAAAATGATGAATTCATGAAGAGGCCCTAGTAGTTTGCGGTTGTATACCACCTTTTCGTGAAGGTATTCCCTCACTGTGCGCCGTAGGGGTTTGTCCGAGGTAGAAAGCTTTCTTGATGGTGAATCTGACCCTTCATGGCGTTTTAGAGAGTTGGTATTTTTGAAGACCATTTTGTGCTTCCACCATAGTTGGAGATGATCCATGTTATATTTCTAATCTTCAACCTTCTTCAGTGTATTCACAATGACCCCCATCTCAATGACTATGGATAGTTTGATATTGAGGATGATGCAATGTTTGTGTAGTAGCTATTAGATGTCCAAGATCATCATGATAATATTTTATGTGGATGTACCATTATTTTGGTTTTTGTGTTGTGGAAAAATGGTTTCTTGTAAAAGAGTATATAGTTAATGGAGATGTTGATGCATTCATAGTACATAGAGTTTTTTTGAGTTTTTCCGTTGTCTTTTTCCTTGGGATATAGTAATTGAAACCTATTTTTTATAAGATGAGTTGTTTCCTTGTTCTATAAAGTATGATAAATATGTTACATGTGAAAATATAGAGACCAAATTCTTAATCAAGATGCCTTAATTGATATGCAATTATACCTGTGTGAGTGAGTCTATTCTTCCTAGAGCTGGTAGTATCTTGACATAGAGAAAGGAATTGAAAAATTCATGTGTCGGAAAAGTTGGTTCTTGTGTGGGTTATTTTTTGGATGATTGGGTTAACATATATGGGAGAATTTTTTCGTGGTGGTTTAGGATTCACTATAGCATTATAAAAATATAGGGTGGTTTATCCTTGATAGGTATCTTATGGGGTAGTCATTCATAACATTTTTCATTTAGGTTTGGTTTTGAATTCTCAAGGGAGAGAGTAGTTTGAGTGGTATCTAATGTAATGGAACAGACCTCCCCGATTTGTTAATATTTAAATATACTATTTTTGGGGTGTTTTGGGCAGCAATGGAATCTCAATTCATGATTTTTCATCAATTCCAATATTTCAATTAGTAAGTCACATCGGTGACTCAATGTCAATATGTTGGAATATTAGGATGTATCAGTTCCTCGTGTCAGTATCTCATTGTCAATATCTTAGTGTCATTTAATTAGTTTCGATATTTTATATTAGTAGGTAGTATTGGTATCTCAATGTCTATTGCTCAGTATAAGTAGGTCGTGCGTCGGTAGGTCAGGCATTAGTAGGTCGTGCATCGGTAGGATGGGTGTCGGTAGGTAAGGTGTCGGTGGACCGCGTCTGTGTTTTTTGTGTTGGTGAATCTCTATTAGTGGGTCATGTCGGTGACTCAATGTCATTGATTCATTGTCAGTGACTTGCGTCAGCAACTCACCCATCAGTGAGTCATTTTCAGCTTTTTTTTGTTTCTCCAATTGCACCCCTCATATGTTTTATTTGATTTAAATCGAGTATAAAACCCTATTTGATCATTTATAAAGGAATTTGAAAGTATATTAATTTTATCTTTAATATCCCAATGCCTCAGAAACTTTTAAATGGCCAAGACGCATGGTCTTAACCATGATCCAACATTAATGGACCTTGAAACTATTTCCCTTTTGTTGATATAGGTTCATTCTCTTCGAAAAAAAGTTCTTCTCATTAATTTGTGTTTCTATATTTCTATTGGTGTGTCCAGAACCTTTATTCCTCGTGGATTCATATATTATGGTGTGTCCATCTTATTCTGTTTCCCTTGGAGTCTCACGCTCTATGTGCGGCCCAATATTTTTAGATAAAGTTGGATTTGTTGATCATTTTTTAGAGGTATGAATTCCTTCATCTATCATGTAATTTTTATATCACTTGGGGTGGTTAAAATAATGTATCTTTGAGAATAATATCAAATTAAAATTTTAATTATGGGTTTTAAGAATATGTATGGACTTGTTCTAATAACTATTTTTTATACCATAGTAAAAAATGATGGGCTAGAAAGATGATTAAGATGTTTGATTTATTTTATCTATTCTCTATTATCCTCACAATGAGTTGTGTTTGTCATATGCCTCCGAAAAACACATTTGTTGGTCTTCCTAGTATGCACATAGGACTCATGAATTCTTGTTGGTAATTATTAGTTGAATAGCTATGAAAATGAACAATTAATTAGTTACGTATATCACATTAATTAAATGGATTCGCTATGATCAAACATGTTTTATGATAACCCATGATTTGTAAAATATGAATTAATTAATGAGTGTGTTAAATATGTACACACATTGCAATGTTGGGTGTGGTTGTGTGCGTTGTGTGGATTTTATTTTGTCTTGTTCTTTGTATGATTTGTGTGGTGCTATAATTGATATATTGATTGTTTGTT
The DNA here is from genome assembly GCA_963277665.1 of Viscum album. NCBI lineage: Eukaryota > Viridiplantae > Streptophyta > Magnoliopsida > Santalales > Viscaceae > Viscum > Viscum album. Next base: position 1,345,429,625 of record OY728155.1, on the reverse strand, counting down.
TGGGTGTTTTAATGGAGAAATGATATCTTAGTTTGAGAGATTTATTTTTTATGGAATTGATGAACTTTTTTAATAGTGGATCATCACATACTTTATGTGGAAGTAATTGTTCATGGTCTATCATTGTAGTGGGCCAACAACCTAGTCCAGTTTTGTAGTAATTGAAGGATCTTGTTCCATTCATGCAGCGGGGTTGCTGAGGATTTTTTTGAATGGATAATTTGGAATAAAGATTGTTTTATATTGTATGGGTGTTTTTCCCAGAGATCCTAGATACTGATATATTTGGAATTGGTGTTAGGGTGGATTCTTTTACCCTATTCCTTTAATACATTATTTATATTTCTTAGTTGTTGGTATAGTCACTTCTCCCTTAAAACATCTTCCATGTTTGGTAGTTTCTTAGGTAGAGATGGAATGAATAATTTTTACTTTATTAAATAATGACTGGTAATTTGTTAAATGAATTGGATAGGGTCATGAATTAAGTCTATGGATAGTTATGGTTATGCATTAGAGGTGGCATCAAGGGAAATTTTTGGTGGGTGGTTGGTTATTTGGAAATCTATATGTTGGGATATGTGTTTGATACATATATTTACACACTTCAAGATCCTTGTTATTTCTATGCACACGCCACCCTAGTTGGGAACTATGTGTCAAACACCCCCATTTTATGGGGATGTTGTTTTTCCCAACATTGTAGTGGGATGATGGATGACATGTTATTAGATATTTTATGCTCCTCCTATTAGGCATTGTTACCCCATTACACTTAGAGCGGGTTGTGGGGAAATTTTGATCCCCATGTGCGTGCATGTGAGGTGTGTTTCATAGGTATCTTCAGGATGAGAAGTGTTATTCATTCCTAAATATCTTTAGGATGAGTTTGTGATTTTTTGGCCCATGTTTCTTCATAAAGGATGTGATGTGTTGGTCACCTACATGTTTGTGGGTGGGATCAGGTTTGTGGCCTAGGTCATTCTGGCCATGTTATGGAAATGGAGCATGGGGAAGCGCACGGTCACGTCATGTCATTCACTATTAGGGATGAGTAGTTAACCAATGGAATGTGGTGTAAGGAACCCTATAATCAATGGTGTTAATACTTTACTAGACTTGTTTTTATTTTTTGGATATTCCGTGGAAAGGTTGGGGTGGATAGTATAACCTGTTATATTCTTTTAATATTCTAATGTTTCTCTCGTAGTGGAATTATTAAAATTCTCCCACTTTTTCATCAGTGACATCGGATTTTCTTGCCAAGTATAATTGTATGATCCCCCAATGTATATGAAATCATTTTCAGGTTTTTGGGAGATTTCACGGACTATGGTGGACCCTTCCATATCAGTGACCAGGATAGTTTCTATGTCACTACTTATTTTTGTTCTTTTGGTATTTACATTAGAGATTTTTATTGTATCTATAGAAGTTTTAATTTAAACTTTCATGTATGATGGAGTTTTACATCCATTAAATATATAACATGGAGATTTTTTTGGGGTTGATAGATATTTCATCTCGATCTTTGATAATATAAAATGGGTAATTCATCCCATTTTTTGATATTTTTATACCCTCGGCACTGGTCTCCACCCCAAGGCCTACTAAAGGTGGGACTCAAAGTTGTTATCTCCTTTCACCGTGATGAAGGAAGGTCATGAAGTATTTCCATAACTTCCTTTATCTTGACAACGAACAATCATAAAAGAGGGTTCCAATCAAGAAGGGACTAAGGTGGTGGAGGAACCATTTTTTTCCTTCCCCTACCACAAACAATTATGAAATAGATAAAGGGATAAAATTGACTAATATTTTAGATGTGGTCCTCTATAACTAGTTTCACGGGATACACATGGGTGGGAAAACATATTTTTTTTCATTTCATGAACACTTATACTCCTCTAGATTGAGTATCATGTAATTAAACTTTCTATTTGTGCGTTAAATAAAATAAAATACTCATAGGGGTTGTCTAAACAATGTTTTATCCCTATTTATATTAAACATTTCTATTTATATTTATTTATAATTCTATTTATAAATTTATTAATTTTATCCTTTCATTATTGTATGTTTAATGAGTGATTATATATGATTTTAAATAAAGGATTCCACAACATAAATAATCCATGGTTGTATTTTCGATTCTCTATAGTTTTACATATCATATATTTCTAATCTATTGAGCTCAAATGTGGGGTAGTAAAATTTACCTGTGGGGGAGTGTCATCCTAATGATGAGTTTTTTGTATTCAATTTTTTGATTCATTTATTTAGGATCATTTTGTTTTAATGAATATTTATTAAAAATTTTTAATCATGAATTTATTTCGAGAAAATTTTCAAGGTTTTTAGAAGAAATTATTTATTAATTATTATTTATTTGAAACTTATTTTTAGAAGGTTATATTAAATAATATTAATTACATTGATTAATTTTTTAGTTTCATGCCCATAAAGCACTAACTATGAATTTTTTCCAATCCTAAAAGGTATTTGAAACCCATTTTGAAATATTCAATATAATAACACTATATTATTGTGATAAATAATTATTTTTTGTCAAAACCTGAACAAGTGGTTGTTTATCCTTTAATTATTTGGTGTTTATGATTTTTTTATAATTGAGAATATTAATTGGTTTGCCACATTTTTATCTTGAGACTGACCTTTACATATTCCCTATTTTTTATCATTAAATACTTGAATTAAAATATATTTATATGCTACATTACAAGTTTATTTTTCATAAATACATTCATTATTAATAGTTTTTTCATGTAAAATTCAATTTTGAGTATTGAGGAAGGTGATATTATGTGATTTAATTTGAAATAATGTCATGATAGAATTTTATAAGGTGTGTGAAAGTATTCTATATAGTAGAGTGAGTGTGTAATTTAGATATTATAATAAATTAGGTATTTTTATATTATCATTTTATGAAAAATGAGTAAATTAAAATAGAGATTTTTTTGGAAATTAAAATAATGGGGATGATATTGAGTTCATTATTGGAGTAGATTCATGATATGTAATTCATTCATTACATTTTATTATTCACTCATCCTCCATAAAAATATAAATCGAATAAAAACATATTTTTATTTATAAAATGGGTGATTTAGGATGAAGACATCCATTTCATTTAATATTTGACTCATGAAATATTCCATTTATGAATTGGTTGTAACGACTCAAATTTTTTACATTAATTGATTTGGGAAATTCCTTTAGTTTAAAAATAATGATCTTGTATTAAAATTAAAGGTTCTAACTCCTATTTTTTACACTCCTAATTGTTAATTAATTTCCCCACCAACTCATAGCTACATAATAATATTGAAAAATTCATTATATTGATATTTTTGGTATGACTTACGGTGTAGAGAGATGATAATTTTAAAAATATGTTGGTTATATATGTATTTTTCTCTTTTGATTTGGACTCTAGATTAAATTTTATTGTCTATATAGTGGAATGATCAACAATGTGAGATAGGTTATTATTGGATCAAGGATAGATTTTTTTGGTGAAAATATTTAAATATGAGTTATGAAAATTAGAGTTAATTTTTTTAATTAATGAGACATAATGAAATTATATTTATGAAAAGTTATTGGATAAAATAACACTAACAATCTCTGGGTGGATATTGATTTAGATATATGATGATTTCCTAAGATTGTAATGTTTATTAATGAGTGTTTGATAAATACCATATTTTTTATATATTTTATTATGAATTTCAATGATTTAAACCCAGAAATTTTTTATTATTGATTTAATATTCACATAATCTTGTATCCACAAATTTTATAATTTATTATAAAAATGGGAAAATATTATTGTTAAATCATTTTTGTATTTCAGTCATAAAATTTCCAATAAAAATCCATATATAAAAATTTAGTTCAGATTAACATTTTTATACGTAATATTTAATACCACCTAACCAATGGATCAATCAAATAATATGATTCCCAAATGTTGAATACAATTGAGACCTCTAAATATGTATTTTTCAAAATGTTATCATTTAGATGGTATATAAAAATATATATGTTAAAATGAGTTCATATTTTTAATTCAATTTGAGTAGAGGTTGATGATAAATTTCTCTAACAATTGATTCTATCGATTCAACATTCTCAAGGTTATAAATTTATGGAATATAGAAGAATGAGAATTTGAAGACTCTATAAGATATATCTATTAAAAAATTAATCTAGTAAAGTTTAAATTTTATTGTTGGACATTAAAGACACATCTAAACAACATTTGTGAAGATCACATTTTGCGATTCTCTAAATTAATGAGGAAAAATGCATGAAATTTTTAATAGTATAATTTGAGAGAAAATTGTTAAATGTATTGCTTATACATTTTTTACTTCCACATAAATTCAAAGTTTTATTATATTTAAGTATAAAACAATGGGTTTATCTGTTGAAAAATACATCTATATTAATATTTATTAGTTTTCCTTTCATTATTTATCCACTTTAGTTTTTTATCATTTGTTTTTCTCCCTTACCAAATCTCATCACAATGAAAATAACAATCTAACTTTATTGGTTTTTCGATGGAAGAGTATAGTGTTATGCTTTGTGATAATTTTTAACCAACATTTCACTTGATTTTATTTATAAAATTTCAATAGTGGTTATGTCGATTAAAAATAGTAGTCACAGTTTTTTAATCTACAATGATTCTCCTACCATGATCATTAGTATTCATTACTTTCAAGATATAAAGAATGTATTTGGATGAAGTTCAAATGAGGTTTTTATTAGGTAATAGTTCTATTATATGATTTTAGAAAGCATATTATATTCCATGTATATTTCCTAGTTTGAGGTAATTATTATTCATTGGGAATTGTTTGGTGTGACAGGTCTTGATCACTATATATAATATAATATAGATAATATTTTTTAAATAATTAAGACTGTAATAACTATAAAATCCATATAAATTTAGATTCATACTAAATAAAATTTTTTCGTCTATTTTTCTCTATTTAATATATTTATTTATATTTTTATCATATGAATTTTTACTAACCACTTTATATTAAAATATATTTTTGGTATTATAGATTAATTTATAAATAGTGAAAATATTAATATAATGTTTTTTGGTTGCCTCCAAAATAGAGCGACCATAGTTCACAACACTATAGTTCTTTCTTAAGTAAATAAGAATAATATTGAATTGGGATTCATGAAAAATACCTCCCTTTACTCCAAAAATTTAAATCCCATTTCATAGTATCTATATTATTAATTTATTTTGTGATACCATACCAATTTTAATTAACATGCCACATCAATAATCATTTCAAAAACCAAGTAAAATGATTAAAAGTCAATATCTAATCCATATATATTTTATAACAATATATAGGGCGTGATAGGGAATAAAATGTTCTCAATCAAATATATGAACTCACTAAAAGAATGCTTAGATGGACCTAATAAAACATCACTCTGATGTCGTATAGAGACCATGGTTTCATATACATGGATATACCATATTTTAAGTCAATTATACATTAAATTACAAAAAACACATGCATGTGGAACATAATATTTTAGTTCCTTTGGAATATTGGAACACAATCATCTTATTAGATGAAATGTCTTCAATGACTCTAAAAAAGATTTTCTGCTAATAAAATCCCACTTAAATTATTTCTTCATAACGTGGGGGAAATAATAATATGATAGGGTGTCCTTAGATGCTCAATAACTATAAACAACGGAGAAGTGTAATCTTAATATGGGAATACATGTTTGAAAAAATTTATATACCATTTAAAACCCATTCCTTAAAAATCAAAGATCATAATCTCATGACATTGAATAAATATTATCAGTTCATAAGACAAGAATCATAAGGAAATACCATAGCCTTATCAATGAGAGAATAGAATTGGTATAAGACTATTTTTTTTGAGTAAACTTTATCATAGTGAACCATATGTTATGAATATCATTCAAGTCATTCATAACATGTTGGGATTCATATAGTCACCCACGTACCTAATTCATTCATTGGATAAACTCTTGTGTACCATCTAGTTTTGATATTGGTATAACATACCATACACACTCTTATTTTGGGCATGAGATAACTCCCATATACCCTCTTATTTTAGTCAAGGTATATCCTCACTCTTACACTATTGTTTCATGAATGGGATAAACTTCCATGTTCCCTTTGATCTCATATAACAATAATCATTACCCAATTCATTGGAGGGATATATAGGTCCCACCCATTATATAATTAAAATCATATACATGTGTTATAAAATATCATAAAAAATCATCGTATCAAAACCTATAAAATGAATTGGGTTTCACAAATATTTTTCATAACATATATTTGGGATAATAAAAGAAAATCATAATCATTTCATCATCTTAAAATAGCATAATAATGGTTTCATTAGACGATATCACTGATAAATCTCGAGTATCCTCAAAATATCTCTTATTAAATGGAGAATTATTTTGAAATATCACTTATAACATTTTTTGAGGAATATAAAATCTACTTTTATAATCACTTTTTAAAAATAAACATTCTAAAATATTTTTTGAGATAATATTCATTAGAAATAAACCATTAAAATTTTATAACTAATTCATTATTATTAATTTAAAACACTTCATGAAGAAAATTTCATTTACTCTTTTAAAAAGACATTGTAAAAAATAGAACATTTTAATAATACTTATAATTTTGAAATCAATTATCTAATATTTTCCCAAGTACTAAGTAAAAAATTTTAATTGGAAATTAAATTTAACTCGGGTATCAGATTATTGAAATTATTGGGTGGGTGTGAATTAATAAAGTATTGAATAACAAATGATAAAGGGGGTTGAATTATTTATTTACCTTTAATAAGTTTCTATAAATTGATAAACATAACCCCTAAATTTTTTTAAGATTTATTTCCTATCCAACATTTATTAATTAATAATACATGAAAAATTTGGAAATCATATAATGAAATAAAATATTTACATGGTTCGACCTCAGTGTGAGAACCTATATACATTCCATATCTTCTCCCATGGGTCTATGGAAATCCACATTTCTAAAGAAGTGAATACAAGTTATTCCATATCCCTATGGATAAATTCTATATCCAAATAAAAAATATTATACTAACCCCCATCAGTTTACAATGTTTTTATGTAAATAAAATTGAAACAAACTAAATAATAAATTCTTTGTTGAAACCTCTCCACAATTTCCAACTCTAAATCCTAATTCTATTATGGATGGATCCATTTTTATCAATATGATGAGTCTAAATTTGATTTTCTCAGTCAAAAGTAATTGAATCTGATTCAATCAATATGATGGACTCAATATAATAATCGAATTCTTAATATGAAAAACTTATACTCTACTTAAATACTCAGAATGATGTAACTCAATAAAATTGGATCAATCTGATAGATTAAATACAATTTTCTCAATACGATAATTATGAATCTATAAACAATTATTCATTTGTCTAATCCTCCTCATGAGATCTATGTCCAACAATGGATGTCACATGATATCTCCAACACTTGGTATTTTCCTCTTGAGTGAAAGTTCCACAATGACCTAATAATCTGAAGAAATGTTTATAGGTGAATCAAAAAGAAAAGGGAAACTTTAAAACATCCAATGATTACTAATATCTAAAAATATATAAAAATATCTCACATTTAATCTTTATGTTTGACATCTTCAAACCCCCTTAAATTTCGCTATAAATAATGTAAAATTTAATTACAAGTTTGTGCTCTTCAACTCTTCATAAAACATCTAGAATTTTCTTTTTGATTATTCTTCATAATCTTATGGTTATCATTTAAAACTATTTTTTAGTGAATCTGATTAATATTTCTTTCTCATTGAACTTGAATTATATTTCCTTTTTAGTGAATCTGATTTCTTTTTCTTTCAAAGTGATTCAGAGTTCTATTTATTTCATAAGGAATATGAGATCTCTATCCTTATAAGATAATCTTAATATTATATCCTTCATGGGGAATATTATAGTATAATCCTTATGATGGAATTCCTTTTATGATGGAATTCCAATTAAAATGGATATCTTATTACGATGGAATTTTCACATTGCCTCTTTAAATTTCATCAAACCTCTCCACCATTTCATTAAATGCTTTTATCCTGAAATGTTTCTGGATTTGTGAGAACTTTATGACCATAAAGTCAACATCTTAATTTTTTTATTATGTATGAAAACATTATAACTCCTCAATTCACAATATTTGTTCAAAACTATTCATAAATAAAAAAACACCTTTACCCATAATCTTTTTTCTTTCTCTGATTATGATAAAGATTAAATTCTGTCAAACCTGAATTTTCTCCTCTGATTATTTTGGTTCTGATGAGATAAATATGATGTAGATCAATCTGATTACTGGATAACAAATATATTCTTATACAAAAAGGTTATTTCTCAATAAATAAAAAAACATTAAAACAATATTTAATAAATGTTCTTCAATATCCCCATTTGGATTCATTGAAACCCCTCAGTAACAAATTTTTCCACTATTAGAATTTATCTACAACTCAACTTTTGAATGCAACCAAAGTATTTGACTTTTAACAAAAAATTATCTTTCTCAAAGGATATTTCCCTAACACCACACTATTGGATAATGTAACTTTTTTATTGTATTCCATTAATTAGTTAAAAGAATATTTTGTGTCCACGTAAAGATAAACAACACCTTACTTTTATCTTTTCATCTCTAACATTTCTTTTTCTCTCACTTTTATTTTTCTCCCAATTTTGATTTTCTCTTCCCTATACTATGATTTACATATATTTAGATTCATAAAATAATTATACATAAAAATTTATTACAAATTAAAATTTTTAACATTCTATCCCCATTTTTCAACATAATCGAAAGAACAGTTGGGGTATAATCTTATGAGGATTCAGATGACATGAGAGGAGGATAAACCTGACGTTACAACCTCAATTCCAAAAACCATTCTTTCAGTATTGATATTTTAAATATATCCAAAATATGATACTTTATTGAAATGAATTCCATCCAAACATCTACAACAATATATTTTTCTTTTATAAAGTGAAACATTATATAAATGTTCTTTGATCCTGAATGTTGCACATGATTCTTAAAAATATCAACTACACTATTATTATCTCGAAGTATCTTCGATGGTTTAGAACCATTTTTTTTAAAATCATTAAACTATACAATTATACACAAATTTTTAGTACATTATGGAGTAGCTACAAAATACTCAAATTTATCTATTCTCAATGTTACTGAACATTGTTTCTTACTAATCCAACTCACACAACAGGAACATAAGAAAAATATTATTCCTAATGTTGATTCTATATCATTATAATATCCATCCTAGTTAACATCCATATAACCATGAAACTTCATCTCTCTATTTATTTTGTATAACAAACCATGGTTTTTGTTCAATTTTACATATCTCAAAATACGATTTGTAGCCAAAATATGTGATTTTTTCAAATTACTTTTATTCTGGGCACCCAAAATCAAAAAATAATCAATATCACACCTTAAGGCTATAAGGAAATTAATAATTCCAATTATCTTATGAAATAATTTTGTATTCCCTTTTATTCAATATTCATCTTTACTAAACATTTTTCTCAATTATATCAGATTTGAAACTTCATTCAATTATTCCATCCAAAAAATATATAAAAATTACCTAACATACATTAATTGTGAAAAATATATATATTTTCAAATTTTTTAACATTTAATCCAAGGAATAATGTTATTTCTACAAAAAATTGACATTTAAAAAATTATTATTCATTTCCATAGAATTGTTTTTACAAACATCAACTCTAACACTAAGAAAATTATATCATACAAATAAATAATTACAATCAGATATATAGAGTAAAAATCTTTCAATTATTAGTTTCTATGATCATTTCCTTTTGAAAAGTTGAACATTATCATTTAATTTTTATGTTTTGAATAACAATAACACTGAGTTTGTAACACCCCATACAATGAACTCTTCCATTTACAAACATCTATATCATCCTCATCAATAAGAGACCCACAATGTTGTTCAATGTAATCATCTTCCTTAATATCACCATTTAAGAAAGTTTAATGTATATCTATCTAATAAAAATTAATATTCTAATGTGTTACTATTGAAGGAAACATTCGAGATGTTTATAATGTTGCAACTGGAAATTGTTTTCAAAATCCACACCTTCCACAATTGTATAGCCTTTACAGACAATAATGGTGTTGTTTCTTGAACAATTTCCATATTATTTTAACTCGATTTTATAAATTCAATTCGTTAATATAACATTTTTATTTTCTATTAGTGAAACAATTTCCCATGTTTGATTCTTATCAATATTATCTAAATCTTCATTCACATCATCCACCCAATCATTGTGTTGAATACCCTCTAAAACTAATTTCAGTTCACCTATTGTAATAACTGATGTTTGATATTCTAATCTCTGCTTCCTTCTGTTCTAAATTAGAGCCTTATGATTCACAATAATGTTTTCAGATTCAACATGTTTTTGTAATGCAGTAATTTTAAAATTTTCATTCCTATCTTACAATTCATCATCACATGATAATTATAATTATGGATAAGGATGTTTTTAATTAAATTCACCATTGTTGGAATTTACTAGTTTATCATCCCCAACGTTCTCAACAAATTTTTTTAAGGAATAGTTATTTTCAATTACCCTCTCTTCATACGAGTCCAAGAACTTTTTAAATGTTTTTCAATCATTTGAATATTCATACATTGATTGAATAACCTATAAAAGTTCCCTCCTAATCAATCCCATCAAACATTCCCCAATATAGATGTTTGATTTTGAAAAAACATGTACTTACAAAATGTTTAAAGTTTTTCAATGAAAGTTTTTGTATTATTACACTTTTCACAAGGAACAATTTTGGTTTCCGATATCTACAAACATCTATATTGAACATTTGAAACAATACTAGCAGATAATTTCCAATATAACATTGAATGATTGTATTCTACTTACATAATTATTCCCATTTCCACCAAGATTCTACAATTTATTTCCTCAATTTCATTTTTTGTGGAGTATAGCGAGGACTATACTGATGTTTGATACTATTTTGTCATAGATATGATTCAAAAGTATCTTTTTAATATTCAGTACCATTATATGTTCCCAAAATATTTTTGGAAACCCCCATTTCATTCTCAACATCATTGTTAAATAATTTTAATATTTTAATGGCCTATGACTTATGCTTCATAAACATAAGGTTTACCATCTCAGTGAAATAATTAATAAAAGTAACAATGTATAAGTCACCATTTTGATTCATGTCTCATTAGCCTACCTAAAATGGAATTCATAAGCTCATGTGCATTGGTATATTGAATATAAACACTTTTATGAATTTCATTAGTCATCTATCTTTTTCTTCAAGTAATACAAACATATTTATCTCTTCTTTTCAATTATGTTAAATTTCGAATGGCATAAAATATAGAATTTATGTTTGAATTTTTCCCCAAGGTGACCATGTATCATGTGCCATAATTAAATTTCATAATTAGAACTCATGTAATTGGAATTTTGGAATTCTCTTATTTTAAAGAGATTCCCACTTATTCATTCTCCTTTTGTAATAAGTTTCCAATATTTTACTCTTTAATGGATTAAATTTATTAGAAAAACATCGTTTCCCTCATCAAAAATTTTACATATACTATGTATGTTATGTTTTATCTAATAAAAAAATAAAACATACTATAATTTCAAATTTTCTATTTAAATCTTAGACGTTTTGTTTCCTCTGATTTTTAAGGAACTATCATTAACAAAGGTAACTGCTAATCCATCATGACATTCATTATTTCATTTAATTTTATGAAATATTTATCAATGTATGTATAATATGTTCCAAATATTATAATCCATCTTCTAATAGATTCCACAACATTAGTAACAACCATCAAATCTTGATTTTCTATTTATGAAAGACATCTCTCTACAGAAACTCTATTGATGTTGGTAACTTATTTCATCTATAACATACCCAGGATTTGGACCATCTTTTCTTTTGAGTGAGTTATATTTTTTTTATAGATTTGATAGGTTTAACACATTTATTCTCCACCAAATCATTCTCAATACACTTTTCAGAAAATAAAATTTTGAATGAATCAGATGAAACATTATTTTTTGTAAGGGAACAAATTACATTTTTCTCGTATTGAGTTGTCTTAGCAGCTTTATAAGAATCTTATTTTAACTCTAAATATTTGTTTAAGTTTTTATTAATCTCCCCAATGTTAATTTTAGAATAAGGATGTTTTGATAGAATCGTGTTAACATTTTATTTCAAAGTTTCTATTATCTTAAAAAGATCTTCAATCATATTTCCATATTATGAAATTATATGTTTGTAAGAATTAATCTCTTAGATGTATTTATATTCATTCTTGATGACATATTTTCATTCATCATAATCTTTGGTAAAACCATTCTTAATATCTAGAATTTCTTTCTTGAGAATTTTGTTTTACTGAAGACATAATATTTTTGTTCTGATATGATACTCTATAAAGGATTTCTAACCACCTTATTCACTCTAGGGGGACTCATTTGATTTTACATCCTTTTCAATGAAGTTTTTTAATTATTTAGAAAATTCATCTTAATAGGAATTGTTTTTAGTTGATTCGTATTTAATATCATTTTTCAACATACATCTTTTGATTATAGTAAACTTTATATTGTATTTTTTAGTTGACTTTTCTAATTTATTGTTCTTGTTCTACTTCTTCCATCAACAAGATTTATTCAGAATTATTTTGATATTATGTAAATTTTTCATGGGGGGGTTCATAGAAAAGTGTTCAATTCCACCACATTCAAAAAGTTTCAAAGTAATATTACTTGCATATATTCCTCTGCCTCTTCAATAGTTCATGGATATAAGACACATGAGGTTTTCATTCAACACCTTATCCTCGTAATCTTCAGAATAAAAAGGATCATCTTCTTCAACATCATTTATTTTCTTCTTTTTCATAGAATTAAAATATATTTTGTAATTTCTCATTTTTCACAAGTTTTATTCTTATTAATTAATTTGGAAAATTACAACACCGGGTCCTGAGACGGCGTGAGATTCCAAGGACATGTATACCTGGAATGATTTTTTGAAAAATGATATTTTTAATAGACTCTCACATGACTTTTTTGAAGAAGTGAAATAAATATTAAATGGTTGTTCAGATAAAAAATAAGAGGGATACTTTGAGCTCAGAGTAGTGGATTAAACCTAGGTGTGAACTAACATTGGTTGGTGCGGGTTCGATGTAGAAATAGACAATAGGGGGTTAATCATAAATAAAATAAATAAATTAAAAATTATATTATTTATAAATCCTTGAAACTCATAAATGTGCAATCATATTGGAAATATAATACCACTATTTAGTATATAAGGGTTTTTTTTCAATTAGTGGATTCTAATCATGACCGTCATGGGTCGGCTAAAAATGTTAGTTTTTGGACATAAACGTCATTAAAATATTAAACAAAAATATTTCAATAGGATGTTCCATGTTTACTAATTAGTGTTTTTATTTTATAATAAGCCATGTAATATGAATTTATTATTATTTCCATAACCCTACAATTCCCTTAAGACATGGAGAAGGAACCCCTCTCCTAACAATGAATTTTGGATGATCAAGAATTGATGATGACAAGAACATTAGTTTTTCATCAATGTCTGATCCAATCCTTGATGTAGGGTGTCTATCTCTATGTGATTTATTTTCAACATCATATAATTAGATGATGAACACATACCAACCAATAAACAAGATGATCTGTGGATCAATCCTTCTTGTTGGATGGTTAATTTATTCCGAGATTAATGGGAATAGATCATGGTGATTATTATGTTGTTGTTTTCTTTGTAATCCCGCTAACATGAATGGATAAAGGCAGAACAGATATGGTTATGATCCATTATTTGGGTGTTCAAGTGATTAATATCTCTCAATAAATACATCACGTTTTTTTCATCCTTTTCCCCATTAAACCCTATGAGATTGATTGATAGTTTCCCCAACAATCGCAAAAAAGATGATCCCAGACTGAAGGACAAGATTCGTGATGGAATTATGGAGGTGTGATTGGAGTGATGTAGGCAGGAAGGAGGCCTGACTGGAGGTTGGGTTCTGGTGGGGGTGAATACCCACGGTTTAGCAGGACCACACCAGAGGATTCAATGGTGGAATAGGCCTTGGGCGGCAGATTGGAACCATGACAGGAGGACACAATAGCATATGTAGCTGGATGTGTCTCAGAGTCAACATCAGAAGGATCTTGGGGTGTTGGGGAGGCCACGACCAGTAATTGGGGCATAGTCACTAGGGGCTAGTATATGAATGAGATCCATGTGGAACCATCGGTGGAAGAAGCCATGGGGTTAGAAGCTAACACATGAGTCTTCTGAGTTTACTGAGAGATCATGAGTGATACGTTTTCCAATAGGAAGACGCACATGTGGAAGACCAATCTTGAGAACTAGGATTCTTTGGAAGCCTAGTGGGATGAACTGAAAAACCTAATAGGATATCCAAGACTGATTTGTTTGGGTGTGGTCATGCGAATAGGTTTGGGTTGAGCCCGAACCAACCTGTGACCTATTTACAAATTTGGCCATATCCTTCAAATTGTTTGTCAGTTTGATGAACTTCTTGTTATGTTGGGACCCTTACGATGATAACATAATTTAGAGAATGTATATTGTTTTTAATGTGGATGTTTTTTATGACCTAATGGTTCCAAGAGTAGGTTCTCACAGAACAGTCACACTATGATCAGAAGCCTATGGCTGGGTATGACTATGTGACTTGGGGGATAGCTTGACCCATTTATGATCTGTGCACCATCGAAGATCCTTGCACCATAAACATATCATTAAGGATCACCACTCTGGGAAACACCAACACTTCATGGTCCTCTGATTATCTATGAGCCCTCGATGCTATGTGCACCATTAATTATCTGTGTAACATAAACACTACATTTTACATCTATGATCTGTGTTCCACCGACACTACTAGTGTCATATAGACTGAGTGATCTATGTACTACAACTAAAAATCATTCAGTGTGTTCTTTAGACTTGTACTTCTGTGAGATAAATTTATTTAATGTACTTCTTGTGTTCCCTTTATGGTGAAATTAAAGTGTTTCCATTGTGTCTTACATCATTTGATTCCGTTTAGGAATATTTCATGTACATCTTAAGGGTATTTTCCTTCGTCATTTTAGGGTACAAACTGAGTATTTTTTTACTCATCCCTACACGAGATATGATTTAATGTGTTATGTATTGTATAGAAGATTAACACATTGATGGAGCCTTTAGTGGGGTGGGGCCAGGAGATGCTTAGAGAGATTCTTAATAGATGGTGTGTGCTTCAGTGACTTTAGATAGTTGTTTCTATTGCTAACATTCATGCATGGTTTTATGTGCATGAGTTTCATGGGATTGTACCTTTTTTTGTTGGTCTTGTATCTTGACCTTGTTTAATATTCATTATTTGAACTATCATACTATGTTGTTGGTATCATAGTGGTACACTTTCTTGTTACTTAGTTTTTTCAATTTCATCGATTTGGGATTGTATATGGGTATGTGTATAGATGTACATAAGAAAATGACTCCCATTTTTGTGATATTCCAACTCGGTGCTAATCAAAATCTAATGGCATATTAGAGGCGGGCTTTGTGTAGTGAAGACACAGTCGTCGGTGGATGCATCATGATTGAGAGGTATCAGAGGAGGTCATTTAATCCTAAATAACCAAGATTTTATGAAATTTTTTTGGGGAAACAATGTTATGTGTTTTGAGTTCGAATTTATAACTATAGACTCTTGTGTTAGTGTGTTGGATGACGTATCCATACACTATGTCTCTGAATTTTACATTATGAATTTATATTTGATAACACTGGTTATAGGAAAAAAATAAATGTTAATTGAATCATATTTCACTAAGTGTGTTCTAATGTCCTTCATGAGTCAATGTCATTTCACTATGTCTGCCATATTGATTTTGCACCATGTTGATCTATTTTAGGATGCCTCTACATGGACAGTCAGCTAGGATTATGATGCATGATCACGAGGATGATCTTCCTAGAGATGATGCATCAGTATAGGGAATAATACTTGAGATAGAATCCCTGGGAGGTGTGCCAGGGATACCACCACCCAGAGATTAGCAGTTACTACATGTGGTATAATTAGAGGATGCATCCAGGTTGAGTGCATTGCATGAGTTTCATAGGCAGTGAACATCTCAGTTAAGTGGTGAGCAAGACCCCCAGTTAGTTGAGGATTGGCTGGAGGTAGTTGCATGTGTCTTCTACCTAGTGAGGATTCCACTAGACTAGATAGCAGTCCTCGCTTCGAGTCTTTTACGTAGATCAGCAGAGATATAATAGAACATAGTGATCCATACGCATGAGGAGATGACCCTCACATTTAGTGGATTTTATTATCTCTTTAGGGAAACATATTTTCACATGATGTTATGATATTTGTGAATTCATGAGATAATTTATCTATAGTATGGTAGCCAGAAAATAGTAGAGTACTCGGTGAGGTTTACAGATCTTTATCACTACTCCATAGATATGGTGTAAGACCTATACATTAATTATATGTCCATAATGGGGGGACTACGCCATGAGATAAGTGAACCCATGATATCCCCTAGCATCTCTACACATTACGGAGTTCGGGATGGATCTCTGCTAGAAGGATGCTTTTTAGCATAGTAGACACCAGTAGTTGGAGCTACCAATGGGCGTTCGGTAGCTGAATCTTCAACTTCATGTAGCCAATAGCTGACATAGGGATCCAAGAGGATCATAAATTTCAAATGATGACACTAGGATACGAGGTTAGCGATATGAGGCTGCAATGGTGTCACAAGTTAGCCAGAGGACAAGATGTGCTACTCATGCAACGGTCAGGGACACAAGGTTCAATATTTACAGACATGATGTTTGGATTATCAGATTATGGTTGAGGGAATGGTGAGGTAGAGCTGAAGGAAGGAACATGGAATCACTCTAGCTAGAAGACATGGTGGAGGAGCTGGATGGGTAGTATGCTATGGAAAGAGATTCAATGTACTACCACGACCACACCCATGTGTCTACCACAAGCACAAAGATCAAGTGGACAGGGGAGAGGAATGCTTTGGGAAATAGAGTCCTATAACCCCATTGTACCAGAGATGATTAGAGTTATGATCTTTGTCTTTTACACTCTACCTATAGTTTTGATAGAAATAGGATTCAATCACTCTTATCTCGTGATCACCATTGTCCAAGACATGGAGATTCTAATAGAACGATTGGCTCAATCCCTACGATTAGTGACCCATATAGATGGAGATTCAATGATCACACACTAGTGGTGACAGTGTTACCTTACTATTGGGGGTGAGATATTTGGTTGGGATCTCATGGTGGTAGTGTCGTGGCCTTATGGCGTTATTCTTTGTATAAAATGGGTTTCCATAGTTTATTCCATGATTAACAATTTTTGACGCATAGTGTGGTGTGTCATTGGAGATGGGACCGTGTTTTCAAATTTTAGGGAAAAATAAAAACCAAGAAACTCTGGATGGACTATTACATAGTACAGTGTATCCATCTACACACCATTTATCTAGCATGACCATTAGTGTAGTGGATGAGATGAATCCCTAGTTTCCTACATTAGTGGATGAGTATGAGGACATCTTTCTTGAAGATGATCCAAGATTACATCCACATATGGAGTTGGAATTTTCCATTGATCAATACCCTATAATGAAATTGATATCAACACCTATATATCGGATGGCTCTAATAAATCTTCATGAGTTACGGGTACAACTGGATGACTTGTAGGGGAAGGGTATCGTAAGACCTAGTGTTTCCCCCTATGAGGCACTAGTTTAATTTTTCCATGTAGGAAGACTTATGCATGACATTATGCGTGGAAATCTGAGTCCTGAAGTAGGAGACGTGAGGATCATGTAAACATTAATGAGGATTGATGACCCCTTCGCTCAGAAAATGGGAGTGAGGTTGTTCTTGAAGATAGACCTCAGATATGGATATCACTAGCTTCGAGTACGAGATGAGGACATCCTGAATATAGCCTCTAGATGTCATTATGACCACTTAGAGTACATAGTAATCCCATTTGGCATGAATAAAACCCCAATATTGTTCATGGGTATCATGAACAATATCTTCCATCCTTACATATATTGGCACATCATGGACATCACTAATGTCAATGTGGTGTACTTGGCATCCAAGGAGGTGCACACAATACACCTAATGAAGGTCCTAGACATAGAATAAGATAACCAAAGTTATTGGAATATCTCAAAGTGTCATTTTTTGATTTAGGCGGTCCACATTATGGGTCACATAATTTTATAGGCTATATTTTCAGTAGATCTAGTGCAAAATGAAGCGATGAATGATCAAGAGTCATCAAAGAGTGTTACTGAGGTGTAGAGTTTTCAAGTTATAGTTGGGTATAATTGGAGGTTTTTTCTGATATTTCTCAGGCAGTCTCACCCTTTATGGCCTTGAAATTGAAGGGGTGAACTTTTTTTTGGATGGTGATGTTCCAACACTCTTTCAGGATATAATGTAGGGATTAATAAGAACCTCAATCCTGATATTACTAAAGGAGGGTATTGAGTACATTGTGTTTTTTGATGCATCAGAGATGTGGCATGATTGTGTTCTAATGTAGGGGAATGTGTTGATTGCTTATGGTTAAAGATAGTTGAGGCATATTTTGAAGGACTACACAACCCATGATCTTGTGAAAGTAATGGTAGTCATCAAATTGAAGATGTTATGAAATTACCTGATGGGAAAACCTTTTAATATCTACACTAACTACAAAAGTATCATGTTTGTATTATCACAGAATGATTTTAATCTGAGATAGAAGAAATTCCTAGACTTCCCCCAAACCATGAAATTTAAATTTTCTTTAATCTTGGGAAGGGGAATGTACTGGTGGATTCTCCCATCATGTGATCCATCTTGCAGTTGGTGAGTGAGGAGTCAGAGTAGTTTTTCGTGTTACAGATATCCTTTAGGGATAAATATAGAAAATTTTATATCCAGTCGATGGTTGTTAACCCTATTCTCTTATATTGAGTCATGGAGGAAAAACTCAAATATAATGAATATGAGACATTACATGATCATAATCCCATAGGGTATTTCCCTAATGAATATTTGAATGTTTGGGTGAATGTCGTTCTCTTAGGAGGAAGTACAATAGTATAAGTGATGTTGTGGGTGAAGGTATTGAAATAATTCCATACATGCTCTTTGGTTGTACATCAACCAGTGGAAAAGATGTGTCAGGACTATTGACATTAGTTCTGGTGTCCATGGGTGATATAGTAAGTGGAAATGTTTTTTATGGTTGCATCACTTGCTAGAATGTGGTGGCTAGGTACCAGGTTTCGGTGGGAATTATCTAAATAATTGGGGTTCTTGAGTTTAATTGAGATTATATATTGAGGGAATTTATGAAGGGTTTAACACACATGTCTAGGATAAAAAATACCATCTGGGAAATCATTCACTAAATCGCCATGTCGGCCAACATTCTACCGATCTATGAGAAGAGATTAGTTGAAGGAATGAGATGCCTCTACATATAGGATTTTGTTTTTATTCATGTAGTTATGTTAATATTATTCTCATATTGTGATGCTCATTTCACATACCTATTTTTGAAGGTATTACTAAAGGGGTTTGGGACTCAGTTGTGCTTGATATGGAATTTCACCCCTAGAAAGATGCCCAAATATAGAGGAAAATATTGTTTCTTGAGAACATGTTGCATTCTTGCATCCTATACTTTGGTTGAAGTTGGGAGGACCATCTTCCACTAGTGGAGTCTGTATATAAAAACAGCTACCACTCCACCATTGGTAAAGAATCGTTCAAATATTTGTACGAAAGACCCTATAGGTTGCCACATTACTGGAAAAACCCAAGGGAGTCAGTACCAATGATTCTTGTGTAGGTATGCTCATCCACTAAGATGTTTTAGATCATCTAGGAGAGGATGATAATAGCAAAATTCTAAAAAAAGTCATAGGCTTCCAGGAGGTAGAGGCCTTTGGAGTTCGAGGAGGGTGACCATGTGTTCTTTCAGGTCTCACATTGAAGGGGACTATCGATATTTGTCTAGGGAGACAAATTATCTCCGAAAAAAACTGTCCCTTTTCAAATTATGGGTAGTGTTAGTGAGGTGATGTACCTCAGAGTTCATCCCTACAGTTTCACCAAGTGCATGATGTATTCTACATGTTGAAGTTAAGGAGGTAGGTGCATGATAAATTACATTCCATAGACTGGGGAGATCTGTACATTGACAATGGGGAGACTTTTCCGAAGTACCTGGTGGACATCGATGATCGAAAGGAGAGGATACTTTGTGGGATATTGATTCCTATGGTGCATGTTTGGTGGTTTCATAGGAATCTACACTAGAGAAGATGGGATCAAGGTTCACATATTCATCCTTAATACCATCACCTTTTGGGTGGATTAGCCTTTTATTTAGATTTCAAGGACATAAATCACTATTGTGGGGAGAATGTGTCTCTGATTTTCCCGAGTTTTATTTTTATAAATCAATTGCAAAAATTACAAAACCTTGTGTTTTGATGACATCATATTATGAAGACCAATATGAAATTAACTATTCATTGAAAATTTTATATTTTTATAGCATGGGTGCATGAATTTTTTGAAAAGTAAAATATCTCTTAAAACAGTGCCTGGATCTGAAATCCAAGGGAACAGTTGAGCTTAGAGTAGTGTCTTTACCGTAGGCACGCCCTAATATTGGTCAGCATGGGTCATCTGTAAAATTTCACTAGGGGAATAATTATAAATAAGATAATTAATTAAAAATTATTTTATTTTGAAATCCTAATAATTCATAAATGGTGACTCAGATTATAAATCTAATATCACCATAGAGTTTTTAAGGATTTTTTTTCTTAGTTGGGGCATAACATTGACATGTGCAGGTTAGCTATAAAGGTTAGTTTTTGTACATGATTGTCATTAAAATATTAAATAAAATATTTTTATTTGGATATTACATGTTGACACATCGGTTGTTTCATTTTTTTAATAAGATATTATAGAATAATTCAGTGTTATCACGATTATACTCGAATTCCCCTCAGGAAAAGATAAGGAAGCTCTCTCTCTGTGATGAATGATGGATGATCGAGGATCAGTGATGACACATACCTTAATTTATCATAAATGATTGATCCAATCCTCAAAGTAGGGTTATGATCTCATTGTGATTTATTTTTCCCTTTATGGAATCAAATAATGAACGCAGACCAACCCACGAGCAGTTTGATCCATTTTTTGGTCATTATTTCAGGATGGATAATTTATTATGGATTAAAGGGAATATATTTTGTTGATTATTATGATATTGTTTTCCATGTGATCCCACTAATATGAATGAATTAAGGTTGAATAAAAAAATCCAAGACCCGTTATTTGGGTGTTCATGAATTTATTCTCTCCCCCCTAAATCTATCATGTTCTTTGTTTATTCATCATACATTCTTCACCCCTAGAAAATCAATGAGAATGATCAATTTTTACACCCACAATCGGCAACACAATGATATGAGATTTATGGCTGTGATCCATGATGACATTTTAGTGATTTATTTAGTGAACAATAGGCAGGTGGTAGCTTATAGTTTAGGGTGAAACGAATAGTGTTGTGCTAGTAGTTTGGCCGGGGGGAAAGGGCAGTGAGAATCCTGGTGGGAGACTGAGTTTCAGGTAGTGTTTAAGCCATTGTCTAGTGGGACTACACCATAGGAGGAGCTCACAGAGGTGAAGAATGCATGTAGAGGATTGGAGCCATTGTGGGAGTTTATGATGAAGGCGATAGTGGGATGTGATCAAATGGAAAAAAATGTGATAGAGGAATCCTTGGGGAAGGGTATGTGACCTAGTTTCTTCCACATTTAACAAAACACCCACGTTGATAGGGAGCGCATGTTCAAGCCATGTTTCTAATGGTCGGGCCACTCTGGTAACCCAGTAAGTTAAACCAAGGATCCTAGCAGTCCGGTCTCATCGGGCTGGGCTAGTTCGGGTTGGCAGAGACTAATTTGGTTGGGTCAGGTTTGCTGAACTGTGTCGGGTCTGGTAGGGGTGCGCTACCATGAATGGTTTAGGGCCAGACCATGCCCTTTCTAATAAATTGGAAATATCATTCAATCTTTGTTTCTATTTTATGTTCATGTTGAGTATTAAAGACCCGTACAACAAGAAAATCTTTTTCAAATTCTCTAAATTAGTTTTTTTGAATGTTGGTTGATGACGTAATGGCTCATGATGTAGGTGCCCCCATAAAATTGTTGTACGAGCGGAATCCTATGGCTGGTTGTGACTATGAGACTTGGGGTACTACTTGACCCATCAATTCTCCATGCTCTATTGAAACACCATGTTATATCAATGCTCCATGTGATATCAACTTTTGATGTGTCATTGAAAATCCATGAGACATCAAAGATTCATGCATCATCGACATCCCAGATGCGATCATTGCTCTAGACACACTTGATGATCTGTGCTCCACTAACATTTCGTGCACCATTACCAATCTGTGTGTCATCTATGCTCCATGTTCTATCGACTCACTGTGAGCCATCGATTCTCTATGCATTACCAAAACATCACATATCATTGAAACTGAGGGATCAATGAACTATAATTGGAAATCCTTCTCTTTGTACAACAGACATGTACCCTTGTGAGATGGCCTTATTCACTGTACATTGTGTTTTTTGCCAATGGTGTACTTCATGTGTTTACGTTTTGGAACACTTCATGTGTTTCCTTTGTGGTATACTTAATGTAATTATTAATTTTATTTTACATAATTGTTTTGGCATGCCTACTGAGTATTATTTTAGCCACCCATGCATGGGCTATGTCTGCACATGTTTTGTTTTGTGCAGATGATCGATGTTTTGGTGGAGTCCTTAGTGGACTAGGGAAAGGTGGTGCTATGAGAAATTCCTAGTAGATGAGGTGTCCATCAGCAACATCCGATGGTTGTTTTTGTACATACCCTTTAGGTAGGGTTTTCTACAAATGTGTTTAAGAAGGTTTTACTTTTCATTTGGATGGTCTTTTATTCATTCCCCATTTACATTTCAGTTTTTTTAATGTCATACAGTATTGTTGTTATCTTAGTGGAACAAATGTTTTTTACTTATTGTCTTTATATTCATCATTTCGGGCTTCGAGATGGCTGTTTTTGTACATGTACTTTGAAAAATATCTCAAATTTTTGGGATATTCCAACTCAGTGCTAGTTTTCAGCCCCTGCCTAATGGAGGTGGGCATAGGGTAGTCACAGAATATTCCCAAAAGAAGGGTCATGATACATTTCATCTTTCATCATCTATTAACAATTTTAGATTTTAACATTTTATAAGCAATAAGAATGTTATCAAATTCATCTAGAGATAAATCGCCCTTATCTTCTAAAGAATAAATTTTATAATTAAACCTATCCAGAAATATTCTCATAAGGTTCTTCAAATTTTTTAAATCATCAATTATATATCTGAATACTCTAATGATACAACCAATTTCATTTACTATGGTGAATTATTCATCAATTTTTTCTTCATATCTAAATCTGATGTCTTCATACATTGAATTCAATATTTGTATCTTTCCATCCTTAACTTTTTTATTCCTGTTGAAAAAACCTTATTTATTGTCCCACTTACTTTTTGATGTTTTTAAACTCATCATGTTCTGATATTCATTTTATAAAAAGAACATTTGAATAATATTTCTAGCCTTTCCAAAAACATCTATGTTTCTCTTATCATCAAAGGTAATTGGGATTATTTCTCAACAGTTGGAAACACAGTAGTAGTAGCATAAATAACATCTATTCCAATAGATAAGAGATAATGAATTGTCTTTTTTTACATCCAAAATAGTTCTTCCATAAAATATAGAAATTAATCTACTTTTTATAGAATTAATATTATCCTTGATATGGAATTTATAAGGGAACCTTCCCCTCTAATACCAATTAACGTTATTAAGGATTTAATAACAACTAGGGGATTTAATCAGTTCTTCACATTTTATATGATTCAAAACATTTGGAAATGTAACCCATGAAACCTATTAAGATCTATTTACTTATCTACATTGGGTGAATAGTTATTCATGAAATAGTAGGAATCAAAGTAATGAAAATAGTATTTACAAGGTCCATCATTTGTATAAGAACCTTCATCCATTCCATAACAACTATCATGGGTTTATAGAAGTCTACTATTTTGATGAATTTAATACAACTAGTTCCAAATCACGTAAGAAAAATTCTATATCCTAATAGAAATTATTATACAGACTCCCCTCAGTTTTTTTTGTTTTATTATAAAATATTTATCCAAAAAATAATAAATAAATTTTTAAAATTGAATCTCAATTTCTTAGTCTGAATCCTCAATCCGATTTGGCAGGATTCAATTATTTCAATACTATGATTATTTATCCAATTTTCTAAATCTAATGAGTGTAGATATAATTATCTTAATTTGAAAGACTCAATATAATAAAATAATTCTTAATCACAAAAACTAAAACTCTTATCAATTACTTAATATGATGTACATCAATTAGAATGACTCAATCTGATTGTCTGAATAGGATCTTCTCAACATGATAATTCTCAATATAGTGAACGAACATTCAACTGTCTAATAATCCTCATGAAATCTTCATATGGGAATAAATCCCACTTGATTTCTTCAATGCTCCACCATATATTCTTTTATGAATGTTCTATAATAAATGAATTATATTATGGATTATTTATAGTTGACTTAGATAGAAAAATTATGAAACATGAAAACATTCCCCACTTCCTTAAATATCAAAATATCCAAAAATACCTCACCATTAAACATCAACTTTGACTTCATCAAACCTCCTTAAATGTTTCTGCAATTTATGAAAAATTTGATATCATATTTTACCTCATCATAAATATTCTGGAATTTTCTTTTTTAGTTTTCTTCATAATCATGTCATTATGATTTCAGTTTCATTCTCAGTGAATCTGAATTTTTTTTCTTTATCAATGAATATGATTTATATTTCTTTCTCATTGAATCTAAATTATCTATCTATATTAGTGAATAAAAGTTAATTTTCATTAAAATGGAGTTCCCATTACAATTAAATTCAAATTATGATGAATTATCCATGATGCACCTTTGAAATTATATGAACCACTCGTACAATTAATCAAAATCATTTATCATGAATGTTTTCATGTTTTTTGAGATTTTTATGGCTAGAAAATCATCCTCCGATTTCTTTTAGAAATTCTGAAATCATTATAACTCTTTAGTTAACATTTTTTTTTCAAAACTCTTCAATAAAAAAAACTTCATCAGTCAATAACATCTTTCATTCTCTAATTATGATAATGACAAACATTAATCAAACCACAATTTTTTCCTCCGAATCTTTTAGATCTGATGAAGTAAATACGATAGAAATGGATCAGATTATTGGATAACCAAAACATTCTTATACCAAATTGTTATTTTTCATTAAACAAAATATCATTCAGAAAAATATTTATCACAAATTTTATTCAAATCATGACATATAGAACTATTGTTCATGTTGTGATTGTTATAAACAATGTTTTCTTTCACTTTTTTGGTAAAATTCAAATGAGTATATTTTTAAAAATGATATGAATAATCCTTTCAAAATAATTTATAAAATGTAAAAATGGAAAAAAATTACCATAGTAAATTTTTTTGTAATGGTAAATAACCTTTTGAGAAAATATTTTTTGAAAATATGATTTTGGAAAAAAAGTATTTTGGACCGATGAGATAAATAATGATTATTTTTTCACAAAAAATATTTTAACAATTATTTTAATTACCGAAGAAAATAATATTATATTATTACATTTAAAATTGATGAATAACATTAGGAGAAGAAAGTTAATGAGAATTAATCAGATTCAGAACATAATATTTCAACAATGGAGACTTAATCATAAACAATCTCAATAAACAATGTGGTTGTATCATAAAACTCTTACCACATGGTGACATTGAATCATAATCTACATGAAACAATAAAAATAAATAAAAATTATTATATCATGAAAAGAATTATTTTAGTGATATGATAATTCAATTGTTTATGATATAATCCTCACAAAATAAGATAGGTACATTGCACCACTTAGGTCTCCAGGAAGGCAATTTGAGGCAAAAATCCCTTACCAATTTGGAAACATTTGAACTGTAAACACCAAAAATGTGAGATAATCAATTAGATATGTAAATAATAATAAATTATTAAATAAAAATATTAAAACAAATCTATTTGATGTATGTACACCAGATAAAATAAACACATGCAGAATATTTCACGTGTGTCATAAAAAATAAAAGTGAAACAAATACTCCTTACTATAAGTATTGTCTTACCTCGTACTTGATAAAACCACTTGGGTAATAAATATAATATTATTATACCTATATTACCGAACCATAATTATATATATATATATCCTAAAATATTTTATTTTACATGTGACTTTTTATTACCCATATGTTAACAATTCCATGATAATGTTACATTTTTGGGAAAAAACTGCTTTGTTTTTCCTATATGTTTTGAATTTATTATTTTCATTCTATTATATTTATTATGGTTCAAAAATACCCTAAATAATTGTAAAAATTAAATAATTATCAAATTTAAAATCAGTTTAACTATTAATACTAATTATGAAATATGGTCTTAACAAATGAAGTATGTTACGATCTTGGAGATGGTAGGTCGTACATACACATGAGTAATATTTCGATTTTTAAATGATTATTATAGAAATGATGTATATAATATAATATAATAAAATAATTATCATAATATATTAAATATAATATTATTTATATAAATATACTTATACATATTATCCATTTTATGTGGTCATTATTGTGGTGTCACATCACTCGTGAAGCCGACAGTCCACACGTACACAAACAACATAATCATCTTTTTCTTACCTAAAGGTAATAAATAAATAAAAAATTATCTTTTAATAATGATAATTATTTCATCAATATAATAATTATATCAATTATGTAATATATATTTATCCTTATAATCTTCCACGTAATGTGTTAGTGAAAATTGATTCACATCACTACAAAAGATGGTGGTCCACCATACAAATTAGTGGTGTTATTGTTTCCCCTATGAAGTTGATATTCAAAAATGTATTTATGTTATAAAGACTATAGAAGAATAAATATGTTAAAATATCATATAAATAAATCCTAGGATATATTTATTCAAAAAAATTGTTTATAATTATAGGAGGTAAGTTTGGAATTGATTATAGATTTAATTTTCTACTAAAATTGGGTTTTACAGTTTAAATAATAGAGGAGAGGTGGTGACCTTTTATAAGTGAGTTGAGTAGCGCATTTGTAAATATTGGAAATGAAAAGGGATTACCCAACATTTTTTCAGGAAAAAAATATCCAAAATAGACTAATTTAGGCCAGTATACATTATATGTTTGATATAAGGTCATTAAATAGATTTCAAAAATGTTTTTAGATCATTATAATAGGTAACTATATAGTTTAACCCTCAGTAATCCCATCATTATGTTAACTGTAATAATTAGTTTTTATTTCATCACAATTCATTTTGGTCAAATATTATGCTGAACATATTAGATAATATAAATTCTTATTATTATAAATATAGAATCCGTTTTCCCAAATATAATTCACTAAATTGGGTGGTTTTTATTTAAAATTAATCTCTTAGATGCCATGAAAAATTTGGGTTTCAAAGATAAAATATTCAAATGATTACTATGTTTTTATATCCACATTAAACCAGAAATTGATTAAAATGATCTAAATTGAATTAATACATATATAATTGAACTTATTATTATATATGAAAATTTTAAAATAAAACCAAAATTAATAAATACACAAACAAAAATCCCATTTTCAATTAAATTTTTTTATTTTTCACTATTCATACTAATTTATACTTTTTAGAAAATTACAAAAATACACCATGTGGTTATTATTACATTATTATTTACAAAATGATTAATATTTTATCACTTATTTTTTAAATCAATTTCAAATTCATTTCAAATATAGGTGATGAAAATGCAAAGAGAAATGTTTGTTTGAGAAAAAACATTTATGTGTAAAATTTTATTTTTCATGTATATTGTCCATAAAAACATAATATGACATCTAATTAGTTTATTTCATATATAATATATGAATTTAATTTAAACCATTCAATGAAATTTATTACTTTAATTTATGTATATAATGAATGTTTTTGGTTTATAAAAATTCTTTCTTTTCATAAAAATAGTTCCTCTGTATTCAAATAATTTTTATTTTTATTTTTAATTAATTAGTCACAAATGAAATATTTCATTATAAAATTTTTAAGCCATATATTTCCATAATTTAGTTAACAGAAAAACAAGGATATAATAATAATATGAAGTATACATTTTTTAAGAGTAAGTCACATGTCATTTATACTCAACATTGTGTGTAACACAAACAAAATAATTGTTGTGTATAGCACAATATAAATATGGTGTTGTGTATAAAATATGGTAAAATAAATATTTCATAATAAAAAAATATTTTAAAGATTAATTTTATTTGAAAAAATATATATTTTAGAATAGCCCTTGGTGTTACATTATAACCCCTTAAAATGAATTTCTCCCTCAAAATTCATGATAGTGGTACAAAAAACTGAGGATGATTCTACCACATTATATTATGAGGTTCCCATATATCTTCCTTGTGAATGTGGTTTCTCTTAAAATCATTAACCGTATAAGTGGAATTTTTTTGTATAACCTTCTTTATTCAATCTAGATTCTCTATTTGTTGGTCATCTTATTAAATATCATTCTATAGTGATATGTTCACTGAGTTGAGTACTTGAAATATATATGGTATGTAAATCCTTATGAGAGAAACATTGAACACATATTGAACCTGAGATATGTTCCGTGGATTTTCCAGGTAATAAGATACTATATTGTTATGATAAATAACTTCACTAAGACTAATATAACTAAAGATTAATATTACTTCATATCATAAACCTAATATTATTTTTATAGTTTTGATTAGATAAATATAACATAAATATCCCAAATATCTTAAATTATACTTTTATTTTAACTTAAAAAAATGTGAATACATTCATAATTCATTCTCTTGAAAAATTGTAATAAAAAACATTACAATAAAACAATATTTTTAAAATATATGCTTCATAAATCATTAAAGAGAACATAGATTATTATATATAATCCATAAATCCAAAAAATGATGAAATATATGTCTATAATAGTACAAAAAAGTTTTTCACTAAATCATTAATCTCTTGTTAAGAAATTAGTATTATCCAATTCACTTTATCAATATTAATTAGCACATTATCCCAGCATTATTATCTCAACATCAAGAATATATTAAGGGTTATCATTAAAAATATATATTTTTTACATGAATATCCTCTTTCAATTAAATCACTTTTATAGTTCATCAACACAATTCAACATATTCTTGAAAATGAGAAATAATGAACATACACTAAACAATTAATTCATAGTTCCTGAATTCTAATACATAAAAACAGCAGTCATTGAACTTCATTTTCAATCCATCAACATGGATTGATCATATTATTCCATAATTCCACATTATATTTATTTTCTATTTTTCTTCTCTTTGTTCTTAACAAAAACAAATTACTTATACAACCTTGATAATTTTATTTAGGAGATATCCCATAGGGAAACTTATTTTCTTAATACATTTAATTTCCACTGTTAAAACACTAATCAATTTAAAATACCATATTAAGACCATTATTCATTATGTTTAATTAACTAATACTTTCATTTTTCATTTTGAAGAATTTTTTTTTTATTCCACACAAAAAATATCATCTTGTCCCTCGAAGGATTTCTAATGATATATTCTTCCCACATTCTGAAAAAATATGAAATTTAATGTTCCTTACATGGTGGTATCAACTACCAAAACTCTCAGAAAACTATATACATATTATATTTGGTGAGTTTGAATGTTTTTTATTCTTCACATTATTAATCGTGCTCCATGATAATTTATTTGGAATAATAAAATTATCATTCCCTCCATGAATCATTCCATTTGGGTTCTCATAAATACACTATCCATAAAATTTCATATTAACATTGTTTTATAGGTTTCCTCTATCAAATAAAACCAAAAATAATTTGGTGAGGAAAAATATTCATTATGTAAAACCACATAGTCCTGAAAAATGACATATATGATGTCAAAATTTTGAACTATCATCTACAATATATTACCCATTATGCTTAACCAAGGTAATACATTGTCAACATCTATTTAAATCCTTCATTATGTTTCATAATGAGTTTTTGAAATTCCAAATCATCGCCTATATGTGTGTAAAAATAGGTATGAGTCAAGGACCATTTTCATTCACTAGGCGGTGATCATGTCAAGATCAAAGCACTCGTTTTGGAGTTATTATCCCTAGTTACCTATTTTCCATATCTATATCTACTTACAATATCTAGAAAAACTTTTTTTTTTGAAATCCACTTTCTCTACCATTTTAGGAAATTATAGGACATTTTCAAATAATTTGAACCATTCTTATACATTTCCATAGAGGCATCACTTTATATATCTTTAGAAAAATACCTAGTGGTCTCACTAAATTTTTTTCCTAGTACATTCTAAAGGATAATTAAATCATCTCTCTAATACCAACTATATAAACCCTTACTTATTATACATTGATATTACATCCTTTTAGAATAATATTTATTGAATTACATGAAAAAATGGACAAGGAATATAATAGTTTGGTGAATTTAGATTAATTTTACAAAATAAATTTAATTCATAAAAGATCTTTAATATCTCCCATAATGATCATACCCTTTATTACTCATAAATAAAATCATTCTTCGTAACACGAGAATGTAAACATAAGAGATGGTGATATTATATGTCCAATAAGGGTAAAAATTTATATACATAAGAATAAAAAGTGAATAAGGGTACGACAACATGAGAATAACATTATAAATACATAACACCAAAATAAAATATCAAAATCATGAGTCATGGAAAAAATATTGGCATTTCATAAGAAATGATTCATATGGAAATATAAGAACAAAAGTCATGAGATAATAAAATTTGTATAAGACATTTAATTGTATAAAACACTGAACCATATAAAATATTATGTCATGGATATCTAAAAAGACATTAATAACATGTGAGTATAGGGATAAACATACATATAACTACTCTAGGATTCAAATGACCACTCATGTACCCTATTGTTTTAGGATTATGATAACCTCCCATGTAACATATTATTTCTAGTTTTGTATTACCTCATGTGTACACTCTTATTTAACGATTTTGATAGTCTCCCATACACACTCTTGTTTCAAGTTTTCTATGATCTACCATATTCCCATTGAACTCATATAGAACTAATCATTATCAAATTTATTGGAAGGATATATAACCCCCCATCCAAAAATAAAGATAAAAAAAAAGTGAACACGAATATCATAAAACATTCATTATATTAGAATCCAAGAAATGAAATGGGTTTCATAATAATTTTGTCATAGCATATCTTATGGAAAATAAATATGATTCATGATCATTTCATCAAAGCATAACCTGTGGTAAAATAAGTGGGTTTCATAATAATTTTACTATGGTATAACCCATGGAAGAGAAATGAGTTTCATAAACACCATATTATCAATAAAATACCATTCATGGAATGAATAAGATGTAATAATTTGATTATATCCACAATAAAGAAGAACTAACCACACATTATTTCTTCTATGATGGAGAAAAATCTTTAAATGGAACATGGAACTTTTCTTGGGGAAGATAGCTTATCATTGAAAATAATTTTCTAAAACTAAAACTAATTTTTTTTTGAAATATATTTTTTGGAAATAACCTTGAAATCCTGTAATTGATTGTTTAAAAATAACTAAAACTAGTTTTTGAGGAAAAAAATATTAACTCAAAAATTAGTTTTTTAAAAAATAATTAAAAATTATTTTTATTTAAAAATCATTGATGTACAAATTATTCAAACATTAATGAAAGAAAACTCATAGAAAATTAATTTTAAATATTTTTATGAATTATTGAAATTGATTAGTATTCCTGAAAGTGGGTAATAGCATTCATTCTATTCATGTTAACTAAAATCAACATTTTCATAAATTCAATAAAATCATAATTTTTTACATTTTCAATAAAATCCAAAAATTATTATCATTAAAAATGACCTGATGAGTTCTTATAATTTATTTAAAAATTTAAAAATGGAAAATAATTTTTTTAATATTTTTTTAAATGTTTAAAATATTTTCAATTCTTTTTGATAATATATTATTTTGGAAGAATAATATTTTTTAACTAATGAGATAAATAAAGACAATTTTTCTTAAATTATTTCTCTAAATTATTTTATATACCAAATAGTAGAAAAAAGTAACTATTTCATTATAATATAAAAATATACCATAAGGGTAGAAAATTATTTATAATTACTTATTGTTTGATCATATTATTTTAACTTTTGAGATTTAATTACAAATTATCATTATAAATGATGAGATTGTAACATTAAATTCTTACCACATTGTGAAATTTTAATTATAATACCAATGAAATAAAAAACATAAATGAAACATATAATATCATTTAAATAATGAGATTCATGATATATCATGTCATATAGATATTATATACAACTCATAAAAGTATATTGTTGCATAACATAACATAGGTCTCCAAGAAGGTAATTTGAGAAAACAATTCATTACCACTTTGGTATCTTTTGAATTATAAACCCCAAGAAAGAGAGGATATAAAATGTATATGTTAATAAATATAATTTTAATTAGAACTATTATAATATATATTAATTGATCTTATATAAACCACATAAAAATTGTACGGAATATGGCATGTTCCCTAATGAAAAATATAGGTGAGATGGAAACCAATTACGATAAGTCTCGGCATACTTTGTAATAATTAGAACCTCCAATATAATATAAATAATTTTTTTACATATATTAATGATCCATAATTATATAAATCGTCTCATATATTATTTAATTGTTTCATTCTTTACATTTTTATTAACAATTCCATGCTAATATCATTTTTTGAGAAATTGATGCATTATTTTTGGTATATGTTTTGACATATTTTTTATAGTCCTGTTAATTTTAAAATGTTTTTATAATTTAAAGAATATAAATATGGAAATAATTATCATATTTATACATCAGTTATACATTTATTAAAAATTTAAAAAATAATTTTTTTGAAATAAAGTGTGTTACGCTCATGGAGACGGCAGGTCATATGTATGCAAGAGTAATGTTTCCATTTTTTTACCAATATTTATGGAAAGAGGTAGGAATCATATTATCATTAAAAATGGTAATTATAACATAAATAATTTATTAATAAATTAAATATACTTTTACATATCTTCAATGTGGATTGGTGATTAAAAGGGAGTCACATCTCTTAGTGAAGGTGATAGTCCGCATGTACATGGATGATGTTATTATCTTTCAATGAATGAAATAGTCAAAAATTAAATGATATATTATAATTTATGAATTATAAATAATTGGTTAATATAAATATTATAAACATTATATAATATATATGTTCCCTTGACAAAATGTATGTAATGAATTAATGCAACCATAACAGCATCGCTTCGTGAGGTGGTAATCCTCCAAACACATAGGCGACATTATCGTATTAAATAAAGAATGGAAATTAATAAATATATATGTGTGATTTGATAAATAAATAGGTATAATTATATTAAAAATATCATATATATTATTTATATACATAATCAATCCCATCCATGATTGGTGGTAATGGATAAATGCTTGACATCATTATCTGAGGCGGTAATGTGTCGTACTCACAAGTGATGATTTTGTAACCCATTTAATGAAAGTGGGTATTTTTTTAGATCAAGAACATAAAAAAATTTCTTAGTGTACGAAATATACTATGGTTATTATATCATTATGGTTTTATAATAATTTGATGAGGTGAAGTTATAAATAATACAAAAACACCCATTGAAAAATATTGCCTCTTCTTTGGGTAACATCCTTATCTTTGCAGAAAAAGCCTTCCGACGAAGGATTTATTAAAAAAATAAAGATTATAGGATGATATTATGGAATTTGGTATGTTTTTATAACAGGTATTGATCGAAAAAAAGTTATTATATATTAAAAATAGATTAGAGAGGTTGGAATTTTATAGCTGAGGTGTGCAGAAAATCTTAATTGTTTGGAAGAAAAACATTTATCCATTTTCTAAACATGAAATAGGATTAAAATGGTTTATTATCCATTATTGTACATTATATGGTCTCAAAATGTCTATAAGATATATTATTTAAAATTTTTATGTTATTTTCACCCTTATCTAGTTTGGTCAGCCACATAATATAATCATTTTTACCATACCCACTATAATTAGTATTTTGTTGTTATCAATATTAGTTTTCATCACATAAATTGTTGAAATTATTAGATAATATAAAATAATATAATTAAAAATTTTGATCCACTTTTTCCAATTTCAATTCAACGAATTTGAAAATTAACATTTAATATTCATCTCATAGACAAGATAATAAAATAGGTTTTAAAAGAGAAAATGGTCAAAAGTTTTCAATGTTTTTATATACAATTTCAAAATGAAATTGATTCCAATGAACTAAATATTATTAATATAAATATAATATTACTTGATATATTTTAAATCTAATTGATAATGTAATTTTACATTATAAATAATTTAAACGAAAATGATGTTTTCAATTAAAATATATTATATTTCACTATTTAACAAAAAAACTATTATCTTTATAATATTTAAAAAAATTAACTGTAAAATAATTAAGAAAATATTAATTAAAAAATTAAATATAATATATCATACAATTTTACCAATAGTTTAAATAATAATTATTAATATAAGTGAAAAAAATATGATAAAATTACTTTGTGGATTTGTTCTTATCTCTTGTCTGAAAAACACCTAACACTAATGTTAACAATGTTATTAAATATATAATATAAAATTTTTAGTAAAATAATTCACAAAAAGTTATATTTTAATTTATGACGATTAAACATGTCTGTACTCCTAGAAATAGTATTTTTTAGAAAATTATTTCATTTATTTTCAAATAGTTTTTATTTTAATTTTTAATTAATTCACATAAAAATAATTAATTATATATACATGTGTAAATCATATACTTTTATAATTTATTTAATATAATGGATAAGTGATAAAAATCATATTAAATAATAATTTTTTAATTGAAAAGCACATTTTTTAAACTATGTGTTACATTTCATAAAAGACAAACAAAATTTTTTTATTAACAAAATCTAAAAATTATATTACATATGAAACAAAATATTAAAAAGATCAAATTTATTTGAAAAAAATAATTTCAAAAAATCACAGTGTTTTACATGATGGTTATATAATTAATTTCAATCTCACAGCTGAAATAACATTAAAAATAATTTATAAGTTAGAAATAAAACTGTGTACTTGTTTTAGCATTGGAATAATCCATCCTCACACCAAATGAATTTTTATCATATACTAGCCCATTATATACCAGATCATAATGATCATCTTGTTGTAAAAATCCTATAATAAAAGTCTATTATGATTATACCAACTCAACTAGTCTACATTTTTATCTAAACTTCATTAAAAAAAAACTACCGATAATCTAGTCAACCCCCTATAGAGGGAACTGTCAATATCTGATTTATATAAATCAGCTATATTTCCATATTTGAAAACATATAAAATGATATAACACACTATTTCAATCCATTATAAATAACTAGATGGTAAAGAACATATTGAACTACTGGTATGTAATCATCTAATCACATTTATGTGGAAATTTTTTGGATAATATGATAACCATCATTATACCATTTTCAATGATCATTAACATTTATGAATATTGTGTTAAAGAGAAAATATGATCATGAATTTCATTATCACATTTTTAGGGATAATTTTTTTAAAAAACCCCCCTTTACATTCTTTTCAGGGTTAGGGGTATTACAAGGATGTATAACGTTGTTCCTAAATAGGGTGAAGTGTTTTTCGCCCATTTTAGGTTAAGAAAATAATGGTGGTAGAAATGGTTATAGTTATAGTGAGGCCCATTAAATATTTATAGACTATGTAATCAGGTATTTAGAGGTTTTAATACCCAAGGAGTGAAACTCTTATGGAAAAGGGTGTTTTGTAGGGAGAACATATCTATATAAAATACAAATGTTCTCCACACTCAGTGTTGAAAATGTGTTCCCTATTGATGTCATTGGGCTTTTTCCATTTTTTGTGACTGGATAGTTATGCCTATGAGCATCCATTTTGGTGGACCATAAACATGGAGTGCATACCTATGAGAAATATATACCATTGAAATGATCAGTATCTTCTACATGGTGGCTCATCAAACTGACATCATATTCCATGATGTGGGGTAGAAACGATGAGGATAGTCCTTCAACCCCATTTTCCTACCTTTTTTTGAGTTTAAATAGATAGGTTATTTCCACTATGCTATGGTGAGAAGGCAAGGTGGTCATATGATGATAAGAAAAACATCATCAAAATTTTGGTTCATGTCAGGGTGTCAATAAAAAATACATAATATTTCATCAAAAAGTGTGTGAGGTTTTGGGGGATGTAGTTATTTATAATTATAGTAAAATTAGATATGAAATTTACCTGATGCATTATAGCTATGGATGATGTCATCATTCCACTGTAGAGTCCTACTAGGATTTCTATATAAACTGGGTGTCATATATCATATAGTGTGAAATTTTTCCCTTCATTCCAACGTCAACCATAGACCCCTTATCACTCCTCATTTTTTATCATAAGGGTATAAACCACTTGGTTTATAATATCAAACTATATAGAATCAATTTACTCTCTTCTCCACATTAATTTCCCCTAAATTTATGATTTCAATATAAAAATTTAGTAAAGTATTGCTTCATCAGTTTTGTTATGTTATGTGTGTGTTTTTTGTGGTGGATTGATATAGATAGGATTTGATTGGGTCTCTTTTGTGATTAGAGCCATTTGATTCCCTATTATTCTATACCTGTAATGTAATTTGGTCCTAGATTCATATCATGTTGGTGGATTCATAGATATATATATATTTTATTTAAGGTATTGTGTATATATATATATTAACTTCAATATGATAAAGGTATAAGTTAACCTAATGGAGATAAAAATAAAGAATTTAAGAATATAGTTACATTTTTTGGGTGGTGTGATTATAGTAATTTTATTATTTTCTCTCAATGGTTTAATCAAGTGGTTTTCTCTATAGTTTGATTTATCATTTCTGTTATTTTCATTTTTTTCTATAATATTTAATATTTTAAATTGGTAAAACAACATAATTTGTGTATGTAAATATTATTTATGAATGTTTTATATGAAATTATTAAACTATGTTTTTTAAAAATAAGTAGTAAAAAAATTATGTATGGTTATTTAATTTTATATCTTCCTATTGAAATTATGTTAACATTTTCTACATATTTGGGTGGGAGAGAAAAGGTGAGTTAGGTATGTGGGACACTAGATTTTGGAACCACATTGGTTTCTAATGTATATTTAATAGGAATTAGTATGCTCCTTTATCAATTTAACAAGATATTTCATAGATGATCCTACTATATATAGATATAGGTATTATCATATATATATATATATTGGAATTATTATTTTTTGTATGAAGGAGATAGTTAGTGATTTATATGGCATTACTAGATCACATTGGTTGTTCAAGAGCCACTGGATTTCATGTTCACTTCCAAGGCATTATTCTTGGTACTTCCATTCATTTATTCATTTTATGATATTAAATTCATCTATTGGGATAATTAATCTATTTAATTATATGATAGTGTTTATTATAGGATAATAAAATTTATTTGGTTTAAAATTATATTATATATCTTCCTATTTCTACACATTATTTATTATTAGTGCTACGTGACTATACATTTCCTTTTAGTGGGGGTCTTCGGGGGTCATCTCCATTGTCACTACAAACCATGGATGGGTACGAATTAATCGGTGGAGGTGTCATGAAGGAGTCAAATAAATGATTATGGTTTAATGATAGTGTTGTGATTGGGGATATGAACTGTTGATGATTTCATGGGTGGTTGGGAATCAATATCAACTAGACATATGATGAGAAGTTATCAATGAAATCTAGCTCGGACATGCGATTTCATCATCCCCTATGATCCAAATCTTGGAAAATATGTTTACTATAATTATCAATGGAATTGTTTGTTCTTACCAGACAGTGACATAGGTAATGATCACACATCTTTATTTCATATCTCCAATTATCTAATTCATAATATAATTGGAATTGGGATTAATCTTAAATTATTAAACTATAGTATTCAATTTTCTACATTTGGGATTCCCTAAAAGTTTTATATTTTGAATGTATTGATTCATGTATGTATACCTTCCTACTATGTGGTAATTATGTCTATATGGATGAACCAGTAACTCATTGCAGTGTTGAGATCGATGATGATTACAATGATACTTATAGGATGTCCCTTTGAGAGTTACAACACCTGTGTCTATATTTATGATTGATCAATATCAAATAAGTAGACAAACACTTTGTTGGAATAGTTAGAGATTTTATAGAGTCTGTAACTTCCCATACATGGATATTAAATATTTTTCTGATGATTATTCAATACACTAGACAAACACACACCGAAATATGGTAATAGTTTGTTATCGTTGAAGACTATGTACACGATATTAATTTCTAGAAAAAATTCATAAATTTTTTCCACAATGTTCTATCCAATTAGTAGTTATTATAAAAATACTCTACATAAAACCCTTCTTCAAAACCTAGTGATATTAAGCATAAGAAATGGAAAGATCAGATGCTCAATAATGGTACAAATGTAAGATATGTAATCATAAAATGAAAATAAGTGTAAGGGAAGATGTGAATGACATTTGAAAATCAAAACCTACATATAAATGGTCATAATATTTACTCATGGAATAAATTTTGGTAGTTCATAAGACATGAATTAGAATGGAATCAATGAACATGATACAATAGATTATAACATTGGGAGAAGACACAGATTTGTAGAATATATATAATCATAGAAAAATATTATATCAATGATATCCACCATGGAATTAAAAACATGAAACCCTTTGGCTAACCTTCTGTTCACCGACATTATTCTTGGTTTAACGACAAGTGTACCCTATTTCTCAGGATTACTATAAACATCAGTGTACCAACATTTTCGGACATTGGATAATAACTAATGACTCTTTATTTAGGATTGGTCTAACTCTCTATGGACCCCCTTTTTGGCATGGGATAACAACCCATGTAACCTTGGAGATGAAAAAACAAATATCATTACCCAATTAATTATAGGGAGATAGAGGCCCTACCCTTCACATATTTTAAATCATACAAATGTGTTCTAAAATATCATAAAACATTCATCATATAATAACGAATTAAATGAAGTTTTTACATTGAAATTTAAACTAATCATAATCAATATAAAATAGATAGGTTTCAAAAAAAATCATCATATCATAACATTTATAAAATGAACCCAGTTAATAATAATTTTATTATTTTAAATGTTGTGGACGTGAGATGTGTTTCAATAACATCATTTCATCAAAAAAATAAACCATTCATAGAAATAACAAGAATGATATCATTGGATATTAACCATATAAATAATATGTAACATCACAAGATTCCCTATTAAATTTATATATTTTTTAATGATCACATGGAACATTTTATTTAGATAAAAACATTCTATTAAAAGTAAAATTTTAAAACCAAAAACCATTTTGGGAAAACATTTTATCAAAAAAAAAACAAAACATATAAAGTATTATATAAAATTAATTTAAATTAATTCATACTGAAAATGTACATAAACATTTTAAACATGTTTTAAAACATAAATCATTTTGAAAACATTTTATGAAAACAAAGTGTTTGGAATAAATGGATGTTCCACTGAAAGGAGTAGTTTTTCATAAATAATTATTTTTAAAACTATGGAGTACATGATGAGAGGAAAATGAATGCATGTAATATATTCATGTGATATAACCATACAATGATAAATTTCATGAGTTTATTGAGATATTTAACTTAAAATTATATCATTATAAACATATTTATCAAAACACATGATAAATGAGGATATTATAACAAAAAACTATTAACAATTTGATAACATTGAATTATAAGATGTTTCTAAAGAAAAATGGTAAGTGTATATAATGTTAAACATAGTATAAATATAATATATAAGCAATAAATACATTATTATTTCCATCTATGAGAGGTGGTAATGGAAAAATGAATTACATTAGTCCGTGAGGTGATATTAATTTTCTTTAATGAAGGATGATTTTAGAACACATTTTGTGCAAGTGAATATGGATGTATGTCATTAAATTAAAATAAAAAAATCTATGTACATTTAATATACTATGTTTGTTATATACAATGGTATAATAATAATTTATGGTGGTGGAAGAAGAAATTAAAAAATTCTCATTGAAGAATGTTACTTATTTTTTGAGTATGCACTTTAGGTTATCACGAAATCCCATACATTGATGGATTTGGGTCAAAACCAAGGCTTCTAGGATGATTAGCAGTATGTTAGGAAGTGATTGTGGTAGTTTTGGTTTTGAAAAAGAGAATAAGATGTGTGAATAAGTTAATAGAGTGAGTTCCCTTTTATAATTAAGGGGTTGATTTTTTTTGTAAAAAACAAAATGTATTTAGTATTGTGAGGTCACTCTTTCCTACTATTCCTTCAAAAAAGGTTAATAATTTATTGAATGAAGTTTATAGTTGAGAATAAACACCCAACACTAAAATGAAACGTAACACCCATTGTTTTTATAATTTTTTTTGAATAAAATAAATTTCATTGATGGATTTCATTTCACTCTACAACGATTTAAGATTGTGTTATAAAAAAACTATGTTATGATTGTGAGACGTGAAACACTATATTCACCTATATTACACATGAAATTGAGTTTTAACAAAAATAGTGTTACGTTATCAATACCGTCATTTGAATGAAATATTTATAAC
Organism: Viscum album; assembly: GCA_963277665.1. NCBI lineage: Eukaryota > Viridiplantae > Streptophyta > Magnoliopsida > Santalales > Viscaceae > Viscum > Viscum album. The sequence goes on along the minus strand of OY728155.1, from coordinate 1,345,387,925 downwards.
CAATATGTTAAACATTTTAATATTATTTTTAATAACAACTATCTAAATATCATTTATAATTGTTTTATATAATGAAAACATATTATAATTTTTAATAAAAAAATTATATGATTTGAAAATACTATTTCCTAAAAAACTATTTTTATGTCCTTATATGATCAATAATAATATTTATTATTGACACCATTAGAAATATAATTTTAAAAAAATGTTTCTTTTTTTATTATATATAAAAATTATATTATGGTAAATTATTGTGATTTTTTTGAAATATTTTATTTTGTGATGAATAGTTAAAAATACTGAATTTTAATTGAAAATTTCACTTTCATATAATTCATTTTTATAGTTAAATTATATTTTAAGCTTTTTTTAATGAATAATTAGTTAAATAAAACCGTAGTTAATATATTTTAGGTTATTATATTCAATTTCAATTAGAAATTGGATATAGAAACATATCATCCTTTTGAACATTCACTTTAGAAAAATATTGTTTCATCTCTTTTGTGGGATTAATTTTATATTAATTTCATCTATATATTTGAATTGAATATTGATAATAGATTCCATATTTTTAATCATCAAAATTTATAATTTCTAACAAGGACATCTTAATATTTTAATAAAAATTATTTGTGAAAATTATTAAAATTAATAATGACGATTATGAGAAAAACAAGTTTATCAAGGGAATAAAATTTAAACATATAAATAACATTACCAAAAAAATTTATAAAACCAATTATATACACATATTTATAAACTATACATTCTAGGATAGATATTGGTTTGTTATTGGAGATAATATATTTGTGAAAATAGTGTTTGGTTTTTACTCATTCAAATATTTACAAGATTACCACTCACATCCCATATAAAAGGAAACCCCTATTCTCCACTCCTAAAACCATAAAAACCCATTAGTATAGTAAAAAAATTCTAAATAACATCCAAACATCCCTACTATCAACCTAGAAGCCATAATTCTAGCATAACTCCAATCAAGGATTTCTTTTGGTGCAAACCAAGAATAGATACCTGAATAAGTGGCAACGTTCAAAACAATGTTATTGTTTTATTTATTCCACAATAAACTTTAATTTTTTATATAATAATTATATAATGACATAAATAACTTAAACATAATATGATGTTTTTATATTAAGGATGAAACCTAAAACCACACACACATCCATAAAATCTATTATGAAATCATCATTTATGAGTATGACAGACTACATCCTCATGAACTGATGTTGTTCGTTTTTTCATTTCCACCTATCATGGTTGGGAATAATGATGTCAATACTATTTATATTTGATATTTTTTAATTTTTTACTTCTTTGTAATTTTTATATCACATGAACCATCATGTTTTCCATTTTCATGGAATTTGATCACGTCGATCACGTGTATGACGGATTACCACCACATAGAGAAATGTAATTAATTTAGGATTTACATGGAAAATATTAATGGTGAGGTTAATAAAAATTTATAATATATATTAAAAAATATATCTTGAATGATAATATTTCCTATACATTTCTTTATTTGAATCCGATAAGAAAATGGAATCAACGTTAATGTGTATGTATGACTTTTCATCTCCCTAAACAATGCATTTCATTTCCAATTTCTATATTATATAGATTATTTTAAATAAATATATAATAAATAAATATGGTATTAATATATTTGTTATAATTATTTATATTATTAAATAACTATTATAGTATGAGGAAAAAAATCAACAAATCAAATCATATACGAAAAAAATTGTTATTACCCGAAATGTAATGTTAATGAGAAATTGTAAATAAATAGGTAAAAATGTCATATTATAATAATATATGGTATGATATAACTAATTATATTTATTAATTAGATATATAATAGACATTTATTTAACATATATGTTGATTTATTGAGTACAACTATTGTCAATACTTAAGGTAAGGTATTTTTGTCTCACTTTCATTTTCTATGAGACACAATCAATGTTCACCAACCATTTAATGTATGTGGTGTGTATAATGATGAATGATTTTTTTATTATGATTATAATGAGAATTACTGGGATTTAACTATATAATTGTGGATATATCATTCATGGTTTTATCGTTCATAATTAACAAATGTTTTTTGGAGATTTTATCTTAAATTTCCTTCTTTGAGATGAATGTTATGTTATACACCAATAATCATCCAAGAAGAGTATATAAATACACATTGACATGATATATCATGAACTTATTCATCCTAATGATATTTTTAGTTTCATTTTATGTTATTCTTTCGTGGGGTTTATTATTCCATGTTACGAAAATTGTAAGAGTTTATTGCTATAATCTCTTACTTTTTCCTGAGTATATTATGATTATGTATCAATTGAAAAAATATTTTGATCAATATATAAGTAAATATCATGAATTATATTATACTTTGGTAATTTGTGATATCTTTATGTAATGGTCCCATTTTCTAACTATTTTCTGCATAAAATTATTAATAAAATGTTTTTAATAAAATATTATATTATTTCCATCTTCATTTTGAAATATTTTTTCATTAAAAACATTATTTTCTAAAAACTATTTAGAAATTTATTTCAATAGTAATTAAATTTAGTTTCCATGGAAAATGGTTTTTAAAATGTTTTATTTTATATAATCTTTTTAAAACGTTTTTCAAATAATCCATTATAAGTTTTCAAGGATATTTTTATTGAAAACTATTTTTCAAAATTATTTTATGTTTTTAAAAGAATTTATTCAAACTAGAAAATATATTTTAATCAAAAATAGTTTTTAAATATTATTTCAAAAAGTATTTTCCGTCTTAGATGAAATTTGACGATGTTAATTATTATTTATTGAGGATCCGATCTTAGGGAACCATACATATTATTTCTCTAAATTGTTTATTTTTTATGACAAGATGTTTATCAAACAAATTTCTCTTACATGGGTTATATTCTTATGAAACCAGCTTCATTTCAAGGTTTATTCTATGACTAAATGATTATAAAACCTATCTATTTTCTAAAATTTAAGATACAATTAATTTCTTATGATACCCATTTCATTTCATCAGCAATAATATAATGAAGTTTTATGATCTTTTTGAACACACATATATATGATTTCATTATGAGAACAGCGTGACCTATATATTGATCTATTGAAGTGGGTAATGATTTATAAATCTCATGAGACAGATATGGCTAGAATGGAGAGTGAACGCAGTACAATAATAGAGGTCTAAAATGAGGATTGAAATTGATACTATAATATAGGGATGGAACGTGGATTGAACATGGTAAAATAATGGAATTTCCATACTGTGATGGTATTGGAAGTGATCCTTCACAAATATAGAAATGATTTGTAATGTTTTTTTATATTCCAAAAAATAATGTCTTATGACAATGTTATGGTATCATGGATCAGATTCCATGATTCCCTTATAATAAATGTCTTATGAGCTAACATTCTTTATTCCATGAATCATGATTATGATCTCTGATATGCTGGGTATGGTTTTTAAATCCTATTCTCTAGTTTTTATATCATTGTGTTCATGTTATTCATACATATCTCTATCAGTTTACCATATTGTTCATCTATGATCACCCATTATTATGTTTCCTTTTTCCAATTTGTGAATATTTTTATTTTGTAAGATTTTTATAAGAAGGGTACTTGTTATGGATGACATAGTGGGAGAAGATGTAGCTCACTTATTTACTAGAGTTTAGGTTTACAAGTTTACAAAGGCAGTATACTAATATGTAATTTTTGTTTGTGTTTGTGAAATTTAATAAATATTCTAAAAAAATTATATCATTTCTATGTAAGAAAATCTAGGGTCACTATAGTAGGTATCAATATAAATTTTTAGAAATCCATTGGAATATAGGATGTGAAAGACATAGTTAGATCCCTAATGGCATGTCTGAGGATAACTATAAGGATGATCCCACCAATAAGATAGTGTCCTAGAATTTTGGTGAAGGATTGAGTGAGTTGTTTCAGAGAAATACATACCTATATATATACTAAATGTGGATGTTTCACAACCAAAAATATAATATGGTGTAATAACCGTGAGAACATTATATTGAGAATGACTTGATCAATAATTGGTTCATGGTAATGGTACATTATGCACATCTGGTTTGATTCTCCAGGATGATAATCTATTAAAATTAACACACTATTTTTAACAATAATGAGTAATTTAAATAGAATATGTTTATAAATGGACTAAGATAATCCCAAGGTATCATTTATTAATTAAGGCACCATAATTTAGTCATCCAATAAATGTTTTTTTCATGATTATGTGGTTTCCTACTATGAAAATTGTTTCTCAATATATTATTTTTGATATTTCTCAATTTATATAATGAAAAGGAACCTTGTTAATGAGATTGATATAATAAATAAAATTATGTTAATCTTTATAATCCAAATAATATTGGATCAAGAATGAAAATTCTAATTTTTTTTGTCACACATCATTCTCAAAGTAGAAATCATGTTGGAGTAAAAAAATGTGAAATCGAGGGAATTTTTTTTATTCCATCATGAGAAAACATACACCTAATATTATTCTGTCTTCTGATATAACAAAAAGTCTTAACATAAATAGTCATTATATCATTTTTTGTGTAATTATTAATACATCAATCAAACTGACACCCAAATACAATATTAGTTTACTGCATTTAGAAACATGGAAATGTAAAAATTGATACATGAGTGAGATAAATTATCTCTCACTAGGTTCTATATGAGTATGACCCATATTAGACATATATTACATAAAATATAGCTTTATAACTAGTGGAAGGAAATATAAAAATGGGTGAGATTAGAACCTTTGTAAGGTTAAACAAGGGATATATGTTAGCACACACATTAGCATAAGGGTATGAGAACATGGTACTAAAATTATAATATCATAACCTGTATAAAAAAGATCATAAACATGAATAACTTCATAAAGGATATAATTTCATTGGGTATAAATAATAAGGAAATAAATATCATAATATATGAAAGTATAAAATAGTAGTAAGACAAGGACTTGTGGCATAAACAAAAACATGTAATATTATTAACTATAAGTCACGATGCATTTCTAGATATTATCTAGGAATTTCATAGGGTAAAAAACTTATAAGAGGGAACCACCACCATCCCTATACATAGTCCATTCCTTTAAGTTATCATGTTTCCCAATATTCCCATAGTGGATTGGGTTTCCCCATCTTCCAAAATAGATCGAGCATGTGGACATGATTTTAATAATTATATCATTAGATATAAATCAAGACCCACTGAATTGTAGGGATATATAGGTCCCACTGATCACAATATAAAATTAATCAAAAAAATTCTATAGGATAATAAAACATGAATCGTATCATGGCCCACAAAAAAAGACAGGATTCATAAACATCATATCACAACCCGTGAAATTGAATGGTTATCATAAATATTTCAACATATCATTACCATTGAAAATGTTATAGGAATCATAATCATTAAATCGTAGAATAACTCATGAGAATAATCAGGTTTCAAGTGCATATAACTTGTAGAAGTGAAATAGGTGTCATAAACATCATTCTATCAAAACATAAACCATTAACGAATGAATATTACTGGTATTCTTGGATCATATCATTAAAAAAATAATACACTATAACAAAGTACTTCATATAATATGGATAAGTATTTTTAAATATCACCTTAAAAATTTCTTAATGAAGATATATTTTCCTTTAAAATATTTTTTTTAAATTCATTATAAATCATTCACTTTAATAAGAAGATATAAAATATTATTTAGAACACATCTCAAAAAATAAAATATTTTCCACTATGAAATTAAAATAGTTTAAAAAAGGATTTTGAAAACATTTTTCCTTCTAAAATGACATTGAAAATTTATAAAATAAGCTAAAAAATATATTGGAAACATTTTTATTTGAAAACACTATGAAAACTAATAATGAAATCATTAAAAAAATTAAATAACAATTCCTCAATGATACATTGAAAACATAATAATAAAGCTTGAAATCATTTTAAACCCCGTTTAAAAAAATTTATTTAAAAATAAATAAATAATGTTTGAAATCATAAAAATACTTTTCTTGGATAATAACATTTTGAAAACCTATAAAAGAATATTTCAAATCGATTTAAAACACATTTTAATTAGAAATAATTTTTGAAAAAACTTATCTTTCAAACCAAATTTAAATTCATAAAATTAAAATAATATTAGCGAATAAATTTCTTTAAAAATAATATTTCAAACTTATTAAGGAATATTTTATGAAATTATAGTCTTAAAAGAGGGTAATTCCATACGTTCAGAACATTCCTTTTGTACCATAATATGTTTATACAAATTCCTTTATCAAAAAATGACAAGAAGATTACATTTAAAAGTGTTTTGTGAAAATGTAAAAAATTAAAAAAAATCATTTTTAATAGTAAAAAATATTGAAATTTTTTTTGGGATACACTTTTTTGAAAGTACATAGTTTTCTGACCAAAATGAGAAATAATGTTCTATTTTCATAGAAACATCTTATTGACTATCTTATGTAACAAAGAGTGGTAGAATTATAATAAAAAGTGAATAAATAATTAATATACACAGTATAATAAAATTCAAGAGTTATCTTTAGATATGGATAATAACATTTCGTTAATGGGAGAATAATCATAAGTAATCTTGAAAAACAGTGAGATTGTTTAAATAAATTCATTCAACATAGTAACTTTAAATTATACTACCAATGTAAGATAAGGAAATTAAATGAACAATATAATAAAAATTATACAAATAATATAATGATATAACATTTCAAATGTAATTATATACACCGTGTAATATAATATTAGTGTATAATATGATATGTGTCCAAAACATGGAAAATATAAAAAGAATTACAATACTGATTTGGTATATTAGGAAAGGTAAACCCCCGCAAAATAAATATAAAAAAAGGAAATGTTAATACCCCTAATTTTATATATATTAATCCTATAATACCTCTATGGGAAGTAAGAAAACCACATATAACAATTAGATAGTGAACATAGGTTGTGTCTGTTGGAAAATAAAAGTTAGATGAGAAAACCCTTACTATATGGGTAACATTTGTATCATGATTCTTGTGAAATAATAAAATAAATTAAATATTTCAATATCATTAACTAAATTAAATTATTTTTATAAAATTTAATAAGATAGTATATAAACCACAACAAAAATAATGGAGTTTCAATTATGGCATGTTTCTCATAGAAATAAAATGTGTGATAAAATTGCCTTGCCTTATGTCTTGAATTTCTTCGCACATGATAAAAAATAATGTATTATATATATATATATATATATTACAAATATACCATAGAACCAAATTATAAAATTTCATAAAATATATTATTTGGATATGACTTTATATTACCTATTTATTAATTACTCCATGTTAATATTTTCTTTCAGATAATATCTACTTTGTTTTTTATATATGTTTTGGCTTGTTATTCGTGGAAATACTACATAGATCATGCTTTAATTATTTAAATAATACATATCATGATATAAATATAATATATATTCATTATATATTTATTTATAAAAATGAATAACATATATAAATATGAAATAGAATCCACTGTTCTTGGATAAGGTAAGTTGTATATACACATGAACATTGTTTCTGTTTTATTGTTAAATTGACTAAAGGAAAATAAATGATAATTATATGTATATGTATATATAATTAAATTAGTATTATTATTTTATACATATCCTTTAATTTTACTAAACCCATTTTTAATACATTCTATGTATATTGAGAATGAATTACATCACGTTTAGGGGGCGGTAGTCCACACTTCCCCAAACAAAATTATCGCATTTACAAAAAATGGAAAACATGATTGTATATGTTATATAATAATTAATAAAGAATAAATAAATCATAAATATCATATATTTAAAATATAAATATGGTTTCCATCATAATTCCCAACCATTAGAGGTTGTAAATAAAAATCGTACAACATTATTTTGTGATGCGATAGTTCACCATACACAAGAACTATAATTTTGTTACCCATTATATGAAAGTTCATTTATGATTTGGTAGAATAAATTTAATTAAAAAAAAATATATTAATATTTATGATAATGATTTTATTATATAATAATATATTAATAAATATTTTTGTGGGGGATAATGAAAATAAAAGGAAATATCTTTAGGAATGATGTTACCTCTTCTTTTGTAACTCCTTTGGGATTTCACCAAAGAGATTCCTCGATTGGTTTCCCCCAAAAATTTAGGATTAATAGAGTAAGTGAGGGATTATTGGAGATTATTTTAGTACTTAATTTGTTATACAATGTGAATTTCAGGTCTTAATAAGTGGGAGGAGTTAGTCCTTTTTATACAAGAGGAGGAGTGACATTCTTGTAAATATTTGAAAAGAGAATTCCTCTCATGTTTTCAAATAAAAAGTTTCTCCAATAATGGTTAAAAACCAATCCAAGGGAGAATATGTTTTCATCATTGACATATAATGTATTTTTGACATTCTTTGAGGCTTTTATGGGCCTTATGTTTATGTTTTAGTCCTTTATTAATCTAATTTATCTCTTAGTTGTTGTAATTAATTTTTATCACATTCACTAATATATTTGGTCAAAAAATAAGTTAAAAATATTAGAGATAATAAATTATGATTATTATAAATACGGAATCCATTTTTTTTCAAATTTCAATAATATTTTGGGAATAAATTAATTTATAATTAATCTCCCATGTGAGATGACAATGCGAGTTTATAAAGAAAAAATGTTCAAAATAATAATATGTTTTTATATCAAAATTCAATGTGAATTTTTTTTAAATGATGTAAATTTGTATGTGAGTTATTACTATGTTACCGCCTAGTATTTGATTGAAAAATGGTATTGATTATCGGCAATTTCTCAATATCATCAAATTGAATCGATATAAAAATGGAAATCAATCAATGAATAAAATCAACAACGTGATTAGATTACTAGATTTTTGTCATTGATAATAATATTACACAATATAAGAACATCCATATTAATATGTTCATGCTCATATATGTTATTAAAGATGAAATCCATTTGCACAGTCATGAAAAGGAGGGGTGAGAAAAGAGGTAACCACACTCAAATCATCACAATATCTGAGTTATGCATGGAAGCATGTGGATTCATGTTCCATTTATTTATATTTGATAATACCAGAAAAATACAAATTTAGAAGGTAGGAATGAAGAACAATTGACATAAAACTGGGAAATCAATTACCTTATGAAGAATAAAAGTTTGGAACTTGGTGTTACAACAAAGGAAACTCTCTAAATTGATCACTAAGAGGTTTAGAAATACATGAGGGAGAAGATAAATAAAATGGGTGAATAGAGTTGTAAAATTTTAATAAGATTAACCCCTGGTCATTTAAATGATATAATGAGGGGTAGGACTGATTTTATGGACAAAAACATCACACTGTCTACAAAAGATGTCAAGAGTCTATGGGACATGGTCACTATTCAGGACCGTATTTTTAATCCTTCTTTATCTGGTTGGTTGACTGACCAAAAAGCATTCAATTGTCATGAAATTTGGTGTCATGGTGAGACATAGAAGTATATGTATAATGAATTGAGAATAATCCCAATTAGATCTCTGAGTCCCGAGTTATGGTCCAAATAGAAGAAGTGTGGTCCAATATGGCCCACCTATAATTTCCTCACATTATGGGCCTATTGTGGGCATCCAAATGGGCGAATTGGTCTTCATGATATGATAGTGAAATGTAGAATGGAATAATTTTCACTTATATAACCATTTATATACTTATTCCATTCACATATTATCCACAGTACAAATAATTTTCCACATGCATGAATGGGATCTCGTGCAGATTTTCCCATTTTGAATGAATTCCATTGTGAGCTCTTCCAATCACCTCCTCCTACATTGTAAACACAAAAAAAAGTTAAATTGAAATATTAAAATGTGATAAAAATAATTAATTTATTAAAACATGAAGTTATTTTTTTTAATATTCTTTACAAAATCAGTTTAAAACAGCGGTGTAAGGGTGGATTTGAATAGTGATTCAATATGAGTTCAGATTAACATGAGGTTTGGATTAAGAATCCCCTCAATGGGTTGGGTTGTAAAATAGTAGGCTAGGGTTAGGGTTTTGAGCTTGGTTTTTGGAATTGTTTATTTGTGACAATGGAGAGATGTTTGAGTTTCCTTGGATGGGTCCTAGAATATTGGATAGAGTAGTATCTCTTGGGAGATATCAGTTTGTACGTACACATCTAGACCATTTTCTCAGGATTAGTGGAGTTGGGGTGTATATCCTATGTTCTAGGATCATAGTTGTGGGATCCTATGGGCTTGGTTTACATCAAATGAATATGGTTATGGTTGGGTGCCATTTTTTCTTGTGAAGAGTCTCAGGGAAATTGAGGCTACCTTTAGTAGGCTGGTTTCTAGTTATGTGATTGATTAAGGATATGGTTGGATGTTGAGAATACCATCGTGGCATGGTTTTGATTTTCGATTCCTCTATTGGAATATTATTTATTAAGATTATGTTATAGGCCACTAATGTATTTTTGAGAATATTTTACATAATGACCCTTGACTGAGTTTTTGTATGATATAGAGAAAACCATTAGATGGTGTCATATGCTTGTTTCAGTGTTTTTATATTTGTGTGTCTTTTATTTTTCATGGGTATTTGACCATATGTCATTATGTTTTATATAGGCAACATATGTTGAGATTTGATTAAATTTTATGATTCTATAGGGATATGGTTTGGTTGCCTCATTTTGGAACCATATTTATCAGTAAGGGATTTGCTGGTTGAGAGAGCAAGAATGAAGATACACATGTTTGGTTACATATATCATTAATTGAGATTTTTAGACATAAGGATGTAAGAATATATAATATAAAATATGGATTAGGTGTTAGACGGATGATATAGACAAATATTTTATACTTTTTGGTTATGTTCCAGAATGATGCTCTAAGAATTGATGGTACACTATATTGATATATGGATGACCAACAGTCCACATACATTTTTTTGCATGTAGGATCATGGTTTTGGGTGTGTTTCATTATAATGTTGAGTATAGTGTCTCTGACACCACATTTATGTGGTTTGGTTTTGTACTAGAGGTATACATGGTATATAGTGTTAAATAGAGGATCTTGACATTAAAAGTATACATTAGGGTTATACCACTAGTCTGATGCTTTAGGTGATGATCGTATTCCATGTGTAATAGGATATTGGACTAATTCTCCATCTCCTTGGGTTGGCCCTGAGTAATGTTATAGGGCACCATTGATGATATGTATAGATGGTTGCTAGACGAGGTGGTTATGAGAACTACAATTATGTTTTGAGATTTTCATGATAGGCTCGATGTTCTTTATTGGTTCTAATGGTTATGATTTATTGTTTATTTATTTTGATGATTCTCTAGAAATTATTTTTTTGATACATGTGTTATATTTCAGAATTAGGGTCAAGGCTTTCTATTACTTTAGTTAGGTAATTGGGATAATTGTGTCGCAGTGCTCTGTTTGAGATAATATTTGGGTCATGAGGATAAGTTTTGGGAACCATAGATGTGTACCATGGATAGAGGGACTATAATTTAGTGGGTTCCTATAATTTCATGGTTTGGTTGTTTTTGGAATGGGTATAGAGCATACAGTTTATTTTAGATGCACTGTCATTGAGACGTCCTTAAAGACTCCAAACATGGGCTGAATTAGGTATTATAAATCATGGTGTATGGCCTAAGGAACAATTATAGTTGTATTTTATTTATTTATTATCAGTTTTAGTTAACCAGGATTCGTATATTTCATGATAAATCACTTATAGAGGTAGTTTATAGGTTCACAGATAGGGGTGTCCAAGTGAGATTTATTTTTCACCCCATCTACATACACCTCAGTCTATATGCATACCATATGTATACATTTAGGTTGATCACAACATCATGATGAATAGGGTAGAGGCCCATGGTTTCATGGATGATAAGTATTTTCATGTGGAGTTGATTGGTCGGGCTGGAGCATCAAGATAATGTATTGGAGATCATGTATGTGTTATGGCCTGTTGTCTGCTATAGGTAATAGTGTTTTTATAATCAGTTGTGTTTGTCTTAAATGTGATCATCCTAGTGATTGATCATAGTTTTATGTATGACATGGCTGTTTGGGAGCTTATCTTTTGTAATTTTATCTCATCATGTTTTATTTTTAGTTTATTTATTTTTTTACATTCTGTGTTGTGTATGGTGTTTGTTTATTTACATGTGATAGTGCACTCTAATATGGGGGTATATTATCCTCAAAATTACACTAATAGACACCCAATTATAGTTATAATATTTTTGCATACAATGATTCTCTCTTGAGACCTTATTTGAAATAATATTTAAGAATCATTTTTAGTGTAATTTTGGCTAGGAATTTAAAATTCTTCTTTTATCTATTAGGGTTACACACCATCTTCCAACACACACATTCCACAAACATCTAATTTTGGGATTGCATTAGGTTATAGATATCTATTTTTTCTTTCTTATTTTATAGATTTTATATACTTTTATAGTGAATATTTCCTATACTTTGGTCACAAAAACTATTATTTTCATCCAAAATAAGGAAACACATGTCCTCTTTTCAATCCACATAATATAGGACACTTCTTATTTGAGAACCATTATTGATGGAATTCCAATAATTAATTTTAATAAAAAAAATTGTCATTGAATATAAAAAAATACATTTATACATAAAGTTAAATCATGATAAAATATTTTGTTCACTAATATGTCCATATGTAAAACTTATATACTATTGATTGTGTCCCCTTAATTTTAGTTTTAATGATCAATTATATTCAAATTGAGAAGTACTATAAAATATATTCTTTTATGTTGTTATAGTCATTTAAATTAAAAGTAAAATGAGATGAACAACAACTATAATTGACCAATGATCTATTTTTTATTGTATCTTTGGAATGGTTTCCTTTCTCTTTCATCTTATTTTCTCACAATTAGAGATGCACATATGCGGTGGTAAAATATTTCACCTCCTCTCTCTTTCCAGCAAATGTAGTATACTCAAATTCCCAGTACTATTCTAGTAGAGAGAATATATTTAAAAAGAAAATTTTATTATCTTATGTGGTATCTATATTTCAAAATATTATATGACTACAAATTCCTTTAATTAATTTTCGATCATCAATTTCTTAATGGATAAATATCAAACAATAGTAGATTTTTTTGAAAAATGATTTTATTCTTTATGTTAAAGGATATAGATTCATTATTCATTGAAATAAATAAGGAAATTATATATTAAAATAACTTTTTAACTCTCTATATTAAGATATAATGTTTCCTATAGAATTTTTTTGATATTTAATAAGTGGGAATATATTTTCAATCCCGCATCTCCAAATGATTTCAAATATTGAAAATTAATTTTTTTCATTATTTCATAATTACTAGGGAAAATATTTAATAATTTTCACCCTTAGTTACAAAGTGATTATTTTTCAAGTATTTTATTAATTATAATGAAAACCAACATAATTTTCATTCATATTATTTAATATTTAATCATTAAGTATTTTCTCAACAGTTTTAAAGCTCTATTTGACCCTTTCAAATTGTTTATCATTTGAGAACATACCAAAACCCCAATTTTTCCTTTTTTCATATATATTTATTTAGGATTAAAGAATAATCTACAAAATATCCACTAATATTTCATAATATTAAACACAATTTTATCTTTCAAAAAACCAAAAATTTAAGGGACCAATCATGTTTGATTTTTCATTAATGAGTAGTTTAAACTCAACTACTCTTCCTTATATCTCATGGCCTATTGGTTGATATTATTGAACCTTATTTTGTAAGTATATATCATCCATAGGGTAATACAAATACTTAAATGATTATTTTTAATAATCTTAAATTTTATATATTTTTATTTCATGATTATCAATTTCTTCAAGATATTCCTCATGTTTCTCCTTGAGAATGATCACACCATCATCTTGAATGTCCTAGTCTATATAAGATTTTTTTAAAAACATTGTATATAATGGGATATTTGGTATCTATATAAAATCCTATTTATTTATCCATAATGTAATCCTTATAAGATTTATATTACCTCATAAAAACTCTTTCTATGAAACTCCATCACTTAATATCATTCTAGTTTAAATCAAAATTTTGGGAAATACGTTATCTGTGAATTTTTATGGAATCTACCTCTCATTTTTCATTATTGAATATATTATAAAACCTTGTAGAAATTTTGCTCAATTTTCTCCAATTTAAGCAATACAACGGTTTATTTCCTTTAAATATATCCTCTCTTCTATTAAAAATTTATTCCTATAGGGGAATAAACATATCATATTGAAATCCATATCCATCCATAGAAATGTTATGCATTTAATGACGTTATATTCCATTTCATTTTTTGTATGATTTGATATTTTTTTAGAATTAATTACATTTCACATTCCACCAAGAATATATGAATTTAATCTAATGATAACATAAATGAGAATAATCCATCATGTGGATATAAATTTTGGTTATTATGTTTTTGAAACCTTCTGAACAAATTCTTCAAAACATTCTAATACTTTATTATTCACCTAGTCTATAGATGACATTATAAAACTCAATAATGATATTAAAACCCCATCAATGTTTTATATTTATAAATGATTATGTAATCATTCTTGTTGTTTAAAACATGATTCTTTAATTATTTTACCATTTTTCAAAAAATGGAGATATATTCAAACATATCCCATGTGTAATTTATAAAACTAAAATATATCACCTTCAAATATATTTGATTTGATTATTTTATGGAAAATGGTTATTGTACTTTGGAATAAACATTGAGTATGTTTCTACTATATATGAATCCCATTATTTCATATATATTTAGTAATAAAACCAATCAAATAAATGACATTATTTTTCATTGATATAATTCGATATTGATCACATAAAAAAGATTATTGATTTAATACCTGAAACCAATGTATTTGATATAAAATTTATCACCAGTATCCTAAATACAATAACAAATAGGTGGGGGGAATTATATTATTATTGGTTTCATTAATTTTAGAGTCTTTTTTTCATGAATTTAAATAGTATAACCCAAATATTAAATTACCAAAAAATAACATACATGATAAATAATGATAATAAATTTATGGAAAAAAGTCTTTTACAAGATTCACCAATAAGGTATTGTCCATGGAAAATATTTATCAATATTTTTTCGATGTAATATGTGGTAATACTATCCAATGAATTCCATATAATTTTTTTGAATATATATAATGATGATCCTAGGAATAATTGTCTTATTGACCTATCCTAAGGAACTCTGGTAAATGTTTTAAATAAAATATTCATCAGGATTGTTTCTTATAATTCATTTAATATTATAATATGAACTCCAATCTAATGAGGGTGTAATATATCACCTTATTTATTCTTATTCTAGCTTATAAGATCATCATTATTCATTTTTACATCATTTTAATATGCACTTATTCTCTTCTAACTGATTCACGTGATAGTAGTAGTGTAAAATCCATATCTATTATACTTTTTCTAATATTATTTAAAGAGTTATATCAAAACAGTATTTTTAATATTTTTTAATTTAAAATGACTTATTGAAATCCAAAATTGGTTTCAAAATTTATTCCATTCTCATTTAATTATAATATCTATATTTTTAACATGGAATTTGTTAGTCTTCACTAGGAAATTCACCCCTATAAGGTTTCATAATACTTTTTATATTCCATAAAAATATCTATATTTAATTCTCCATATAATATATAGGTTACTTCTTCTTACATGAATAGATAATTTATCTTGATATATTGTTAATTATATTCATATTACTGTTTACTTATAGAGTGATAACACTGAGTAAAAATGTAATAATTATCAGAAACCCAATATTAATTTTAAATAAAAAACATCCACATAATAATCCTCATTTAATATTGATAAAATAATCAATATCATTGAATTATTTACAAAATAAATTTAATAAATTGATTAAAATATTCTAATAAAAAACCCATCCATATACTTCCATCATTCTTATAATTTTCCAAATATTGTAAACGACATATTCACTAATAAGAAGAATTATGTATTTTGTCTATGTGTTATTAATAATTTAAATGAATTATTAATATAGATAATGTCTTATGTAATTAAATTTTTATGAATTCTAAAAAAAACATTACACAAATCAACAAAATTTCATAATCAATATATGTTATTGTATTAAAATTTTGAATTAAACATAATGAAATACATATTTTTCTTAGAAGATGAATAATAAGTATAAATAAAATAATACATACCAGTGGAAAAATATTTCCAATTTAGAAATTCAATTAGACCCCAATGTCTTAAAAATGAATTAAGACATTCGCTCATATAAGAAGATTATATATATATAAATATATCCAATTTCCAATATTCGATAAAACATCCAATTGAATGAAAATACTAATTGAAAATAAAAAAAGTAATACTATATTTGGTTAAAAAACATTAAAAACAATTCTCCATATATATTTTTCACTCTCATACACTAGGTTAATATCTATGTATATTTCCCTATAATCCAAATAAGAGACCATTAGTGTCACAAAAAAATATGATTAAAACTCACCATATTCGATTAACCTTAAATCACTTATATATTCCATCAATCCCTGTAAGAAAATTAAAACTAAAGTATCTAATACAATTTTATATCACATTACCAATACTCATATCCAAATAAAACACCCTGTACTATTCCATGGTACTGATATACAAGACCTCATCCTCTCAATCCCAAAAAGATGCCATGTCCTATGTGTATAATCTATATCCAATAATCATGTATCATATGATAATAGAATCAGTAAAATTATCATAGAAATATTCTCAAATAAATTTCAAGCACCATGATAAATAATATAATTTTTTTTCTACTTATTTACACATAAATTGATGGTAAATGTAATTTACCAGCTGACCAACTAGCTATAGAGGCTCTTAAGTCAAATGAATAATTATTGTATTGAAAAATTATTATAATACTTATTTAATAAATATTATTATAACCACCATAACATAACATTATATTATGATTAAATGATGTTGAATTTAAATTCATATCATTGGTGATATAGGTATTTAGGATCCTACCATATTGAATGACCATTGGATCATTTGGAATTCGTAAAAATTATTAATGTATCATTGTCAAAGTTGAAGCATAAATAGGGTTCCAAATTATTTTCTAATAAATATATAGATAAAACTAGAATTTTATGATGAAATACCCCAAAAATTTTCTAGAGAGGATATTGTACATTTAATTTACAATTAATTTAAACATAAAATTTCATGTTAGTGGTATTATTTAAAATAAATTTCCATAATCTATGATATGTTATTATTTTTTACGATGGAGACTGTAAGAAATGATTATTCTAGAAGAATCCACACATTTTCCATGAATCTCTGGACATCATTTTTAAATTATTGGGATTCTTCTTGGTAATATACAGTGTTTGACATCATTAATAAATGATATTAATAGAATTTGTTTTGGTCTTTTAAAATATTTTCATAGAGAGTTTTGAGTATTTTCATTTCAAATTTTTTGGGGATTATAGATATTATTACTATTATGTCAACAACCACACATGAAAAATAATATATCATTGGATTTATACAATGGTTAAATCATTTAAAAATTACATAATAACTCTTTGGTTTGTATTTAATCAAGGAAAAATAAACTTTCAGTTAATTATGATAATTTCATTATATCAAGGAAATATATAGATTTAAATATAATTTCATTAATAAATATTTTTTTATTAATTTTGATTAAATTAAATAGATCACATTTCCATTAAACCATTATCTTCAATCATTTTTCATCCCATGGACTTTTCTAAGACTATAGTGATAAAATATTTATTCAGATTAATGTTATTTTGTAAATAAATAAGTAGATAAAAGATATTCCCCAAACACATTATTAAATATGTTTTTTAATAATCCTAGAAAAAATTAATATTTATAATAATATATCCACTATATTGAGTAATAAATATTTATTTACCTATTAATGAGTGAATAAATTCAAATGGGATAAAATTTAACTAACATAATCTAAACATTAATATATTGTCATTGATTTTTCATGATTTATATTACATGAATAAGTTATTTTCCAAAAAAACAAAATGATTATTTTTTTATAATATAAAATTCTATACAACTTTAGGAAATTATGGATAACCTTAGTGTATTAACATCTCAAACTCTATATTAGTACTATTATGTGTTCCTACCTAAAGTACAAGATAACCATATAAAAACATTCCAAAGCACTTGTAGATAAATAAGTTATTATTGTAACTACAAAAACTCCCTATGAATTCTATAGTGCAATATATTCTTTTCACTTTTGACTTAGCATCATGAAATATTCATATTTCTATCATCATCCAATATTCTTGATTTAATTTTCATTGACTTTAAAAAATGAAATAGTATAGAAACTATCTTGGACATAAAATACATAAAATATTTCCATTCTAATAAATTGTACACGAATATACGCTTCAATTAAAATGTTATGGGAGAAACCATTATTGATTTATTCAATGAATGAAATATCACATATAAAACAACCAATGTATGCTTCCACACCATGATCATATATCACCGTAACATTAAATAGAATATCAATGATCCGGATTCATGAACATCATGTATTATAAAATAAATTCTACAGACCAATAAGCACTTAAAAATATTGAAATATTCAATCACACATAAAAATGTGTAATTATTATGGGTGTTTATTTCCTCATGACTTCCATACATGATGATCACTATGTATAATATCAGGAGAAGTCGTTTGAAAATGAAAACACTTATTTTAATAAAATTTATTTAAGGAATTTTTATATAAAGGTAGACATAATATAAATTCAAAATATACTGAGTAATAGTTTCTATGTGTGATTAGGTATATAGAATATAAAATTGATACATTAATAAAATATCATTACTGAATAAATCCTTAACATGCTCTAAAATAACATTGTTTTTTTCAAACTCCATGGGATTACCTACAGACATACATAAGAATGAGATAAGATGTAGACCCTTTTAGGGGAATAAATATATCATAACATGAATAATGTTTTAAATGTTACTAAATAGGAAATTAATTGCAACAAAAAATGCTTGATAATCATAAACACGAAAATTGATGCCTAATATATGATGATAACATAAAGGCATCATTTGATAATCGAAACAAGTAAATACATTTCATCAAAAAATAACAAAAATATATACAAATTCAATGAAAATTTTTATTTTTAAATTATATGGGATTATTACAAGACCTTGTGCACAAACAAAACATGATTCCAATGCGTAGTGAGCCTATAATATGTGTTTGAACTATTTTTTATTTAATACATTGCACATGATAGGTTTTGGAAACTTTTCACCTGGTGCCTGGATTAAAAATATGAGGGCACCGTTGCGTCTAGAAAAAATACTTTACATAGGGGAGGACTTAACCCTGACCAGTGCGGGTCGAGGGGAAAAGTTATTTTTTTTTGACTTTTTAAGAAAATTTAATAAAATATGTTTATTATAGAAAAATAAAATAAATTTATCTTATTTTATTTTAATTTTGAGTTTCATTGTAGCATAATGATGCTACAAAGCATCATAACCAAAATGTTAAAACTTGTTTTCTATTTTTAATTCGTATACTAAGGATAGATCGTTGGCATGATCCAGGACTGCTCTAAACCTCTGGTGGAATTATGTTAATAATTGATGATCGATGAATGGCCGCAAATGATGTATTACAAAATTACGAATGACAGTATTGTGATTTTCATCAATGAATGATCCAAACACAAGGTACGAGTTTTGTTCTTTGTTGATTGGTTTCCTTTTATTTATTTTTAAATAATGAATTTAGATAAACCCACTAACATATTGATCGTTGGATTGTTTTTTATAGTAGGATTTGGTATTTTTCTTGTGGGATTTTATGGGAATATGGGTTAACGTTTTTATCGTTTGTTAAACTCCTAACATGGATAAAACATGAAGAAATTAAAAAATGGTTGTTGTTCATCCTACATGGATTTATCATGCCTTCTATTTCACTACCTCTTTTCTTCTATTCTTTATTGTGTATTGAAATCCATGGCCCACAAAGGACTATAGTGGTGGTGGGGGAAGACTGCGGCAAGGAGGGCCGCTGCCGTGGTAGAATCTCGTGGCCCGATAATAGGAGGTGGATCGGGGCTGCCCGAAGGTGGCTGCATGAAGATGCACATGACAATGGTTGGAGGTGGTAGCATGCGAAAACCACCACATGTGGGAAGAAGTGTTGGCTAGTGAGCCACAACTGTGGAGAACCACGATGCATGTGGGGACCCACATCAAGCTGAGAGGCTGATACCAGCGCATCATGGTGTTGCAAAATCATGGTGCCATCAGGGCATTGTGTCATGTTGGGAGAGGCATGACCATGACAATGTTTAGTACTAGTGTATGGTACACCGGACCACATGTGGGGAGGTGTCCGTCTGAGCTGACTACGGGATGTAGGGTGGTCGTCGTGCCCGCTGTGTTCCGGATGGACCAAACTAGCCCGCCTGTATGTGTTGGTCTGTTTTACTGGACCCATGGTCCAACAGGCTAGGTCCAGATGGCCTTTGGGCTAGGATGGATCAGGTCAGCCCAGACTCAACCAGGTCGGTTCGTTTTGACAAATCAGGTCAGTCTGTCTTTGTCAGACCAGGCCCATACCATGCCTTACCCATTTCAATAAAATGTGCACCACCTCCAAATAATGCCTTTGATTGTGGATCCATTTATGGTTTTGGGACCTTTTCAATGATACAAATATTTTGAAATACCCCATGTATGATTCTGAGGGTATTGATATATGATCGATGGATTGTATAGTATATTCTCCCAAAATAATGTGCACATCGATCAAAAATCATGTAGCTGGTTGTGGCGATAACGAAGTGGCATGCGGGCCTTAATGGGTCCGTAGATGAGAAGAACTCAATGAACCAGGAGGTGAGCAGACCTTAGTGGCCTTCCAGAAGAGAATACCTAAATGGCCCAAGAAATGAGTGGACTTCATTAGCCTATCAGACGAGTACAACTCAATGGCCCCGAAAAACATCAAACATCACTGGCCTGGAAGACCATAGTGGTGATAAGTAGACCTTAGTGGACCGAGAGACAAGTAGTCAACACTGGTCCGACAAACCTAAATGAATAATTTGGGATGATTCCATCAGCAGTTCAAGATGATCATCCTTACGACTGATAGTGTTGCTTTCTATACATTAGGTTATAACTATATGTTCAATACATTAAATCATGTGTACTTTTAATTTTGGTCATTTAGTTGTGGTTTGGTGTCCATACTGAGTATTGTGTTACTCACCCTTATATGGGATTCACTTGCACTTATATTGTATTGTGAAAACTACTGGTTGTTGGATAGAGACCATGGTGGTCCTAGACCAGGCAGTGCCAGGTGATATCGGACAGGCAAGGCGTACTGTTATAGCATTCGGTAGCTAGTCTTATCCTACCCTTCTGGTAGGGTTTTCTACGGATGGGTTTCTGGGGACTTTTGGAACCTTTTTTATATATTTCCTTTCATTGGGATAGTATTATGTCCTCATTTACTTTCATCTTGTACTACATACTCTTAGTTGTTGTCTTAGTGGCCTGCAGGTTTCCATTTATAGCATCGTGGGATAGGGTTGTGAGTGTATTTGGGTATAGGTACTTAGAAATTCCTCCCACTAGACGGATAATATGATGGGCTCTAGTCCCTTGCCCCTTCCATTTGGGAGGCAGGCATGAGGTAGTCATAGAATGAGCCCCGATGGATAGTAAGGTCAAATTGGTATTATAGGTGGTTGGATCTAAATTTAGGACTGAGTTTTTTGTTGTTTTGTTTTGCAGAAACAATGTTGAATGTTTTTTGTTTGACTTTTAGGCTCAGGGAGTCCAGTTTTGGTGTAGCGACCAACATATCCATACCTAAGGGCCTTAAATTATGATTTTTGACTCGATACATAAAAAACACTTGTTTCATGCATCATATATGAATTGTGTGTTTTCTCATGTTCTTATTGAGTAAGACTCATCACATCAGTAATTACCTACTGATCATTGTTCATATTGACCAATTTCAGGATGCAGCCACACATATAGCCAGTTTGGATTCTAGTGAGTGACCATGAGGATGGTACTCCCAACGATAAGGCATCAGTACAAAGTCCAATTCATGAGATGGCCCCACCAGGAGGTGCACCAACATTTCCACCACCTACTGATTAGAAGTTACTTATGGCGCTACTGGTTGAGGATGCACGCTAGCTCAATTCCTTACATGAGTTGCAGAGGTAGAGACCTCTTAGTTCCCAATGTGAGATTAACCCCCATGTGATATAGGATAGGAAAGAGGTGGTTACATGATTCTTTCATCTAGTGAGGACGCCTCTTGACCAGGTGGCCATCTTATATGCAATCCATCTTCATGGCTAGGTGGGAATCTAGTGGAGCTTAACAATCCAAAAACACAACGAGGTGACCCTCACGTCGATATAATTTGAGCATCTTTTCATAGAGGAGATCATTCTAGAGATGTTGCATCGGTATGCATACAGAAGCAACGACACCTACACTATGGTAGCATGACAGTGGAGAAGTATTCAGTGAGATTAACCCAGCTATCACGCTACTCCACAGACATGGTTTACGACCAATTATTCAGGCCTAGAGCTTTTAAACAGGTACTATGCATGGATATTAGAGAGTCTATGGTATCTCTTAGCATCCCTACCCAATCCGAGGTGCTGGGGAGATCCCTACACATTTATTGAATCTTGGTGGAGTAGGAATGAGTAAAAGGAAGTACCAGTAGACACCGGGTGGTAGAGTCGACATTCCTGAGTAGTAGGAAACAAACACAAGGGCCCAAGAAGGACATGTATTTCAAAGGATGGCCCGAGTATGAAGTATCAGCAGTATGAGACCCACATGGTAGAGGGTGTCATCAGAAGAGAATGTTGTGCTACTCATGTAGTGGCCAGGGGCACATGGCTCATAGTTTCTCGACTCATACACATATTACTGGTAGACAATATAAAGGCCAATGAGGAAGAGTCAGAGGTTTGAATAGGTTTTTCTGTAGGGAAGTGAATGTGTTAGGGGTTATAGAAGAGTATCAGGTGGTTGGAGGATGTTCGAGGTTCTACCACCACCACCCCTTGGGGTCCACAATAGGGTTTGGGAGCTGGTGGATAGGGGTGATTCTATCTTCAGGCGATGGCGACCTATGGCCACGAAGATATGTAGATGATTAGGGTTATGATTTGTGTCTTCTATATCTTTTCATTATTTCTTATTGACACCAGTGAAAGTCACTCTTTCCTAACCATGAACCTTGTTCGGATCATGATGATTCTGGTGGAGTCATTAACTCGATTTTTATGTTTAGAGACTCTTAGAGGAGGGCATTAATCAATTCCATCTAGTGCCATCATCCTTATATTTCTCATGGAGGTGAGATCCTTGGATAGGATTTCCTAGTTGTGGTGTCAATTCCTTATGATGCTATCTTGGGTATGGATTTGTTATCCATATTTTATTCTCTAGTCGACTATTTTAGATGAAAGATGTTGCTTTTCCGGAGAGATGGGGCCAGGTATTCCTTCACCAGTGAGAAAGTAATGCTTTTAGTGCGGGACATACATTCTTAGAAGAGGGTATATGAAATCACTAATCATTTTGATTTCCCCAACCTCGTTCTGGTGGATGAGAGGTGTAATTTTTTTTCTGTAGTGGTGGACGAGTATGAAGACGTCTTTCCGGAGAATGTTCTGGGATTGAGTCCTCATAGTGAGGTATAAATATTCATTGATATGTAACCTTTGATGAAATTGATATACACAAAAACATATATTATGGCTCACATAGTGATTCATATGTTGAGAATGTAGCTTGAGAATTTTCAGGATAAGGGCTTCTTAAGTCCCAATGTTTCACCGTGGCAGCACTTGATTTGTTTTCCAAACTGGAAGACAATATTTAGAGGTTTTCTATGATATTTTGTATAATGAACCGAGTGAAAATGATGAAAAAGTATCCAATTTAGAGGATTGATGAATATTTAGATCATCTAAAAGGTGTTAGATGGTTATCAATGATAGTCTTTATATCAGGCTATCATTAGAATTTTGTATGAGATGAGGATGTATCATAGACTACCATCTGATGCTGGTTTGGCCCCTATGTTTTCCTGGTGATTCTTTTAATCATGTCCAAAGCAAATCAATGTTCAAGAGAATCAAGGATAGGATCTTCCAGGATTATATTGACTAGGTTTTCATGGTCTTCATTTATGACATCTTGGTGTGCTCAACATCTGTGTAGGATCACAGTACTCACCTATAGATAGTTTTAGATACAAGATGAGACCGCCAAGATTATGAGAAGCTCTAGAAGTGTCTGTTCATGATTCACGTGGTCCACTTTTTAGGACACATCATTTTGGATGAAGGAGTTGTAGTAGATCCAGCAAAGATAGATGTTTTGGTTTCTTTGGAGGTACCCAGGAGCATAACTGAGGGGTGGGGTTTCACGGGTTTGGTCGGATTCTATAGGTAGTTCAAGCATTACATTTCCTTGGTTGAATAATCCTTATCAATGTTTAAATGTAATGGAAAACCCTTTGTGTGGTTGGAGGTGTTCCTGTAGATAATTTTGGAGTTGAAGAAGACATTGAGTAGTGCCCCCATTAGGATACTACCAGATTAGGGAATTGGGTATATTGTGTTCTGAGAGGCATCAGGGACCAGACATGGTTGTGTCCTGATTCAAGGGAAAGAAGTCATCACCTATGATCTACAACATTTGGAGTAGCATTAGCATAACTACACAACCCATTCCCTATAGCTTATAGCAGGGTCCATTTCTATGAAAATGTTGCAGAACTACTTCATGGTCGATTGTTTTACCATCTCATCCAACCACACATGTCTTAGGTATATCTTCTCCTAGAAGGTCAAAACCCTAACTCAATGGATGTGGCTAAAGTTCCCCCATTACTACGACTTAGATATAGTTTACACACCTAAGAAGAAGAATGTGGTGGCGGACACACTATGTGGGAGATCCAGTTTTCCGTTGCTGAGTGAGGAATCTAAACATTAATCAACGATGTAGGTATCCTTTTATTGAGGGTGATGGAGCATCTTATAGTCAGTAGATGGTTTTCACTCCCACACTATTACATCGAGTAAGGGAGGAACATCTTGTGGATGTTGACTGTGAGGCCTGACATGCATAGTTTTCCACAGGACATGATTATCATAGGTTTTTGATAGGTGGGGAGCACATCATCCTTTTCAGAGGGTGTACCATTATACTAGTGGCTTTATGTGATAAGGTTTTTCAGGTGTTCCACACCTCCCCATTGGTGGTTCATCAAAGAGTGATGAAGATGTACCAAGATCTCTGAAGTCAGTACTAGTGGCCGGGAATAAAGAAGGCAGTGGTAGAATTATTTCCTTGGTGTCTCAATTATTAGCAAGTAAAAGTAAAGAATCATGTTCTTGTTGTCTTGACACATCCACTAAAGGATCCAAAGTGGAAATGGGATGGTATATTGATTGAATTCATTGTGGGTATACACTACACATATGGGGGAATAATACCATCTGTGTGATTGTTGACTGACTCTTATTGTTGGCCAACTTCTTACCCAACCTAGAGAAGGGTTCAGTAGAGAGCATGAGATGCCTCTATGTACAAAAGATATTTCGACTCCATGGAGTCCCATAAATGATTGACTTGGATTGAGACAAATGTTTTACATCCCATTTGTGGAAGGGATGGAAGGATGTGTTTGGGTCTCGGTTTTCATGAGCACAACTTTCCACCCATAGATAGATGGTCGGACAGAGATGACTATACATGTTTTAGAGGACATGATTAATGCGTGTTTATTGGAAAATTAGTGAATTTGGGAGGATCACATAAAACTAGTAGAGTTCGCGTACAACAATAGATACCACTCCACCATTGGTATGGTACTGTTCGATGAATTTAATGGGAGATAATGCAGGTCACCGTTATGCTGGAATCACCCAAGGTAGTAGTCACGAATGCGTCCAGTGTTGTTACATGCTACTAAAAAGAAGGTGCATATCATCCAGGAAGGTATGATGAATAAACATAATAGGATGAAATCATATAATGATAGGAGATAGAGGCCCTTGGATTTCGCGGAGGGAGACCATTTGTTCCTTCAGGTCTAACCTCGACTGGGATTTCAATGATTTGGCCAGGCTGGTATGTGTTCTCTGAGATTCATAAGCCTTTTCAGATTCTGAGAAGAGTTGGAGAGGTGGCATATAGCCTAGTTATCCCCTCGCGGATGCACTAGGTTCATAATTTATTCTTTTCATCACATATAATGAGGAACATGTAAGATCCATCAAACGTCATTGACATGGGAGAGGGGGATATTGATGATGGGGTGATATTTGGGGTGTTCAAAGAAAATATTGAGGATCTATATGATCACATTCTTCATGAATGGTGGATTCCTCTAGTTCACATTACGTGGATGCATGCGAATATCTAGGAGAGTAATTGGGAGCAAGAGGTTCAAATCCATGCTTAGTACCCCCCATTTGTTTTTTAACCCTTGTTTTGGATTAGGATGATGTGAAGTCATAAAGGTGGGGGAATTGTAAAGTCTCAAAAATTACATGTAATTTTTATTAAATTATATGTGATTTTTTCTAGTCAATGAGCTCAGACGGAACATGTGTTGAGGCCTAGTGACCCTAAAATATGTGTTTGGACCTTTTTATGTTTGTTTAAAATTTCCATTGGGAGAAGTTTTTCTAACATCTAAATGTGTTCCCAGATTAAAAAAATGAGGGCACCCTTGTGTCCATAACAATGACTTTACTTAAGGGTGGAATAAACCTCAACTAGTGCAGGTCCATAGAAAAAGTAGATTTTTAGGCATTTTAAGAATATTTTATAAAATATTTTTTTAATGGAAAAAACAACCAAATTTTAGTTTATTTTATTTGAATTTCAATTTTCCTTGCAATATAACAATGATTTAACCCAAGAATAAGGAAAATATTAGTTTCATAAATGAAAAAACATAAATAAATGTTGAAACACATTTTCTACAATTAATCATTATACTGAGGATGTTAAATTGGCATGATATTGGACTACAAAAACCCACATTTGAAATTTATTTGATGAGTGATGATCAACAAACAAACACCATTAACGGATTGAGAAATGAATAAATATAGTGGTGTGATCTTTGTTAATGAATGATCCAACGTCATGGTAAGGGTTTTGTTCTTTATAAATGGGATTTCATGATCTTTCATTATAAAAAATGAACACAGATCAACCGAATAACATATTGATACTCAAATCATTTCTTCTTGTGGGAAGTGCGAATTTTCATCTGGGAAGTTATGGGAAGATGGATTCAAATTTATTTCATCAATCATTAAACTCCAAACAAGGACGAATCACTCCATCATGAACAATGTTCATGGTACATCATTTGTTTGCATCATTTTAAATCTTCTTTTATGACTCCTTTATTCTGTTATCCGTGCTGTAATGGCATCCACGGTCCAAGAAGGACCACAGTAGCAGCAACAGAAGGCCATGACAAGGTCCTTAAGATTAATGGAATGTGGTTTTTGAACCCACAACAACATCCAAAGGAGGTATAATGGGCTGCTATCTGTCACCCAGAGGCGACGACACACAAATGTGGCCGTGTGTGGTAGGTGGCACACCACTGTGGTTGAGGCCATGACCAGTGGGACACAGTGGTGTGGTACTGCATAACTAGTATGACACCATGTTAGACCGGCAGGCCGTGACAAGTGTGTCACATCAGTGCAGAACTATGATGCCTGTAGGGCACCGTGTCAGGCTATAAGACCAATGGTAGGTATGTGGGTTTCTATAGGCACACAGTCCACAGGATCGCATGCGGGGGAGGCAGCCTACCAAGGTAAATGTGTGATGTAGGTAAGACAAAGATGTTTTCACATCATGTCTAGATGTAACCATCCCTCCCACAAGATCTGGTCTTGGGGGAAACCATGTCGCTGGGCAGAAAATGGCCCACCAATGCGGGCCAGTCCAGTGGAGGTCTTGGATTCTATGAAGCTCGTCAAGCGGGACCCGCAGCCCAATGGGCCTGGACCATGGGCCATGTAGGGATTGGTCGGGTCACGTCATTCTGACCGGTTTAGACCGGCCCTAGACCCAACCATCCCCTTTTTAGTAAAACACGCATATCATCCAATCTGTGCAGGAAATTGAAGATCCATTAGTGAAATTGGGAACCATTCGAGAAGTTGGTAATTCTGGAATACCCCAAGTGAGTTTCCAGGGAGGTTGAGATATGACTATTGGCTTTCAGAATAGATTATTGCAAATCTAGTGCACTCTGAGATTAAATATTGTTGCTGACTATGTTGAGAATGATGTGGTGAGTGGCCCTTATTTGACCGGAAGATGAGAAAACCTCGATGGCTTGGGTAGCTAGCGAACCACAGTTGACCAAAAAACATAAGGACATTAGTGTCCCGATAGAGGAGAATATCTCAGTTTCCCAACAAACGAGCGGACCTTATTGGTCCAATAGATGAGTGGACCTCAGTGGCCTGGCTTTCCATTGTGACAATTGTCGAAGCTCAGTGGCCTAACAGATGAGTTGACCTCAGTGGACCAACAGACCTCGGTGACTCATAAAGGTTGATTTTCTCAGTACTAAAAGATTTTCATCCTTATGACTCATATTATTACTTTCTATA
Source organism: Viscum album (assembly GCA_963277665.1). Taxonomy (NCBI): domain Eukaryota; kingdom Viridiplantae; phylum Streptophyta; class Magnoliopsida; order Santalales; family Viscaceae; genus Viscum; species Viscum album. Next base: position 1,345,358,745 of record OY728155.1, on the reverse strand, counting down.
ATTTTTGTTATACCTATTCGAGTTGTCTATAACTTCATGTGTGCTTTTATGTGGTCATTTACTTATGGATTGGGGACCCTACTGAGTATTTTGTTACTCACCCCTACATGGTCTTTGCCCTAACGTGTCATGTCTTGTATAAACAACCAACACTTTGATAGAGACTTTGGTGGTCTAGGACCCTGAAGTGCCCAATGAGATCAAATAGGAAGGGTGTACTCTTATAGTTTTCGATAGCTACTCTTCATCAACCATACAGGTAGGTTTTCCTAGTAATGGGTTTCTAGAGACTTTTGTACACTTTTTTTTATTTCTTTTGTTTTTTGGGCGTGTATTCCAACCCATTTTACATTCAACTTTTACTATATAATCATAGTGGTTGTCTTAGTGTCATTCATGCTTCCCTTTTTAACATTGTGTGATTTGGTTGTGAGTGTTCATGTGCATAGGTACTCGTAAAATGTCTCCCACTTGCTGCATAATTATTTTGGCTCTACGCACCAGCCCCCAAAATTTGGGAGTCAGTCTTGGGGGAGTCATGACACAGGCCCTAGGGGACAGTTCGTGACAACAAAATTCATGACTAACCACTTATACAAAATAACATAGTGTTATCAGGATAACCTCACATGAACTATAAATTTCATCTCATTACATTAAAATATTACCCAATTCATTGGAGTATTATATAATACTTGGCTCAACCATCATATTCATTACATGTATGTGATTATGTGTGATATATAGATAATTCATCATAGTATTATGTTAAAAAGAATTTTAACCCACAATTAATAATTGTGGTATGCAGAGATAGATTAACCCAATCAATTAATGATAGAAACATCAAGGTTATTTCCCCTGGGATGAAATTCACATGAGTATTAAAAAAACGTTTTCCATTGAAATAAAATAATAACATTATCATTATAGTGGTTGTACTAAAAAGAACATGGGGGGGTAATGAGAGTTAAAGGGGTCACTCGTAACATATAAATAATATATATATTTATATTATGGATATGTTTTAACATAGCCCAACATGATTAATGTGGAATTAAAATACTTTATACAAATAAGTTTCTTGAATATGTAAGAGGAATAAAGGATCCCATACATTGATAGGGTTTTTTAAAAATATTGGGATGAGTTTACTGAGAGATTTGTGAAACTCGGTAGGGATATAAAGAGTTAACGGTAGAGTATATTCATACTCCTATTTTTTAGTGATGATAAATAAGAGATTGGATGAGTTTATATAGGAAAAAGGGAGGATTCATTATTATTTATAAAACATAGCTTTTGGAAAGTATAAAATATAGTATAAAAACCCAAACAATACCATGGTTTTGATAATGGTTTTAAACAAAGTGAGGTTTTTTAACTACACTACATGTATATGAACTATTCCCATTAACATATTATCCTTAGTGATGTGGAAGTTATTCATGTTAATAATGAATTAGATTAATAAACTTGATACATAATATGGGTTTTAGAGGAATTATAAAATGTTTTTTAAAGTTAAAAAAATAAATTAAAAACAGATTGTTTTATAGTGGAATACATGTCTTTACATGGATACCTTTTATGGGGTAGATTACATATCCTTTCGATCATTAAGATCCCATAATGCACACATTAATTTTATATCGATTTTAATTTTCTCCGAATTATTTTACTGACTCTGAATATTATGAAAAAATAACTTTTCACAAATATTGAAATTATTATTTAAAATATAATTATTATTTTATAAAAGAAACTATAAGAATTAGATGTTTTAAATTTAAATAAAAATATACATTTATTGAAAAAATAGTTTTTCTATAAAAACATTTTTTTGGCCATTATAAATATTCTTTGGACATATTAAAGTTATATTATGATTTATATTTAATATACATAATGTAATAAAACTATATAATTAAAATATAATTTATTTAAAAAATCTTTAATTCACTAAATTTTAACATCTTTAATGTAACAATATATCTACCAAAATATACAATTTTAGTTTCATCTAATTTTTGATAACTCTATATCGAATCATTAACAAGAGAAACAATAATAAAAGATATAAATTGTATTTATTTGTAAAAAAATTATTACTATTATTTTCTTCAATGGGTATGATCATACCAATGAATATATCAAAATTTTAATCTATAATAAATGGTCTTCAATGGGTATGATCATACTAGTCGATGTCATTAATTCCATCATCAATGTCAATATTAATTTACAATAAACCTATATGTATAATAATAATATGGCCACTATTCAAAAAATATTTTAGTGATCATTATTATGGATAATTTGATTTTAAAATAGATAGGATTTATCATTAAATGTTCAAAAAAACAAATTATGTTCATGAATTTTCTATAACTGAATTATATAATAATACATTTAATTTAATCAAAATGGGAGTTTTATTTATATATATGAGGGTCAATAAGTTATTCCCACCTTAAAAAATTAACATTCACTGTTTTCTTTTATTACACTAAAATAGATGAGGATACTTCTATTTCATTGCCTCCTCTACTTCCCCAATCAATTCCTAAAACTTTTTCCCCAACAGTGTGACTGGTCATTTTCTGTATTTCTTTGAACTTTTTCTTTATAATCAAATATCCTAAATGGCCACTACACATATGAAATATCATTATCAAATGGTACCAACATAGGATTTATTACATGTTATGGGTCGGGTATGTACTTCCTCCAATTATATACATGGTACACATCATGTACATGAGATATGTTTAGTGGGAGTGATTGTCGATAGTGCACTGATCTAATGTAATAAAACATATCAATGAGAACAACGTATATAGGAATGATTTTTTTAGTCTTACCAGACCTCATGAAATTTATCCATGGTAATGTTTGTATGAACAAATTATCACATACATGGAACTGTAGTTCTCATCAATGATTTTCAACAATGCCTTTCTATCAACATTATGTATATTTCATATGTAGTAGAATGCATTAATCCTTCTTGTCAATTTTATATAATATTATGTCCCACTAACTTTTTCTCCACAACTATATGCAAGCATTATATAGTTTCACAACTCATTCCCATACATATCACCAAAAGGAGTTATTTGAATATAATAATGTAAACTACAGTTATAAGACAACTCCACTCAAGGAAACTGATGGTCCCAACATCCTTATAAATCCAGTTAACAAGATCTCTGCATATACTCCATATTTTAATGGCCCTTTAGTCCTGAACATCCATCTGAGGGTGATAAGAAATGATAATGTTCAATTATTTATAAAATTAATGAAAGTGGATTTTAAAAAACTATGAGTTAATCCTCAGATATCGATTACATACAATTGAGAGAGGAACTCCATGTAGTAACACAATATTCATTATGTATATCATATAATTTTAGTTAAGGTAGAAAATTTTCATGATAGTAAAAAAATAACTAATATTGTATGGTGATTGACTACCATCCAAATGGTTTTATTTCATTTAGATGTTTTGGGGAGTCCTACGATGAAATAAATGGTTATAATTTTTCATTTACATACTAGAATATAAAATGGTTTCACTATACCATTATACATCAATCATTCATCCTAGAATTATTATTATATCAAGCATCAAGATAAAAATTCTGAAATCTATCTCTTTATGTTTTCCCAATATATGTTTTTCTTGAAATCTTTTTAAATCCTAGTGATTCATGGATTAATATATAACGATAATCTATGTGTATCACCCAGATGTTGTCTCTTAATTTATATATTTATTGGAACACATGTCTATGTTTTAAACCTTTAACTCCATATTTAAACAAGTTAAATTTCATAATATTCTATAAATTATTCAATAACACCCTATCATATTTATAATTATGCTATGTCCATATGGAAACCCAACCTTCTAAGATATGGGATATTACATTATAACAGATGAATATTCATTATATTACATAGAAACATTCATGAGGATTGTAATATTATTTTTCCTTTGGAATATTAAATCATAATCTTCTAATCTGGTGAAATAAAATTAATGCTTCCCAAAAATATCTTCCCGATCAGTACCATTCATATAAACACCCAATATAAAACCTTTTGTAATATCCCAATGAAATGAAACATAATAATGTTTAAGCGTCGAAGATTCACATGGGTAAAAATAAAAGATATCAATTAATTATCATATGAAATCATAAGATATGAATAATGGAACATGATATTGAACATACCAAATTAAAATTAAACCCAACCTGTCCCAGATCCTAAAAAATAGTCATTGAATATATATACGATGCTCATAAGAAGTGAAACGTAAGTGACTAAATGAAGATGAATCATGTGAGAATAAAATTGGAATTTTTCATAGATTTGTGGAATACACATGGGTATTGAAAATATTATGTCAAGGCTTCACATCAATACATTAATAACATGTTATGATTGCTCTGACCACCATTTTACATACATAGGGCTTCGACTAACCACCTTTGAACCCTAATTTTCAGATGATGTACCTTCTGGGTGGGACACACAACCAACCCCAATTGCATACCTTTCTAATATTGGAATGGTTTAACTCCCAAAAACATAATATTTTTCAAGGTGAACTCTTAAGACCATAATTGTGTACAAATTACCTTAATTATCACAGATCACTCCCCATTCATGTACATTCTTTATCATGAGATATAAATCATTAACCAGCCCATTGGTGGTAGATATTGGTCCAAACTCTATTAGGTAATAATGTAACCATGGTATTTTGTTAAAAAATAACCACTAATAACAAATGAAATCCATAAATATGTGTTCAATTAGATCATGAAACATTAAATATATCATAACACATAAAATGACAAGGCTTTATAATCATTTCATAAAAAAAATTGTAATAGAGACAGGTTTCATTATAATTTAATGGTCGAATAACCAATTAAAGTAAGTTGGTTTCATAAGAATATCCTCATGGTATAACCCATAGAAGAGAAATCATTTTCTTAAATATCATGCCATAAAAACATAAAAAAATAATATAAATGATATAAATGATATATTTTGATAATATCCCTAGTAAGGTATATATAACATTAACTGATTTTATAATAGATGAAAAATAATTTTGAAAGGTAATTTAATATATTAATTCAGTAAAATATCCTCTCCACATCAAAAAATTATTTTTAAAAACTACTTTTTTGTTATAACAAATTCATTGAAGATAACCATAAAAATTTATAAATGGAGCTTGGGAAATCATTTAAATTATTTTTTTGAGGAAAACAACCATTCATCTTTGAAAAATGGTTTTTATAGCATACAAAATTATGAACACAGTTTTCATATACAATAAAATTTAAAAACATATAAAGGAAGAATTGAGAATAATTTATAAAAATTAATTGAGGAAAATAAAATTATCCACTTGAAATAATTGTTTTAAAACATTATTGAAATCATTTTTATAAAAAATGTATTCATAAGAAAAGGGGTTTTTAACGGAAAAAAGATATTTTGATTATGAGTATTATTTTGAACTTTTGAGTTCATTAAAAGATTGAAATTAATGTAATACATGTATTAATATGAAATAAATATAGGGGAATAAAATTCAAGTGAATTATTGAGATCTATATCATGTTATTTCAACATTAGATACTTAATAATAAACAACCCTGATACATTATGACATTATAACATAAAACCCTTATCATTTTGGTAACATTGAATCATAAACCTCATGAACGAATAAAATCATTTGATAATTTAAAATATCATTAGGATATATAAAATAAAGATATTATATTTAAAAGTTTTTGTTCACACACCTCATAAAAGAATATAGGCTCTTAATATAACATACTTATTAAATATGGAGAATTGAGATAAAAATACCTTACACAGTGATAATATTGAAAATCTAAACCACACGAAAGAGAGAAAATGAAAAGAATATGTAAATAAAAATAATTTTAGTATTATATTCATATAATTAATTCATTGGAAATATATATATACAATATAAAAGAAACACATAATGAATATGAATTGTGACTCATTGAAATTAAACGTGGGAAAGAAATTCCATACCTTATGTCTTTATATCTCTTGTTTTCATTAAAACCAAATTTGAAATAAATATTTATCTATTAAATATTAATAAACCATATTCATGTATATTAAAACCTATATGTTTTACTTATCCCTTTTCCAACCTGTTTATTATAAATTATATGTTAATATAGCATTTTGGGATATAACAGCTTTGTTTTTCATGGATGTTTCGACATGTTATTTTTGTTAATCCGATATATATTATGGTATCATGATCAGAATAATGTTAAAAATGATATAAATATCATTTATTTTCTTTATATATGTATTTAGGTGAGTCTATTAAATCTAGTTATACAAAATGAAATACACTATTTATGGTGAAAGTATGCCTTAAATATATAAGAATGTTTTTTTCCATTTTATATAATATTTAAAGAAATAAAATAAAATAATATATATTATAATTCAAGAACCATTTTTATATCATATATATAAAAAATATTTATTAAATTTATCCTTAATACATTCTATGTAAAGCATGAATTAATCACACCACTTTGCGAGGTGGTAGTCTGCAACACACATGAGCGACTTTATCGTGTTCCAAAAAATGGACCGTATGAAGGTATGTGTGATATAATAGTTAAATATTTATAACAATATAAAAATTATCATATAAAAACAATATATTATTCATCATTACCATCATTTATTGCTGGTATAGAAAAACGATTGATAATGGTCAGCGAGGCGGTAGTCCTCTATACACACGAACAATGATTTTGTGACACATTTGATGGAAGGGGAGATAGTTTTAGGTAAATAAATGTACATAATAAAATACATATATTTGTAATATACGTTTTTATCATATCATAATATTAATAATATAAATAGATGGTAGAATACATAAAATAAAAAATTCTCATTGATGAATACTGCATCTTTTCAATGTATAACCTTATGTTTGCACGAAAAACCACATTGGTTGGATTTAACAAATAAAACAATAAATCTTGGATGAGAGTTGGGATGTTTTAATCATCATTTGGTCAGTTTTTGAGGACCCAAATGGCATGAGTGGTGATAAAATGCGAGATGAGTCAGTTCACTTTTATAGTTGAAGAGGAGGTACATTTTTATAAATACCTAAATGTATTATTTGTTGGGATGTAAATAATACATCATGTGGCTCCAAAATTGATAATTAATGTTTTCTGGGGATTATATTGTTGATATAAACAACTGACACACCATAAAACACTTTTTTTTAAAATTTTGTTCCTTAACATCTAAGATCCCTGATTTTAACAATTTTGGATTTCACAATGGTAACTAGACATTTAAACATAGATAATTTATTCTTTACGATTAAAGTAAAATAATACAGAAAAGATAATTTTGACCTAATTATTATGAATATTATATCCAATTTTTAAAATAATAAAACCCATGTTTTTGAAAATTAATTTTAATATAAGTGTATGTACCATGTAACAACACTGTTTTAACCATAACTGCGCAATCATAATCTATAATTTTTTTGTATATAATATAATCTTTATAAAATAATATTTTTACATTAAATGGACAATATTTTATATTTATTACAATTTAAAAATCACTTGTAATAATATATGACTTTTTTGTAAATTTTAAATCATTTCATAGAATTTACCCAAACATAACATTAATGTTAATTTTTATATTAGTCACTTAGATTCAATTTAGTAACATATATATAATTTTAGTATCCCTTATTTTAATTTATTTTTAAATAAATAACTACTAAATTAGTAATTATTAATAATTTAATGTTGTTATTTCATCATAGAAAAATTAAAATTAATTATATATATAAATACTCATTTATCACTCAAAATTATATTTATAATCGATCATATGTTATTTTTATCCCTATCCAAATCATTATAAATTTTAAATGTAAGGAAAGTTATTTTTATATATATTCTTTACATAACCAATTATATTGTCTTGTTCAAGTAAATGGGTCCCAAGAACTCATAAAAAATATCCCAAGTTGAATATAGTATAAATTTGACATGAAAATCATTGTTGGACATGATTTTAGGTTATTTTAACCATAATATTTTTAGATTAACCCCACATTTAATTAATTTTTACCTTAATCGTGATAAGTAATCTTTTTTTCTTTTACTATTTATTTTGGTCAAAAATTAATTTGGTCATATTAGACAGTATAAATTATGATGATACCAAATATGGGATCCATTTTTTCAAATTCCATTCATAGATGTTGAAAAAATAAATTTTAAATTCCTGACATAGACGTGAAAAAAACGAGTTTGTAAAGAGAAAGTGTTCAAAAGATTACAATGTTTTTATATCCAATTTTAAAATGGTATATTTTATAATAACATAAATTACATTAAAAGAAATATAATTGAAAATATTATAGTTTAAAACTAATTTAAAATATAATTCAACATCTTAAATGATTTTTTTTGAAAGGATTGTTTTCAATTTAAAAGAATTATTTTCAGTATTCATCCAACAATGAAACAATTTAGAATAATCCCAAATAACCCCCTTAGATAATTTTTATATTATTACTTTTTTTTATTTTTCTAATAATTTTATATATGTATAAAAAATTAACCTCAATGTAACTTTAAAATAAAAAGGGGACAAAACTACTTTCTATAAAAAAATAAAACATTAAGGATAAAATTGGTTTTATTCTTATATCTTGTCTATAAAACACATAATGTGAATGTTAAAAATTATATTTCATATATAATTAATAAATTCCATAAATATAATTTTTAACAATCATGGCCCCAGTATACTGGATCTATTTCCTTACATTATCTCATTGGGATAAATACAAGATTCAAATCCCAATGAATTGGAATATTTCACAGTTTTGGAAACTAGACAAATAAATGATAATAATTTTTCCTTGGTAATAAAAATGAAACAAAACAAATAAAAAATAAAATATTCTGCATCCATGAAAAATAATTTGAAGAATTGATATTCATATCCTTGGTAAAGGAAATAAAATAAATATGAGCCCAAATACTCAGTAAGGGTTGAGTACTACATAAAAGACACTTTCCTACTATATTCGTTGTGCTTTGAGAATTTAATGATAGAATACCTCTAACGGTGATCCACGCATTCTTCTATGATATCTAAGAAGCACAACTCAATCAATAGGTTCTTTCACGGTGATGTTAATGACTTTCACTATTCATTATTGATCTATCATTATTCGTTCGTGAGGAAATATCCCTTTCACTTCTCGTTATAGAGAGGGATAGAGGAGGAAAAGTTGAGAGAGAATTATTTGTGTGAAATAATTCTATATTCTCAATTTTTGGATTCTCAACCCAATAGACATAGACGTCTCTTTATATTGGTAATATTTTAGTTAATATATTATTTAATTAAATACCATACATTATATTACATTTATTACTTTTTATAAACCCTATTCAACATTATAATAATATTTTTATTGTTATTATTTTGTGGAGAACACCATCTTGTACAATAATAAATATTATGTAACAATATCTTTAAGTAATATTTACCATCAAACCCAGTCTCGGTTCACTCAAACATCCCTATATTTTATTTGTCAATAGAATAAATATATTGTTCATTAATAAATATAATATTCACAATATAGAGAATAAATATTTATGAAAATATTCAATATACAAAATTAATATTTATTTCCAAAAGAAGGAGAATAAATATTTATATAATTAATGTGATCAATATAACTGGAATTAAATTATTCCTTGAAGTTGATAATAATATTTATTCAATTAATTAATCAAAAATATAATTTAAACAAGTTCAACATAAACACATAGTGTGCGAACCTTTAGAATTATTTCTCATTGGAAGTAGTGGAGCTTTCCTAAAGTCAAATATTTCAATCTAGGTATGGTTCAAGGTACCTATGTCAAAGATCATAATGTTGTAATGTTGACAACAACATATGAATGATAATTGTTTAATATAATCTTTTATTCAAAATATATCATCAAGTAGGTTGGACATCTCTGTCCCCAACCTATATGCTTTATAAGTATCTCTTTGAACATCTGAACTAAACATGTCGTTAGACCATGGACATGGAATTTATTTTGACAGTTCTTTTCCAATTAAATTTCATATATATCATCTTCGATAAAATATGGAAGAGTTAAATCTCTTTTTAGGTTATTAAATAATGAAATTTCATTTGTGGCACACCCAACATATCCAACTTCTCCACAAACTGCTGTCATCATTGTATATGAAATACATCTAAGAACGTGAGTTACAACATGAACTAATAATTGTATTTTTATTTTAGGGCCATCACACATGCTCATATATAGGAATATCTGATGACACCAAAACATGTGGAATTCCTACAGCAGGGTCCATTATCATAATCTCTCGTCACGAAGATTACTATGTGTGAACAACATAAGTAAAAAAAGAATCATATTATAACAAGTTCTCATACCTGATACAATATGTACTATGTTTCCAATCAGAACTTTTTATCCATTCAAAAAAAATCATTTAAAAATATATTCATTTCACATAAAGGTTCTAATAAAAGAAGAGAACCGATATGAACTTTTGAATGTGATGTATACTCACCGAAATTGTTACATTAGACTCATAAAGAACAACAGAAAATATGTAATAGGATGTTTCATTTATATTAAACACATAAAATGTACATGCAGTCAAAGTAAAAAAATTTACTCGTAAGACACCAATTCCAAAAAAAAACCTTTGACAAAAGACAACTTTTTTTTACCATAAGTCTGCTAGACCTCATTTGATATTCATGTTTCTATTGAGTCAATGATTTAGTCAGGTGGTCTTCCACATTGTCTTCAATGAAAATACTAATTAGTTGAGGTTCACCTCTATATCAAAAATCCTTTAAGAGATGATACTTTTGAATTATGTGCTTCCTCCATTGATGCGACATTTGATTTTTTTCAAGATCCACTATTGTAGTGTTGTCACAATATAGTGTGATATGATCCATACTTATATTTACCACATAAAGATCATTGAAGATGTATTTAATTCATAATGATTCTTTAGAAACATTAGGAGCCTAAATATACTTATATTATTCAGTATAAGCGGTAATAATAGTCTTATTTGAGCTCTTACAGCTCCAAACAGTTCTATTCAACGTGAATATGTATCAAGTTTATGATTTATGGTCATTTGTATCAGTTTGGAAACTAGAATCTGAAAATCCTATGATGATATTTTCTCCATATCCTCGATAATACAAAAAATATATCATTAGTGTTTCTTATATACTTAAGTATAGTCATGACTTCCATCCAATGGTGGTCTCATGGAGTATCTTGATAGATTCTTATCATGTTAAATGAAAATTCAGCACCTATCCTACTAAATATCATAATATACATGACTAACCCAATCACATATGTTTATATAATCAATTACATTCTATTTATATCCTAATCTGTGCGAGGATAATGTTTCTTGAGAGGATAAATTCCATGTGATGGTGGCAACATTTCCATATTGGACTCTTCTATAAAGATTCTCTTCAGTATTTTTTTTAGTTTATATACATTATCTTCTGCATATAATCCTCTTGGATCTATCATGATGGATCTTGATCTCCATAATATACGCTTCCTCACCCTTGTTCTTCATAGATAAGCATTTATTAAACCATTACTTTATAGGATTTAAGAGTGGTATTTCATTTACAATGTTTATAAAGTAAACAACATACACGATTAAGAAAATGATTACACCCTACTAAACAAATTTTATATTCACATATTATATTCATTCATTTTGAAACTAAATTATATTATAGACTCGTCAAAATAGATTTTCAATGACATGGGTTCTTTCATTAGTCGATAAATTTATATTTTCAATATTCACATATTTTTTGAATCCTTAAGTGTAAGAGACCCTTTGGGTTGTGTCAGATTGACTTCTTCTTAAGGGTTTCAATTAAGTATGGTTGTTTTAAATTCCATTTTCCAAAACTCATGATCTTTGAATTCTACAATGGAATTTATAATCAATAGGGAATAAAAATTTCAACTATCGGAAAGATTTAATTATAGTAATTTTCTTGATATTATTTATATATTTTTTCAACCAGTTGTGACTTATAGGTACTTCATTCTTTCCATGTATTATTTTTTCTTGAATACACATTTTAAACAAAGAGGCTTTACATATACTAGGTCATCTACCAAAATCCATACATTATATTATTATAAGGAGTGCATTTTATAATTCCTATATTCTTTCCACATGGAATCATAATTTCAATATACTTATTCATTATAGGTTAGAGGGTCATTATAATAAACTAATAATGAGTAACCATCCTCGATAAAATGAAAACCATTCCATTTGGGTTCACTGACCTCTCTAGTACTCAAATTAAGTATGTTTTCCTCTGGAAAAATTTAAACTCTAATGGGGCTTTGTGGGATTTTTTCATATCATAACTCTTTTCTATAATGAGAAAATAGTTCATGGAAGTCTATCTCACTCCCACTACATCATTTAAAGATAAGATATTACTCATTAAATGTAACACTTTTGTCACCAATTACTTTTTATACGAATGATTGTGTTGGTAGTATCCATTTGATTCTTTGGGATATCCTATAAAGATATACTTTGTGAAATAGGGTGAAATCCTTTTACCTGGAGGGCACTTAACAAATTGTTCACAAACCCATGCATATAAGTAAGACAACCCCAGTTTCATTCCATTTCATAATTTATGCATCATATATTTTGTTTCCATAGTTGGAAATTAGTTTAATACATATTATATTTTTTAAACGGATATCCTGAAGTGGATAATATAATACTCACATGAATCATCATTAATCTCACCCTATAAAATATGTTGTGGTTCCCCCTTTTTCATTGATCATTCTACTGAGGCATATAAGGTGGAGTGATTTGAGATAAAATACCAAAATCTCATAAATAATCAATAAAAGCTTTATTAAGTTACAATCTTCTGTGGTTTTTGTCATATATCATTTCTTTCTTACCAATATGGTTATCAAATTCATTCTTGTATTCCTAGAATTTATCATAATAATCCGACATATTCCTAATTATGTATACAAATAAATATCTAATACAATCATGAATAATAGTTATGAAGTATGAGTACCCACCCATTTCATCAATAAGAAATGGTCGAATGACATCGATATGATCTAATTCAAGAATCTATTTAGGCCTTTCCATAATCTCACTAAATAGTGATTTTGTCATTTTTCATCAAAACATATGTGACATATACAGATAGAGTGTAGTTGAAAATAATCTCAATATCCATCTTGATGTAATTTAGCCAATATATTATCATTTACATGACCTAGTTGGTGATGAAAAAGTTGTGTGTGGTATGATTTATGTGAAGTAACATCCTAATTGATATCAATTAGTTGTATTTTGTAATCCAACACATAAAGGGTATTATTAAAATGTTCCTTACCATAAAAGTGATATCATTATAAAATAAGATACATTTATTCCAAAACATTTAAAGAAAATCATCTATATCATGTATAAAGATAAGAATAATGTTTTGGGTATCTTAATATATCCAATAACAACCCTTGAAACAACGATCATTCTAGTAAAAAATGTGTGGAAATAGTCCCAGACAACTACATCAGCATGCTTAGGTCTATTGGATACTAAAAGATTATAATTTCTTCATTCAGTCTTTCTGAATCTACATATGTCATATATTTTAATACATATGTGAGCATAGAAAGCTATAACTAATACCCAATTTTTAGAAACAAAAAAAATCAATTTATATCAAATGCACATGAATCATTCACAAGATTCAATGGATTAGTAAAATTTTTCCTCTACTGCACCTTCCTTCCATATGTGAAATAAACAACATCATATTCCCTTTCTTACTCCTTTATCTTACTCTTCTCAAAAGGTTGTTATGAATATCTGGTCTTAAAGCACACCACATTCCCTTTCCAACTATTCAGTATAAGGATGACAGTTTTATCATTTTTTATATCCTAATATACATAGAGAAGAAGAGTATATAGATCTAGAAGAGACTTATAAATGTTTCTTATTAAAAATTGAAATTTAGATGGAGATGATATGAGGTAGTGATTACAAAATGTGGTCAATGAATAGTTCTTTATGGAGTTTAAACCCAAAAACCACTATGTACACAAACTATACAATGATATTTATTATATGAGGCCCATCTGGAGAACCCTCTCAAAATTTTAACTGAATGAAATATTTTGAAATCTAAATTCATTCTTATCTTTTTATCTCTTAGACAAGTCAAGAGGTTCTCAATCATTATATATGTATCCATGTTTTCATGGTAATTCATTAGTTAAATAGACATTGATGAAAGCATCTGACATTGAATGTTGACTTTGTCACTAGAATTTTATAATAGACAGGGAACTCTTCAACAATTTCCTCTTATGATTTCATATGCGGTATTACAGATTCTAGCATGTAATATTTCCATTCATTGCATAGTACAACCCAATGAAATCTAAACCACTCCTAGAAATTACATTGATTTAGGTTGTTATATGTCTACAATATTGATCGTAGGGATTGTGTGGATGATGAAGTTTTCATTTTATTTTAAAAAAATAAGATTATTATTAGTTTTATTTATTAAACAACATGTGAAATATAATAAACCAATTGATATTTAGTTATTTATTAAATCTTACACTATTTTATCAAGTCTCAATTTCCATCACCATTGAACTCAAAAAGTCTTGTTTTTTATCGTTCTAGTTGAAAGGATCACCATTATATTTTTAATGTTCAAAATTTTTTCCATGAAAACTATAATAATGTAATTAGGTAGGTAGTCTTTCCAACTATGGACTTGTAGCTCCATGATCCTTTGAGTGGATTCCCCTATCCTAAAACCCTGACTTGGGACTCCTCAATACTTTTATCCATGGTTTTATTGAACAAACTATGGATGATAAAATCAATAATTTTTTTGTTAAGTCAACCCCAAACTATTAGAAGAACTACCTATTAAATGTAAGGGTCCATGTATTGACCATGTACAACACATAATTATATGGTTTCATTCCCAAAAATTTAATGGAAGTATTAGTCTAATTTAATATTTAATTGAGGGATTTTAATTTATTACGCATAAATTTTCTTTTTTTAATCATTGACTTGTCTTGTTAATATTATGTGGATGTTAAATAATTAATTAAACATTTTGGATAAAACATTAGTACATAATTATTTTATTTATTTTTTGTAGTTTCAAAATATTTCTGTTATTTATGTGATCACTACACTTCACCCCTGAAATAAATAATTGCATAAATAAAATATTAATTGATTAAATGGGCCATTAATTATATTTTAATAATGATTAATTTTATCAAAGGACATTAAACATACCTTTTACCAAAGGAAGTAATTATTGTTTTCAGTCTTGGAATGAGTTATTGGATTCCACCAATCCACATTCATATCACCTGGGTTGGAATCACTGTGGTTCCATTTTGAACCATATCCATGTGCCTACTAATTCATCATTAATTACAAATATGTATTTCTTACATATAGGTGAGGGGAACCATGTGATTTCTTAAATATGATAACATAAATACACTTAGACACATAGATCCTACATAATAATAGAAGGAGGGATGAATCAAAAGATATCATTTTATATAATATTAAATAATTTAGAACACATGAAATAAATTAATCTAAATCATAAACACATAATGAAGTATTAGTCAAGATAATGAACTGTCATACATACAATGAATACAAAAAATGAAATAGATAAATTAATTAATTTATTCGTTCTTTTATTTATTTTTAATAGAATCTTTCATTAATGGAATTTCACTCTTGACATACCCAACGTATCCAACATCTCCAAGAAATGTTATCATCATGGTTTTGAAAATAAATATAAGTATGTGAGTTGTAACATGCATTAATAATAATATTAATGTCTAAGGACCATCAAACACACTCGTATATAAGAATATACTATGACACCAAAACATTTATAATTCCAACTAGTGAGTTTGTTCTTATAATATCTCATCATAATTATAAGGCCCCATCCTTAAACCTTACTTAATCTTGAGTTATCACAAGATTACACATTGAGGATCTTTTCAGGTTTAGAGTTTTAGAGAATTAGATCATAAAACTTGCATTACATTCCACATTTAAACAAAGTGGTTACATAAAAGATAGTATTCATTTTTCCCATCAACGGAAACATATTTATAATAAAACATGGATTATTTCTTAACACTTTCTTGACGCTATCATTATATCATGTACCTTTCCCTTGACCTGTGAAAAAAATTTCAAAAAAAACTTGGGATGAGCATAAAAAGCTCAGTAAGGGTTATAAAAAATATGGAAAGGAAACATGAGTTCATATATACATAAGAATGAAATCATAATTTACCCATAAAACATAGGCACTTTAACATAACTCATCAAATCATGAATAAATCATAAAAAATCATAAGACATAAAAGGTAACTTGTGGCATTCATAACATTCTTACGTAGGGAGTAACCCTCGTGGTTACGTTAGGAATACCCATCACAGTATATTCCCTAAATCTTTTCAGAGAAAACTTAATGTTTCACTCCTTCGCGTTACCCAATGCATTGGAGAGCTATATCAGGCTCACCCTCCCTTAGTTTATCATGGAACCACCCATTCTTCATAACAATGCCCATGAACCATAACATAATCATATCACATAAAACATGCATAAAGGAAACATAACATTTCCACATTTCAATCACAAGATATCAATAAAACACATTGATATAAAAAACCTTATGAAAACAATTTTCAATACCAAAATAATATAAAGGTAAAACATGGTATTTATTTTTCTTTTAAAAATAAGGTATGGATTTTAGAGGAAGCCGAAACTCAAATAATGGTCACGGTGGCGGAGAAGTCGTTGTCGCCTCATACATATGACAAAAACATTCCCTTTTTTCATTTTGTAAAACACTTCGTATAAAATGATTCCTTTTGGATTAACGTAAAAGTCAAAGGGGTTTATACACCATACAAAATATGCCTCAATGAAAGGAGATTAAGACGAAGTCCATTACAAAGACGGTATCCTTGGTTTAAGGATAAATCAATTACATAATTATGTGTGACAAACTAATACACCAAATATAAGTGGATATTAAGTGTAAAACAATCAGAGGATATTCACACATATTCATAGAACGACATATTCAAAGACTACATTTTTATCCCAAAGAATCAAATTTTGGATAAGAAGTTCCCTTGCAAAAATTTGACAGCCTAACAGCGTCACTACAAAATTCAGAAAATGAGTTGATGAGAGATAAAAAGGGTATCTCATCACATGGACATAAAATTTAAATCAATAAGGATATATAAGGACATATCCCAACATAATAGTATGTGAATTAAAAGACATAACAAAATAAGTCTTTTAAAAAGAGAAGGGTGAAAGGTTCCCTTACCGACCTGGGTATCTTTCGAAACATACGCCCCGTGAAAGAAGGAAAATACAACATTGATGTAAATAATCATAAATGAAACTATATTACACAATGAGTAAAATAATGGGCTGTACATACACCACTAAAATGAAATTGTGGAAAATGTATCATAAATCTCAATGGAATAAAAGTGAGATGAAAAATCCCTTACGAAAACTCGGCAGCCTAACGACGCCACTTAAAACATCCAAAATGGATTGATGAGAGGAAATAGGGTCTCTCATAATATCAACATAAAGTTTAAAAGAAGAGGAATATAAAATAACACCCCCCATCATAACAAATAGGAGCTTAAAAGAAGTGACATAAAGGAGAGTACTTACAAATAAAGAGAGAGGTTAGATCTGTTACGAAAATTCGGCAGCCTAACGGCGCCACTCAAAACTTCAAAAATGGATTGATGAGAGAGAATAGGGTCTCTCATCACATGAACATAAAAATTACAGTAATATTAATATAAAAGAACATCCCAATAACAAGAAATATGTGATTTAAAAGGAATGACATAAAAGAGTGTACTTTAAAAGAAAGAGAGGAGTCGTATCCCTTACCTCAAGTCCAACTTGTCTTGTTTGTTTCTTTATATTCCTGAATAATAAACATTGGTCAATTAATAATTGCCTAAGTACCTCCTTTAGATATTATTATTCAGTTCATATCACATATTATAATGTTATAATAATTGTTTCATAATGTTAGTTCATATCAGACGTTTTTGCCGATGTTTGGTACATGAGTCAAAAATGAGCTTGTTTGAAAAAAGATTGCCCATGTAGTTATAAGTAAATAATTTCCAGAATAGTATTAATGATTAAAATATCATATATATCCAGTAAATATTCATTTTATACTATTCCATATCATTTGGAGATAAAAAAATGAAAAGCACCGTTCATGGAGACGGTAGGCCGTACGTACGCATGAACGCTACTTTCATTTTTTTGTCATATTAATGGAATTAAAAAAAATGAGATAGATATATATATGATATAATTACAGAATGATATCCATAATTTAGATGTAATATATTACATATATATACATTATATATATGTACTTATAATATTACATAACATTTTGAGATAAGAAATGAAATGTACCATTCATGGAGACGGTAAGCCGTACGTACGCATGAACGCTACTTCCATTTATATTTAATATTTAATGGAATTTAAACATAATTATAGATAATATTATTTTAATTAAAGTATGGTATCATATATAATATCATTAAATATATCCTTTATACGTACCACATATGGTATTAACGAATCAAATCACTTTGAGGGGGCGGTAGTCCGCACTTCCTTAAATGAAGATATCGCGTTTACCCATAATGGAAACCATAAAGGTATGCCATAAATGAAAAATATAGAAGCTTAAGTAAAACATAAACATATTAAATATCATATATAAATATAGTGTCATATTAATGGCCACCTTTGAAGGTGTTAGAAGAATGTTGAACAATCATCGTTTCGGGAGGTAGAAATTTTCCATCCACGGAAACAGTAAGTTCTTTAACCATTAGATGTAGGTGTGTGTAAGTGTAGCTTGAATAATTCTTATAAAAACATCCTAGTATATTAAATATACTGTATTTGTTACAAAATAAATGAATAAAAAGAGTTTAGGGGGTTGGAGAAGCAAAATAAATCAAAAGGAAACAAGTGAAGACATTACCTTAAAATCGGGTAACTCCCTTTGGTTTGAGCTCAAAGGCTTCCTTGGGAAGACTTCTGCCAAAAGTGAGGCTTCAAGGTGTACGAGAGGGAAGTGGAGAGACAAAATGGGCAGGGGTTGTCTGAGCCAAAGGCTTTGGGAGTGTGGGTAAGGAGGTAGAGGTGGGGGCCTTTTATAAGAGGAGAGGAGGGGCACTCTTGTAAAGTTACAAAATGTTACTTTATTTTCAAAAGAGCTTCGGATTTTAAAGGTCCCAAATTTATGTATTTCGAGGATAAGGTGATAATATTTCGAAATCCACTCATCCAATAGGTTTTGGACATGTGTAGGTCTTAGATATTACATTATATTTCCATTTTATTTAAATCATTAAATAATGAGGTCATCGCTGCATCATCATGATGTCATAAATAATTTAATTTATTTAATGTCTAAAAATTATAAAAAAAATACTAAGATGTAGGAAATATTTTTATATTTCCAATTACTATTTACAGCCAAAACTATGACTTTTATAACCCCATGTAAAAATTGTTTTAGTAAAACATCTCATGTTTGTGTCATTTTTACTTTATCATTAAATAAAAAGGTATTTATGTCATTTTCCAACCAAAGTGGCTCCATGGGGTCCCCAAGTTGACCCATGGATTTTCTTTGTCGGCCATGAAAAATCCAATGAGGGTAGGACATGTTTCTAGGTCATTTCATTTTATTAAAACATTATTCTTACCTTAAACTACACTAATTACCTCTAATCGCGATTAAAAACTTAATAAGTTACTATTCAGTAAAAAATTATTTTAATCCCATTGAACCACATTTTACTTCTTAATGACAAACATGTATGTCGGATTTTTAAAATTCAAAACACAAAGGTGGCAAAATATCATTTAAATGGAAAATCAGTTTTTATAAGTACCACTTAGTTGTTTCACTATTCATCAAAAATTGATATTTTTCAGAAAATTACCAAACATTCACCCTAAGCTATATTTGATATTCCGAATTCAAAAATGATGTCTATATTACAAAATTCAAAACATATAAGTTTCATTAATTAATTTAATAATTAATTCCGGCTGTCAAAACAAATAGCGTGTTTTTATGAAACAAAAAGTATCAAAAGATTGACACTAGTTTAAGTCCAATTTCAAAGTGAAATTAATTCCATCGACCAATATTGGATTAAATGATAAAAATATATTCTAATTTCACTTTAAAACCAATTCAAAAGATAATCTAATCATATAAATAAATTAGATTAAAAAGAGGTTTTGAATTAAAATACAACATTTTACACTATTCATTAAAAAATAAACTTTATCGGAAAGATACCAAAAATTTAAACAAAGTAAATTTTGATGTCCCAATTCTTAAGAAAATTTATATTTGGTCCAATAGAATGTATAAGAGTGAAAAAAACTATATTTAATGACGGTTCGCCATCAAAAGGTGATAAGGGAACCTTTAGTGAAAACTAGGACATATACGCCTAAAATTGAATTCTTTCCGTATTTTAAGCCTTTATCTTTTATTGGATAAATGTAAAAACATTTAAAAAAATATATAATCATATTTTAGTTATTTCTATCCATTCCCACCAATACAACAGCTACATGTTAACTACCATTTAAAATAATATTATTTTATTATTAGAGTGCAACGTAAGATTCCCAAGAAACACGTTGTTGCGTGTTGGGTACGCCATCGAGCATAGTGTCCCCTTTAAAGTCAGATTAATATTTTATTCACAAATATGGATAAATATGAAAATGTCATATTCTTTATTTACCTGGGGTGTCACATCCTTCCCCCCTTTTGGGAATTGCGTCATCGCAATTTTTAAAATTGAGCTTGGAAACATCCTTGAAAGTCCCACATCGGAACAAGAGTCGGTAAAAAAATCACTTTAAAATAAAGAAATATAAGTACAAAGGTCACCCAAGTTAACCCATACTAGGATTCCAAGTATGAAAACATGGACATGGAGGAGAAAACATAGGGTCATGTTCTAATGGAGAGTGATAGAAAACATGTTTAGGAGAAAGTTAACCACAAGAAAATCACAAACTTGTGATGGGTTAAACGGTATTCGATTCCCCAGTAGGAAAAGTTAATAGAAAACATTTTTGTTTTAAGTTACTTTTTATTGAGGAATTTATTCATAAGGAAACATAATCACTTATCATTTTGACTTTCAACTTTTACTAGATTCTTTAATCAAACCCATATTTTTTCCAAAAGACGAGTATTTAGGAAGACTCGTTCGCATTTAGAGTACTATAATCAACTTCTAGAGAATCACCTAATCCACCAAATAGAACTATATACTTCCCATGTATTTAGGCTTTAACCAAAACCAAAACCAAAAAGGTTAGTACAAGATCAGATAATCCAGAAAAGGATAACCCTTTATAAAAAGAAAATCTATTCTTAATCTCCAAAATTTGTCCAACAAAACCCAAAGTTCAACGAGGACCATTCTATAATCAATTTGTCCATAAAATTCATCAAAGTAAACCAAAATAAGATTGAAACCAAAATATTTGAGGGATTTAGTCACATATTCTTCCAAGTTAAATCGTAACATTTATCTCCAAACAACATCAGTTGCTCTTAAAGTCTCGTATTGAAAAGTAATTAACCTAATCACATATCCTCCATGATAGGTTAATCATTTTCATAAATAACCCAAAATCAACTTACTCTTAATTTATAAAATCATATAACTAAAAATAATCAGTCAAAATAACAAGGGACTTCATGTAGTCCAGTGGTAGGCGATAAATACCAGTCGTACTTTGGTTGTGGGTTCGATTCCCGCAGCTTTGTTCGACGCGACGGGTTGTCACACGGTCTGCGTGTTGTCCTTTTCCCAAAACTATATAATTCTTAAAACATCCCCCAAAACGAGATAAAATCTTCAAAAATTATCATAACATATTTTAACCTCATGTTTATCTCATTCCTTTAATTTTCCATCATATCAATGAGTAACCCATAATTACGTAAAAAGTAAGGATCATATAAACCCTAATGGTTTCCTTAATAATTATTACCTGAATTTCCACATCGAGTTGGCCATCTCATACATGATGCATTGGAGAACTCACCGAGGTTGAAGTGGTTTATCATGAATCCTTGATAGTTGGTTTAGAACAACCATGATATTCCTCATTGAATCCCCCATCTCATCCAGTCTCTTAATCATAGAACCACCACTGTTTCCTTCAAACCCATTGTCACTTTGGTGCCTGCTAGATCCAGCGATTTACTAAAACCAAAATGGTCAGTGTGAGTATATAAACATAACCATCATGTACTAATGAGGAATATAAACACTAAGATATACTTACTCATTCACTTTATCTAAAACTAGGACTCTTTCTGAAATCCTAACCATTATGGTAATGTCACTTGTGCTTAGAGAATACCCTAACCTCTAAAGTTATCTAAACCAACCTTTGATACCAACTATAAGGCCCCAGCCTTAAACCTTACTTAATCTTGAGTTATCACAAGATTACACATTGAGGATCTTTTCAGGTTTATATTTTTAGATAATTAGATCATAAAACTTGCATTACATTCCACATTTAAACAAAGTGGTTACATAAAAGATAGTATTCATTTTTTCCCATCAACGGAAACAGTATGTTCTTTAACCATTATATATAGGTGTGTGTAAGTGTAGCTAGAAACCTTATTATAACAACATCCTAGTATATTTAAGATACTGTATTTGTTACAAAATAAATGAATAAAAAGAGTTTAGGGGGTTGGAGAAGCAAAATAAAACAAAAGGACACAAGTGAAGACATTACCTTAAAATCGGGTAACTCCCTTTGTTTTGAGCTCAAAGGCTTCCTTGGAAAGACTTCTGCCAAAAGTGAAGCTTCAAGGAGTAAGAGAGGGAAGTGGAGAGACAAAATGGGCAGGGGTTGGCCGAGCTAAAGGCTTTGGGAGTGTGGGTAAGGAGGTAGAGGTGGGGGCCTTTTATAAGAGGAGAAGAGGGGCACTATTGTAAAGATACAAAATGTTACTTTATTTTCAAAAGAGTTTCGGATTTTAAAGGTCCCACATTAATGTATTTCTAGGATAAGGTGATAAGGGTTATAAATCCACTCATCCAATAGGTTTTGGACATGTGTAGGTCTTAGATATTACATTATCTTTCCATTTTATTTAAATCGTTAAATAATGAGGTCATCGCTGCATCATCATGATGTCATAAATAATTTAATTTATTTAATGTCTAAAAATTATAAAAAAAAATATTGATGTAGGAAATCTTTTTATATTTCCAATTAATATTTATAGTCAAAAATATGACTTGTATAACCCCATGTAAAAATTGTTTTAGTAAAACATCTCATGTTTGTGTCATTTTTACTTTATCATTAAATAAAAAGGTATTTATGTCATTTTCCAACCAAAGTGGCTCCATGGGGTCCCCAAGTTGACCCATGAATTGTCTTGGTCGGCCATGACACATAAAATGAGGGTAGGACATGTTTCTAGGTCATTTAATTTTATTAAAACATTATTCTTACCTTAATCTACACTAATTACCTCTAATCGCGATTAAAAACTTAATAAGTTACTATTCACCAAAAAAATATTTTAATCCCATTGAACCACATTTTACTTGTTAATGAAAAAAATGTATGTAGGATTTTTTAAATTCAAAACACAAAGGTGGAAAAATTTCATTTAAACAGAAAATCAGTTTTTATAAGTACTACTTAGTGGTTTCACTATTCATCAAAAATTGATGTTTTTCAGAAAATTACCAAAACTTCACCCTAAGCTATATCTGATATTCCGAATTCAAAAGTGATGCCTATTTTACAAAATTCAAAACATATAAGTTGAATTAATTAATTTAATAATTAATTCCCGCTGTCAAAACTAATAGCGTGTTTTTATGAAACAAAAAGTATCAAAAGATGGACACTAGTTTAAGTCCGATTTCAAAGTGAAATTAATTCCATCGACCACTATTGGATTAAATGGTAAAAATATATTCTAATTTTACTTTAAAACCAATTCAAAAGATAATCTAATCATATAAATAAATTAGATTAAAAAGAGGTTTGAATTAAAATACAACATTTTACACTATTCATTAAAAAATGAACTTTATCGGAAAGATACCAAAAATTTACACAGAGTAAATTTTGATGTCCCAATTCTTAAGAAGAGTTTTATTTGGTCCAATAGAATGTATAAGAGTGAAAAAAACTATATTTAATGATGGTTCACCATCAAAAGGTGATAAGTGTACCTTTAGTGAAAACTAGGGCATATACGCCTAAAATTAAATTCTTTGCATATTTTAAGCCTTTATCTTTTATTGGATAAATGTAAAAACATTTAAAAACATATATAATAATATTTTAGTTATTTATATCCATTCCCACCAATACAACGGCTACATGTTAACTACCATTTAAAATAATATTATTTTATTATTAGAGTGCAACGTAAGATTCCCAAGAAACTCGTTGTTGCGTGTTGGGTACGCCATCGATCATAGCGTCCCTTTTAAAGTCATATTAATATTTTATTCACAAATATGGATAAATATGAAAGTGTAATATTCTTTATTTACCTGAGGTGTTACAATAATGATTTCCAAGTGATAAATTTGTAAGAAGAAGCCTCATTTACTTATGATTACACTTACCTGATAGTTTATGTACTATGTGTCCCATTAGAGTACTGTATTCTACTACATAATATTGTTTCAGAATATCACCATAAACATAAAGGTTCTCATCATGATGTAGAACTATTATAAACTTATTAATGTGAGATATAATCTTGGACATTATTACATTATAGTCATGCATAACAACCTACAATATGTTAAAATAAATTTTATTAATATAAAATGAATCAAATATACATGAATTATATGTACAAACAGTTAGACCTATGACACCAACTCTATCTTTATGGAACCCACCCTTCACTTACATTATAAATAATTAATCATATATTTAAAAATATATTTAATTCATGAAAAATATTCTTTATAAAATATCCATATTAACAATAGGATACAAATTTAACAATAGTTTCTCAACTAATCAAATAACATTCAAAGAAAACCCCATTTGTGAAAATTATATGTTCTTTTGAAATTAGTCCTATTTGTCACTAATAATATGAATATTTAATATGTTTTTAATTTATATTGAAAAATAATTTCAAAAAAAGTAATTTTATCAAGATAATGTAAACAATGTAAAAAGAAAGTGGGATATAACAACAACATTGTTCACTTGGTAATTTTACAATATAATATCATCAAATGAAATAATTAAAATATAAAATTAGTATACAATGATGAATGAATTAATAATGATATAAAAAATTCAACGGAGTAGTATATATACCACAAATAAGTGAATTTTTTCATAATAACATGTAAGTCCCAACAGAATGTACATTGAGATTTAATACCTTACTTTTCGGTGCCTTTTGGTTCAATGTGCTTTAAAATATGGTAAATTGGTTTTAAAAATTCCATTAAATTATATCATAACCTTATTAATTTTTATCATATAATATATGATTCTTGTATAACATCTTAACAAAAAAATAATAATATTTCATTATTTTTATATTTTTAGGTGTTAATTGACTTATTTTTGTTGAATGTGTTGTCTTGTTATTTATTTTTTACTATTAATTAGATCATTATTTCATCACCACCAGCATTTAAAACAAGATATAAAAATTATATATCTTTAGTAAATATGTATCTAGAGTAATCCATAAAATTTAGTGATAGGAAATGAAATACACCATTCATGTATATGGTAAGTCGTACATACGAATGAACGTTGTTTCCATTTTCACTTCATATAGAGATGAAGAATATTAAATTATATATATATATATATTATCATTACATTATTATTTTTTGGTTATATATATCACTTATTTATATAAAAATATCTTTAATGCATACGATGTAATTCATGAATGAATAACATCACATTGCATGGCAGTATTCAGTCTTACACATGAACAACATTATCATATCCCCAAAATAGAAGACATGATGTTATATGTAATATAATAATTAAATAAGAATAATAAAACCATAAATATCATATTTATCATATTTTAAATGTATTTCATTAATTATTCCCAACCTTGATTGGTTGTACTGGAAAAACAAACGACATCAATTTCTGAGGCAGTTGTCCTCGGTACACAGGAACGATGATTTCATAACCCATTTTATGAAAAGTGTGTGATTATTTTGGTTGTATCTATAAAATAACAACACCTTAGTATATTTAATATTCACATGTTATTTTATTATAATTATATATTATGATTTGCATGATGTCGAGTAGGAAATTGTAACACCCCAAGATTTCATAGTGTGTTATTTCTTCAAAATAATTCAATAACTTGCACTACACGCAACACCGAGTTCAATTGCACCATGACTTACCAAAAAAAAGCCATTAAAAGAGGTCATGAATATCATTAACTATATTTTTAACTTTATATAATCCTTATAATTTTAGAATCCATATTATGAGTTTCTTAGTCATAATGCAAGAACAGATTCATTTTCAGTATTGCACTTTTATCAACTTTTGATAGTGAAACCTTTTTAAATACAATATTTTAAACTTTTTGACTAAATGGAGACATCAAAAAATTTAAAATGAAACATCCCAAGCTTCCACGGTACGCTTTCCTTTGAATAAAACAGTAGCGTGTGTTGTACGCAACGTCGAGTTTTAACACACACCACAACCGATCAAACTAGCCGTTATGAATAATAATACCTAAATTTTGAAATTATATATATTTTATATTTTGAAATGGACTTCATTTTTGGATTCGGAATATCGAATTTAGCCTAAGGTGAAATTTTGGTACATTTCGGATAACTTTCATATTTTGATGAATAGTGAAAATTACTAAGTTTTAATTAAAAACAACTTTTTTAATAAAAATAATTAATAGTGATAAATTATGAATTTGAGTGGTTTTAAAGTATATTTAGAATATATTTTTACCATTTAATATAATGTTGGTCATTGGACATAATTTTACAATTAAACCGAACATAAACAAGTGTCAATCTTTTGATAGTTATTATCTCTTAAAAACACGCTTTTTGTTTTGACAGCGGGAATTAATTTTAAATTAATTTCTGCCACTTCTGTGTTTTGAATTTAGGAAAATGGATTCCATATTTGGAATCAGGATGTTCAAATTGTGTAAATAGTTAACTTTTATTTTTAGACATTTTGAATAATTACTGCGGTAAATATTTTATTTACCATGGTTAAAGGGTAAATCCGGTAAATAAGGGTTAAAAATAATATTATAATAATACTAAATTACCCTAAAAACGTGTCTTAACCCTATTGGTTGATAGATGGTCGACCATGGGCATCTTTGTGTCAATTTTGGGACCCCATGGATCCACTTGTAAGTGATAATGACACTTTATTTTAATTTAGTTAAAATGAATACAAAAATGACACAAGCATATATCTTTTAGAACAACAATTTTTACATAGGGTTATATATGTTGGATTTTAGATTATAAATATTCATTAGAAAGCTAAAAAGATTTCCTACATAATGATATTTTATTTATAATTTTTAGACATTAAATAATTTATTTTATTTATGACACAATGATGATGCAGTAATTACTATAATAGTGAAAAATTAAAATAATTGATATTATAAATACCCAAATAAATATAATATGAAACTTTTAATGAATTAAACTAATTTTCTAGGCTAATATGATATATTAGGATTGATTTAATGGACTTTGTTCGAAGTAATCAATCTGTTATGAGTTTCACAAAAATCAACTATTGAATAGTGTCAAAATTGACATAAAAGAGTTCTTAAAACAAATATTATATTATTAATTGATATTAAATTCCTAAAAATCTAAGGTTCGGCCAAGATACTTATATTATGATAGGTTAATCATTAATGGACCACTTGGGGGTCGCTTGGATTTATATAGTATGTTTATTAACCATAATATATAAAAATACAAAGAGACATTGTAAAAGTGAAACTAATTAACTTAGAGTTAATACTTAAAGATAAGGTTAATATAAGTACCCAAACCTGTCTAAATTCTATTGGATGAGTTGATTTCGACCTATCCCCACCTCATAATTTGAATATTCAACTTTGGAGCCTTTAGAAACCGAATATGAATTTATTATAAATTAATATTTCTAGCTTTTCCAAAGGTGCCCCTCACCCCTCTTATAAAAGGGCACTCCTCCTTCTCATTTCTTCACACCTTCAAAGCCTTTTGGTTCGGCCAAACTCTGCCCAAATAATCTCCCAACATCCCTCACTACAACCTAGAGGCCTTAGTTTGATCAGAAAGCCAACCTAAGGAGCCCTTTTGATCAAATCAAAAGGAAGAACCCGAAGAAGAGGTAAAGATTTCACCACCCTTTTCTAAGTTCATTTCTTCTTCCACTTCTTCTTCCTTTGTTCTTACCATTCTAAAATAATAACTCCAGTATCTCACATATACTGTGATGTTATTATAAGTATGGTACAACCATATTCAGTATTCTATCCACCCTTTGAATAACATGTCACCATACGTGCGTACGTACGGCTTACCGTCTCCACGTCGTGGTGTAATTGTTATTCAATATAATATTATTTGGATGGGTATAATAATGATGTGTAACTCATGTAAATAATAAATATAACATGTTAATGATTCTGTATATATGATATACCATTCATTTATATATTATTTTAATATCAAAAGAATGATATTGTCGCTCGTGCGTACGTACGGACTACCGTCTCCACGAACGCGATGAGATTCATTCTCCATCGTATCCATTCAAGTATAATTATCATTTTATAATTTAAAAATGATGTTTAAGGACTTGATATCATTCTGGATATGAATAAGATACAACAAACATGGCTTATGTAACAAAACATATAAAAGAAAATGAGTAAGTTAACACCCGAAACGATGATAATTCTAAGATATTATTAATAAATCAATGTTAAAAGATCATATATGATATCATATTAATGTATATGATTCTTGTATAATTTAATAACAATTATTTCACCATTATACAGGAGGTTAACCTACCACAACCAAGGAAAAGTACAAGGTAAGGGGTTTTCATCTCACTCCTTATTCCCGTGAGATTCATGCCATATTGCCACCATCACCTTTTGTGTGGTGTATATACTGCCCATAATTATATTATTTTTGTAATACACTCTAATTTATGTGTATTTACATATTCATTGTATGATACCTCTTTTATGGGTTGTATGATTCATAAGTTACCAAATTGGTAAGGGTTATTTCACAATCTCTTCATTATCCGAGGTTGTTTATATGTAATAATCTACTGGGATCTCTTTATCATCCACATCCATGTTTCTTAAAAATGTATTTCAAAACATTTTTACTATTTACAAGAATATGGGTTAAAGTCATTTATACCCTTTTTTTGACTTTTTATAAGAGGTTTATAAAGGAATCTTTCCGTCGTTTTCAAAACAAGGTCCTTTTTAACCTTTTCGACAGAATTGAGGTAAGAATGTTTTTTTAACTTATACGGCGGGTGCGGTTATTTTACGCCGTTATAAAATCTTCAAAGCTTTCCTTACAAGCTTATAAGAATATTTTCAAATAAAATGTTTTATTTTATATGGATCTTAAATGATTTCAAAATAAAAGGAGATACTTCTTTAAAAATAATTCTGATTTCATCTATGTCAACATCCTTTGATGGATTTTAAGATTATTTGAAGTTGATTTATTATGATACAAAACATCTATATTGTATTGAAGGTTTTGTGATATGTTTGACTGTGGATGTGCTATTTTTATACCATTCATAGTTTATGGTGAAATTATTGACATTTCGTATGCTAGTTTTAATACGAATGTTTATGTTATGTTTAAACCTTTTCATATGGGAATGCATTGGACTTAATAAGTGACGGGTGGAGCCCGCTATAGCTCCTCGATGCATCGGTAGGTCTCATGAGACAAACTAGTGTCTTGGCACAAGGCCTTGACAAAATCTTATTTGTAGTCTTGGCACGAGGCCTTGGCTATGTGGTTATGATAGTCTGGCATTATGCATTCCAACATTATGAAAGTGGTTATTGATTTTTGCATGTGATTATTCGATTAGTAGAATATCCATGTGAATAAGTAAATGGAATTATTTCATTTTACTTTTGCCATACTATGTTGAAGTTCAAGTTTAAAAGGCTTTTGTTTTAGTAATTCATTGCCTTAAATGTTTACGCTTATTTTGAATGTTCCGCTATATTGTTATCCTTACTGGGCATTTGAGCTCACCCCTTTTCTATGTTTTATTTTTCCCAGGTAGTGAAGAATTAAATTATGATTGACTTGAAGGGATATTATGAGGGGTTAATAGTGTGGATATGAAGACTTTGTTGTTGTAGTAGCTTTTCACTTTGAAATGTAATGTAAAACTTTATGTTTATATCTAGTGTTTCCAAGGCTACTAAACTAATCGGTCTTTCGAGATTTGATCTTTCTTGTGATCATGCCAATGTTACGAAGTAATGCACCGACTCTGGGTAGCTGGGGTCGGGGCGTTACAGAAATAAAGTAAAAAACCTTTACAAGGATATTACTTATTATTTGTGTATCCTCATATAATTTTCACTAAAACAATTTTAGGATCACTTTATATAAAAACTACGGATTCTATGATGAGGTTAGGGAAGTTTAGAAGTAATTTTTTTGGAATGTTGGCTTGAAAAATCGCATGATAGGTCTTAGGAAGTTAGGGCAGTGAGTTCCCTATTATTGATGGGGAGGAGTGACATTCAAGTAAATACCCAAAAGATTTTACTATAGGGAGGTACCGATACCAAAATGTGGATCTAAGATAAAAACAACAATGGAGGTTATGGAAGAATTTGTTGGTATATTCATCTACCACACAAGTGAAATACATTTTTTATTATGTTATTCCTTATTAATTAAGTTTACTCAATTGTTTCTTTACAGTTTTTACCACGATAAGTTGTATCTTTTGGTTTACCATGGATATTTCCCAATTAATTTTATAATTAAAAACTATTTATTATATTAATCAGTCCTATTTATTTTATATATTTAGAAAAATCCATAAAATAATTATACTATTTGTGTGTAAAATTAATTTTAATACAAACACATGTAATGTGAAAAACCCTATATTAAATGTGATCACGTTAAATATTTGTAACTAAATTCTATAATAAATGTGGTAGAAATTTAATTTTACCTTATTTTATAATTTAAATAATTATATTTATAAATATTTAATCCATTTTTTCAAATCACAATAACAAAAGTTGAATATTTTATTTTAAAATAAAACACACAGACACAATGAGAACATGAGCTTTTTAAGATAAAATGTTCAATCATTTAAAAAGATTTTATATCTAATTTTAATATGAAATTGATGAAAATGACATAAATTGAATTAATATATATATAATTATACAAATTATAAGTTTAAAAAATTAATATATAATTTAAATGTATAAATAAATTATTGAAAAAGGAAGATTTGATTTGAAATTCATTATTTTTAATTATTGCAAAATGAATGAAAATTATCCAAAACAAATATCAATAAATAAAGCGAAGAGAATTTTGAAAATAACCATCTAAGTAATAATATTTTTTTATAAAATAATATGTAATAATTTAATAAAATTTTATTTTTTAAAAATGCTCGACATTTTACGGTGGAAAATATACCTTTAGAACAATGTAATAATTTGTATATAAAATTTTATTTATTCTTATCAAATTCCTATACAATAAATTAGATGAATATAAAAAAAATTATTTATTTTATTATTAATAAATATCATTAATATTATTCACTAATATTTATTAATTAAATTTATTATTATAAAACACATTTGGGGGAATTGAAATAGTTTATTATAAAAATATTTCCTTTTTATTAATTTAGTTATTATTTTCATTTCTAATCAAACTAAAACCAATTAATAAAACAATATATTTTTATAAGTTACTTAAAACTATTCATAACAACAATTTTTATTTTTCTAAGAAAATTTTCATTTTAAAAAATGATATTAACAACAATCGGTTAAAAACATTCTTCTGTGTAACACATGCCATCGATGAAAGTAATTGTTGCGCGTAAAACATGCTAAAATTCATATAGCATTAATTTAAAGATACATCATAAATCACATTTATTTAAGATATTAAATATACTATATTTTTTAGTATATTATATAACCTTATATACTTATTGTTTTATGTCGTACATGCTATCAGATATGATGTTAATATTCAAAAAATTTCAGGGGAAACATTCTACAACCCTTTAAAAATTTCATGCTCGCAATTAATCTTTATATCGGTAATCAAGAGTTCGGTATTTTGAAATTAAATTATTGAAAACCCCATGTTATAAAATATTTAATAAAATAACTCCTTAATAATAGATAAAGGGAAGTATAAATGTCATCCGAAATAATCACAAAATTATGTTTCCAGATACGAGAACACAAGTCGGAAATGATAACATGGACATGAAATAGAAAAATAACACAAAACAATAAAATGAGAGTGATAGAGAACACTGTTAAAATAATTTTTAGTGACAAAGATAAGGTAATTGACCAAAAAACCATAAATCTAATAGGTGTAAATACTCATTGGTATCATTCGAAATAATGGTAATAGGATACCAGTTTTTTTCAATGTCATTTTCCAATGTTTGTTAATTCCATTACTGTCTATGAATATAAGAAAGTATAATTACATGATTAATTTCTAATTCATAAGAGAAATTTCATCCATTTGTTTCACTTCGATCAACATCCAATTTTTCCTTATTCCAAGAAATGAATATCAAAAAAGGAATAATTTTATCCTCGAAGAACAAAAATTATTATTTAATGGATTATAAGATCCCTAAAATAGTTAACGTTATTTTATGTATGTATCAAAATATTTTCCAAATCTAATATAGTTTTCATATTAATCATTATAACGTGAATTAATATTGAACTCTATAAAATAACATCCAAAGTAAAATATAAACTATTTCATAAATGGTTTACCTGTCCAAAATATTATAATTCATCTCAATAAAATCATTTCCAATGTAGTTAGTAGTATCAAATTTACATTTTCCATTTAAATAATATCTTTATAAAAAATTAGTTATTTGAACATCATGAACATGTTATGTTTCATCATTCCCTCAACCATGTGTTTTCCAAAATGTTCAGCATTCTCTTGAATCACTATTCTTGGTACCTTTTAATATATATTTTAGAATCCTTTATAAAATAGTATAGTATTACAATCCATATATATTTAAAAATTATTAGGATAACAATATCATAAATAATATAAATTTAAAACCTATTTCATGGATCCAAATACCCAAGAATAATAATCAATCTTTTTCAGTTGTATTAATGGAATACGATTGATTGTGATCAACTAACTACTTATTCAGTACATTCCATCATATCATTAGACATTAACTTGCATATTGTCCAATATTATTATATTTTAAGCATGTAATAATGTTGTTTTATTTCTTCCCCTTTCACTCTTTATTCTGGAGACCCACTTTTCACACTTATTAAAAACACAAAATTTATTCATGGATTTCCCTAGGTTACTTGTTCCATAGTTATCACATGTGGAAAAGTATTTATATTCGTTCATCTCAGTTTCATTTATTTTATCTACAATTTTCTTATTATTTTTCTTCCCTTTGAATAAATAAGACATCAAAATTATTTATCTCAATTGATATAACTAAAAAATTATTTCATCCCATGTAGATTATTTTTGATACCCAAAACCCTTTGGAAACTTGTCTAATTCCCTTAAAAGAAAGGTTCAATCTTTAATTACGTGTTGTAAATGAAATC
Source organism: Viscum album (assembly GCA_963277665.1). Lineage (NCBI taxonomy): Eukaryota > Viridiplantae > Streptophyta > Magnoliopsida > Santalales > Viscaceae > Viscum > Viscum album. Next base: position 1,345,324,387 of record OY728155.1, on the reverse strand, counting down.
ATCATCATACCTTACTATCATTGTGAAGAAATCTTTATACTCATCAATTGTTTCTTTCTACATTTCTTCAAATTGATTGTGTTTCTCATCAGATTAGTTTTTTGGAAATTCGGGAAATAATATTTAATGAATGTATCCCTATAAGATTTCTATTTCTTGAGTTCTATTTCATCTTCCTTCCTAGTATTATTGATTAATGACCACCGTTGATAAAGATATCCTTTGAGAAAATACAATACATGTGGATCCTTTATCTTTTAATAAAATCCCAATATCATAAATGTATTCTCCATAAACCTAATCAAATTCTCAGCATCCTTTGGATAAGTATTCCCACTATATGATGGGGGCCTATATCAGAGAAAAATTCCATCATTGCAAAATTTCACAATGGGATAGGTTGATCTGTTTTGGAAAGGTTTTTTATCATAACATGATTAAGCTAGCCTAATATATCCAAAACACTCTCAGGTACAATAACATATGTATCATCTAATATACTATGGAACCCCATACATTTTCTACAATTTTTGATATCATTATTCCTTCTAGGTGAAATTTTTAAACAATGGAATGCACTATATTAGATTATAACATTATGCAACATTGTTTTGGAACCCATACCTAATGAAATACATAACATAAAATTAAAAAATTATATGTAGCTAATATCAAAATCAGAAACATGGTTTCATTAGGATGTTATTCTGTTCTCATGCTCAATATAGGGTCATATTCTCTAATATATGTTTTACTAAATCTAATTTCCATGGTTTCTATAAAACATTCTCTAATTCCAACTATATAGTCCCAAACCATAGAGCACACATATAGTGTATTAATTTATTTTATTGGCATAGATTAAAGATTAAAATCTCAATGAAATTTTTTTAGATGTTTTGAATAAAAAATACATAAATTATTACCATTTTTCATTTGGAATTAAAAATGAAACATAATACATAACAATGTAAAAAAGCTTTGTATCACTGAAAACAAATTCAATTAATTCATCCTCATACCGTGAGGAATTTAAAAAAATAAGGGTGATCACAAATTATATATTTTTTCAAACTAAAACATAAGAAATGTTGTATCAATATGAATATTCAATATTTAAATGTTGATAATTGAAGACACATGTATTTTAAATAACAAGAATATAATGGAGAGATAAGGAAGGATAAATATAGTTGGGTAAAACCCAAAACACATACCATTTAATAAATAAATTTAGAATGAAATACATCCATAGATAATTTAAAAGGTAAAATATCTGGGATAATAATAATAATATATAAAATCTCAATGAATTAAATGATAAATATTTGTATTTCCTATCTAAGGAACATGAAAACCTATACCTTTAAGAACATTTATAAAATGACATAGATTGAAACCCATTTAATTTGGCTAACTAATTTGTATAATTAAACTAATTGATGAATTAATGGGATATATAAACTCTAGGTTCCATCCATCCCTTCCATTCCATATGATTATTGATATATTGAATAATAAATTTAATTCAAAATAATTACTTATTAAATATCAATATTATGTAAAGGTGAAATATATAATAATATTTTCCCCATTAATCCATTAAAATTAAAAGTAACCAATATATGCCCAAATGGTATAAAATTTAGTAAATAATCATATCCATCAGGAAATAATATTTATGTTTAAGTGGAATTTAGTTTTCAATAAAAATAAATATAATAATGTGATTATTTCAATAGAATGTGAACTATCAAAAAAGAATGTGATATTTAAAAATAACTTTTATCAATTGATAACTTTCAATTAAAAAACCCATAGATGATAAAATTAAAATTGAAAATTTAAATAAAATGAAAAATAAATAAATAATGATATTATTTTTAAATAGAGTAATATATACATCACATATATATGAATTGTGTATAATAACAAATTAGTCTCAATGTAATGTAAATTGAGATGGAATCTATTTCCTAACACTTAATTTTAGTGGAATTTGATTTAAAATATTATATAATGGTTTTAATAAATTTATTAAATTAAATTGGCACTATATTAATATTTATAATGTTATATATGATCCTTTTATAACATCTTATCACATGTTTGTTAACAATCTTTCATTATTTTCATTGTTTCGTGTGTGAATTGCCTTGTTTTTCGAGTATGTTTTCACATGTTATTTTTTGATCCTATTAATTATATCAAGATGTGGTAATCTCAAGAACTAGAACCATGGTATAAATATCATATGTATTATGTATATATGTTTTTAGATCAATCTATAATATTTAGAGAAAGGATATAAAATACACTATTCATGGAGATGGTTGGTCGAAAGTATGCATTAACGTTGTTTCAATGTTATTTTCATATTGATAGGAAAAAATAATATGATATATTTATTACCATTAATGTATCGTATTTATTTTATATATAATAGACAAACCGAAATAAAACATTTTATTACTCAAAGTGGGATCCCCTAAAGAAATGGGGTCCAAGGACGAAAGGAACACATGGGGTCTATAAAAGTGGAGACTAAGATAATCCCCAATAACAATGCTTACACCATCATATGGAAATGACGCAATAATGTCAACGTAGGACACACCATTAGTAATAGGAGCTTTGTGACTTGGTAAGTTGGCCACCATTTTTTTCTCTCTCCAAATATGAATAATATTCATGTCGTCATGAATAAGATTTCTACTCCTTTGAACATTGAATATTATTGACCATGGGGTAGATGACTTCCATTTAAGAGACATGAGGAGAACCTGAGAGTCAATTTCTAGTGTCGCAAGGAGAATGTTCCTCTGATTTCACATTATGGGGCTAAAATTAAAGTGTTTGTTTCTCCTTAAAGGTAACATTTGTTCCCATGTGAAGCTGAAAACACAAGGATAATAGAACCTTTATTATTACGATCTATCCCCCACCCCCAGAATGCATGAAGCCAGATAAACTTGATTCATCAATGTTGAGTTTTAGTCCAAGGACATTGGGATACCACCTGACCCATTTTCCAGCAGGTCAAATCTGTTCGATAGTAGATGATGCCAGACCCAGAATCGAACTCAAAGAAGGTGCGAGCTCTCCGTTATTGAAAATGTATCATAGATAAATCTACAAATATTGGATTTTTGTAGTGATGGGAAAACAGGAACTGTACATTCCCTCGAAGCAATCCCTATTTCTAGAATTCTGGATATAGCAACACCCTTATACCAAAATGTATACTCTATCTTTTTTCTCTTTGAAGTTTTATTCCACCCCTTGAAACCAAAGGGCTATGAAAATTTGTGCTGGAGAAAACCTGAGAAGCAGTACCAGGGAAAATTCTGAACAGACTCCATACGTATCGTGCCCATTCACCCTAAAAAATTATATTTTGAGAGGATTCCTCATTAGGTTTAGGAAAACACTAGAATTAGGACACCAACTAAATACCCAAATTATTTATGTTCTCATATATGAAGATATAGTTCTTGCAATCTTTTAAAACAAGGAAGACATATTTGGCCAGTATGTCATTGCACCATAGAATCTTACCCCACAAATCAGTAAACAGTGGTTATGAAAACACTCAGTAGATAGTATGCTTTATATATAATAACTTTATTTTACCAAAATCACCTGGAATACATTCTATTAATACCTGAACAAATCACCTCACTTCATGGTGTTTTATTCAGCGGTACACATGAATGACGTTATTGTATACCCAAAAAATGGAAATCATAAATGGATATGTTATGTAACAATTAAATAATAGAAAATTAATCATAAATATCAAATATAAATATTAATTTCATCATTAATACCATCATTAAGATGATGCATTAGAAAATTAAAATGTATCTAGGCGGTAGTCTGCCGTATTCACGAATCCTGATTTCATAACCCATATTATTAAAGTGTGTGAAGTTATAGGTCCTAAATTTAACATAAAATCATCTCAATATATGTAGTATACAGAGGATATTATATAATTATTTACAAATAATGATTTTTGTGGGTGGATATGAAAATAAAATAAAAACAATTTTAGAAGAACATTAACTATTCTCCGGTTATCTACTTTGGTTTTAAATGAAAACGTTCTAATGATTGATTTATTATAAAAAAACTTCTTTTATAATTATGTAAGAGAATTTTTGAATTAAATTTTATAGATTTTGGTAGATCTGAATCATTTAGGTTCTTTGTTGAAGTGAGTGGATTGAGCTCCCTCATATAGTTCAGGAAGATGGAATTTATTATATATACTCAAAAAATTTCCTTATTGAGAGGTATCACTGAACACATGTTTCTACCAAAAATAAAAATAAAGGGGGATTAAGGATTTCATGCTATATAAATTCCTCCAACAAAAAAAAGAAATATATTTTAATAAAGTTAATACTATGTATTTATGTTTACTAAATTTTTTCTTTATATTTTTTACAAAGGTAAGTTGTACCATTTTTCAATCCTTCGTACATTATAAATTTATTTTATAATTACAAATATATGTATTATATAAATTAATTTTTTTTTATTTTTATTAATTCCAATTTATGAAATAAATATATTAAGTGTTTGTATAATTAATTTTAATAAAAACTCATGTAATTCCCAAAACTCTCACGTTAATTAATTTTAAATGTTCTCACAAATATATATGGATTTTTTTAATTAGATAATGTAAATAATTATTATTCCAAATATAGAATCCATTTTCTGAATTTACATTCATAGAAGTGTTAGTTTTAAATTTTTAATTAATATCCCAATCATGGAGAGAAAATGGGTTTTTTATACGAAAATGTTCAAAAGCTTACATATGTTTTACATCCAGTTATAGTATTAAATTAATTAAATGTATGAAATATACTTAAAATATGAATAATTAATCAAATTAGAAAATTATACTAATTTAAAATAAAATTTAATTTTATAAATAAACTAAATGAAAATGGAATTTTCAATTAAATTTCTAGATTTTAACTATACATTAAAAAATTATACTTTTATGAAAAATAAAAAAATAAAAAAATTAAACCATTTAAATTATGATTTAAAATATGAACATTATTTTTTAAAATAATATTTATAAATGTTTCTAAAAGTAGTTTTAAAAAAAGGTCACCATTAAAAGAAAAAGAAATTGCCATTTGAAAAATATTTTGTTATTGTGTAAATTTTGATTTGTTCTTATCATATGCCTATAAAATATATTGGATGAATGAAATATTTTTTATTGATTAAAAAATATAAATAATTTGTTAATATAAAAAAATTAATAAAATTAATTTTTTATGATAAAATTTTTTTATTGCTCATAAAAATTGTTTTTTATAATTAATTTAATTTTTTTCATTTTTTTTCATTTTAATTTATAATATATTGGTAACCATTTAATTTAACTATATATTTTTATAAGTTATTCAAACCTATTTATAATAAAATAATTAATGTATATAATATAATTTTAATTTTAAATAGTAACATTAATAGTATTTTGTAAAACCCAGTCTTGCGTGTAACAGAAGCTGTTGAAGAAAGTTATTATTGAGAGTAACGAAAGATAAAAGTAGTGTTATGTGAAATTCAAACTATATCATGTCTTGAATTTATTTAATATATTAAATATATCAAAAATGTTTTTGGATTTTATATTGTATTCTACTCTTAGTGTTTCATGTCATACACGTTATCTGATATGATGTTCATATTTTAAATTGTTATGGTGTTAAAAAATTCACCAATTATTTCTTTTTAATTTATATATATAAAACACAATTTTGTATTTAAAAATAAATTTTTATAAAAAAACTTATTTTATCAAATATAAGGTCATTATATTCATTTCTAAACAACTGTTCACTAAATAAATTAATTATATATACATGTGTAAACAATATTTTTTATAAATTTGTTAATCTTATTCATATGTATCATTCCAACTGATATTTGAAAACTATCATATTAAATAATTTTTTTTAATAAAATCACATGTTTCATTTAAAATAATTGTTGAATGTAACAAAATCTAAACTCAGTATTATGGAAAACATAATATAATCATATTATTGCATGTAATGTAAGATAAACATATTTCTGAAAAAATATCTAAAATATTTAATAAATGTGAAGAAAAAATCAAAAAATCTTGGGGTGTTTCATTCAATGACTATAAAATTATTTTTTCCCTCTTAATTAATCTTGTTCATCAAAGGATTAACATTTGAAAATTATTTCATAGAAACCAACATCATTAAAATGAATAATAAAAATACTATTATAATGGAAATTTATAAACATAAGAGTTACCCAATGTAACTCATAACAAGTATTACCCATAGAATAAAATAGGTGGGAAGTGAAAATATGGACATAGAAAAAAAACTAACACCCAAATATTGAGGGAAATTTATAGATAAAATTGTTTAAAAGATAGCTGGTGATCTATAAGAGGTTAACAAACACACATCTATAATCAAAAGATGAATTAAAAATGTTAACTATATCATAAAAAATATTGATAAAATTTTATTTCAATATAATTTTCATAATTTTGGGTAATTTAATTTCTATATAAATATAGAACATAAGAAAATGTACATACATGATATATTTTATATTTCATAGACAAAATTTCATACATTGGTTGCTTCTTGATCAATTTACACTACATATCATACTCTATGAGATGAATTATTCAAGCCTAAAGCACTAAATTCAATCAATTATAGAATGATATTTTAGTACATATGTATCTACTAAAAAAATTTGAACTAGTAACTCAATAGTAAAAATTCATCATATGATGAAGTAATACCTTCGTATATTAAACCTTATTAAATGATAAACATAAACCACTCCATAAATAGATGTATTTATTACCCATTCAAAATACTAAAATTTCAAACATTAAAAAAGAAGGTCACGAGATTTATCAAGACAAACCTAACATTAATCCCCCATATATCATAAAGTGGGTCTTGATTCTCATATATCAAACATGTTATTACCTTCCTTATATATTGTTCCAATGCTAGGTAATAACAAAATTAATATAAACCCTTTATTAAACATGAATTATTATTCATTACTTAAATACAACCATATATTAAAGAGCATATTCTATAGATCCAACAATTTTTTAAACTCCATCAATTATAACATAAACTAATTTTCCAAAAAATACATCTTCAATTATTATTTAGTAAAAAATATCTAATTTAATTAATCTATATCAATCATGTCCTTATCCAAATAACCATTTCCTAAAAATTAGGAGAATATGAAGTGTTAAATATCAGTAATTAATCAATCAACTTTCCATTAAATCACTTTTCTAGATCATAAAAATATTACAAAATATTTGTTTAAATCTTTGAAAAATTATACTTAACTATCCTTATATATTTCACAGTTAAAAAATCATGAATAAAAACACATAAATACATGAATCCTTCAATTTATATAATGGGAATAGAATTGGACATTCCTTTGTCTAGTAGTTAATACTTGGATCAAGCCATTGTGTTGGGTAATGCCCATGTTCTCCATATATAATACATTTAAATATAGAATTTTTCATTATATGAACTTATTTTTTACATAGATAACATATTCCACTCAATTTTATATATTCCATAATGTTTTATTTCCACTATCTTGACATGTAAGAAGTCAAATATTCTTTCCCATATGTACACTACCACATGATCTTTAATAAATTTTTTTCATCCTCTAATTCGATGATTATAGTATCTCACTGAAGTTCACATTATTAATCAATGTTCATGACAGAATGTTCTTTACAATCATAATATATTTGTATTATATCATCATCCAATTTATTCCTTATGGTAACCAAATTTTCAATTAGCTTCAATGCTAATATGATTCCGTTTGGTTTTATCCATTGATTAAAACTAAAAAATATTATGTAAGAATCAATAATCATGATGGGGAACCACATAATCCTAAAAAATAACTTCTAGGATGCTTAAATCAAGAAAACTTATTCTTTAATATAAGACAATTTAGGTTTAACCTCCGTAATTCATCGTCAGGTTATATTTAAATATATAATGGTTATTCATAAAGAGTTAAATATTTTTCAAATTATTTCCCCTAGGAGTTTCAATACAGGTGTGCAGTAGGGCCCGTTATCATGAATTTACTCCCGATCAAGTGTATCTCAATATGGTGTCATCGGGGTTATTAGCCCTAGGTACATCTATTCAGAAAACACATCCAGATGTTGTATCCAGATAGGGAATTCATTGATTGAAATACAGTAAATCAAAATTTTTACCAAAATCCAGGACATTTTTTTATAAATTGACTAATACGTAGAAATATCCTTATAGAAATCCAAATAAATCTCCAAATAAATCATGATTCAATATGTCATTATCAACGATTACAGACTATGTATATTGTCATACATGGGATTTTAAACATCACTTGTTTCTGGTTCTTATCGGTTTATTTGTCATTCTCTCCGTAGATGGCTATGACAGGTTTGAAATTTTAATCTATTATTTCACTTATATTCTTGGATTATTTTTCAACCTAGGTTCCCCTAATTTTCCATTTAATATTGAAAAAATATATCACATTTTGTGTTGACATATCTGGGCACACAGTTTGGCTGCATGGTTTATTAGACAATGCATTCAAATCTTTCTTTGTGTCCAGGTCATAAAAAATATTTTTTATTCAACTTTTCCATTTTTTGATTAACCCTAATGTCCCCATTTATCCCAAATTCGACTCTAGAAGTCCTGGGTGACATCTATGATCCCTTCAACTCTGATAGAACCCATTTTATGGGTTTCTTGGTTGGTAAACATCATGGTTATTCTTGTAAGTGATTATCTCATTATTTTCCTCCCTTCTCATTAGGGTTTCTTCCATTCTTCTTGTGGTTATAAATATCCAATAGCTAGGGATTCATACCTAGGTTCTAATTTATTGTTTCCTAGTTCAACCTTGCACAATTGGTTTTATTTTCACTCACTTGTTTTGTGGTTGTGGTGTGATTGAAGTATCACACATATTTTGGGGGTTTTGACATATATGGTAAGTAATTCCATGATTATGTATTATTTGAGGAGTTAAATTGCATTCATGGCCTTCATATAATTTTTATTACATATTGTGGGTGGTTTGAAAATAATTATTGAAATAATTGGTCAAACATTTTATTTTAATGTTTTTTTCATGAATTTTTTTTTTCATGTGTAACTCTTGTAGTGTTTTCTAGGGAATTTTCTAAAATATATAAGTGGTTCAGTAAAAATTTATAGGGCCTCCAATTGTATATGGGTATGATATTGAGGGGAATTGGTCCTTTAAAGTTATTTTTGAATGAAATTTTTTGTGAAATTCCTTGTTTTACTTCTTGAAAATATTTATGAAAATATTAAATGCTTTATCGAGTTACAAAAATGGTGAAATATATGTTTGGGTACTTTTTTGTTGGGGTAGGTTATTAAAATGGGGTTTTGATAGAGAAAGTGATGATTTGTGTTGTCAAAATTTTTTATAATGTTTTATTTATTTTGGATCCTATTTGTTAAATTTTGAGAAAATTGTGACACATGTTTATGGGATATTTTGGTTTCTGTATGATGTTAAAATGAATTTGAATGTGAAAAGGGTATTATGCAACATGAGTTGAATTTATGGTGTGTGGATTATTTCAAAATGGAATTATCATGTGAAAATTTTATTTTATGATCTGAATAACATGATTGAGCATAAAGAGGGAAACACGAGTGTCTAGGTGGGTAGGTGAAGACTAGTATGCTAGTGTTATAGTAGTTGTATCATACCTATTTCACATAGCACATTTTCCATTGACAAAACTAATAAGTCTTTGATTGTGTTTGGTGACCTATAGGCCATTGGGGTTTCCCCTCATAGTGGCTTTTTCCCAAGAATTATATTTCTTATTGATACATACACACCAAGATACGATGTACCTAGATCCCCACACCTAGCTTGTGCCTAGGGGTGTTCCCATTACTTGTTCTAACATAAATATGTTACATTTCATAGACATATTGTGTGTGTTGTTGGAAAATTCCATATAATATGTGGTTTCATTAATATTTTACATTTTTAAAATCTTCCCTCTTGAATTTTTTTCATTAATAGATTCAACTTTTATGAATTGTTCTATAATTTATTTTTTATTAAAACGAGTTGAATTTTTGTACCAAAATGATTATCACATGGAATCATTTTGGGAGGAATCATATTTTGTTTATTCTCAAATCCAACATACACCCTTGGTTGTATATAGACTTGGTAATGTTTGGAATAGTTAAGGGAATGTACCTTTGAGATTGTGGATTGGGTCGCTAGATTCCATTCTGTGTGTGGTGTTGTGAAGATGGCTTGAGGGAGATTCCACCATTCCATGAGGTGGATATTGGGTAGTTATGTTTGGATTTATTCCCTTGTGGTAGTCTTGGGGCTTTGTCTCTAAATATGTATTTCAATTAAGAACATTTTAAAGGATGGCATGGTTGAAAAATATTCAGATTCGTTTTATTGGAATTTGTTTGCTGTTTTATGTTTATAAATTCATTTAAATCATTCTGAACATTTATTTATGATAAAAAGGATCTTTTGGTAGCCAATGTGATTGTTAATTCCCTTTGGTACTTTCCATTGACCGGGTTTGGTGACAATTCGTATGGAGACTAGATCCAGTTCGTGACATGGTTCATAGATAAACACCATGATTGAGCTTCCTCTTATTTCTCGATGGTGGTCCTGTCAAATATTTTCAAAACATTACTAGATTATATTAAGGTATTTTATATAGAAATATGTTTTTGGTATCCACATCAATGTGTTGTTTTCACTAGGCCCCATGAGAAATTTATTTTTGATAAATCATCTAATCATTTTGATGGATCTTCATTATCAAGGGACAAACCAAACACTCGCTATTGAAATGATATCGATGATAATTTGGAATTTTCATGGCATGGGTTCCCAGGTTAAATCAAACTTTATCTTGTCTGAAATTCCATGTTCTAATTTTTCTGTTGTGGTGATTCTTGATCCCAAAACAACAAGATCTTATGTTCTCAAATATTTTTCAAGGCTTGGTTACTATGGGTTATTTCATAGTGATCTTGTTAACTAAATGTTTTAATATTTTGGAAAAGTTGTTCATTGGTGGAGCTGGTGGTTTCTTTATGTAAAAAAATTTCAACTAGGATCAAAAAATATAATATAATAATCTTATTTTCATTCAGGTACCCTAAATATGAGGCTATAATATCGTAGTATTTAAGGAATGATTTGGATAACATGAATCTGGCGGACAAGACTTCATTTTTAGTGGAAAATTAATTTTATTTTAGACCATTTAGAGAAGAAAGGAGGAGGTTTACATCGATGAAAATACCTCCATTAAATTAAGGCCATTTATTCATGTAATGGTCACATGGAACTCGGTTTTTTGGGGAAAAATTCAATCAGTGTAATAACCAGGAAGATAACTTCCATACATGGTGCAGATTGGATCACTATTTTTCTAATTTTCAAGAAGTCTCAACCTAACCAAACATAATACATGATCATCTAGTGTTTGATATTTCAGACCATATTCCTCTTTTAATCCATCTGAAACAATGATCGAAGTCCAGTAATTAATTTTAATACTCCAAATAGTTGAACTAGGAACCCATAATCTGGATGATTTTTGAAAATACATGGAAAAACGTCATTAATAAAGATATATGGGTATGAATTCCTAATAAGATTATAGTACAGAAAAAATATCGTTAAATATGGTATAAATATAAGTCTACATGCAATACTGTCCTGGATGGTATGAAAACATAGATTAAACATATTGATAGTGAATTGGAAGCACACTAGTAATAGAGAATGTTTTACATATTGATGACCAAGAAGAATAATTTAGTGGAATATATTCTAGAATATGAAGGAATGAATTGTGAGAAAACTAGATTTTTGTGGTTTGGTGATGGGTATACAAATAAAACCTTATTTTATGTTTTTATAAATGAGAAAAAAAATCTACTACCAAGTATTCATTTCAATGATCGATCATTTACTCATGACATAGAGACAGTGACTGGAATGGCTATTTATTATTTCAGAATCTGACTAGTTGATCCCAACCCCATCATGCATGGGGGATATCCTAGTGAGAAAAAGAATATCTTGGTTTTAATTATGCGATCGATTTATATTGAAATAAATATAATATTAGTATCCATACGAAAATATATTGAAATATGCGATATTGTTTGTGCACTGAATATTGAGATTTATCTTGATTCATATGGCTACCCTGCCTACTTATATATTACTTTTGGATAACTGGTTAATGAAAATTTGAGTGCATATATTAAAGACTTCACCAATGGTGGGAACATATCATGGATTTTTTGTGCTTCTACCATATTCCTTACTCTAAATTTTAATGATCTATCATCCCCTAACCATTATAGACCCATTTGTATGTGTAACTTTTCATTGATGGTTCTTGAAAATGTTATCAATATAAAACTCACACATCATCTTACCCAGTGTGATTATGAGAGATAAAAATAATTCATTAAAGAAAGATTTAGACAAAACGCAATTTATTTCATACACGATATTGTCAGAGATAGAAATATGTGAACATCAGGCTCTACAATAGTGATCAATGTGGACAAGCACAAATCCAATGATAATATGTAATATTGTTTCACTATTAAGGTTATGACTAGAAAGGGATGCTCAATATGGGATAATAATTTATTTTTAAAGATTACATTTCTCTTTGTATATATATCTCATTAATGGAGAAGATGTGTGGATTCATCAAATCCAACTATGGGCTCAAGTAGGAAGACCATCTTTCTCTCTGTCTCTTCAGTCTGGTTCAAGAAACTCTATAGAGATGTTCAGATAAAGTAAATTTCAATGGTAACCTTCACCAATATCATGGTAGAATCTTCTCTTCTAAGTGGTGTACAAATATATTAATTCAAAATATTTAATATGGAATGAGGATGGAAATAATTTCCTTTACCATGATGCACCTTAGTGTACCAGTTTCATCATGAAGGCTATGTGTCCACCATTTTTTCTGGCTCATTGAAAAATTTACTACCCTATCACAAAATAGAAAATACAATTACTTTATTTTGGGGTATGAAGCACACTATTCAAATAAATAATCTCAATCATTCTGGATCATATCTTATCATATCTTAGTTTCTCAAAGTAAGTGATAAGAAATATTTAGAAAATCATGATTAGTTTTATCAAGGATGCAAATACTATTGGAAAATAACATTAGGATGCATGGGATAAGATATCTAAAGGATTTGGTGATATTGGTATTGAACATAAGAGTGTTAATGAGTTACATCATACCATGGAAAAAAATATAACATCTGGTTTTTGTGGGGAACATTATTTTGTTGGGAAAATTAATTTCTATTAGGTATGGTAATCACTATCACAATACTATAGGAGGAATGTCGTAGCTTTATAAATTGATCACTCACCACATACATGCTTTTTTGAGTCTATCGAAAAAGACTTTTTGTTGTGGTCAGATAAATTCTTTTAATTATAACTAGGTTAGTGAGACACTTGGATTTCCATGATACCCAATAACAGGAATTTATTTCAACCATGAATGTAGGTTTGATTCATTAGACCACACATTTTCAATACAATGTCAAATAGAGTTTTTCAAAATCACGGAACTATGTTCAAAAATATAACAAATTATATTCATGGGATCATCCTTAGGTGATTTCTCAGGGAAGGGATTTTCGTTGGTGACCCAGCAGAGAAGATGGAAAGAGGAATGAAATGAAATCATATGGTGTAATGATATTCCTAACAAATTTAATTTTTTTCTACATCATGTGAAATTTATTTTTACATGTGAATGAATAGATCAGAATAAGAGGCATATCATTGTAATTTTTATTTTTTCTACAATAACACAATTTTGAATCGTCTTATCTCCCCATTTTTTAGAGAGAATGGGTGGATATTATTTTAGGAATGCCCTAGGGGAGTCATTAGAATTAATTATTGAGAAACCAAATACATGTATTTTATTCATGCATGGTTTGGTGAGTTCAGTATTACTGTATATGATCAAAAGGCCCATGAAATACTTCTCTATGTGGGTTACTTGAGAATTTGGAATTCTATAAATTGAAGCCAACAAGATGGTATCCAAATCTCTCTCCAAGGAATGGGGGTGGAATACAAAAGATGAGTGGAAAAATTGATTCCTTTATTAAAATGATGGGGTAGGGGTTCTTATATTCATAAAAGTATATTTTGTGGCTAATCAATTACTTAAACTCCTCAAAATGCAACTGGGCAAGGATGATCATTAAAAAAGATACCCCAAACAGTCGCTACACCCTCAATATGGATGGATATTCATCCTCTCGCATTATGTGTGTGTGTGTGTGGGGGGGGGGGGGTCAAAGACAAAATATATCAATGATTCATTTTTTAGTGAAGGATTGGGACCTATGGACTAACTTAAGGAAGTGGGAATTGCTTTTTTGAAGAGTATTGTTCTGTGATGTTCACATAACATTACTCTCAAATCAGTGGAAACTAAATCATTGGTTGTTATGGTATTGCTATAAAGTAACGAAAATAATCCATGATCCATTTCATATATCTTTGATAAATGTAAAAGACTCCTCATCTCTTAGGTTCCCCTTTTCAATATATGGTAGGAGGGGGGAAATGTGGCCGATTAGATTTCTTCTCAGGTAGAAAACATGAATAAGTGGTCAATAATTTTCACCATGGTATTACTTCCCTCTAAGTGCCATAGTTTTTTCCAAGTATAAACCCTTCTAAAAGATTATTTTTGTTCACTGTGACATTTTTGTTGTTGTTCCTATATCTAATTGCAATATAAATTTAATGTTGGTTGGATACAAACTATAAGGACTGAGGTTTCTCATATATAGATATTTAATCCTTTTAGATGATTATTCATTACATTACAAAATCACCTATATGAGGACCATAATTTTTTTTACATTGGAAATAAGGAATAAAATATTCTAATCAGATCAAAGATATTTCACTTTTCCTACAATGATCTTCCCATTAAGTACCATTAATAGTCATACCCTACATAAATGATTTCCTCATAATCTAGGGAAAGTAAACATAAGAAATGGTGATATAAGATGATCAGTAAGAGTAAATATATGGGATACCAATCTATGATCATACTAATGAATAAAATAAGTTTAAGGGTATATGATAATGAACATAACAAAATAATACTCAAAATTTCATAGGTAATAGATATGAGTCATGGAATAAAAATTGTCTTTTCATAAAACATGAATCATAAGGGATTCCAATTAAATGACCCCAGATAGAACAAGATTTTCATATGACATAGTTTTTTGGCATAAACATAATAATAGAAAATATTATGTCAAGGAGAACCCCTAATACCACATCACATGTTATGCTTAATCTAACCACTCATGTACCTTCATTGGGCATGATAAATCGACATATGTACCCTCATTATCGATGTCTACACATCCGGTTCAAGATGTAAAACCATCACCATTGGTATTTCATTATTCATAGTGGATAGAGTTCAGTCAGAAAACCATCATGTTAGTCAAGGAATTCTCTCAAGACCATCATAGTAAACAAAGTCCCTTACTGAACAAATATCACTCAATTTTAATTTCCATTATATCTCATATGTTATAAATCATTACCCCAAATATTAGAGGGATATATAGCTTCCACCCATCTTAATTTGTAACATAACCAAACCCCTTGTTTTTAAAGAAACAATCATCACATAATAAAAATAATAAATAATTATGACACATGATTATAAATCATTAATCATATCATAAAAAATTAAATGAAAATAAATATAAATCATTTCATCATATCATAACTTGTGTAAAATAGATACGTTTTATAATCATTTAATTATAGAATAAATAATGAAACAAGAAAGATTCAAAATTATTTTCTCATGGTGTAACACAATGAATAGATTTGGGTATCTTAAATATCATTATAAAAAAGCATAACCCAATTAGTTAAATAATGTGAATATTATCCTTGAATAATATTATCATTTATTCATAGGTTACACAAATTGATGTAATAATATATACAAAATAACATTGAAATATCATTTAAATCATTTCATTATTAAAATATACTATCTTATTTTGATTTTTTTTATAAATAATAAAAAATTTCGAAAACCATTTTATTTTAAATAATTTTTAAACTGATTATGGAATTTTTGGAAATCAGCTAAAAAATTATTGAGAAAAATATCTTTTTATCTTTTGAAAAATGATTTTTAAAATATAAAACATTTAAATGATATTTTCCATTATAAATAACATTGAAAACATATAATGGAATCTTTAAAAATAATTTATATAATTTCTTAATGAAAATATACATTTCCACTTCATTTTTTTAAAAAAAATATTTGAAGGATTTTTTAGATACATTGTTTATAAATAGAAATAGTATTGACTAGAAATAAAATTATTCATAAATAGATAATTTGAAACTCTTGGGTATATAAGGAGATGAATATAAAGGGAAATATTTATTCTCATTAAATTAATTGAGAAGAATAAAAATATTGATAATTCTTGAGATGTATATCATTATATTTCTATAGTGGAGGATTAATCATAAATTATCATGTTAGAAGATGGTATTATAACATAAAACCCTTACCACTAGTAAGATTGAATCATATTCCTCATGAAAGAATAACATCAATTTAAATATTAAATTATCATGACTAGAAACAAATTCACAATATTGAAAGTCTAACGGTTTTTATAAAAACTTCTTAAAATAATATTTGTGCATAATATTAAGCATAATATTAATATAATACATTTATGGGTGTTATATACACTATATAAATGAAACATGTGGTGAATATGGACAGTGTTTCACTGTTAATAAAAGTTGGAAGGAAATCCATTATGCTAATTAATGAATTCTATTATACTCATTAAAAATGTTTTATTACAAATATAAGTGTATTATAAATACCTTAAAACCCATATTCTTATATATAACATAAAAATTATGATATATTTATTCCTTTTTGATTACCTATTTATTAAAATAACATGTTAAATTCACATTTCAGGCCATAACTGCATTGTTTTTTATGTATGTTTTGACATGATATTTTTTGTCCTATTAAATAGAATATAGTTTCATCATATTAATACTCGAAGCCATGATATATGTATCATAAAAATTTATTATATACATTTTTAGTTGAATCCATAAAATATTGTTTTAGGAAATGAGATACACTCTTCATTGGGATAATATGTCGTACGTATGCATGAACACTGTTTCCATTTTGATTTTAGATTAAAGGAAATAAATTTAAATGATATATATTATAATTATTTAACCTTGTTTATGTCATTTATATCTGATGTTATTAATATTTTCATGACTTATTATATTCCCCCTTTACTTATTTTATATGAAATGTGCATAATTTGTGTGAAATATTAATGTTTTAATATTAAGTATAATATTTGAGCATTTTTAGAAGTAGTCCAATTGAGTCAGTTTAATGTTTTAATAATAACTGTCACTATACTGATCCAAATTGTGTGGTTATTGTTTTGTAGGATTCTAATTTTAATATACAACATTTCATTAGAAGGAACCATGATCCAATTCTGCCATTTGAAGGGTCATATGGTCCTCACAAACAAGACCAAAGAATCTGTGAACAAACTGGACCATCCTTGAAGATTGATTTACTGGGATTAATCCAGAAGTCCAAAAACATTACCTCTCCACCATAATTCGGGGGACACTACATGTCATCTTGGATAAAAATTTCAAGGCCCAAATCCAAGTACAATGGGCCCAAATAAATCTTTGAAGTCCAGCCCACCATTCTGGCCGAGAATTAAAATCAGTATAGTATGCATCACATATCTCCTGATGTAAGAATCAAATCGAGATGAGATTTTGCAGTGTGAAATAGGAGATATAATCGGCCGACTTTGTTGAAGAATCCATTCGTATTTGAAGGCATTTTCATATTCAAAAACCCTTTCAAATTATGGACTTCAAAAAGACTGGATTGAAATGGACAGTTTAACTTTGTTTAATCAACCGGCCATAACCTTTGATAATTAAGTCCAAATGACTCAAACGTTTGAAATTAGTCGGCCAACATTATTTTCTACAACTTTGAGAAGGCGATATTTGAAGATTCTGCTGTCTGAATAGCCAAATTGGCGATACAAGTGGAGGGACAGATTGGGAATGCAAACAGTCCACTCCTTGGGCTATAAATACTATCCCCTTCTCTCCTTGAGAGGGGTTGGCATTTCAGAAGAGAGGAGATCATATTGGCATGACCAAAGCATTTACAAAGGCTTGTGAGGACCTGCCAAACTCAAGTTTTTACTTGAGAGACCTTTCCTCCTCTCTTTGTTTTCACTTACTTTTGTGTTCTTCATTTTTGTAATCCTGTAATTCTGTTTCTTTGTAATTCCGTTTTAATGAAAGTTACATCTTCAATATCTCTTATTCTCATACACCATCTGTAGTTTAATATTTATGTTCTTAAAATAGTTTAAATTCAGTTTAATCCCCTTTCCTTCTTTTGCTTCCTCATTCAATCGAAAATCTGTTTTTAATTATCATCATCGTTCGTGTGTGTGTGTCAACGTACCACTCTTTTCTAATCCCTTTATTTTTATTCTATTATTAATTTATCATCATAATTATTTTAACCAGAATATTAAACATCCAAATGGATGAGTAAATCTCTCATTGGGGTGAGTTATAATTCGGGGATGTTAAGTGATTGAGAGATTTTCTTGATGAGTATTCTTTAAATTAATATTGTGTATGTTAAACTCAATATGTCATGGATTAATGATATGTTTTGTTTAACGAGTGGTTTACATGGATTATTGGAACCATAAATACACTACCATAAATATGTTTTGTTTTATATTAGAACCCTAAGTTAAGTTAAGGCTTGGATTAAATCCTTCACACTTAGGAATTCCAATCAACGTCAACTTATGACATGGGTGTTAATTTAATGCAATACAAAGTAAGGCTCAAGGATATCACATGCTTAACTCCCCAATAATGAACTCACCCCAATATTTATCAATTTAGTAAATCAAACATCATCCATAAATCATTTCAATTAAGCTCTGCAAACAAACCCCCTAATCAAAATACAATCAACTAAAAACAAACGACTATCACAAAGTGTCATCGCCGAGGATTCGACCCGAGTGCTGCTATACACATTAGCAGAGCACCGGAACCTTGAACGGTCGATAGGAGACAATCTTCCGCACTTTAAAATGGCGCCGTTGCCGGGGATGGTGATTTAAGTAGTCATTAGTTTCTGGTTATTGTAAAAAAAATAAAAAAAAACAAAATTTAAAAAAAAAATTGAAAAAAAAAACAAAAAGAAAAACCTGTCTTCCTCTTAAAAATCATAAACTGATAAAAAATACAAAGGAAAACCCCTCTTCCTCATCCTTTCTAAATCTCTCTGAATGCCCCGCAGCTTCCCAAACAATCCCTCGGATTTGTTTGACCCTAATATTGATAGAACTCTTCGTCGACTTAGGAGGACCATTAGGGATAACCAAATCACCCAAGAACCGATCATTGCCCTACCAATTGAATTAGATATGGCCAATCCTAGGGAACAAACATTGAACGAACTTGCTGCCCCTGATATGAATTACCAACCTCTTGGTATTCAATATCCAAACATTGAAGCTGACTTCGAACTCAAATCGGGTTTGATTCATCTTCTCCCTCATTTTCACGGGCTAGCCGGTGAGGATCCACATCTTCACCTTAAAGAGTTCCAAGTAGTATGCTCTACCATGAAGCCTCAAGGGGTTTCTGAAGAACAAATCAAGCTTAGAGCTTTCCCCCTTTCCCTAGCGGATTCTGCCAAGTCTTGGCTTTACTACCTCCCACCTGGTTCCATAAACTCATGGGTTGACATGAAGAGACTTTTCCTTGAGAAGTTCTTTCCCGCTTCCCGAACAGCTTCTATCCGAAAGGAAATAAGCGGCATCCATCAATTCCCTAATGAATCACTCCATGAGTATTGGGAGAGGTTCAAAAAGCTTGTGGAAACTTGTCCACACCATCAAATCCCTGACCAACTCCTGATCTAATACTTCTATGAGGGGTTATTGGCTATGGAGCGAACTCTCATTGATGCCGCAAGTGGCGGTGCTCTTGTTGACAAAACTCCTGCAGCTGCATGAGAACTCATAAGCAACATGGCTGCAAACACGCAACAATTCCATACTTGAGCACATGCTCAAGTGAAACAAGCCCAAGAGAATCAATCCATAGAGCCCAACAAGATGACTGAGTGGATGAGTGAACTTAAAGGTCTTGTGCGTCAACTAGCGGTGGCTACCAAAGCCCCAACCTCATCTTATCCACAGTCACTATTCCTTGGACCTATCAAGAATTGTGGAATCTGCAACTCTCCATCTCATCTGACTGACACATGTCCACAACTTCAAGATGATCCATCTGATTCATCTAGTCCAATGGAGCTCAATGCGGAATATGCTCAGCGAAACTTCAACCCTCAACAATCAGGTCAGTTTGTTAGAAACTTCAACCAACCCCAATCTAAGCCCTTCTATTCTACCTTTAACCCACCTCTGAGGTATGGTAATCCCATTTCTCATCCTCCTCAGTTCCCTCATCAAAATCCAAACCAATTCCAATATGGTCAAAGTGGTGCTAACATCCATCAACCTTATCCTTTTGTTCCTCAACCCCAATGGAACAATCCTCCTCCTGGATTCCACTATCCTAACGAGCCTTCCCAATTCCCCACCCAATATAATCGCTTTCCCAAGAACCAAAATCAAGGCCAACCCAATTTGGGACAAGCCTCTTCTTCTAAACAACGATGGGAAAGTGCTGTAGAGGATCTTTCTTCCTTCACCCGTTCTAGCCTCATGAACATTGAAACCCAAATAGGTCAACTTGCATCCCACCTTAGCCAGAAACAACCATCCAATTCATCCCAAATCCCAGCTCAACCATTACCCAACCCTAAGGGTAATGTAAGTTCAATTGCACTTAGATCGGGAAAGCAAATTTCTATGCCCCATGCTGATTGCTCTACCTCCCCTTTCGATGTTGATCTAGAAAATGAAAAGAACAAAAAGATGGAAAAGGAACTTGAATCCACTCCTTCACCTCCTTCCATTCCTCTAAGGAACCCAATTCCTTTTCCTCAAGCCATCTCCATACCTAAGAAGTCCTTTGAACCTGATCCTGAAATGCTTGACATGTTTAGACGTGTTGAAGTGAACATCCCCCTCTTAGATTCCATCAAAAAAATCCCTAAGTATGCCAAGTTTCTTAAGGAATTGTGCACCCATAAGAGGCAACATAGGAACATTGAAAATGTTTCAACCCAACAGTCCATTCCCATGAAGTGCAAAGATCCAGGGACCTTCACAGTTCCATGTAAAATAGGGAGTTCCAACATTGATGATGCACTCATAGACCTTGGAGCCTCAATAAATGTCATGCCCAAATCCATTTTCTCCAACCTTGGTCTAGGTCCCTTGCACCCAACGGGTGTTGTCATTCAATTAGCCAATCTAAGCACTGCCAGTCCTGAGGGGATAATTGAGGATGTTCTTGTTCGGGTCAATGATCTTATCTTCCTAGCTGATTTCTATGTCCTTGACATGGAAGGTGAGACGACCTCTTCTCGATCTCCCCTAATTCTAGGAAGACCATTCCTCATGACTGCGACAACCAAGATTGATGTCCATTCAGGCATCTTATCCATGGAATTCGGTGACCAACTGGTCAAGTTCAACATTTTCCAAGCCATGCGATACCCATCTGAGGATCACTCTGCATTCTCAATCCATTCTTTTGAGGACACTTCTAAGATTCAATCGAACCCCAATCCACCATGTTCTTCATGTTCTAATGATAAAGGATCTTGTGAAATCTTCACCATGATTAACAAAGTCATAAATGGTGAAGTTGATGTGGACCTCTCATTCATAGACTCCATTAATCTAGAGGAACTTGAAAACTCTCTTGAATCCCACATCAACTCTGATCTCTACTGCTCCACCTTGGACAGTTTTGAGGAAAATGATCCAAACCCATCTGGAATCCCTTCTCCTGCTCCTAACTTGTCTAGCTCTCAAATCAAGGCTGAAACTGATCTAAAACCACTTACTTCACACCTCAAGTATGCATTCCTTTTCCATGATCCCTCCTACCCTGTCATTTTCTCTTCTTCACTTTCTGAAACTGAGGAGTCCCAACTTGTTCAAGTGTTAGAGGAAAACAAAAATGCCTTAGGTTGGACCCTAGAGGATATTCCAGGAATCAACCCTTCCCTTTCCATGCATCACATCCATCTAGAGGAATCATCCAAACCAATTAGGCAACCTCAAAGAAGACTCAATCCACTCATACTTGAGGTAGTTAGGGAAGAGATTACCAAGCTTCTTCAAGCTGGTATTATATACCCAATTTCTGATAGTGAATGTGTTAGTCCAATTCAATTCGTTCCTAAGAAGGGCAGGATAACAGTTTTCACAAATGAACATGGAGAAGTGGTCACAACTTGAGTGAAAAACAAATGGCGTGTGTGCATCGATTATCGCAAATTGAATGCTGAAACACGAAAAGATCACTACCCACTTCCTTTTCTTGACCAAATTCTTGAGAGATTGGCCGGAAAGTCACACTATTGCTTTCTTTATGGTTACACTGGCTACTTCCAAATTCCAATCGCACCTCAAGACCAAGAAAAGACCACATTCACTTTCCCCTTTGGAACCTATGACTATAGGCGAATGCCTTTTGGCCTTTGTAATGCTCCTGCAACATTCCAGCGGTGTATGATGAGTATCTTTTCTGAATTCATTGATAATTGCATGGAGGTCTTCATGGATGACTTTACCATTTATGGCGAGTCATTTGAATCTTGCTTACATTCACTCTCTTTGGTCCTTCAAAAGTGTGTCAGGTGCAACCTTGTGCTGAATTTTGAAAAATGTCACTTCATGGTTTCAAATGGGATTGTTCTAGGGAACATAATTTCTCAAGAGGGTATCCAAGTTGATCCAGCCAAAATTGAGGTGATCCAATCACTTCCTGAACCCAAATCAGTTCGATACATTCGGTCCTTCCTTGGTCATGCCGGTTTCTATCGGCGATTCATTCAGAACTTCAGCAAGATTTACCTCCCACTCACTGGTTTACTTCAAAATGATGTCACATTCAATTTTGATGAGGCTTGCAAGAGAGCCTTCATTGAACTCAAATATTCTCTCACATCTGCTCCAATAATCCAACCCCCAGATTGGTCCTTACCATTTGAATTGATGTGTGATGCTTCTGATAGGGCCATTGGGTCTGTTCTTGGTCAAAGAAGAGAAAACATTCCTCATGTCATCTTTTATGCCTCAAAAACATTGGATGAAACTCAATCACACTACACTGTGACTGAAAAAGAACATTTAGCTGTAGTTTTTGCCTTGGATAAATTCCGGCCATATCTCTTAGGTGCCAAAATCATCATCTTCACGGACCACTCAGCATTAAAGTTCTTACTTAAGAAAAGTGATTCCAAACCAAGGCTAATAAGATGGATTTTAATGCTACAAGAGTTTGACCTTGTGATAAAAGATAAACCTGGAAAAGAAAACCTTGTGGCTGACCACCTGAGTAGAATTTGTAATTCTTCTCATTCTGAAATAATTGATCCTGGATTTCCAACTGAACACCTCTCATCTCTCACTCCAAAGTTACCATGGTATTCCCCAATTGTCAATTACTTTGTTTCTGGTGTTTTCCATGAATATTTTTCAAAAGAACAAAAAGAAAAGATGAAAAGTGATTCAAAGCATTATTTTTGGGAAGATAATAAACTATGGAAAACTGGGGCTGACATGGTAATTAGGAGATGTGTTGATGAAACTGAACAATCCTCCATCTTGGAATTCTACCACTCAATGCCTGGAGGTGGCCAATTTGGACCACAAAGGACTTCTCGAAAGGTCCTAGATTCTGGATTCTTTTGTCCTTCACTCTTCAAGGACTCACACGAGTTCTGTCAATCATGTCCCACTTTCCAAAAGTTTGGCACAATTTCCAAAAGAAACGAAATGCCTCAAAAGCCATTAATCTTCTGTGAGCTTTTCGATGTTTGGGGAATCGATATCATGGGACCTTTTTCCCCTTTCAATAGATTATCCTACATTCTCCTTGCTGTTGACTATGTTTTTAGGTGGGTCGAGGCCAAACCCACTAGGAAAGATGATGCTCAAACTGTGAGTGAGTTCCTCAAAACCCATATCTTCCATCGATTCGGAACACCACATGCTTTGATATGTGACTTAGGAACTCATTTCTGTAATAGAACCATGGAGTCACTTTTGAAAAAGAATGGGGTTGTACATAAAACATCCACTGCATATCACCCTCAAACAAATGGAATGGCTGAACTTTCTAACAGATAAGTGAAAAGAGTGCTTGAAATAATTGTTAAGCCCACAAGAAAAGACTGGCCCGATAGACTTGGTGAAGCACTTTGGGCCTATCGAACAGCCTATAAGACACCCATTGGGATGTATCCATTTAGGCTAGTTTTTGGTAAAGCCTGTCATTTACCAGTTTAAATCCAACATAAGTCATTTTGGGCTGTCAAAACTTGTAATTTTGATTGTGAAAAATCTGGTGAAGAAAGATAGTTGCAGTTGACTGAATTGGAGGATCTTCGTCTCGATTCGTACGAGAACGCCATTCTCTAAAAAGAAAAGGCAAAGTCACTCCATGACAAGAACATTCTTCGAAAGGTATTTCATGAAGGTGAAAAGGTAATGCTCTTCAATTCTCGATTTCGACTTCACCCAGGTAAGCTCAATTCTCGTTGGGATGGACCTTTTATTATTACTAATGTTTACCCATTTGGTGCAATGCAAGTCCAAGACCCTTCTTCAAAAAGAACATTCACGGTAAATGGACACCGGTTAAAGCATCACCATGAGAGGCCATTCAATTCAGGTTCCACATCGACTTCCATTGACCCACCACTAGATGAAAATGGCGACCCACCAAATCCAAACCAGGGGGCACCTCTTTCCCTTTAACTCTCTCTCTCCTCAATCTCTCTTCCCTCTCTTCTTCTCTCTATTTCTTCTTCTTCCTCTCTCCCTCTCATTTTTTTACAACATTCTTCCACAACCTTTTTTCTATTTTCTCTTTTGTGTGGATGTGTCATTAAAAATAAAAAAAATTAAAAAATTTAATTAAAAAAAATGAAAATTAACAAAAAAAAGGGGTGTCATAATTACTAATCATCCAATATTGAAATTCTGTCGAACCATTTTGGGGAGTCAAAAGTCTTGTTTTAAACTCAAATATATTGAATTTTTATCTCAAACTTGGGTAAACAGTTTTGTGTCAATAACAAACATTTTGAATGAACAATTTTTGGTGGAAAATGATTCTCCCGTACCGTGAGGAATAACATTAGCCTTCATGCCAAGGTCATCTATGGCCATCTTTTTCATTGTGTGTCTTCACCACTGATTGTGCGTCTTGAGTTTATGGACCTTCGAGCTGAATTTCCATCTTTTGTGTGCATTAATATGATAGAGGCATTTTCTAAGCCACACGAGAATAAGAATAGCCAAATAGCCTCCCATTACCCTTACCTTGATCCTACTTTTGAAAGCCCCTTTGAGCCTATGAAAACCTTTCTTTTGATAGCCACATTACAAGCGTAATACCTTGTCCCACCCAACATCTTCATGGATTTTCATTGTACAATTTATTGAAATTTAAGTGTGGGGGGAATGGACTTCATTTTTGGGCATACTTTCATTGATTTCCAATGTGTCATCATATGCTTGAGGGCAAGCATCCATTCAAGTGTGGGGGAGAGGTTTTAATTCTGTGAGATTTGGGGTGTATATGTTTAATTTTCATTTGTACAAAAGTCATTGAAAAGTGTTCAAAAAAATGAAAAAAAATTATATTAAAAAAAATGAAAAAATGAATGGGTTGTGTCTTGGGTGGGTTAAAAATCATTCATCATAAACCTTTGATCGTGTTATAACTACTAAAATTAGTTCCACGAGAAGATCAAACATGGGTTGGGAGATGACTGTGAGACTTGTTTCAAGCACAACTTTCGAAAAAAAGAGAAAAAAGAGAAAAAAAAGAACACTTGAATCATCTTGTATTGTGTCATTATTGGAAGTCTTACATGTTGTACATATTCCATCATCTCACCCTATTCCATTTTCTATCTCCCTCACTTTTCATTCATCACACATTCATGCCCTTGTAAATATGTGTTTCTATTTCCTTACAAATCAAATTTCAAAAAAAATGTGCATTGATTTTTCCATGTTGGTGTTTTTAACCCCTCTTTTCCTTTGTACATTATATACCTGCCATCCCCTAGCCACTGAAAAACCCCTTAAAAGACCTCTTGATTCTTGTACACATTAGATTTGGGAATGAAAGATGAGAGATCTTACAAACTCTTGATTTTCACTTTTTGTTGGTGAATGAGTGAACCTCCTAAAATACATTTTTATCATCTTGAGAGGAGTAAGTTTTGAGTGCCTACATTTTCCAATTCAAACCTTGAACATGAAAAAATGAATTGTTTCCGATGCATTATTGTGAACTAAATTTGTGATGGAATTCAATATGGACGAGTGAAATAGTCTAAACCTCCCCTGATTGGAGAAAACAAAATTTTAATATTTGTTGGTGAGTGAAAATGATTTTGTCATGTTTTTATATTTGTTTCACATGAGGACACACGCAAATCTAAGTGTGGGGGAGTTGATGTTATTAATATTTTCATGACTTATTATATTCCCCCTTTACTTATTTTATATTAAATGTGCATAATTTGTGTGAAATATTAATGTTTTAATATTAAGTATAATATTTGAGCATTTTTAGAAGTAGTCCAATTGAGTCAGTTTAATGTCTTAATAATAACTTTCACTATACTGATCCAAATTGTGTGCTTCTTGTTTTTTAGGATTATACTTTTAATATACAACATTTCATTAGAAGGAACCATGATCCAATTCGGCCATTTGAAGGGTCATATGGTCCTCACAAACAAGACCAAAGAATCTGTGAACAAACTGGACCATCCTTGAAGATTGATTTACTGGGCTCAATCCAGAAGTCCAAAAACATTACCTCTCCACCATAATTCGGGGGACACTACATGTCATCTTGGATAAAAATTTCAAGGCCCAAATCCAAGTACAATGGGCCCAAATAAATCTTTTAAGTCCAGCCCACCATTCTGGACGAGAATTAAAATCAGTATAGTATGCATCACACATCTCCTGATGTAAGAATCAAATCGAGCTGAGATTTTGCAGTGTGAAATAGGAGATATAATCGGCCGACTTTGTTGAAGAATCCATTCTTATTTGAAGGCATTTTCATATTCAAAAACCCTTTAAAATTATGGACTTCAAAAAGACTGGATTGAAATGGACAGTTTAACTTTGTTTAATCAACCGGCCATAACCTTTGATAATTAAGTCCAAATGACTCAAACGTTTGAGATTAGTCGGCCAACATTATTTTCTACAACTTTGAAGAAGACGATATTTGAAGATTCTGCTGTCTGAATATCCAAATTGGCGATACAAGTGGAGGGACAGATTGGGAATGCAAACAGTCCACTCCTTGGGCTATAAATACTATCCCCTTCTCTCCTTGAGAGGGGTTGGCATTTCAGAAGAGAGGAGATCATATTGGCATGACCAAATCATTTACAAAGGCTTGTGAGGACCTTCCAAACTCAAGTTTTTACTTGAGAGACCTTTCCTCCTCTCTTTGTTTTCACTTACTTTTGTGTTCTTCATTTTTGTAATCCTGTAATTCTGTTTCTTTGTAATTCTGTTTTAATGAAAGTTACATCTTCAATATCTCTTATTCTCATCCACCTTCTGTAGTTTAATATTTATGTTCTTAAAATAGTTTAAATTCAGTTTAATCCCCTTTCCTTCTTTTGCTTCCTCATTCAATCGAAAATCCGTTTTTAATTATCATCATCGTTCGTGTGTGTGTGTCAACGTACCACTCTTTTCTAATCACTTTATTTTTATTCTATTCTTAATTTATCATCATAATTATTTTAACCAGAATATTAAACATCCAAATGGATGAGTAAATCTCTCATTGGGGTGAGTTATAATTCGGGGATGTTAAGTGATTGAGAGATTTTCTCGATGAGTATTCTTTAAATTAATATTGTGTATGTTAAACTCAATATGTCATGGATTAATGATATGTTTTGTTTAACGAGTGGTTTACATGGATTATTGGAACCATAAATACACTACCATAAATAAGTTTTGTTTGATATTAGAACCCTAAGTTAAGTTAAGGCTTGGATTAAAGCCTTCACACTTAGGAATTCCAATCAACGTCAACTTATGACATGAGTGTTAATTTAATGCAATACAAAGTAAGGCTCAAGGATATCACATGCTTAACTCCCCAATAATGAACTCACCCCAATCTTTATCAATTTAGTAAATCAAACATCATCCATAAATCATTTCAATTAAGCTCTGCAAACAAACCCCCTAATCAAAATACAATCAACTAAAAACAAACGACTATCACAAAGTGTCATCGCCGAGGATTCGACCCGAGTGCTGCTATACACATTAGCAGAGCACCGGAACCTTGAACGGTCGATAGGAGACAATCGTCCGCACTTTAAAATGGCGCCGTTGCCGGGGATGGTGATTTAAGTAGTCATTAGTTTCTGGTTATTGTAAAAAAAATAAAAAAAAACAAAATTTAAAAAAAAAATTGGAAAAAAAAACAAAAAGAAAAACCCGTCTTCCTCTTAAAAATCATAAACTGATAAAAAATACAAAGGAAAACTCGTCTTCCTCATCATTTCTAAATCTCTCTGAATGCCCCGCAGCTTCCCAAATAATCCCTCGGATTTGTTTGACCCTAAAATTGATAGAACTCTTCGTCGACTTAGGAGGACCATTAGGGATAACCAAATCACCCAAGAACCAATCATTGCCCTACCAATTGAATTAGATATGGCCAATCCTAGGGAACAAACATTGAAAGAACTTGCTTCCCCTGATATGAATTACCAACCTCTTGGTATTCAATATCCAAACATTGAAGCTGACTTCGAACTCAAATCGGGTTTGATTCATCTTCTCCCTCATTTTCACGGGCTAGCCGGTGAGGATCCACATCTTCACCTTAAAGAGTTCCAAGTAGTATGCTCTACCATGAAGCCTCAAGGGGTTTCTGAAGAAAAAATCAAGCTTAGAGCTTTCCTCCTTTCCCTAGCGGATTCTGCCAAGTCTTGGATTTACTACCTCCCACCTGGTTCCATAAACTCATGGGTTGACATGAAGAGACTTTTCCTTGAGAAGTTCTTTCCCGCTTCCCGAACAGCTTCTATCCGAAAGGAAATAAGCGGCATCCGTCAATTCCCTAATGAATCACTCCATGAGTATTGGGAGAGGTTCAAAAAGATTGTGGCAACTTGTCCACACCATCAAATCCCTGACCAACTCCTGATCCAATACTTCTATGAGGGGTTATTGGCTATGGAGCGAACTCTCATTGATGCCGCAAGTGGCAGTGCTCTTGTTGACAAAACTCCTGCAGCTGCACGAGAACTCATAAGCAACCTGGCTGCAAACACGCAGAAATTCCATACTTGAGCACATGCTCAAGTGAAACAAGCCCAAGAGAATCAATCCATAGAGCCCAACAAGATGACTGAGTGGATGAGTGAACTTACAGGTCTTGTGCGTCAACTAGCGGTGGGTACCAAAGCCCCAACCTCATCTTATCCACAGTCACTATTCCCTGGACCTATCAAGAATTGTGGAATCTGCAACTCTCCATCTCATCTGACTGACACATGTCCACAACTTCAAGATGATCCATCTGATTCATCTAGTCCAATGAAGCTCAATGTGGCATATGCTCAGCGAAACTTCAACCCTCAACAATCAGGTCAGTTTGTTAGAATCTTCAACCAACCCCACTCTGAGCCCTTATCTTCTACCTTTAACCCACCTCTGAGGTATGGTAATCCCATTTCTCATCCTCCTCAGTTCCCTCATCAAAATCCAAACCAGTTCCAATATGGTCAAAGTGGTGCTAACATCCATCAACGTTATCCTTTTGTTCCTCAACCCCAAAGGAACAATCCTCCTCCTGGATTCCACTATCCTAACGAGCCTTCCCAATTCCCCACCCAATACAATCGCTTTCCCAAGAACCAAAATCAAGGCCAACCCAATTTGGGACAAGCCTCTTCTTCTAAACAACCATGGGAAAGTGCTGTAGAGGATCTTGCTTCCTTCACCCGTTCTAGACTCAAGAACATTGAAACCCAAATAGGTCAACTTGCATCCCACCTTAGCCAGCAACAACCATCCAATTCATCCCAACTCCCAGCTCAACCATTACGCAACCCTAAGGGTAATGTAAGTGCAATTGCACTTAGATCAGGAAAGAAAATTGCTATGCCCCATGCTGATTGCTCTACCTCCGCTTTCGATGTTGATCTAGAAAATGAAAAGAACAAAAAGCTGGAAAAGGAACTTGAATCCACTCCTTCACCTCCTTCCATTCCTCTAAGGATCCTAATTCCTTTTCCTCAAGCCATCTCCAAGCCTAAGAAGTCCTTTGAACCTGATCCTGAAATGCTTGACATGTTTAGACGTGTTGAAGTGAACATCCCCCTCTTAGATGTCATCAAACAAATCCCTAAGTATGCCAAGTTTCTTAAGGAATTGTGCACCCATAAGAGGCAACTTAGGAACATTGAAAATGTTTCAACCCAATAGTCCATTCCCATGAAGTACAAAGATCTAGGGACCTTCACGGTTCCATGTCAAATAGGGAGTTCCAAATTTGATGATGCACTCATAGACCTTGGAGCCTCAATAAATGTCATGCCCAAATCCATTTTCTCCAACCTTGGTCTAGGTCCCTTGCACCCAACGGGTGTTTTCATTCAATTAGCCAATCGAAGCACTGCCAGTCCTGAGGGGATAATTGAGGATGTTCTTGTTCGGGTCAATGATCTTATCTTCCCAGCCGATTTCTATGTCCTTGACATGGAAGGTGAGACGACCTCTTCTCGATCTCCCCTAATTCTAGGAAGACCATTCCTCATGACTGCGAGAACCAAGATTGATGTCCATTCAGGCATCTTATCCATGGAATTCGGTGACCAACTGGTCAAGTTTAACATTTTCCAAGCCATGCAATACCCATCTGAGGATCACTCTGCATTCTCAATCCATGCTTTTGAGGACACTTATAAGATTCAATCAAATCCCAATCCACCATGTTCTTCATGTTCTAATGATAAAGGATCTTGTAAAATCTTCACCATGATTAACAAAGTCATAAATGGTGAAGTTGATGTGGACCTCTCATTCATAGACTCCATCAATCTAGAGGAACTTGAAAACTCTCTTGAATCCCACATCAACTCTGATCTCTACTGCTCCACCTTGGACAGTTTTGAGGAAAATGATCCAAACCCATCTGGAATCCCTTCTCCTGCTCCTAACTTGTCTATCTCTCAAATCAAGGCTGAAACTGATCTAAAACCACTTCCTTCACACCTCAAGTATGCATTCCTTTTCCATGATCCCTCCTACCCTGTCATTATCTCTGCTTCACTTTCTGAAACTGAGGAGTCCCAACTTGTTCAAGTGTTAGAGGAAATCAAAAATGCCTTAGGTTGGACCCTAGAGGATATTCCAGGAATCAACCCTGCCCTTTTCATGCATCACATCCATCTAGAGGAATCATCCAAACCAATTAGGCAACCTCAAAGAGGACTCAATCCACTCATACTTGAGGTAGTTAGGGAAGAGATTACCAAGCTTCTTCAAGCTGGTATTATCTACCCAATTTCTGATAGTGAATGGGTTAGTCCAATTCAAGTCGTTCCTAAGAAGGGCGGGATAACAGTTGTCACAAATGAACATGGAGAAGTGGTCACAACTCGAGTGAAAAACAAATGGCGTGTGTGCATCGATTATCGCAAATTGAATGCTGAAACACGAAAAGATCACTACCCACTTCCTTTCCTTGACCAAATGCTTGAGAGATTGGCCGGAAAGTCACACTATTGCTTTCTTGATGGTTACACTGGCTACTTCCAAATTCCAATCGCACCTCAAGACCAAGAAAAGACCACATTCACTTTCCCCTTTGGAACCTATGCCTATAGGCGAATGCCTTTTGGCCTTTGTAATGCTCCTGCAACATTCCAGCGGTGTATGATGAGTATCTTTTCTGAATTCATTGATAATTTCATGGAGGTCTTCATGGATGACTTTACCATTTATGGCGAGTCATTTGAATCTTGCTTACATTAACTCTCTTTGGTCCTTCAAAAGTGTGTCAAGTGCAACCTTGTGCTGAATTTTGAAAAATGTCACTTCATGGTTTCAAATGGGATTTTTCTAGGGCACATAATTTTTCAAGAGGGTATCCAAGTTGATCCAGCCAAAATTGAGGTGATCCAATCACTTCCTGAAACCAAATCAGTTCGAGAAATTCGGTCCTTCCTTGGTCATGCCGGTTTCTATCGGCGATTAATTCAGAACATCAGCAAGATTTCCCTCCCACTCACTGGTTTACTTCAAAATGATGTCACATTCAATTTTGATGAGGCTTGCAAGAGAGCCTTCATTGAACTCAAATATTCTCTCACATCTGATCCAATAATCCAACCCCCAGATTGGTCCTTACCATTTGAATTGATGTGTGATGCTTCTGATAGGGCCATTGGGGCTGTTCTTGGTCAAAGAAGAGAAAACATTCCTCATGTCATCTTTTATGCCTCAAAAACATTGGATGAAACTCAATCACACTACAATGTGACTGAAAAATAACTTTTAGCTGTAGTTTTTGCCTTGGATAAATTCCAGCCCTATCTCTTAGGTTCCAAAATCATCATCTTCACGGACGACTCAACATTAAAGTTCTTACTTAAGAAAAGTGATTCCAAACCAAGGATAATAAGATGGATTTTAATGCTCCAAGAGTTTGACCTTGTGATAAAAGATAAACCTGGAAAAGAAAACCATGTGGCTGACCACCTGAGTAGAATTTCTAATTCTTCTCATTCTGAAATAATTGATCCTGAATTTCTAACTGAACACCTCTCATCTCTCACTCCAAAGTTACCATGGTATGCCCCAATTGTCAATTACTTGGTTTCTGGTGTTTTCCCTGAATATTTTTCAAAAGAACAAAAAGAAAAGATGAAAAGTGATTCAAAGCATTATTTTTGGGAAGATAATAAACTTTGGAAAACTGGGGATGACATGGTAATTAGGAGATGTGTTGATGAAACTGAACAATCCTCCATCTTGGAATTCTGCCACTCAATGCCTGGAGGTGGCCACTTTGGACCACAAAGGACTTCTCGAAAGGTCCTAGATTCTGGATTCTTTTGTCCTTCACTCTTCAAGGACTCACAATAGTTCTGTCAATCATGCCCCACTTGCCAAAAGTTTGGCACAATTTCCAAAAGAAACGAAATGACTCAAAAGCCATTAATCTTATGTGAGCTTTTCGATGTTTGGGGCATCGATTTCATGGGACCTTTTTCCCCTTCCAATGGATTATCCTACATTCTCCTTGCTGTTGACTATGTTTCTAGGTGGGTCGAGGCCAAACCCACTAGGAAAGATGATGCTCAAACTGTGAGTGAGTTCCTCAAAACCCATATCTTCCATCGATTCGGAACACCACGTGCTTTGATAAGTGACTTAGGAACTCATTTCTGTAATAGAACCATGGAGTCACTTTTGAAAAATAATGGGGTTGTACATAAAACATCCACTGCATATCACCCTCAAACAAATGGAATGGATGAACTTTCTAACAGAGAAGTGAAAAGAGTGCTTGAAAGAATTGTTAAGCCCACAAGAAAAGACTGGCCCGATAGACTTGGTGAAGCACTTTGGGCCTATTGAACAGCCTATAAGACACCCATTAGGATGTCTCCATTTAGGCTAGTTTTTGGTAAAGCCTATCATTTACCAGTTGAAATCCAACATAAGTCATTTTGGGCTGTCAAAACTTGTAATTTTGATTGTGAAAAATCTGGTGAAGAAAGATTGTTGCAGTTGACTGAATTGGAGGAGCTTCGTCTCGATTCGTATGAGAACTCCATTCTCTACAAAGAAAAGGCAAAGTCACTCCATGACAAGAACATTCTTCGAAAGGTATTTCATGAAGGTGAAAAGGTAATGCTCTTCAATTATCGATTTCGACTTCACCCAGGTAAGCTCAATTCTCGTTGGGATGGACCTTTTATTATTACTAATGTTTACCCATTTGGTGTAGTGCAAGTCCAAGACCCTTCTTCAAAAAGAACATTCACGGTAAATGGACACCGGTTAAAGCATCACCATGAGAGGCCATTCAATTCAGGTTCCACATCGACTTCCATTGACCCACCACTAGATGGAAATGGCGACCCACCAAATCCAAACCAGGGGGAACCTCTTTCCCTTTAACTCTCTCTCTCCTCAATCTCTCTTCCCTCTCTTCTTCTCTCTATTTCTTCTTCTTCCTCTCTCCCTCTCATGTTTTTTACAACATTATTCCACAACCTTTTTTCAATTTTCTCTTTTGTGTGGATGTGTCATTAAAAATAAAAAAAATTTAAAAAAAATTAATTAAAAAAAATGAAAATTAACAAAAAAAGGGGTGTCATAATTACTAATCATCCAATATTGAAATTCTGTCGAACCATATTGGGGAGTCAAAAGGCTTGTTTTAAACTCAAATATATTGAATTTTTATCTCAAACTTGGGTAAATAGTTTTGTGTCAATAACAAACATTTTGAATGATCAAGTTTTGGTGGAAAATGATTCTCCCCTACCGTGAGGAATAACATTAGCCTTCATGCCAAGGTCATCTATGGCCATATTTTTCATTGTGTGTCTTCACCACTGATTGTGCGTCTTGAGTTTGTGGACCTTCGAGCTGAATTTCCATCTTTTGTGTGCATTAATATGATAGAGGCATTTTCTAAGCCACATGAGAATAAGAATAGCCAAACAGCCTCCCATTACCCTTACATTGATCATACTTTCGAAAGCCCCTTTGAGCCTATGAAAACCTTTCTTTTGATAGCCACATTACAAGCCTAATACCGTGTCCCACCCAACATCTTCATGGATTTTCATTGTACAATTTATTGAAATTTAAGTGTGGGGGGAATGGACTTCATTTTTGGGCGTACTTTCATTGATTTCCAATGTGTCATCATATTCTTGAGGGAAAGCATCCATTCAAGCGTGGGGGAGAGGTTTTAATTCTGTGAGATTTGGGGTGTATATGTGTAATTTTCATTTGTACAAAAGTCATTGAAAAGTGTTCAAAAAAATGAAAAAATAATTATATTAAAAAAAATGAAAAAAAAGGAATGGGTTGTGTCTTGGGTGGGTCAAAAATCATTCATCATCAAACTTTGATCGTGTTATAACTACTAAAATTAGTTCCATGAGAAGATCAAACATGGGTTGGGAGATGACTGTGAGACTTGTTTCAAGTACAACTTTCAAAAAAAAAGAGCAAAAAGAGAAAAAAAAGAACACTTGAATCATCTTGTATTGTGTCATTATTGGAAGTCTTCCATGTTGTACATATTCCATCATCTCACCCTATTCCATTTTCTATCTCCCTCACATTTCATTCATCACACATTCATGCCCTTGTAAATATGTGTTTCTATTTCCTTTCAAATCAAATTTCAAAAAAAATGTGCATTGATTTTTCCATGTTGGTGTTTAACCCCTCTTTTCCTTTGGACATTATATACCTACCGTCCCATAGCCACTGAAAAACCCCTTAAAAGACCTCTTGATTCTTGTACACATTAGATTTGGGAATGGAAGCTGAGAGCTCTTACAAACTCTTGATTTTCACTTTTTGTTGGTGAATGAGTGAACCTCCTAAAATACATTTTTATCATCTTGAGAGGAGTAAGTTTTGAGTGCCTACATTTTCCAATTCAAACCTTGAACATGAAAAAATGAATTGTTTCCGATGCATTATTGTGAACCAAATTTGTGATGGAATTCAATATGGATGAGTGAAATAGTCTAAACCTCCCCTGATTGGAGAAAACAAAATTTTAATATTTGTTGGTGAGTGAAAATGATTTTGTCATGTTTTTATATTTGTTGCACATGAGGACACGCGCAAATCTAAGTGTGGGGGAGTTTATGTTATTAATATTTTCATGACTTATTATATTCCCCCTTTACTTATTTTATATGAAATGTGCATAATTTGTGTGAAATATTAATGTTTTAATATTAAGTATAATATTTGAGCATTTTTAGAAGTAGTCTAATTGAGTCAGTTTAATGTTTTAATAATAACTGTCACTATACTGATCCGAATTGTGTGATTATTGTTTTTTAGGATTCTCCTTTCAATATAAAACATTTCATTATAAGGAACCATGATCCAATTCTGCCATTTGAAGGGTCATATGGTCCTCACAAACAAGACCAAAGAATCTGTGAACAAACTGGACCATCCTTGAAGATTGATTTACTGGGCTCAATAAAGAAGTCCAAAAACATTAACTCTCCACCATAATTCGGGGGACACTACATGTCATCTTGGATAAAAATTTCAAGGACCAAATCCAAGTACAAGGGGCCCAAATAAATCTTTGAAATCCAGCCCACCATTCTGGCCGAGAATTAAAATCAGTATAGTATGCATGACATATCTCCTGATGTAAGAATCAAATCAAGCTGATATTTTTCCGTGTGAAAGAGGAGATATAGTCGGCAGACTTTGTTGAAGAAACCATTCGGATTTTAAGGCATATTCATATTCAAAAACCCTTTCAAATTATAGACTTCAAAAAGACTGGATTGAAATGGACAGTTTAACTTTGTTTAATCAACCGGCCATAACCTTTGATCCTTAAGTCCAAATGACTCAAAAGTTTGAGAGTAGTCGGACAACATTATTTTCTACAACTTTGAAGAAGGTGATATTTGAATATTCGGCTGTCTGAATAGCCAAATTGGCGATACAAGTGGAGGGACAAATTGGGAATGCAAACAGTCCACTCCTTGGGCTATAAATACTCTCCCCTTCTCTCCTTGAGAGGGGTTGGAATTTCAGAAGAGAGGAGATCATATTGTCACGACCAAAGCTTTGAAAAAGGTTTGGGAGGACCTTCCATACTCAAGTTTTTAATTGAGAGACCTTTCCTCCTCTCTTTGTTTTCACTTACTTTTGTGTTCTTCATTTTTGTAATCTTGTAATTCTGTTTCTTTGTAATTCTGTTTTAATGAAAGTTACATCTTCAATATCTCTTATTCTCATCCACCTTCTGTAGTTTAATATTTATGTTCTTAAAATATTTTAAATTCAGTTGAATCCCCTTCCCTTCTTTTGCTTTCTCATTCAATCGAAAATCCGTTTTTAATTATCATCATCGTTCGTGTGTGTGTGTCAACGTACCACTCTTTTCTAATCCCTTTATTTTTATTCTATTATTAATTTATCATCATAATTATTTTAACCAGAATATTAAACATCCAAATGGCTGAGTAAATCTCTCATTGGGGTGAGTTATAATTCGGGGATGTTAAGTGATTGAGAGTTTTTCTCGATGAGTATTCTTTAAATTAATATTGTGTATGTTAAACTTAATATGTCATAGATTAATGATATGTTTTGTTTAACGAGTGGTTTCCATGGATTATTGGAACCATAAATACACTACCATAAATAAGTTTTGATTGAGATTAGAACCCTAAGTTAAGTTAAGGCTTGGATTAAAGCCTTCACACTTATGAATTCCAATCAACGTCAACTTATGACATGGGTGTTAATTTAATGCAATACAAAGTAAGGCTCAAGGATATCACATGCTTAACTCCCCAATAATGAACTCACCCCAATATTTATCAATTTGTTAAATCAAACATCATCCATAAATCATTTCAATAAAGCTCTTCAAACAAACCCCCCTAATCAAAATACAATCAACTAAAAACAAACGACTATCACAAAGTGTCATCGCCGAGGATTCGACCCGAGTGCTGCTATACACATTAGCAGAGCACCGGAACCTTGAACGGTCGATAGGCAACAATCGACCGCACTTTCAATATCACATATTTTTATTAAACCTATCCTTAATATATTCCTCGTGAATCATGAAGGAATCACATCGCTTCGTGAGGCAGTAGGAAAACGTACACACGAACAAAAATATTATGATACCAAAAAATGGAGTGCATGAATGATTCTATGATATAATAATTAAATAATTATAAAACATCATAAATATAATATATAAACAATAAATAAATCATTATGAAAATCCTTTTAGGTGCCAATGAAAATGTGAATTTCCTCAGTTCAGAAGATGTTAATCCTCCGTCCAAACAAATGATGGTTCAGTGGACGGCGGCGCTCCATGAGAGAATCCCTTTGAATATGGTTCAGAGGACGAGCCAAAATAATCTTCATCTCAGTGTAGTTTATGTATTACCTTTTTTATTGTGTGTTTCTTCCTTTTCCATCAGTGAAGGTCTTTTGGTTTTCTTCTGTGTTGCTTGATACCATTGTTTTCAGTTCGGGATGACTTGAATTGTGTATTCGGCGGTGTTCGATGGTGGTCTTCTTTAATGGTGGTTTGAGCCAACGTTGTGTGTTTTTTTTGGAAATGAGTATGGTTTCTGGCATGCTTTTTTCCCACGGTATAGTTTCAATGAAGTATGGATTTGAGGTGAAGATTTTAAATTTTTGGAAACATGAAAAAGGTAATGGGTGATGGTGTTCATAGCGAGGCAGCAATGATGTCATTCTTTTGAATTTTGAATGATGGTATGTTTTGAAGGATTGTGGCACGGTGTTGCTGGTTATGTTTGAAAATTTGAATTTTTAAATTTTTAATGCGTGTAATGCATCTTTTGTGGCTTTTATGTAGGCTCCCACTTACCCTTAAAGTGTCTTCTTCAATTAATAAATAAAAAATTGATTGTGGTGGGAAGAGTTTTAGGTCATGAACCTAAAAAAATACATTGGTAGGTAATATATAGAGTTTATTATATAATCATTTTATAATCAAAATTGAAGGATATGGAAGAGTAACTAAAAAATACTAATTGTTGATTGTTCCCTCTTGTTTATGTACCCCCCTTAGGCATCACCAAAATATAGTATGATGGATTTATTCCAAAAATAGGTCTTCTGGGGTGAAAATATTGTATTTTTTAAGATATTGTATTGGGTTTTTTCAATCCCAATGGCTTGAGAGTAGTAAAGAAGATAGGGAACTGAGTTCCCTTTTATATTCAATGTGGATTGACACTTTTTTGTAAATACTCAAAAGTATTCCCTATTGGGAGGTTAATCTTATGTCAAGTGAATAAAAAATTCTCAACTAATGGGTTAGAGGGATTATATTGACTAAAAAACCTCTAACACATAATAAAACAAATGTTCTATGAATTTTGTTCATAAACAACTAATTTTTTTTATTTTTACTATTTAGTTTTTTCAATATGGTAACTAGTCTTTTTAACCAATGCGATTTATCTTGTATGATTAAAATAAAATTATTCATTCTAGATAATTTGTAGCCACTTATTATAAATACTAAATAAATATTAAATAATAAAAATTTATGTCTATTGAAAATTAATTTTTACCTGAGTGCTTGCAATGTGAAAAAACCACATTTTAACCGTAACCACACTAACAATAAACTCAATATTTAGTGGTCAATATATTAATTATATATGAAAAATTAGTCAATGAATGGAAAATATTTGATATT
The DNA here is from genome assembly GCA_963277665.1 of Viscum album. Taxonomy (NCBI): domain Eukaryota; kingdom Viridiplantae; phylum Streptophyta; class Magnoliopsida; order Santalales; family Viscaceae; genus Viscum; species Viscum album. Next base: position 1,345,284,376 of record OY728155.1, on the reverse strand, counting down.
AATTATAATTTTCAACTAAATTTTGGGAAAATTGTTTTTATTTTTAAATCATTTATCAGAATTTATCATATAAAAATAAAAATGTCAATATTGTCTTTATTCAGTTAAATTGAATTTAAAAAATAACAAGAAAATGATGGAATTCAAATATATTTTTTTTCACACCTCGATAAAATAACATATTCATCTAAAAAATTAATGGAACACAATAATTAAATCAATTTACATAAAATTTAATAATGTTAGTATTTCTTATTATATTTTAATGTTAACTAAACAATTATTATTTTGAATATTCTTAATAATTTAAAGTAATACATTAATTTAAAATATATTAAACTAAATTAGAAAGATCAAAATTTCATTTATATTTCATGGTTTTATTTATAAGTTAATATTTGTTGTTTTTTACTATCTTAAAGCTTTATATTTATTAAATTTATAGAAATTTTGGATTTGTTTTTCATACATTAATTATTATATAAGTAAATTTTGTGAAAATATTTCCCAAAAATTTTAAAAAATATTGAATAAGATTATGAAATTGTAAATATGGTCATAAATTTGGAATTATTGAAGTTTTTTTGTTATTTAATAATTATCTTTGTAGTTTAACCCCATTATATATCAATTATTACCATAACTACGATAAATAAATTTTATTGTTATCAAAATTAAATATTGTAAAAAATAATAATCACCATATTATACAATATAAATTATGATTGATCAAAATATTGAATGATTTCTTCATATTCTATTATTAAAAGGGGAAATTTAAATTTAAAATTAATTTTGTAGATGTAATCTGAATGAAGGGATTTAATGAAAATGTGATAAAATTATTACATTGTTCATATATCAAATTTAATTATGAAATTGATTAAAATGACCTAAATTGAATTAAAAGATGTATAATTTAATTTTTTATACAATAAAACCAATTCATAATATAATTTAGCATTATAAATAATTTCGTTAAAAATGTTGGTTTCAATTAAAATTCAGTATTTTTTCACATTTATCATGAAATGAAACTATTCAATAAAATTATATAAATTCAGACTTTGATAATTTTGATAATCTTATTTTAAAATATATTTTTTGAGGTCGACTTTTATAATTTTCAAAAATTATTTTTATAATATGTGAACCAGTAAAAAGGATAAAAACAAATTTTTACAAAAAAAATTACCATAAAATTGGATTTATTTTTACCAATTATATACAAAACGCATAATATAAATGATAAAAAATATATTGAATATATAATATATATATTTAATTATTATAATTAACCAGCTTGATTAGTCTAATTTGTTTATGTAGAATACACATGTGTGTAAAAAAATATTCCATGGAACAATAATTTGTTTTTTTAAAAAAAGGTATTATTTTTCATTTCCATGTAATTATAAACCTAATTATTCATAATTTTCAATTATATAAACCATATTTTTTTATGTTAATTACTCCAATTAAAATATTCCATTCCAATTTCCAGGAAATTGCTATTATATTAAATAATTATTTTTTTAATAAAATGAAACATTTCATTCAAACACAGTGCTTCATGTAATGCAATCTAAACTCATTATTGTGTGTAAAAATATCCAAACATAGTGTTTCTTATAAAATATGAAAAATATAGGATATATTTGAAAAATAATTCACAATATCATGGGGTATTACAATCCACCCATGAATGGATGGTTGAGTTGTTATATGAGAAATATAGGATGAAAGTATGTTTATTGTTACCATATCCATTTTTTCATGTCCAATAAGATTAGATCCCTTATATTTCTCATCCTAGATTGTGTAATGAGATCCATTTTAATAATAGAATCAATTACTATATAATATTTTCAAATATTTTAATGTATTGATCATTCATAATCATTTTACAGCTCTAACATTAACATAACACCCCTCCACATTGGATTGATTGTTCAAGGGGGTGTTACATAGCCTTAATTGGCATCCCTAAGGTATAAAAGGTTGGAATTTAATTACTAGGGACTCATTTACAATAAGAGATGATTTTCTAATTGAAATTAAAACAACCAACCAAACATTCCATTACTAAACTAGGCACTACATGATTATTGATATCAATTAATGAAGAATCACTACAATACCATTTCTATGAAAACCATATACAAAGAGTACAATAATGGAATCCCTTAAAACATCCATGTACCGTACAAAATACTATTAAAAACATAAAACGAACCAAATAACCCTAAAACACAAATAATTATCCCTTTTCCAACTCTATAAACATCCCAAGCTTCACTATAATCCACACTAGAAGTGTGACAATTTACTTTTTCCCATGTCCTAATAAACAACATCTTCAAGATCACAAAATTACCAAACCATGGGTGAGTAAAGAATCTTAGTATGCTTTTCCCAAATGACTTCCCTACTCACGCCACTATAATAGAAATAGATATAACATTTATTTAAAATAGTTTATATTAAAAAAATTCTACATTACAATAAATACTAACAATTCAATACCTTGTTTTTTTCAATACTAAAACATTTTTCTGAAAAGGAACTCATTTTATTAGAAATCATCCAAACATTACCTTAAAACAATTTCACAAGTTCTATTTTGTCATAAGAATTCCATTCCAAATATAAATCCATAAAACCAGGAATGAAAACCAATAACTCCCTATACTCAAGAGTGGTGAGTAATACTTTTACTATCCCATAATTTAATAAAATGTTAATGGAGGAAATACTTTACACTTATCCATCACACTAATGATGAGGATACATCTTACTATAATTTATCACAAACGAACATGAACACAAAAAACATTATAAAAAACTAATGAAAACATCCATTTCACCATTTTAATAAATTATAACCCTTATTAAACGTTTTTTCAATGAAAAAAACCAAAAAATCATTTTCATATCATCATTTTAAAATCAATTTTTCAAATTCACATTAATAAAATTCCCAATATACAAAATTATACAATCCTCCACCAAAGAGTGCTCCAAAGAAAAAATTACAAAAAATATGACAACCAATTTCAAGTGAACAAATAAATTAAAATAAGGACTTCAAGTAATAAATAAAAGAGGTGAGATTGATGCCACATACACTTGAAAATTATAACGAAAATAAAGAACAATCTGAAAATTTCCACCAAGCTAGGTTGAATCTTCAAAAACCTGTTTAGATCACTTATCCTATCCAAAACAAAGCCAAATATAATCATATATGGCATAAAATACCTTATATATATCCAAATAATTATTAGATTAAAGAGATCAAGAGAGTGGAAAAATTATATCTAAGGAAAACATAGACAAACTACTATGATGGAAGACTTACTATGGGAATTCAACTTTAACACGCCATTAAAAGACTTTATATCTCCTCTTAATCAATGGGAGATGCCTCTACTACCTATGGCATGATCAAATATTTATTTAGGTGCATATTTTTGAGGAAATACATATTAAATGTTAATCTCGACCTAGACCAACAATTTTTTAGATCTTTTTTTAAACCATACATGGTTAGTATCAAGGTTAGGAAAACAATGCGCTAATCATGAGAAAACTTCTATATCATGGGGGAAATCATATGGTTGGCCCAAACAATTAGAAAAATAATGCACCAATGATGAAAAATCTCACTATCCTCATTTACATGGATTCTCATAGGCAGCTGCACAGTTTGGGAAAAGATTGTGCCTACTCGTGTGTCGCCCCTTTTCCCATGTGTCATTATGAATGGTTTACTGTTGGTGTTTCATGGTTTCCACAAACTATTAACCAACCATGAATCCTTTTAAAATACCCAACCCAATCCATACATCTTCTAAACCCTCCCAAACTTCACTCCAACACATTTTTTCTTGAAATGAAAAAATAAATGGCTACTTAAATGAAACTATGGGTGCTACTTTATCCCCATCATTGGCCTTTCCATCCTAAGAATGTAAAATAAAACTAGTGACCTAAAAGAGTTTGGGAAATTTATTAATTATTTATTCCTCTCATACCCATGTATATTCTTGAATTTGACCATGCTCTCACAAAACCCATACTAGTCAAATTCATTTTCCATGAAAGACTTTCTATTACACATTCTCAACCCACATGTTCATATTCACCAACGAATCATTCGACTCTAAATCAATGGGATCCCATAAAGTCACATGGTAAATACCAGGATAAGACTTTTTCAATTCAAATACAAGAAACACATTATCAACATCAATAAGCCATGGTTTTAATGCCAACCGATATGCCACCTCACCAAATTGTTCAAGTATCTCAAAAGCGCCTACATACCAAGGATACAAATTTCCCTATTTTACAAAACGATCTTGTACCGGCCTTAGATATATCATCAAGAACACATAATTTCTCAACATTAATGAAAGTGGTTGTCGAATGTGATCCACATTTTATTTTTGATGTCTTTGTTCTATATACATCTATTTTATGACCAATTGAATATTCTTTATTATTTTATAGACAAGGTCCGACATAAATAATGAAGTCTAATCTGTTCCCACCAAAAATAGTGTAGGAAAACAATGATGACCATCAATTTCTTCTAATAGATCCATATGTATGAAGTTTTTATAACTATTGTTATACGAGAACACCGATAACAACACGTTTTATTCCTATGATTGAACAAAATCTATTATGAAAGACCAAAACATGTGATCCAACATTAGAATCTTATATTAATATTTCTGATCCATTTGGGGATGGTACATAATGGAAATGGTCGGCTGATTCCATGGTATTTATTTAAGTATTTATAGAAACAAGACGTCAACCCAATATCTCTTTCTGACATTATCGACAATGGTACACCATTCCTATTTACCACTTCATGTATACAAATTTTTGATATGCCCTTCACCATATAAGATCATGAATAAGAATTAAATGATATTAAATTTTGAGTCGATATACTATCAACCATATGGTACCATGTTTCTTATCCATTATTTGGAGTCATGTTACAATCTTCGTAGATATCTATTCCCTTTTACAAACAGGAATAGGTAAGGACTGCAATAGACATGATGGTCACTAAGGTGATATCTTAACCTGCTAACATGTTAGGAATCTTGAATCAGACATATCCACCTTCCTATTCATAAAATCCAACAAAATTGATATTTAATGGCCTAATACATATTTTTTGTTCTATGATGAACATACCATCATGATTGGTGGTAAGCATGAATAAGTGGATCCCAAAAATCTATAAGTATGACCATCCAATTTTTTAACCACAACATTTTACTATCGTCTAGCATCCAACCTTCAACGGTCACCCTTCCATTGAGTTTTTAACATATATCCACACATTATTTATCACATGGTGGTATCTCTTTATCCATTTTTACATAAACAATATCAAATGAAATAAGAAATAAGGTTGCAACTTTACCTTGATCTCTACATTCAGGGTGCATTTCGGTTAGGACTGACATCAACTACAACCCATCTATAGATTCTTTTTTCAAGTAACCATATGAATTTTATCTTAATGTATATGCCAATGAGTTTCGATTAACTTTTGTATACATCTAGTCAAATTCAAACATTCAGAGATACTACATCCGTATTATTTGTCTGAGGTTCAAATATGTTTGTGAGAAATTATGTTTCAAGATCTTATGATCTATAAACACTATAAATTTCTTATGAAATAGATAATGATGCAATGTATTCAAATCATGGACTGCGCCGGCTAATTCAAAATAGCGTATTTGGTATTTATTCTCATAAAATTCTAATCAAATTGATCCATAAGAAATAATAAGATAACCCTTTATAATAACACGTCCCAAATCTGATCATGAAGCATCACTGTACACCATGTACCCTTTTCCTAATTCCATAAATATCAACATAGGTTCTTATGAATGGTGAACATTATTCTCTTGAAATGTATTTAGTCATTCCTCGTTCCATTGTATTGGAACATTCATCAATTTCAATTCTTTCATTTGTAATTTAATCTATGAAAATTCACAAACAAAACATCAATAATAACCAACAAGACCAAATAAATTGAATATCATGGAGACATTATTAAGCAGTTGTGAAGAGATAACCACCACCATCTTTTCACAATCCATAGAAACACCTTGTTAGGATATTACATGGGAAATGAAACATACTTTACAATATCCAAAAAATTACACCTTGATAGTTTGGAATATAGATGATGATGCCCAAATATTCCCAACAAACATTCCAAGTGTTTCTCATGCTCAGTCCAAATCCTTGAATACACCAACATGTGGTCCATAATGACCACAAAAAATAAATCTACATATTGAAAAAATATATGATTGTTCGATACTATAAATACCACTAAAAATTAATTATATCTAATTGCATTACCACATATTCATAATTGTTATATCTACTTATGAAAACAGTCTTTACAGTAATCACATTATGAACCTGCAATTGGTGATATTCTGAGAGAATGAAAATATTTGAGAACCACTGGTCTCCCCTCAATTTATCGAACAAATAATTTTTTTTTGAAAGTTGATAAATTTTATTATCATAACTTCGTTAATATTATGTTTATCCCCACAAAACTGAAGAGTTAAATATTCCCTTTTCACAAATAAGAACTGTATTTCCCATAGAGACATGCTCTACAGGATGGAAACATTTCTTTCCAACTCTTCTAAATACACATTAAATTCCCTTAATTATATTGTTCATATCCAATAAGTTTTTTGGGAAATTGGACTGATCCCTTAGAGTATTTCAATCAGAAACTCTACTTCCCTTCTAGGTGTTAGCCCAAATAAATTCTCAGGAATGACGTCCAGAAACTGATCTACAGCTTCTGGAAACCATCTATTATAAATCTCTTCCATCAGTTCCAATGTCAAATATGTAATCTGGTGTGATATGGTTCCAACTATTGCGTCCAACAAGCCTGTGTCACCCACCTTTACATTCTAGTATACTCAAAAGTGATTCTTGACATTATATTCAATTGTTAAATACACTTTTTGAGTAAAACATTCGATATGAACCTTAATCAATATTAACCAATCCGTACATATAATTTTTTCATATATAACATATATAGAATCAAGAAAATCTAAATTAAACTCCATCAATAGTTATACAACAAGCTTTACACATAAAGGCTCAACATTCTATTTTACTAGAGAAGATTTAAGATTTATGATGGAAAGAAATATCTTGATGCCGACTAGGTGAAACCACATATTTAGCAGCATTATCCAATTGTTTCCTATGACACATACAATGTTCCATTTTTTAAAAAATTAAAAAATTACCATATGTATTACAGTTTAAAAACTAATGGCATAACAATTATAAATTCTACCATATCATACTATGTCGACATTACTATCCAAAATTAAACATTTCAATATTAAAGTTTTTTAAAATTTAAAAATACTTTTGAATGTAAATAGATTTCAAAATTAACCATTTAATTCAATTTTAAAAATCCACATTTTAAAGCAACTACAATAATTTTAAAAAATTTTACCAAATCATATATCAATACTCAAAATGAAATATGTACTCCGAGTGGGATGTAATTCCACTATTGCATGTCTTGCTCATCTTATTGGATTAACCCATGAAAATGTTATTTAAATTCCTATAAGTGTCCTTAAATCAATTATGTACTCAACCCTCTGGTAATGTGAATATCGACATAAAATGGATAGATACCTCTTCTTATTCCCTAAATTTCAAGTTCTGACAATCCTACATCTTTCAAATGTCCCAACTCTAAGACAAACCCATAATTAATTTCAAATCGAAGTCTCAAAGAACTGATGTCCACATATTAGGCAAGCACCAAACAAGATGGAACCACTTTCAGCATCTATCCCATCATCATTATATTCATAAGGTGAGAGGATGTTACTTGGCCTTGGGAGATATCCCCATGGTGCCAAAGGCAGGAAATAAATACTAATGTATTAATTTAGAATGGGGGAAAATATTCCCATTGAAAATAAAACATTCAACCAAACATTCCATTACCAAATGAACAACTACATGAAACATGATATCAATTTAATAAAACTCAATAAAATTCCATTTATATCATACCCAAATAAAATGTTTACCACAATGGAATACTATAGAACATCCTAGTTCATAATAGAATACAAAAAATCAAAAGGAAACAAAATGATAACCACATAAACTCCAAGCTCAAATCATGATCCATGCTCTATATCCACAAACAGCCTAAGAATCACTATGAACCACGAGAGAAATGTGATAATTTACCTTTTCCTATGTCCTGATAAACAACATCTGAGAAAGCACCAAAGGGCCAAAGTGGGTTTGAGTAATAAAACTGAGTAGGCTTTCCCTAAATTAATTATATACTCATCCCACTTAGATAGAATAAGTTATTAGATTTATATATGATAATATATATATTTTTTCTTGTTATTTATATTATATCAATGAAATTCAATACCAATACAATTTTCTATACGAATTTTTTATCTGAAAACCAAATCATTTTCTATGAAATAAAAAAACATTATCAAAAAACCATTTCACAAGTTCCATTTTGGAATAAGCATTCCTTTACACATATACATGCATAAAACCATTCATGAAAACTATAACCACTCTATTATAATGGGTGTAGATTCACCATTTCACTAAGACATCACGTAATGAACCATTTAATGAGGGAAAACCTTGAACATTATCTATCCCACTAATGATGGCGGAGACTTCTTACTGTTATCTGTAAAGAATTAACATGAACACACAAAAACATTATACCTAAAATTAATTCCAAAACAACTGTTTCAACTATTACAATAAAACCAACATCTTATTGACAACCTTTTCTATATAAAAAAATTAAAATCTTCTTTTAAAAATTAATTTTCCTATTTCACTTTTGAAATTTTTTAACAATTTTAACAATTATTTAATTCATCATCAATGAGAAATTACTACAAGAAATAACATTATATTCAAAACAATAACATGGAAAACAATCAATATGAAATAAAACATTCATGTTTTAAATTGGAGAGTTATGATGGAATGCACCTACCTCATAAATTTATAACAGAATATATAATGTCCCAAGACAACCACGAAACCGAGTAAAATCTCTAAAAACATCCCTTATATATCTTCCCCATTCCACAAAAATTAAATATATAATCATATTTGGAATCAGATACCATAGATATATCCACTGTGGATGTAGATCTAGAAATCAGAGAGAGAGGGAGAGGTATATCTAATACAAAATGAAAAACTACTATGAATAAAGACATAATACGACAATATGGATTCAACACACCAAGATAAGACTTTAGATAACCCCCATATCAATGGGATTATATTATACTATCTCTTAGATGAGAAAATATGAGTTAGGTCAGTCATGTGGCAAACAATGGGTTAGTTTTTAATCCCAATCTACAACCAAAATTTTCATATTTTTTTTAATCGTGTATGGTTTGTCATATGGTTAGTCAACCCATGCACAAACTATAAGGTCCCAACCTTAAAACTTACTTAATCTTGAGTTATTACAAGATTACACATTGAGTATCTTTTTGGGTTTAGAGTTTTAGAGAATTAGATCATAAAACTTGCATTACATTCCACATATAAACAAAGTGGTTACATAAAGATAGTATTCTTCTTTCCCATCAATGGAAACATATTTAAAATAAAACATGGATTCTTTCTTGACACTTCCTTGACACTATCATCATATCATGTACCTTTCCCTTGACATGTGAAAAACATTTCAAAAAACTTGGGATGAGCATAAAAAGCTCAGTAAGGGAATATAAAAATATGGAAAGGAAACATGGGTACATATATACATAAGAATGAAATCATACTTTACCCATAAAACATAAGCACTTTAACAAACCTCATCAAATCATGAATAAATCATAGAAATCATAAGACATAAAGGTAACTTGAGGCATTCATAACATTCTTACGTAGGGAGTTATCCTCTTGGTTAAGTTTGGAATACCCATCACAGTATATTCCCTAAATATCTTCGGAGAAACCTTAACGTTTCAGTCCTTTGCGTTACCCAATGCATTGGAGAGCTATATCGGGCTCACCTGCCCTTAATTTATCACGGAACCACCCGTCTTCATAATAATGTCCAAGAACCTCAACATAATCGTATCACATAAAACTTGCAGAGAGGAAACATAACATTTCCACCTTTCAATCACAAGATATCAATACAGAACATTGATATAAAAACATTATGAAAACCATTTTCAATACCAAAATAAAAGAAAAGTAAAACATGGTATTAATTTTTCTTTTAAAAAAAGGTATGGCTTGTAGAGGAAGCCGAAACTCAAATAATGGTCACGGCGGCGGAGAAGTCGTTGTCGCCGAATACATACGACAAAAACATTCCCTTTTGTCTTTTAGTAAATGCTTCGTATAAAAAATATTCCTTTTGAATAAACGTAAAAGTCAAAGGGGTTTATACACCATATAAAAAAAGGTTGTGTATAAAACAAAATATGCCTCAACGAAAGGAGATTGAGACGAAGTCCCATACCTCGGGACCGACTTGAATCGACTATTCATTAATGTCCTAAATAATAAACATGAGATAATTACTACTTGCTTAAGAACCTTTTTCAAGTTCATTATTCCTTTCATATCACTTATTTCCATGTCATGAACACTGTGTAATTATTTAAGTTAATAACGGTCGTTTTAACGATCTTTGGTACTTGAGTCAAAAATAAACCCTTTATAATTACAAGTTATTCATGTATCCATTATATCCAGAATTATAATGATGATGTATATATCATATATATCTAGTATATACATGCATTTATAATATTACATAATCATTTATATGTATGAAATAAAATGCACCGTTCATAGAGACAGTAAGCCGTACGTACGCATGAACGCTACTTTCATTTCTATTTCATATTTTATAGAATGGAATCATAATGATATAAAGGTATATTATAATTCTATTATAATATCATATATAATATCATAGTTCAATCCTTTATACGTCCCACATATGGTATTTAACGAATCAAATCACTTTGAGGGGGCGGTAGTCTGCACTTCCTTAAATGAAGATATCACGTTTACCCATAATGGAAACCCTAAAGGTATGCCCAAAATGAAAAATATAGAAGCTTAAGGAAAACAAAAACATATTATATATCATATATAAATATAGTGACATTTTATTGGCCACCTTTTAAGGTGTTAAAAGAATGTTGAACAATCATCGTTTCGGGAGGCATAAATTCACCATCCACGGAAACCGTATGTCCATTAACCATTAGATGTAGGTGTGTGTAAGTGTAGCTAGAATCCTTCTTATAAAAACATCCTAGTATATTTAAGATACTGGAGTTGTAACAAAATAAATGAATAAAAAGATTTTAGGGGGTTGGAGAAACAAAATAAAACAAAAGGACTCAAGTGAAGACATTACCTTAAAATCGGGTAACTCCCTTTGGTTTGAGCTCAAAGGCTTCCATGGGAAGACTTATACCCAAATTGAGGCTTCAAGGAGTAATAGAGGGATGTTGAGAGACAAAATGGGAAGGTTTTGGCCGAGCCAAAGGCTTTGGGAGTGTGGGTAAGGAGGTAGAGGTGGGGGCCCTTTATAAGAGGAGAGGAGGGGCACCCTTGGAATGTAAGGAAATGTTACTTTATTTTAGAATGAGTTTCGGATTTTAATGGTCCCACATTGATGTGTTTCTAGGATAAGGTGATAAGGGTTCAAAATACACCCATCCAATAGGTTTTGGACATGTTTAGGTCTTAGATTTTACATTATCTTTCCATTTTATTTAAATCCTTTATTAATGAGGTAATCACTGCATCATCATGATGTCATAAATAATTTAATAAATTTAATGTCTAAAAATTATGAAAAAATTATCATGATTTAGGAAATTTCTTTAGATTTATAATGAGTATTTATAGTCCAAAATGTCATTTATGTAGAAAAAATTAAAAATATTTTACTTAGGTGATACATTCTTTGTTATATTTAACATTCTTTTAAAAATAAAAAGATAAAAAGTCACTTTCTCACAAAAGTGATCCCATGGGGCCCCCAAGTTTGGCACAAGTAATAACATGGTCGGCCATGAGACAAAAAGTAGCCTTAGGACACATGTTGTGGTCATTTATTTATTATTATGATATTATTTTATTATCTTTAACAACACGATTACTCATTAATCAAGATAATTAAAGATAATTACCGTCGTTACTACTCATAATGTACAAAAACAAAAGAGTCTTGATTACATAATTTGGACCTTCTGATTCCAAATATGTAATCCATTTTACCAATGTCCAAACACAGAAATTGCAATAATTTATTTAAAAATAATTCCCGTTGTGAAAACAAATAGCGGGTTTTTTTGAAACAATATCTATGAAAAGATTGGCATTAGTTTATGCCCAATTCCAAAGTGAAAATTAATCATAATGACCACCATTGGATTAAATGGTAAAAATATATTCTAATTTAACTTTAAAACCAATTCAAAAGATAATATAATCATATAAATAAAGTAGATTAAAAAGCAGTTTTGATGTAAAATGCAGTATTTTTCACTATTCATTAAAAAATGAACATTGTCAGAAAAATACCAAAAATTCACACAAAGTAAATTTTGATGTCCCAATCATAAATAATAAGTTTATTTTTATAGAAATAGCTTATAAAATTGTCAAAAGATAGATTTAAAAATGGTTTTCCATCAAAAGGCAGTAAAACAATCTTAGTGTATTCCTTGATTAAGATTGGATTTATTTTCATTTTAAGCCTCTAAAACACTATCTAATTCATTAATAGGCATAGATAAAAATATCTATTATTAATTACTTACTTGGGATGTTACATCCTTCCCCCCTTTAGAAAATTGCGTCCCCGCAATTTATTTACTTATCGAATAAATGGGGGTACTTATCCCTCATTGCATTTTCAGATTCCCATGTTGCCTCTTCCATCATGTGGTTTTTCCACAAAACCTTTACCTGATTAATCACCTTATTTCGTAACACTTTCTCCCTGTGGTCAAGAATCTGGACCAGTTTTTCCTCATAAGATAGGTTCTCTTCCAGCTGAACTACCTCTGGACTCAAAACATGAGATGAATCTGGCATATACTTTATCAACATCGAAACGTGAAAAACGTTGTGTACCTGAGATAAACTCGGAGGTAAAGCCACCCGGTATGCAACTAATCCAACTCTCTCCAAAATTTCATATGGTCCAATGAACCTTGGCCTCATATTTCCTTTCTTACCAAATCTCATCACACTTTTCCATGGTGAGACTTTGGGAAAAACTTGATCACCTACCTCAAAAGTTAGATCCTTCATCCTATTGTCTGCATAACTCTCCTGCCTACTCTGAGCTGTTCTCATGTGTTTCTGAATCAACTGAACTTTTTCTGCCATCTCTTCTACCAATTCTATTCCCATCAACTTCCTTTCACCCACTTCATCCCAGAAATCTGGAGTTCGACACCGCTTCCCATATAACGCCTCAAATGGTGCCATCTGTATACTGGAATGAAAACTGTTATTATATGAAAACTCAACAAAAGAAAGATGTTGGTCCCAAATTCCTTGATAATCCATAAAACAAGCACGTAGAATATCTTCCAAATTCTGGATCATTCGTTCTGACTGCCCATCTGATTGAGGATGAAATGTTGTACTAAAATTTAATTCAGTACCCAACGACTTCTTAAGGCCTTTCCAAAAGTTAGAAGTGAACCTGGGATCACGATCAGATACAATGGAGATGGGAACTCCATTTAACCTGACTATCTCTGTAAGATAAATACGGGAAAGTTGATCTAGGGAAAAAGTATCTCGTATAGTAAGGAAATGAGCATATTTAGTCAAGCGATTCAACAATAACCCAGATTGCATTATTACCTCAAGATGTCTTCAGTAATCCCACCACAAAGTCCATGGATATATTCTATCATTTCCACTCTGGAACTGGTAAAGGCTGAAGCATCCCTTTCGATAACTGCCGCTCTGCTTTAACCTATTGACAAGTCAAACACTTCACAGTAAAATCAGCAATATCTCTTTTCATTCCATCCCACCAGTAATACTCTCGCAGATATCTGTACATCTTAGTACTATTAGGATGAACTGAAAACGGAGAACTATGAGCTTCACATAACAACTCTCTCTTCAACTGTGAATCACAAGGTACACACAAACTCTTCCCAAATCTCAAAACTCAATCATTATCAATGTTGAATTCAGGGAACTTATCTTTCTAAACTAGCTCTACCTTTTTCTGCAACTCACTGTCTTACTTCTGTGCTTGCTTGATTCTATCTGATAGAGATGATCTCACTGATACCTGAAACAAAACAGAAGAACTTCCTGCACCAAAAAATTCTATTCCAAAGTTCATCAAATCCTTAACCAAAGGATCACGTTCCAAATGCAACATTGCTAATGAAGCATTACTTTTTCGACTCAAAGCATCGGCCACTTTATTTGCTTTTCCCGGATGGTAATGAATTGTAAAATCATAATCCTTGATTAATTCTAGCCATCTCCTCTGTCTCATGTTTAACTCTTTCTGAGTGAATATATAATTTAAACTTTTGTGATCAGTATATATTTCACACTTTACTCCATACAAATGATGCCTCCAAATTTTTAAAGCGAAAACAACAGCAGCTAATTCCAAATCATGTGTAGGGTAATTTACCTCATGAGTTTTCAACTGTCATGAAGCATAAGCAATAACCTGATCATTCTGCATTAGGACGCAACCAAGTCCCTTCAATGAAGCATCACTGTATATAACAAACTCACCATTACTGGAAGGTAGTGCCAAAACTGGAGCATTCACCAATCGTCTTTTCAATTCCTGAAAACAATCATCACATTCTTTTGTCCAGATAAACTTAACACCCTTCCGAGTTATCTTATTCATTGGACTAGATAACCGTGAAAATTTTCTAACAAACCTTCGGTAATAGCCTGCCAAACCAAGGAAGCTACGAATCTCAGTTACATTTATGGGTCTTGTCCAGTCTTCCACAACTTTTGTTTTTGCAGGATCAACAGTTATCCCATCTTTAGAAACAATGTGACCAAGGAAAGAAATTTGTTTCAACCAAAACTCACACTTGCTGAATTTTCCATACAGTTTATTTTCTTTTAAGGTTTGAAAGATAAACCTAAAATGTCTTTCATGCTCCTCTTTAATTTTAGAAAACACCAAAATATCATCAATGAAAACCACCACAAACTTATCCAAAAACTCATGGAAAATTCTATTCATTATGTCCATGAATACAACAGGTGCATTGGTTATCCTAAAAGGCATTACTACAAATTCATAATGGCCATATATTGTACGGAACGTGGTCTTCGGAACATCTGCTTCCTTTACCTTTAGCTGATGGTACCCCGATATCAAGTCAATCTTTGAAAAATACTGAGCTCCCTGGAGCTGATCAAACAAATCATCGATATGAGGCAAAGGATATTTGTTCTTATCAGTGATGTTATTCAAGGCTCTATAATCAATGAAAAGTCTCATTGAACCATATTTCTTTTTAACAAATAAAACAGGAGCACCCCATGGTGATGTTCTAGGTCGAATGAAACCTTTCTCTAATAAATCTTTCAATTTCTCCTTCAACTCTAAAAGTTCAATTTGAGCCATTCGATAAGGGGGTTTCGAAATTGGCTTAACATCAGGAATTAAGTCAACAATAAACTCAACTTCCCGATCTGGTATTATTCCAGACAACTCATCAGGAAAAACATCAGGATACTCATTTACCACTGGCACATCATTAATCTGAACAGTTCCTTTATTTTCAATGATGTGTGAAAGGTAACATTCATTTCCATCTTTTACATGTCTCTTGGCCTCTTGATAAGTTATCAACAGTAAGGGTTCATTCTTGTACACAAACTGAAAGCCTTTCTGAAAAGAAACTTATTTAGCTCTACAGCCAATATAAGCATGGTAAATAGAGAGCCAATCCATAACCAGGATAACATCAAACTCTACTAGAGGTAGAACAATAAGGTTTGCAAGTAGGTTCTTTCCACAGATAAGGATAGGAATATTCTTATAAATTCTTTTTGCCTCAACATTTCCCCCAGATGTTTTTACCAAAAGTTTAGGAGTCATTTCTTAGGATGGTATTCCCATTTTACTCGAAAAGGTTTCAGAGGTGAAATAATGTGTGGACCCCGAATCAAACAACACACTGGCATAACCTGAAAAAACAAACAAAGTACCGGATACAAATTCATTTGATGGCCCAACATCTGCTGAAGTGGTTGCAAAGGATTTCACCACCCCTTTCTTCTTGTAGTCTAACTGCTTCCCATCACTTAAGATCTTTGTCGGACACTCGTTTGCATAGTGACCCATCTCATTTCACTTAAAAATTTTCACTAACTGTAAATCAAATTTGGCCTTACCTTCACCTTGATCATTTTCAGTGCAATCACGAGCCTTATGTCCCATCTTACCACATCGGTAGCACTTTCCAGAATTCAGAAGACATTCCCCAGCATGCATTTTGCCACATTTATCACAAACATGAAACTTAGATTTCTTACCATCAGACTTTTTTGAAGAATTCTTCCCTTTCTCCTGCCACCTTGGTCTCTTCTTTTGCTGGTTGTTATAGAACACTTGATCATCGGAAAACTCCATTTCCACCTTCTCAGCACATCAAACAAGATCTTCATAACTTTTTAACTCACGAGAAGCTAATGCCCTTCGATATTTTGGCTTTAATCCTGAGTAAAAATGATTGATTTTACTATCAAGGTCTCGAATAAAATTTGGAGCATACCTTGCCAAACGAGTGAACCTTTCTTCATAGGTAGCCACTGAGTCTTCCTCTTACCTCAATTCCAAGAATTGTTTTTCCATCCTAAGTCGAACAGCCTTAGGAAAATACTTTTCCAGAAACATACATTTGAAATCATCCCAGTCGAGAGCATCAATCTCATCAGCGCCCCTGATAATTTTAACCAACTACCACCACTGATCTGCTTCCCCCTCCAAACGGTAAATAGCAAGACTAACCTTTTGATTGTCTGAACACCCCATGATATCGAAAATCTTCTTTCGTTCTTTAATCCACCCTTTAGCTAGAACAAGGTCATATGATCCTCTAAATGATGGGGGATGTTGCCTCATGAAATGTTCCACCACTGACATGTTCCTCTGCGATTGATCTGGCTGATCTCGTGCATGGATACCACCACCATTTGTCGCTTGAGTAAACAGCGCCATTACTGCAACAAACTGTTCAGTTCTAATTCCGACCATCTCAGGATGCTGTTTCGGAAGGTTATTTCCTTCTGCATGCCTTCCTAGCACTACTTCCCTGTTTCCTCTGCGGAAAACCATTCTGAACAAACATGTCTTAGATGAAGCAACATGATAATCTTCAAATACTATATCACTTCAATTTGACCATAAATAAAATATTTCTGGATAATCATTTACCAGAATATTAACTCTTAAAGTTATCTAAACCGACCTCTGATACCAACTATAAGTCCCGAGCCTTAAACCTTACTTAATCTTGAGTTATTACAATATTACACATTGAGGATATTTTCGGGTTTAGAGTTTTAGATAATTAGATCATAAAACTTGCATTACATTCCAAATATAAACAAAGTGGTTACATAAAGATAGTATTCTTCTTTCCCATCAATGGAAACATATTTAAAATAAAACATGGATTCTTTCTTGAAACTTCCTTGACACTATCATCATATCATGTACCTTTCCCTTGACCTGTGAAAAAAATTTCAAAAAACTTGGGATGAGCATAAAAAGCTCAGTAAGGTAATATTAAAATATGGGAAGGAAACATGGGTACATATATACATAAGAATGAAATCATACATTACCCATAAAACATAAGCACTTTAACATACCTCATAAAATCATGAATAAATCATATAAATCATAATACATAAAGGTAACTTGAGGCATTCATAACATTCCTACATAGGGAGTAACCCTCTTGGTTACGTTTGGAATACCCATCACAGTATATTCCCTAAATCTCTTCGGAGAAACCTTAATGTTTCACTCCTTCGTGTTAACCAATGCATTGGAGAGCTATATCGGGCTCACCCGCCCTTAGTTTATCACGGAACCACCTGTCTTCATAATAATGCCCAAGAACCTCAACATAATCGTATCACATAAAACATGCATAAAAGAAACATAACATTTCCACCTTTCAATCACAAGATATCAATACAACACATTGATATAAAAACAATATTAAAACCATTTTCAATACCAAAATAAAATAAAAGTAAAACATGGTATTTATTTTTATTTTTTAAAAAGGTATGGCTTGTAGAGGAAGCCAAAACTCAAATAATGGTCACGGCGGCAGAGAAGTCGTTGTCGCCGAATACGTACGGCAAAAACATTAACTTTTGTCATTTAGTAAACTCCTCTTATAAAAAATATTCCTTTTGAATAAACGTAAAAGTCAAAGGGGTTTATACACCATATAAAAGAAGGTTGTGTATAAAACGAAATATGCCTCAACGAAAGGAGATTGAGACGAAGTCCCATTCCTCGGGTCCGAATTGACTCGATCGTTCTTTAATGTCCTGAATAATAAACTTGAGTTAATTTCTACTTGCTTAAGAACCTTTTTTAAGTTCATTATTCCTTTTATATCACTTATTTCCATGTCATGAACACTATTTAATTATTTAAGTTAATAACGGTCGTTTTAACAATCATTGGTACTTGAGTCAAAAATAAATCCTTTATAATTACAAGTTGTTCATGTATCCATTATATCCAGAATTATAATCATGATTTATATATCATATATATATAGTATATACATGAATTTATAATATTACATAATCATTTATAGGTAAGAAATGAAATGCACCGTTAATGGAGACGGTAAGCCGTACGTACGCATGAACGCTACTTTCATTTCTATTTCGTATTTTATAGAATGGAATCATAATGATATAAATTTATATTATAATTCCAGTATAATATCATATATAATATCATAGTTCCATACTTTATACATCCCACATATGGTATTTAATGAATCAAATCACTTTGAGGGGGCGGTAGTCAGCACTTCCTTAAATGAAGATATCGCGTTTACCCATAATGGAAACCATAAAGGTATTCCCAAAATGAAAAATAAATAAGATTAAGGAAAACATAAACATATTATATATCATATATAAATATAGTGACATCTTAATGGCCACCATTGAAGGTGTTAAAAGAATGTTGAACAATCATCGTTTCGGGAGGCATAAATTCACCATCCACGGAAATAGTATGTCCTTTAAACATTAGATGTAGGTGTGTGTAAGTGTATCTAGAATCCTTCTTATAACAACATCCTAGTATATTGAAGATACTGGAGTTGTTACAAAAGAAATGAATAAAAATAGTTTAGGGGGTTGGAGAAGCAAAATAAAAAAAAAGGACTCAAGTGAAGACATTACCTTAAAATCGGTTAACTCCATTTGGTTTGAGATCAAAGGCTTCCTTGGGAAGACTTATTCCCAAAGTGAGGCTTCAAGGAGTAATAGAGGGATTTCTAGAGACAAAATGGGAAGTGGGTGGCCGAGCCAAAGGCTTTTGGAGTGTGGGTAAGGAGGTAGAGGTGGGGGCCTTTTATAAGAGGAGAGGAGGGGCACTCTTGGAAAGTAAGGAAATGTTACTTTATTTTAGAATGAGTTTCGGATTTTAATGGTTCCACATTGATGTGTTTCGAGGATAAGGTGATAAGGGTTCGAAATAAACCCATACAATAGGTTTTGGACATGTGTAGGTCTTATATTTTACATTATCTTTCCATTTTATTTAAATCCTTTATTAATGAAGTAATCGCTACATCATCATGATGTCAAAAATTATTTAATAAATTTAATGTCTAAAAATTATAAAAAAAAATATCATGATGTAGGAAATATTCTTATCTCTATAATGAATATTTATAGTCCAAATGATCATTTATGTAGACAAAATTAAAAATATTTTACTTAGGTGATACATTCTTTGTTACATTTAACATTCTTTAAAAATAAAAAGATAAAAAGTCACTTTCTCACAAAAGTGATCCCATGGGGCCCCCAAGTTTGGCACAAGGCATCCCATGGTCGGACATGATACAACCCGTAGCCTTAGGACACATGTTTTCGTAATTGTTTTATTATTATGATATTATTTTATTATCTTTAACTACCCGATTACTCAATAATCAAGATAATTAATGATAATTACCGTCGTTACTATTCATAATTTCCAAAAACAAATGAGTCTTGAATACATAATTTGGAACTTCTGATTCCAAATATTTAATCCATTTTACCAAATTCCAAACACAGAAATTGCAATGATTGATTTAAAAATAATTTCTGTTGTCAAAACAAATAGCGGGTTTTTTTGAAACAATATCTATGAAAAGTTTGACATTAGTTTATACCCAATTCCAAAGTGAAATTAATCCTAATGACCACCATTGGATTAAATTGTAAAAATATATTCTAATTTAACTTTAAAACCAATTCAAAAGATAATCTAATAATATAAATAAAGTAGATTAAAAAGCAGTTTTGATGTAAAATGCAGTATTTTTCACTATTCATTAAAAAATGAACATTGTCAGAAAAATACCAAAAATTCACACACAGTAAATTTTGATGTCCCAATAATAAAGAATAAGTTTATTTTGACAAACATAGCTTATGAAATTGTCAAAATATAGATTTAAAAATGGTTTGCCATCAAAAGGCAGTAAAACAATCTTAGTGTATTCCATGCTTAAGATTGGATATATTTTCATTTTAAGCCTCTAAAACACTATCTAATTAATTAATAGACATATATAAAAATATCTACTATTAATTACTTACTTGGGATGTTACACAAACTATATTAAAAATTCTATCTCAAGGGGGGGCCCACACAATTGGACTAAAAAATAACCAAAAAGTGAACCTGTCATGAAAAAGTTCAATATCCCTCTTTTCAAGGTTTCTCTTAGGAGACCACATGGTCTGGAAAAACCACTATCCTACTTGTGTGCCTTCC
This sequence comes from Viscum album, assembly GCA_963277665.1. Classification (NCBI taxonomy): domain Eukaryota; kingdom Viridiplantae; phylum Streptophyta; class Magnoliopsida; order Santalales; family Viscaceae; genus Viscum; species Viscum album. The sequence goes on along the minus strand of OY728155.1, from coordinate 1,345,263,198 downwards.
CCTAAGCCCCGGTCTCATTATGCACAGTTTCCTATAAGAGAATCCTGGTTTCTACAATCCGATCACCCATAGAAAATCCACAAAACATTCCCAACATCTCCCAAACCCTCCCAAGTATCACCCAAAAAAATAATATCATAAAAAACACTAAATAATTAGTTAAATAATTGAAATAATTGGTTCTACACTAACCACATTCATTGGAATATATTAATAACCTTTTACGTAAAAATATACATGGGGATTTTATGATCAGTATATATGCCTCACATCTAACAATTCAGATAATTCCACCAAATCATTAATTTGAATTTTACCATAGACAATTCTAGTTCATGAGTTGTATATTTTTATACATTGATATGATGTCGTTGGGATGTATAGGATATCACTTTTTTATTTGGAATAAGAAAAAAATCCAAGAACTTTTTGTATACATTAATGTTGTTCACAATTTTTCCCCCAATGGTCAGAAATGTGAGATCATTTATAGTTATTAGCCTCTTCATGAGCTCTTTCAAAATAAATAACATCACCATTCTATAAAAACATGACTTTTAACCAACTTATCATGGTTACTGTGATTTAAAATCATGATAATGTTCCGAAAAATTGATGATAGTACATATCCATCCCAATGAACGTATTGATTTCCATTACAATGTTTGTTATATTCCATCCTTCAACTATATATATTTTTGAAGGGTACATAGATTTCCATTTATGGTTGATAACAAGAAAAACTAATGATAAATGCTCTAAATAGAATCCACCTTTATTTCACATCACAAAAATATTTTATATTCACAATATCATCAATATTATATTAAAATTCTCCATATGTTCCTCCTTGATTTAATAGATAATGATAATGAAATATATACAAAATTATAATAATTTTTAGGTAGTCCATAAAGACTCCAATAATGACTTTATTGAAGATTTATATAGTATATGTGAGTCCAAATGGAATCACTAGGTATTGATAGTGCCTATACCTTTTATGAAAATAATTGTTTTTCATATACTTCATTAGATTTACCTAACATTATAGCAAAAAATTGATTATCCTAAGAGAAATAATGGGATCCACATAAAAAATCAAAAATACAGAAATATATATAATATGATACTTTTTCTTTATCTTGATCTTGTTCATCATGAAATAATCAATATTGAGGAGAATTGACCTATAATTTTCTTGATTAAGAAGACTGGTGCACCCCACAATGAATCCCTTCAGATTATAAACCATTTATCCAGATTCTCATTTGGTTGATTATATAGATCCTTATGTCTAAAATTAAACTATATATTTGGATTCCTGGATTTTGTAAAATCTCCATATATAAGATAAATTTTAAATTCAACCTCTCAACAAGAAGGAATATCAAATAGTTATTTGCGGAACACGTTAGTGTATTCCCCCACAATGGTCATGTTTTTTTGGACGATATTTTCCTTGAATATATAATTTTTCCAAGTTAGTATTTCACATAGGTGAAATATATCAATTCTTATATTAATGATACAAGAAAATGATTCATCATATTCTATGCACTAGTATATAATCATAGTGTGATTCATGATATAGAGGCAAAATTATTCTCTTATGAATTTATGTTCTGATTATATAAGGAAAACAATAAATTCATATAATAGCATTAAATTCTAATGAAGGGAGCATGAAATTGTTCTATAAGTAACTCATTTAAAAGAAATTGATATAAGATTATATACATGGGATTCCATAATTGCACAATTTTTTTTCACAGACATTACTATATCCATGATTTGTGATAGTGATTAAAAAATTCTAAGAATATTTCATGATAAGTAATAGAGCATAGAACCAGAATTTACAAGTAAGAACACGTTTATTAAAATAATATCTATAATACCTATTATAATGTCTTTTTTAAGATCCACCTCTATAGTTATGGTTTAATAATATTTCCTTTACTCACTAGACCTTGATGATTGCTGTCATCGGTTTTCATCGACAAAATATGGCATTGGGAATTGATTCAGATAATTTCTATGTTATTTGTAGTTGAAATAATGGAAAATGGGAACAAGATTGACTAGAACATTCATTTATTCCATCATATTGGTGGGTTTCTCCCTCTAGATATCATAAGATAATAACTTTTCCTTCATGCACCAAATTCATTTCTTCATCTACTTCACGAAATATTTGTGGTGTTCCTTTCTACACCATTTCAAAGTGGTATGTTGAAATGACTCTATACTATTAGATTTCTCCATCATGCTCCCAGAAATAATGTACACCTTTCAAATTATAATTATATTACGACTCGTGAGATCCATTTTAATGTTCAGGGAACATCTTCCAATTTTTTAATAGTTATAAAAGTAACGTACATCAATTTCAATCCATATACTCATATTTATCCAACCAAAGACATGACAAAATTTTCATTTTTTAGTAATTTCAAGCCTATAGGCTAATTGTAAATGAATTGTGATGTAATACCTGTACACCTAGAAAGATTTGTCGTAATTTTTATTATGGGATAGTAAATACCACACCATGTTAATTATGATATTTTGATATAAATATATATCAAATTTGTTTCCATAATTAATTCAACACTATCACTCTAATATATTCTTCATTATTTTTTTGACCAACATACATTGCTGAAAATATTCTCCCTCTCTACTATAACAAGATAAAACGATATTCTCATACATAATGAATTTATTGGTGGGGATGATATTTTCAGTAGATTTGATCCCTTGTTCTGTAATTAGGGGATTAGAATATCACATGAAAAACAACCACCATTGTTGTATAAATATGTGAGTTACAAGTTTATATTTCTTAAAGGTACTTGGGCATTCCATGTGATTTAATTTTTAGAAAACAATATATGATAAATTCAAAATTATAATCATGAATTATAGGATTCCTTCTGTCATTGGGTTAGTGATATTTTTTAGACAATCATCACATTTCCCATCGTATTGGTCGTTGACATGGTTCCTCCTATTTTTATCTATTGACTATAATATTTCTACAATTAGAAATGCTAATTTTTAAATGACTAAACACATAAAATAAAATCCTTGAATATTAAAAATATAACTCATATATGAAATATATTTATTAACTTCTGAATTTATAGGATTTTAACTATGATATATATGATCTATTTTCTAATATGAATTTTTATTGTCGTTTTGCTTCCCATAAAATGGTTGTTAATAAGATTGTGATTTTACCAATGAATATTTCTCAGTATTTTCCAACTGGGTGTGCAAACAGGACCATTTTTTACACCATATCGATATCGACTCTATCTCAATACACTGAATTTGGTGTTATTACAGCTAGGTACATCTATGATGATGCCATATCCACATACATTATTCATTCCAGGATGTATTTTCATAGAAGGCACATACTATATACTATACCAAATGTTAGGTATATTTTCCATTGTTAAGTACTATCCCTAAGGAATTATCAATAGTATTATAACTCTAAATCCAAATATAACAAGACTTTAATCTAACACAAACTATGACAACCAATATTTTAATACGAGTAATTTATTGATTTTTTTCATTTATTAACAGTGAAAAAATCCCTACAGATCAATAATCCTAGTTTATTTGAGAGATTAGGTATATAGAATTCAAAACTGATTCATTTAATAAAATCATTGAGAACATCCTTAACATGCTCTAAAATTCCCTTTGTCTTTTAAAACTAAGCCAGATAACCTTGGGTTATACATACGAGCAGGGTGAGTTATGAAGACCAGTAAGGGAAAAGCAATGCATAACATGAATAAAGTATTACATGTTTTTTAATAATAATTTTTCTGGGATATGTATGTCTCGGGAATCATAAACACAATAATTGAATAATGATAATTTTTTTTTGAGGATGAGCATATAAGGGGAACCGCACTCTAGGGTTTCCATCCCGTCACCGCCACCTCCTTACATCTCGAACTGGTTCCACACTCCTTTTTGTTCTTGGGGAGACCGGATGGCAGTCCCCCTGTCGCGGTGGCATTGTTCTTGGGTTTGGCAATCTCGATGCACCATTTTTGGCCTTTTCACTTGATTCCCATTTCTTTGGATTGGGTTCCTCAGCAGAACGGTGATGGTTCACAGTCAAGTTACAGCTTCGGTGACTTGTGGGATGGCATCTTGACTCTGGTGGTTGCATAGGGCGGTTCGTCGTGGTCTCTTTGAGCATCCTGGTAGGCGATGATGGGTCTTGGTTGTGTCAGACCTTCTTTCTGGCATGCTGATGATGATTTTTTTTCATTTTATTTTTCTCCTTTGTTTCATGATTTGGATGATTTTAGTGGTTCGTGTGTTCGCGATGGTATAAACGAGGCTCCCATGATAGGATTTGGATACAATGATGAGTTGACCCATTCGAGATATACGACATCCTCTATGAAGTATGTGCACTATTTTTGGTTTTTTCGATTTCATTTTCTATGATCTGAGAATCTTTTGTGTTGTTTGGTTCTTGGTTGATGTTTCATTGTTGATCTTTTAGATTTTGGATCGATGTGGAATGATTATGATTTTTGGGAGGCGAATGTAAATGATGTTCGATGCGATAGGTGTGCGACTCGCGACAAGGGTTTGACTTGAAATTCACAGGAATCGATATGGTGATAATGTTTTTTAAAAGTTGTAATTTTAATTGAATGTAGCATTGTGATTGGAATTTTTGGATTCCCTCTTATCCATAATGTGACTTTTTGGAAATGAAAAAAAATCAATTTTTCCATTGAAGCATGATATATGGTGATTATAAAAAGAAAACATGGAAATGGGGAAACAACTCAAAACCTAGAATCATAAATATATGAGTAGGATAACCGTATAGAAAACATGAAATTGTGTTTTTAGGATAACATACAACACACAATACATGGTATCTCATCATATTTAAGGATTAAAAAATTAATTATAGGTCCATGTTTTAGACCCTAGGATTTTATGAAATATATTTTTTTAAATAAATTTATTTTCATCAATAGAAGGAGTTACAAGCCAGATTGATTTTTAACAAAATTTGATATTATATAAAAAATTATTATTTAATAAGATATTAGTTTCCTCGATATGGGAATTAAGTGTTATAATTTTATTAAATAAATTATTAAAATATATGGTTTACACATGTACATAAAATTTATTCGTTGCAGGCAAATAAATTTTTAATGAAAATAAACAGTTTGAAAATAAAAGTAATATTTTTATAAAAAAAGTGTTTCTATATACAGAAACATGTTTTATCTTAATAATTAAAATAAATAAATTTTAGTGAGTTATTTAAATAAAAAATATATATTATATATTCAACAATTTTTTTACCATTTATCATTTGTGTTTCCTAAAAAAATATGCGAATAAATCCAATTGTATTCCTAAATTAGTATTATTTTCTAATAACCATTTTTAAACATTTGGTGAAAAAAGCTTGAACTTATTATTTTCTCCAATTTTTGATATTATTTTTAGAAAATGAAACTTTTTTTACAAATTATGTAAAAATTATCATAGTGTTAATTTTTTATAATTTTCTAAATATATAAATATTCAAATGAATATTGAAAATTACTAGGTTTTATTAAGAATTATCTTTTCATTTATTTTAATTAATAAAATAAAAATTCTATTTATATATATTTAGATGTTAAATTATAGAAATTATATATTTATTGATCCAATATAATTTAGTGAAATCAGATTCATATTTTATTTTAATATATTTTTTTTAACATTAAATTTTTTTTTCGGAAGAATGGTTTTTCATTGCATATATATGTATAATTTTAAATTAAAATCTTCCAATTTGATCATTGGAATTTGGAAAATTATGTTTAATATGAGGAATATAATTAATTAATATTTTCTAATTAGGTAAAAATATTTTTTTCATCAATAAATAGTAAAAATAGTAAATAAAATTAACAGCTCGTAAGGTTAAAACGAGTTCACCATGGGGTTAAACTAAAATTATATAGGGTAAAATGAAATAAAAACATATAAAAAAGAAATTTTTTGGCCACATTTAAACATTAAAACTTCTAATGTATTATAATGTCCTATTTGTATCCTTTTTCATGTGATAAACGTAACTATTGTTTGTTATTTTAAAAACATATGTGTGTGTCCTCTTACTCAAATATAATAGGCCACCAACCCCATGATTTTCTCACACATCCAAAACCCTTTGGGTTATATAAGAACTAAAAAAATATTATTTAATTACATATTCACTTTATAGGGGCCTTATTTTTATTATGAAAACCTCTATATAATGCATCATGTAAAATCATAAATAAGTTCCATGAAAAAGAGGTTGAATTATTAAAAAAGTGTTCTATATTATTTATTTTTCCTTGTATTTAATGTATTTATAAAATTTGATATTAGAATAACAGTATAATATACAATATAATAATATTTTCTCATTTTAATTTTATATCTTATATCTATCTCCACATCTATCAAATGGGAAACCAAACATTAAATCATATATATGGTGGACTACAACCTTACGAAGATATGTTATTCATTTTCCAACACTACCTATCAAGGCTAGATATAACGATGGATTTAATTTTTATATCGATAATATCTATGATATTATTATACCTATGGAGTTATTTTACACATATATCTATTATATCCAAACCCATTCGAAAAAAGAACGTTGCTCGTGTGTATGGCGGAGTACCGCCTCACGAACCGATGTGAAGTTATATTCATTTATAAATTAACTGAATCATAATAGGGATATATTATGTGAATAAATATGATATTTTTAACAAAATTATACATGTATAAATATTATATCAAATATACCTCTTTATATTCAATTATGTGGGGGTATGTTAATGTGTTTTCTATGTATGATGGATTGTCGCCTCACAATGTGTTGTGATTCTTTCTTAACATATGATTTACATGGAAAGTAATATGGATATTTTTGAGGAATATATGTTACATTTATAACTTATAAATTATTATATAATGTTAATATATTATTTAACATTATTTTTTTTATCTATTGAGTAAATTTAAATAGTGTTCTTTAGTACATAGGGCCTACCTTCTTAATGAACAGTCTATATCATTTTCTACCTCTATCATTTTAGTATTACTATAAATATATAAATACAAATATATATGATATTTATTGTATTTTTTTTAAATATATAGTTGAATTAATCATGTAAAACATAGTAGTACAAAAAATAAAAATAAAAAAATACAGGAAAACATAACGATTATTTCCCAAAATGTGATTTCGATATGGAATTCTGAATAAATATATAATAAAAGGTCATAATTAAATAATATATGGAATGATATATAAATATATATTTTTCATTAGATTTATAATAAACATATTAGTGATATAAAGGTGTTTTTAATTTTTATTATAAAGGTCATGGACTAATATAATGGATTTTCGTCTCCAATTTTTTTTAATGAGACACATTCCATACTCACCACATGATTCATTTATGAGGTTTATGTACTGCCAATTAATTTATTTTATAATGATTATCCATAAAATAATTTGATTTATATATCTATTTTGGGATATCTAATTAGTGGGTTTAATTTATAAAAATTACCAAAGGAGTAAGGAATTTGTGTCTCAATTTGTCTTCATTGGGGAATATATTAGGCTATGCAACTATATTCTATTATGATGTCAATGTAGAGAACCATAACATGTTATATCATGAAATTAATTATGTTCAGTATGTTTTTGTTTTTTGTAATGTTATTTTAACACCAAACATAAGCTTCAATGTTACCAAATTATTAATGTTATTGTTATACAATCTCATCATTTAGAAAGATTGATTTTGTTTATGCTTTTGATAATGGAATATTATGATCTATCTCTTCTAAATAATATTTATTTTATTATAATTTTTTTATTTATATAAAATACATGTTTTCTATTCATTATACTATTTTATAGGGTTAATGATATCAAAATAATATTTCAAAAAAATTATCTTTATTACTATATTCAGTCGAAAACTATTTTTCGTCAATATCAATGAACTCAAAAACAATTTAAAATAATTTTATAATGTTCATATATATCATTTAATTTCGTAATTTTTATTTTATGATATTTTTTAAAAAATAAATGTTATCTTCATATCATTTTCCAAGTAATTCCTCTTTAGTTTTTACTAAAAATGTGGAAGGAATCATTTCTTTAACATACACAACATGAATTGTATTCCTAGATATCATGTTCAATCATTGATTTCAAGCATCCATTATATGTTTTATAGGTTTTCCTTAACAAAAAATCTTCATTAATATATTGCTATTTCTACGCTTTTAGATAAATTATTTCATTGGGAAATATTTTTTACTCAATAATGTTTTTAAATGATTTTAAAGCATCCTTTATATGTTTCGAAGGTAATTTTAATAGAAAAAGATGTTAAAAATGTTTTATATATTAGAATTTATTTTTTTCAAAATGAAAAATATATTTTCCATAATATATTTTCCATGTTATATTTCAAAATAATTTTCCAAATAATATTGAATCATTTGATAATACATAAGTCTTATAAAGGATATTATTAAAGTATACCATTCTTATTCTTTCCTAGAATGGTTTATGTTTATGATGAAAATATTTTTTGAAAACCCATTACATTTTTCATGGGTTGGGATAGGAAGAAATGATGAAATGATCAATAAAACAATTTTATGGTTTATGTTATGATGAAATGTTTCATAAAAAACATTTTTTACATGGGTTTTAATATTATTAATGTTTTAGTATGTTCTCGAATAGATATGTATGATTTTAATTATATTATTGTTGGGACCTATTCCAAACTCCAATGAATTGGGTAATGATTAATGTTATTGGAGATCAATGGGTATATTGGAGGTAATCATAATCCCAAAAGGGTACATTGGTCTTTAGATCATGATCGAAATAGGGTACTTGGGTGGTTATCCTGAGCACATAAAATGGTGCACAGGAGGTTATACAATGCCTTATGCTCTTACATGGGTTTTTAGCCCAATCATAACATGATACAAATGAATCCATGGATTACCTTCACATAATATATTTTCTTCTTATATGTATTCCAAAAAATATATATATTATTCCAATATTATTTTCTTCATATATAATGCTATTTTATTCTATAATGATTCGGGTCTTGGGAACGAAAAATATTAAATCCATAATTCCCATTTATGATATATGATATTAAGAGTATGAATTTAAAATATTATGATTATGTTTTATTACCCATAGACTCACTTTATATTGATATATCTTATTTTTTCCCTTACAGGGCATCTGGGATCACCCTTTCTTATGATTCCATTTCCAAGAATATGAAGGAATGTATTATGTATTAAATGACTAATAAGGGTATAATTTATAAACAACACAATGTGAGAGGACATCACTTACATATGGATACGTTTTTTATGTGTCACTATTTTTAATGGCACTAAACCATAATGATTCTATGACTAAAAATCATTATATGTAATAAATATTAATATACTAATATGTAATATTCATGTATGAGAAGTAAGGGTCATTATAATTGGTTTAAAATAATTTTTTATTTAATCGCTAAATACTAGGAAAAGAAAATATTAGTATGATCCCTAGATATATGTCCAAAGCTATGTCTCCAAATATATATAGAGATATTTCTAATGATATGTATAAAGATATATATAGGGGTATTCTAAAGGATAGTTATAAGGATAATCCTATATATAGGAAAATATCTTGGATTATTTGAAATGGATAGAGTGAATTGTTTCCAAAATATTACATCCGTTTCAAGATAATAAATTAGAAACAGCTCTAGAAAAGATGCACCTAAGGAACATAGAATTGATAAAGTATTATTGGTCTTAACACAATCATTACTTATAACATTAAAATGGGCCTTAATGAGAAACTATAATGACTTTCCTAGGGTAAAATATTTTATAATTCACAATTATTTTAGGAACCATCTTGAATGATTTGAATAATAGTCATGGATGGCCTATGTTAAACCCAATGATTCATAGATTGAAAATAATGTTTCATAATTTAGACATCTTGTAATTGATTTTTCCTGATTATGTGGTTTTTAGATATTACTATATTTTATGACACAATATTTTTTGGATTTATCCAATCATGGTAACATGAAGGAAATATGATATAATTTATTGTGATTTATAATGTGTTGATGATAAAAAAATGTGATGATAATTAAAGTGAATAGAACAAGGATTATGCCTAATTAGTTATCATGATATATTATTAAAAACAAGAACCTCATACAAAAATCAAACTCACATAATAATAGAAGAATAAATTTCATTGAGAGTTTAGGTGATGGAGACTATGGAGGAAAGAAGCATCATTTCCAATATTTCTATAATGATCAACGAATCTCTCAATGGGAAGTCTCAATAGAACAAGAATACAATTTATCTATGGATGAAATGGAACATAGAAAGAAATTTTTGAGAAAAAATCAAAAGGTTGGTTAATATAATGGACTAGAATAATGGTTTCCATGAGACACCATAAATTTATGAATGTTTTAAATTTGGATAGAATAATCATTATATAAATCCACTTCCTATGGTAAAATATCAAGAAGTTGATTTGAAAGGTGGTTTATGTAATGTTTTTATGATATATATAGTACCAATTACATAATAAAGTAAAGAGATATTAAGGAATAATAAGATGAATCATATATAATGGTTTAAAATGAAGTGAGATAAATATTGTGTTTATTTATTATAACTCAATAATTAAATTTTATGAATCATTTATTCTTTAAGGATTTTTAGATTCAATTTTTCATTGAGTATTTTCTTGAATATTTTTAATGGTAACTAAGATAATGAAAATCACATTAACGGAAATTTAAATTCTTAGGTAAGACACATGAATATGGGAAAATAACCCTTGATATGTTCCTAATGTTTAAAATGTAGTATTTAGTTTTGATAATGTGATAGTTGAAATGGAAATATTAAACCAGATAGTATTGATTTCCCCAAAAATGATAAATGATTTTCATACAAAGTGTTATATGATACCATTTATGGAGTATTTAACATATTTATATATATTTGATATATTTAATAATAATTTTTTTATTTATAAATGAGGATGCATGTATGTTTTTGTTGAGATTTTGTGGAAATTGTGGTTATGAAACAACATTAGAAGAATATATGAAAAATTTATTCAAAGACATGGCATTTGACCATTAAATTATACATATTTATTATTGGGGATTAATGATAATTTAATATTTTGAAATGTAGTGATATTATTTATAAATTTTGAAATTTGGAAGGGTAATAAGGTTAACCATTTATAGAATGGTTCAAGTTTAATTTTGGATGAGGTTTTAGAGATTGATGTATTTCATCAGTACATGTGGATTTATTAATATTGAACAAATTTTTGTAAATATTTGATATGATGTTAACTATAGATTGAATTAATGAACTAACACTCTATTACAGATCTTCTGTTCCACTAATGCTTGAGGAAAAAGAATTGCATCTTAATATTTTGGAGAAATATATTATGTTAAAATTAATCCAAGCCTGAAAAATATTGATATTATTCTTATGATACAATGGAATGTTCTTCCATAGGTATATAAATATATTTTAAATTCTAGATCATATTGGGATGGTGTCCTTTTGATTGTCAGTTCCACTGAATCTATATCAATTCTATCATTTCTTCAATGTATATCTCTTGAGGGAGTACATTCCTGAACCTTCACATGTACTTAACACTGAATCCATATAACTATATAATTATCATCCTTATAAGTAAATATTGTACGAGATACAAGATTTTTAGAGAATTTAATACAAAAAATACCAATCCTTTTGAAAATGTCTTTTGTCGATTCTAGCATATTAAGGAAGCTATGTGGTAATCTGATAATGGAATGTGAAATTAGTATCCAAATTTGTTTTTTTATCGTAGTTATGCATTTTATTGGTGAAATTTATTTTGAGGGGGTATAATTCTACACCCTTAGATTATATGAAATATTTTATTTTCAAATAAATTTAATTTCATTGATATATTATGTTAGATACAAAATTGAGTTTCAATGAAACATGAAGAAATGTTCAAATAGAATCAATTAATATTTTAGTTGTCATCCTACCACTGGATGGTGTATATGAATATTTTTAACTAAATTTTGGAATTATTTGGATTACACATGTATATTAAATTTTATTTTTGGTGAGAAATTAATTAGAAAATAAAATAAAAAATTTTGAAATTAAAGAAAATATTTTTATAAAAAATATCAATTTTATGAGAATGATAATTATTTATGTCAATAAATTAAATAATTAAAATATAATGAATTGTGTTAATTCAATATTTATATTATATATTAAAAAAAAATTATAAACCTTTCTATCCTTTTCCTTGGCGTGAGATTAGAATAAATCCAATTATATGATAAAAATCTATATTTTTTTTAAAATACAACTTGTCTCATTTTGTGAACATATTTTAAAATTTATATTTCCAAATTTTATATTTATTTTGAAAAAATACCATCCTTCTTGAAATAATAATGTCAAATTTTGTTATATTTAATATCTATAATTCTAGGAAAGGAATATATTTCTCATTGAATTATTATTAATACTTATTTTTATAAAGAATTTATTCATCATTCAAGGCTTTTGAAAACTAAAAATTTTTTCCTATGGATTTCCCACACTAAAGTAACATTTTTATTTTCAGACACTTTTAAGGGAAAAGTGAGAACCCAAATAGATAACTGGTTCAAACACCAAAAGAGACTACTGACTTTCTAATGAAAAGAATGAGCCAATTTGAATCAATATCTTTAAACAAATTATAGGGGAGAGAATTTACCTGAGTGTCAGGATCATCGTTTAAGATGTCTTCATTGTGATTCGCTAGGTAGTCCCATGATTTCATGTATTACTCATTTCCAATATTCCCCTTGTTGAAACATCTAACCAAAATGCGATATTTCTTGTCAAACCAGTCCACTTGTTCCTTAGTGGTGTCTACCCGCAACAATCATCCCATCATTTGGTCACCCTCTTCCTTTGTCTCCATAATCTTCAGGGTTTCCTCCACCATTTCTTCACCTGAATGCATGAGCAGTTCTGTTTTTCCCAAAACCAAAGTGTCCTATTATTGTGGGCTTGAGAGAGAATCGTCCCCATTCTAAAGTGCTAGAGTGTGTGTAGCCTCCTCCAGCTTAACACTCTTTAATTGATGGAATATCTCCCCATGTTGATCCTCAGACATCACTTTAGCATCCCCTTGAGGCCTTGCCAAATCACCCGAAGTATCCTCAGCATCTGCTACCTTGATAATCACTGGGGACCCGGTATCTCATAGAGGATGAACCTCCTTACCATCTTCTACTGTCTGAAGCTCATGTTCCTTGGATTTTCCACCCTTTTTGGATGACTGAGTCTCCATTGGCTTCGGTAGATATGAGTAGTCCTTTCGCCCCTTCAAAATCTGCTTATTGGATACAAAGTAATTCCCTAGGTCCCTATATTATTTGTTCCCCTTCTTCCTCCATGGGTTGTGCATGCCTTTATCATAACCTCCTAGATCTCTATCACATTATTATAATAATTAAAATAGTATATTTATAATCCTATTTCGTTTATTGAAATATTTTTTATATTTAATCTTTATATAAATTGACTTTAAACATTTGAGGATTTTCAGTTTTGTAAAATAATTTTTCATTTTTCCTGTGGATTTATTTATAAATTTAAATTTTACACTAATATAGTTGGGATTTGGGAAAAAATCATATATTTGGTATCATTATAATTATTATTATCTAGTTGGGTCAAATTAATTTTGAACAATGAAGAATATTATGAACAGTGAAAAATTATTACATAGTTTATTGTCTTAATGTGTTTACCGATGGTTCTACTAAAAATATATGAGGTAAAATGTATTTTAATATTATAAAAAAAACTATTTTGTGGCCAAATATAGACATTATAACCTATAATTATGGATAATTTATCTTTTGATATTATTATTTCATGATAAAAATATTTTTTCACTTTATTCTTTTCTTTAATTCCATGTGTGTCCTCTCGCCCAATTTTAAATATTCACCCCTATACTACCCTATTAACCCATCTGTATCATATTAATTCATAATATAAAAACCAAATTATATTATATATATCCATATAAAATTAATATAGTCCTTGTTTTTGTAATTAGAAACTCTTATAAAGGATTTATTTTTAATACTACAAAGGTTCTCTAAAAAATATATAAAGTTATTAAAACTGTGTTTTGAGTTATTTTTTATTCCAAAAATTTAACATAAATATCAAATAATATAATATAAAACAACAATAAAATCCAATATAATGAGATTTTATAATGATAATTTAATAACCTCTACCAATCCCCACATCCTCCAAATGAGAAATGAAACATTTTATTATGTGTATAGATGTCTACTGCCTCACGAACCAATGTTTTCATTTTCTAGCACCACATATCACATATAGATATAATAATGGGTTTAATGTATATATATGATATATATGATATAAATATATAAGAATTAATTATAAAACCACATCTACCTTATTATATCTTACCAGTTGTAAAAAAATAATGACGCTTATGTGGACGACGGACTGCCAACTCTTGAACCAATGTAACATGTTATTCATTTACATTTTACATAAATTGTAATAAATAAATATTAAATGAATAAATATTATATTTTATTAATAATTATATTTATTTAATTATTTTATCACATAAAACTACATACTTTCCATTTAGTGGGTTAAATGACAACAACATTTGTGTGTACGAAAGACTACAACATCATGAAGCTATGTGATTCATTCTTCGTATGCAATTTATATAAAAAGTAATAAAGATATTTTTAAAAATAATATGTGATATATAGGAAATTAAAATCATTTTTAAGGATAATATATTATATACCTTTCTTTTTATTAATCTATGAATAAAATGTAATCATCATTCGTGTATACGTATGACCTATAATCTCTATGAGTAGTGCATTTCATTTTTTCTATAAATTATATGGATTAATATAAATACATATAGAGTTATTATATATTATATTTATATAATTAATAATATTTTTATATTATAAAACCCCAAAAAATATATGAGTACTGAATATAACAAATCAGATCATACAATAAAAAACAATGTCAGCATTACCCTAAACGTGATTTCAATAAGGAGTTGTTAATAAACTAGTATAAAAGGATAATAAATAAATTATATATTTAATGATATGTATATATATTTAAAATTAGATAAAATATATATATTAAAATATGTTAATTATATTGGATTTTAAAGAAGATACAAAATAATTTGGCACTTAAGGACATGGATTTTCGTCTTACATTTATTTTCTATGAGACACAAGAAATATTAAATAATTGTTTCCATAATGTTGTGTATATAATTCCCATGAATTAAATTTATGATTATTTTCTATTTTTTTTACATTTCCTTTTGAGTATCTCTCTTTCATAGTGTTTTTGGTTCAAAATAATCCAATGTAGTATCATTTTTATCACAATTTGTATTCTTTGAGACATATGTAAAGGTTTTTACTTATCATCTTTTATGAAGTATATATACTTCCATGTAGAAAAATAATATATTTATTTTATTTATTTTCATGACATAAGTTTTCTTTGATGTCATTATTTCATGGGTATTATGATTCAATGTTCCCGATGTGGTAAGGGTTTCACGATACAGTCTCATCATTTATCATTATTATTTATGTTCATTATTTTGATATTGGAATATTACGATATATTTATTACTAAAATCATTTATTATATTCTACTAGGGGTTTTCTATAAAATTAATTGTTCTCTTTACATTTACTCTCATGAGGTATTATAAGGACCAAAATAATATTTATTATGAAAAATCATTTTTAGATCTATCATCAGTTGAAAACCCATTTACTTCCAAATCCTTGACTTATAAAAATGTTTACTAGTTTGTTTTAATGTTCATACATAATTGATAAATGTTATGTTTCACAAATTTTCGATTTTTTATAAAAATTTATCATCTTGGTTTTTTTAAAAACACTGATTATTTTGATTTTACCAAAAATGTAAAAGGTGTATTTATTTTCATTTGCATGGAATAAATAGTTTATCTAAAATTCATGAAAGGTCAATTATTTAAATAGTCTATTACATGATATCTATGTAAATTTAAATTTAAATTTTTTCCAAAATATTTGAGAGATTTTGGTATTTAAAAACATCATTTCAAATATAAAAGGTGTTTTCTTCCATATGTGTTTTAAATTATATATGAATATTCCATAATAACATTCTAAGGTTATATTCAATGATAATGATTTTAAAAATATATTATTTTTTAATTTCTGATTCAAAATTAGAAATGATATTTCCTAAATAGGTTTTAAAAGTCATATTTAAATTTCATTTTCCATCTAAAATGAATAATTTTACGTAGCATATACTTTACTAGAGATGTGATCAAAATACACCACTACTATTCATTAGTTGAATAGTTTAGGTTTATGATGACACGATGTTTTTGGAACCCATTATTTTTTATTTCTTATGATATAATGAATTGATGAAATTATTATGAAACCCATTTTATTTCAATATTTTATTTAATGATGATATTTTTTACTAGACCCATTTATTTTCATCAATTCAAATATGATGAATGTTTTATGATCTCTTGGTACACATATGGGTTATTTTCATTATTTTATGTGTGGGATCTATATCTCCCTCCAATATATTTGGTAAATTTAAATATTATATGATCTCAAAGGTATATGGGATGTTATCCTAAACTCGAAAACTATACACAAGTGGTTATCCATAGAATGAATGCTGGTATACAGGTGTTTATTCTAAGCCTAAAATTGGATACACCTAGGGTTATCCCCTTCCCAAAGTAGGTACACAGGTTATTTGAACAGGCATACCATGTTACGAATGTATTGGTGGATATACATTACATATGATTTTCTATGATTATATGTATTATATAGATCACTCTGTTATTCTATTGTTACGCTATCACATATTAAGTTATTTTATTCCATCATGATTCATGTCATATAGAATTCTAATATTTTTTCCATGACTACTAATTATAATCTTTGATATGTATTGTATGGTTTCAAATATTTTTTGTCATGTTCTAATATCTATATACTCATGTTTTATGAATATATAACATGTTTATCCATAATGAGCATCTAATATAACCATTTATTGAGTTTTATTTTCCCCCATTAAATGAAAAAACATATTAAATATTATATTTCTAAGAAAGTGATAGTTATGAAAAACACAGTAGGAGATGGCAGGGATAACATATAAACTAGTTTTATATGTGACCATGATTCCAAGGACACTATACAAAACATATTTTAGAATCAATTTTAATTTTATATGATAAAGATTAATCTACTAATATTTTATATTTATGTATGAGTATTTTAGTTCCTTACATATATAATTTTGGGACCACCTTCCACATTCATATCATGTACCTATATAAGTGTTTAATATAAAAAATTTAATATAATATAACATTTTTTATATATAAATATTATTTTAGAATTGTGGGATACATAAATGTATTACCCGATTAAATAAAAGAATGTTATAGTCTTTTTTAATACCATTGAGTGAAGATGGTGTGGAGTATTCCCAAAAAAACATTCATGGGAAATCGTAACACAGTTTTGGTATCATAGTGGTGGTACTCCAAGGTTTATGGTATGGATTAATATGAGTGATATGTGTTTATAATAACCTAGAGATAATACAGATAGTAGTATGGAATTTTATGACCAAACCCAACATGAAAATTTAGGAATTAAAAATCATATGAAAAAGAACTTTGTTTAGTGGAGATGAGAAAGAGATGATCCATTGAAATTAGTGGGTGTTAGCAAAAGCTTCATATAAGCCCCATGATATATTCTTGCAACCAATGAATGGATATAGAGAGGGTATGTAAGAGTATATTCCTGATATAAGTATTTTTAGTAATGATTAATTGGAACCTAGGTGTAATAATATAGGAAAATAGAGGAGAGCACATTATTATTTCCTAAACATAGGTTTTCAATTATACACAATAATGTGTTCAAAAACAGAAAATATTCTAACTATTTTTACCATGGTTTCTAGAAAATTGAAGTGGTTTTAATTATTTAATAAATTTAATAGAAAAATTCATTAAAATATTTCCTTTAGTGAGGTCTATGTTAGTAATGTTCCTAATTAATTTATTTAAAACCATAATATGTAATATTGGATATTTCATATTCATAATGGTGTTTTAAAACTAACCGAATAATCTAAAAATAAATTATTTTAAATTTGAAATATATATTTTTCTATGGATACACTTTATGGAATATATTACATCACTTATAGATCATTATGATGTCATATTAAATAATATATATTTTCCCAATATTTAATTTTTACCCAAAAAATCTTACTATCTCTCGAAATTATGATAATCATTATAAGATAATTTGAATATTTTTTTAAAAAATAATATTTTTTTACCAAATTCTTTTATGTATAATAATTTCCACTTTTTAATCAAAATTAGAGATTTATTTATATATATGGGTGTTGTTTATACTAACAATTTTCTAACCCTTATAATAATTAATTTTGACTTTATAAAATTATATTATAATATATATTTAATAAAAATAATTATATAAAATGATTTAATTAAACTATCAATTGTATCAAAAATATTTGAAATAATTAAGGTATCAAATCTTGATTGAAACTATACATTTTCAAAAAATAATCTACTTTTTATAAACTCGTTATCTTATCATTAATAAATTAATAATAATGCAAGAAGATAAAAAATCATTATATGGTATAAGAACTCACACTACTAGTGTGTTGTCACATATACCTATATTACCTGAGAAAAACCCTAAGGGTAATGTGCATGATCCTAAGATTATCATGGGGTGGTTCGGAGAACCTGGTTTGGGTCTTGATCTCGATGATCATTAACATCCCTTGTAATAGATTTTCTCATGCCTTAATTTTTGAATATCATCTGGGGATTGATCATAGAAAAATACAAGTGATGATATCTCCATCAGATGCTCTGATAAATGCAAACCATAGGGTACAATCCAACTAGTCGAGACAATCACTAATTTCAACATTTTCAATAATAATTTTTCCTAATCCTATATATATACTAATCATATGATCCCAATTTAATGAATATATTATCAATAGTTATTTTTCACTATAGTATTTTAAATGACACATGATAGATATTATAATGATCCAAATTATCCAAATTAGAACGTGTATTTTTTTATAATAACATTATATAATAATAAATTTAATTTAATCATAAAGGGAATTTTATTTATAAATGTTCGAGTCATTACATGTAATGTCTTATCAACTACTAATAAATTATAGTCAAATATCATGTGTGTCCCATGATAATGATATTATCCACACCAAATGACTTATATCAATGAATATTATCATTTTATATTTAGGTTCTCTTTATAGTAAATAAATAAAATAACCTTTTGATGTAAAAAATAATATAATTAATTTAAAAATTAATTATTTTTAGAATAGTAGTCAATATATGATAAGATAATTATTCGTAAAATAGTAATCAAAAAAACTATATTTTTATTTCTGTAAGGAAATAATATTAATAGAACTGTACATGAACTATAGGAATTTATTGGTATTTTTTAACTATTTAGATCTCCAATGACATTCATGGTTCTTATATGTTATTTCTATAATAAAAATCCAAGAATATATGGTATTTATTTTTTAAAATTATTTATTTTCAATAGTTTATTCACTACACAACAACATGTTCAATACTATAATACACTTTTAAATTTGACCACTAGAATATTAAGGTTACCATTAGAAACAACAATACAAGAAATTGAATAGTAACTTCTAATATTAAAGTATAAATAAAATTTAGGTACCTAGTAAATGAAAATATTGTATATTTATATCACAGATTAAGTAAATAAATGTTTTAAAAAAGAAGAAAAATTAAGTGTTGGTATTTTTTAAAAATAGAAATCATTATTTTAAATATTTAAATTAATATAATTATTTTAAAAAAATTATCATAAAATATATTCTTAAATTTATTTTTTTAATATTATATGATATTTTTACAAGACCATAATTTATATTTTAAACTATCAGAAATATAGTTATAAAATTAAAATCAGAATTTTTAGAGTAAATGATGATTTTATATAAAATATTAATCATATATAGAAAATATATTTAGATAAATTTGTTAATTTTAGAATTATACATGTCAAAAAATGGATGGCATGAATTTTTGGTAATTTTATAAAATAGTTGATTTTTTCGTAAATAGCGAAATTCAGTAATTTATTATAATTAATAAATACATTAATAATTGAGTATAATATATGATTTATTTCAGATATAAGTCCATAATCTCAAACAATCTTTCATTATTATAATATATTCACTTATATGGTTCAAACTATTATAGTCATGAGAAAAACTAAAAAAACTGAAGAATAAAATAATTAGAAAACACCCATCTCATTCACTACAAATACCACCCTCACCACCTCTTCTCCTCGCACCTCCAAATCATTGAATATAATCCAATTTCATCCCAATACCTATCTCAAACCTCTATAAAACGTCATTTTCATTTTTTATCACCAAAATACAATTTCAAATATCATTGTATAAGTTCTCTAGGAGGATAAATAAATAGGAAAAAATCCCTTTAGTTATTATAATTTTCATTCCATTTCATTTAGTTTCTTATTCATTAAATACCACCTAATTCCTAAAATTTATCACAAATACATTATCTCATATATATAGGAATTTTATTATATTAATTTTATATTCACCATAAAATTTTTGACCTTCCTAATTTTGTTCTGAAAAAGAATATGTCATGTGTGAGGTGTTGATTCACAAGCTTCATGGATGATGATTCTTTAATTTTCAAATTTCACATTTCCAAATAAACATAAAAAAGTTTTTTATGGTTAAAAAATATTATTATATTAAAATTAAAACTTATTTATTGATCTGGAACAAGTTAATATACATTATATTAAATAACTAAACATAACTACTTCATGATGATCGAAAAATACCACAAAAAACCAAATGTTTATAATTGAAATTTTATCTAATGATTCTTCCTAATATCTGAAAAATATGATATGTAATACCATCAATGCTTCTATATGTTCATTAGAAACCTATAAATTCAATTTTGGTTAACTTTACCCATTTCACCTGATCTTTCATACATATATACTAGTGAAAAAATCTTAAAAACCAAGGAAATGAACACATCTGAATGACGATATTAAATCATAAAACTCATAAAAAATACCATAAAATTACTTAATAAAATTATAATAAATAAAATAAATTTTTAATATGTTATGATTCAAATTAGTAATGAATTTAATTTTATTTTCCATGTTTTTAAATTCAAGTGATGAATGATTTTTAACATAAGGTATGGGATTCTCCTCAAACCTCCATTTTTCATCTGTGTTATGCTATTTATATAATTATACTACATTAATTCTTAAATAATATTATATAATTATCCAATATTTTTCATATATGTTCCAAACTAATTTATATAGATCATTTTGTCTTTCTTTGATGGAGAAATACATGTCTTACAATGTACCCTTCTTAATTATTTTCAAATAAAAAGCCTGATTAGAGGGAACATCCTCATTTCATACCTAATTTAATGTATACTCCCTAACCTATTTTATGACACCAATATTTTTTGAAATTAAGAAGTGTTAGTATAAAAAACTATCTTTTCACTTATCTGGTTTTATATAACCAATTAATACATTGTTTCCTTTTTCAACTCTTTTGTATTTTCCCTCTAACCGCAATCAGGTGACCCATTTTTAAAGTTAAAGAAAATTCGTTTTTACCTATTATCTCTTCAGTTGGACATAATTTGTACCTAAATAATATTTTCATTGTCATATTTTTCTATGATATACATGTTTATAATATACTTTTATAAAAAATAAAAATGATTTTCAAAAACAACACTTCTTTCCAAAGTAATAAAGGGTCTTTCTCACATGAATTCCTCAATGATTTTATCAGATTTTATTCATGTATTTGAAAACACTATGATGAATATTATTATTAATTGGGGTTACTATATTATGATATCATCTACCATATTTAATTAAATGGTTTATGATTCGTCTGACTTTGGATGTTTTTTTTGGATACCATTCAGCATATTAGTCAGAAATTATAGCGATTATGTTTATTGATTGGGGAATGTTATTTAAATTTCATATGATTATGATTTTTATGT
This sequence comes from Viscum album, assembly GCA_963277665.1. Taxonomy (NCBI): domain Eukaryota; kingdom Viridiplantae; phylum Streptophyta; class Magnoliopsida; order Santalales; family Viscaceae; genus Viscum; species Viscum album. Next base: position 1,345,240,643 of record OY728155.1, on the reverse strand, counting down.
TTCATCCCATTGAAATTAGCATTTCATTGGACATATTTTGTTATAATAGTAGAACCATATAACCCCTTTATCCATCAACAGGTCTCATGAAAAAAATTTATATGGACATTTTCAAGGCCATATACATTTATTTTCATATATGGATTTGGATAAGGACTTAACAATTTATTTTAATATTCATTAGACGAGTACCTAATGATATGTTTTAGTTGTCAAACATTATATATCCTATCACTGTGATATTAGTAATTAATAATCCATTAGATTTTTTGACTAGTAAAATATTCATATTTTTGTTTCATTATAATGTTTTTATTTATATGGAATTATTTATTTAGTTTTTTTATTCCTTTATTAATATGGGTCATGATTATATATTAATGTAATATATTATTATCAATTAACCTTGAATTATTATTTAGGTTTATGTTATATTTATCAGTATTGATTACCCTTTATGGGCATTTGAGCTCACCAATTTTTTATTATTTATCCATAGGATGCGAAGATGTATATTATGGATGAATTGTAGGGATAAACTAAAAGTATATGGATGTTTTAAATGTAGTTGATATATTGTATTTCATTTCATTTTTATAAATTATTAATTATTATTGTATGCTGTTTTTCGTAGTTACTAAACTATTTTTTCATATTGGATGAGGTTACTTTGTCATTGTACAAATGTAATAAAGTAAGCCTCATGCTCCAAGATACTAGGTTTAATATTTTTATAGATAGTACCTGAACCGAATTCATATAAAACTTTAAATCTATAATTATAATTTATATATTTATGAACATAACTCTATGATATAATTTTTTGGATAAGCATAAAATAACATCCAATAACATTTGAAAAATATGGTGTATGTGGGTCTTCCTATAAATACATTTCTATCCAGATCCTACAAGTGAATGTGGTTATGTCACTGGTTTACCTAGGGGTAATAATTAATACATGGTATATTGGGCCTGACTCGGCATAAATGGTACACAACAATGGGCCATACTATACAGTCATTTTGAAACTCTTTGTGGATATACTTAGAATAATTCCCATTTTATTTAAAAACCATTAAAAATGATTTAATGATAAATATGTCTCCATAGAAACCATGTTTATGATTATGAGATAATTTGTGCATAGATTTTGTAATTTATGTTTACTATTTTTCTATTTTGAAAAATATGCATTATGATATATAACCTAATTTAGTGTATTCCATTGTTTAGATATGGATCTTAGTGGGATGGAAAGGAAACTGCATCAACACATTCCTTCCATGTAAGTATTTCCATCATATACAAGATAATGATGTTGAAGAATAAGATAAAAATATTGATGACCTACATAGAACTATATTGCCACATCTAAATCATGTTATAAGAAATATCCTTAATCACATGGGTCTACTTGATCCAAAATATGTTTTAACAATGATATATTGCATTATGAAATAATAACCCCCATCAATCAATGGGAGTACAAACCCATTTGTAGCTGAGTATTGGATAAGTTCCTTAGAGATGATTTCTCTGATTTGGGAAGTAATGAAATGGATAAAGTTATTATGGAATACTATCATCTATTAGAAGATTTAGATCATTATTGGTTATTAATTGGAAACAAAAATTATGGGGAATAAATTTAAAATATTAAATGGTATGATTTTAAAAATATATTCCTAGAAAAGTATTTCCATCATGAACAATGAGAATATATGGAAATAAAATTACTTAGTTTGATATAATAAGAAGTTAAAAATGATTCCATTTATTAACACAACTATAAAAGGTTGGAAAGTCATGTTATTTATTATGTGCATAATCTTACGAGAAAATTTGATCTATTATTTGAGAGGTTAAAACCATTCCATTGAATAGAACATATCTCCCAAAATAACTAATCCTACAATGATATAATCTCATTTACTATCAAGATAGATATTTTGTTCTATTTGTCTTGTGAATTTAAGTTAAAATAAGAGAATAAGAGGTTGGATGGTAAAATTATAGGTAAGGTGAATAATAAAAAAGGTAAATTTTAAAATGTGTGATTCTTGTGGAAGGTAACACACTGGTTCCTGATTAAAGGAAAAAATATTTTATTACATGTTTGGTGAGAAAAGAAATCATAATCATGATTTAAAGTGTAGAAAGAAGCTACAAATATTCAATTCTAAAATTGATGGGAGATGTGACTCTAGGAAAATAATTTTCCCAATCATCAAGTAATCATTCCTCAAAAAGTACACGCAATCAAGGAAAAGCATATGCAATCACAACAAATAACATAGAATTTCATAATGATTTGGTGTAAGGAACATTAATCACATCCTCAAATTTTATATATATATTTATTTTATTTTAGAGCATCAAATTATTTTATATATTATATTATATCTTTATAAATTATACATTTCCAATTCAACTTAACAAGGAAGTTTACAGTAAACAAATCTAGTGTAATCCTTAATTCAAAAAAGTTGTTTCTATCAGCTCCTATTATAATATATTATCATTCTCTACTTTCAGATATTATCATCATTATTATTCATGATTTTTATAAAATCCATGGTATATATTGGATTTTAAAATATTATAAAAAAATTATTATAATGATAGGGGAATTTTTATTCGTGATGAAGGTATGAAATTTCTAATATTTAATGGGGATACATCATTATCTCAATCATATATACAACCTCATCTAGTAGGGTTTATAAATAAAATTCTTGGTAAAGAATATAAAACAACATATATGGAAGAGGGAATCAATATTCTAATTGAGGGTGAACCTATTTTACATGAATAAAATTATGTATTTATGGAGGATTTACCCAGACATCCTCTAGAGTGGGAGTTCAAGGTTTCTATTGATTTAATCCTTAAATAAAGTCCAATTTCATAGAATCCATATAGGATGGAAAATATTGAATTTGTTGATATAAGGAAAAAATATAGTAGTTGAGTATTATGGGATTTATTTAACCTACTGTTTCACTATGGGGTACCCATGTTATATATTTCACGAAGAACGATGGATCCATGAGGTTTTGTATCAACTATAGAGAAATCAATGTTATTAGAATATAGAACTATTACCATCTTCCATGAATTCATGATTTATTTGATAAAATTCATGGGGATAAATATTTTTCAATGATTTACATTCAATTAGGGTATCAAATTTTTTTTGGATGTAAGATATTTCTAAGACATGATTTTAAACCAGGTGTGAACATTATGACTTTGCAATAATTCCTTTTATGCTGACTAATGAAACTAATGTTTTTATGGATCTAATGAACATAGTGTTAAAGGAATATCATGATGATTTTATGGTTTTATTTATTGGTGATATCGTCAAATATTCTAATCGATATAAGGACCGTGATAACAACTTATAGATTGTTTTGGAGTCTCTTATAAAAAAGAGTAATATTGGATGTTTAGAAAGTGAAAATTATGGCTTCAAATAATTTATTTCGTTGGCCATATTTTCTATAAGGATGGAATATCACATGATACTATGAATAAAAAGGTAGATAAATAATGTTATAAACTTACAATTATAACTAAGGTATGTTGATTTATTGGTTAAGCAGGTTACTATTGTTGTTTCATTCATAATGTTTTCTATTCTTCTAACCGATTAACCAAGATTACTCGTATTAGGGTAATTCTTATTTGGGAAATTTAATGTTAATAAATATTTGATTAATTAGAGAAGAGATTAATGAATGATCTGATCAAGAATATACCATTTGAAATTGGTGTATTTGTGATTTATAATGATACTCCAATGAAAATACATTACTATGTCTTTATGCAGAATGATAGATTTGTTGCCTATGCATCTAGGTAGTTCATAATTCATGAAAAATACACTCCAATTCATGATCATGAGTTAGAGGATATAATATTGTATCTAATTATATGTATAGTATATCTCCATGGTGAAAGATTTGAAATATATATAGATCACAAGAGTTTGAAATATATCTTCATGTCGAAAGAACTCAACATGAGGAAAATATTACTACGTGAGATACTCATGGATTATTAAGGTTGAACACACTATCACCAAGAGAATGAATAAAGGTAGTATATGTATTGATCAGGAATGATCCTCGAGTTATATACAAATGGGGATTTAAATTGATCTTATGTTCATGGAAATAGTGATGATGGATATAGGAATTATCAAGAGTGGTGAAACATCACAACATTTTAAATTAGTTTCCCAAAAATCATTATTAGAAAGTATTAAAATTTTCTAGCCTAAATATGAGAATTTAAAATATAATTTTTATTTTTTAATAATGGGATGTTTGAAGGCATCATGTACGAGGATGAATTTCTAAATTTTTAGTAGGATATTTTTGTGTCTTCTTTAACTAAGCTAAAATGGTAGTGATTGAATGATTACCATAACTCTAATGTGTCTATACACCCTTGTGGCACAAAGATATATAGATATTAGAAGGTGTAATTATGTTTGGGTAATATGAAGTGGGAATTTCTGATTATGTATTATGATGTTTACCCATTAAATAGGTGAAGGATGAAAGACAACATGCTAAATGGTCGTGCAAACTCTACCAATTCCTACATGGAAATCAGATAACATTTCTATGTATTTTTTCATTTTCTTACTAAAAAATCCAAGAAATAATGATTCATTTTGGTAATTTTTTTATTTACATAACAAATACTCACATTTCTACACTATAATAGAGAATTTCCCACTAGATCAACTTAAAAGACTCTATATTAATGATGTTCTAATAATTCAAGGAGAACCTCATTCAATTGTTTTTGATCATGATCAACGATTTGAATTGATATTCTATTATAGTCATTACAATTATTTAGATACTAAGCTTCATTTGAGTAATTATTATCACCCTCAAACTAATGGGTAGTAAAATAAGATGATCCATACATTATAAGACATGTTGATATCATGATCACTTTACTTTTATGGCATTACAAAACATTATTTTCATATTGTAATACTTTCCTACAATAGTACGTCAATTGATGTATTAAAATGGCACCATATGAAGAGTTATATAGGAAGATATTCCGTACACCAACTTTTTTGGATGAATATGGTGAAAGGGGGTGTACAGGACCATGACAGGTAGAGTAAAATCATCGATGCAAAGTCTATCCAAATGCATATCAATGCAACATAATGTTAGAATGTATTCTATGCTGATAACTGGAGGAATGAAATTGATATTGAAGTGGGAGAGATTTTATTCTGTAATGTACCACAATGGAATGGTGTTATAATATTTGGAATGTAAGGGAGACTAAGTCTTGGGTATATTGGACCTTTTGAAATCTTTGAGGGAATTGGTTATACAGCTTATTATTTGTAGACACCACCAAGCAATTCTATTGTATAGAATGTGTTACACATCTATTTGTTAATGAAATACATACCAAACCCAACACATGACCTCACATATGAATGAATAGATTTGGAATCTGATTAATCTTAATGTGAAAAGATTATCTATATTCTAAACACTAGAAATAAGTGTGGAGAAATTTGAAGACTCGGTTGGTAAATGTATATTGAAAATTCATGAAAATGAAAATGAGAAATTGGAACTGGATAAATTGATGGTGAAGAACAACAAAAATAATTTAATGTTGTCACATTCTAAAAATTTAGAGGAATTGTTCTCTAAGTTGGAGATAATTTAACACCGCAAATTTATGGTATGTCACTTTCAAAATTTAGCATCTTTAATAGTGTATGCTTCCTGAATCACCACATTTAAAACCATTATACACTATGAAATATGGCCATTGGAAAAGAAATATGACTATTATAAATAGTAATATGAACAAAAAAAATACTAATCTTACCAATGAATTTATAAATTATATTTTCGTATTTTATAAATGAATATATGGAATATTTATATCATGGAATAAGTAAATAAATGTTTTGAAAATGAAAAATTAAGAATTCATATTTTTTAAAATATAATTATTTTTTACAATATTATAATTAATATAATTAATTTTATAAAATAGATATATAAATAAATATTTTTTGTCTTATTATTATAAGAAAATTTTATGATACCTTAATGAATTTTTCATGTGTCATAAAAACTCTTACAATATTAAATTTAGTATTTTGTTAGTAAATAATGATTTTATTTAAAAAACAAATTTTTCATATTAAGAAAATAATTTTTTATAAATTGAGTTCATTTTTGAATTATGTATGTTAAAAATTTGTGAGGATTAATGTTTTATTTTTTTCTTAAAATAGTTGATTTTTTGGTGAATAGTGAAATACTGTAATATATGGTATTTACCCAATATATGAATTATTGAGTAATATATGATGTATTTTAGATGGAAGATCATAATATTGAACTCTGCATCAATATTTTAATATAATTAGTGATATGGTTAAAATAATTGATAGTTTGGAGCCAAAATAATAAAATAATGAATAAAATAATAAAAAAAACACCTCTCTCTCCCCGCTATAAACACCATCAATCATCATATCTTCTTCTCAAACCTCCCAATACATATCAAAAACCACTCCCCCATGATATTTCCTTTCACGACTCACCAAAATACCATTTCCATGTACATTAAAGAGTTTATCATGTAGAGGAATTCAAGAGCTAAAATCCCTTTTTGTTCATTTAATTTTCATTCACTTTATTTTATTTTCTTATCATTACTTACATACTCTATCCAAAAATGAATAATAAATAGAGTATCCTTTATATTCTATAATTTTATTTTGATAGTGGTATATCCAACATAAATTATTTTCTCTCCCTTGTTTTGTTTGATAAATGAAAACAGTGTTCTGTGAGGTGTCGATTCACCACCTTCATGGATGATGATTCATAAATTTTATAGTATCTACTTCTAGGATAGTCATACAACCCTTTTTTGGGATAAAAAAGATAAATATGTGTGTCTTAAAACATATTTAGTGTTCTATATCTAGTATATATACACAATATTAATTAATAAAACTAATCTAGAGTATGGTGATAAAAAAATGACAACATAATTCAAACAATTATCATCAATGTTTTTTTTCTAATGAATCATCCTCAGATCTGAAATAACTCTTATATAAGACCATTAAATCCAATTAAATTTAATTAATAACTTATTATTTCTATTTTTGATATCTTTTTCCATTTCACATGATCTTTCGTACATGTATACAAGTGAACTAATCAGAAAACTAGGGAAACGAACAGTATCAAACAACGTAATTGAATATTTCAATTCATCCAAAACATCATAAATGAACTTAATAAAATTATAATAAAAAAAATAAATTTTTAATATTTTCTTAATTAAATTATTAATTAATCAAATTTCATTATACATGATGTTATGTATAAGTGCAAAATGGTTTTGGACATAAGGTACGAGATTCTCCTCAAACATCTATTTTTCATTCAAGTTACGCTTTTTCAATCTTCACCCTAAAGTAATAAATCATTATTTTTATATTTTTCTCATTAATTTTATTTAAATCTTAAAAACCATGTATCTAGATCATTTCATCTCTATTTTATGGACAATTACATTTATACAAGGTTCCCTTCTCAATTCTTCTCGATAAGCACTCTCGATTAAAGGGAACATCCTGATTTCGTACCTATTTTCAAGTACACTAAATAATATGTTTTATGACACCAATATTTTTATAAAATCATTATTTTAATCATGAGAAACTATTTATCTATTTCATAGTTTTATGTAAACAATAAATCATTTTTCATCTTAAATTACGTGTTTATATTTTTTATTCAACCATAATAAAGTATCCCATTTCTAAAGATTCATAATAGATCTTTTTAAATGTTTTCACTTAATTTTGAAATCATTAATTCCTCAAATATAATTCCATTTTCCTAATATTTGGTGATATACTTGTTTATAATTTAATTTCCTTACAAATAATTTTTTTTTCCAAAAAAACTCTTCTTTACATATTAAAAAATGGTTTATCCCATTAAAATTACTCGATGATTTTATTAGAGTTTCTTCATCTATTTACACACCATATTTTGAATATTATGATCAATTGTGATTAATATTTTATGATGTTATACACCATATTTTATTAAATTTCATTTTACTAATTTTACTATGGATTGTCTATCTTGATACAATTCACCATATTACTCAGAATGGATAGTGATAATTTATTATGGATGGGGAGTGGTCCATATATTTTTTATGTATATGGTGATTATATTTCAACCCATTAATATGAGAAATGCATTGGAACAATTAATTTATATTAGGGGTCCACTATAACCAATTAATGAATTGGAAAGTCTCATTAGACCAAAATAATATAGAATTTGGTGAGGTATTGCCCATTTAATTTTAGATATTGATTTAATGATGATCGTATCCATTTATTTTTTTATCTCTTGGATAAGGACTTAACGGGGTTTTAAATATGTACAAAGTTATGAATTCCATCATTATGACATTAGTAATTGATTATCCTTATGATTTTCAGATTGTATAATATTCATGGTGATGTTTCACTCTCATTTTATTATTTATAAAGAATTATTTATTATGTTTTTTATTCATGCCATAACAAGCTCAAGATTATTTTTCAATGGAAAGTTTTTTTTGATATTCTCCATTCATTATATTCTAAGATAAGGATGTCTCCCACGGTATTTATTTCCCATAATGAGAATCTAAAATCACCCCATTCTTATGTTTTATTTCTCCCTAGGATGAAATGATAAATGTTATGAATCACTTTAAGGGATAACCTAGGAGTTTCTAAGTGGTTTAATGGATTTGAAATCATGTTGAAATATTGTACTTTTGATTTTATTTATTTTTTAAAAGCTACTAATATGTTCGATCCTTTGGTGTGTGAACACATGTTCATGGTACCATGTTAATATTACAAGGCACCGACTCTAGGGAACTAGGGTCTATATCATTATAACTATAATCAATGGAACTACAATATTCTTCTATGACAAATCTCTTAAATGAGACTTCACATATATTTATAAAATTTCTAATTGGCAACTTCAACATGTATATAACTTTTTTCCTCAATCATAAAAATTACATGTTAGTTAATTCCATTAATATATGATTATTATAATAATTTTTTTGTCACATTACTTTTATTTAATAATTGAAAGATATCAAAAAAATTTATTAATATTTAATACTGCTTTATTAAATGAATAGGATTCTACAACATAATCATTATTTATTGATAAGGAAACCAAATTCTAAAAATAAGCTTCTTTTCCTTATATACATAGACATACTATTATATATAATAAAATTTATATGATGGAAGGATAATTTTATATCACCTTTATAACCATGAGTCTTATATAACCAAGTACTAAGACATTATCCACCACTCATTCTCATATACAATTTGACTACATTGGATACTATCTAATGCAAGACTCCTGGTACTATATGATATTTTCTTAATATGCATTTACATAATTAATTTCAAATCACAGTATGTATCATGGAATGTGTGATAGATAAAATACCATAAGTATAATGAGTTGTATTATTCATAATAATATTCTGGAACTCTTTAAAAACAAATTTATGTGATATTTAAGACATGTGATAATAATAATTATTCTATTAAATGGTTCTATATAGTAATTTTCAATGTTTTATCAATATATACAATTTTTTTATATAAGAAACCCATAAATCAATTTCAATGGTTCTTGTTCCCATTAACATAGTTAAATACATTAATTAAATCATACATATTTTTTTTAGAAAAATCATGAGTAATTATAAGAACAATGCCTGATTTCCATACATTATTGGATATTTAACTTTGAAATAATCTCCATCCCTTTAAAAAAATATATAAAAATATCATTAATTCAGTATTAATAAAACCGATATCAATTATGGATTTTTCAAATTAAATATAATATGATCATTATTTTTTTTCCTCTAAATAAATTTCTATAACATATATAATATATTTAATTATTTTTTTTCACAAAAAATTCTACCGATGTTATACATACTTCATCAATAATGAATCCATTGAGGAATCTCTTCATGAATTAAGTTTTTTAAATTTCACATCCATCGATTTTTTCTATGACATGTACTATTCTATGTGAATTTTGTATGATGATTTAATAATTGGTTTCATCATATTTAATTCCATGATACTGATTTTAACCATTAACATATAATCATACCTTATAATTAATAACATTACCATCCATGTAATGTTTCTTCTATAATACCATGTATCAAGATTCACATCAATTAGAGAAACTTATAAAACACGTATATAGATTTTGGAATATAAATCGTTTACCAAGATCTGATGTACCTTCATATTTTATCACGTAACCATTTATTGAATAAATTTAGGATAATTGTTATTTATTTTTCCCGAATAATATATCACAGAACTGTGTGATTATAATACAAAATATTTTGTTTTATCATTCCTATATAGTATGTGTATCTTTCAAAACTTCTCCCATTAAATATTTTTTAGTTAGGTGTTCCCCCAACAGGTGATGTTCTTTGGGATAATATAGTTAATTAATATATATCTTACGTCAAATATATAAAATAGTCTTGTGATTAATTCATTTATATAAAATCAGTCACTTAAATAAAAAATTTTATATAGTATGGTTAATAATATCATATAAAAACTAAAAATTATGATAATATACTAATATATATTTTATTCTCACATTAAGAATGTTTATTTTTAAACTAATCCATAAAAATAGATTTCATCTAGACATAATAATTTTTTATATAATAATATTTTCAAAAATTATAACTAATATGATACCCATTCATTATTATCGTTATTATACATTTTTGTTTCAATAAATATTTTTAAGAACATAAAAATTATGAAATAATGGATCTATTTAAATTAAAATATGACTCATCATCATTCCAAATTGTACGAAAAAAATCACATCAATGTTTTTAACAAAATTGTATTTTTTGAATAACACTTCTCTTCATTTTAATGATCAATTAATGATTGGATATAATATAATTTTCATTTTCTACTTAATATTTTGAATATATATTACCCAGAATATTCTCAACATCACATTAACACTAATAAATCACATTAATTAAATATCATGAAGTGTATATATTTACCTCCAAATTCTTTTCAACTATGTTCAGACAAATGATGAAGAATTTATTCTAGATTCATTGTTGACTAATCACAGTTATTTGGTTACAATTTTTTTCAATACATGTAATCATGCAATATATATATGAGCCTTATCTTCAAATAGTTTAAAAAACATTATGGGTATATAAAATAAATTTGTTTCATGATTTATATTAACTATTAATTATTTTACCTCATCTTTTTGTTTTTTAAATCTTATAAATTTATATTAATTATTAATTTATTTTATATAAAAATATATGATTCAAAATTAATGAAACTATTAATTATGTATGATATATCATAATAAAAATATTTTAAAACATTAAGAACTATTTCATTATGTCTATAATTGGGTACAATGATTTTTTTTGTAAAAATCAAAATATAAAAATAATTATGTGAAAATAAAACATCATTATAGAGCTCAATTTATGATATTCTTCCGCTAATATATGGTTATATCCCATTAAAAACATAAATATTCTAGTTGATTTATAAATTATTTATGATTCAACTTCATTATAGTTTATGAAAAAAAATTTATTAGTTATATAATATATATAACACATATGAAGTAAAATATATAAATTATATGCAATGATGAAAATACCTTAAGATTAAGATTATTCCTATTTCATAATGAATTCTATTCAATTATTCATTAACTTATATTTATCACATATTAAGTAAATATCCTCTGGTTTATTTCTCTTCATTTGACACTATTTTTTCTTTGAAGGTTGTTCTAAAGACCACATTTAATTGGAAATTATGAGATTTCATTTATTTTTTCCATATTTATTCACCAAAAGAGATGAGGAAATATATTCCCACTAATACATATCAATTTCAGGAACAATAAAAATATAATCTCTAAGGGATCTATATACGATTTATTTTTTTTGTTTTTAATGAATCAGAAGAATTGTAATGGAATGGATGATGATTTGAGTTTAATGGATAAATTTATATCCCTACAGAATTTTAATTTTTCTAGATGAATGACATGATTATTCAGGATGATAATGAGATCCCAATGGAGGTATTTATCTTTCATTTAAAACCTACATATTATAGTGACAATCTCATTTATAATTTCCTTATATTTATCTTTTTTAGGTTCTTAGAGACGATTTTCAACGATGAATAAAGCCACAAATTTATATTAAATCTTCATATCATTTGAAAAAGTTCTAAATTTAATGGAACAAATATCATATTATTCTTACATGTGCCTCTTATAGGTATCCTTCTCATCCATATGTTATCCTAGAGGATATGATCAGTATTAGATGATTTCATCGTAAATATCCAATTTAATATAGTATTGAAATGTTCAAATGAAACTACCACCCTTTTATGTTTGTGAATATAAGGGAATTATATTAGTCTAAATACAATATTTCTAATTCTATGTTTTAGATTTCAATTTCTTTGTAACATGGAAAATGGGTTTTTTACAACATCTAAATTCCATCTTATGATGAAATTATTAATTTAATTATATATCTGACTATTTTACAATATTTTAATATAACACATGATTATATTTGCAATATATAGTCACTCTGATTATATAGTGTAAAATACATATATCTTTTTTCAAAAATCCCTAATGCTGCACATTTAATTTATTTGAATTTATTTGTAGAGGAATATCTTTCAAAATTCAATAAATCAATGCTTTCTAATATATTATTGGAATCCATATTACTAAAATAATATATTTGTATTTCCATAATGTTTTACACCTTGTTATAAAAATCCTTGAACGTGTAATAAATTTTTGATTAAAACATGGTTATGTCTGAGCTATACATTCATTATAACTATCAAGTAATTTAAATTTCCCCGATGAGGGAATAAAAAATAATTTCACTAAGGTTTAATATTAAATTAAAATATGGATGATGTTTTGAGGCCTTACTATTCATGTTGATGAATTTTATTTGACTTATGGATTAATATTATTAGTTTAATTCATCACATGTTGTCTAATATTATATAAAACAAGAATAATTAATTAACCAAGATTGATAATATAATTTAAACACATACATATATAATATATCTTATTCTATATTTGTAAAAATGTTAATTTCATTTAATATGATCTTATATAATTAATTATATATACATGATAAAATATGTCTCATATTTTTTATGTTCCCTTTTACCATGATTAATAATTTTTTATATTACGTGATTTCATTTATATTTATATATATATTCCATAAAGCTGATAAATTAATAAATAACCAAACAACGACCATATAAAATGAATTTGTGACATAATATAGGGATTTAATATACTAGTTATTATATTAATCGGTGATAAACCCATCATGTACATTGGTGGATTAACTCCTTGAACTATCCTTTGGCTCAAGATATATCATTTCATTATTCTCATATGTGTCTACTTAGATTCCTTCAAGTCATATTAATACCCAAAACACCTCTCATAGTTTGATGTTTCCTCATTTAAAAATTTTATACTCATATTCTAGTGTAGGTACTTGATGTTTAGTTTTTCATAAAAAAATCCATGGATGCATGAGAGAATACATTATAATGGAAGAGGAATGATGTTCAGATCATATAATTTAATTTTATGAAACTTTATCATATATAACATTGGTAAATATAATAATATAAATAAATAAATAACCCTCATAAACATTCCATCCATGCTCACAATTAATCAAAACATGTAGTGGAACTAAGAATTATTCCAAAAATTTATTTCAATTCAATCTAATTATGATAATTTTATAAAAATCAATCAATAATAAATTATTTATTTATTTATTTACCTAAATATTATCTCATAACTGTCATTAAGTCCCATGAAGGCCATCATATATAATTTTTAATAAATATAAATTTCAAAATATTTGAGTACAATTGATGCTCTATGGATACCTCATAACTAGTTCTTTCAATATAAGATTAAAATTCAACATTTGGAAATTAATACGTAAATGGTGTGTTATGTCATAGAACATGTCATGGGACACATGTTGTGTCTATCGTTCTTTAAATAATTTGTTCTCCCATGTCATATAACCCTACTTTACATGACATGATAATCATGACATATAATTCTATTTGTCAATCCAAATAGTCTTTTCCATATGTAAGAAGAAATGACATGTCATTAATATAAATGGTGTGTAAAAAAGAAAACAATTATATTACATGATATTTTTTTAGGAATGATACACATGATGTAATAGTAGATCATTCATGGCATATAATTGGATCATGTTCTCATGACACTAACCAACAGGACCAGCCTGGTCATTACTGAGCCAAGGTTGATTATCCCAATATTATCTCCAATAGTCTAGGGGATGGATACCAGCACATATTGGATATATCAAAATCATGGGAGGTATTTTCCAATCATATATGTTCAAATTCACACATATCTACCTCCATGAAATAGTGTAGTGATAATAAAAAAATTGATACCAAACTACATGAATACATCTATCCCACAATGTGAGTACAAAAAAAATACAAATCAGGAAAAGTTTAATATACACCCCCTAGAAAATGATAAAATAATTCTACATGAACAAAAGGAGGGAACATTTTTCAAATGTAACCACAAGTACACACCTTGGTCTATCAAGATTGATATGCATCACATACTATAGTCCCTACGAAGACCCCATTGAATGCAATTCCATATGCATATTACATGACATAGGTTGTAGAGACCCGAAGCCTGACGTACATGGACATTACATTACATTTGCGGAATACTTAATACATAACAAAAATATACACACAAGGATCGTAATAGTTTAGTGTCTTTGGAAACTCGGAACGTAATCTTCTAATCCTGGTGAAAGATCTTCAAAATCTCCCACAAAGATCTTCCTCCTTTTTTTTACCTAAAACCTTTCTTTATATCCTAGGGAAAAGAAAACATAAAAGGGTGAGCTCAAATGCTCAGTAAGGGTAAACAAAAGAAATATCAATCACATCATATACATAAGAACATAGCTTTTGGAAATCATAACCTGCAAAAGAGCTCATAATATCATAACATGGGATAAATCATAGAAGTGAAAATGAAATCATAACATAAAACATTACTCATTGTGGCATACACACATAATCATAGAGAATCATTTCTTGTTAGTCAAGACTCATTGCCAAGACTATCTTAGTGGACAAAGTCCCTTTCTGAATCGAGTAATCCTCGTTTCAGTCCTGTTTCACTGAACCGGTATGACCTACCATTCCAGCCATGTCTATCTCATGAGATATGAAATCTTTACCCAATGCATTGGAGGGAGATATAGGTCCCACCCATCTCTTAATGAATCCTTTCTTATGTGTGCCACAAAATCATAAATCATAAATCATTGCATAACCTATGTAACAAAAATGGAATTCTTAAACAACATGACATCATAAAACCATTCATATAAGATAAAGGAATTCATAAACATAATTCCATCACAACATAGTCAAATCAATGTAAAAATATGGATAGAAACATAACCCTTTATTATCTTAGATGGAAAATAATTTTGATAAAACAATTGAATTGAATTCTTGAGGAAAATATCCTTTCTTCTTCAAAATCAATTTCTTTTCACAAAACATCATGCAATTTTAAAAGAAAAAGATTTTATTGAAAATATTCATGAAATATTTTGGAGGAATGTTCATGAAAATAAGGCTTTATAAAACCGTAAAAATCCGTTCGTGCCGTATAAGTTAAAAAAAACATTCTTCGTACTTTTGTCGGAAAAGTCAAAAAGTACCTCGTACGAAAAACGAAAAACGATTCCTTTCATATCCTTTACTAAAAACTCATAGAAGGGTAAAATTGGATTTAAACAATTGTAGGTGGATGGAAATAATATTACATATTGAGGGAACATGGATGTGGAAGATAAAATACACCCCAGTAAATACTTACGAATAAACAATCTCAGATAAAAATGAGATTGTGATATTTCCCTTACCTTAGGTCCGACTTGCTTTGTAAGTGTCCGAAACTCCTGTATAATGATTTAAATCATGTTATTGACTTATTACAGAATCATATTCATTGTTATGATATCATATATGGTTCACTTATGACATTATATTACCCGTTCTTTTGTAAATTCCATGTTAAAGAAGCGTTTTGGGTAAAATCGTTTCATTTATCGTAGGTGTTTTGACTTGTTGTTCATGACATCATTATTACTTATATCATGATTTACTTACTTCCAGAATATAAAATATGATTTATATATCATATATATTCAGTATATATATATATATATAATAGATAGATAAATAAAATGAAAAACACCGTTCATGGAGACGGTAGTCCGTACGTACGCATGAACGCTGTTTTTCTTTCCTTATTGTCTTGAAATGGAAGTAAGTAGATGACATACATATGTGTATATATACATAAATCCAGTAGATTTATAATGTCATATATTTCATTATTATTTCTTATATATACATTATAATCATTCTTAAATGGTTAACATGGAGAATGAATCTCATCGCGTCGTGGAGACGGTATTCCGTACGTACGCACGCGCGATGATTTCTTTTTCCGTAGGATGGATAGATGGTGAAATAGGGTTGTTTCATACTTATAATAACATATCAGTATATGAGTGATACTGATGTTATTACTTCATAATGAAACAACCTAAGAAGAAGAAGTGGAAGAAGAAATAAAGATGAAAGAATTGGTAACGGTAATTACCTCTTCTTTGAAGTGCCTCTTTGAGACCTCCTCTTAGGGCACTAGAATTGGTCTTTGAGGAAGACCAGAACATCTAGGATGTTTCTAGGGAAGTGGATAAGGGATTTTGGCAGGGGTTGGCCGAGCTTGAGTGCTCAAATTGGTGTGAGGAGGAGGGGGAGGAGGTGTCCTTTTATAGGGGAGGAGAGGGGCACCTTAGGAATTCTTAAAAATATTAATTTATAATAAATCTAACCCCACTTAAAAACCTCCAAAAATGACTCATATTCGAAGCTTAGATGAGATAGGGTTGTAATCTCATCAACCAATCAAATTTAGACATGTTTGGATCTTATTTTAAACCTTATCAATTAGATTTAACTCTAAGTTAAATAATTTAACTTTTACCGTGTCTTTTTGTTTTCTTTCACTATATGGTTAATAAACTTACTATAACATGCCAAACGAACCCCAAATTGTTTATTATTAATATATATATCCTTATCTAAGTCATTTGGCCGAACCTTAGATTTTTAGGAATAAAATAACAATTAATAATATAATATTTGATTTAAAAACTATTTTGTGTCAATTTTGACACTATTTGATATATGATTTTTGTGAAAGTCATAACAGAATTAAATGTTCGAACAAAGTTTATTAAATCAACATAAATATATCATAGTAACCTAGAAAATTAGTGGAATTCATAAAAAATCTCAAATTACATTTATTTTGGTGTTTATAACATCAATTATGTCAATATTTCATTAATAAGATAATTACTACATCATCGTTGTGTCATAAATAAAATAAATTATTTGATGTCTAAAAATTACAAATAAAATATCATCATGTAGGAAATTTTTTTAGCTTTCTAATGAATATTTACAATCGAATTTATCTTATGTATAACCCCATATTAAAAATGATTTACTTATTAAACTTGGATTTTAACTATTTTAACCCTTCTTCAAATAAATTAATAATAAATGTCCTAATCTAATCCAAGTGGGCCTAAATGGTCATATTTTATTCCTAAGTTTGTTTTTGGTCGAATTACACTTGTCCAATAGAATTAGGACATGTGTTAGGGTAATATTAATATCATATTTACCCTTAGTTACCCTATTTACTATTAACCGCGGTAAAAAAGTAAAAAGTTACTATTCACCAAAAAATTATTTTCATCTCATTGAACCACATTTTAGTCCTTGATATTAACCGTGTCTCTTGGATTTTCGAAATTCCATTCACAGAAGCGGCAAAATTATGTTTTATGAAAAATTCAGTTTTTTTAACTACCACTTAGTAGTTTCACTATTCATCAAAAATTGATGTTTTTCAGAACAATGCCAAAATTTCATCCTAAGCTATATTTCATATTCCGATTTCAAAAATGAAATCTATTTTACCAAATTCATAACATAGAAGTTGCATTAATTAATTTTATAATTAAATCCCGCTGTTAAAATAAATAGCGTGTTTTTAGGAAACAATATATATCAAAAGATTGACATTTGATTATGTCTGGTTTAAATGTAAAATTACAACCAATGACCAACATTGTATTAAATTGTAAAAATATATTCTAAATATACTTTAAAACCACTCAATTAATAATTTATCACTATTAATTATTTCGATTAAAAAAGTTGTTTTTAATTATAATTTAGTAATTTTCACTATTCATCAGAATATGAAAGTTATCCGAAAAGTACCAAAATTTCACCTTAGGCTAAATTCGATACTCCGAATCCAAGAATGAAGTTCATTTTGAAAAATAAGATTTACAGAATTTTAAAAAGTGGTTATTACTATTCATAACGGCTAGTTTAATAATATTTTAATAGCACATCGTTGTTTAGTGAAACTCGGTATTGCGTATTACACACGCTATCGAGGAAGGTCGTGATTGCGTGTATTGCAAGGCAAGACAAGGATGCGTGTTGTGCAAGCTCCTTTTGGTGTAGCGTACAACACAAGACATTAATAAAATTAAAAAGAATATTTTTTTATAAAATCTTGGGCTGTTACATTCTACCCCCCTTAAAATGAATTTCGCCCTCGAAATTCGTCGGGGTTATAAATGGTTTACTATTCGAAAGTTTCTTTAATAGAAACCCACATCGTAAAAAGGAATATCAAAACCAATCTTTAAAAACAAAAGTATGAAACGTAACGGTTACCCAAATAAACTAATCATTGGGTTTCCACATAGGTGAAAATATGGATATGGAAGAGAAATCTAACCATCATGTTCTGATTGAGAGTGGTAGAGAACATGGCTATGGAAAAGCCAGTAATCACAAATCCATAGATTTGTGATGATATAAGGTACCATCTGATTCATCAGGTATAAGATCACTAGGACAACATTTTTGGTTTTCAAGATCATTTCCCTAAAGTTGAAAATTTGAATTAGAATAAATACTTACTTTATTTTGGTACAATATCACTATTGTCCGTGCCTTTAACAATTTCCACATCATCTCTTAAAGAAATGAAGTTGAATTTGTCATTCGCGATGTGTTAGCAGATCATGTGATAGAATGATGGGTCATTCCATCTGTCTCAAACAAAAGGTTAGAAAAGTTATCAAAAAATACATAATTCCATCTATAGTGAGATTAATCATATATGGTTCCTAAAATGAACTTATACATCACATATCATACTGCTTAATATAATAAAACTAGTTTCTACTAAACAGGGACTTCCTGTAGGTCAGTGGTAGGCGATAAAGGTCAGTCGCACTTCGGTTGTGGGTTCGATTCCTACAGCCTTGTCCGAAGCGATGGGCTGTCGCCCGTCCTGCAGGTTGTCCTTTTTCCAAAACTATATTACTATAACATCCCATCAATAATATCGAAAAAAACTTTTATCCTTAAAAAATTCTAACTTATTTCCAACATAATTCATTCCAATCTTTAGGCTTATCCATAATACTGCAGTCCATTCTCATAACATAGAGATTTAATACTATCGTTGATCCCCATATATCATAAGATATATCTTGTTGGTCACATTCCAAACATTCAAAGGCCTTAATCTTGTACTCTCTTGAATACCCATTGAACCTTAGTGAAAACATGAATGCAGTTAAAAGTTAACACTTTTCACATACCGAAATCCTCAAAATTCTATAAACTCAAACCATGATATCACTTAGTCCTTATATCAATCATGAGCTCATGAATACTATCAAACATTTAATTTTCTCCTTATCCCTTCATTATGCGCATATCATCTACATTCCAAAAATATCTGAATAACCTTTCATGGATACTGGTAACATTAATCATACACTTTCAAAACACAAGGAAAGACAACAGTGTAACAATCCATAGATGTCTCTTTATTCCAAAATTACACATGATAAACATGTAATCATTCCACTACATTCTCAAACCATTGACCGAGCTTCAAAAATTCTTTCATCTCACATATCATTTGTAGTCTCTTCATCATCATCCACATAAATACTACCCATATGACCATACTGATTCTCTTCATGAGTCTTTCCCTTAGGGCATTGGTTTGCATAATGCCCGTACATTCCACATTTAAAACACTTAACCATTTTTGATGTCGTAGCAATACCATTATCCTCATCCATGGTGTTAACCGACCCTTTTCCTTTGCACTTACTTGCTTTGTGTCCTTCTTTTCCACACCCAAAGCATCTTCCAGTTCCTTTGAAACATTCTCCTTGATGCCTCTTCCCACATGATTTACATAGGGTAAATTGAACTTTCTTTCCTCTATGATCATCATGGAACTCCATCTTTCTCTTATTAGCCGAGTCAGGAAACTTACCAAATTTTACTTTATTGATCATATTATGAGATTGCTGATTCGGCATAATAATGATGTTTGGACTTCCAAATCCCATTTCATTTGGTTGCTCATAAAGAATATCATTCCATTGTCCATCATTTCCTCCATTATCGTGAATCACCTTGTTTCCAGCCATTTTCTAAAACCCAAAAAGAATAGCGTGAGAGGCAAAAATCATGCTAGGGAAAACAACATAATAAAGGGGGAGTACCTTGAACATCTAACATATTAGGTTTAATTCTATGATCGTTAGCGTAGTTCTAGTACTATAACCTATATGTATACTTAACCTTAGGGACATCCCTAGACATACCTTAGAAATATCTCTAGGGATCTCACTAACGTTTTCGCATCCTAGTTTCCAAAGGTTGACTAAACCTTTCCTCTGATACCAACTGTAGAGACCCGAAGCCTGACATACATGGACATTACATTACATTTGCGGAATACTTAATACAAAACAAAAATATACACACAAGGATCGTAATAGTTTAGTGTCTTTGGAAACTCGGAACGTAATCTTCTAATCCTGGTGAAAGATCTTCAAAATCTCCCACAAAGATCTTCCTCCTTTTTTTTACCTAAAACCTTTCTTTATATCCTAGGGAAAAGAAAACATAAAAGGGTGAGCTCAAATGCTCAGTAAGGGTAAACAAAAGAAATATCAATCACATCATATACATAAGAACATAGCTTTTGGAAATCATAACCGACAAAAGAGCTCATAATATCATAACATGGGATAAATCATAGAAGTGAAAATGAAATCATAACATAAAACATTACTCATTGTGGCATACACACATAATCATAGAGAATCATTTCTTGTTAGTCAAGACTCATTTCCAAGAATATCTTAGTGGACAAAGTCCCTTTCTGAATCGAGTAATCCTCGTTTCAGTCCTGTTTCACTGAACCGGTATAACCTACCATTCCAGCCATGTCTATCTCATGAGATATGAAATCTTTACCCAATGCATTGGAGGGAGATATAGGTCCCACCCATCTCTTAATGAATCCTTTCTTATGTGTGCCACAAAATCATAAATCATAAATCATTGCATAACCTATGTAACAAAAATGGAATTCTTAAACAACATGACATCATAAAACCATTCATATAAGATAAAGGAATTCATAAACATAATTCCATCACAACATAGTCAAATCAATGTAAAAATATGGATAGAAACATAACCCTTTATTATCTTAGATGGAAAATAATTTTGATAAAACAATTGAATTGAATTCTTGAGGAAAATATCCTTTCTTCTTCAAAATCAATTTCTTTTCACAAAACATCATGCAATTTTAAAAGAAAAAGATTTTATTGAAAATATTCATGAAATATTTTGGAGGAAGGTTCATGAAAATAAGGCTTTATAAAACCGTAAAAATCCGTTCGTGCCGTATAATTTAAAAAAAACATTCTTCGTACTTTTGTCGGAAAAGTCAAAAAGTACCTCGTACGAAAAACGAAAAAAGATTCCTTTCATATCCTTTACTAAAAACTCATAGAAGGGTAAAATTGGATTTAAACAATTGTAGGTGGATGGAAATAATATTACATATTGAGGGAACATGGATGTGGATGATAAAATACACCCCAGTAAATACTTACGAATAAACAATCTCAGATAAAAATGAGATTGTGATATTTCCCTTACCTTAGGTCCGACTTGCTTTGTAAGTGTCCGAAACTCCTGTATAATGATTTAAATCATGTTATTGACTTATTACAGAATCATATTCATTGTTATGATATCATATATGGTTCACTTATGACATTATATTACCCGTTCTTTTGTAAATTCCATGTTAAAGAAGCGTTTTGGGTAAAATCGTTTCATTTATCGTAGGTGTTTTGACTTGTTGTTCATGACATCATTATTACTTATATCATGATTTACTTACTTCCAGAATATAAAATATGATTTATATATCATATATATTCAGTATATATATATATATATAATAGATAGATAAATAAAATGAAAAACACCGTTCATGGAGACGGTAGTCCGTACGTACGCATGAACGCTGTTTTTCTTTCCTTATTGTCTTGAAATGGAAGTAAGTAGATGACATACATATGTGTATATATACATAAATCCAGTAGCTTTATAATGTCATATATTTCATTATTATTTCTTATATATACATTATAATCATTCTTAAATGGTTAACATGGAGAATGAATCTCATCGCGTCGTGGAGACGGTATTCCGTACGTACGCACGCGCGGTGATTTCTTTTTCCGTAGGATGGATAGATGGTGAAATAGGGTTGTTTCATACTTATAATAACATATCAGTATATGAGTGATACTGATGTTATTACTTCATAATGAAACAACCTAAGAAGAAGAAGTGGAATAATAAATAAAGATGAAAGAATTGGTAACGGTAATTACCTCTTCTTTGAAGTGCCTCTTTGAGACCTCCTCTTAGGGCACTAGAATTGGTCTTTGAGGAAGACCAGAACATCTAGGATGTTTCTAGGGAAGTGGAGAAGGGATTTTGGCAGGGGTTGGCCGAGCTTGAGTGCTCAAATTGGTGTGAGGAGGAGGGGGAGGAGGTGTCCTTTTATAGGGGAGGAGAGGGGCACCTTAGGAATTCTTAAAAATATTAATTTATAATAAATCTAACCCCACTTAAAAACCTCCAAAAATGACTCATATTCGAAGCTTAGATGAGATAGGGTTGTAATCTCATCAACCAATCAAATTTAGACATGTTTGGATCTTATTTTAAACCTTATCAATTAGATTTAACTCTAAGTTAAATAATTTAACTTTTACCGTGTCTTTTTGTTTTCTTTCACTATATGGTTAATAAACTTACTATAACATGCCAAAAGAACCCCAAATTGTTTATTATTAATATATATATCCTTATCTAAGTCATTTGGCCGAACCTTAGATTTTTAGGAATAAAATAACAATTAATAATATAATATTTGATTTAAAAACTATTTTGTGTCAATTTTGACACTATTTGATATCTGATTTTTGTGAAAGTCATAAAAGAATTAAATGTTCGAACAAAGTTGATTAAAGCAACATAAATATATCATAGTAACCTAGAAAATTAGTGGAATTCATAAAAAATCTCAAATTACATTTATTTTTGTGTTTATAACATCAATTATGTCAATATTTCATTAATAAGATAATTACTACATCATCGTTGTGTCATAAATAAAATAAATTATTTGATGTCTAAAAATTACAAATAAAATACCATCATGTAGGAAATCTTTTTAGCTTTCTAATGAATATTTACAATCGAATTTATCTTATGTATAACCCCATATTAAAAATGATTTACTTATTAAACTTTGATTTTAACTATTTTAACCCTTCTTTAAATAAATTAATAATAAATGTCCTAATCTAATCCAAGTGGGCCTAAATGGTCATATTTTATTCCTAAGTTTGTTTTTGGTCGAATTACACTTGTCCAATAGAATTAGGACATGTGTTAGGGTAATATTAATATAATATTTACCCTTAGTTACCCTATTTACTATTAACCGCGGTAAAAAAGTAAAAAGTTACTATTCACCAAAAAATTATTTTCATCTCATTGAACCACATTTTAGTCCTTGATATTAACCGTGTCTCTTGGATTTTCGAAATTCCATTCACAGAAGCGGCAAAATTATGTTTTATGAAAAATTCAGTTTTTTTAACTACCACTTAGTAGTTTCACTATTCATCAAAAATTGATGTTTTTCAGAACAATGCCAAAATTTCATCCTAAGCTATATTTCATATTCCGATTTCAAAAATGAAATCTATTTTACCAAATTCATAACATAGAAGTTGCATTAATTAATTTTATAATTAAATCCCGCTGTTAAAATAAATAGCGTGTTTTTAGGAAACAATATATATCAAAAGATTGACACTTGATTATGTCTGGTTTAAATGTAAAATTACAACCAATGACCAACATTGTATTAAATTGTAAAAATATATTCTAAATATACTTTAAAACCACTCAATTAATAATTTATCACTATTAATTATTTCGATTAAAAAAGTTGTTTTTAATTATAATTTAGTAATTTTCACTATTCATCAGAATATGAAAGTTATCCGAAAAGTACCAAAATTTCACCTTAGGCTAAATTCGATACTCCGAATCCAAGAATGAAGTTCATTTTGAAAAATAAGATTTACAGAATTTTAAAAAGTGGTTATTACTATTCATAACGGCTAGTTTAATAATATTTTAATAGCACATCGTTGTTTAGTGAAACTCGGTATTGCGTATTACACACGCTATCGAGGAAGGTCGTGATTGCGTGTATTGCAAGGCAAGACAAGGATGCGTGTTGTGCAAGCTCCTTTTGGTGTAGCGTACAACACAAGACATTAATAAAATTAAAAAGAATATTTTTTTATAAAATCTTGGGCTGTTACATAGGTTCATGGATCCCATGTAGAGGTGAGTTTAACAATATCTATTAGGTTCCAAAAAATCCAAAATAAATGGAGTAATTGAAAGGCA
Organism: Viscum album; assembly: GCA_963277665.1. Taxonomy (NCBI): domain Eukaryota; kingdom Viridiplantae; phylum Streptophyta; class Magnoliopsida; order Santalales; family Viscaceae; genus Viscum; species Viscum album. The sequence goes on along the minus strand of OY728155.1, from coordinate 1,345,215,340 downwards.
ACAGCCTGCTTGAAAAAAATCCAAATGAGAAAACCCATGTGAGAGAGTACTTGAAAACCCATATTTACTATTCATTATATATACATGATATGTATGATCACCACCACCTGTTTTTTAAATCATGCTATTATAAATAAAAAAATTTATCCTTTAATAGCCTATATATACTCATCTCATACTCCATTCCACATGGTCACAACTATAAATCCTTCCACATGATTTTAACTGAGGATCAAATGTATCACTCATATGAGATAAATCACTCCACAGTCCATTAAATCAATGATGGAACCCATAATAGATATATCACTCACTGGTAATAGATATGGCATCAATAATGGATGTCATTTGAGAGATATCATTCTTGAGGTATAATTAAGCTGATGACACATCCCCATCATCCATGATATTTTACATCCTATAACAAATTCTCATCCAGTCCAACCATAAATAAATTATGGATGATACATAGAAGATCATATCATATAGATAGGGTATCTTAAAAGTTTCCATGGTGGACTCCATGAATCCAATTAGTACATAGAATATATCCACTCCTAGATTGGGGTCCCCCTCCCCAACGCTATTGTTGGACACCACAGACCCCATCTTCTTCACCAGAGATCTTAATAATAATATATAGGATTACACACAGGACTTATGGGGGACCCCCAAGAACCAAATTGAGACTCATATCCATGATACATGGAAATAGAATCACACTTTCAACTATTAAGAAATTCCAAAAAACTATATCCAGATATATCTTACAGGTAATGAATCATATAAATGACGATTCTACGAACACCATTTGATCAAACCTCTAATGAAGGGTTCAATACCCTAAAATAATGGTAACATGAATACCAAAAAACCCTCCTAGGAATTTAAATGTGATATAATATCATGCCTCATCTCTTGGAAGGATATGAAAACTATATTGGAACTCATATTTTTGAGGGGATCATAATCCTGTGTAGAGGGCATAACACAACACAGTACCCTCACATGGATAGATCAAGGTAAAACACCTATGATAATAATAAATGAATCATTAAGAATAATATCAAAATAATAAACATTTGTAGAATGTCTCGAACTGCAATAATTGGCACCATCATATTCCATGTAGAAAACAACTTTGGATAAGCTCCTAGAGTGCCTCTATCTGAGTCCTGGAGATGGAAATGCATGAAGGAGAAGTATTAAAGAGGATTAAATTATGTGTACCCATAGTAAACAACATTTCTCTCAATATCAATACCCTATACATGTTCCCTCTTGGTACTCATTGTGTATATGAATAATATATAGTGTCAACTCCATGTCATAATGCTTATGAACTCATCTAAACCCCTAGATAATTCCTCACCAGCGCATGGCCCCGATGTCCATATAGATATACATGGAATATACCCTTTGTGTACTATTTTTTCCTCTTGAAAAGACCTTATCCTATTTGAACCAAGGCTGGTTGTTACTGTAAATGGATTATGGGTTGTGTTTATTTTAAATCCCCAATGGATGATTGGACCATTTTTAATGGATGATATCTTATAGTTCAAGTACAAAATAGTACTGATGGTGGAATATTTTCCCAATGTTTGCCAAAATTTCAGTGTCCAAAATTTGTAGAATGTAAAGAATCATTAAAAATGGTGTTTTGTGGTAGATGTAAGAAAATATTGAAAAGGAGTGATTTTAATGAAGATGTTCCCTAGAAGTGGAGTTTCGTGATGGACTAATGAATTCTGAATGTGTGATCCAAGATTACATCGAGAATCACAAACGATGGAGAATTAGAGCATTGCAGTTGGTGATGATGATATCTATGATTATGATAATTATACCACCTTGGTAGTGTGAAGTGTTTGACAGAGAGTATAATGACAGTATCAAATCAAAATAGTTGTTTTCAAAAGGTGATGCATTTACAAGATGTTTTTAAAGGATCTGAAAAATACACGTGATGTGGTGGAGCTTCGTGAAAAATTGAGACTATATATTTTAGGATACCCTTATTCACATTTGAATTATTTTTCCAAAGAAAATATGGAATCATTCTGATTTTAAAAAGATAAAGGAGCACTACAAAACAGATAATCCATGCAATATTGAACATTGTGAAAAGACATGTAAGGTATTGACTGATTCCAATTATATTGAGAAAAGGGTGCATCACAATTATATGGTTTACCATAGTGACATTTTGAAATTCATGAAAGATTTTTTAAAAAAAATCATTGATTATTTGTGAAGGAAATGGAGCTTTATAAAGGGATATTTCTCAAAGGAAGTCTATGAAGGGTAGTTTTGAGCATTTTTTTCACATGAACAGAGATTCCATGTTCATCAATTGTGGAATTTGATTCCATTAGTGTCTCATAATAGATAGAGACAAAGACATCAATTCAGATCTATTGAAGAGACCACTATGTATATAAACTGAGTAAGACTCCACCTATAATAGGGATCAAGGGATAGTCAATGGATGTGTTATGAGGGACGCAATATGTTATCCCTAAAACCTTTGAAAATATAGTGCATCTGGAATAGAGTGATTATGTATAAACTCATGTACTCAATGATTAGGGAATATTAGTGGACTTTGGTATGACTGAAAACATGTAAGTTTATTCTCCTTGTATTTGACCATAGTAGATAACCAAGAAAAACTGGTGTTCCATCTCTATTCATATTATTATTATTTTTCTACAACCTCTCATCAGATAGGTTTTACATGTTTCTAATAATGTGGGAACAATATCCATTATTTTAAAATGAAAATTTTGACACCCTAAATCACCCCTTCTCTCTCTAGGTGTTCCAGGGTCCTAAAATTTCCATGTCCTTGACCTAGCCTATGTACACCTGAGTTATGGATGTGTACATACACACATGAATGACCCCTTATAGGGTGTTCATTCTTATGTCCACGAATGCACAACATGGGATCACTACATGGTGTATGCACCTAGTGTATGGTATAAACTCTAAAAACTATCTTATTAACCAAATAGGATGAACACATGTTATGTGCTACGGAACTACACACTATATGATTGGGATTTCAGAATGAAAAACCACAGTAAACCACATAAAGCTCCCAATTTTAACCTAAAACCCATTTTTATACCCTCAAGGTATCTTTAGATGTTGTAATAGTGAACTATAATATTTTTAACAAATCATATATAGAGATTTGGATTTAATTATATAAATCCTCCACTATTTTTATGAAATTCAAAAAGTTCTAGAATAATATGATGCCTACAACTTCCTACAACTCAACCTAGTGACGATCGACTTAAAAAACGAGGACCGGTGACACCTCCTTGCCTTAGATCCTCCTAGATCTGACTATTTATGTTGGATTTAATATCCCCTTCCATATGAAAATAAAGAAATGTGGTGTGGGGTATATTTATTAATTTAATTTTGTTAAATTAATATTCCCTTTATAAATGTCTCGTCAATGGTCTCCTATTAACAGGTACCCAATACCAATAAATTATATGTTTCACCTGGGGTAAAACCCACATTCTGGACTCAAATGGTGTCTTAGAATTATGATTTTATACTCCTTTATGTATTTAAATAAGATATCATTAAAAAATGTATATGTCAAATAAAATATTTAATATTTTTAATATCACCACACTATGGAACTTTGGCCCATGAAATTAAAAAATGACTTAGTGCCTCACATCATAAATATTCCTAGAAAAAAATTAAAATTATTATTGGCGAAAAACAAAGATGATTCAATCTCCCCATATCTAGGAATTAAATCCTAAAAAATGATACCCTATGTCAATGGGGAAAAATTGAGATCAGAACATTGTCTCCCAAACTACTGAAATATCAAGATTGTTATTGTGATGTCTACAAAAGCACATTATTAGAAAACCTAAGGGTATAAAGATTCCACATTGGTGAGATATCGACATCAATGGGTGCATTAAATAGGTAAATCCACACCCTAAATTCAGATCATCTGGGTTGAAATCATACAATATGGTTTTTTCATATCACTACCGTTGTGATAAGTTAAAAACATAAATAAACTTCTCTAAATGTGGTCATAGGGTCTAGAGATACCCCCTCACTAAATGAAAATATATTCTAGCATTAATTGATATTCATAATATTCCCCTTAACTGTCTAAACCCTAAAAATCCATCACGAGAACAAAATATAGCCCAAAACAAAATCACCTACTAGCTCCAACTGGTTTTATAGTAACATTAACAGCCTCCCAAACATGGACTCAAATGGTTCTACACAAATAGTAGATTGACTAGTACACAACAAAAACATCAAAACCCAATGAATTATTTCCAAAATCCAAATTGTTTTCTCAAAATGCACAACCACCACTCTCATGTGTGTAATATTTTCAGAAATCACCCCATCGACACTGTATCGTATCATGGTTGTTTTTATCATCTATTATTATAATTTTGACATACTCTCAACCTATATAAACATGAGTAATAATTTTAGTGGATTTCCAATCTCGAGAGTACTCGAAACAAAAACATCTTGTTTACACCCCTTTCCTAGCTAAAATATAGGATGGGGTAAAAAAATAAAGATAGGATACAACAACTATAACCATAAAGGTCTAAAAAATATTTCAACTTATTCAATACCTCTCTCAAAATAGTGGACATAAAAATGTTCTATGATTATATTTTACCATGGACACAACCTTGTGTGGATTCCAATATTGAAAGGACCCAACCCGTACCAGATCCACTATCACTCACATGTATAAGCAGTCATATCATAAGATGTAGACCAACTGAATCCAGACATATCTTTATGAGAAAACATCGTGATTCTAGTACTCTTGGATAATTTCTATAACTCATCCTCTAGTTTATGTCATGCAACTTTTTCACCAAGTAGATGAGATTACCAATGAAAAATACTCTCAAGAACTAATCCATAAGGGTTATGGAAACCATCCATTAGTATCTCATCCATATCTCATGTGAACGTATTGATTCTGAAGTGTACACACTCGGTATTACCATGTAATTTATCTAAAAACCTCCAACTACACCATATCTCATTATGTTCCATGAGAGTCAACTGATATGTTGACAGAAATATTAGTGTATCCCCAAAGTGATAGTTTTTGCAGAAGTATAACTCTTGGTGGGGAAGTAATTGAAACACAACCTTAAAAAGACATCCACAACTTCACCTCTATTTCAGGTTATTAATATATCCTAACTATAGTACTCTAAGGTTCATACATGTGATCTTATAAATTTCAATATTATATTCCCACATATTATCTTGTTCTAATCATCCAATGATCACTCCTCTATAAATGATGAATACACTATCCTATATACAGGGGACACTACCACCTTTACTAGAAGAATCCATATGATTGGGTATTGTAATAAACCTTTCCATACTGAGGAAGATCATTATAGGACCTCTCTCAGCTTCTATGTAAAAGGATTTTCATGAGGCTATCTCCCTTAGAGGCAGGTCAAACATCCTATAAGAGTGCATTACCCTTAATCCTCCAGTTCAGATCCTCTAATATAATTGGATGAGTAAAAGGATCAAATACTATCACTAGGCCTTGATCATAGGCTATAATAAGTGAATAATGGATCATGACTCATTGTTAATGTATCTAGTCTTGTAAAGTAACATGTTGTATACATATCCAAAATCAATCCTCCATAACTTAACCCACCTCTAGATGAAACTTTTTCCGTCCCTTTCCTACCCTTATTCCACAAATAGAATCTATTATAAAACATACACACAGAATACCTTGACCAATCATGTTAATGGAACTCATCTACCAAACCAAAACACTATTCTCTTTGAGTAGAAATGACCTACCCATCGGGTTTTGTATCCCATAAAAATAGATCATCTTAGATGGTGAAGTGTAACTCTTTATGACAAATTTATGACACATAAAAAATCACTATCACATGGCTCAACCTAATCCCAGTGTCACCCAAGATATGCCTCAATAATTAAGATAAATGAAAATGGTTTTCGACACATATATCTAATAATACTACTCCAAAATAAGAAACCATATAGATCGTACCTGTAATAAAAATTAGAGGATCTTGATCCTAGGATTTTGGGCCAAACAAATATCTTCTCTCCCGTCATACAACTTCAGAATCCTAGAGTGCAACACTTGGGGATGATTATGGAAATAGATAGAATCATATTCCCTCTCTTAATGATCTCCTTCTCATCCTATATGTGTACTTTAATGTCAATCCCCATGATCTAGTCATTATATATATAAGAAAAGTCTATTGACCATATAAATTTCAACACCACATAAGGATAGATAATATCACTCAAGATGTCCCTATCCATTAAAATCCAAACACCACTTATTTCATGGCTAACTAGAATCCTATAGGGATCCTTGATCAAAAGACCCTCCATTCTATTATCATCTCATAAAACATCTCACATTCTGAGACCCATACACATTCCATCAGCAACTTGAAGCTATGATCTCAAATATTGGAGTCCCAAAACAATATATCGAAGTCTGATAAACTAGAAATATCATCTATATGAAACAACTCTCAAGCAATCCATCATAAGTGGGGATGAATATTGTTATCAATGAAGCTGGGATATAATATTGTACTCCCTACATGATTTTCCATTCTCATAAAAACACATCAATAAATATATATTTATATTATATCGAATGGTTTTTGAGCCTCGCAATATTATCTCAAATGGTGTTGTGACACAGATTAAGTCATAGATTTTCTTATATATACATTGATAGTAATGTGGTGGGATAAAAAAATTCTTTAAATAGCTTCTCAATTATTATACATGTTTGTGATTTATCATCATGGTTATTCATACCCAGAATCCAAAATTTCCATATTGAAACCAGATGAAGTCTCACGGATATGGCAACCATATGATCGAGAGGAATCCTCACATGGTGAATAAAAGGAATGACATCCCCAAGACAGTCATCAGCTTCATAGGGGTCTTTCTCATAACAATACCTTGGAGTTCACTACCTGTAAAACTCATATAGTGAACTCATTGTACATGAATTCATATATTGAACTTCTGGTCATAAATATTACTCAAAGAGATGTGCCACTAGGAATAACACCTATAGGTATAGCATCCTATAAAAACTACTACACCAAAGCCTCATAACAAGGTGTATCTTCATCTCAATATCACCATGGAATCCTGGATGAAAATCATGTTAGTGGAATCCTGAAAAAGAATCAAGATGTAACATGAGAAAAAAGAATATATGGGGAGCTGGCTGAAGATGTACAAGAATCGACAACCTAGTCCTATATGTTACATGTACCAATTTTTCCCTACAAATGAGTTCCTACATGTTCTAAGTCAGTGAGAAGGATATCATATTCTTAATGAATGGATATGTCAACCACTATAGTAAAATAATATTTCCTCAACATAATTAGAAACTCAATACACATAACAATATTTCAATAAATCCAAAACCAAGCTCACAGATAGACAATATCAATAATGTGGTCCAAAAGTGGAACCCTCTATTCGACCATAGTGTCACGACCTGATCTAATGGAGGCCTACCATGCTAGTAATGAAACGGCTCTTACTACACCTAGATCACATCCAATATTCTAGGGTTTATCGACCAGTACCAAGAAGTATTAATAAAAACATGGTAGGCCTTAGACTATGGTACATGTACACATGCAAAAACATACATCTCCTAGAAATAGCGTAGAGATAATTATATAACTATTACAAAAACTTATGCATAAATCTATCCCGGAATTATATTAATTTTTTTTATAAATCCATGGAATGTGAAAAATAAAATCCAACTATATAATGATAAAATTTTCTTACCTTCTCATAATGATGAGACTACTGCCATAGGTTACTACAAGTACACACCATAGTCAATCTAGATTTATAGGATCTGTATGCTCTAAGTCCTCATTGGAATTCATTGAAAATATAATAACCCCTAAAATATAGGCAATGTGTTATTATATCCCATGAAGGGGTGAGAATAAAAATATATTGTATGTAACCAATACCCCAAAAAGGGTGAAAATGAAAGGAAACAGTATACCTGATTTTATAGAAGAGGAAAAAACCAATAAAAAGATTATATGAAACTCCATGCCAATTATTCATCGGCTATACATGACTAGTATACTCTTTTACACCTAGTATTTCAATTATTGTATGTGTCATAATGAGAGGTGTTCTAAAATATAATAGAGATACTAATCTCATATTCCATGTCTCATTGTCTCAACCACATAGCCTCCCAATATATTCTATTCAGGGATCAAAGGAATATCTCTTTCATAAGAACTCACTCCAAAATCCCTACCATACCTGGAAGAACTCATCTAAAAGATGTAACTCATCATTTAAAGATCAAACATCTCTAATGTAACTTATCTATGAAATTTCACTCATTGGGTATCACTTAGAAGATGAAACATCTGCACTAATCACGATAGAGTACAATCAATAGAAAATTATTATTAGGGATCCCCATAAATAATGTCACATTGGAACCCATTAAATCACAATACTTAACTAGGGGATCTCACTGATGTCTCATGAGGGACTCTATGAACCCTGAAAAAACACATGATTTTAAAAAAGAGATATGTGATTGCACACAAGACTATTGGTGGACACTAAAAACTATAACTAGAACTCTTAATATCACATTTATTAGATAAGAGCTAACACCCATAACCACTTGGAGGCAAAAAAATATATAACGAGACTCAGTAACATTATACACAGATAATGGATCTTTTATAGGATTATTAATAGATATAATAAAACCAATACAGATCTACTAACCATTTTTGGGACCATGCAAACTATTACATTACAAACCCCACTGAATCAATCTTTTAATTAGGGTATCAATTCCCTTGAAATATGGTATTTATTATATAATAAGTCAAACTTAAGAATGAAAAAGCGGTATATGACCCTGCATAAAATTTTAATGGTATACATGAACTTAGTCGTTCTTTATCATTTGAATGGGATCACAATCCTATGAATAAGTCGTATTACAAAAATTTACCCTCAAAGGGATGGATCAATGGAGAAAACCCTTGATACTCATCTTTACATCACTAGCACATGTCCTATAAGAATCACCTCATGTCACATCCCTCATGAAAAAACCATTACCACCATATCTTTTCATACAAAAACTACTATGTATAGGCTATGGATGGGAATCCATTAATATCATGGAGGAAGATATCTGGATGGAAGAAGACTCTCGGAGGATTATATTTCATGTCTCTCTAAACTGGACATCCTAGAAATGTACCTCTAGGATATCAATGTGATTAAGTAGAATGCCCAATTTTTACTAAAATAAATATTACATGTGAACTAATCTAAACCACTTCTATTTTTATTACAAACACCTATAGTAAATGGTCTTGTCTCCATAAATTGTGTGTACGCTTGTTAAATAGTATTTTCTTCTTATCCTGGCCCAATAAAATATCTTTTTTTCATTCTCATATAAACTTGGGTCCTAGAAATGTACTTCCACAAGATAGTGTGCCATTACACGGTGTTTCATACCAAGTATTTAGTCAAATAACAAATTGCACACCACATGTTTTTATGAATTATTGTTTTAGAATAAATTAAATTTATTTCATATCTTTATTTAAATGTTACACCATTTTATTCTTTCACCTTACATAACACTGGGAAAGCATATGTTAACAAGACATTAAACTTTATCAAAACCATGAAATAATTTTATTATAATAATTTAAAAGAGTCCAATATAACCAAGACATTAATCATAGTAGTATTATTATTTAAAAATAATTTTAATATAATATTTATAGTATTGTAAAATAAATTATACGTATTGAAAATAAAATGAATTGTTTTTTTGTAAATTTCTAAATGATTCAAAATTATAACTTTATAAGAATGTTTCTGATGACTTGTTGAGAAATATTATAATTTTTTTCTTCAATTGTAAATATAAATTTCAAAAAATAAATATTATTTTTTAAATTATAATTTCTAAATTATCGTAGGTTGAATTTTTTGTTTTTTTCCAAAAAAGATTCAATTTTATTGTATATTGAAAAATACTAAATTTTAATTGAGAATATCATTTTCATTTAATTTTTTTATAAAACAAAATTTAATTTTAATGAATTTTTGATGTAAATTAAATTCAAATATGCAACCATTAATCATTTTGAGGTCATTGGGATAATTTTCAAATTTACTTTTTATAAAAGGCATTTTAATATTTTGAATATTTTCTCTTTAAAAACATACTTGCTTTTCAAAATTTCATGATTATTGTTTAATGAAACAATTTCACATATTTTAATTTAATTTGGAAATACAGATTCCATATATTAAATCATAATAATTTATAATATTTAGTTTTTTAAGCTTACGTTTCTTCAAAAAAAAAATAGTTATATTAGTAAAAATTATATAATGTGGTGAAGGTGAAAATCATTTTACAAGGGTGTTTAACTAAATAAATGGTTAAAAATAACTCAAAAGTATTTTAAAACTCTTTAATAGACCTATTTATACATTTTACTCTCTATTATTTAAAATAATCAATTTTGGTTAATGTTATAATTAATAAAACGTGGGTGAAATTCTTTCATTCCAAAAAATACAAGTGTACCACTCACCTCACTATTAAAAGGACAACCGTTCTACTTTTTTATTTACATATTACAATTAATTTGGAACAAAATATAACAACAAAAATAGTTTTCAAGCTTCCCACAACTCAATATATGAGCCTAATTTTTTTTATAAACCTAGCCTATGTAGGGTTTTGTTGCAAACCCAATGAGGATACCCGAAGAAGATGAAGTATTCTACAGTTAGAAAATTTGTGTTATTTTTTCTAAAAAAATCCTTAAATTATCATAATACTATTAGGATATAGTTACATATTTATGTTCATCGTTATATGATGTTCTTATGTTATGGATATTACCAACAACCATCTCCACTTCTATCAAATGTGTTATGAAATCATCATTCGTGTGTACGAAAAACTAATACCTCGAAAACCAAGGCCATTCATTTTCACATTACCACCTCTAACAGTTAGAAATAATGTTAAATTTATTTTTTATAAAATATATTAATGATATTATAATTATTCAATTATTATTATGTTACATGAAACATCACCCTTTCTGTTATTAGGGAATATGATAAAGTCACTCGTTTGTACAAGAGACTACCATCTTGCGAAGCGATGTGAATCATTAATGATTTATCTGGAAATTAAAATGGATGGGTTTAATTAAAATATGTGATAAATATTAAATAAAAATTATTCTTTAATGATAGTATATCATTTACCATTTTTTATTTTAATCTAACAAGAAAATGGAAATAACATTTGTGGATACGTACAACCTACCGTCTATATGAATGGTGTATCTCACTTATTATCACTAAATGTTATGGATTTGTATAAATAAATATATAATTAATATATATGGTGTTTTAATCATGGTTAAAATTGTTGATATTATTATAATATGATAAAATTATGATGACCAAAAAAAATTAGAAACATATATTTAATGAAAAGTGATTATTACATGAAATATAACTTTACATTTGAAGTATTAATATACAAGTAATAAATGGTCATAATAAGATCATATATGGTATGATATAAATACTTATTTTCAATTAATAAATCTATAATAAAATTAAATTTATTATACATGATGTTATAATGTGTACGATGAATGACAAGATATAAGGTAAGTGGTTTTTGACTATTTTATTATTTGGAAAGTATGTTATATTAGGAACCTATATTGATTCAGATGTTGTATATACAACTGAATTGACATATAAAATCATTAATTAATTTACCATAATTATATTTTATGTTAAATTTTATGTTATTTCTTTATAAGGATTGTGTTTAAAAGTTATCAAATTGGTAATGATTTTATGCTATAATCTAATCAGTTATTTGAGTAGTTTATATTTATGATTCAAAAAATAAAATATTATTATTCATATATCAATAATATCAATAATATTCTTGACTAACGGTTATTGATGATATTTTCATGTAATGATACAATTTCCACAAATTCTATGTTAAGATAATTTATAAAAAAAATTAATAAATTTCAAATTTAGTTTTCTCTTTAGTCAGAATTCTGTTTTCTTAGAAAAATTTGTTTCTTAAAAATGTTTTAAAAACTTATTAATTCATATCCTATAATTTTTAAAATAAATTTTTACCCATTTTTATCTTTTTACAAAAAGAATGTTTGAATGAAATATTCATGTCCCTTTCCAAACATTTCTGATTTGCCTTCAACTGAAAATGTGAAAGGAATATTAATTTTAACAAGAAAAACATGATTAAAACATCCTATTATCATGATAATTATTTTATTTTAAGATACCATTATACTTTTTATGTTTTTATCGGAATTTATTTTTAAATAATAATACTTTTGGAAAATATTTTTTGAAATAATACAGGATATTTTCATCAAGAAATGATTTAAATGGTAGATCAATTCCATTTTCTATCTATGATGGAATCCATTAATGTTAATTATTCCTTAATATGGACATTATCCAAAGAATTCATGTTATTTTTATTAATGGTTCATTCTTATGATGAATTTATTTTTATGAAACCCATTTCCAACCATGCGTTATACCGGGATATAGTTCTTATTAAACCAATATCATTTTTCCATGGGTTATAACGTGATAAAATTCTAATGAAACTCAATTTTCATTCCATGGGTTATACAATGATATAATTATTATTAAACCTAATTAATTTTATATGAATAATTCAATGATTAAATAATGAATTGACTATGAATCATGTCTATATTCAAGAGATTGTGATATTTTTGAATGTTACGAAACCCATTTCATTTCATGGGTTATGATAAAATGATTTCATTTATGTTTTTGAAAAAATATGTATGATTTTCATAATGTGAATTATGGGGCCTATATATTACTCTAATAAATTGGGTAATGTTAAATGTTATAGGTTTTCATAGGTAACACGAGTGGTTATTCCATACCTGGATAAGCAGGGTACATAGGTGGTAAGACCTAGCCCGAAATAGGTACATGAGTGGTTTTCCCAAGCCTAATATGTTATGAATTTCTTGGTGGTTATTCAAGAGATATTATTTTATATAATTATGTGTTTGATAAATAACTATGTCTTATACAAATATTATGTTTTCATAGTTCAAGTTCTCTTATTCTCTTATGATTCACATACTTTGAAGAGAAAATATATATATAATTACTCAAGATTATGATATTTTATATGAAAGGTAAGGTTATGAATATTTAATATTTTATTACCATAGCCTTATGTTCTGGTTATCCTTTTGTATCTCCCTTTTCTACTCTTACTAAGAATCTGATGTCAATCATTCTTATACACCCCTGACATATGTTGTGATGATATTTGTTATGAATGATTCTTACAATAATGTTGATAGATATAATGATTTTAGTGGGAGATGATGTGACTCACCCATAAAATATTTGTTTATATTTAAAATTATTCAAAGGAACTAAACAATTACATTCATTGATAATGTTTTTGTGTAAAGTAGTGAATATTCATAAATAATGATGAAATATCTATGTATGATAAGAATGACTCACTATGTTTAGTTTATAGGATATGTTTAGTTATCCTTTGGGAAATAATATGAGAAAAACAAAGTGACATCCCTAAATACCTGTCTATGGATAAGTATAAGGAGTAGTCAATGTATAGGAAAATGTAATGGAATTTTGGTAAAGGATAGAGTGAGTGGTTTTTAGGAAATTACATCATTATCATATTAATACAAGTGGATGTGGCTTTGACATAGAGGTACTTATTGGTAATAAATATACAATTAGATTATTGGTATAGACATTATTGACTCCTTCACATGGTAATGATCATTCCATTACACATGGTTTAACTCTCCCGGTGATATGCTTTTAAAATTTATAAACTTTTTACAAACCAGAATAACATATTTTAATAGATGGTGATTATGAATGACCTAGTATATAATTAATTTATTATAGTTTATGGAAGATATGATGATTAATACATCCTATAAGTTTTATTTTAGGATTATTTGATTCGACATCATGATTATATTTTATTACACTATAATATTTGGGTTTAGTCAATTTCTAGAACCTATAATTTTTTTTGTTAATATTGAGTGCGATGGAAAATGAAATTATTTTCCTACATTGAATCTAAAAATTATAGGACCTATAATGAAAATTTTCAAATATTTGTTCATACAAAATTATCTATCTTTGAATAATACAAAACTTCTAATTGAGAAAATAATGCGACAATGTTCTGTTGAGTCTTTAATGAGGAAACATAAACCATATTTTAGTTGGTCTTCAAATCTAGCTATATTTAATCAATGGGTCATCACTATAGATCATATTTTTGCCATTATCCAGTTTTTAGAACATGAATTTTTTTAGACATATCACATTTAAAAGTTGAAGTGAATCAATTATGGAATCTTATCAAGAATATGAGTTAAGCTGATAAAATTGACATCATGGACTAGGTTGTGTTCAGGAAATTATATTTCAACAAGTATATTCATCATATCATTTTTAGGAATATAAATAATGAATACCTCAATCTAAAAAATAAATATGATGAATTTGTTGGTACCTATAAGTAATATTTTTCATGACTTGTGAGGTATGATTAGGGTAATTGTAACAGCCCGAGATTTTATGAAAAATATTCTTTTTAATTTTATTAATGTCTTGTGTTATACGCTACACCAAAAGGAGCTTTCACAATACACATCTCTGACCTGGCTTGAATTATACGCAATCGCGACCTTCCACGATAGTGTGTGTTGTACGCAACACCGAGTTTCGCTAAACAACGATATGCAATTAAAATATTATTAAAACTAGCCATTATGAATAGTAATAACCTCTTTTTGAAATTTTGTAAATTTTATTTTTCAAAATGGAATTCATTTTTGGACTCGTAATATCGAAATTAGCTTAGGGTGAAATTTTGGTACTTTTCGGATAACTTTCATATTTTGATGAATAGTGAAAATTACTAAATTATAATTAAAAAACAAATTTTTTAATCGAAATAATTAATAGTGATAAATTATTAATTTGAGTGGTTTTAAAGTATATTTAGAATATATTTTTACAATTTAATACAATGTTGGTCATTGGATTTAATTTCACATTTAAACCAGACATAATCAAGTGTCAATCTTTTGATAGATATTGTTTCTTAAAAAAAACACGCTATTTGTTTTAATAGCGGGATTTAATTATAAAATTAATTAATGCAACTTATATGTTATGAATTTGGTAAAATAGACTTCATTTTTGAATTTGGAATATGAAATATAGCTTAGGATGAAATTTTGGCATTGTTCTGAAAAACATCAATTTTTTATGAATAATGAAACTACTAAGTGGTAGTTAAAAAAAACTGAATTTTTCATAAAACATAATTTTACCGCTTCTGTGAATGGAATTTCAAAAATCCGAGAGACACGGTTGATGTCAGTAAGTAAAATGTGGTTCAATGAGATGAAAATAATTTTTGGTGAATAATATCTTTTTACTTTTATTTACGACGGTTAAAAGTAAATTGGGTAATTAAGGGTAAAAATGATATTATTATTACCCTAACACATGTCCTAATTCTATTGGATAAGTGTAATTCGACCACAAACAACCTTATGAATATAATATGACCATTTAGGTCCACTTGTATTAGATTATGACATTTAATATTATTTTATTTAATGAATAGTTAAAATAGTTAAAATCAAAGTTTAATAACTAAAACATTTTTAATATGGGGTTATACATAAGATAAATTCGACTATAAATATTCATTATAAATCTAAAACTATTTCCCACATAATGATATTTTATTTATAATTTTTAGACTTTAAATAATGTAATTTATTTATGACACAACGATGATGCAGTAATTACCCTTTTAAGAAAATATTAACATAATTGATGTTATAAATTCTCAAATGAATGTAATTTGAGACTTTTTATGAATTACACTAATTTTCTAGGTTATTATGATATATTACTGTTGATGTAATCAACTTTGTTCGAACATATAATTCTGTTATGACTTTCACAAAAATCATATATCAAATAGTGTCAAAATTGACACAAAATAGTTTTTAGATCAAATATTATATTATTAATTGTTATTTTATTCCTAAAAATCTAAGGTTCGGCCAAATGACTTAGATAAGGATATATATATTAATAATAAACAATTTGGGGTTCTTTTGGCATGTTATAGTAAGTGTATTAACCATATAGTGAAAGAAAACAAAAAGACACGGTAAAAGTTAAATTATTTAACTTAGAGTTAAATCTAATTGATAAGGTTAAAATAATACCCTAAACTTGTCTAAATCCTATTGGATGATATTATTTCGACCCATACCTACTTTAGCTTCGAAATAAGACCCTTTGGAACCATTATAAACCGATTTTGACTTTAATATAAAATAATATTTTGAGATATTCCTAAGGTGCCCCTCTCCTCCCTTATAAAAGGACACCTCCTCCCCCTCCTCCTCACACCAATTTGAGCACTCAAGCTCGGCCAAAACCTGCCAAAATCTCTTCTCCACTTCCCTAGAAACATCCTAGAGGTTCGGGTCTTCCTCAAAGACCAATTTTAGTGCCCTAAGAGGAGGTGTCAAAGAGGCGCTTCAAAGAAGAGGTAATTACCGTTACCAATTCTTTCATCTTTATTTCTTCTTCCACTTCTTCTTCTTAGGTTGTTTCATTATGAAGTAACAACATCAGTATCACTAATATACTGATATGTTATTATAAATATGAAACAACCCTAATTCACCTTCTATCCATCCTACGGAAAAATGAAATCACCGCGCGTGCGTACGTACGGAATACCGTCTTCATGCCGTGGTGTACTCTATTTTCCACCATAACCTTACAAGGATGGGTATAATGGTGTAATGAGTAACTATATATGATTATTATAAAGTGATATTGTTACTGAAATAGTATACATACACTTCAACACAATTCCACGACCATGGGAACGATGTCATCGCTCGTGCGTACGTACGGACTACCGTCTCCACGACGCGATGAGATTCATTCTCAATGATTAACCATTCATGAATGATTATAAAGTATATATAATAAGTACTAATTAAATATATTACCTAATAATGATACTGTAATTATTTATATTTATATGTATGTCATCTACTTAATTCCATTCAATTCAATAAGGAAACGAAAACATCGTTCATGCGTACGCACGGACTACCATCTCCATGAACGGTGTATTTCTTTCCATTTACTGATTTATTATATATGTATATTCTGAATATATATATATATATAAATCATGTTTTATATTCTGGAATTAAGTAATCATGATCTAAGTAATCATATGAATAATTACAAGTTAAAAACACGAACGACAAACGAGACGATTCTACCCAAAACGCTACTTTAACATGAATTTACGAAAGAACGGGTAATATAAAGTCATAAGTGGACCATATATGATATAATAACAATGTATATGATTCTGGAATAAGTCAATAACATGATTTAAATCATTATACAGGAGGTTTGGACACTTACAAAGCAAGTCGGACCTAAGGTAAGGGAAATATCACAATCTCATTTTTATCCGAGATTGTTTATTCGTAAGTATTTACTGGGGTGTATTTTATTATCTACATCCATGTTTCATCAATATTTAATATTATTTACATCCACCTACAATTGTTTAAATCCATTTTTACCCTTCGGTGAGTTTTTAGTAATATGTATGAAAGGAATCTTTTGTCGTTTTTTCGTACGAGGTACTTTTTGACTTTTCCGACAAAAGAACGAAGAATGTTTTTTTAACTTATA
This sequence comes from Viscum album, assembly GCA_963277665.1. NCBI lineage: Eukaryota > Viridiplantae > Streptophyta > Magnoliopsida > Santalales > Viscaceae > Viscum > Viscum album. Next base: position 1,345,197,316 of record OY728155.1, on the reverse strand, counting down.
CGGCATGAATGGATTTTTAAAACATTATTTCCAAGAAACTTCCTTTACAAGTTTTCAAGTTTATTTTTAATTAACTTCTTTTATTTTAAATTCATATGACATGTTATGAAAGGAAAAATGTTTTTGAAGTAGAAAGGATATTTTCTTCAAGAATGGAGTTCAAATGTTTTATCAAACTTATTTTCCATATAAGATAATATAGGGTTCTGTTTTTATCCCTATTATTACATTGATTTGATTATGTTTTGAGGAAATTATTTTTATGAAGTCATTTACCTTATATGATTTGTTTTATGATGTCATGATGTTTGAAGAATCCCATTTTTGTTAGATGTGTTATGCGATGATGTACGATTTATGATTATGTGGCACACATAAGAAAGGATTCATTATAAGATGGGTGGGACCTATATCTCCCTCCAATTCATTGGATAAAGATTTTATATCTCATGAGATAGACATGGCTGGAACGGTAGGTTATACCGGTTCAGTGAAACAGGACTGGAACGAGGGTGACTCGGTTCAGAAAGGGACTTTGTCCACTAAGATAGTCTTGGCAATGAGTCTTGACTAACAAGAAATGATTCTCTATGATTATGTGTGTATGCCAAAAAGTTTCATGTTTTAAGTTATGATTATTGGGATTTCATTTCACTACTATGATTTATCCCATGTTATGAAATTATGCTCCCTTTTGCAGGTTAAGATTTCCAAAAGTTATGTTCTTATGAATATGATGTGATTGATTTTTCTTTTTTTTACCCTTACTGAGCATTTGAGCTCACACTTTTATTTTTTCTATTCCCCAGGATATAAAGAAAGGTTTTAGGTAAAAAAAAGGAAGATCTTTATGGGATATGTTGAAGATCTTTCACCACGATTAGAAGATTTTATTCCGAGTTTCAAAAGACACTAAACTATTACGATCCTTGTGTGTGTGTTTTTGTTATGTACTAAGTATTCCGCAAAAGTAATGTAATGTCCATGTACGTCAAGCTTCGGGTCTCTACAGTTGGTATCAGAGGAAAGGTTTAGTCAACCTTTGGAAACTAGGATGCCAGAACTTTAGTGAGATCCCTAGAGATATTTATAAGGTATGTCTAGGATAAGTATACGTATAGGATACAGTCCTCGAACTACGGTAACGATCATAGAATTTAACCTAAGATGTTAGATATTGAGGATACTCCACCTTTATTATGTTGTTTTTCCTAGCATGATTTTTGCCTCTTACACTATTCTTTTTGGGTTTTAGAAGATGGCTGGAACCCGAAGGAACCGTGTTGATCAATGCAATGGACAATGCAATGATTTTCCTCCTGAACAAACAAATGTTATGGGAGATAGAGTGAAAAATCTTATTGCTATTCTTACACAAGCTATGAATCATTCTGGACTTCCAAATGAGCAGAGAAGGGAACAATATTCTATTGAGTCCTTCACGAGGCAATGTCCACCTTCTTTTAGTGGGTCTTCTGATCCAATTGTTGCTGAACAATGGATCAGTACCACTGAAAATATATTTTCAGTTCTTCAATGTTCTGAACATGATAAATTCATCTTAGCAGTATATCGTTTGGAAGGTGAAGCAGATCAATGGTGGAATCTTATCAAGAATACAAGGCAAAGAGATGAAATTGAGTCCATGGAATGGGACGAGTTCAAGAACTTATTTTTCAATAAGTACTTCCCTCGTATTCTTCGAACAAAGATGGAGAAGGAGTTTCTTGAACTAAAGCAAAAGGATGATGAATCTGTTGGTATATACGAAGCGAATTTTACAAGACTTGCAAGGTATGCATCTGGCATTATCATCCAACCTGAAAGTAAAGTTGATCGATTTTTCGGTGGCTTAAAACCAAGTCTTCGAAGGGAATTAGCTATAAGAGACTTCAGTAGCTATGAAGAAATTGTGTGTTGTGCTATCAAGGTAGAAATGGAAGTTGGTGTTACATATCCATCTCATGGTTTTGACAAGAAACGAAAGATGGAGTTCAAGGAGAAATCTCAGAATAATGGTGAAAAGAAGATGAATGTTTCCTTATTCACAAAGTGTGGAAAGAAGCATGGTGGAGATTGTCTTAAAGGGACTATAAAATGTTTTAAGTGTGGAAAAGAAGGTCATCGAGCAGCTGAGTGTCTAAGTAATGGAAAAAGGGTTTCTGATGATGTGAATAAAGAAAACACTGCAAAGAATGCACCACCAACACTTCAATGCTTCAAGTGAAAGGAAATGGGGCATTATGCTAATAAATGCCCTAATCCAAGGGTTAGTGATGATCGACATGAGCAACCGCTTAAGGCAAAGGACAAAGGGAAGTCACATGCGATCACTATTGGCGATGTTGAATATGACAATGATGTGGTGGAATGATTAAGTGTTTATGTAATGGGATTCCAAAATAATGTTGTATCATGGAGTATTGGAATATTTATGCATTGGTCTATTGTGGTTTTCAATAATTTTATGGTACCAATAACCATGGAAAGTGATTGAGATATTTTTTGGAAAAAGAATGATATGCGCATAATGAAGGGAAAACGAGAAAATAAAATGTTTAACAGTATTCATGAGCTCATGATTGATATAAGGACTAAGTGATATCATGGTTTGAGTATATAGAATTTTGAGGATTTTGGTATGTGAAAAGTGTTAACTTTTAACTGCATTCAAGTTTTCACTATGGTTCAACGGGTATTCAAGAGAATACATGATTAAGGACTTTGAATGTTTAGAATGTGACCAACAAGACATATCTTATGATATATGGGGATCAACGATGGTATTAAATCTCTGGTAATTGTTTTCACTATATTATGAGAGTGGACTGCAGTATTATGGGTAAGCCTAAAGATTGGAATGGATTATGTTGGACATAAGTTAGTATTGTTTAAGGATAGAAGTTTTTTTTAGAAAAAGGACAACCTTCAGGACGGGCGACAGCCCATCGCGTCAGACAAGGCTGTGGGAATCAAACCCACAACCGAAATGCGACTGGCCTTTATCGCCTACCAATGGCCTATAGGAAGTCCCTGTTTAGTAGAAACTAGTTTTATTTTATTAAGCAGTACGATATATGAAGTATAAGTCCATTTTAGGAACCATATATGATTAATCTCACTATAGAATGACTTATGTATATTTAATAACTTTTTCTAACCTTTTTGTTTGAGACAGATGGAATGACCCATCATTCTATCACATGATATGCTAACACTTCACGAATAACAAATTCAACCTCATTTATTTAAGAGATGATGTGAAAATTGTTAAAGGCACGAAAAACAGTGAGATTGTACCAAAATAAAGTAAGTATTTTTTCTAATTCAAATTCTTTAACTTTAGGGAAACGATCTTGAAAACCAAAAATGTTGTCCTAGTGATCTTATATCTGATAAATCAGATGGTACCTTAGATCGTCACAAATTTATGGCTTTGTGATTGCTGGCTTTTCCATAGCCATGTTCTCTACCACTCTCCATCAGAACATGATGGTTAGATTTCTCTTCCATATCCATATTTTCACCTATGTGGAAAACCAGTGACTAGTTTATTTGGGTAATCGTTACATTTCATACTTTAGTTTTTAAAGCCAAGTTTTGGTATTCCTTTTTACGATGTGGGTTTCTATTAAAGAAACTTTTGAATAGTAAACCATTTATAACCCCGACGAATTTCTAGGGCGAAATTCATTTTAAGGGGGGTAGAATGTAACAGCCCGAGATTTTATGAAAAATATTCTTTTTAATTTTATTAATGTCTTGTGTTATACGCTACACCAAAAAGAGATTTCACAATACACATCTCTGACCTGGCTTGAATTATACGCAATCGCGACCTTCCACGATAGTGTGTGTTGTACGCAACACCGAGTTTCGCTAAACAACGATATTCTATTAAGATATTATTAAAACTAGCCATTATGAATAGTAATAACCACTTTTTGAAATTTTGTAAATTTTATTTTTCAAAATGGAATTCATTTTTGGACTTGTAATATCGAAATTAGCTTAGGGTGAAATTTTGGTACTTTTCGGATAACTTTCATATTTTGATGAATAATGAAAATTACTAAATTATAATTAAAAAACAACTTTTTTAATCGAAATAATTAATAGTGATAAATTATTAATTTGAGTGGTTTTAAATTATATTTAGAATATATTTTTACAATTTAACACAATGTTGGTCATTGGATGTAATTTCACATTTAAACCAGACATAATCAAGTGTCAATCTTTTGATAGATATTGTTTCTTAAAAAAAACACGCTATTTGTTTTAACAACGGGATTTAATTATAAAATTAATTAATTAAACTTCTATGTTATGAATTTGGTAAAATAGACTTCATTTTTGAATTCAGAATATGAAATATAGCTTAGGATGAAATTTTGGCATTGTTCTGAAAAACATCAATTTTTGATGAATAGTGAAACTACTAAGTGGTAGTTAAAAAAAACTGAATTTTTCATAAAACATAATTTTACCGCTTCTGTGAATGGAATTTCAAAAATCCGAGAGACACGGTTGATGTCAGTAAGTAAAATGTGGTTCAATGAGATGAAAATAATTTTTGGTGAATAGTAACTTTTTACTTTTATTTACCACGGTTAAAAGTAAATAGGGTAATTAAGGGTAAAAATGATATTATTATTACCCGAACACATGTCCTAATTCTATTGGATAAGTGTAATTCGACCAAAAACAACTTTATGAATATAATATGACCATTTAGGTACACTTGGATTAGATTATGACATTTAATATTATTTTATTTAATGAATAGTTAAAATAGTTAAAATCAAAGTTTAATAACTAAAACATTTTTAATATGGGGTTATACATAAGATAAATTCGACTATAAATATTAATTAGAAAGCTAAAAATATTTCCCACATAATGATATTTTATTTATAATTTTTAGACTTTAAATAAAGTAATTTATTTATGACACAACGATGATGCAGTAATTACCCTTTTAAGGAAATATTAACATAATTGATGTTATAAATGCTCAAATGAATGTAATTTGAGACTTTTTATGAATTCCACTAATTTTCTAGGTTACTATGATATATTATTGTTGATTTAATCAACTTGGTTCGAACATATAATTCTGTTATGACTTTCAAAAAAATCATATATAAAATAGTGTCAAAATTGACACAAAATAGTTTTTAGATCAAATATTATATTATTAATTGTTATTTTATTCCTAAAAATCTAGGGTTCGGCCAAATGACTTAGATAAGGATATATATATTAATAATAAACAATTTGGGGTTCGTTTGGCATGTTATAGTGAGTGTATTAACCATATAGTGAAAGAAAACAAAAAGACACGGTAAAAGTTAAATTATTTAACTTAGAGTTAAATCTAATTGATAAGGTTAAAATAATACCCTAAACTTGTCTAAATCCTATTGGATGATAGTATTTCTACACATCCCCACTTTATCTTCTAAATAAGACCCTTTGGAACCATTATAAACCGATTTTGACTTTAATATAAAATAATATTTTGAGATATTCCTAAGGTGCCCCTCTCCTCCCTTATAAAAGGACACCTCCTCCCCCTCCTCCTCACACCAATTTGAGCACTCAAGCTCGGAAAAACCCTGCAAAAATCTCTTCTCCACTTCCCTAGCAACATCCTAGATGTTCTGTTCTTCCTCAAAGACCAATTTTAGTGCCCTAAGAGGAGGTTTCAAAGAGGCGCTTCAAAGAAGAGGTAATTACCGTTACCAATTCTTTCATCTTTATTTCTTCTTCAACTTATTATTCTTAGGTTGTTTAATTATGAAGTAATAACATAAGTATCACTCATATAATGATATGTTATTATAAATATGAAACAACCCTAATTCACCTTCTATCCATCCTACGGAAAAACGAAATCACCGCGCGTGCGTACGTACAGAATACCGTCTCCACGCCGTGGTGTACTCTATTTTCCACCATAACCTTACAAGGATGGGTATAATGGTTTAATGAGTAACTATATATGATTATTATAAAGTGATATTGTTACTGAAATAGTATACATACACTTCAACACAATTCCACGACCATGGGAACGATATCATCGCTCGTGCGTACGTACGGACTACAGTCTCCACGACGCGATGAGATTCATTCTCAATGATTAACCATTCATGAATGATTATAAAGTATATATAATAAGTAATAATGAAATATATGACCTAATAATGATACTGGAATTTTTTATATTTATATGTATGTCATCTACTTAATTCCATTCAATTCAATAAGGAAACGAAAACATCGTTCATGCGTACGTACGGACTACCGTCTCCATGAACGGTGTATTTCTTTCCATTTACTAATTTATTATATATGTATATTCTGAATATATATATATAAATCATGTTTTATATTCTGGAATTAAGTAATCATGATCTAAGTAATCATATGAATAATTACAAGTTAAAAACACGAACGAAAAACGAGACGATTCTACCCAAAACGCTACTTTAACATGAATTTACGAAAGAACGGGTAATATAAAGTCATAAGTGGACCATATATGATATAATAACAATGTATATGATTCAGGAATAAGTCAATAACATGATTTAAATCATTATACAGTAGGTTCGGACACTTACAAAGCAAGTCAGACCTAAGGTAAGGGAAATATCACAATCTCATTTTTATCCGAGATTGTTTATTCGTAAGTATTTACTGGGGTGTATTTAATTATCCACATCCATGTTTCATCAATATTTAATATTATTTACATCCACCTACAATTGTTTAAATCCATTTTTACCCTTCGGTGAGTTTTTAGTAATATGTATGAAAGGAATCTTTTGTCGTTTTTTCGTACGAGGTACTTTTTGACTTTTCCGACAAAAGAACGAAGAATGTTTTTTTAACTTATACGGCATGAATTGATTTTTAAAACATTATTTCCAAGAAACATCCTTTAAAAGTTTTCAAGTTTATTTTTAATCAAATTCTTTTATTTTAAAGTCATATGACATGTTATGAAAGGAAAAATGTTTTTGAAGTAGAAAGGATATTTTCCTCAAGAATGGAGTTCAAATGTTTTATCAAACTTATTTTCCATCTAAGATAATATAGGGTTCTCTTTTTTATCCCTATTATTACATTGATTTGATTATGTTTTGAGGAAATTATTTTTATGAAGTCATTTACCTTATATGATTTGTTTTATGATGTCATGATGTTTCAAGAATCCCATTTTTGTTACATGTGTTATGCGATGATGTAAGATTTATGATTATGTGGCACACATAAGAAAGGATTCATTATAAGATGGGTGGGACCTATATCTCCCTCCAATGCATTGGGTAAAGATTTTATATCTCATGAGATAGACATGGCTGGAATGGTAGGTTATACCAGTTCAGTGAAACAGGACTGAAACGAGGGTTACTCGATTCAGAAAGGGACATTGTCCACTAAGATAGTCTTGGAAATGAGTCTTGACTAACAAGAAATGATTCTATATGATTATGTGTGTATGACACAAAGTTTCATGTTTTAAGTTATGATTATTGGGATTTCATTTCACTACTATGATTTATCCCATGTTATGAAATTATGCTCCCTTTTGCAGGTTAAAATTTCCAAAAGTTATGTTCTTATGAATATGATGTGATTGATTTTTCTTTTTTTTACCCTTACTGAGCATTTGAGCTCACCGTTTTATGTTTTCTATTCCCCAGGATATAAAGAAAGGTTTTAGGTAAAAAAAAAATGAAGATCTTTATGGGATAGGTTGATGATCTTTCACCACGATTAGAAGATTTTTTCCGAGTTTCCAAAGACACTAAACTATTACGATCCTTGTGTCTGTGTTTTTGTTATGTACTAAGTATTCCGCAAAAGTAATGTAATGTCCATGTACGTCAAGCTTCGGGTCTCTACAGTAATATCATCCAACATGAATTTATGTTTGATAAATTTTGTAATGGCATAAAAAATGTCTCTTAATACAAATAGAAACATGAGACTTCAGTAACCATGATGATATTTATTTATGTGTGATCAATGGTTGAAATGGAGGTCAAAAATATGTATCAATATCAGGATTTTTACAATAATAGAAATATTGAATTAAAATAAAAAACAAGGAACCAAATAGATAGTAAAGGGTTCTTTTTTGTTAGGACTCATCTCCCATGGATCGGGTCGTGACTACCCCAAGCCCACCTTCTATAGGCCAGGGGATAGAAACTAGCACCGAAAGGCATATTCCCAAAATCTAGGAAGACATTGCCTTTATAACCAATTAATCACACCACTAAGCACAAATCAGGACACAATCACAAATGAAAACATTATATTAAATAGGAGGTTTACCAAAAGAAAATGGGGCTAGAATAAAATCCCAATTGAAAAGAACAAGTGAACTGAAAAGTACACGTAAAACTGAAAACAACTCCTATGAGCACCCGCCAAGGTTCCTACCTAAAGGGTAGGTACAACTCTCGAACCATCATCTCTACAGTATACCTTGTCTATGTCCTCCTTCGTGCTACCTCCTGTCCTATTACCCTCACCCTCAGTTAGTGATGTTTGTCATCCACACCAAACACAAAAAGGTGTGGGCAAAGCCCATGCATGGGTGAGTATAACGATACTCAGTAGAGACCCCGAGACCCTCAATGGACTCAAAAAATCCACAAAGGTAAACCAAAAATCATGTAAAAAATATTCAACCCTACTTAGGTATATTACCACACATATAACAAATTTAGAAAGTACATACATATCATTCATGAGAAAACAGAAGGGCCAACTCAAAATCCCAAAGCTCAACTGTTCGACGGAGGAAATATTACCATGAAGATAACACCACAAAGATAAGTACCACAAAGGTAAATCCACATAGATGTATACCACAATGGTATCACCATGAATGTATGTACCACAAAGGTGTTTCCACACAGAATAATACCAAAAAGGTATCACCACAAAGGTATGTACCACAAATATATTACCACAGAGAAGAATACCACAATAGTATCCCCACAAAGATAAGTACGACAATGGTAATTTCACATAGAATAATACCATAATGATAAGGACTTAGCTCACACTAGGTATAACATAGGTATGGTAGTAAAGATGATTAGATGTAACTACTGAATCATCTTACTCTGTTAAGAAGCAGAACCACGTGGGATCCAAAATCATCATACCCATGTAGGATCCTAGTAAAAAATACCCATGTAGGATCCTAGGGTTGTCCCATGTGGATTTCCTAGAGTGTAACCATGTGGGAATCTCAGAAATAGACCCACATAGTATCCCAAAGAACAAAAACACATAGGATCCATTTCTCATGTTATTGCAAGCCACAGAGTTCCAGCAGTATGTTCGCTTGATTTTGGGAGGGTCTTCTCCTCAAGACATAGTTAGATCCTCCAACTGCCACAAATTCTCAAAAATATGTATCTCATTGGACCTCCACATAAAAGGGGTATCAACACAACAGACTGTGTGTTAATCGGACTCCTGATATGTAAGTTATTGGCTTTTTAGTCCCGAGGCCCCGGTTGGATTCGTGTTCGATCAAACCCAGTTGTAGCCAAATTTATTCAAAACTCAAGTGGGGTATTTCAAAAAGACAATCTCAATACATGGATTCTGGCACCAAAGACGTCTTGTAAAATGGACGTCCGTAACACAAGATATAGCCGAATGAGCGAAAAGGGGTCGAAGCTGGTGTGGGTCCAGTCCGCCCCGGTTGGACCGACCCGATCTAATGGGGCCTGCTAGGTCCGGCCCATCCCATTGGACTACACTAGACGGCGACTGGGTGGTCTGTGGTGGGGTCTTCCATAGCTACCACCCAAGGGGGAGGTGCCCCCTGGGTACCCCGAGTAGCCCATCTGTTTGGGATGGGTGGCCGACTGCGGGCAGTAGTGAGCTGGTCGCCGTCCCTTTGCAACCGCGACCTCATTCCATGACTCCTGGATGCCCGGTGGGGTGGATTCACACAACTTCCCCCTTCGCATGGTCGGTCATTCACCGAGCGCCACCATTGCTCCTTCGTAGCCTACGGGACACAACCCTTATCTGGTGGTGCGGTTTCCCTTCCGCCGTCATCGCGGCCTGCCGGAGGGACGATTTCCACTCTTGATTCCCACCGGTGCTAGTCACAATCATGGTAGACGGAGACGTTCCATGGGTAACTGAGCATCCCTCGGTGTCCCATTGTTCCTTCCATAGACTTTCGAACATGTCCTAGGACATTTCCATCGATTCAATTCCATCAAAAATTCCACAATGGTTGTGGAGGGGTCGGTCCGTGTTCGTTTGGCCGGCACCATCCTTGTTAGAACGGTAGCAAGTTTTATAATTGTTCTTAAATCAAGATGAACGTCAAGAAAATGGTAAGGGGTATACAAACAACAATACCTAACTTGATTTCTTATTAGAAGTGTCGCGATATGAAGTTGGTGAATACGATGAGGGTGCCAACGATTATTGCTTCCACAACAAGATTCTGATGTCGGGCTCGAGCGTCATCCTCATTCTTGAATTCGAAGTATGTTCATCATTGGAGAGGGCGTTCTTATTTGTAGGAAATTTTTCTCCAATGTTCTCCCCAAGACTCCTTTTTACAATGATTTCCACCATGGAAATTAGCAGCCAACATATTAAAATAGGTTTATCGAATTAATTCACTTTGGCATAATTAATGTTGAAACAATTAAATGGAATAATTAATTAATTGAAGTTGGCATAATTAATTAATTTAAGAGATTAAGGGTTTACCACATTAATATGGGTTCTTGTCATCACCACCACCTTGAATTAATGAATGGGAGGTTTTCTAGCGTGGGTGTTCCCCACCACTGAACATTAAAATGCGAGGTTTCAAAATGAAAATAATGTTTTTTTTATTTTATTTTTATTCCATGAAAAACATAAAAACTAACATCCAAACTCGACCAACTACAGTCTAGGTGAATTTATCATTAAGCGAATATCGGCGCTATGAGTTCCACAGTGCCCTCGTATTTCAATTCTGAGCACCTATTCAACAGTTATAAAAACCCACTTGCGCGTTTACTTAGCCTACTTAAAAAATTGTCAGAAATTCATTCTGGGCACCCCGAGTCTTGGAATTATACATTATCTATTTTTTCATACTTTAAATAATCCAATATAAATAAAATAATTACATTTAAATCAGGGTCTTTATATTCTCCCCACCTTAGGGATTTGTTTCCCTGAAAGCCACATCACAAAAAATTGGAAAAAAGTGGGGGTACTGAGCATGAATCTGAGCCTCCCGCTCCAACATTCTCTCCTAGAGGTTCACATGCTGGAAATATACAATAACAAAAGGTACCGATCACCCATGAAGGACTCTCTCTTGCCGATCCTCAATCTCTACTAGTACCTTCGTAAATGTCTCTCGATCGTTGATGTCTAGGTCCTCGTGGTCGATGACGTTAGATGGGTCGTGCACATATCTCTTCATCTAGGATAGGTGGAAACGTTCGTGTACCCATTTCAACTAAGGGGTATGTTCTAGGGGGTAAGCCACCTCGCCAACTCTATTGACGAACAAAAAGGGTCTGATGAACCTCAGAGATAACTTGAAATCCCGGACAAATCTCCACAAACCTCATCGAGGTGAGACCCATAGAAAGACATGGTCGTCATCCTCGCACTCCATAGGTCTCTGTGTCTTGTCGGCATAAGATTTCTACCAACTCTATGCAGTCTTCATCCACTCCTGGATAATTTTCACCTTCTCTATTGTAGCTCATACCTTTTCTGGTCCCATTAGTGTTGACTCCCTTGGGTCAGTCCATCATAAAGGCGATCTGCAAGGTCGGCCGTACAGAGCCTTGAAAGGTGTCATCCCAATGGTGGAGTGATAGCTTTTATTGTATGAAAACTATAAAAATGGAAATTGATCCTCCCAGTTGCGACCAGAGTCAATTACACAAGAACTGATCATGTCTTCAAAGTTCTGAATGGTCAGCTCAGTCTGGCCATCCATCTGAGGTAGGAAGGTGATGCTCAAATGGAGCTGCATCTCAAAAGCCTCATGCAACTCGTTCCATAGGCAACAAGAGAAACATGCATCACGATCGAATAAAATCATCAAGTTTACTCCATGTAGCCACACAATATCTTACAAATAGAGGCATCCCAAGATCTCTATTGATCCCTACTCTCTGATTGGTAGTAAGTCACCGACTTGTTGAGTCGGTCGACGATCACAATGATAGAATCATGAACCCTTGATGTATGTGGATGTCCTGTCATGAAGTCTGTGGATATCTAGTTCCACTTCCACTCTGGGACCTCTAAAGTCTAAACTAAGTCTTCTGGTACCTGATGTTATGCCTTCACATGCTGAAATGTGAGGCACTGAGAGACAAACATTGCTATTGCATTCTTCATTCCTAGCCACCAGTGTTGTTGTCGGATTCCCTTGAACATCTTCGCCACTCATGGATGTACCGATATAGGGTATGTGTGGAACACCCTCAACACTCTCTTCCATAGAGACACTAGTACAATGCTACATCCTTTTAAGATGATGATGTGCTAAACACCTTCAACAAATCCATCATGGTGCATGTCCTGTGGATATATGAGCACGTCATGCCTCACATTTAATGTCCCCATGTTGCACGTCCATGACTCGATTAAAAGTGGGGGAGTGAAAGTAAGAGACTATAGAAAATATACTCCATCCTATTCCATAGAGGTTATCTGTAAAGCATACAGGTTCTCCATCACCTCACCTAGAAGTTGTATACCAGATCTTCTGTTGAGTGCATCTCCTACAACATTCCCCTTTCCAGGAGTATTGACTATCTCAAAGTCATAGTCCTGGAGGAACTCAAGACAACGCTACTACCTCGAGATCATGTCTTAATGAGAGGAGATATACCTAAGACCCTTTTGATAAGAGTAGACTGTAAAATGTTCACCCATCGAGTAATGTTGCCACATCTTCAAAGTGAAGACCATTGCTGCTAACTCAACATCACGGGTAGTGCAGTTCTGCACATGCAGTCTTAGATGTCAATAACCATATGTGATAAGTGCTCGCTCTTGCATCAGGACACATCCGAGCCTGGTCCCTAATTTTTCACAGTAGACTATATACCCATCTACCTCCTCTATAAGCCTCAAGATGAGGAAACTAGTTAGCCTCTGCCTCAGCTCCAAAAAACTACATTGGCATCTCTATGACCACATGAAGGGTTTCCCCTTCATTTTCATCACTGATAAAGATGTTTCAACTCTTGAGAATTATGGAACTAACCTATGGTAACATCCAGAAAAACCCAAGAAACTCTATACCTCCGTCACAATCCTAGGTGGATCCCAAGAAAGTACTACCTCGATCTTTGCTGGATCCACTAAAACTCCTACCTCCGAGATGTCATGTCCCATAATATGAACCTCTGGGATCTAGAACTGGCACTCCGAGAGCTTACCATAAAGCTCGTTCACTCAGAGTGTGTCTAAATCTATCTACAAATGATAGGCATGCTCTTCCTTGGTAGACAAGTAGATCAGAATGTCGTCGATGAAGACGACTATAAAGAATTCATGTTATGGTTGAAGGATCATGTTCATGGGTCCCATGAACACTGCTGGAGCATTGGTCATGCAGAACAGCATGAAAAAAAACACATAATGGATGTACTGACATCTAGAATTCGTCTCTTGCACATCTACATATTTTAATCTGAGCTGGAGATAGCCTGATCTGAGGTCTATCTTATAGAACAATTTTGATCCATTTATCTGATCAAAGAGGTCGTCAATACATGAGAGTGGTTACATGTTTTTCATAGACACCTAGTTCATGCACCGAGAGTCAATATAATTTCTCATGCTCCTACATTCCTTCTTAGTGAACACAATTGGGGCTTCCCAAGGAGGAACACTAGTCAAGATGAACCCCTTGCCTTGTATGTCCACTAGCTGTACCCGCAACTCATGAAGCTCCATTAGAGACAACTGATATGCTGGTGTAGATATCGGTGCCATCCTGTGGTATAATTCAATATAAAAGTCCACCTCTCTATGAAGAAGTATACCTAGAACATCCTCAGGTAAGACATCTGCATACTGGTCCACCACTACAAGATAGCTCGGACTCACCACATTAATCGCTCCGAGGGTTTTTCAAGCTAACACATGAGTTATCAGCTGCACTCTCCTCCAGGTAAGTCCATCTAATACTGCAATGTCTACCTTCTCACTAGTGAAGGTAAAGCTGGTCTTTTCCATGAGGACACAAAACACTTTTCACCTAATAATGTCAATTTGAGCATGGACTATAAATAACCAGTACATACCCAAGATGACGTCGTAAGGCCTCGACGCTGCTACTAGGAGACCCCAGCTGAAGCTCTCGCCACCTAGAGTGATCTCACACTATCATCACCAGTGTGTAATAATCTAATCCACTCACATAGGAGTCTATAATCATATGGATCAAGACAACAGCTCCACAAGAATCTCTGAGATCCAAAAAAAGGTAGTGGTAAAAAATTAATGACTAAAGCCTATGTCTATAAGTACTGCAGGTAAGGTGGAGTAGACACAGATCATACCTCGTGTCATCTTCAGAGTGCTATGGTCATAGGCCTCGGCTGCCTAGAGTTGAGCTCACCCATGTCCATCTTCTCTATGTGGTTGGGGTGGAAAACCTGTTGGGGGTGGCGGTAACACCTCGAATCATCTCCCACCACTAGCTACACAACCAGCTTCTCTGCCATGTCCACCTGCTCCTTGGGGACCTCCTCGATCGAACCATTGTCTCTACCTGGGTGGTCCTTCGACCATATGCTGATCATCCGTATGGTGGGTTGGGAAGTCACAAGCCATGTGACCCTACCCGCCGTATGAGTAACACTACCTGCTCCCCGCATGACTGGCCCTGTCTCGGGTGCCCCACACAACCGACCATGAATCCTATGGTCGTCCACCTATAGGTCTAGTCCTCTTGGACATCTGTTTCATCTGTCTTATAAAAGCTTCAGAAGACTCCTCTACATGACGCCTGGTGGTGGGTCTCGCTGCTGGTGACTTCTTAGTTAGAAAACATTACACTAAGAGGGCTCGCTCTAACACCCCTGCCTACTTCGAGATGATGAGAGTAATCATCGAAGCCCTGATCTCCCACCTGAGTACCTGCTCGAAGGTCTTGGACTTAAATAATGGGTCTTTCACCATATCAATGAAGTATAATGAGAGGTTTGTGAAGCTCACATAGTATTGATCCATAATCATGCTGCCCGAATGCAGATGAAGAATCTCTTATATGCGCACTGCGTGAAGGGTCACTGGGAAAAACTCTACACGAAACAGGCTCTCCAATCTGCCAAGAGAAGTGTCACCCCATTGTGAAACTGGAGCATCATGGTCAACCATCTGCCTGATTCTGCCTATAGATTACTGGAGGCAAGGATCACCATGAGATCAGCTGGTGTCTATACCAGTCGAAGGAATCTCACCCCGGCCTCCAGCCAATCATGAGCAACCTGTGGGTCCGTCTCACCCATAAACCTATGTGGCCTCTGGCATTGGAACTCGTGCAACACGCTCAAGTGTCGTTCAATCTCTGCTACTGGGGCTAGTGGTATTGGTGGCCAAACAAGTAATGGTATCACTGGTGGCTCTACTGAAAGATGACCCTGCACCGAATCCTCGTCGCTCAGTGGGCTAACATAGTGTACTATACCCAGAACCCTGGCTGGCTCTCTGCGTGGAGGAATCCTGAAAGAAATAGGTGCATCACGGTCAATAAGTTATACCTGGTGAGCTAACTCAAAAATATCACAATGAAAACATATCAAAACACACATGAAATCAGTGTTTAAATACACTAAGTCGTTATTCAGAAGATAGGGTCCTTATGTAACGATACGTCGGTCACCACACCAACACTGGATTCCCTAAACTAATAACCACAATCATAACAGTTAACACTATTGTCATTAAAAAATCATAGACTAATGTTCTATTGTATAACTAAATTATCTGATACCAATATTCCACGACCCATCCCCTAGGGCTGGTGCCATGACTATAGTAAGCCCACCTTCCATAGGCTAGTGGCTAGCGACTATCATTGAAAGGCGTATTCCCTAAAACTGACAAATGCATTGCCTTTATAACTTGTAACTCACACAACTAATCACAAATAAGTATAAAATCTCACAAAAAACTATATAGTAAACATGGTGTGTACAGAAAGAAAAAGAATATAGAATACATGCCCGACTAAAAAGTAAAAGTATTCTGAAAAGTACAAGTAAAAGTGAAAATTTCTCTTATGAACACCCACCAAGGTTCCTACATGAATGGTAGGTACATCTCTCGAATGATCGTCTATGTGGTATGCCTCATCTATGTCCACCTCCATTCTACATCCAGTCTTGGTAACCTCACCCACAGTCAGCTATATTTGTCGTCTGCAATAAGCACAACAATGTGCAGGCATAGCCCATGCAGGGGCGAGTAAAACGATACTCCGTAGGGACCCGAAGACCCTAAAAGGTCTCAAAAAATCCACAAAGGATAAACCAAGAATCATGGAATCAATAGTCAACCCTACATAGTTATATGCACATATATATACCTAGGTTATCAAGTATACCCATCTCATTCATGAGGAAAAAGAATGCTGAACTCAAAATCTCAAAGCCCAACTGTTCCAAAGAAGAATGATTACCAAGAAGATTACACCCCAAATATAAATACCACAAATGTAAAGCCACACAAGAGTATACCAAAAAGGAATCACTGTGATGTTAAGTACAAAAAAGGTATCGCAACATAGAATATTACCACAAAGCTATCACCACAAAGGTAAGTACGACAAAGTTATCGCCCCAAAGAAGAACACCACAAAGGAATCACCACAATGTTTTGTACCATAAATATAATTCCACACAGAAGAATACCACAACGGTAAGTACTTATCTTACACCATATATAACATACGTATAGTAGTAATGATGATTAGATGTAACTACTGAGTCGTCTTACTCAGTTAAGAGGCAGATCCACGTAGGATCCTAAATCATCAGACCCACGTAAGACCATAGTATGATAGACCCGCGTAGGAACCTAGAGTAGTCCCATGTGGATTTTCTAGAGCAGATACATGTGGGACTCTCGAACATAGACCCACATATGATCCCAAAGCACAAACTTACATAGGATCCCTTTCTCACATTATATCCAGCTACAGGGTTCCCGCACTAAGTTCACTTGATTCTGGGAGGGTTGTCTCATCAAGCCACAAGATGAAAATCCAACTACCATGAAGTCCCACTAAGAAGTATCCCAAAGGGAGCCATGTAAAAGGAGTCTCAACGCAATAGACGGTGTGTTAATCGGAATCCCGGTCAATAAGTTAACTACCTTTTAGTCCTAAGGGCCCGGTTGGATTCGTGTTTGATCCAACCCGGATGTAACCAAAATATAACCAAAATTCAATTGGGGTATAACAGAAGGACCATCTCAATCCAAGGTTTACTGCGCCCCAGATGGTTCATCAAACGGACACATGTATCTCATTATATAATAAAAAGGGTGAAAAGGGGTCGTAGCTTGTTCGTGTCATGTCCGACTGGCCTGGGCCGACCAGACCCGGTTTATGTCGGCCCAGCCTGCTGGCCGGCCCGTGATGAGTGGCCTGAAGTGTGGCCTACTATGGGTCACCCACGGTGTGTCCTACGATGGGTTCTACCCTAACCTCCATCCAAGGGGGAGGTGCCCCCCGGGGTACGTCGAATGACCCAGCAGTTTGGGTTGGGTGGCCGACCGACCGGCGCCACGTGGCGGCGGCAACGGGCACATGGGATACAAGATCTATCTCCTCTCCTCAACTGGCAAGACAACCATCCCTCCTCCATGGCGCGGTTGCGCGCCACACAACAACTAGTGGCTGGCATCATGCTGGCCTCCCTCCCTTTGCGGTTGTGGCCTCGTGCCATAGCTCCTGCATGGACCATGGAGAGGACGCGCACCCTCACCCCATTTGCGAGGCCATCCATACACCGGCCGACGCCCTTTCTCTGCCGTGTCCGACAGGCCACGACCCTTCTCCGGTGGTGCAGTTGCGCCGACGCCGTCTTTGTGGTCGGCGTATCCGCTCATGAGTCACACCAGTGCTGGTCACCGACACGGTCACCGACGATGTTCCTTGGGTCACCAGTCACGCCCTTGTGGCCTATTCTTCATTCCATAAACCCCCTCACTCATCACGGGATGTCACCATCAATTCAAGTCCATCAAAAATACCACAATGGTTATAGAGGGGTCAAGACATGTTTTTTTGGACCGCTCCCTCTATGTTAGAACAGTAGGAAGCAGCATAATTGTTCTTAAATAAAGATGAACGTCCAGAACGGGGTAAGGGGTTTACAAACTAAAATCCCTACCTCAATTTCTCATTGTATGTGTCATGAGATGAAGTTGGTGAAGACGATGAGGGTGCCAATGATTTTTTCTTCCGCCACACGCTTCCTAAGTCAGGGTTGAGTGTCTTCCTCGTTCTTGATTCCAATGTATGTTTATTTTTGGAGAGGGAATTATTCTTTGGATGAAGTTTTTCTCCAATGTTCTCCCCAAGCCTTCCTTTTCCATCAATTTCCCCCAAGGAAATGACATGACAACATATTAAAATTGGTTTATAAAATTAATTCATGTTGGCACAATTAATGTTGGAATAACTAAATGGAACAATTAATTACTTGAATTTGGCACAATTTATAAATTGAAGAGTTTATGGTTTTCCCAAATTAAGAATGATCTGGGTGTTCCCCACCACCATGAATTAAGAAATGTGAGGTTTTCTAACTCAGGTGGTCCCCACCACTGAACATTCAAATGGGGTGTTTCAAAATTAAAATAAAATTTTTTCTTTATTTTATTCATATTTCCATGAAAAACATAAAAAGTAACATTTACGCACGACAAACTACAGCCAGGGTTAAGGTCCCATTACACGAATATCGGTGCTACGAGTTCAATAGTGCCCTAAAATTTCAATTCTGAGAAACTGTTCAAAAGATATAAAATTCTGCTCGCATGTTTAATGAACATACATAAAAAAAGTTTAGAAATTATTTCCAGGCACACCGGGCCTTGGAATTACACATCATCAATTTTCGTGGACTCGTAATATTCCTACATAATTAAACGAAATAATATGTAAAATCTAAGTCTTTACTTTTTTTATATGCTCAATGTTTATAATAATTAATTGAGGAAACAACCTTTATGGGAATACAAATTTTTTTATGTTTAAAAGGGGATGTCATTGGGATATTTATTTTCTATGTGATCTGAAGAGGTTAAATAATAATGTGAATAGAGAGAAATATTCCCATAATTAATAACCCACACATTAGTTTTTCAAATGCATGAAATTTGGGAATTTTTCTAATGTACCTAGTCTGAGGGATAATGATAGTGGTTAATGAGTGTGGCCTCTTAAGATTATGGATAAGTGGAAACCTCCTATTATTTTTGATTCATTTGAGGGGAGTGATAATGATTTGGTGAAAGGTATAACTATGATAAACAATAAAACAAATAATAACTGATTTTTCATTATATTTACGTATTAATTAATATGTAATGAATTTAATAAGGGTATATGTATTACCAAAAAAAATGAGAAGTATATTTTCTAGTGGAACCACCTAATTTCCCTAGGATTTAAACTCAAGTATATCATTCCTCTCTGTTTGAAATTGGTGTAAATGCACTTCTAAAAAATCATGTTATTCTATTTCTGGTAGATTTTGATGTTATCATGGAAATAGATTGGATTTAATTATATAAATCCCACGTAAAATGTTGAGTAAGGTACGTTCTATTTGATATTACAAACCAAAATATGATTTTATATAAATTTGATCATAAGTAAAAACATATGATAGAGATCAAATCTATTGTATGTGCCTTAATTATCATATATAATTGGTTTTTATATTAGATGGTTGTGGAGAAAAATGACATAAATAATATAACTATTATTATATAAATTATTAATGACATTACAGATGAGTTTCACATCCTTCCACTAAGTCATGAAGTAGAGTTCTCATTAGAACTCATACATGGTTCTATACAAATTTCAATGACACTGTATTGAATGAAACTAATTCAGTTGCTGGAATTGAAGAAAGAAATCATGGAAAAACATGAAAAGGTATTTATTCACCCATATTTTTATACATAGGGTGGATATATTCTTTTTCTAAAATATAAATATGATTCTTTGTAACTCATAATTAATTATCAAGTGTTTAATGAGACAATATTTTAAACGAGTATCACCATACCTGTATTGATGACTAGTTTGATCAATAACATAGAGCTCAATACATTTTTCATACTGTCCTTTAATCTGGATATCATCAATTGAGGGTGAATAATGAGTATATACCTAAGACAGAATTATGTAAAAGGTATCGTTAATAATAATATATAATGATTCCATCTGGTCTTACTAATTACCCTTTTATCTTCATGTATCTAATTTATAGAGTATTTTGATATTATCTTGATTAGTTTTTGGTAATATTTATAGATGATATTATTATGTATTCAATGAGAAAATAAGGTCATGAATATCACTTGAGAATTGTATTAACAACATTAAGGAAAAATAAATTGTATTAAACATTTACAAAGTGTGATTATTGCTAAAAATGTTTCATTTTTTGGGTCAAATAGTCAGAAGGGAGGGTATATTGGTAGATACAGGAAAGAAAAATGAGATTGAATATTATCCCAGACCAACCATGATGGCTGATATGTGTAGTTATCATGGTTATGCAAGATATTATTGATTTTTTTAGAAAATATATCTTGATTATTTTTTATTCTAACCAGATTAACTCATATGGGATCCACGTTCCATTAAAAAAATGAATGTGAGGAAAATATTAATAAACTATAGAAACCATTAGTCAGTGCACCAATGATTACATAACCTTATAGTAGATAGAGGGTTGTAATTAATTGTGATGCATCCATAAAGTGATTAGGTATTGTTATTATGAATAATTAAATAGTTATATCTTATGGCTTGGGGAGATTATATTCTTGATAAAAATTACACAAATCCTGATTTGGAGTAGCTGTAGTAAATATTTCATAAAATATATTATTTCATTATATTAATAGAGAAAATTGTGATATATATTCCAATTGTAAATGTTTAATGTATATATACATATAGAATGATTTCAATATTATACAATGATTATGGTTATAAATGATTATTGATTATGAAATATCAACATATTACCAATATGTAATGTGAACAAGGTGGTCAGGAATTTGAGTTGATAGGATCATTCTACTCTATCCATGATTATTATTTAAAAATATTAAATACTCATATATTTGAAATAGATTGACCACGAATTACTAATGGAATGGAAAAAATATTATACTGTTCAATTGAATGTTCAACCATTTAAAAAATTAAATTTTAATGAGGCGTAGAAGGAAGATGTTGAAATGAAAAAGAAGGTTATAATTGTTCTTGAGTTTAACAATGATTATGAAGTAATGATATGGTTCTGCAACCATGTATGTATTCCATCCAAACCTGATTTAAATAAGGTGTTATCAGAGGAAGAAAATAGTTATTTATTCTATATTTATATAGGGAGTATGATGATGTATATAAATTTTAAATAGTATTTTTTGTGGGATGGATTGAAGAGAGATATAATTTTTTTTCTCTATTATTGTATTTTAGTATGTCGTGTCTAAAAGAAAAATGTCTATAGGGATGTTACATTAAATACCCTTACCATAATGAAAATGAGTAAAAATCACCATTTTATTTTTCATTATAATCGCAAAAACACTTAAGTGGGATAATTCTATATGGGTTATTGTCGATCAACTTACTAAGGTATCATACTGCAACACTATCAGATAAGAATTATATATGAATTTTATTTCTAGGATATACATTAATGAAGTGGTAAGGTTGCATGGAGTACCATATTCAATTATTTCTGACTGGGTTTTGAGTATTACCTAAAATTTATAGCCACTTATACAACAAGATATTGATATAGAGTTAATCATTAACATTGTGTGACATCCTCAAAAAGATCACAACTTAGAAATAATAATTAGAATCGTATATGGTATGTCGAGATCTTGTTCATTTTATTTAAATTGTGTTTGGGATAATCACCTTTAGTTAGTTGATTTTTCATACAAAAAAATCATTCAATAAATCATTTAGATGGATAATTAATAATACCTATATGAAAATAAATGTAGAGTTCAAATTCTTTGTAATTATGTTAGAGAACTAAAGCTATTGGTTCCTGATAAAGATTATGAAATAGTAGATAAGGTTAGATCAATTCAGCAACACATCATGGAAGTTCAAATTCGACAGAAAATTTATGCTGATTATTTTAAGCATGATGTAAAATATTAAGTATGAGACAAGGTGTTTCTAATAATTTATCCACTAAAGAAAATTTATGAGATTCTAGAATAATATGAAATTGATTCCCACATTTTTTTGGTTATATTGCTATTATTGATCATATTAGGACTATATCTTCTCTCTTGAAGATTCCACCAAACCACTCTCAAATCTATGATGTGATTCATATTTCTCTTATAAGGAATTATATAACCGACCCTTCAAATTTACAAAATTCAAATATCCTACCACTAGGGATAGATATTTCAAATTATGAAATAATTATGGAGTTTTTGGATCATATAGATAAAGAACAAACAAACAAGACCACCCACCTAGACAATGAATTTTTGTGAAACTAAAAGTTTGAGAAAGATAGTTGGGAACATGAGGATATAATGAGGTAAAATTCTTATGATTTTTTTATAGAAAACAAATTTGAGGGAGAAATTCATTTTATAGGGCTATCATGTAACACCTAAAGTAATGCAGAATTATTTTTTTTAAATGGAATTTCATTGATTGATTTAATTAAAAAACACTATATTAAACTTTAATTATTAGAAACTCCAAGTTAATACCACACAACATGAATCATTGTACATTCTTGTGTTACATAGGAAATTGTGTGTTAACAAACCAAAATATATTATTATTAATTGGATGTGGACAATATATCATAGATGTTTATCAAAGATACATGAATAGTAAAAAAAATTAAAAATTAATTATAATGATTTCATATAAACATAAAATATTGATAATAAAATGCATAATTTTCAGGTAAATTCATTATATTTTTCAAAAATACTATTTTTTAAAAAGCATTATGTCTTTTTGTGAAAAAATAAAATAAATTTTTGATATTTGGGGATAAATAATTTTAAAAAATAATTTTTTTTTGAAATCATGATGTAAAAATTCTTTTATGGTTAATGCATGGGATTTCGTATAAAAGATTGATTTTATGGAGAATAGTGAAATGTACTAAATTTAAAAAAAATAACTTTTAAATCAATTTATTAATATAGATAAATTGTATTTTATATTAGTTTTAATGTAAAATTATTTCAAATTCAAATAAATTAATCCATATTATGTTATTTGAAAAATATTCATATTTAATTTTATATAAAAAAATTCAAAAATTTAACCATTTTCCCTTAAAAAACTCTCTATCATATCTCATTTGATGGAAAATTTTAAAATTAAAATAGTCCAATTTTGTAAATGGAATTTATAAAAATTTATTAAAAAAATATAATTAGAATAATTTATATTATATCATATGGTAAACATAAAATTTTACTGAAATTAATAGTAAAAACCATAAAACTTATTTACCAATTTAAAAGTAATAATGGTTTAATAAGGTTTTTAATCTAAAAATAATAAATATGAATAAACAATAATTTGTAAGACCAAATTTTATGGAAATATATAAACCTAATCCATTATATTATGTAGAATATTATATTTTTTAGCCTCATGAGATGATGAAAAACTTTTTTGGAATTATTTTTTAAAAATAAAATGTGACACTCAACAAACTTATAAAATCCCACACATTCTTCTCACTTATTAACAACATTAGAATATTTTTCATTAGAAATAAAATAACCAAATTATTTACAGAAATAACTCATATCATATTATAAGTTATTTTTTTTACATAAATACAACCTAGGATTTTTTTAGTTTAATCCTAAGGAGGAGACCCTAAGAAGAGATAATGACAATTAACGAGCATTTTCTACTTTTTTCTACACTTACATAAATATATGTTATACCATGATGATATAATGTAATTATCCCAACCATATATCTAATCATTATTTTTTTTAATTTAATGAGCTTTAACCATATTCACTTCCATCAAATGTGTTATAAAAACATTGTTCGTGTGTACAGAAAATGTCCGTCTCGCGAACCGATATCACACATTTTTCCATTACAACCCATACTAGTTGAAAATAATGAGTGGATAGTTGTTAATATATGATATATATGATTCTATTATGATTCAAGAATTGATAAATCACATATAACATAATACTTTCAATTTGGTAGGAATAAGATAATGTCGCTCGTGTGTATGGCAGACTACCGCCTCATGAATCTATGTAATTCAATCACGCTTTAAATAAAAGGTAATAATAATGGTTTTATTGGTCATATTTGATATATATGACATAAAAATTATTATTTAATGATTATATATCATTTATATATATTTATTTCAATCCAAAATTACAACGGAAACAACATTTATTAGTACATACGACCTATCATCTCAATGTACTGTGTATTTCACCTTCTATCAGTAAATTTTATAGATTCATATAAATGAATATATAATGAAAATATATAATTTTTGAATCATTTTTAAAATTGAAGATATGATTAAAATTTGTTCCAAATATAATGACTGAAAATAAAAATTCAAAACATATATGAAAATAAATGCGATTATTATCTGGAACATAACACTAACATGAAATTTTTAATAAATAGGTAATAAATTGTCATTAAAAAATCATAAATGGTATGATATATATAATTATTTTTCAATAATATATGTATAATAAAATTATATTTAATATATAATAATTTTGATTGTGTATAATGAAATTCAGGAATTAATGTAAGTTATTTTTTTCTCATTGTTCCTTCTTTGAGATGTACATTAGGTTACGGTCCTAAATTATTTAAACAAGTGTATGTAAAGTCCCATTGATATATAATATCATTAATATTTTTATTTTCAGGATATTTTAAGTTACATTAAATGTTACTCTATTAATATTCTTATGTTTCAATTTTAACAAAGTGGAAACAATTTTATATTCCAATCTAATCATTTATCAGGATTGTTTATGATTATGTTTTCAATCATAATATGAAACGACCAGTCACTATAGAAGATAATTAATTTTATTCCAAGAAGTTTATTTACAATATTTTCATGTAAAAAACCATTTTCAAAATTTTGGTACTTAATATAGTTTTCAAAAAGTTTTTAAGAACATCACACTTTATTTCGCCCTTCTATTAGAAATTAGCATTCTTTCAAAAACATGAAATTAAAAAACTATTTAAAAATGATTTATTATTATATTAATATTTTTAAAGGAATTTTAAAATGTTATTTTTTTAAAAAAAATTAATGTATTCTTCATGTTGTTTTCTATATAATTCCCATTTGGTTATTAATGAAAATGTGCTAGGAATATGTATTTTAACATGTATGATATGAATGAAAAATCAATTCATAATGAAAGCTATTTTTATTAATGCTTAATTTATATATTTTAAGGTTATTTTCATGGGTAAATATTTAAAAAAATTATTTTTTAAAAAAGTGTTTTTCAAAGGGGGAAATATATTATCAATATTTAATGATATGAATGATTGATCAGATTTATTTTCCATCTATAATGACATCTATTGTTGCTAATTATGCCCTATTGGGGACATGATTCATGAATACCAATCATATTCTTTATCCTAATATCTTATTCTTATGATATCATGATGTTTATGAAACCTATTCCTCTTCCATGGTTATACCACGAAAATTTTATTTTGAAACAAGTATATCTTTTCCATGGGTTATACCATGATAGAATTATTATGAAACCTTCTTAATTATGAATGATTTAAACCATGATAGAATTATTATGCAACGTTCTGCTTTTTCTATGGTTTATTTTACAATTAAATGATGAATTTATTATAAATAATGTTGATTTTCTACATGTTAGGGTATAATAAAATTTCCATGAAACCAATTTTATTTTATTTTTAATGATAAGATGAATTTTTTATAATATTGTGACACACCTATATATGATTTTAATTTTGTGATAGGTGGTACATATATCTCACTCAAACACATTAAGTAATGATAAATGTTCTATGATCGCATAAGGTACGCAGGTGATTATCCTGACCGCGAAGAATGAGGGTACCTGGATTGTTATCTCAGGCCCGAAAAGAAGGGAATAATTTTGGTTAACTCAAGCTCAAAATATGTACACTATTTTTCATCCTGAACCTAATACGTTTTTAATTTCTTAGTTGGTATCCATGAGATATTATTATATATGCTTATTTTTATTCCACAATACTATGTCTTATGACAATGTTATGCTCTCATGGTTCAAGTTATTTGATTTCCTTTAGATTCATGTATTATAATGTACCAATCACTATTCCATGAATCATGATTTTGATTTTTGATATTCAAGGTATGGTAATCAAATATTTTTATCATATTATAACAACCATATGTTCGGGTTATTCTT
This sequence comes from Viscum album, assembly GCA_963277665.1. Lineage (NCBI taxonomy): Eukaryota > Viridiplantae > Streptophyta > Magnoliopsida > Santalales > Viscaceae > Viscum > Viscum album. Next base: position 1,345,170,532 of record OY728155.1, on the reverse strand, counting down.
TCATATCTCCCTTTTGTACCCTTAATGAGCGTCATATATCACATTTTCATATTTTTCCATTCCCTAGGCTATGAAGATATGCATTTTTAAACATTTTTGTATGAAGGGTTATAGATATGAAGTTCTTAGTGGAAAAAGAGTTATCTCTCCTGTAAAACAATTTTTTATATTTCACTGCTTCCAAAGGTACTAATCTATTTCAGACCTCAGGAATGTATTTGTCTAATGTATTGAATTGTTATAAAACATAATGTAATATATATGTATGAAAATCATTGTTATATATAGAATGTACTCACTATACAGTGTGTTCCCCTTGCATATGGTATGTAGTATGACAAAGATCATCTTCCCAAATAGTAAGAACATAGGATGTGTGATCCTGCAATACATACCATGTGATTGGGATTTCCGAATATAGAACCCATATGAGCCACATTAAACATCCTATTTCAACCAGAAACCCAAAGATGTACCCCAGTTAGATTTATATATGTCATTATATATATATATATAATACATATATAGGTATCATGGTTCAATTATCATGAATCATCCTAGCTCATGGGAAAACACTGATGCATCATGGCTATCATGACACCTAGAAGCTACTTAACATCTATATGATGACCATCATCATAAAAAATACTGTCTACAGGAACCTCCTCATCCATGTTGTTTCAAGTCAATCTGATAATGATCAAAGAAAAAAATAGAATTCAACGGGACCCTCTCACCCCATTTTATCCTTGGTCCATCTATTTTCATTTTGGGATTACTAATTTATTTTTATATTATTTATAAACCCATCATTAATGTCCCTCCAATGATTGCCTCCTACTGGTCCCATGACACTGAATAACATTATATATTTCAGTAGGTAAATCATATATTTCATACTTGAAAACATTCCCAAATTTATGATCTAAGATTCTATTTGGGATGTAAACCACATTTCATTACATTTCTTCCATCTGTGGTATAAAATATATAGTACTTTTTATATCACTGAACTAAGGCACTTTGGAAACGATATCCCATGCCATACCAGTACATATATCTAAAAATATACTTAGATGTACTCATTAGTCATTAATAGAAAAACCAGAGTCATTAAAAAAGTATACCAACCTAACATAATAAAATTCAAGATACATGTACCTGGTGTAGACAATTCTTATCACATGGTGTGTAGATACTATTAACAAATTATAGTTATATATAACATTAACTACACAATCTTTTAACGCACCTGATAGGTCAATAACTATAGTATTTAGATTACATGGGATTAAAAATCTTATATAGTTTGTTCATATAGATATATGTTAGGTATCCAATTCCTTCCATGTTACTCATATTTTAGATTAAATATGATGTGCAATTATTCCATTAACTAACCCAAAGGTCTCATCATGAATTACACAAAAATATTAATTATGTTGGGATATATGATGTATACAAAAAATATATTTCCCAATGTTCTAATTAACCATTGTTCCAAGTTATAGGCCAAGAGAATCATGAAATAACACTATATAATAACCCACATGATAATCCAAAATTTTCTTGGTTCCCAAAATATGTCGTCGAAACGATATATGTGCTGTTTATTTTATCATTTAATATCTTGAACCACTATCAAGAATTCAAAAACCCTTTACCCTATAAATAGATCCTTAATCAAGAATATTTGTTTTTTAACCATTCATATCCTTACACACATGGATTACTGTGTTATCTTGTCCTTAATATTAAAAATATAAATTTATAAATGAAAAATTATAATTTAATACATGACATTGATCAAGTAGAATAAAAATATTTTTAAATTATTATATATTATAATTTAACCTAACTCTAATACCACATGAAGATTCCATGGAAAACCAAAAAAAATAGAGGGGTTCTTTTTTCATTTTCCAATGATATAAACTGATAAGTCCACAAAACAAAAAATTCATGAACACACCATTGAATCTTCTAGAGAGAATATTTCACATTTATGTAATTATAATTTAAATTAAATATTACCTCATCCATTGTAATCCTCACAAATAAATTTCTATTTCATTAATTTTTTTGTTATCACATTTATTGTATAATGAAATAAAGGATCCATATAGATACATATATAATTACTAAAAAAATTCACTCGGTATTTTTTATTCAATGGGTGCTACTATATTATTATTTATTTAATAACACAATTAATTATTTCACAAAATAATATATCTTATTCTCTCATTGTTCTTGAGTGGGAGGATTGGAGTATTTTCTTCAACTTTCTTTAGAGTATTGAAGAAATTTTCACTATTATTTCAATAACTACACCTGAAAAATGATATAAAATTAATTCTATATATAGGGTTAAACATTTGATAGATGAACAAAAACACTTATCTAAATATTTAATCCATATAAAACCACATGTTATCTAGTAAAACGTAATTCTCTTTTAAGGAAATGTGAATAATTAAATTTAATTCCATAAATAAATAATTTAATATTAATTTAAATGATACAAAATATATATCATTTGTATTGATACATTAACTACACTCATGTATCCAATCATTGAATTTATCAGACCTTTAATAAGAATTTTTTTTTCATGGATATGAAAATAAATAAATATTACTCACTAAACTCATGAATAATCTTTTATAATAATCCATTCAATAAAATATTGTTTAAAATATTTATTTAACAATACATGAGTAAATAATGAGAGATAAATTTAAACTCATATATTCAAAACTAGAATGTCTCATGAAATAGTTTGTGTAATCAATATTACATGAATAATTATCATTTTAAAGACAAAAAATAATATATACAGTAATTATTAAAATAATAATAATTTATGGAGTTTGTGGAAATGAATATTGTGTAATCACCTAGGAATATTTCTTGGAAATAATATATGGTATCATCATCTTGAAATAGGTGTAGGAACTAACAGATAAATAATATAATGTAACAAATATAAAAAAACTTATAGAAATATTTCTAGGTAATATAATATTATGTCCATTAAATTTCTTAATAATTTTTTATACTTCTCAAATTATAAGAAAATGTGATTTTTATTTTATTTAAATTATAAAATGTACTCATCTATAAAAAAACTTTTCCCATTTATTTCATTAAATACTTCCATTCCAATCAAATATATTAATATATATTCTTTAGTTAAAATGGATGAAAAACATACATTAATATGAAATTAAAAAAAATATGTATCCCATTTGACTCACCAAATTTAAGATACCAAATAGTAATTATTTTTATCATGTTTTTGTTTATAAATCAGTGTACTATATACATAATATGCATGTAAAATAATATAAATTTAAGAGACCAATAAATATGTTTATAGATAGGATTAAATAGAAACTTATACAACATGTTTAATTCCTAATGGTGTCTTTATCCACCTCACCACTCTAAAAAATGATCAACAAATATGGTATTTTTTTGAAGAATTCACCATATCTTATGTGCCCCTAACACCTGATTCTAAAAAAATAAATTATGTACCCTAAAACTAATGTTTTATAATCTATAGAAATTTTATTCATAAATATTTTCATTGTATCTATATTTTCTCATCATAGTACATAAATTTTGTAACACTTTGATGTTATAAATACAATAACATTATAATCTAATTAATTTTATATAGATTAATAAATATGTGATATGATATTTATATATTCTAGTATTTGAATTTAAAATTTTATTTTATTTTAGGGTAAAATAATTAACATTTCCTAATGAGAGAAGTTTCCAAATGAAGTGTTAATTGAGTAATGAACTATTTATATGAAAATGAATATTATGCATCTAGGGGAAGTGGTCATTTTTATCATAATAAAATGAAACAAAAAATACGAAGATATACAATTCTAACTAATCATTAATATGATTCCCAATTTACTATATATAATCATTTTCCAAAAATTAAATTTAAAATTATATAAAATAGAAATATTCCATATATATTTTTCTTATGATAATATAAGATATGTATCGAACTCCTCTATTATATCCCTCTCTCCATTCATATATTTAAAATTTTATACACATTGGTGGGGGTTTTCCTTACACTCCCTTCATTTAAAAATTTAGTGTAATACAATGATAATTCTAGATTCACCCATCCCATCCTAAATTTTTTCATCTCATCGATGTATTATATTTACCTAGAATATTTATGTTAGGAACATATCGTATTTTAAACAGTGGTTTCTATGGTTATGACTATGTCCTCCCATTAAGCCCCATGATCCTTGAATGATAACTTGATCTGTTGTATTGTTTTTCTAATTTCTATTTATTTCCCATCTATCACAAATATTCATATTTATTAAGATGATATGGGGATCACTAATAGTCAACACGATTTTAAAATGGCCTCTTCAAACCATGAATCAATGATAGACTACCATAGGTGGTCACCTAAATATTTGTACGGTTAAAAATTGTCAATTCGAGGTCCTTATGTGTTTAATGGAATCATATATCCATTATTCACTTGTTTTATTTTCTTCACTATACCAATTATATTTCTATATCAACATTTTTTTCCAAGGAATATTTTATAGATGCATGGGATAGAGAATCCCAAGATTGTAAGAGGTTATTATTTTATATGTATCATTGTTGAATTGGTCTCCAAATTTGTTGATACCCCCCATATACATCCATCAAGAACAAGATAAATGGGTCTCCTTTTTCATTCCAAAACATCAGGATATTCATTGGAAAATGGGATTACATAAATTAGTTCTTGTGTGTCGATGTTGGTATATTATGTAATAAAAACAGTAATATGAAACATATATGTGTTGAGAATGAGCTATTTTTCCTCTTCTAATAATGTATATTTTATTTATTAGATCATTTTTATTTACTTGTAAAAATATTTTATATGGTTCCTTAGTGGGATTTATTATTAATAGTTTATTATAGGTTTACTACCTCTCCTAATTCCTCATATGTTCGTCAGTTCAGGTGGTGGATAATTGTTTGGTGGTTTTTTATAGCATCCTAAGATTCTTATAATTAACCCTATATTTATTTATTTATGATAATAATGTAATTGAGTTTTGTTTCAGCGATTTTAGAGGTGTTGTGGAACTTTTTCATGTATTTTATGGATGTGCATAACATTGTTAGTAGAAATCATGCAATAGCTCTGAGCAAACTATGAAATCAAAACAGTGGATAGTGGGAAGGTTCATGGTTAGGTGCACAATTTGTCCAAACTATGAAGCCACACAAGTGGAATTGTTTCAGTTTCAAAATATAGAATTATTTTAGATATTGCAGAGTATTTATAATCTTGTGATCAAACCATGTGATCAGAGTTTAGAGGTAGTGTCTCACACACAATTTTCCTAACCATGTCCCTAAATCATGAAATGTTAAAATGTAGATCTGGATATTTTGAACCTAATATTATTTACATCGTAAGCCAATTTTTCATATAAATTGGTCCTAAATATAATTATAATCCCTCTTACAACTATGGATACCCTTCTACTTGATGAAGTAGTGATCCTTTTTATAATATTAGCGCATTGGATGCCTGATTCTTTGGTTAGTGATCGTTAATTATGCCTTTCCATATTTATTCTCACTATCCCTCTCATAGATTCATGAATAATATCTCTTGGGGATATATTAACGTTTTCTTACACCAATTATTATGATTTATTATTTGTTTGTTTAATGGGGTGATGATCAAAGTACATTTATGTTGTTTCAAGACGGGTTGTTAATGATTTATTGATGTTCTTTGTTTTCTAATTAGTTTTGAGCTAGGATGATTCACCCTTGACTCCAATTTCTATAACATGAAGACTTTATTTAAAATGGATTTAAATACATTATGTGAATTGTGAAAATAATGTGTACTGTTTGATGGAAAACCTATTTAGTGATGATTTATGATGTTGTAGAAATTGGTTATTTTGTGTAAAGTTCTTTGTTTCATGACTATGAAATGATTATTTTAAAATATTGGTTTTTTACTCATGGAAAATGTTTTGAGAAAACATTTTTCAATAACATTATTTTTTTATTTAAATAGTTCGCTATAATTGGATTGGGGTGGTCTTTGGCATAAATTATTAGTGTGTGTTCATATTAATATGGGATAGATAATTTTATAATGTTTACTCAATCAAAAGAGGGACATATAATGGTATAAAATTTCCCCTATCAAAATGGTTCACCAATTGATAGATTTGGGAATGAATGACACACCAATCATGAGTATAATGAGGTCCTTGGATACATGCATGTGTGGATGTGTGTATGTTGGTAATTCTAATTAATACACTAAATCGTTTGAGAAATGGTTTGAAATTATTGTATGGTCACATTCATTGGAAAACTACTTTTCATAGAAATGGGTTTTTTTCTCAAATAAATATCAATATATTTTTGAAATTCATATATATATGTGTTATAGAATATTATATCCTAGTGACGTGAGATGGAAAGTCATATGGTGAAATCCTAGAGATTTTTATACTCACCCCTACTTAGGAACACATGTGCTTTTTCAGATGCAGAACATAATGATAGAAGTAAAGGAATGGAATCCGAGTTCTTTAGTGATTAAAATTTATACCATGGGATGGACATGTTGTTTGGATCTTGAAAGAGGTACGGATTTTCTAACATAGTGTCTATGGAGTCTTTTAATTTTGTTGGATTGGATTACACATAGTAAAATTATATTTTTATTTATTTTGGTTTCCTCTATGTAATATGATATATTTTTATTTGCTATTTTTTACATTCATTTGTATTAAATTTTACACTTTCATGATATATTAGTGGTTTTGATATGGTTATCTTCTTTTGTAATTTTATTTTTAAAAGGAAAAATAATTCCCTAAAATCATATGAATCTCTCAGTATTTATTTCCAAAAATTAGTTTATTGGGGATCCAAGCTAAAGAGATTAACATACACATTCCTCTTCTCAAGATAATGGTTTATGGGAAATATGTTTCAAAGGGTATCAGTTTATTCATTTCTTGTTTTAAAATTCATTTGGGTTTAGTCCTTGAGTTTAGTTCGTAACAAGTAGTAGGAATGTTGGAACTTGTAATTTTGAGAATAAAGAGGTGTATCATGCCTATTTATTCGGAACATCAAGTTACCATGTAGTTTGGGTTCATTAGTGTTTTGAGACATTTCTAAGAGTGGTTACATCATAATCCTTGATTTAGTTGATGATAAGAGCCTGACATTCATTTATTGAAATGAATTACTATTAAGAGTGCATAATTAATTTTGAGTAATGATTTATTATTTGGTGAAACTGTGTCCATGTTGTATAATAGTTTTTACCCCCCAATATTTTATAGTATGTTATTTTCATTAATTTAATTCAATATCTTGCAATACACGCAACAACGAGTTCGAGCGCACCATGCCTTACCAAAATATACCTTCAAAAAATAGTTAGGAATAGTATTAACTACATTTTTAATGTCATATACTCCATATAATTTCAACATCCATATTATGTTTTTCTTAGACATAATATAAAAAAAATTCAATTTTCCAGATAAAAGAAGTATTTTAAAAAAAAATGCAATTTTTCCACCATTAAATGGAGAACCATTTTTATATCCAATATTTGACAATTATATACATTCAATTTGATAAAATTATCATATTATTTATAATAGGGGAATAAAATTTTAGTTTGGATAAAATTATGGTTCTTTTCTAATAACTTTCAATTTTTGATGAATAGTGAAAAATAATAAATTTTATTTATAAAAAACATTTTTAATAAAACTTAATTTGATGTGAAATTATAATTTTGAATTGTTTTTAAGTATAATTAGATTATATTTTTATCATTTAATCCAATTTTGGTCTTTAGAAGCAATTTTACAATTAAATTTGACATAAACACATATCAATATTTTGATTGTTTTTACTCCTAAAAAACCCACTTTCTGGTTATGACAAAAGGAATATCATATTAAATTAATTAATACATTTTTTATTTTTTAACTTTAGTAAAATAGACATCATTTTTGAATTTGGAATGTCAAAATTATCTTAGGGTGAATTTTTGGTATTTTTCTGAAAATATTCAATTTTTTATGATTAATAAAAACAGTGCATTATTGATTAAAACAATTTTTTTTAAATTACTATTTATTTTATTTAAATTTAATTTTAGGAAAAAATATATTCACAGAACCTATATATTATTAATGTAATTCATTGGAGTAATTTTTTAAAAAAAGGATGTACAAAATTTTATTGAACATTTTAACGTCTTTTATCAACCTTCTTGGCACATTTGAAAATTTGTATAACAAGTAATTTTACTAATTCAATGAATTGAATTTCAAAATTTTGAGATACATTTTTGATGTCAGTATGTAAAATTTAGTTCAATATGATGAAAATAATTTTTGTGTAATAGTAAATTTTGAATTTTATTTACTATTGTTAATGTAAGTAGGGTAATTAAAGGTAAAAATGATATAATAATTACCCTAAAAAATGTGTTAATTCTATTAGATACGTGATTATCGACCAAAATAACCATTATGAATAAAATATAATCCCATTGGACCAACTTGGATTAGATTACGACATTTATTATTAATTTATTTAAAGAAGAGTTAAAAGTGTAAAATTCAAAGATTAATAACTACATTTTTTTAATATAGGCTTATACATAAGATAAATATGACTATAAATATTCATTATAAATCTAAAAATATTTCCTATATAATTTTATTTTATTTATAATTTTTAGATATTGAATAATTAAATTTATTTATGAGATAGTGTCAATATAGTAATTACCGTATTATTGAAAAATTAAAATAATTGATATAATAAATATTAATATAATTTAAATTGTTACTTTTGATGAATTAAACTAATTTTATAGGTTAATATGAAATTTTAGGGTAGATTAAATATTTTTTTTTCAATGTGATAATGTTATGACTTTCATAAAAACCAAATACTAAATAGTATAAAAATTTACATAAATGAGTTTTAAACAAAATACTATATTATTAATTGATATAATATTACTAAAAATATAATTCTAGGTCAAAATAATAAGATAAGGTTGTATATATAAATAGATAACCACTTCTGATTCAGTTATCTTTTTTTAGTTTGTTTATAAACCTTTTATTAAAATTATACATGAATACATTCTATAAGATAAACTATATAACTAAGAGATAAATTGAAAGGACAAATATAACATGGTGACTTAAACCTATCTAAAACCTATTGGTTGAATGGTTTTAGACACATACAATCCTTATCCAAGAAATAAATTCTTTTGGATCTAATATAAACTGAATATTATTTTATAACAAAATAATATTTCAAGATTTTCTTAAAGTAACCCTCACCTCTATTATAAAAGGTTACTCCCACTTACCTTAATTGCACACCTCCAAATACATTTTTTCATGGTAAAAATCTACTAAAAATCCTCCCAAATATCCTCACTTCATCCAAGAGGCCTTAAATTTATCATAAATCTAACCAAAAGATCCCTTTTGATCAAATCATAAAGAAAGCACCCGAAGAAGAGGTAATAATTTCATCGCATATTTCTATGTTATTTTCTTCTTCCACTTCCTGTATTATTATTATATCCATACCAAGTTGATAAATATAGTACCATCTACATATTGTGACATCGTTATAAATATGGTACAACCATATTCATTATTCTATACATCCTAGGAATGAGAATGTCACCATACATGTGTATGTATGACTTACCATCTCCACGTCGTAGTGTAGTTTGTTATTCAACACATCGTTTTTTGGATTGGTATAATAATCAGTATAACTAATATAAATAAAAAATATAACATGTTAATTAGTATGTATATATAATATACATTCCAATTAAATATGATTTTTCACTAATTGAATGAGGTTGTCACTTGTGCATATGTATGGGTTACCATCTCCACAACGCGATGAGATTTCATTCCTCATCGTATCCATTCAAGAATAATTTCCATTTTATGATTAAAAATAATTTTTATGAACATAATATCATTATGGATATGAATAAAATACAACCTATTGATAACAAACATGACTAACATAAAAACATATAAAGGAAAATGAATCAGTTAACACCCAAAACAATGATAGTACTGAGATTCGAGTAATAAAGCAACATTAGAAGATCATATATGATATAATATTTTTGTATGTGGTTCTTGTATAATTTAATAATAATAATTTAAACATTATAAATGAGGTTAACATACCCTTTACTAATGAAAAGTACATGGTAAGGGGTTTTCATATCATGTTTTATTCCCATGTGATTCATGCAATATTGCCACTATTTCCTTATGTGTGGTGTATATACTTACCATGATTGTATTAATTGTGTAATATACATTAATTTAGTGGTATTTAAATCATTATTTTATGGTCATTATTTCATGAGTGTATGATTCTTAAATTACCAAATCGGTAAGGGTATTTCTAATTTCGATCTCCACTCATTGGATTTTACACAACGTTCATTGATTATTTACAACACTATTATAATTAAAATTCCAATTTATACATTTTTGTAGTAGTTTACACTCCCATGTGTGTAGATATATGTTTGATACACCTAATCAACCCATTGATAAATTTTCAAGTCAGCGATATGACCTTGATAAGAGTAATCTTAACTCAATTTTCATTCATTTGGGTAAACATCTGTGTCTTTGGTGTTGTTTTTAAAAAACTATGTGTGAATGTGCTCTGATTGATTTACACCAAATATCCAGTCATATTGAGTGTATTTATATTTCTCACACATAGTTATGTCATTGATTAATCCTTAACCTAGGGATAAGATCTTTATAATGTATTTCAACTCAATTTACAATCCATTGAGACCTCTATGTAGTTATGCGCCAATTCATTTTTATATGGTGTACATACTATAAATTGACATTGTATATAATTAATCACTTTATTCTCATGATATTATAATGTTTTTATTACCTCCATTATTTGTATATAAGCATCTCTCATTTTGTTATGAACTGTAACTAAAATATCATTTTAAATGTTTAAAAGATTTATTTTTCAAATTATTTCTCATTAATGACCATGTATTAAATATGGTGTTAAGGATTAATTTATATGTATATAAATTTTTTAAAATTAAAAATCCTTACAACAATTTCAATGTTGTATGGGACACATTGATTCAAAAATCTATTTTTAACAGCTTCTTGATAAATAGTGATACTTTTAAAAGATTCCTAGAAAAATGGGATATTTCAAACAATAGTTTTACTGAATATTTTCATCTATTTCAATATACTTAATTTTAGTTTTTTTCTTCATTGTGGTTGATATATAATAAAAAATCTTCCATATTGTATTTAATGAGTTATGTTTGATTGTGGATGTTATATTTTTATACCATTCATGGTCTGTGGTTAAAATATTGACATTTTTTATGCTAGTTTTAATAAAAATGTATAGATTATGTTTCACAATTTTCATATGTAGAATTAATTGGACATAGTATGTGATGGGTGGTTCTCTTTATAGCTCCACGATGCATTTGTAGGTCACATGAGACAATCTTCTGTCTTGGCACAAGGACTTGAAAAAAAATATTTGTAGTCTTGGCATGAAGTATTGACTATGTGGTTATGATGTCTTGCATTATGCATTCAATTATTATGAAATTGGATATTGAATTTATAGGTGATTATTTTACTAATAGAATATCCCTATAAATAAGTAAATGTAATTATTAGAATTACAATTTTCATATTATGTTTAATTTTATGTTTAAAAGGATTTAGTTTTTATCTTATATATTTCATTTAATGTTTATTCTTATTTATGACAGTTTCCACTATATTGTTATCCTTACTGAGCATCTGATCTCACCCCTTTTTATGTTTTATTTATCCCAGGATGCGAATAAGTATATTACCATTAAACTGTAAGAATGGGCTAAAGGATATGAGAGCGTGCAAAGGGGACATAATGTTTTTTTCATTTCAGAATGTAATAAAAAATATGACTGTATCTATCACTTACAAGGAAAATAAACTAATTATTATTTCAAGACTTGATATCTTATGATCATTCTAATGTTATGTAATGATAAACTGCCTCTGGGTAACTATGGTTGAGGTGTTACAGTTGTAATTGGAGGACGTTCAGTACAAACCATGCAAACTAGATTTATAAAAAGTCTGATTCTAGAACATTACCCTAATATAGATATTGAGGATTATTATAGAATAACTTCATATAATGTCAGAAATGTAGATATATTGTGTATTTTTTAAGCAATACATCCATGTCTAGATACAAGCTAGTATAGGAAGCTCTGGCACATATGTACCTAGGATTGAAAACTCTGGCAATGAGTTTTGTGCATGACCTGGGGTATCCTCGTGCAGGACATAGAGCTATGCTGCACTCTTGGTTACGACACTCCCGAGAGATATTCTTAGGATAATTCAATATTTATTTACAAACCTATTTTTATTATTTTAATATAATATCATAATCAATATCATTGTTTAATCCTATGGTGTTTTAGATTGAAAATAATGTTCCATTATATTCTCTAAATTATTTTATGACTATTTTTACTCACACTCTGATTTATGGTTTTATTCAATAGTTAGATTCCAAGGAATTCATAGTAACAATGAATATAAAGTAAAAGATATTATTGGTGGTGGAAATGAGCAAGAAAATGGAATTTTTTTAGGCGTAAAAGATATCGTGTTCATTCCAAATAAATTATCAAATAATATGATTAAATATATATATTAACCAACTCTAAAACTCAAAAATGATGAGAAAGGTAGAGAATGATAAGGTCTCCAGCAGTGGAGACCATAGTGAAAAGAAATCTCAATTTCAATCATGCTAGTAATATGGAAGGGGACACCCATCAAAGTGTTTCAATGGAACAAATAAATTATTTATGTGTGGTAAATAATGATATAATGTAAATAATTCCCGAAGGAAAATGAAAAGTATTAGGTAATAAACTATAAATGATCCTCCAATTAAAATCATTTTCTATAAATTTTGGGGACCTCGGCAGTGCCCGAGTAAATGACCTATTCAATAGTATAACCACTAGGTCAAGGAAAAACTTTTGTGGGAAGAAATGGATGGAGGAATAAAAAAAATTATTAATTTTATTTGTTGATGGGTTTACATTAGAAGAAAATTTTCTTGTATTTGTAACATTGTAGTATGTTTGGTGAAAATTAAATTTCAGGATGAATTATCTTTTATTTTGTATATATAGTTATAATGAACCATTTGGGTTTATATGATCCTTGAATTTGAGTCAATTACTGATTATTAATTTTTTGCGATGAAAATGTGGGGAATGAGACAACATTTGATGTTAAATTATGTCTTGGTCATTTTGAGGAAATTATCTCATTTTGGGAATGTTATAAAATACAATTTTTTTAAAAAGAAAACACATAGATTGTGTGACAACCCATAACGTTGGACAAACCAACGGGATTCGAACCCATAACCAATGTGCAACTGTGATGTATCACCTACAAGTGGACTACATGAATTCCCTGGTTACTATGACTAATTTTTTTATGTTAAATGATTTTATTGTTCAATTATAAGTTTATTTTTGATCTTATGTAATATCAAATGAATATCATTAGTATATGAATGTGATTTGATCATTAAGTGAGAAATTTTATTTTGAAACACATTTTCATTATTGGAAAAACTATATTCCTAAGGAAAATAGAATATTATGGGATTTAATTTGGGGAGTAATGCTGTATTTTTTTATTTTGGAAGAATCTATGTTTTTATAGAGATTCAGGTTATTAATGGAAATAATTAACCTATCATGTAGAATATGTTATTTGGATCATTATACTTTTGTATGAGTATTTATGTGTATTTGATGTTATTTGGAGATAAATGTTATGATTTACTATCAAATACTATAAGATTAAATTATTCTTAATTTAGGGTTTCAATATTATTTGAGATTATATTGAAGGATTTTAAGTACAATTGTTTATTGAATAGTCTTTTTTGAATGTTGGGTATTGTTTGTTTAATTTTGGAAAATAAGATTTTTATTTTTTTCTATAAATAATTATCCATTTTGAGGATCATCTTATCTTGTACTAACCATTTTTTTGGTTAATATATAAAAGAAAGGGAAATTATAGTTCATCCTTTTTGGATTATGTGATTATCTAGATTTTTATTCTAGTCCTTTAGGTGTTACCAAGTCATCTTGAATACTCTTTGTTTAGAGAAAATATGAGTTAGTGGTTGAAATTTATTAAAAGAATAAACACTACTTAAAAATTTAGTATATATATATATTTATGATCTTAGTCAATCTCGTAAATAAATTCCTCATCATTATAAAATGGAACATAAAACAAAACATGCTGTCTATTTACTTTTCCAACTGGGAAACTAATATCTGCTTAACCCATCACAATTTTTCGGTTTTCATGTTTGTAACTTTATCCTGATCATGTTTTCTATCACCCACCATTATAACTTTACACATCTTTTATTTTCCATATCATTGTTTTCTTACATGGAATCCTTGTATGAGTTATCTCAGGAGACCTTTGTATTTCCCTTTCTTTCTTTTAAAGTTACGGTTTTATTGGCTCTTTTTTCAATGTGGGACATTCAAAGAAGATCCCAAGCCAAATTTAAAAATTACGAGAATGAAATTTCCAAAATGTGGGAGAATGTAACACCCCATGATTTCATATTAGGTTATTTTCATTAAATTAATTCAATAGCTTGAGCTACATGCAACACTGAGTTCGAGCGCACCATGAATTACCAAATTAGCCATTAAAAAATGGTCATGAATAGTGATAATATTATTTTTAATTTAATATACTCTTTATAATTTTAACTTCCATATTATGTGTTTCTTAAACATAATTAAAAACAAATTCAATATCTGAGATAAAAGAAGTATTTTTCATAAAACACAATTTCACCACCTTTTAGTAGAGTACCCTTTTAAATACAATAAAATACACTTTTATATATTCAATTTGACAATCAAACTTCTTCTTTATAAGCGGGACATAAAATATTAGTTTGCATAAATTTTCGTCGCTTTTCTGATAACTTTGATATTTTGATAAATAGTGAAAAATAATAAATTTTAATTAAAAACAATTTTTTTAATAAATATTATTTATAGTGCTAAATTATTCATTTTAATGGTTTTGAAGTATATTTAGAATATAATTTTATCATTCAATCCAATTTATTTCATTGGATGTAATTTTACATTCAAATTGGACATAAACACATATCTATATTTTAATAGTTTTTACTCTGGAAAACCCTCTTTCATGTTTTAAAAACAAGAATATTTTTCAATGTTAATTAATAAAAATTCAATTTTTTTAACTTTGTAAAATAGAAATCATTTTTTAATTTTGATTATAAAAATTATCTTTGGTTGAGTTTTTGGTATTTTTCTAAAATCATTAATTTTTTTACTAATAGTTAAAAACACTGAATTATTGTTTATGACCTTCCTTTTATACAAATAGTTTTTTTAATTTATTTTAGGTTAAAATTGATACATAATACCTATATATTTTCAATGTAATTCCTTAGAGTCATTTTATAATAAAATTAGATTTAAAAAATTTTATTGTACAGTTTAACATCTTTTAACCACCTTCTAGGCACATTTACAAGTTTTCATAAAAGATAATTTTACCACTTATGTGAATTGAATTATGAAAATAAGAGGGACATGGGTGACATTGGTATGTAAAATATGGTTCAATAGGATGAAAATAATTGGGTATGAATAGTAACTTTTGAATTTTATTTACAACGGTTTAATGTAAATAGTGTAATTAAATGTAAAAAAGATATTATAATTGTCATAAAAATTTTATAATTCTTTTGGTTATGTGTTTTTTGACAAAAAATAAACTTAGGAATAAAATATAATCCCTTTTGACCCACTTTGATTGGCATAGGATAATTATTATTATTTTATTAAAGGAAGAGTTAAAAGTGTCAAATTCAAATTTTAATAACTAAACCACTTTTAATATAGGATTATACATTTGTTAAATTTCAATATAAATATTAATTAGAAATATATTAATATTTCCAATAGAATTATATTTTATTTATAATTTTTATACATTAAATAATTAAATTTATTAATGACACAATGATAATGCATCAATTACCATATTATTGAATGATTAAAATAATTCATATTTTATATATAAATATAATTATTAATTAAGGATTTTGATGCATTAAAAAAATTTATATGTTAATATGACATGTTAGGGTTGATTAAATTATTTTATTTCTAAATCATAATTCTTTTATAACTTAAAAAAAACCAAATACTAAATAGTGTCAAAAATGGAATAAAAGTGTATTTAATACAAATACTATAATATTAATTGATGTAATATTTCTAAAGATCTATGGTTCGTCTAAAAGACATATATAAGTTTATATATATCAATAATTAAATACTTGGGTTTCTCTTTGATTTTTATAGTTAATTTATTTACCATTTATTTAAATAATACAAGAGTACATTGTAACAGTTAAACAATTTAACTAATAGTTAAATCCAAAAGATAAGGTTAATATGTTGACCTAAACCTATATGAAACATATTGGTAGAAAATTTTAAGACCCAGCCCAACATTATCTTATATATAAATCTTTTTGGTGCCATTATGAAACAAATATGATAGTATAATAAAATAATGTTTCATGCTTTTCCTAAAGTGACCCACACCACTCTTATAAATAAGTACTTACCCTTCTCTTAATTTTACACCTCCAATTCCATTTTTCTCGGACAACATCTACAACAATATCCTCCCAACTACCCTTAATTCATCCTAGAGGCCTTACATTGATTATAAATCCAACCTATAGAGGCCTTTTGATCAAATCAAAAGGATGCACCTGAGGAAGATGTAATAATTTCATCACCTCTTTCAAAGTTCACTTCTTATTCCACTTCCTATTTAATTGTTGTTTCCATACAAAAATAATAACTCCAATATATTATACATACTGTGATGTTATTATAAATATGGTACACCATGTTCATTATTATATCCATCATATGAATGGCAAAGTCACCATACGTGCGTACGTACGACTTATCGTCTCCACGTCGTGGTGTAGTTTTTTTTCAACACATCATTATTTGGATGTGTATAATAATTAGTATAAATAATTTAAATATCAATATAAACTACTAATGATTTAGTATATATAATATACCATCAAATTACATACTATTTCACCCCTAATAGAATGATATTTTTGCTTGTGCGTACGTACGACTCACTGTCTACAGGACACGATGGGATTTCATTCCTCATCATAAACAATCAAGAATAATTTTTATATGATGATTAAAAATAATTTTTAAGAACATAATATCATATTTTATATGAATCAAATACATAATATCCATAAAAAACACTACTTAGGTTAAAAACATATGAAAGAAAATGAATCTGTTAACACCCAAAACAATGATACAACTAAAATATCATTAACAATGCAATTTTAGAAGATCATATATGATATAATATTTATGTATGTGGTTATTTAATAATATAATAAAAATTATTTCACCATTATACATGAGGTTAATGTACCCTCAAGTAAGGAAAAGTACAAGGTACATCTCAGTTCTTATTCACGTGAGATTCATACAATATTGCCACTATTTCGTTTTGTGTGGTGTATGTACATCCCATGATTGTATTCATTGTGTAATATACATTATTTTATGGGTATATACATCTTCATTGTATGATCCTTATTTCATTTGGTGTATTTTGTATATCTTACCAAATCAATAAGGGAGTTTCTAATTTCTATTTCTACTCATTGTGTTTTATGCAAACTTCATTGATTTTTTTACTCCATGATTATGGGTGACATTACTATATATTTTTTATGTAGTAATTTCCAATCCAATTTTTGTGGATATACATTTGATATACATAATAAATCCATTGATAAATTCTCACATCAATGATATGAACTAGATAATAGTAATCATAACTCAATTTTCATTCATTGAGTTAAACATCCATGTCGGGGGTGTTGTATTTAAATGAATGTGTGTGAATGTCCTCTAATTGATTTTCAAAGAATATCAATTCCTATTGAGATTATTTAAATTTCTCACACATAGTTATGTCATTGATTTATCATTAACCTAAGTATATATTATCCATAAGATATTTAATCTCAATTTACAGTCCATTGACACCTCTTTGTTGATATGTGCAAATTCACATTTATATGGTATAAATACTATACATTGAATTTGTATATCATGAATCCCTTTATTCACATTATATTAAACAATTTTTATTTCCTCAATTATTTTTATTCAAGGGTTTCTCATTTTTTAGGAAAACTAACAAAAATATCATTTTAAATGTTGTAAATAATTATTCTTCTAAATCATTCGCATTAAGGTCCATGTTTTACAAATGGTGTTAGGGATTTATTTATATAGACAATCACGTTTTAAAATTAAAATTACTTTTAAAAGATTCAAATAGTTATGGGACACATTGATTCAAAAATATATTTTCAACAAGTTCTTGATAAATAGTGACACTTTTAATTGATTTCAATAAAAAGGGGATATTTCTATCAAATAGTTTTACTAATTAGATTAAACTATGTAAATATCCTTCATTGTATTTTATTTTTTATTGAGGATTATTTATTATAATAACATCTTCCATATTGTATTAAATGATTTATGTTTCACTATGTATGTGATATTTTTTTTACCATTCATAGTTCGTTGTTAAAATATTGACATTTCATATACTAGTTTTAATATGAATTTATATGTTATGTTTCACACATTTAATATGACGAATGCATTGGAAATATTATGTAATTGGTGGATCCTGCTATAGCTCTTCGATGTAAAGGTAGGTATCATGATACAAACTAGTGTCTTGGAACAAGGCCTTGACAAAATGTAATTTGTTTTCATGGCCCAAGGCCTTGTCTAAGTGGTTATAATGTCTGAAATTATGCATTAAATTATAATGAAATTGTCTATTGATATTAAATGTTATTATTCAAATATTAGAATATCAATGTGAATATGTAAATAATATTATTTGATTTATCTTTTCCATATTATGTTGAAGTGTATGTTTAAAAGGCTTGTGTTTTAGTTTTATACATTTACTTAAATGTTTATGATTATTCATGACAGTTTATGATATATTTTAATCCTTACTGAGAATATGATCTCACACATTTCTATGTTTTATTTTTCCAGCATGAGAAAAGTATTTTTCGATTAACTTGCAGGAATAGGCTAACGGATATGCGTGTGTTAAAAGGGGACACAATGTCTTTGTTTTTTTCATCATGATGTACTGTAAAACATATGTATGTATCTAAAACATCCAAGGCAACTAAACTAATCATTATTTTGAGACATAATCTCTTATGATCATGAAAATATTATTTAATAATGCACTGAATCTGGGTAAATATGGTCAAGGAGTTACAATAGTTGAAAACGGTTTTATTTTCAAAAGCATGACAGATTTTTCAGAAATGGATTGAAAGAGGAAAATTGTTTATTTTACGAAAACATGAATGTGATATGTGTATTGTGGGAAATTTAAAATTACTAATTATTCATTTTCTAGTGAATGAGAATAAATGGATTTTTTGTTTTGTTATTGAAATCCGAACAGATTAGGCCTAATAAAAACCAACTGGAAGAGGCTGCTGAGAATGTGGTTGTAATTGATCCACAGATGAACCAATAAGTAGTTCAAAGTATTGTCCATTAATTTCAGGTCACAGATAGAGGGTGTATAAGGGATATACTAATTCTTGTGGATAATTCCATTTAGTTCCAAAATAATATTCCACCCTATTTCCGGCTGATTCGAAACTAGAAAAGGAATAAGTTTATCTAAATATGATGAATTAAATATTCAACTTGTTGGAAACAAAAGATGAGTTTAAATTGAATATAGAAATATATATACTAGTATATATTTCATGGAAATGATGGTATTTAATATTTGAATATATATTATGTAATGGCCCAGAACCTCATGGTCTATCCCATTTCCAATTTCCAGATCCTATGGGTGATGTCTCAGTTGGTGGATGTAATTTCAGTGTGCGACTGATCGGTGTGTGACCAATAGATTTGTGACCGATCAGTGTGTGAATGATCAGTGGGATACGATCAGTGTGTCACCGATCAATGTGACCGATCGGTGGGCGAACGATCGGTGGGACACGATCGGTGGGGCACCGATCGGTGCGCCCGATCAGTGTGTGACCGATCGGTGGGTGACCGATCGGTGTACGACCAATCGGTGTGACACGATCGGTGTGCCACTGGTCCCTGTGACACAGTCAGTGTGTCAATGATCAGAGTGACTGATTGGTGTGCGACCGATCTGTGTGACATGATCGGTGTAACGTGATCGGTGTGACGCGATCGGTTTGTCACCGATCTGTGCGACACGATCGATGTCACCCAGCCTTGTTGAGTTTTTCTTCTACATTTTTTCCCGTAAAACTACTTTTAAAACCTTTTATCCTTTTTGATATGGTTCAATGATGTTTTTAGGCACATAATCAATGGTTAAAATCCTAAGATTGGGGTGAAACTCAACGGAGCCAACTTTGTGTCTGTGTAACATTCCCCTCTGTTTATATAAAATTCTTTAATGTCATAGTTGTTACCACCTTTTCCCGATGAGAGTTATTAAATTACAATTAATCTCATCGTGTGTAACCACCCAAATGCATGGTGAAACCATGATCCGCCTGTAAAACTCATGAAGATATTGATATCTAGTAACGCATGGGCTCAACATTTTATCACACGATATTTCCTCCTTTTCTTCTTCTTGGCCAGGTTAGCTCTTCCCTTAGAGTGTTTGGAGTTCCCTTCCTGAGGAAAGTGGTGCACGTGTGCTGGATCTCTTATTTCTTGTCCTTGGAGTCTCGGACACTCCTCCCCTGCATGTTGCGCATCCCCAGTTCTTGGTGTGTCAAGAGAGGCATCGATCTTTGATCATCCATGTAGGGTTTTTCTTTCATCTCTCTTACTGTGTATCATGCGGGGTGGGTATGGTATTGTTTCTATGGGGATGGATTAAACAATACATTGAATGAAGATAATAAATGTACCTTTAAAGAAAGTAGTGGGGGTGCGATCGATGTTCTATTGTATTTTCAAATTCTTGATTATGTGTTGTGAATTGTACGAGCTCATGCCCACTAAAAATCATGGTCATTGGTGGTATTTACTTGTGCACTAATGAACCCATGTCCTCTATGATGATTGAATGGCTTCACATGGAAATTGAATAGTCACGTAAACTCAGCTGGATAAAAGGATGACCAGTGGAAAAACAAATCTTTTTGTGATCACCCTTGTTAACCAACAGAAAGAACAACCAAATGAATGATGTGATTGAATCTAGAAATTTCCTTACTCTATTTTGATAATTGGTGTGGTTTTCTGTATAATATTTATGGGGTGATTTGGATGGAGATGGGATCCTCTATCATGTCATGGTTGTTGGTTGTGAATCTGAAGCCATGAGGGGCTGTATATCGAGGCTTGGTTTGGTTCCAGTACATTGAGGGATATCACAGATCCCTTTGTTGTTATTGTGACTTTACTAGAGAACCGAGTGTGAATGGTTAAATTGTTGTTTGGTTGTTTCTCTTTCTATGTCCTATGTTTATGCCTGTTAGTTGCCCAGTAGTGCAGAATTTACTTAAACGGGATCACTTGAACATGAAATCATGAATGTGATCAATGGGGAATTGTTTTCTGGGATGAGTGGTGACATGGTCGTGGGTTCAGTGCTTCTTGTGAATGAATAGAAACATGGTGTTTGTGCTTATGTTGGTTTGGAACACCTAGGTTGGGATGAGTGCTTGTTAGATATATTATATAATTTTATTTCTTATGTTTCTTATTCGCGCCCCACACAAGTAGAGTAGCTAGTTCCGAACACCCCCATTTCATGAGGGAGGGTGTTTTTCCAAACACACCTATGAGTGGCTGGTTGTTAACTCCTTTTCTGCTCCATTTCCCAAATATCCCAAGACCCATTGGGCAGGCTGTGATGTCCTGAGGTCCATTTGTAACCCAAGATTCTTCGGGAAGGGTAGTTGTAGTGTTTTCCGTGCTGTGTGCAGGCAGGTTGATTCCCAAGTGTCTACGGGAAGAGGCCCAGGTGTCTTCAGGCGTGGCAGTGGTTGTTCGGGACCAGGTGTTTGCGGGCGGGATGTGTAGTTTTGGGGTAGGTGTGTGCGGGCAGGGTGTGGCAGGGGGACTGCAGTGAGAATGGTGGGATAGGTTCGATGTGTGGTATGTCTTCAATAACTTGTGGGAAAGTGGCACGGGGTACCCAAACATCGATGTGTTATTACTATTATATTACTTGACATGCGTTATTTGGGAACTGTTCCTTGGTGAGGCTTGGGTGGATAGTTTTCCTAGTTAGGTTCTTTGGTTATCTCCTTTCTCACTTTGCATTATAATACCTCCGCACTTGTGCATGAGAGATTTTGGTTTTCCCTAATGAGTATACTTTTATGATCACCCTATGAATATAAAAGTATTTTCCAGTTTCCAGGAGGACATCAGGGATCGTGAAGAGTCGTACTAGTTCAGACGTTGGGACAGTTGTTGTTGTTGTTTTTCTTTCTTTTGAGACTTCCTTTTTGGGTTTTTCTTTTAATTTTGTATCATTTACTTCTGGAACATGCATGTGAAAATTGTTTGTATTGGCTTTAACTATTCTTTCACTTTTGGTGTTGTTGGAAATTACTATATTATCTCTCGATCCTATAAAAAATGGGGTAATGCCTTCCATCTTGTGTGTGATTCTAGACCCTTGGTTCCTGTCGCCACATTGGGACCTATTGAAGGAGGGACTCGGGGGGGGGGGGGTCATTATATCTCCTTCAACTTGAATAAGGAATGTTCGAGCAACCTGTTGTCCCTTATCTCATCTTGGTGAAGGCGGGTCGTGATAGAATGGTATCACAGGGGAGGTTGAGAGATAGGTTGGAGTCTAGGATTAGTCACTGAGAGGATTGCTTGGGATGGTAGGGGAATAGTGTTGGGTGATCTTGGTGCATGAAATAGTCCAGGTAAGACCAGCTAGGACATGAGATTTTAGGGCCCCCCGTGATCCAATGCAAGTACTCTGGGCCTACCAAAAGACCAAGTGAGGCTACACTGATTGCAGGATAGTGACCCTAGGGAAGGTACATGCATCATAATGACTTGTGTTCTTGTGTTTAATGTGGGTGTTTGGGTATTTAAAATGAATAATAAGTATAATAAAATTTAAAATCAATCTTCTACACTACTCGGGCTTTGGCATTCCTTGTTTACCTTCCAGCTTTAGAACCTGGATGGTGACCAATGGTAGTACGGGCGATTGAGTCCCCAGAGGCTGATTTGAATGATTGACAGAGGGATGACCGAGAGGAGTAGGATGATCAGTGGAATAGGATGCTTTATACCTTTCAACGGAAGACCCACGGGATTTACGAGGGTAGCATCTCAGACTTGGAGACAAATATCTAGCTAGAGGAGCTGGTGTTAGATTTCATCTTAATCCGGGATCTGACGGAATACTGGGTTCCTCTGGATGTAATCCAGATGCGGGGAGCAGTGTGTCAGTTGTGGACACTTTATCTTAGGGAGAAGTGGGAGGCTGAGGATACATGGGCTGAAATTGAGAGGCAGTTCTGGGCGGAATTCCTCTCTTCCACAATGAAGGCTGAGAAGAGGCAGGAAGTGCTCTCCCTCCAGCTGGGTGTTATGTCAGTGAGAGAGTTTGGGATCAATATCAAGGATCTCCTCCGCTTTTCTCTGGACCTCTTTCTTGATGAGGTGTCTCGGGAAAGATGTTTGGAAGAGTCACTTCGACCTTCTCTTTAGTATGTTGTTACTCCCTTCACCTTACCGACATACATGGAGGTCCAGAAGAAGGCTGAAGTGGTGGATAGTATGCCCGCGCTGGGAATTGTATTGCGAGAGGGAATAAAGTTGGGCTCGTCAAAGGGTAAGACCGTCAGCATTAGGCCTCTAACATCAGGGCTC
Organism: Viscum album; assembly: GCA_963277665.1. Lineage (NCBI taxonomy): Eukaryota > Viridiplantae > Streptophyta > Magnoliopsida > Santalales > Viscaceae > Viscum > Viscum album. The sequence continues at coordinate 1,345,146,294 of OY728155.1, read as the reverse complement.
TCTAGGTTTCAACCAGTAGGGTGCAGGCCTTAGCAGCTCCAGTTATGATCTCATGGTCCTCTCCCTTTCCATTCGGTCCCAGGACCGAGATTCTATTTCTTTGGAAGCCATGGGAACCTTCGGAATCAGTGCCCTGACAGAGTATAATACAATGGGGGTGGGCCGGTGCAGCACTCGCCCCAGATGCAACAGTTTCTTGCCAGGCCCTTTCAGCAGTAGCAGCAGGGACAATGAGCTCCCGCTCCTCCAAGGACAGACATCTCCGAAGGAGGCCGACCTCAGGGTGCTCCTCATGTACCTCAACTAGGGTGCGGTCGGGGTGGTGGGAAACAACTGAGGGGAATGGGAGATGGGATTGGGTAGTTACATGATGTGGAGGTAGCAGCTCTAGTAGGTCTTGAAGTCATTCGAGGTAAGATCATCCTATTTTGTACTCATGAATATGCCTTGTTCGATATAGGAGCTTCAGACTCCTTTGTTGCACCCAGTCTGGCACGTGCTCTGAGTCTAGATGCTGAGAGACTTCCAGTGCCCCTTGTGTTGAGTACACAAGTCGGAGGTCAGACCAACTTGTTATATGTTTTTCGAGGGTGTATACAGATAATAGGGCCACATCAGTAAATTAGGGATCTTCTACTGTTGCATATACGTCCATAGAATGTCATCCTAGGAATTTACTGGCTATTATTTGTATGTGCCGTTATTGACTTCTGCTGAGGAAGGATCTTGTTTTCAGACTTGGGTAGCCGACATGTGACTTTCATCGGTGAACGGGGTTACCATGAAGGTAACCGACAAGTGGATCCCCTTCATTACTTGTTAGATGATCTATCAATGGAGTTGGTGGATGAAGAAATGGTAGAAGCTCTGGGGATTGTCAGTGTGTTCATGAATGTCTTCCCTGAAGAAGTTGCGACTCTACCCCCTCGACGTGATGTTGAGTTCGGAATGGACTTGCAACCTGGTGCCCATCCGATTTAGATGGATCCCTACCAGATGGAACCCTCTGAGTAGCGGGAGTTGCGGATTCATATTGACGATCTAATAAAGAAGGGTTTTGTTTGACCAAGTGTGTCACCTTGATGTTCTCATATCTTGTTCGCAAATAAGGTATATTGTGGTCTCAGGATGTGCATAGACTATGTGAGACTGAATCAGGTAATGGTTAAGAACCATTACCCTGTCTCGAGGATAGACGACCTCTTTGACTAGATAAGGGGTGCATGTTGGTTCTCTAAGATTGACCTGTGGTCGAGATATCACCATTTGAGGGTGAAGGTGGGAGACATCTTGAAGCCCGCCTTCAGGTGCAGATATGGGTACTTTGAGATTGTGGTCATGTCGTTTGGCGTTACGAACGCTCAAGATTTGTTCATGGGACTCATGAACTCTATTGTTTTGGGAATATATGGACTAGTTCATAATCTTGTTTATTGAGGACATCCTGATCTACTCAATGTCATAGAAGGATCATGTTGAACACCTAAGAATGATTTTAGAGGTCCTCCTACAGCACCAAATTTACGGAAAACTGTCCAAGTGCAGGTTCTAGACTCAAGAATTGCACTTCCTTTGACACGTGGTGTTTGAGGAGGGAATAATGGTGGACCCATCGATGGTTGAGGAATTTGTTTCTCGAGAATCACCCAAGAACATGACAGAATATCTTAGTTTCCTTGGATTTGCAGGTTACTACCGGAGGTTCGTTCCCAACTTCTCCCGAGTTACATTACCTTTGAAAGCCTCATCAAATAAGGGCCAGGCTTTCATGTGGGATGGGTAGTGTGAGGCATCCATCAACTATATGTAGGGGAAGTCAGTTAGTGCCCCAGTGCTGAGGTTGCCAGAAGAAGGGGTAGCGTATGATGTGTTCTATGATTCTTCAGGACACGACATCTGGTGTGTGCTAATGTAACAACAATAGGTGATCTATTATGGGTCTAGGAAGTTACATCCCCATGATAGTAACTATGCCACCCATGATCTGGAACATTTGGAGGTGATGTTTGCACTAAAGTTGTGGCAGAATTACCTCGTTCAGGAGCACTTCATGGAATTCATGGATACCATGATCTTGAAGTATGTCATTACCCAATGGGACCTTAACTTGCGACAACGAAGGTGGGTGGAGTTTCTCCAGGACTACAACTTTGAGATCTCTTACACTGAAGGTAAGGGGAATGTTGTGGCTGATGCCTTGAGCAGGAAGACACAGAGGGAAGCCGTTCAAGAATATGTGGATGCTTGGAAGGCAATGGGAGAGTTGGCTTCCCTACACCTGGATGTAAGGTAGGATGGTGGTAGAGGTTGTCTGTTTTAGATGAATGTGCATTCATATCTACTGGGGTAGGTGCATGAGTCTTAGTGGGGAGACATAGAGAGTGAAGTGATGCATAACCATGTTAACCAAGGTGATGATCTGGAAGGGTGGATGGAGGACGGTCAGAATAAGATGCTTTTCCGAGGGAAGTTGTTTGTTCCAAAGACGATTCATGAGAGAGTTCTTGGTGAGTTCCACATATCACTCCTAGTAGTGCTCCCGGGAGTTTCCAAGATGTACCAGGGTATGAGGTGTTAGTTTTGTTGGCCTAGTGTATTGCGAACGGTGACAAAGTTTGTGTCCAGGTGCCTAGTGGGTCAGCAGGTGAAGGCTGAACACCGTGTTCTAGGCGGTCTATTACAACCTTTAGATTTCCCAAGTTGAAGTGGGATGGAATCTTGAGGGATTTCAACAAAGAAATACCCAAGTTTCAAGGAGGTTGTGATGATATCTTGGTAGTGGTGGACCGGTTGACGAAATTGGATCACTTTCTGGTGATCTAGGAGTCGGGTGTAGTGGATGCCGTAACGCGGAGGTACGTGGATGAGGTGGCGCGGTTGCATGGAGTTTCAAGGTCCATAGTCTCGGATAGGAATGCACGGTTTACCTCACGAGTCTCGGGGGGATTGCAGCATGTGTATGGAACCCAACTACATATTAGAACTCCTTTCCACCCCCAGACAGATGGACAAACAGAGCACACGATCCAGACAATGGAAGATATGCTACGGGCAAGTATTTTAGAATTTGGGGGATCGTGGGTGCGACACATGCCTCTGGTAGAGTATGAATACAAGAATATCTATCACTCTACTATTGGAAAGGCTCCATTTGAAGCATTTTACGGGAGGCCATGTCCCTCACTCGTGTGCTAGACTGGGGTTGGGGAAGTAGGTGTTCTTGGTTCGGAGGCGGTGTAGAGCACTACAGAGAAGGATTGGCTAATATGGGAGAAGATGAAGGCGGATCAGGACCGACAGAAGTCATATGCCGATAATAGGAGGAGACCCTTAGAGTTCGAGGTCAGGGACCACGTAATCATGAAGGTATCCCCTCAGCGTGGATAACATAGGTTCTGTAGGGGAGTAAGCTTTCTCCAAGGTTAATCGGACCATTCAAACTGTTGTGGCGGGTCAGATAATGGCTTATCAGCTAGCGCTACCACCACTTATACTGAGAATGCATGATATCTTCCATGTGTTTCATCTCTAATAGTACCTACACAGCGACTCACACATCCTCGACTGGGGAAATCTAGATATTGAGCCAGATACAATGTTTGTAGAAAGGCTGGTGAGGATCGAGGATCACGAGGAGAAGATGCTATGTGGACAAACCATCCCTTTGGATCGTGTGTTGTGGAGGCATGGTGGGCCCGAGGAGAGTACCTCAGAACAAGAGGCAAAGATGATCACCCAATACCCAGAGCTTCTCTGAGTTTTTTTCTATTTTTTTTTGTGATTGTTTGTGAAATAATGCTGACCTTGTTGGTTTATGAGGTGTTTTGTTTCCCTACCTTGCGAATGTTATGAAAAGTGTTGATATATGGGGAAGGGAGGACATGATCCCTAACAAAGACGTATTAAGGTGCATGTGATTATACATGTGCGGGTGAGTCAGTGCCACCCAAAGTAGATATTATCTTGATATTGAGGAAAGAACTCCCATAACCATTTGTCGAGACAATATAGAACTTCAGTTCGATGTGGCTGTTTGGGGTGGTTTGTCCCTGAGGGATTTTTAGACCCCTATCTCCTCTTCAGGTCTAGCATTGATTCTCAAGGACGAGAATAGTTCGAGGGGTATCTGATGTAAGGGCCTAGACCCTCATGGTCCATCCCTTTGCCAATTTCTAGATCCTAATGGTGACTTCTTGGTGGTAGGACACCATTTCACTGTGCGACCGATCGATGTGCGACCTATCGGTGTGACACGATCGATGTGTCACCAATAAGTGAGACCGATCAGTGGGTGACCGATTGGTGGGACATGATCGTTGTGTCACCGATCGGTGATATGGATCAGTGTGCGACTGATTGGTGTGACCGATCGGTGGGTGTCTGATCGGTGCGACACGATCTGTGTGGCACCGATTGGTGAGACCGATCGATGTGCGACCGATCGGTGTGTGACCCGATCAGCGTGTCACCGATCGGTGCGACACGATCGGTGTCACACAACCTTGTTGAGTCTTTCTTCTACAGTTTTTCTCGTAAAACTACTTTTAAACCATTTTATCCATTTTGAAATGGTTCAAGGCTATTTTTATCCCCATAATCAATGTTTAAAATCCTAAGAGTTGGACGACCCTCAACAGACCAAGCTGTGTGTCCACGTATCGTTCCCCTCTGTTTATATAAAATCCAGTAAAGTCAAAGCTGTTACCACATTTTCCCAATGAGAGTTATTAAATAACAATTAATCCTGTCTTGTGTAACCACCCAACCGCATGGTGAATCCACGATCTGCCTTTAAAACTGTTGAAGATCTTAATATCCAGTAACGCTCGGGCTCATCATTTTATCTCATGGGCTTTCCTCATTTTCTTTTTCTTGGATGGATTTTCTCTTCCCTAAGAACGTTTCTATTTCCTTTCTAGAGGCAAGTGGTGTGCGTGTGTTGGAGCCCTTACTGCTCGTCCTTGGAGTCCCAGATGCTCCTCCCCTGCAAGTTGCGCATCCCCAGTTCTTGGTGCGTCAAAAGAGGCATCGATCGTTGATCATCCAAGTAGGGTTTTTCCTTCGTCTCTCTTACTGTGTATCATGTGGGGTGGGTATGATATTATATCGATGGTGATGGATGAAACCAAACATTGAATGTAGATAATAAATGGTCCTTTAATGAAAGGAGTGGGGGTGTGATCGATGTTCTATTGTATTTTCTTATTCTTGATTATGTGTTGTGAATTATGCGGTCTCATGCCCACTGAAAATCATGGTAGTTGGTGGTCTTTCCTTGTACACTAATGAACCCATGTACTCTATGAAAATTGAATGGATTAACATGGATATTGAATAATAATTTAAACTCGGTTGATTTAATAGATTTCCAGTGGACAAAAAATCCTTGTGTGATCACCCCGGCTAACAAATAGAAAGAAGAACCAAATGAATAATGTGCTTGAATCTGGAAGTTTCCCTACTCTGTTTTGATAATGGGTGTGTTGTTATGCTTGATTGTTATTGGGTGATGTAGATGGTGATGGGATCCTCTATCATGGCATTGTTTTTGGTTGTGAATATGAAAACATGTTGGGTTGTATATCGAGGCTTGGTTTGGTTCCAGTACTTTGATTGATCTCACAAATCCCTTTTTTTATTGTGACTCTACAAGAGAACCGGGTGTGAATGCTTAAATTGATTTTTGGTTGTTTCTCTTTCTCTAGCTTGTGGTTATGCCAGTTATTTTCCCAGTAGCGCAGAATTTACTGCAATGGAATCACATGAACATGAAATCAAGAATGGGATCAATGGAGAATTGTTTTCCGAGATGAGTGGTGACATGGTCGTGGGTGCGATGTTTCATGTGAATGAATAGTAACAGGGTGTTTGTGCTTATGTTTGTTTGGAACTCCTAGGTTGGGATGAGTGCATGTTATATATATTATATAATTTTAGTTCTTATGTTTCTTATTCGTGCCCCCACCCAAGATGAGCACCGAGTGTCGAGCACCCCCATTTCCTGGGGGAGGTTTTTTTTCAAACAATCCTATGAGTGGCGGGTTGTTATATCCTTTTATTCTTCCTTTTCCAAATATCCCAAATCCTATTGGCTAGACTGTGATGCCCTGAGGTCCATTTTTAGCCCAAGATTCTTCAGGCAGGGTAGTTGTGGTGGTTGCCCAGGTGTGTGTGGGTAGGTTGTTTCCCAAGTGTCTTCAGGATGAGGCCCAGGTGTCTTCAAATATGGAAGTGGTTGTTTAAGCCCAAGTTCTTGAAAGATTGGATGCATGTGGTTGTTGTGGCCCAGGGTGTTTGTGGGTGGGATGTGTGGTTGTGGCCCAAGTGTGTGTAGGTGGGGTGTGGCAGTGGGACTTTGGTGAGAATGGAAGGAGAGGTTCGATGCGTGGGATGTCTTCAACAACCAGTAGGAAAGTGGCATGGGGTACCCAAACATCTCTGTGTTATTACTATTATATTACATGACTTGCATTATGTGGGGAGTGTGCCTTGGTGAATCTTGCGTGGATAGTTTTCCTTGTTAGGTGCTTTAGTTAACTCCTTTATCATGAGGCAATAGAATGCCACCCCACTTGTGCATGAGAGCTTTTGGTTTTCCCTACTAAGTTTACTTGTATGCTCATCCTATGAATATAAAACTATTTTCAGGTTTCCAGGAGGACTTCTGGGATCATGCATGGTCATACTAGTTCAAACGTTGGGAAAGATGTTGTTTCTGTTTTTCTTTCTTTTGGTACTTCCTTTTTGGGGTTTTCTTTTACTTTTGTAACATTTAATTTTGGAACATGAATATGAGAATGGTTTGTTTTGGATTTACCTATGCTTCCACTTTTGGTTTTGTTGGGATTTACTATCTTATCACCTGATCCTATAAAAAAAAGGGATAATACCTTCCATCTTGTGTGTGATTATATACCCTTGGTGCTAGTCTCCACTCTAGGACCTATTTAAGGTGTGTCTTGAGGGTCATTATCTCTCCTTCAACTTGAATAAGTAAGGGTATGGCAACCTACTGTCCCTTCTTTCATCTTGGTGAAGGCGGGTCGTGACATATTATACCATTGAATTTCATTGTAGGGTTCCTAAATTTTGTAAAAAAACCAATTTAGTCTTCACACGATTGAAATTCCTATAATAATAGACTTTTGTAGCATAATTCATGAAAATATTTTAGAAGGAGATTATGCAGCTAAATTTATGATTTTAGTCTTCTTTTTACCAGATCATTCTATATGTGAGTCCTTTAAGGCACAAATTTTTTAATTAGGTTTGAGGATAGATATTTACTCAATGATTTTCATTATTTGTATAATATATTATTCAAAAAATGTTATTAGGGAAATAGTGGAAGAAGAATACATATTTAGTAATATGGGTGGAGAAAGAATGTTGATAACTATGGGAAACGGTGGAAATTCTAAAGCTGGGAATAAGAAGAAGAAGGAATCCTATTTCAATGGTAGTGGTGTGACATAAAATCATATGTCTAGATCAATGAATCTTACCCCAAATCCAAATAGAAATCATATATGTTTTTAGTATGGAACTTTTGATCACATGGAAAAATATTTCATAACACAATATAGATCATTCATAAATTTTGATTTGATGGGGCATCATTGGTGTTTTTGTCCCATTTATCCATGGTCGTGTTCTGTGGACACATCTCTTATTTTACAGGAATCATATTCTTCGATGAGTTGATGGCTTCACAACTAATCTCATCATTATAACCAACAATGGCATGGTGATTCAACTAATTCCAAGACTCCTAAAATAGTACATTCTCATCTCGGTAATAAATATAAAAGTGCAGTGAGTAAGAAATTATATGGAGTAGAGGAAATTATAGGGGACTATAAATATAATCCATCAACGGCGATAAAAATTATTATGTTTGAATTATACACTTATTAATGTTTTTACTGATATAGGTCCATTGTGTTTATTTATTTCTACTCCTACTATGGATATTATAGGTTTTTATGTTAATACGATGCATTCTATTTTGAAACATTGAACTCCACTTGGTCAAAGGGAATTTAAAGCCTCTATATTCAAATCATATTCTATAACTATATATGGGGACGAATTGATTTGAGATTTATGTTTGTTGAGAATAATTTATATTACATAAGATAAGGCATAAGTTGATTGAAAATGTTAATATCTAACAATGATTGTTATATAAGAGGGGTAAGTTTTAAAATTTATGATGACATCGAGCATCTCTTTATAGGAGACTAGAATTTAATAGCTACTGCAATAGGATAGTTGTAACCATCTGTTGGAATGATATCATACAACTTGAAAGATTTTACCATGGAAAATGATTATCCACTGAAAGAGACTAAAATTAATTTCTATAATATATAATGTTCATGTGATTCATTTCTCCTAAACACTATATTTAGTGAATTTTACATTTTGAACATTATTTCACATTATGATTGTAATTATTTCTTAAAATGAACTATTATATGGTTGATATTTTAACACCTCTTAATGAAAAATATGTTCATGATTTTATATTCATATATCATTTTCATGTTTCATATTCAATTTTTAAAAATTCAAATTTTTGAATCACATGGTTATTCACATTGGAAGACCACCATTTTGGTAATTAGACCCAAGAAATACTATGTAATGTTAATTGGAAAACAACTGATTAAAATTACTATAGAATCCTATATCTAGCCTCAATGATACTAAAATTTAAACTGGAGTTATAGACCATTTTGTAGAAAATTTAATTCAACTATATAACGATCTAATTCTAATTCTTAATGGAGTTCCATGCTGTACTAGTTGAAGATTCTATACTCGACTAGATTTTACATCCTAGAACAATATCCCACAATTTAAATACTATCTCCAAAACCATAAATTTCGGCAATACCAAATTTTATGGTTGTTTCTTGGGGTTCTGTAATTTATTTTAGACATTAACATGTAATATTATCACTCCACTTCTCTATTTTCACCCCTATTTTATAATTATTGAAATCTATTTTGAAAAAATACTAACATGGGGAACATGTCCCTATATTTACTACCACACAACAAATGTGATATACAATTACCATCCTAGTTTCTATTTTTTGGATAATTAACATCATAATCAACCACATTTTTTGATCTCATATTCCACACAAAACATTCCAACCTATAATAAGTTTTAATCCTCACATATCTGATATGATCACACCTCTACAAAAATTCCAAAAATATAATTATCCTTTTGGAATAAACCATTTAGATCAACCCCATGTATAGCCTTATCCAAAACAATTAATTGAGAAATTATGTAAAAAAAGAGATAATTACCTTTGAGGTCACCTTTTTGAGATTAGGACTATAAAGCAATGAATAGATTCTAGATTCCATTCCCACTCTGGTTGTCTCTTCCTCTTATTTGATTGAATAATCTTATTACAAAATAATTTCTCATGAAAATTCAAAAGACTAATTCATTGAATCTAAGATACAAGAATAACATTATGGAATGTATTATGGGAGTTTAAATCAAGAAGAAATTTATATTTTTTATTCACAAGAATGAAATTTTACATCATGGATTGGTAATCCTATATATTTATCTAATGTTAATTTTTCATAAAAAATACCATTTTAACATTTGGAAAACTCTTGATATATGATTATATACCAACCACTACTAATGATATGGAAGAATTTTTTGTTGGAAAATCATTCATAATAGAACCAATTCTTTCTAAAAATTTTGAAAAATAAATTGATCTTCAATTACATTTCCAATCTACTTTAATAAATTTATATCAACAAAAACTCAAAATTATTGTCCTTAATTACCCATCCATGTATCCTTTCATATGTTATAACCAATAAATTGTGGTATTCATTCATTCTTCTCTTGAAACCAATAATTTAGGAATGATCCTTGTTGTCTTACAAAAGAATAGAAAAGAAACTTAATCATCCTATTCTAATATTCCTTGTATTTTCCAACACATCAAAGAATATACGACTGTAGATTAAAAAAATTATAAATAAGGAATAAATATATATCTCATAAAAGTGGGATAAAATTTGGTCCATTATAAGTTCAAATGTTTGTATTGGTTATGTTGGGGTGTTCATATCGAGATGGAGACATTAAATTAATTGGTTTCTGAGAGGGAACCCTACATTTGTATCGATAATATTTTATTTTATTGTAATTTATTTTTTTCCCATAGGTTTAAAAAATTTCAAGTTATAAAAACAAAAAACTATAATTTTTTTTGACAAATATAAACTGTAGGTCATGAGGGAGACCCCGTCGTGACAGGAGAAGTTGTGAGACACGAACCCATGACAGAAGGAAGATAGGGGAGTGGTCCATCCCCTGACCTATGACTTATAATGATTCTATCTTCAATTATCATTATATATAATTATATTTGAATATATAAATATATTTATTTACTTATTACTTGTTCTTTGTATTGATCTTCGGTGTGATAAAATAATTAGATATGTTTTTTCGGTTTTCGTTTGTATTTTCTTTGTTTTATTTAAGGGAACATCAAGGGGTTTCCATTGTATTCTAAGGTTGTGTATTTATAATATTAAAATGATGGTGAGGATGAGATATTTTTTAAAAAATCTAATTTCTTACACAATTTCAAAAACAATATTATATCATTGATGAGCTATCTCTAAGTGACATAGAGAGCAAAGCAGTTATCGGGAGAATCATGAAGATAAACATGAAACATTATGTGACATTGTTAGATGATTATCATTTTCAATTTACTTTTCAAAAACCACTTCTCTACCTCTACCCCTTTCATAATATTATTTCATTAACAACTGGGGATAATGTTATTCTATTAGTGGAGGGATGAAATAAATTTTGTATGTGTGTAAAGAAGAAGAAATAAAAATAAAAAAACGATTTAAAATTGAAATTAATATGGGTTAATGGAAGGAAAAAGTTCATTAACCTTGAATATGTAATTAAAAAGTTTATATGTTGGAACTAAATATAAAATAATTTTTCATGCCTTGAATATGATTTGAATTCATGTTTATGTTCATGAGCAGATATTTTGTATATTGTGGCTGTCTAATGTGATTTTTCATTGTTTAAATTTTCATCAAATTAATAATAAAATAGCAATAAGAATATTTTTGATTATGGGGTATTAATATGAGTTCATTGGGTCCATAATACATTTCATAGGTTTGGTGATCTTTTTAATTTTAACACGATTATTCAAAAAAAAATAAAAAAATTCAAAATAATACAATTACGCATATAGAAATGCATTAAAATATTGTGTGGATTTTGAAACATGGGGATAAGGACTCCACAGTGTTCTGGAACATTGTTGGTTGTTTGATCTCTTATTTTGGAAACTTGATTTTTTTTATTTATTTGACTTAAGATAATTCCTTAATATGTTAACTTCACTAGGTTTCATAATGTCTTTCAACCTGGGAGTCATTGTCAATGTCTTTCTATATGGGTTTCCACGATTATTATAAATTTCAATTAGCATGGAAAATTAGAAAAAAAAATTAACCAAAATGAAAAAAATCAAAATACTCCTATTAATATTAAACTTTTATTCAAATAGAGGTTACATATTTTCCCCTATGAATAATGATGAAGCCACATGTCTTTTATGATACACAACACATCACCATGCATAATTGAAATTAGGTGAAATATGGTGGTGGATTTGAAAAAAGTAATGGGCTTGATCTTGGGATATTATCCTAGATATAGTTTTTATTAAAATATTCTGATGGTTTTATTAATTGTTTGTTTTGGAGATTTCTAGTTAGAAATGTATATTAAAATATATTTAGAAATGTGAATTCGAATTTCATATCTTTGAGATAAATTTTTCTTGAGAATGAAAAAATGTTTTATTGTGATTATCCACTGAAAGAGGCTATAATTAATTGTTA